>OX101816.2:1777691-3202024 GCA_944452925.2 Chrysolina oricalcia
GCCGATATAAGTGAATAACCTCTGGCCAATCGTTTTATTTGCCCGTGGTTCGAAAGCCGAGGCAGACTTTTGTGCGCGAGTAGCTCTGTTATGTTGCAGGTTTGGAAGATATTCCTTATTTCTGAATATGAGAGTATTTTTTGCGAAAAGTTGCCTCATATCTAGGATTTCCAATTCATTGTACAGTAAATCTGTAGAAAATCTCATTTTTTTGAAGTAAATTATCTTTAGGATTCGCTTCTGTATTATTTCGAGCGGATCTAGTGCAGTTTTCTTTAAACCTCCCCAGCCGACGATTCCATATTGAAGAAGAGATTCCATGAATGCGTAATACAAGATTTTCAATTTATCAAGAGTAAGTATATTTCTGAGCTGGTATAATCGGAATAAAAGGCCTCTCAGTTTGTTCTTTAGATTGTTTACGTGCACATCCCACTTCAGGAATCTATCGATATGTATGCCTAAATACTTCGCAGATTTGACTAACTCAACCTCTTTGGAGTCTATTGTGATTTTAGTGTACTTCGGTAGGTTCGATTCATAAGAAGTGAATGACAATACTTTGGCTTTTTCAACGTTTACCGTTAGTAGATTAGCTCTGAACCATTTGCTGATCAGGTTAAGGTTATTTTCTGCAATATCTTTCACTTCATCCCAGGAGTTTGCCATATAGAGAACTATTGTATCGTCTGCAAATGAAATAATTTTACCGGCTGTATTAAGGGAAAACAGTGAGTTGAGATATAAAAGAAACAAAATCGGACCAAGAACGATTCCCTGTGTAACACCACAGGAAACCGATCTAGCTCCACTCAGCTCACTGCCCACTTCAACTCTCTGTCTTCGATCATTCAGATAGCTTCTGAAAAGATCATGGACATTGCCTCTCACTCCCAAGTGTTCTAATTTCTTCAACAAAAGCTCATGACTCACAGTGTCGAATGCTTTTGCCAGGTCCAGTAGGACACCAAGGCATGTCTTTTTTTCATCAATAGTTTTATAGATAGTTGATGCAACTTTTGCGATGGCGTCTTTAGTGGAGCGGTGCTCTTGAAATCCGTACTGTAGTTCAGACAGCATTCTGTTTTTTTAAGTAGCTTTCTAGACGTTTTTTCAAATTTTTTCAATTACTTTGGACACTGACGACAGGATAGATATAAAAGATTGGAGTTCACAGATTCTTTTAGCAACTGGTATAATAACCGGGAGCACTCATGCTGACAACGTAGCTATTGTATAGAAAATGCAAACCCTATTAAGATATTGAAAGAATCACCCGTTGCCTTCGCCATAACATTGTACACTTGCAATGGAATTCGTCAAACTGTTGTGTCACTCTGACACAACAACAAAAACTTATTTTAACCTATCAAAAATGAATAAAAAAATGCAAGTACTATTGGGATATATCAATTAACAAAAATCCACGGTTAGAAAATTTGTATCCCAATTTCTCCATAAATTATTAATTTGTTAATGAAATGTTTTTTTTCTAAACTGAATGTTAACATAAAAACCCCGATAATTATTGAACTAAAACCCTAGTGAAGTTATTCTTAATAGGCTTACAAACAGATAACCAATGCAAAAAAAGTAAAATTTTGAGTTTCCACTTTTTTATTAGCAAAAATAAAAAAAATTAAAAAAATACATATTTTTTTATTAAATATCTTGAATGTTTCGATTTCTAACGGTTTGAGCTGCATAAAAATAATTTTTTAAATTTTTTTGTTTAAAAATTGTTATAAACAAATACATTGTTAATAAGCAAATAATTATTTTTTTGTAATATATTTATTAATAAAGATTATGACTTTTAAAGAATAAATGATTCCTTAAAAAATGTATTTGTTGCTAAAAAATTGTTATTTACTTTTTTTATTTTCAATTGTTAATAAACAAGTGGAAAATCAAAATTTTACAATTTTTGTAGCGGTTATCTATTTGTAAGTTTATTAAGAATAACTTCACGATGTGAAAAAAATCTCAGGATTTTAATTCAATTATTGGGATTTTTACATTCAGTTTAGAAAAGTTTGTTAACTAAGAAATGCATCAGTTATGGAGAAATTGAGACTAACATTTTTTAACCGCGGATTATTGTTAATTGATGAATACATGAATTTTTTTATTCCTTAATATTCGTATTTAATATGTTAAAAAAATTGTTTCGTTGTTGTGTCAGAGTGACGCAACGCGCGCGGAAGCCAGACTACCCGTTATTGTGCAAACATGTTAAATACAAAAATGCTAACACGAGCAATCTCGGGAGAACTTTTGGCTTCGAGAAATTCAATGAGTCCACACGAGAAGTTATTAAACAGGTTTTAGAAAAATCGCGTAATCCGTCTCATCCTGAAAGTATGCACACCTCAAAGTCAATTGATATTTTTCACAACAGATTATACCCACAAATAAAAGAAATCAACTCACAGTGAGTATTTTCTACAATTGACATTAGACATTCAACCCAATTTTTTGGCTCACCCTGTAGGGCCAGAAGCACAGTCTAATGAAGGAAGTTGCTTCTTTTGACCTCTAGAATGATATATCCAAAAATAAAAAAAATCTGTCGGGCCCGAGGAATACATGTATCCAGTGCCATGTCCTTACCTCAAAAATTAAGATTCTAATAATCTACTTCCACAACAAATTTAACAAAAGTGAGTTATTCAAATCAAGTTGGTTGTTGAGAACATTAAGCAATTTGTTTTTAATTTTTGTTTATTAACTTAACTAAATGATTCAACTCCAATCTTTCATTTTCCATATGTAAAATTCTAAATTCTTCACCAAAAGTATATCTCTGAAGCCTTTATCTGAACTATATTCTTTAAAAGGGCTTTCAGGTAATCCAAATATTGAATTTTGCTAACAAAATCAACTCTCATACAAACTCATAATTTTTATTAGTAGAATTCTTCTGGACTTCCATTGTCAAGAAACAAAGAAAATAAATTCTTTGCAAGTGTTTGAGTCAGGACGTTTCAACAGTTAACATCTACTGTCGTTATCAAGTGTGTGAAAGCAACAAGATATCTCGGATACTTATTATATAGCATGCAACTAATGTACCCGGTATAAAGGTAATTATGATCTTCGTGGGGTCTCTCTCAGGTCATCAGAGTTAATAAATGTGAGACAATGACCTTTTTTGGTGAGTGTTATTATTGATGACCGTTCTTGACCGGTTTTGACACAGAGTTTTGATAGAAATCTTCCACACAAGTCACTTATCACAACCTTCTATTCTACAGCGTCATTGATGACAATTAAGGTTGAAACTGAGGTAACAGCAAGGAACATTGATGAATTCTTGTACGAAATATCTCCCATAAAAAAATCAATATTTATTTATTATAAAATTACCAGATAATTTAACATTCAAGGGTGTTACCTTATAAAAATTGCACTTCGTTATTTTCATATTTTGTGAAAGAGCCCTCTTGCTATCGCCAAAATATGAAAATAAACTCTCGCAATTTTTATATAACAGCTTCCTTTCAAAATTGTCAGTAATTTTTATGCATTTGTGCAGTTGTAATCGAAAACTAGCCTTGGGAAGTTATCAGCTATAGTATCCTAACGACATTGATAACTAACGAAATAATTTTTCACAGTTGTCAACAGCACGCAATTTTGTAACACGGAGGAAGTTGTGATGAAAATTATGAATTATTTATCAATGTTCCAGGAAAATTCGGTGAGAAAATTTATTCTGACAGGACAGTGACATTCAAGTTATTCTTCTTCTTTGTTGAATATCTGAAAATCCCATCCCTCTTGTCTGACGGTCATCTGACAGTTGATGTTACCATTGTTACCAATCTCGAAAAAATTCAAAATGCGTATCGAAATAGAAGCCATTTCGATACGATTTTGGGTTTCATAATGACTTCATTTAGACTCCAAATAGATAAAATTATTCTTTTGTTCACGGACGGCGAAAGCCGTCATTCAGTATTTCCCTCGAGCCACTTAACCCTTTGAGGCATAGTGGTATCATTGCGAAACCACCGAATCAATGTTCCGTATTTCCATTCGCAGTGGTTTCGATTCATATCCACCTCAATCGTAGGCGCCATCTGTCACCGGGTAGCTATACTGATGCATAGAATCACGCTAAATTAGATAGATTATCTGTAATAGTAGTTTTGCAAGTGTGCGTTGAACCTAAGATGTATAAAAACCATGGTGTGTCGAGTGATTCGATTTTGTTTTGATTTTTCAGAAGACAAATAAACAAATGAAATAGTGGTCTGCTTCTTCAATCGGTCCCAGAGATGGCGCCCTTATATAATTTTAGTCCTGTCAATATTCCAGGGATATGGTGATTGACGACTGTTGTCAATTTTATGGAATTTCAACAAACTTCAAATACTGTTCAAAAATGAATAGTTGTGACGGAATCTAAATTTCATAGTGCAATTTCCCTGTTTTGATGACTATTATTAATGTGTTTGTCCATTTTGCTGCATATTTTCTTAGAAATTCATCATTCATTCAATGATATTTCAATTTGTCTGATTGACTCGGCCGTTACTTGATGAAGATCCATAGTAATTGTATAAAATACACAGAAAACGATTCGATCTCCACAAACTTGGCGAAACACTGAATAAAATTTGTGAATATCTAATCGTTTTCTGTGTAGTCTGTACAATAATAATTTGATCATGTTCCGTTTTTGTATCATTTGTGGGCAATCCAGAGAGACGAACAAAATAATTCATCTATATCCAGTACCGAAAGTGAGTACCACCATATTATGAAGATTATCACATAGTATATCTTGTATTATTAGAAAACATTTTGATTAAAATAATGGCACGAATATATCTCACGGAATCCCGCCATTCATGATTATATTAGCACAAGATTGACAGGTTCTAATGGTGAATTTTCATGAAGCTTAATTTCGATACTTCCAAATGAAATGCGTGGTTATTATTGTAGTTAATTGCATCTCAGTAAAAAATTATAAAAATAAGTCAAAAATGTAACAAATAAGACTGATCGGTGATAGTGATTTAGTAAATTTCAATAATTAGGTCGACAATACTTGAAAACTTCTGTGCTTGTAAATTTACCCTAACAGGGAAACCGACCGTGGCGGTACACGCAAATGCGGAATAATTGGGAAACAGGTCACGATTTCATTTGTTTTCTCTTAATCAAGGTGGCGAATTGTCTCCCGTTTTATCCCACAGTTTTGCAGGAATGAGTCGACACACCATGGTTTTTAGACATCTTAGTTGAACCATTGTCTAAATTAGGCAATGGTTGA
This sequence comes from Chrysolina oricalcia, assembly GCA_944452925.2. Classification (NCBI taxonomy): domain Eukaryota; kingdom Metazoa; phylum Arthropoda; class Insecta; order Coleoptera; family Chrysomelidae; genus Chrysolina; species Chrysolina oricalcia. The sequence goes on from OX101816.2 coordinate 1,782,979, forward strand.
ACGGTAGTAGAAATTCAGAAGTTTTTCCATGGAATTATAGGATTCTCAAAAATATATCGGTGAGTTATTTTCGCTTATTGTAGTGTTATTACAATCATCAACATGGAAACTACGTCATTTTGACATATTGTTTGAAGTTTGATGAGTTTCATGTTACGGTTTCACTATGAAACCACTGTGATGCAAAGAATAAGCTGAAGAATGAGCTAACTTCTGAAGTTTTTGATTTATTTGATGATATTCCATCTGGTGGTGAATCAGAAATAGATATTTCCCGAGTGTTAGATACAGATGATGATTTGCTGCAAGAATCTGTGAGAGATTTAGAAGTGATGGACTTATAATAGGTGCATCGGAAAAAACTACACCTGGAAAAAAACTGTTATGAAGGAAAATACATTCAAGCCATATATAGCACTTGAGATAAGAAAAAGTAATGGTCTTCATCCCAGTTAACACAAACATATAGGAGATGTAGCTTTCTTGATTATTATGGTAACAAAATGAGTTATATTTAGACATCAATGTTACCCCTTAGTGATGCCAAATGTTATGAATTGTTCACAATTTTCTTCTCGTTATTGTCGCTTCGAGGCACATAATGTGAAGAAAATTGCAAAGCACATTAACATGAATTTTGGTTTCATTGCGATTTTGTCGGTATAGAAGGAATTAGGTTAGTAACAAAATTGAGCATGACATCACCATCACGACACAAAATGGCCAGAGTTGTTTGTCGAATCGAGAGTCAAGTAGAATTTGTATTTGGTTGACGCCATTCTTTAAATATACCATAAGTTCTTCTGATAGTGTGTTTGATTCTTTTATTTCTGTTTAATTCTTTTTATTTCAATAGTTAAATCAAATGTGTTTATTAACATTGCCCAATTATTATTTCTACCAAGAACTGTATCCCTTCAAGGACCGGAACGGTGAGTAGAAACTTAGAAAGGTAAATTCAGTGATTTACAGAATTTGGCATTTTCAGGATAGGTACTGATTTTGCCGCGAAGAAAATGCTGTCCAGAGGATTGGAATTGAATTTTGAATTATAGATTTTTCTACATTTCTGTATATTGTGTTTTTTTCCATTAGACAGAGTTTGATCATTTATTTTTGTTTGTGAAAAGTATATACTACGGAATCCACTAACGCATTTGTTTTCTAGCATTCCATTCCATATGAACCGTAATTCATTATTAAGAATAATAATATTGATGTATAATTTCTATTAATGTTGAAACTTGTTGAGATTTGTTTTATTCTTGACATACAGGAGAATCAGAAAGTGAAGCGCATTTTAAAGTAGGCACCGGTCCATTCAATTTCACAATTTCTCAATGTGCATTCGATTCCGATGTATTAATGGAATGTCACATTGGGCTAATTTTGAGTCACATTTTGCATCACATTTTGTTGTCTCGACATGACCAACGGGGCAGCGAATGGACGTTCATGCGATAATAATGGAAGTCACTTTGCGATTCACTGGTGTGATCTGATACATGAATGTGAATCCCACTACCATCTCTGAGACCAATCTGTGTTGACTGGGATATGCCTATCCACGGATCCTCTAGACGTTGTGCACCCTGCAGTACTATTATATCACAACCACATCGGACCAGATGGGAGTGTTCAACGTGTGAAGTAGGATTGTGCTTATAATTATTTATTATTATTATTATTTATTATAATCATTATTTATTATTATTATCATTGTTTTTTAGATTATCATAAGCAAATATAACGTATTGTATGTTGCTCAATAAAATATTTTATTTTGCAATTTTCAAAGTTCTTTATTTTTTGTGTGATAGTGGTTTCAACATGAAACCATATCCTGAAAAACGAATTTTGTAGTATGGGATTGACTCTCCTGATTGAATATGTTTATTGATGATTATGGATTATATTCATGAAAAAAAAAAGTCCTAGTAGCGAATTTTTTTTGTGTGCCTCAGGGTTAATTCGAAGTTAAATGCGAAAAAATATCAGGTGTGGTTTTTCGGGAATAAGAGGATGTTTCATTCACCGGTCATGAGGGAAATCTTTTGATTGGTTTTTCATGCTTACACAATCCGATATCCGAGATGATGTTGAATTTCACAAGAAATATTTTACAATTTTCATGAGTGTTTCGTTTCGTCCGGAAAATGCTTTTGAGTTTCTGTTTATTTTTCATTTTCAATAAAAAAATATGAGACAAAATCAGAAGATTACTTCACCGAAGAGCTACAATTATATTTCCTCTCTCTTGATAAAAAATATTGACTTCTCGTTTTTAGAAGAAAATAAAACCAAATCAGTGAGCGTTCTGTTTCATCGCTGTCAAAAATGGCCCACCCTATGTTTGAGTTCGCGCGATAAATTTCGAACGTGATATTTACATCGCCAAAAATTCGCATGTGATACTTACTCTTCTCGTTCGATACGCTATTCCCGAACTGTTTGCGATACAGAGGTGCGTTTCAATATTACGTCCGACGTTTAACTTTTCTTATGAAGCGTTTCGATATTAGAACGTCTTGTCCGAAAACTTCATTCCATCGTTTCAAAATTCTTGAGTGGAACGTCCGACCGTCAACTATTTACCCCACGATTTAGGAGAGCGTTTCAAAATTCAATCTGACAGATATAGCCCGACGAAACAACTATGACGTCATACATCGTCCGTTACCGGACGACAGACGTTAAATTGAAACGCACCTCAGAGGCTGAGTCAAGTCTCCGGTCTGACCAATATGATTAGACCAGCGCGGTCATTTGCTTGACTTGACGACCTCATTAGAACTGTTTGTATGTGACCAATATTTTCAATCATCTGATCGGTCCGACTCATCGTCATACTTCATACTGAACGCGCGTGCCTTGTCCGACCGGTGACTTGACACAGCCAGAGTTGGTCGGTTTCGAATGGTGTGAGAGAAGTCTTAGCTTGGGTCACGAATTCAACCAATAGCTTGAAGGTATTTAAATCACATGACGTGGCGCGTCACGTTGACAACTGTTCTGCTTGTATTACTTGTGTTATTTTACTAACCAATCTGGTTGATTTAAAGCATTAATTACTTCATGAAGGCACATTGAAACATGATTTACTCAATGCTACGTGTATATTGGAAGCTGAGTCTAGCTGGTTTAGCTGCTACTTGCGAGGAATTCAAGACTTATTAAAACATTCATATAAGCATGTTTTATTATAAATCACATTTATATACCTGCCTATTCAGACTGAAGGTAACTTACTTTTGTCTCAATATTTATAGCTGACTCTCTACTTCCCTCCTTTATATAGAAATACACTAGTCGAATCAACTCACGACTTAATTCTTTTGATAAACGAAGCATTCTAACAAATTGTCTATCTCGAAGTTTCAATGCATTTATACGAGGGTAGAAGGGCCTTTGCTGTTCTGCTGCTCCCGCAGCATCGTCTACTACTTCTGCAATAGCGATCATTGCAATTTCATCAAAATTTGCCATTTCATATTATCACGAGTAAAACGTAAACAATGACTACGTTTATCTGGACGATCTCTATCCGCTTCAAATTCAATAGCATTGAGTCGAGTGAAACCACCCTTCAGTTTATATCGCAACATTTAAGTGGATCGAAGAATCCTATTCTTCAATCCGATTTAAAAAAGCTAACTTCACAGCAAAATGTCGAATTTCGTAACCTTAAATTTCTTGTGTTCTGCGAATTAAATCACGAATCGTTGTTCCCTGGATTTGTGGTTTTCATTTGAAACCTAATCCTTTTCCCATCCATGAGTCCCAAAATATGTTTTTCCTTAATCAGCTGAATGAAAAAACTGCTCTCTTCTTTGGAGCATACGTTTCTTTTCTTAATTATTATTTTGCTCTCCATTTTGAGAAAGACATTTGTCAATATAAACACTAATCTGAATTTGGCTACTTTTACCTGTCATTTGTCAATTTCAAACCCGTTTATCTCGTAATTTCACTTCTCTTCAAGGCGATCGGTTGGGTCCAATCCTATATTTTATGGAATTGACTTGAATGATTCAATCCAATCCGAACACTGTATATGTTGATTAAGTGTATCGGATCCAGTCAAGTCAAACCCATTTTGAGCGGATCCAAAGTTGTGAGATAAATGTAGTCAATGGATTATTATCGAGGTTAGGATTTAAGTCAATTATTCCGATCGATAATTCTTATCGCATGCTAAATATCCGCCCGTTGTTTTATGGTCGATAATTATCGCTGGTGATATTCGAACATACCATTTTTGGGGTATCCTTCGATAAAGTGCAAAAATCGCATGCGATATTGCATCGAGTGAACTCAAACATACGGTCCCAGGCCCGTCGAAAATTGCGAATTCCGTACTCATATTCCCAATTTCCGCCATCGAAACCAATCATCACTTGTTAATTCGCAAGCACCGGCGAATGCATACCGATGAGCTTTAATGAGACCAACTATAACTAATTCATTCAAATGTAGGAAGCGGGAAGTTCTATAGGGGCTGACAGGATGTACCTCTCGTTCTATTTATATCCCACGCCTCCCCATTAGCCGTTGCGGTGGATGCCCATTCAGTGGTAAAGGCTATAGAGTTACGATTTTCAGTATTTGATATTGGCTCGATTTCTTATTGGTGCCACAGATATACAGCACTCTTCACGAGTTGTGTAGAGGGTTTTTCTATCTGCTCAAACCAACTGAAGTATTGTACAAATTAAACAGAAAACGATTCGATCTTCACGATAGTATATTGTACAAAGAGCATGAAATGACATACATTTCCCGCGAGTAGGTATATGAAATTTTGTAGTACGAGCGTAGCGAGTGGGAAATGGGTCATTTCATGCTCATTGTACACTATACTATTTCTACGACCATCTGAATCATTAACAAATCTGTAATATTTTTAATAATCCTTTTTATCATAAACTCTCCTGCCGTCATTTTTACATAGTTTAGATAATTTTTTCTTTCTTCACCCGTTGAATGAAACATCCATTTTTTTTGTTATAAAAATCAAACACTAATCGATTTAATAAAATGAAAAAAAAATGTGGCTGCGTGGATTTGAACCCTCGCTCCCACCATCCAAAGTCCACGTGTCATCTGAATCGTCTTACTAGAGCACATAATAATTTGTTCAAATTAACTGCTATATAGAAAGTATCTATCAACTATTCAAAAATATAGAATCCGATTGTAATCAATCATTTTCAATCGAATTTTGTAATTATCTACTGATGTGAAATGTCAAATTATTAGGCAGAAGTAAACAAACTTTATTCGATATTATTTATGTTCATAAAATTCGTTAATACCTACCTATAATGACAGTCTAGTAGTTCATGAAAGTCGTAGGAAATGAATATTTCGATACAGCTAGCCCGTGGCAAATGAAAATCGGTGTTACAACGTGGTAGGTTTCTTAATCGAAGACGCAATTGAAATGTTCATTTTTCTTAATGGTCGTAGAAAAACTTCATTTAATCACATGTTTCGATAATAGACCGTCAGATAGTGACAGATTTAGGTTCCCCATTTTCGCATACAAGCCTCGAATAGGATTGAAAAATACATCGATGTTGAGTAAAATGGAGGGAAATTTACGAGTGGCTCCTGGGGAGAGCATATGGAAAATTAAAAAGAATTTCCGTTAAAGGACCCTGCACTTATCTTATGAAAAACCGGTTTCGGTGAAAATCGCTGAAAGTTCAATATGATTCAGCCCTTGCCATCCTGAACAAAAGGTACCATTGCGCCAACTCTCTGAATGTCGGCGTTTGGATTCTACAGGGGGTCAAAGTTTGATATTTTGACGATATTTAAAAAAATCCGGAATTTCATTTTCATCGTATTAATCTGAATTTTTATAATGGTCCACAATATGTGCATCAAAAAGTTCAAGTGACAAAGGTTTCCAGGATCAAAACTGGCGGGTATACAGAGGGTTAAACTTTGTTTTTGGTCATTTTTATCGAACGTTTTTCGAGAAAATATTCGTTTTCCTGCAGATCCATATGCAATTGATGTTACTTACAGCACATGAGAGGGCGATCATATTTTGCATTTGAACCAACCATCCAACTTTAAGTATTTGGAAGATACGAGGCGATCAAAATTATATTTTCAATTTCGGAAAAATGTATCCCTTTGTAGTCAGCTTCCACCAATATATTTAGCTGATTTTTTCAACTATGTAGCTAATATACAGGGTGAGTCAGAATAAGACCGACAAACTCCGACTACAGATTCCTTGCCTCATTTTGAGATGAAAAGTTTGTCCTAAAATGCATCCCCTCTGAGATACAGGGTGTCAGAAGTGCGAAAAAAATTTAGATTTATTTTTTTTCTCTAAAACTCCTGGAGAAAAAAAAAATTCAAACTTGGTGCACTAATCAAGGTTTATCATCGTGATAATTCTGACTTACCTGTACTATGTTATGAATACTCCCAACATTAAAAAACTTTCAAGAGGTTGACAATTATTCGTATAAGTTATAATAAAATTGCATCATGCGATTATAGCACACAGGATGTTGTGTCTCTTCTCAGAACATATCTTCAGTTTTTTGCAAATATCTCAGAAACCTCCACTTTTAGGCAAATGGAATGTTATGACTTTTAGGTTGAGTATGGATGAGCCTAACTGATGTCAAACGCTCATTTGTCAATTCAGTTGTAACTACGCCACTGGTTTACGAAAATTGAAAACTGTAACTTCAAATTATCACGTTGATAAACCTCGATTAGTGCACCAAGTTTGAAATTTTTTTCTCCAGGAGTTTTAGAGAAAAAAAATTAATCTAAATTTTTTTCGCACTTTTGACACCCTGTATCTCAGAGGGGATGCATTTTAGGACATACCTTGATAGAAACTTTTCATCTCAAAATGAGGCAAGGAATCTGTAGTCGGAGTTTGTCGGTCTTATTCTGACTCACCCTATATATATATACAAATGTGTCAACGTATGTGCTCATTAATCTGAATCCAAATAAAGTCACGGCGATGGTCAAAAAAATATGGAGAAGGGATGTTTCGGAATAATTTTGAAATTATTTCTAAAATCATACGTGAATTTTTTTTAATTTTCTGTCATAATGTAGATGAGTCATTCTTGATTAAAAAGTTCCACAGAGCCTACCTCGCGAATGCCACGGTTTGAATAATATAGAGGTTTGAAATATAGTATTTCATAGATTTCTCGAATAACCAATAATTGCTTTGTAACGGAAAATAATATTTCCTAGACAAACTTTGAAACATTTCAATGACAAAATATCTTAAATGAGAATTCATGAACATACAAAGGTTGCAACTTTGTAAATATATTTTCGTGCACGAATACGATTCATGTTTCATACAGTGTATGAAAGTATTATACAAATTCTACAAGGATCATCGTTTTCATTTTATCAAAGTCAAACGTCAGTGTATAGAAAAACCAACTCACACCGGACAATACCCTAATTTTGAGTCGAACCATCATGGAGTGACGAAGAGAGGAATTATCCGCTCGTTGGTTGACCGAGCCTACAGCTCCTGAAACACCGATGTGAGTCTGACCAACGAATTGAATAACATCAAGAAAGATCTGCGACGGAATGGGTACTCCGACAAACATATAGCAGCGGTCCTTAACCGCAGAAGAAGCAACACCGAGAAATCAGATGAACCAACACAGCCTACGTTTGTCTTTCCCACGTGAGATGTTTATCGGATAAGATAAGGCGAATTGGATCGAGGTACAACATCCGAACATGCTTCAGATCAAGTAATACCACTCGTAGCCAACTCACAAAAACGAGACCAGCCAACGAGAATAGTGACTCCAAAAACTGCATTTACCGTGTTCCGTGTGAATGTGGGATGGATTATGTTGGAAAAAGTAAGAGGCCACTAAATGTGAGAATCGGTGAACACAAGAGAAATACTCAGCGAGGAGAAACAGCGAAGTCGGGAATAGCAGATCACGTATGGACTAAGCACAGCATCGCATGGTCGGAAGCCGAAGTTATCCACAAAGAACAGCATTGGTATAAAAGAAAGTTTATAGAGTCGGCTTATATTCAGAATAATGACGTGTTCAGTCAGTCGAGCATAGAGATTCGGAATGTGTGGAAGCCACTCATCACTCAGCTAGATCGATTGAGATTTCAATAAAAACTCTGTGTCAAGACCTGTCAAAATCGGCCATCAATAATAACACTCGCCAAAAAAAGGTGTTTGTATCACATTAATTAACATGGATGACCTGAGAGAGACCCCACGAAGATCACAATAGGGAATATGTAAGTGATTTAAATTTACTTGATTTTTTTACCTCCGATACTTTATTGTCTTGACATTACACCTACACCATTAGTTTATCATTTAGTTTGTATTCAACTCCATAAAACTTTAATCAAAATGTGCATAATAAGCGCGCGGAATTCAAATTTGCGAAACGCATTTCTATTGGTCGAAACGAAGAATGACGACACATGATATTTATCTTTTTCATAGAAAATTTGTTTTTATTTATATATTTGTAGAGTTTTCCATTATATAGTGCGATTTTGGTCCAGTGACAATTGTAAATTATCAAGAGCAACGACTGAAAGTGGTTTTGTCAAAGCACAATCCGACAATACCTGAACTGATATGTAGCAATACTTTATCAAATGATAGTGTTCCTTTTGTAATTTAGGTGAGGCAGGTATAAACAGAGTTATTTTCCGCTTGATATACAAAACATTTATGCATACAAAACTTACTTCTGATCAATTCACTTCATGTTAACTATCGAAATACAATGTTCTCACATTGAAAAGATCTTCACAACAATGTAAATGTGATATTGAAGATACTTCGCCTCTTCTCATAACCTTACACCATTGTTTACGTATTTTCGCATCTCTTGGAACAGAAAAAATACTTTATTTGGTGTACTTATAATTGTGTTTTGGCATTCCGGTACTAGACAATACCTCTAAAATGTTGATTTAGCATTTCCCATTATCGTAATAGCGATTAAAACTGCAAATCCCTAACCAAATTAATAACTGTCAATAGTGTCAATGGCCATAACTATAGAAAGGCTTGTTCATTGAAGACTGCTCTGGTTGATCGAGATCACTTTCACAAATGTTCATCTCTCTCTAATACTTGTACTGCATTTGTCTTACTCTTTTATAAAATATCAACTTCAAGCAAGTAGAGCAATCAGAGTACGTCTCAACGAACGACACTGAAGAAGAACAACACTGATCGCGCCATGTGACGTCATCCACAGCGCGCGAAAATGGAGGCGTTCAAATGGGTCAAATTCAATCGGTATTTTATATATTATTTTAAAAATTAATTCCAAAATTTTCAACCGTATTTATATTTTTTACTATGTTGTAACGAAGTAAAAAATTGATTCAACAAATGAAAAAAAATTATGCATATTCCCTATTACCTTTATAGCAGGTACATTAGTTGCAGGCTATATAATAACTATCCGAGATATCTTGTCGCATCACACTGTTAACTGTTGAAACGTCGTGACTCAAACACATGCAAAGAGTTTATTTTCTTTGTTTCTAGACAATTCTACTAAGAATTCTACTAAGATATTTTTTTGTTCTATTTTTGTAATTCCTTTTGGTTTTCAACTTCTCTTGGTGGAGAGAGCTTACTGACAAATTTTGTGTAAGTGGTGGCAAATCACTCTGTATAAGCAGCCCTCGTCCCGAAACGCCAAAACTTCCGTCAACCGTATCTCCAGACCCGCACCAAGGCATAAGCAAATGCACGGCGGCGGGGTCTCTTCGGAGTGTTTGATTCACGTCCTCGACGTTAATTAATCACCGGGAATTCGGGCGGCGGCATCGCAGGCTGCGAGGGGGCGGCGGGGGAGGCGGCCCGGTAAATGGAACTGAACATCAGTCGTTGCGCCGGCGGACCGACACTGATGTATTGCACGTCCGATGTTATCGCACCTTATTCGCCGCTGCAACGGGATGCACTTAATGGCTTTCGAAATACGGGGGGCGGGAAAAGGACCCCGCGGGGTATCTACACTGCGTAAATACTTTTAACACTTTGGATGATTTTTACAAACATCTTGTGGGTCGATACGATAAGTGGAACCATTCAGCGTGAACTTTATTACATGATTACTGCAATTCTTGTTATTTGAATTGGCATTTTAAGGAGAAGATAACTGTTTGGATATTTGTTGAAAGTAAAGTGAGAGTGGAACGACATAAAGTGAGAGTTGGTAGATAAACCAATATCCTCTTGGTGAAGTTTATCAAATAATTTTGCTAATAGCTTGTGTTCAGAAAGGTTGATGGATTCAAAAATTTTATACAATTGTCTAGCCCAATTATATCTGACATCGCTTCTAAATAATTTCAATTATCTCAAAAAACATATCTTTGGTAGTCTGGAGTCATTCATGCTGAACATTTTGATTAGCCAATTCAATGTTGCTTTGAGAATATTGAAAGCAACTATATAATCTGGCGTATTATTTGGGAGGAGTAGGAGGCGTTTGAAAAACATGAGTTGAACCCTCTCTTAGATATCAGCATATCTGAAGCCCCAGACTGGCAGACAGATAGACATGACGCTAAGAACCATAGCTTCGAATAATTTTATTCTAGGTTGCCAGAGGTCAATTTTTGCTATGGATAATAATGGGAGCATAGCGCCGATGGCTTGTTTTGATTTGTCAGCAGTAACAAGTGACATCTCTCGAAAGAGAGAAGATGCAACAAACTGTACACCCAAGTAAACATAATTATTCACTGCAGTTCACAAACAATAAGCTTATGACTTGAGGCATAAGATGTCCGGAGGACTGTTCATTGCTAATATCCTATACAATAGGAATGTAATCAGATGTAATTCAATGTTCGTCGTGGCATTAGCCAGGAAAGTAGTTGTTTTCTGATGGATTTTCGACCCACCTTTTCCTATTGTATAGGATATTAGCGATGAACAGTCCTTCGGACATCTTATAATTATTCACTATTTCAATGGTGTTGCCATTCAGACGAAATTTATAATTTCGGCGCTGAAAGCCGCCTCTCGAGAAACACATAACTTTGGATTTATTGCCATTAATTGTGAGTAGGTTAATAGCTGTGTATGCATCAAGGATCTTTAGTTTTCTTTGCAAATCTATTTAGGATTCGGCAAGAATGACCAAATCGTCAGCATATAGCAACAACAGTAAGTCCGTTGTGTTATCGATATTCAGGCCTTTGCTACCTCTATTACGAAAAAACTCCTCGATATCGGCGACGAAAATTGCAAAAAGCAAGGGACTGAGTGACTCCCCCTGAAGAACTCCAGAGGTAACCTCGAATGGTTTTGTGTAACCTTCCCACGCTTTCATTTTAATAGTCGATGTATCTGGTTATCACGGTTGTATACACGCGGGAGCCCGGTGCCCGTCATCGTTCGCCGGGATGAACACTGCAATCGCTTACAGGATCCACCACGGCAACAGATTAGAGAGCGCTCCAGAAGGACATTTCGGATGCGAAATGGTATATGCTGAATACTTGTTTCAAGGAGCAATAAATGTTCCAGTGACAGATATAATTCAATATCTGTCGAGGTATTAGCCAGAGAAGTAGTTGTTTTCTGTCGAACATATGCCATACAATCTATACAAAGGTATAGTGAGTTCCTAAAGGATTGTTTGCGACTGTTTTACAGTCACTGGAACATATATATATATATATATATATATATATACAGGGAGCACTTAGGAGTTCATTCTGAATCATAATTGGTTTACAACTATCCATGTACCCTATTTTGAAAATCGGTCTTTTTATTTTTTTTGTATCACAAAAATTTCGTAAAATTTGTTGCTATACCCCAGCACAGAATGTTCTGTGATATGTGTGAGTGAGCCAATGCATAATATATGGTCAGCAAGCCAGCTGTACCAAGACAAAACTTCATTTGAGAAATTGCCAAGTAAGATTTATTAAGTTTTTTACAGACACTGTCTATGTGGTCATCCCAGGTGAGCTGACTATCTATATAAAACACCAAAAACTTCTCATTCTCAGATAATTTGACATCTAGATCATTGCTTACCGCATTGGGAATAGGGCGCCTTAGATAGAAATTCACTGTCATTGTCATAAACTTTAAGCCTCCTCAATTTGACGAACGAATTTCAAGTTTATGTGCGAAGTGAAACGATCATACACGATTATCATCGAAACTTGATTATAATCAGGGAACTAGAATGTATCAAAATCGATTTTCAGGTTATCGGACATGCGCAAACTTTTCCTCAGAAATGTTTCTCCAAGAAGTATTTGCTTTTACTTCAAGCATTGTTTATATAGAAGATAGTTAGTCAACCTTATGGGATTATAATTGGATCAAAATGGATGCGACATGTAGATGGCGATAGTAAGCTCGCATCCAAGTCATGTCGTAACTTCAGTGATCTGGCCTCCAAGTCATGTCGTAACTTGATTAATACAATGGAAAAGCATTAAAATCAAGGTTTTTTGAAGAAACCTGTTTGTAACTAATCACGCTAGATGACACTCGCGTTTGTGTCCAATACCTTTTCTACAGGCATTGACTAACTATGGTCTATTTAAACAATGCTTCAAGTTAATGCTCCATGTTGTAGTTTTCACTTCAAAAAATCAAAGTATTTACTCCACATAATTCTTGAAGTAACACTTAAGTAAGTACTAGTAGCAACTACTCTATACTTTGCTTTATTTACTTTGATATATAGAAGTTAATACTGCAGTAATTACTGATGTTGTCAAGTATTTCCTCCATTTGGGAGTGTTTGGTGTAGTTTTATAGAAGCTACTCATAGAATAACTTCATATCTTCAATTGAAAAGGTGTTATGGCTTTTTTATGGATTATGGTAGCAAAAGGAGGGAAATGTATGAACATAGAACGTATAGGGAGAGACAATATAGAAAATTATTTCGGTAAGACAATTATTTTAGCTAGATTGCTACTATTAATCTCTGTACTTTCAGGTTCAATAAAAACAATGTTGAACGGATAGCTAGAGAGTTCTTAGGAAATCATATTGAGACGAGGGGAACAGCTTTATCAACGAAAATAGAGTATTCTTGGAATACACTTCAGCGAATGATTCAGCTGCTTTCTCTTTTTCTGCTTTGATTGCTGGAGTTTGCCGTTTGTCAGAAAGTATTTTACAATCTTCTAACAAAATAACGAATGCCATCTGAAGATCTATTTCCACATTTTCAGCAACCTGGGCACTTGGTTCATCAATATCATTACTCTCACTCATGATTATCAAGTACCACAGAACAAACAACAACAATCGAACCAATTTGAGGTTAATCACGTCCTAGTATATACTAGTAGTTTATACTTCTAACCTAAGTTAACACTTCCCATCGAAGAATTTACTTCATGTAAAACATTATACTCCACAAAATACTAGGAAGTATCAATCAATCAATCAATCAATCAATCAATCAAGTATACTTTATTGTCAAAACAGAAGATATAAAATCTTATAGACAAAGCATCGTAAAATATTGAATACATAAAATTATAAATAAAAATCGCACTAATAAGTAAAGTCATATACAATTAAATCACAGCCACCATCTGATAAATATCAAAAGGAGATAAAAATGCCTCAGTTAAAGTAAGGAAATCATAAACAAATGCATGCTGCACAACCAATAGTACATCTGCTCACAATAATTGATCATCGTAATATTCCTGAATGTTATAGTAGGCCTTGTCAAGTAGCATTATTTTTACTTCCTTCCGAAAGGAGAATAGGGATTTAATCGCTTTAGCTTGAGAAGGCAGATGATTGTATATTTTTTTGCTCTCGTAAATAACTGAATATTTTGTCAAGGATGATTTGGGGATCGGAAGTGGTATATTCCCATCTTGCCTTGTGCTATAACCAGGTTGTGGATTAACTGCACTTAAATTGACTTTATGGATAAGACACACCGTCTCCAAAATAAATATACTAACCAATGTGAGTATTTTGTGCTGAATAAAGAGGGGTTTGCAATGTTCCCTCGACTCAGTATTACACATATACCTTATTGCTCTTTTTTGAAGAACAAAGACCGAATTTAAGAGCAGCTGACTAGAAAAACCCCAAAAGGCAATTCCATACCTAAGATGGGATTCTATCAAAGAAAAATAAGCCGATTTTGCCATATCGAAGTTGAGTTCTCTAGCTATAGTTCTAATCACATAACATCCAGAGGAGAGTTTTTTTGTTAATGAATTCACATGATCTTGGAACCTCAATTTATTGTCAATATATAGTCCAAGGAACTTGCAAGAGGTTTTATTTTGAATTAGCTGTGTTTCAAGGTACAAGTCATGATGTTCATATTTGAAGGTGAGAAGGTTTGTTTTTGAAATATTGAAGCTCAATGAGTTCGAATCACACCAATCCTTCACTAAGCCTAAATCATGGTATACCCGATTTTTAAGAACTTCAGTGTTTTTACCCCGCCAAAGAAGGGTAGTGTCGTCCGCAAATAGTGTGAAATTTCCATGAATATCTATGTTTGTCAGGTCATTCAGAAACAGAAGGAACAGCAGTGGTCCAAGGATAGATCCTTGTGGAACCCCATTTGTGATCTCTAATTTATTTGATGTCTGATCATTCACTTTAACAACTTGATATCTGTCGGAGAGGTAAGAGTCGAACCATTTCAGAGAGACACCTTTGAATCCATATACATTTAATTTCTGCAGCAGGGTTCTGCGATTCACACAGTCAAACGCTTTTGAAAAGTCGCAGAATACCGCCGCTACGTGCTCATCATTATTCAGACTTGTGTAGACCTGTTCTAGTAAAGAAAAAAAAGCATCATTTGTGCTTTTTGATTTTTGAAATCCAAATTGGTATTTCGATATTAAATTATTCTGATTTGCAAATTCTAGTATTCGAAGTTTAACAAGTTTTTCTATAATCTTTGATAGAGTTGACAATAGTGAGATAGGTCGAAAATTTGATGGATCTTCGAGGTTTCCTCCTTTATGTAGAGGTATAACAATAGCAAGTTTCAAACATGTTGGAAAGATTCCAGTAAGAAAAGATTCATTAATAGATTCCGCTAGAATATCTAGTGCTTGATCAGGTAGGTTTTCAAAAATTGTTATGTTGATACCATCTATTCCGGATGATTTTTTGTTCTTTATTTCTTTTATGATCTGTTTTATCTCTGCTGTATTCGTTGGTTGAAGATAGAATTCTTCGTTAATTCTAATATGTTCCAGGTATTCTGTTGGATTCTTTTTAGGTTTTAGATGCGCTGTTAATTTTTGAGAAACCGAACAATAGTAGTCATTTATGTGATTTGGTTCTATGTTAACTTCACCTTTCGTGCTTTTACCTTTTCCTCGGAGTTCATTTACAATTGCCCAACTTTCTTTATTTTTATTTTTTGCTTCTTCTATTCTTTTTGCATAATAAATACTTTTGGCGGTTTTGATTAATTTTCTGTATATGTTCCTGTATTTGTTATGATAATTTGAAAAAAATGTATCCGTGTTATACTTCCTAATTATGTGCAGGGACCTTAGGTTTTTGGCTGAAGTTCTAATGCCCAAAGTAACCCATGCCTTTTTATTTTTTGATTTTAATTTTCTCAAGGGAAAACATTTCTCAAAGATGTCAGACATTTTTTTGTGGAAGATAGAAATCGACTCATTTTGTTGTAATATATCCCGTTTAATTTCAGATTCGCAATAATGTTGAAACTTTGAGTAATTTTCTTTGCTGTAGATTCTACCCTGTTTATATTTATGAGAATTTTTTGTTTCTACAATGCTTTTTAATACAACTTCATGATGGTCTGACAAATCAGCAGGAAGAACATCACAGGAAATACAATCATCTACAAAATTAGAGCAAATGTAAAAGTAAAAGCTCTTACTTGAAGTATAAGCAAATACTCTATTTAATCATACCACCCTATATCTCAGAATAACCAAAACCAATGATGATTGAACAACTACTTACCTTTTGTTTGTTGAGAACGATAATACAGCTATCATCATGCAAAATTATGATATGCTCTGATCTTGGATCGAACGTTATATTTCTAATAGGGTAACCTCTAGATTTCCACTCATTTTGTTCCACGTGTCTTGAGAACTGCGTAAACTGTCTTTTCCTGATGTCATACTCTATAATCTGAAAGAAAAAAATACAAATTCGGGCTCCTTACAACAAAACATTGCTTTGCAGAATGCATATTAAGTATGTATTTTTCAGTATACTGTAAACAATAAAATGCATACATCAAAAAGTACTGTTCTCACTTACCTTGTTATCTGAATATACTACAACTAACGAAAGTGTACTAGGGTGGACAGCCATAGCAGTGGGAGAACACTTGTATTTTGGCAATTTGCAGTGGTGAATCCATTGTTTGTTTTTTGAAGTCCATGTAAATATTACTATGTTACTGCTAGGATCTCCTAGTATAAGGTACTTTCCACATGAGGACATGGTCATAAAGGTAATGGTATCCAAATTATCTGTAAATTGTAACTCATCAGTAAACATATTTGAAATTTATTTATGAAACAAGTGAAATACCCGTCACTGATTCTACCTGCAATGGTATTGAATTCAAGTTATTTTTTCTTTGTCATTTGTACCTTGTATTTCTACAGTGTGTCCTTAAAGTAACTCCCCCCACTTGTTAACTTTTGAACGGATTGGAATTTTTGGATGAATTTTTTTTAGTGAAATGCAGTTCATAAGCTAGTTTTTGACAACAAAAAAATGTCTAATCTTTCAAAATTCAAAATTTGAAAAAATACCACTGAAAAAAAATATACCGACGCCTATGTCATGGCGGCAAGTGGAAACTTTTTATGCCAGTCCAATTGGGATTAGAAATACTATAAAGTCAAAGAACTAACTCAACCATTTTTGAAGATGTGCAATTTTATTGGAAAAGGCAAACAAAAGAAACAGAACAAAAAAGTTTATCAAGTAGAATGACATACCTGTGAATTTGATGTTTTGTGATACTGATGCTCTTCCATTTCGATGAAGATCATATATGTGCAAACCACCTGTATTTGGAGCTGTTATCAACTGGCGGTTATTTGGAGTGAAGATAGCACGGAAACATGGCACATCCTCATTTTCAAAATCATCTACTTTCAAAAGGTTCAACTTTTCCTCTTCCTGGAATAAAATATTTGTTTTGGAAAAAACATAGGTAACAATTTTTAAAAGCTTTTATTTAACTTGCTCTGGATTAGAACCACTTCCTCTTATTCTATGAAATTTTACATGTTGGTTCAGTTCCGATGAATATACATTAATGTAGAAGAAATATCTTGGAATAAAAAACTGAAATTTTTTCAAAGAAAAAAATATGTTCACTCATAGAATAAAAAACAAAAAAAACTTGAGAAAAACCATGTGTTTACCCAAATTGGAAATGTTCGAAAGAAAAAAGCGGCATTTTGAAAAAAATTTTATGCTCATTTTCACTGACACGCATTCCTTTGTACCATAAAAACAGATGAGATCAATTATTTCAAGTGACTCCCAATACAACGTACTTTATGTACATTCGATTGAAACAAAATTGAAGTAAAACAAAACAATTGACACTCGAAATATTAACAAAAACATGAAGAATCAAATAAACAAACTATTAATAAGAGCTAAGATAGGGGATTCTGTGAAAATGATTGATTAAATGACTGCATTCACCTGCAGTAATTTATTTTATGAATTATTTTTTTAAAATATGTACAGGGTGTCCCAAATTCGAGCCTCATCATTGGGATCTCGGAAACCAGAAGAGATACGAGGTAGGTTAAATGGAGGCAAAGTTGCGCAATTTGGTGCTCATTGTAACGCCGTTTTCATATTTGAAAAATTCCGAATACTTCCGAAGATTTTTTGAAAAAACCGATTATTCGCGATTTCATTTTTATTTTTTTGTGACTCTATTTGAATAGATATAACAAAACAAATTTCACATTCTCATTGCTACTTTTTCTGTTCTACAAGATGGTGTTATCAGATTTTCAAACAGACGTTTCGTATTTGAGCTGCCATCATCAACTTTGTTTTTTTAAATACGGCCCTGGATTTTTTATTATAGATTTTAAAATTTTCTAATGTCCCAAAACAAATGATGTATCGCACTTATTCTAAAAGTTTACATTAATAGCATTTTTCATAAGAACTCATGAGTTAGAGAGAGACAAAAATTAGATTTTTAATAGAGTTAAAACAAACTTTTTTTGCAATAACGCACTGCATAAAACTCAAAAACTAACATAAAAGTGGGTGGTTAATAAATAATATAATTGAAGTGTCATCCCTCAAACTCTAGGCCCTAGGCTATATTTACAAAAATAATTGCATTTTATCAAAGTGGCTGTGCATCGTGCATTCTGGCTATCTTAGTTCATTTGTTAATGTTTAAATTACCCAATATTTTGACAGTTCACTGTTCGTTCACTAATCGTTAACGCTTATTGAACGAAAATGACTTTTTCCAACGAAGAAAAACGAGACATGATAAGGATTTATTATATTTCGAATCAAAATTCAAAAACGGCTTGTGAGCGCTATTTGTTGGAATATCCAGAAAGACGGCAGCCGCATTATAGTTATTTTGCTAATATTGATAATAATTTAGCTCAGTACGGAAGTTTTGTTAAGCCAAGGGTTGAATATGGAACACGAATCGATCCAGAAGAGGAACAAATTATCTTGAACACTGTAAGTTTGAAAACTGTTACAAAGTAGAAAGTAAAATGAATAATTTTAAATTATTTTTTAAGGCCAATAATAATCCTCGAGCTTCAGTTAGAGTTTTCTCAGAAGAAGTAGGATTTCCGCGAATGAGAGTTTGGAGAGTTTGGATATAAACCTTACAAAATCCATATTAGTCAAACACTAAGACCTGGCGATGCTGAGAGACGATTAGAATTTTATAACTGGTTGCAAAATAAAATTAATGACAATGATGACTTCCTAAATAAAACTATATGGACAGATGAATGCAGTTTTTCAACAGATGTACTATTTAACAGACATAACGAACACTATTGGTCAATAGAAAACACAAGGCAGAATCAAGAAGTAAGACCTCAGGGACGACAATCATTTAACGTATGGGTCGGTATGTGGCACAATAAAATTATCGGCCCGTTTTTTATTCAAGGAAAATTAAATTCCGATAGATATGCAGAATTAATAAGGACCAATATATTGGATTCCTTAATGGAAGAACCTTTGGGCGTATTACATCAACTATGGTGGACACAAGACCTCATAATGGGAGATGTGTTAAAAATTTATTTAACGAATTATTCCCTAATAAATGGATTGGAAACCAAGGTCCCGTAGGTTGGCCAGCTAGAAGCCCCGACCTAAACTCTCTAGACTAATTTCTTTGGGGATTTCTCCAAAACCGTCTTTATCGAAACACACCACAAAATCTTGAAGTATTACAAGACCTAATAAGGGAGATCAGGGCTATCCCATTCAGCGTGCCATCCATAAACTTCACAGACTGACACGAAAATGCATTCAAGCAGGTGGACTACAATTTGAATATTTGCTTTAACTTTCATTGGGTATTCAGTTTTATAGTTTTTGTTTGACTTTTTTTGAACATCACACATTGTTTTATATCAATTTATAGAAGCTTCTGAGGTCCTTAAAACAATATGTATCGTTCTTTTTCGAAAAAATTATTTTAACGATGTCCTGCTACCAAAAATTTATTCTCTGTCTCTCTAACACATGAGTTCTTATGGAAAATGCTATCAATATAAACTTTTCGAATAAGTGCGATACATCATTTGTTTTGGGACATTAGAAGATTTTAAAATCCATAATAAAAAATCCAGGGCCGTATTTAAAAAAAACAAAGTTGATGATGGCAGCTCAAATACGAAACGTCTGTTTGAAAATCTGATAACATCATCTTGTAGAACAGAAAAAGTAGCAATGAGAATGTGAAATTTGTTTTGTTATATCTATTCAAATAGAGTCACAAAAAAATAAAAATGAAATCGCGAATAATCGGTTTTTTCCAAAAATCTTCGGAAGTATTCAAATATGAAAGCGGCGTTTCAATGAGCACCAAATTGCGCCACTTTGCCTCCATTTAATCGACCTCGTATCTCTTCTGGTTCCCGAGATCCCAATGATGAGGCTCGAATTTGGAACACCTTGTACATAAAATTCAACAAAGTTTGCTGTGTTTGCATAACTCTTCAATAGAACATATTTTAGAGCATATTGCAACAAGTAAATACAATTTTTTTTCTCCAAACAATACAAAACAACAACAAAATTTGATTAATAATCAACAATAGCAGTGTCTCACTTACATGCAAAAATTGAAACAACCTGACTCCCAAACTCGTACTATACATTATCCAGCTCCCATCATCCGAAACACAACAACAAATCACGCCTTCTTTTTCTTCATCTCCATCATAATCCTTTGTAACCTTCTGCAGCACCAAAAGTTTCTTTGGATTACTTTCCAGAGGAACCATCCCTCTGCCATCGTCCTCGGCGTTCTGAATTTTTCCTAGACTCCACAATTCCACGTGTCTGGCATATTGCAACATCAAATACTTGGCCGTGTGGGACAAGCATATGCACGGCTGTTGCAACAATGGAGGAGATTTGAGGAGGGTTTTCGGTGGATGGAAGCTGCAGGATAAGTAGCTGTCGGCACCTCCGGAATACAGTTTATTATCGCACATGACTAGGGCATTAACATCGTGTTCGTGGATTTTTCTATGTATGCTCCTGACCCACTTTTGGATTCCACCTATGACAACAATAACCTCAAAAACCACAACAAATCAAATACAAATAACCCTTGTATGAATAAAATAAGTTAGTCAACCTTATGGGAACAATAGTTTGGAACACCACCACTAGCTGTCACTAGCTCGATTGTGTCCATGGGGTCAATGAATACTAGAAGGCTTTGGCCTTCTTAGGGATATGGCCAATGGGTGGAGTCTAATAATAATAATATTTATTTCTTTGGTTGAAAAGTGCAGTTGAAAAGTCAATGCACAATAAACAAAGAACAAGTCAAGTACATAAATGTCTGAAAGTATGAATATAAAAAACTGCATAATATAATAATAATAATATTTATTTCTAAAATCACATATAAATAAAAAGATTACATACACATTCAGAACAAAATATTCGTCAAATAAGTATATTTAAATATTTTAAAAGAGGCACGTAAATAATCTTGTACTGTATAGGGTTCACTTTCTATTACAATTTTTTGTATTGCATTTTTGAAAAGGTTTCGATTTTTTATCAGTGTAATATTCTGTGGTAATTTATTGAACAACTTCATACAAGAATATTTAGCACCCGTTTCTGTAACAGCCACTCTGTGAATTGGATTTGTGTAATACCTGTCTCTATTATTGTATGAATGTGTTGGAAAATTTGCATTAAAAAATCCTTATTATTGAATAAAAACTTTAGACACTCTTCAATGTATATTGCTACAACAGTTAAAATTTAGTTAGTTTTAAAAATGCCTCTGCAAGAAGTTCTAAAACTATGTTTTATGATTTGAAGTAATGATCTTATAAAAGTCGAAATTATAAACCATTTCATACAAGAATACAGTAGAAATTAAAATATTCAAAACCAGAATTTTCTGTGAGTTAAAATAAAACACTTAAAAGTGGATGGTAAAAACCAAATATGCTGAAGCTGAAGATCTCAGGTTAGTTCATCCGTGAATTCTTGAATGGTGTAACAAATTACTTGGAGTAACAATTTTTTCAGTTGACTTTTGAGGACATGAATGTTTGTAGAATTTTCAATAGCTATAGGAAGGATATTGAAGAATTTACACCCATTGTACTCTACGCTTTTTTCATATATAGAAGTACTATGAGCATTTGGAAAAACTAGATCTCTTGATCGAGTATTGTGGTTATGTGATGGACAATTGGACTAAAAACTTGGTTAATGTTTATATACATATGCACTAGCCTCTAGTACAGTGTGACCCACTCAAGACCAGAGCACCTTTATAAATTCAACATTTTACAACCAGTCCCTTTTTTTTTATTGGGTAGACATTCAAAAGGACACCAAATTTCATGAATAAATCTCCATTTCCAATCTGATTCTTCAGGGTCAAAAGTCTAAAAAAATCGATAGCGATTTTTTTAGGAAATTTTTAACTACACCACTGGATTCGCGACATTTTCAAATGGTTCATATATAAATTACGTTGGAATGCGCCAATCAATAAAAAAGTTATAAGGGAATGAAATTTGAAAAATATGCCAATTTCAAACATGTCAATTTTATCTCATATTTTTTTTTTCAACAGATTTCGATGAAATTACAGTACCTAAGTGATATTTCGAGACTCTCTGAATCCGGTGGTGTAGACAAAGTTCTGATAAAACTTTTGAAATTGAATTGGTGGGTTGATTAAACGGCATATTTTTCAAATTTCATCCCCTTATAACTATATAAGTGGGTCAAACTGTATATTTAAGTGCTGGCAACTGTAGGAATTTTCATCTGTTTGAAAGCATCTCTACATGAGTCTCTGTACCCTAGATTAGCAATTATTCTAACTGGAGAAGAAATATCCTTTGGACAGAAGCACTACTACCTTAGTTGAGAATACCATATCGGAGGTGTTAACACGTTGCATGCTAATAACGCCTATGCGCGTCATGGTGTTGGTTTATCAGGATGCTGATGACGCTCATGTGCGTTTTTTAAGAATATTTCGATGCTTTCAAATATATTCATCAAGGTAACGTTTGAAATGTATTCTGCCAAAGCGAAATCGACCCATATACTGTAATTTTTTGAAGGTGTACCCATCAGAATCAACCAATTACATCAGTTGAGGGCCATTAGCATGCAACGTGTTAATGAAAGTTGACATGGTACAATGTTAACAATATGCTGGAACTGCAGTATTTCTTCTTATAGAATAGCAGCTCTTTTTCAGTTTAGAATATAATGCATTTATATGATGAATCCATATTAATTTTTTGTCTAGAATAATTCCTAGCATATTCAATTCAATTCAAAATATGCTTTATTGTCTTAAGTACACAACACTTGTTGACAAAGCTTGTTACACAAATATACATAACTATAAAAACATTTATATATAAATAACTATACAAACATATAAACAAATGATACAAACATATAAACGAATGATAAAAAATATATGAATAAATGATAAAAACATAGATAATTTATATATAACATAGATAATTTCTACTGGACTAATTGCTTTTGCAATATTTTCATATTATATTCAATTTCTTTTGATTGAGTGTAAATATCGATAATTTCACTAGGACACTAGGATATTTTTTTCTTAATTGTCTCATTTTATCAATTTTCAGATTAATTTTCGAGCCAATGATTTCAAGAAAAAGACCAAAAATTGGTCTAATTGCAAAAATGGTACCTTTCCTTCCGAACAGAAGATTGAAATTATGTATTTTGACTCTTATCTTTAGAAAATTGGTTAGACTATAAAAAGGTAGTTAGTGTTAGTATTCTGATAATCTTTTTAGACCAGCTGATTCATTGAAGTGGATGGATATAATAATAATAATAATAATAATAATAATAATAATAATAATAATAATAATAATAATAATAATAATAATAATAATAATAATAATAATAATAATAATAATAATAATAATAATAATAATAATAATAATAATAATAATAATAAATCGTTTTTACTCATCTTGCAAAAAATATAAATTCATACATAATTATATGGTGTGACATAGATGAAAGGGCGAAGTGTCCGCTGATGCTGTTTTACAACTTAACACAATATTTCCTTGTTTCTACTACTTACTTATGCCATGTGGAGGTCATACTTTACACTCACGATTTGTGAAAACTGGATTTATTTTTATTTATGCACTACCTGAAGAAATTGGTTCAGAACTTCATGGTCAAAATCCAAAAGAAAAGACCATTGTGAAAACAGAAACGATTGCAGCGCCAGAAATATTAGTCAAATGTTACTCCTTAAATCTTCCAAATTTATATTGCAATTGTGGTTTTCTACATTATTATCATGAAAATGATCAAGTTGAATGAAGGTTCAGACACAAAAATGATAAAATTATAATAATGGTGCTTTTAATAAAACATGAGATCATATTAATCAGTGGCAATCACATATATCATGGGATGAAAAGTGCGTTTTTGGAAATTTATTTTCCAGTGTGTATTCAGAACGATCTTATAAAACATACCTACCACATTTTATATCTCAATAAGCACCCTGTAAACCACCCCCGTAATCGCCGAAATCTACAATATTGCGTTAATTAATCGATTCTGGAAATTTGTTCCTGACTGTATATTCAAAATCTAAGGGGAAGCATACCTACCCTATTTCAGATTTTGTATCTCAATACGCACCCTGGAAACTAGCACCAAAATCCACAGAATAGCGTTAATTCATCGTTTCTGGAAATTTCTCTCTCACTCTATATTCAAAACGATCTGAGAAAACATACCTACCCCATTTCAGATTTTGTATCTCAATACGCAACCTGGAAACTACCCCCGAAATCACCGAAATCTACAATATAGCGTTAATTTATCGTTTCTGGGAATTTCTTTCTCACTGTATATTCAAAACGATCTGAGGAAGCATACCTACCCCATTTCAGATTCTGTATCTGAATTCGCACCCTGAAAACTACCCCCGTAATCACCGAAATCTACAAAATTGCGTTAATTCATCGTTTCTGGAAATTTCCTTCTGACTGTATATTCAAAACGATCTGAGGAAGTATACCTACCCCATTTTAGATTTTGTATCTCAATACGCTCCCTGGAAACTACCCCCGTAATCACCAAAATCCACAGAATAGCGTTAATTCATGGTTTCTGGAAATTTCTTTTTTAGTTTCTGTTCAGAACGAGCTGAAAAAGAATTCCTACCCCATTTCAGATTTTGTGTCCCAATACTCAACTTGGAAACTACAGTCGTAATCAACAAAATCTACAGAGTTATCTCATCTTTTCTGGAAACATATGTGTGGGTGGTTGTTGATGAAAATGAAACTTCTCTTTTCAACACATTTCACAATTATATTATAAATTAAAATGGTATAGAGATATAAAAAAAAGTAACAGGATTCTTGGACAATATAATAATAATAAAATAAGACTATAAAGAAATAAAACATCGATAGTGACGAAAATAACAAAACAAGAGCATTCATTTGAAAAAATATACAAGCTCATTTTTTATAAAAATATCTTGAACATTATAGAAATATAAAAAAGTAACAGGATTCTTGACAAATATAATAATAATAAAATAAGACTATAAAGAAATAAAACATCGATAGTGATAAAAATAACAAAACAAGAGTATTCATTTGAAAAAGTATATCAGCTTATTTTTTATAAAAATATTTTTTGATCACAGCATGTTATAATGAAACATAATCTACTTACTATAAGTTTGGCAGAAATGAAACCAGTCCATATATTACAGTCTCGATAGTATTTATCTCTATAAAGAACCATTTAATTAAAATCAGGTATTCATCATTACAGAAATTTTTCATTTCGGTAATATCTGCACATAAAAATAACTTAAAAAGTAAAGAATTATAGATTTCGTTGGTTAAGGGGGTAGTTTCCAGGGTGAGTATTGAGATACAAAATCTGAAATGGGGTAGGTATGCTTTCTCAGATCGTTCTGAATATACAGTGAAAAAGAAATTTCCAGAAACGATGAATTAACACTATCTTATAGATTTCGTTGAATACGGGGGTAGTTTCCAGGGTGAGTATTGGGATACAAAATCTGAAATGGGGTAGGTACGCTTTCTCAGATCGTTCTGAATATACAGTGAAGAAGAAATTTCCAGAAACGATGAATTAACGCTATCTTATAGATTTCGGTGATTACGGGGGTAGTTCACAGAGTGCGTATTGAGATACAAAATCTGTAATGGGGTATGTATGCTTTATCAGATCGTTCTGAATATACACTGAAAAATAAATTTCCAGAAACGCACTTTTCATCCCATGATTTTTGTGATAAATATGATCTCATATTTTATTAAAAGCACCATTATCATAATTTTATCATTTTTGTGTCTAAACCTTCATTCAACTTGATCATTTTCATGATAATAATGTAGAAAACCACAATTGCAATATAAATTCGGAAGATTTTTAAGGAATAATATATGACACCCTTGCGCATGTACTAACATTTCGTTTCTGGTGCTGTAACCGTTTCTGTTTTCACACTGGTAAAGAAAAGAATACATTATATAAAGGAACTTTCATAATCATACAAATAAGAATATACAAAAATGAAATATTGTAAATGGGTAGGTCTGAAATGCAATATCTCAATCATATAAATATATTTTTGAATGATTTTCAATGTCTGTTATTAATTTTTCCTTAAGTTTTTGGAAAGGAATTATGTGTTCACACTTATGAGAGACTTTCAGCAAATGTAATTGACATGTTCACAAATGGTCACTTCTGTAAGATTCAAATTCGGTAATCAATATTATTTGGTTTTTGAGTTGTTAGCAGTAAACCGCCGCTTTTTTGTAATTTGAGTTAAATGTACACCTATCAATTTCAATACATAAATCCATTCAACAGGAGAACAAAATTCCTTTTTTTGAGAAAATAACATTTAAACCAACTTTTTCTACCAAAATTATCGGTTCTTCCTCTCTTATGGCACTTGTTTCGTAATTGGCGCTTCTGTGGGTTATTTGGAACATTAGACCTACTAAAAAGAGATTGAAACTATTAGACTCTGCCCATTGGCCATACCTGTAAGAAGGCCAAAGCACAGAAAGAAGACCTTTATGGATCTAGGTCTATATTCTGTGGCCAAAGCCTTCTAGGATTCAGTGACCCTACATCAAACTCTCTCCACAGCGACGGCTTTCTTCTTTCTCTTCAAACAATGATAAAATTAATGTTTTTGCATTTTAGGGACTGAAGATACTCACCCTTAACGCTGATTTTTTCATAGTTTATAATGTTCGGATCTGCACCAGCACAGTAAAGTGAATTATCAGATAGGCACACTGCAAGAATATCAGCTCTATGTGACTGATAACTCTCTAACTGTGAACCTACATTTCCATCCCAAAATGTCAAGCGACCTCTAGAATCACCACTGATTACTGTAAAATCTTTAGTAACTTCTAAACACCATACTATTGTAGCTTTATTTGCTTCCGATCTTCCAGTTGTCATTCTGTGAATTGCATGACCTACAAAAACATTGAATTGGTGTACTCATAACAAAATGCAATCTAATATGTTATCGAGAGTGTGTAATATTCCAAAATAACTTGAAATACACCAACCTGATTGTACATCCCAAATGCGAATAGCATCAAGACTCCCCGAA
Source organism: Chrysolina oricalcia (assembly GCA_944452925.2). Taxonomy (NCBI): domain Eukaryota; kingdom Metazoa; phylum Arthropoda; class Insecta; order Coleoptera; family Chrysomelidae; genus Chrysolina; species Chrysolina oricalcia. The sequence goes on from OX101816.2 coordinate 1,810,440, forward strand.
ACCACATATTTCCCGTCATGGCTGAATTTCAGACAGATAATTCTCCCTTCTTGTTTATCAAAAAACTTCTCAAACGACAAACCGTCCTCGTCCACACTGAAAACGTTCAAATATCCCTGTTCTGTACCGATAGCAATCCTCGACTCCTCTTTGTTGACATCTAAACAAAACGCTGGTCCGCCTGTTACAGCCCATTTGTTTTCCAAACACAAGCGATATACATTATATTCTACCAGCAACCCATGCAGTCCAACGCTGAACAAACGGTCATGACACCATGCTAAGCCTTCTATGCTGAAGTTTATAGCAGTCGAAGGTATTGAACGTTCTATAAACCAAACGTTGCTGAGGTTCCAAATTTCTATGCTGGCATCAGACCTGAAATTTAAAGATAAGCAATCGCATACTCATGGATTCAATATAAAAACTTGTCACCTGGAGACTGCTAATCTTTTTGTCGATTCTTGAAGTGACATGCAACGAATTGCTCTAGGTTCTGGGCTATAAAAGCGCACATTGTGCATTTTGCATTGAGACATGTTCAGGTTTACATTCACTCCCAACTATTTACAAATCACAATTCACTCACAATCCACTGAATCAAGTGAATCAACAGTATCAACTTATTGATCTGAGGTATCAACACAACTTTATGAAATCAACAACTACCTAACCTAAAAATTCCATCGTAACCTCACATAATTTGTTAACAGTGTTGGCAATGTTGCAATAATAATTTGGCCACTGCTGAAGATGCGATCGGTTAATGAAAAACCGAGACGACCGAGTAGATCTCGGTTTGTTTCACGTGACCACAGAGCTAATCGAACAAAAAATAATTGAAGAACGATATTTTCCAGGATGATAAGATCTGACACCTGTCACATCCCATTTTCTTTATTGCAGCAGATTGAACATTGAAAAATTATTGAGCTCAATCTCAATGAAGAACTTATTTATAATTTATTCGGAAACCAGAAACATTGACTACAATTGAAGCAGTCAGAAATTGTAATTATTTCCGCCAACCTGTCGTACCCCTACGTGTAAACCTCGGAAATCTTCGAGAGACTTGTGAGAGCTAGGGAAGATACAGCCCTCACCTTCTAAAGTGTGCTATGCCATACACGAGACCGGTGAACTGGTGAATCGAACCTACGACGATACGCTTGAGAGGCAAACGCTGTACCGGCCGACCACCATGGTCCATAGGAAGTGACAACTGACAACGAATTAATCAAACCCGTTCACTCTGTTTTTCAACACCCACCCGTTTCCCCGGTTATTTACGAACGCACATGATATTGGTGCGGGATTTACAAAACAAAAATTCATCAACAGTTTAGGTAAACTTGCGTCTGTTGCTATGAATTAGCCAATGAAATTTCTAGTTCCTTGGCAACTGAACTCGGTTTAGTTGAACTGTTGTGGTGATTTTGTCTTGTACAATAACTCGCCCTTAAAACGAGCTGTAAGAAGAAAACGAGCCAACAGATATGTAAAAACCGAACGCGCCTTCAATAAACTGACAAAAGCTGTATATTGGCAATTTTAATTCATACCAATAACGTAACCGTTAAGTCACGGTTCCAATGCAAGCAAAATATACGACGTAATTTTTATTGGTTTGTTTCAGATTGTGTGAAGCAGACCGATAGAAATGACGTCACTTCAAGACAGTTCAAACTATTTGACTGTGATAACCATACTGGCTTTAATAAATGATCTCGTAAATTTAATTTCTGCAATTTTGGATTTTTTGATGATCAGATTGCATATCAATCATTTCATTTGTGAAATATTGTAAGAATAATAATTAATAATGATGATGTAGTATATTTTGGATGTTTACGAAATCTCATTTTTTGTGATCAATTTTATTTCTGAACGCCACACAATTCTTGCCCGGAGGATTTTCTTATCATTATAAATATAAAGTGTACTTTTATCGTTTTTACTGAGAAAAGTACTATGAAATTGCCATCATTGGTCAGTTGAATAGGGCGATAATAGATTTATTACAAACAAAGTAAAGTACATGAGAACTGACAACATGAGAAATGTACTAGATTACATGCATATGTATTTCAACAGTAACCATCACGAACGAAATCTTGTTGAAACCCGGCCAAAACAACTTTTATGACTGGCATCCAAATTTATTCTCTGAGGCTGGATGAATTGATTTTTGTTGAGTTTTTCAAGTATTCGAGCATGGTGAAAATCAAAATGCCACCAAAAAGAACATATATATATATATATATATATATATATATATATATATATATATATATATATATATATATATATATATATATATATATATATATATATATATATATATATATATATATATATATATATAAAGAAAAACTGGTAAAATTCTTGAGGATGCAGTCAAATCATTGGGCTTAGTCAAAGAAAACTCTTTGTTATATTGTCAAGCTTTCGGAAAAATTTTATTCCTTCATCGGGACAGATCTATAAAACGAAATTTTGGATGTTGTACAAAATGGTGGGTAAAAACAAATAAATTCATTACTTACAACTTGAGGTTAGACCTAACATTAGAGTCATGGAAACATGAATGAATCATGTGATCAGCTTGGTCACTCTTGTTGAATACCACAGGAGAAGTTCTCGATTAGTATCTCTTCGGGTCTTTTGTGATTTTCAGATGATTGCAGATCTCCATTTTTCTGTTCTGCGCCTAAATTTTGATCGCCATCTAGCGGGAACACATTTTGCGAATTGGATAATTAAAGAAGAAGATGAAGTAGTTCCAGTTTCTTTAATTTTTTTAAAAATGATTAATTTTTTAAAGAATGGTGTTAAGTTGTATCAAATTGTTTCAGTTCGGTAGTTTTGTTTTTAAATTATTACAATAAGCAGGATAGCAAGATGCCAATTATAATCAGGGTGTGAGTAGAAATTATTTTTGATAATCTTTTCATTCTTTTCCCACAGTTTCGTAATTTTTGTTGGTAGTGTTGGTTGTCATGTCATGTCAAATCCAAATGTGATAATTGTGTAGAAAGCGAAATCTGCTACAGCAAAATAGTAGTGGATAGTAGATTAGTAAAATTTTAAGACTTAGGGAATAATTAATAGGTGATTCTCAAGCAGAGCATTCAAAGAAAAAATACTTCTCATCGATCTGACGGGTTGTACTGGAGGATTGCCCATAACACTTTAGTGGATTTTGTCTGTAAATCAATTCAATAACAATTTTAACGACAAGGATTTTTTGAGCCCCCAAATGGGGCCTCCAAAGCGTAGCGGAGCCGGCAAAAACGAAAGCAAGCCTTCCAAAAGACGTAAGAAGGAGGAAGAAGAACCTTGGACGTACGAAGAGGAAGATACAAACGATAACGAAACCGCTGAATCCTTCGTCCCTGGAGCCGCAGCGAGAGATGCTGAAAAAAATGATTCTTCAGTACAAGAAGATGAGTTCGGTGCTAAAGACTACCGTTCCCAAATGATCTTGAAGCCTGACAATGCTGCTCGACCCTTGTGGGTGGCCCCAAACGGTCATATTTTCTTAGAATCATTTTCGCCTGTCTACAGGCATGCTCATGATTTTCTTATAGCCATATCTGAACCAGTGTGTCGTCCTGAACATATTCACGAGTATAAACTAACAGCATATTCACTTTATGCTGCAGTTAGTGTTGGCTTACAAACCAACGATATCATAGAGTATCTCAAGAGATTAAGTAAAACTAGTGTTCCTGATGGTATCATAGAGTTCATTAAATTGTGTACATTGTCCTATGGCAAGGTTAAACTTGTTCTCAAACACAACAAATATTTCGTGGAAAGTCCTTTTCCGGAGATTTTGCAAAAGTTGCTTAAAGATCCTGTGATTCAAGAGTGTAGATTAAGGAGAAATATTGAAAATGAAAGTGAAGAATTCATCAAACAGGTATGTACATCATTTCAAAATACAATTTCGTGCAGTTTCAAAATGAATATTTAATTTTTAAGATCGTTGAAACTGTGATTTCCTTTAGACTTCTCTCAGCTTGAAACCAGAGTAAATAATCTCAAAATTTTTAGGTGCAAGATAAAAAAAATATTCCAGCCTTTGGTGCAAAAGCTAGTACATCTGGAGATCAGGGAGCCAGTGGAGAAAGAACTATAGTTCCTGATGATATTAACAACTTCTACGAAAAAATGGACAATGAGGAAGAAGAAGAAGATACTTCATTAGAGACAGTCTCTTTTGAAGTAAACCAAGAAAAAATTGAAGTAATTCAAAAGAGGTGTATTGAACTTGAGTATCCACTTCTTGCTGAGTATGATTTTAGGTGAGATTGAAAAGTATTCTGAATCTATTCAAGTTTGGGTGGTTTTCAATAAAAACCTAGTTATTTTCCTTGATTTTCTCAATTTCACCATTGTGTTTGTTTCTAGAAATGATACTGTCAATCCCGATATCAACGTGGACCTCAGGCCTTCTGCAGTCCTGCGTCCTTACCAGGAGAAAAGTCTCAGGAAAATGTTTGGTAACGGAAGAGCTAGATCTGGAGTTATTGTGTTACCCTGTGGGGCGGGTAAGTCATTGGTAGGAGTGACTGCCTGCTGCACTGTTAGGAAAAGAGCACTGGTACTATGCAATTCTGGTGTATCAGTGGAACAGTGGAAGCAGCAGTTCAAGATGTGGTCCACGGCTGATGATAGTATGATTTGTCGATTCACATCTGAGGCCAAAGATAAACCAATGGTGAGTGATAAAAAATATTACATTAACTCACCACTAGAATATACTTCAAACAAATTTCAGACCACTAGCATAACAAACTAAAAAAAATATTTCAGATGGTGACACAGTAAATGTATGTACTTATGAGGGTTAAGATTCTGAGACTTTAAAAAATGACACTACAACTGGTTCTTTTACCTACTCCTGCAATATATCTGATAGCTTTTATTTGGATTTCAAATATCCTGAGGCATCCACTAGATGCTCCCCATGCCACAATTCCATAAAAAATAATAGAGTTAAAATGTGCATGATAGTAGATTGATAATAAAGGTCTACTTACACTGCAGCATAGTTGTTGAATGCAATAAGATAGGGGAGCAATTTTTTTACCAACCATATTCATTATGTGATTGTTCCATTTCAAGTTTTCAGACATTTTCAAGTCCAAAAATGTTATCACCTTCTGTTGTTGAATTGATCCATTTCACCAGCAAACTGATCGAAATCAGTCCTTGAATGATTGAAACTTAACAGCACAGTTTTCCTGTTATTCAATACTAGGCCATTATCTGAGAACCATTTTTGGACTTTCCTAGTTTCTTCAGATGCTTTATTTATTCATTTATTTATACGGGATAATCCCCATTACAAAGTAAAAAATTAAAAAAAAAATACAGATTGTTTTAGCAGCAAACAACAAAACAAAAATAAATTAAAATATAAAAGTTAGGTATTGTTACAATACATCATTACATACACAACTTATATTATTCAATGATTTTTTAAAACCATGATAGGATACTCCAAATATACTGATATCTTTGACATTCAATAACTTTAGGGATCTTTCTAAGGGTGTATGTTTGCCATAATTTGTATGATGGAAGGGTATATAAAATTAATTGCTTTGTCTGAGATTTCTGTTTGGAACATGAATGTTGATAGGTTCAAGTAATTCCGGACATGCCATCAGTCCATTGAGCAGCTTGAATGCAAACAACAAAGGTCTGTTTGAATTCTTCTTGTTTGCAAAGTTTCAGATCTAATTCTCGCAATAATACCGAATAGTCAAGGTTCAGTACTTGAAGACCCATTTTAAGTGAACAAAATCTCAGAAATTTGATTTGCACTCTTTCAAGAGTTACACTGTGAACATGATAGAACGGAGACCAAATTATACAAGTTATTCTAACTGGGATACCACTAGGATAAACCCTTTTTAATGCTTCCATTGAAAACCCTGTACAATTGCGTATGTTTTGGATGATTTCACACCGATTTTGTTTATGTGGTTAATGAATCTGAAATGTTCATCAAAAATGACCCCCAAATCTTTTATATATAAATCCTTTATTGTAGTCATAGACTAATTTACACTTTTTGGGGTTAATGGATGATGTCTATAATAATACACTTAAAAGTTGAATAAGTACAATTGTCACATATAAACATACTTGTCACATATTATATACACATTGAAATTAAAATTATAAATACATGGTCAGATAGTGGCTACTGGGTTTTTTATTGATTGGAGAGGTATGATTTTATCATACCTGTCAAAAAACTTCCAAACCAATTCACCATGTGTTCCCAGAAACCGAAATTTTCAAACTTCTTCAATTAAATATGGTGAATAAATCTATCAAATGCCTTGGAAAAGTCAGTGTAAATAGCACCCATTTGACCTCTACTTTACACACACTCCAATAGTTTTGTGAATTTTCCTGGTCGCCTGATTTGAAAATTGGAATGATGAAACTGTGTATTTGGATAAACTGCCTGGTCTAATGAACTATTTTTTATCAACTGTTGAGGTGATATTTTTCCTTTTTATCAATGATTTGTCATCAGCATACTTTACAAAGTGATCACTATGAAAGTCATTTACATATTGAAGTGGTCGTGGTGTTAGAGCGTTTGCCTTCCGTCGGTCCGGTCCGGTCTCGATCGGACGCCTGTCCTGGAGCTGAAGAGGTTCGGATTCCACTTTTATTTAAACTGTAGGTCCCGGATCTCCCTTGTTCGCACAAGCTCTGCCTTTGAGGGGGTTTCTCCGAAAACCTGGGAGTTTCGTAGAAACAAAACAAAAATATAGTATATACAAGAGTGGACCCAAGATAGAACCTTGCGGTACCCCAATAAAATAAGGTTCAGCTGCTGATTTTTTACGATTTACCTCTTAGTTAGAGAGCTGTCTATATAATTTACTGACAGGTAAAGAAACTGTCAAGGAGAGGGGGGGGGGCGTTTGAAGACCAGTCAGTTTGTGACCGTCTGCTCGTTACACATTTCGGTAGATATGGTATTAAGTATTTATTTATTAAGTAGGCAAGCCTAATATAAAAACATACAAATGTATAAATATATAACAACATTATTAACTATTTAAATTTATCGACCATTTCAAAGTGTACATATATACGAAAAAAGAAAAAATATATATACATATATATATATATATATATATATATATATATATATATATATATATACATAAATACATATCACAAAATTACACAAATAGATAAATGTGAATATTAAATATTACGATGAGCTGTCACTAATATACTTCTTTAATTGTGATTTAAATTGGTTGACTGAAGTAGATAATTTTACAAATTGTGGTAGTTTATTAAATTTGTTTAAACCTTTATGGAACATGCTATTCATTCCAAATTTAGTATTAGTTTTATTGATGTAAAAGTTGTCATTTCTTCTCGTATTGTAACTATGGACTTCATTATTTTGAAACTTTTGTAATTGTGCTATTTTATTTTTACCAAGTAGAAAAAGTAATGTTGAACAATAATCAAAATGAGGTTGTATTAGACTTTTAAAAAGAGTCAATCTGGCATACATAGACACTTTTTTACATATACGAGAAAAAAAGAAAAGTTTTTTAGATATTTTTTTACAAATGAAATCAGCATGACTATTTAGTGTTAAATTTTTATCAATTATAAATCCCAAATATTTTATTTCAGTTACATTTTCAATGGTAACATTGTTAATTTTTATAACCGCATTTGCCCATTCAATTGGATCATACTTATAAGATGATGTCAAAACCATACTTTTTGTCTTACTGACATTTAGTTTAAGTTTATTATTAAATAAATATGTTTCAATGCTATTTAAGGACCTATTCATTTCAATAATCGCCTGATCCAACTTTTCATGTATACAATAAACCAATGTATCATCTGCAAAAAGATTTATACAATGTGATCCAGAAATGTGGTTAATATCATTTAAATAAATTATAAAAAGCAATGGACCTAACACACTACCCTGGGGTATGCCACTCTCAATTATAAGTTCCTCTGATAATTCATTTCCAAACTTAGTTTTTTGTCTTCTGTTTAATAAGTAACTTTGAATCCAATTCAAAGCAATCCCTGATATCCCATAATACTTTAATTTTTCAAGAAGAATAGTTCTATCAATTGTTTCAAACGCCCTTTTAAGGTCCAGAAATGTCGCAACAATGTACTGATTTCCATCAATTATATTTTTCCAATCTGATATTAAAAATTGTAGAGACGTACATACCTTCTGCCAAATTTGACCCGCGAATGAGGTCAAAATTTAAAATTTTCAAGCTGTAGGGTTAGATTTATTAATCAAATTACTGCCTATGCCGGAATATTTTGCATCCTCGTAACGAAGGAAAGGTCCTTTGATATTCAATCTCCAACAATACATGTTTTTATTGTGTGACTAATCTCATCACTTTTATTGTGACTCTAAATGCATTTGCCGCCTTTTATTTTACTATAATGAAACGATATTCCGGTGAAATAGAGTTTCATCACAGCTGATACTATTAATTTTTAGGCCGAGCGGTGCCTTTGTCAATATTTTATATCAGCGTTTATATAGGAACACATCGGGAAATTTACTTACCTATCAAATCTCAATCTCCGACAAACCATAGCAGGAAGCTGCTACCAGTTCTGCACAGACAGACTAGTTACTTTATTAATTTATTGTCAATACTTTTCTGGATTACAATCTATTCAAATACTTCTCAAATTGTTATTCTTTATCTGGGCCGGAAGCCCATGTGGAAGATAAAATTTAACTCAATAAAACAAGGAAATCGGCCAAAATCATTTTTATGCCGAAAGAAAAAAAATTAGAACGGCAGAATAACTAAGAAGTTTTCAATTTATAAGTTCTTAAACCAAACCCAATTAGAACCAGTGAATTGAATGAAATTTCATGAAATTTACGTTATTGAATTATACTTCTTTCGAAACAGATCAATTACAAGAAAAGGTCACGTTAGTAGCAAACATCTAACTCTCTCAAGATTTAAAACAGGACTGAAGTTTAGAAGCGTAAAATATCTGGCCTCAACTTAGTCTGGGTCTCGTAATCCCAGATTCTATTCAGGCCTGGCAATAATTAATATAAGGGTTGTTCAAAAATTGCATAGTGAATTGAATCTCTTTTCGTTTTCTTCTACAATGTGCTTCTTCATTAAATATTTTATAACTCAGATATTCCGACGTTACGAGAATAAAAACAATGCAAATTTTTCGAATTATGAAAAAAAAAACTCTTTATAACTGAACAATTATTCTTATGTCTACATATTCTATGTTATGGATCTTTCTGTAACACTCGTTATGGTTTGAATCAATTTTCTTAATGGAAATATGACGTTGAATTCATAATGAAACTGATTATTGGATACAAAATTTTTTGTTCGAATTATAAAATTCCCCTCGTATAACTCTCGAGTCTGTAGAGAAACGATGGTTATAGCATACACGTGCGAAGGTTCTGACCCTTCTTGGTATCGTGAACTACATGCTGAATTCAATGGCTTCCGGATGTAGATTCAATGGTTGTCCTTTTCGAGCACTATTAAAAATAAATTTCAAGATTACGTTTTGTTACATATCAGATATATGTATATTACTAAGTTCATGGGTTGAACCGCGTTGAGAGTTTATAACTCGACGTTTCGGCTCCTGCTTTGGAGCCATTTTCAAGAGAATGACTACGAGGCCTCTATCTGCCTACTCCTCGTGTCGTGGTCTAATGAGATAACAAGGTCTCTATCTGCCTACTCCTTGATCTCAAAAGACGATCCGATATTTGTTGCACTTTGGTATTTATAGGTGGATGGCTTACCTGAGAGTGGGCTGGTCTTACGGGTTGTCTCGTTAATCTTATCTGTGGGTGCCTGCTGAATATTTAGGGTAGAGGTAATTAATTTTTGACAAATTTTCTGTGGCCTGGAAATTACGGTTTGAATAAGGGGCTTCCGAATAGAATTCAATTTACGACTATCATCTTTTATGTTCGAAATCGAAAAACGACCTGATTTCCTGAACATAAAAGATACTAGCCGTAAATTGAATGGACCTTTTTACGATATAGTCCAATCAAACGGTGTTTTGGCCAGGAAAAAAATATAGTAGTTGCTTTCTCATTCACTCTAAATGTTTTTTGGTGTGCTGAATCCGAATTTCAACTTTGCTACTTCCCTCGGATATGGCGTCATAACGAAAATCGCAAAAAAAAATAAAAATTGTCGTCCTTTTTTCAGTTTTTTGCCAAAAAGTCATAAAACTACGCAATTTTCGAGGTAGACCACTCAATACAAAAATGAAATAAATCAAATTTACTACAAAAAACAACCCTTAAATGTATTTTTTGGTTGAACGGTTGAACGCTTAGCTTCTGCTCAAATGACATTTAGTTTTCAACAAAATGCACATCATAATCTCTTATTTTGGCCAAACCGTGTAGCCACTAGAGCGCATTCTAATTTTATGTCATGTTATGCGAAACCATAGCCCTTCACGAAAAATTCAGTATATACCAATATTATCACTATCTATCCATTAAAAACTGTTTATTTGGTCTTTATAACACGCAATAAAACAGAAGTTATATATGACCTAACATTTTTGTGATCTTTACAATTTAGTAAAATTTCGAAAGATGATCTAGTAAAAAAAATTAATTTGGAGTAGCCTCTCAATGTCGAATTTCCGAGCGTGTTTTGTTAAAAACATTAAACGTCAGTACCTCATACTTCACCTCAGGGTCTTCACAGCGCACCAGTGAGCCCACGCAGTGGTTGAAGGCGAAAGAGGTATACAGTATTAAATTCACTGCATTCATACTATAAAAATGCAACTATTCATCCTATAGTATAATTGCTACTAATTTCCCTTTCATATTCCAGAAGAGCAACCAGGGCCTCCAACCGTTAAGCGTCGTAGACGGTAGCTGTTCATAACATTTTTTTCGTTCAGCTACTTAAAAGTATCGATGTTTATAATTAATATAAAAATTTATAAAAATTGTTTTTGTGAAACTTCATGTAACTTTTCTGTCTGAATACCCATACATGCTTTGGACAGTGGCTATTATTTATATGTAGTAATTATGAAGACCAAATAATTAGTGACTATTACTTATCTAGGTCTCGGCTGAATATTGGGTGAAGGGATATGGCTATGGTATAAAATTTCAACGCGCTCTAGTTTACACGGTTTGACCATAACAAGTAATTACTCTGTACAATTTGAAGGAAATTCAATATAGTTCTCCCTTATCTAAGTTTTTTTATAATAACAAGCATAGTTTTTGAGTTACAAGCGAAAAACTAACGAGTAAACTTGATTTTCCACAAAGTGGGAAATGTTGGCCATTATTCAGCGCGCTCTAGCGGCCAAACCGTTCAACCAAAATTTCGTTTGAGGGACGCAATTGTAGAAAATTTAATGTACTTTATTTTTGTATGGAATGGTCTATCTTGAAAATTGCGTAGTTTTATGAGTTTTTGGACAAAAATTGAAAAAATGTTAAAAATTTGGAGGATATTTCCGATTTTCGTTGTGAAGCCATATCCGTGGGAAGTAGCAAATTTGAAATTCAGATTCAGCACCCCAGAAAACATATGTAACGAGTAAAAAACAAAGTACTGTATTTTTTTCCTGGAACGGGTACCCCCAGAGACGATTTTACTGAACTAATATATGAGAGAACACTGTAATTAGAAAGTGTATGCGCTAATATCACTCGGGAATTTTTATTTCTTTTTTCTGACTGCTAGTTTCTCTATAATCAGAAGAAAAGTGGTTTCGTGACGTCACGTTCATCAAAACTAGACATGGCAACGTTGTAAAAGTGGTGCACCGTGGAATCGCAAACACTCATTTGAATATAATGTGTCGTATGACAGTTGTCATTTGATACCAGATGGGTTCGTTCGTCTGTTTCACGGAGCATCAATAAGAATCGTTTGTCTCTGTTTACCTCGTTTGCCTACTTTAATATTTAATACAAGTAGAGCAGTTCCATCAAATACGTATGATGCAAACGAACAGGCACTACTTGATTTCTTTTTGAAGTTTTGAAAAGTTTTTGTTGTTTGTGCTCTAAATTTTTTTCCTAATTCTTGTATCTGTACGATTTTAAATTTTAGTCATTGTAAAAAATAAATTCATATTTGTTAAATAGAAAGAGTCAGTCATCTCATAATCTACCCTCGGTAAATTATCCGAACTTTCCTTCACGATGCCTTTCCGTATTTGGATGATGTTATGCAATAATGGGTCAAGCCACAGTCAGCTAGTTTCGTAAAAATATCAAAATAGTTCACCAGATCATGGAATGATGGAATGTGGCTTAATACTATCGTCAGTGGACAGTTGCGGGTTGAATCATTTTTGCTTATTGTAGAATAACACTTTGGCGATTCCAATGACTGTGATAGCTCAACTATTAAAAAATGTGGCTTGACTCATTGTTGCATAACACCATCCATTTAATACACAAATAAATTCACACCAGATCGGTCATAATAACACCTCGCTACAATATTAATGAATGTATCAGTTAAATGTCGAATGTAAAAAAACAAACATTAACCTCAAATCTCGAGATCACTTTTGTTGCATGAGAAATGTCATACTGATTTGCGGTGTTGTCATTGCTCGTTCTTCATCGAAAGGATGGCCCGTTCAGGAAATTTGGCACACTTTCAAATGAGATATTCTTTCAAAATGAAAAAACTGTAGTGGAACTCTTTGTTAAATGGACCAGAATCTATCGATTTAAAAGAGTTTTGCAATTTATTTTTCATAAATGCAAAGGTCCATTCTATTTGGAAGCCCCTTCTTCCAACCGTAATTCCCAGGCCACAGAAAATTTTGTCAACAATTAATTACCCCAACCCTGAATATTTTCATTTATCTTAAAGTGTTTGTGACTGTTCATTTAGTTTTTTTTTCTTAATTTCAAATTTATAGTCACATTTACCAGCTTCGTCAATTAGAATAATATTTTTCGACAACAATGAACATTTTGATTGATTTGATAGCATTTGGGGTTATATCTGGAAATGTAGAATAGAATAGAATACTTTATTTAACTATGTTACATACATATGTATATTTATAACAGGTCAAGGGTAGTAGTAGTGGTTAAAAAACAATAATAGTAAAAACAATAGCAAATACAATGTACATTTCAAGTAAAAACACACAAGTAAAAACACAAGACAACAACGAACATGTCACATTTAAAATATTTAAAAATTTATGTTTGCAATTGAAAATTTAAGAAAACAGAGCTCACCATTTAAAATTCAGTAAGTATGTTCATACCAACAAAAGAATTTGAAGAAATTTTGAAATGTCTTCAGAGTATTCACTGACAGAATAGAAACAGTTATTTGTGAAGTATGTCTTCATAACTTTTTGGAACTTTTTCAAATTCAGTATTTTGAGATGATGAGGAAGTACATTGTATAATTTATAATCCAGAGAATTTTTCTGAGATATCGAAAGCCTATGTCGTGAGATTCTGTACTTGTTGAATCATAATTTTCTGCTTATGTAGTATAAGGAATATGTGGGAAGCAAATTTTAAATTTGACTCCAGTCAATTCATGTTTCTTTTAGGGGTGTAGCGTTTTGGTAACTACCTATTCTATGATTACCCACACACAACGGAGGTCTTGGGAGGCTGAACAGACCATGAAGTGGCTGCAGGAACAAGAATGGGGTATAATGATCCTTGACGAGGTCCATACCATCCCGGCCAAGATGTTCAGAAGGGTGCTGACTATCGTACAGTCTCACTGCAAGTTGGGGCTAACGGCCACTTTGCTTCGAGAAGACGATAAGATTGCAGATTTGAATTTTTTGATTGGACCCAAGTTGTATGAGGCGAATTGGTTGGAGTTGCAGAAGAGAGGTGAGACATTTTTTTCAGGTTTCAATTTACACATCTTGGCCAGGCAAATGTGCGAAGTTTGAACTTTTTTAAATAATTATCGACGCAACTTTGCTACTTATTAGTAAATGGTGTAATTTTGAGATGAGGTATAAATATATAGGAACTTTTTGATTTGTCTTTTTATTTGAAAAAACAATTTTTGAAATGTATTATGCAGTTTGTCTATAAAGTAATACGCTTCCTCCTCTCTGTCAAATTTGAACGGATTAATAATTTTTTTGTCAAATGTTATTTCAAAAACTGCTATTTGATAAAAAAATTGTCTTGTTTTGTTTTTACTTATTTAAGCTTTGAACATAATGATTCCCTCATCTTACATCCTTTTCATGTATTCATATCATATCAGTTGCACTTTTCCTTTTTTTATTTTGTCTTAAAAATCTGTAATTTTGTGTTGCTTTTATTCTCCGTGCTTCTCAAAATTTTCATATAGTCTGCTGTTACTTTACTTGTCTATTTCTATTTTTCCCATATGTCTTTACTACATATCATTATATCAGTCTCAGTTACTGCTTTTTCGAAAATTTATTTTCTGATGTCTTAAGGTTCCTTTTTTTATTCTTTCTTCTAAATCTGTAATTTGGTGTTATTTTTATTCTCGGTACTTCTCGAAATTTTCCCATAGTCTGCTGTTACTTTACTTGTCTGTTTCTATTATTTCCATGTGACTATACTTCATACGTGAGTCTCAGTACTGCTTTTTCGAAAATGTATTTTCTTATTTCATTTCCTGATAATGTCCCTCCCATATATTTTGATTTCTAATCTTATCCCAATTTGTCTTCCATATTTCTATATGCCATTGTATTTTGTTTCTCCCTGTTATCAAAATTTTTGTATTTTTCTTCATCAATTTTCAGATTCGTTCTTTATAGCACTTGTTTATATAATTCTGTTTTGCTGTTCAGTTTTTTACTCTTTGGTAAGATGGCCATGTTGTCAACGTAAGAGTTTGAATAATACTATTTTTATCATTTTCATTGGTCAATCTCAAATGTCTATATTGTCTCTTTTATACCATTATCCTGTATACATGAAAATAGTAAATGACTTAAAATGCACCCATGATAATATAATTTTGTTATTTCTTATACAAACTTTGTATCCCTCATATCAACAAATCTGATATTTTTCTTTTGTCTTGATATCTTCCATATGTCTTCATTGATTTATTGAAAAATTTTCCCAAATCGATAAAGTAAATTTTCTCGCAATCTGCAATATGAACAATCAGAATAATCCCTCTGAAAGTTGTTAATTATTTATAATTCAAATTCAGAACTCTTTTCTTTATTCACCAACTTATATATTCTATAGGAATCTGGCAAAATTCAAAATCATTTTCATTGTTTTATCAGTTAGCCCACAGTTTGATGCAATATAAGTTTGTGTTTTTTCTTTTTACATGTATTTTCCAACAGATACTTTTAATACATTTATATGGTTTCTTTTTGTTTGGGTTTCTTATATATTCTATAGGAATCTGTCAAAATTCAAAACCCTTTTTATTGTTACTAGGTAGCCCACAGTTTTATGCTAAATGTTTGTGTTTTATTTTCTCACATGTATTTTCAACTTGTATCAACTTGTATATTCTATAGGAATCTGTCAAAATTCAAAACCCTTTTCACTGTTACTAGGTAGCCCATAGTTTTATGCTATATGTTTGTGTTTTATTTTCTCACATGTATTTTCCAACAGATACTTTTAATACATGTATATGGTTCCTTTGTTTCAGTTTTTGGCATTCCCTTTTCATTAACTTATAAATCTATAGGAGGCACAAGATGTCCGGAGGACTACTCATTGCTAATATCCTATATAATAGGAAAAGTTGGGAAATTTCATCAGATGTAATTCAATGTTCGTCGTGGCATTAGCCAGGAAAGTAGTTGTTTTCTGATGGATTTTCGACCCAACTTTTCCTATTGTATAGGATATTAGCAATGAGCAGTCCTCCGGACATCTTATGCCTCTTGTCATAAGCTCATTGTGACCTACAGTTTTCTTTTCCGTTTTATAAATCTATAGCAACCAGTCAAAATTAAAACCCTTTTCATTGTTTTATTAGTCAGCCCATGCTTTGATGCAATATAAGTTCGTGTTTTTTCTTCTTACATGTATTTTCCAACAGATACTTTCAATACATTTATATGGTTTATTTGTGTTTGGGATTTTGGCATTCTTTCTTCATCAAAATTCAAAACCCTTTTCAGTGTTACTAGGTAGCCCACAGTTTTATGCTAAATGTTTGTGTTTTATTTTCTCACATGTATTTTCCAACTGATACTTTTATACATTTATATGCTTTCTTCATGTTTCAGTTTTTGGCATTCCTTCTTCATCAACTTATATATTCTATAGGAATCTGTCAAAATTCAAAACCCTTTTCACTGTTACTAGGTAGCCCATAGTTTTATGCTATATGTTTGTGTTTTTTTTCTCAGATGTATTTTCCAACAGATACTTTTAATACATTTATAGGGTTTCTTCGCGTTTCAGTTTTTGGCATTCCTTCTTCATCAACTTACATATTCTATAGGAATCTGTCAGAATTTGAAACCCTTTTCATGGTTACTTGTTAGCCCATAGTATTATGCATTATGTTTGTGTTTTTTCTTCTCACAGATATTTTCCAACAGATACTTTTAATTCATTTATATGGTTTCTTTGTGTTTCGGTTTGTGGCATTCCTTTTTCATTAACGTATACACTCTATAGGAATATGTCTAAATACAAAACCCTTTTTATTGTTTTATTAATAAGCTCATAGCTTGATGCAGAATAAGTTTGTGTTTTTTATTCTTACATGTATTTTCCAACATGTTTTTTTGTGTTTCGGTTTTTGGAATTCCTTCTCCATTAACTTATATATTCTATAGCAATCAGTCAAAATTTAAATCCCTTTTCATTGTTTTATTAGTTAACCCATGCTTTGATGCAATATAGGTTCGTGTTTTTTCTTCTAACATGTATTTTCAAATTGATACCTTTAACACATTTATATGGTTTCTTTGTATTTTGATTTATGGTAATAGTTCTTTTATACTTCTGGTATATTCAGAGAGTTTTTGCTGTGTATTTTTTTATATTCAACCTTTCTTGAACATAATTTTTTTCTCTTTCCAGTGAATTGTCCTCAGATATTCGTGTTTTTCATCTGAAACATAAACAGAGACCCTGAATACAATACAAACTAGCATTTCTGCTTGCTTTGCCTTTTGAATATTTCTTACAATTATAAACGCCACACCTTATAACTGTTCATTCATTCATTCATTCATCAAAATCTATATCGAATTTAATCTTCTATTTTTATAGGTTATATTGCCAGAGTTCAGTGCGCAGAAGTGTGGTGTCCAATGACCCCCGAATTTTACAGAGAGTACTTAGTTTGCAGAACTAGCAAACGTTTGCTCCTTTACGTCATGAATCCCAGCAAATTTATGGCGACTCAGTTTCTTGTCAGATATCACGAACGGAGAGGTGATAAGACCATAATATTTTCCGATAACGTTTTTGCATTGAAGCATTATGCAATAAAAATGAACAAACCCTACATCTATGGGCCTACTTCGCAGGGAGAAAGGATACAGATCCTGCAGAATTTCAAGTTCAATCCAAAGGTAAGAATCCTGGCAAACGGGTTAAATTGAGTTACATTATAAATGGGAGCTTTTATTCATGAAATGTATAAATCTAATTAAACGTATGTGAATATTATAAAAATATTTTCCATAATATTATTAGATTCCAAAAAATATCTTCAGGCGACAGTTTTTGGGCCAATGCTATTTACTATCTATCTCAACCTTTTTTATATTATAGTTGTGGTCAAACATATAAGATAAATAAAAAAAGACGTAAAAAATGGCCTTATCTTGTCCATCTCTGCCTGGAAAGGGCCACATAATGTTGGGGGCAAGTAGTGCAAGAGTTTGAAATAGGCTAGTGCATTATAGGTAAATTCGCCATGGGTACAAAATTTTTCAACTGTATCAAATTCATTATTGAGAGAGAATTAATTTATTCTTTTTGTTGAGATAAACGAGTATACTAAAGATCGATACTAAGTACAAAGATACAATTTAAAAAATATATGCAGTATACTGATTCGATTTATCATTCATTAAAAAGTTATTCTATTATTATAACTTTCCAATTACTCGCCCTGTGTTTTATTTATATGAACTCTCTGTGGTCCTATATTTTCAGATCGGATAGTGCGTTGCCACGTATCATTATTTATTCAGATTTTTTTGCTAAAAATTACTTCCCTTTGAACTGGAATAATACTTTCGCGGTTGAAGATTTTCTAATAGATGATTTGCGCCCTTTGTGAATTTTTCTGATGAAAGCTCTCAGTATGGTATGTCATTGATCAATTGTGTTAATAAAATTCAAAAATTATATTGATCATATGGGTGTCTTGAACGGACTTTTCATCCGACACAATTACATTAAATTTTGGTGCCGATAAGGTTTTCTCGATTTTTATCGGTGATTTCTATCAAGTTTTAGTGCAATCATATTTGAAGGGTCCAGTGGAAAAACGATGAGGTTCTATTTTTTCCGAAATCGACATTTTAGCGGCATCTGTTAGCTTATAGCTCGAAGTATCAACATACCAAACCTTACTGGGGACAAACAATGACATTCCATAAAAAACTGCGGTCGAAAGTAGGCAGCACAGTGTAAAAACGATGACACTCCCACATTAGATTTCGCTTTTCTCAACTTATTAAAAAGAGGAACCTCATCGTTTTTTCACTAGACCCTTCATTTATTTCTTGCATAAAACTGAATGTTCTCTCATATCCTAAAATAAAATTTGGGAATATAATCAATATTGGACACAAGCATTCTGTTTCGTAGAATCATATTTTTATTCATCTGCTCTTGGGTATTTTGTGATCCTCCAGTAATTAAAGTAAATTCAATATTAATTTTCAACTTTAACGTCCTGCATTTCGAAAATTAATTGTTGTCTTTTACATGTTCACCTATAGACATTATTTTCTTTGCAATGTGAGAAATTAATGAACGAACCGGTCCACCTTAGGAATCATCATGTATAAGCAAATATTGTGCTAGTCCTCATATTTCCTTCAAAATAATTAAGCAAGTTATCAATCAAACAGTACATATTTCTGCCAAAAATGCATAGTACCACGCCATATACACCTTATATGATAATCACATGAGAATATTGGCTAAATTCAATACTTACATAAGTTCAGCAAATTAATTCCTATTTTGTCAATAACCAAACAGTTTTTCAGACTAAAATCGCACTAAATCAATAAATAAAATTATTGACATCTCTAACTTTATTCAAATTATTCCACCTATCGCCCCCACGTAACACTTGGCGCGGAAGATGTAAAGGCCCGCACAGCAATTAGGTATGTTTTTTTCAATGCAGGGTCAGGAGTAGTTATAATAGAAATCACAGCTGTATGCGGTACACGCAGCTATTAGAAAATTAAATTTCGACGGCAGTTGTTTACCTAATCTAAGGA
Source organism: Chrysolina oricalcia (assembly GCA_944452925.2). Taxonomy (NCBI): domain Eukaryota; kingdom Metazoa; phylum Arthropoda; class Insecta; order Coleoptera; family Chrysomelidae; genus Chrysolina; species Chrysolina oricalcia. The sequence continues at coordinate 1,829,943 of OX101816.2, forward strand.
TACTAATAATAATAAAAATGGATTATTCTGAATAAGAAAGTTACAGTGCTTTTGTTTAATTAACTTGATTAATCTGCACGCATCACAATATTTAGTGGTCGGCGGCATGGGAATCAATTTCGTGCTAATCGACCATTTTTTGCGCCTTTTTTTATTTATCTTATATGTTTGACGACAACTATAATACTATAGGTAAAATTCATAGTTTTGCAAATGATACAGCTATATTATACAGGGTGATTCAAAAGTACTTTGACAAACTTCAGGAGGTGATTCCTCACAATATTCTAATATGAATTGTCCAAATGAATATATGTCCGGAAACGCTTCGTTTCCAAGATACAGGGTGTTGAAGTTTTATTTTTATTTTGGTTTTTTCAAATAACTCTTGAAATACTGAACTTAATCAAACGAAACTTGGTAATAAGAGGTTTTTGAGGTGTCGAATTCGAACCTGATGTTATTATTTCTCTTACTAGTAGGGGGCGCTACCTACAAGTCTTTTTCTTTTTTGAAGATTCATAATTTTTTTGAGCGTACTTCTAGCACATTTTTCAGTAAAAAAAACGATTCCTCTAGCATATCTACGTAAAAAAGCTACCCTTGTTAAAAGTTCTGTAAGCAACCGTTTTCTAAATATTTGGACTTGAAAATTTCAAGTCAATTATTTGATAATCGATGCATGTTGAAGTTATTACCAATATTTTGCATTTTTCACAAGAATGCTTTGGAAAAGAATTTGACGTTTAAGTAAGTAGTTTTGGTAATTACATATTTTGTGGCAGTTAAACGTTTTGTTGAAGTTTCCGTAAGTAGAAGTAGAAAACACTAATTTTGAAAAAATGGATTATTTAAACAATAATGCTCATTTAGCCGATATGCATTTCGTTTATGGCCTTGCGGATGGCAATGCGCGCGAAGCAAGACGTATTTACCAGGAGCGATTTCCTAATTGAGTACTGCCTTCAGTTCCAACATTTGCTAGTCTCCACCGTCGTTTGGCAGAAACAGGTAGCTTTAAGAGGGCAACTGATATTATTGGAAGACCACGAGCAGTCCGAACCCCAGAATTGGAAGAAGCTGTTTTGAACGCCTTCGAGGAGAATCCAGAAACAAGTACAAGATTAATTGCTAAAGCTGTCAATTCTACTCAGTCCACAGTTTGGAGGATTATCCACGATCAACAGTTTTATCCATACCATATTCAAAGGGTACAAGCTCTTTTGCCACGAGACTTTCCCCAACGCCTTACTATGTGTCAGTGGTTTTTGAGAAAATTGGCTGGAAATCCTCAATTTTTAAGATATGCACTCTTCACGGACGAGCCAAACTTCTCCCGAAATGCTATCACAAACTTTCATTACAACCATGTTTGGGCTCTCGAAAATCCGCATGCAGTTAGTGAAAGGCATTAACAGTATCAATTTTCTGTAAATGTATGGGCGGCAATAATTGATAATTACATTCAGAAGAAAATATTTGATGACACTACTTGGCAGAAGCCCATTAAACTAATAATAAAATGGATTAAGCAATCCAGACTTCTGCATTTAACCTATACAATAGGTACAATCGTCGGCAAGTCTCCAACAGAAAACAACTACTGCCCCCTACGACCATTGAATTATATCTGTTAGATTCTTGACAAAGTATTCTACAAGAATTACTTTGCAATGTTCTCCCAATCTCAACGCCAAAACGAGGGAACACGAGGGAACACCTACGGACCGGTTTCATGGTTCCTTGCCAATCATCAGCGCAGGGTAGCTCACCCAACGCAATCGAAAAATATCCTGACCCCAAGATTCAAAGAGCACTCCAACTATGGTGTCGACTTCGTCTGAAGCCAAATAAATTCAGAAGAAAATATTTGATGACACTACTTGGCAGAAGCCCATTAAACTAATAATAAAATGGATTAAGCAATCCAGACTTCTGCATTTAACCTATATAATAGGTACAATCGTCGGCAAGTCTCCAACAGAAAACAACTACTGCCCCCTACGACCATTGAATTATATCTGTTAGATTCTTGGCAAAGTATTCTACAAGAATTACTTTGCAATGTTCTCCCAATCTCAACGCCAAAACATGTCTCAACCCACACGAGGGAACACCTACGGACCGGTTTCATGGTTCCTTGCCAATCATCAGCGCAGGGTAGCTCACCCAACGCAATCGAAAAATATCCTGACCCCAAGATTCAAAGAGCACTCCAACTATGGTGTCGACTTCGTCTGAAGCCAAATAAATTCAGAAGAAAATATTTGATGACACTACTTGGCAGAAGCCCATTAAACTAATAATAAAATGGATTAAGCAATCCAGACTTCTGCATTTAACCTATACAATAGGTACAATCGTCGGCAAGTCTCCAACAGAAAACAACTACTGCCCCCTACGACCATTGAATTATATCTGTTAGATTCTTGGCAAAGTATTCTACAAGAATTACTTTGCAATGTTCTCCCAATCTCAACGCCAAAACATGTCTCAACCCACACGAGGGAACACCTACGGACCGGTTTCATGGTTCCTTGCCAATCATCAGCGCAGGGTAGCTCACCCAACGCAATCGAAAAATATCCTGACCCCAAGATTCAAAGAGCACTCCAACTATGGTGTCGACTTCGTCTGAAGCCAAATAAATTCAGAAGAAAATATTTGATGACACTACTTGGCAGAACCCCATTAAACTAATAATAAAATGGATTAAGCAATCCAGCATTTAACCTATATATACTTTGCCAAGAATCTAACAGATATAATTCAATGGTCGTAGGGGGCAGTAGTTGTTTTCTGTTGGAGACTTGCCGACGATTGTACCTATTGTATAGGTTAAATGCAGAAGTCTGGATTGCTTAATCCATTTTATTATTAGTTTAATGGGCTTCTGCCAAGTAGTGTCATCAAATATTTTCTTCTGAATTTATTTGGCTTCAGACGAAGTCGACACCATAGTCGGAGTGCTCTTTGAATCTTGGGGTCAGGATATTTTTCGATTGCGTTGGGTGAGCTACCCTGCGCTGATGATTGGCAAGGAACCATGAAACCGGTCCGTAGGTGTTCCCTCGTTTTGGCGTTGAGATTGGGAGAACATTGCAAAGTAATTCTTGTAGAATACTTTGCCAAGAATCTAACAGATATAATTCAATGGTCGTAGGGGGCAGTAGTTGTTTTCTGTTGGAGACTTGCCGACGATTGTACCTATTGTATAGGTTAAATGCAGAAGTCTGGATTGCTTAATCCATTTTATTATTAATTGATAATTACTTGATAGGTCCTTTCTTTCTTCCGCTTCGACTGAATGACGCAACTTACATACACTTTTTAGAAAATGAATTGCCGGGACTACTTGAGAATGTACCATTAGAAATTCGTATCCGCATGTGGTTTATGCATGATGGGGCTCCGGCCCATTTTAGCGTTGTAGCCAGGGAATTCCTTAACACAGTCTATCCAAATCGATGGATCGGTAGGGGTGTAGAAGAACCTAACCTGCCGTGGGCACCAAGGTCCCCAGATCTAAATAGATTTTTATTTTTGGGGACATTTGAAGTCACTAGTTTATAATACTCCAGTAGCGAACGAGGAAGATCTTAGAAACCGAATAGTAGACGCATGTGAAACAATAAGGAACACACCAATAATTTTTGAGCGGGTACGAGATTCAATGACTTGACGACTGACTGCCTGTATCTTCGCTGAAGGTGGACACTTTCAACAATTTATTTGAATACAATTTAGTTTCGTTTATTTTAGTACATATTCAAAATTTCCTTAAATAAAATGTTGACATTTCTTTCAAATTTTATTACTATTAATTATTACTATTGAATTATTATTATTAAATTACTATTTCGCTTAAGGATGTCATAAAGGAATGTACCCAACAGTAATGACCTCTTCAGGCTAGTAAAAAGTAATAGAATAGGTGGCGCCCCCTACAAAAAAACCAAAACTGCTTACTTAACAAATTAATGCAAATGCAAAATAAAGGTAATAATTATTACATGCATAGATTATCATATAATCCACTTGAAATTTTCAAGTCCTAATATTTAGAAAACGGTTGTAACAAGGGTAGCTTTTTTACGTAGATATGATAGAGGAATCGATGTTTTTACTGAAAAATGTGCTAGAAGAACACTCAAAAAAGTTATGAATCTTCAAAAAAGAAAAATACGTGTTGGTGGCGCCCCCTACGAGTACGAGCAATAATAACATTAGGTTCGAATTCGACACCTCAAAAACCTCTTATTACCAAGTTTCGTTTAATTAAGTTCAGTATTTCAAGAGTTATTTGAAAAAACCAAAATAAAAATGAATCTTCAACACCCTGTATCTTGGGAACGAAGCGTTTCCGGACATATATTTATTTGGGCAATCCAGATTAGAATATTGTGAGGAATCACCTCCTGAAGTTTGTCTAAGTATTTTTGAATCACCCTGTATAGATAAAAGAAACTGGATTGAAAATTGAAATACAGATTAAGACCACATTAGATTTTAGAAAGATTGAAAATTGGTTTGATTATAACCTACTCACAATAAACTTTGAAAAAACGAAATATATGCCATTCACATTTTATAATAATACCCTCTCTGACTTAGGGCCACTAATAACTGATAATAATACTAAATAGAAGAACCAGATAGTATCAAGTACTTAGGGATTATGCTTGACAGACATCTAAAATGGGACAAACAAATAGTATTCCTATTGAGGAAATTAAGAAGTTGTAACCCTTCGTTGGTTTGATAATAAGGGCCCTTGTGCTCCGGCAGCTCATTCGTGTTCGGGAGCGGGCGTGGTTTTCGGAAATTAATTAATGATTGAATAATGAATATCTGAGAGGACCTACGTAATACTGGGCACCATCTCAGTTGGAAAAAACCAGAGCTAAGAAAAAAATAAAATTTAAGCAGAATTAATAATTTACTTCTTTTAAACTTTGAGTATATAAACGGAGGTGAAAGAAATACTTAGTTCAGTTACATAACGATTTCTATAAGAAGTCATATCTTAGAGACCCATATAGCTATATCTGGTTTACACTTTTGAATACACACAAGACTAAAGCTAACTCAATTTGAGGAAAAATTATTATACTCAGAAGTATTCGCAATCTTGAAAAAAATAATTATAAAATACTGTTGTTTGACTTGACAATTTGACTGGTGGACGATGTTGTTAGACCTTATGAAGTGCGGTGCGTCATCACGCCGAAATCATAAATAAATGGAAAAACCTGACCTTAAGACAGCCTTTTTTGTCTCTACTCCTCGGTGTGAAGCGGTCTCACTCAATAGATAAGTTCTGGCTCGCTTATCAACCAAAATCACATGTGAATTGGGATTGGTTTTCCAGTTACAAGTTGAACGATTCAGATCGATCCATAAGAGCTGGTGGGTGTTTGATTAGTACGTCCATGAATCGTTTTTTTGGAATGTAATCGGTACAAGAACGATCGGAAGGCCGTCAAATCTAAAATTGAAAATGTATTTTTCATTTGACCCACTAATAGGTTAATACTTGATCTCTCAACGGAAATAACTATTTCGAAATATGATATACTGGTACTGTACCTTCAGTAGCAGAATGGCCTTCTCATTTTCTACAATAAACATGGATTCACGAAAACATCTGACTTGGTCAACAATCAACATAGAAGTGCTTTAAAATTCATATGCCCTCATTCGAATACCGATATCGGAACTCCAAAAAACCGTCGACGATTCTCATTCATTCTTTCACGGCGCGTTTTGTCGAGTTCAGAGTAAACGAGTACTTCTGTCAAGATACAGGGTGGGTAAAGGAAATGCAAACCCTCATGGTTGAAAGAACTTCAATTTCTGTCCTAATAAATTGTTCGAATTATGTGAGTGTATTCACTAAGAATTATTAAATAATGTCAACTGGCAAAATTACCGTTACAAAGTTTATTCGAAAATGGAATATTGGACGCCTGTGGTGTCACTTAGTGAGAACAAAAATAATTTAACCCCTTCACCAGACAACGTATTTAATTCCTAGATGCGCACTTCGATAACAAAGTTATCATCATCAGTAGGGATTACTAAACTAACTGTAAATCGGTATACTAGTCTTATTTATATCAAATAATTAATTACCATGCCGTAACTGTTTACTAGGAAGTGATCCTACCTGAGGGACAGGTACAACCCCACCCAATAAACAATACAACAAATGCACTTAATTATTCCTTTACCATTATCAAGTCAAATAGTTTGGAATTTAATGGACCATTATCATTGTTAAGCAAGAGTTTCGAGCCCCTTTTTTCGAGTAACAATCATAAATCTATTAACTACGAATATGGATAATAAAGAAAGCCTATGTGATGCCAAAAAAAATGAGCATCGACTTCGAATTGGACGCTGCTGAATTAATGCGCTTGCGCCAGAGATTTCTATTCAAAGACACGATTTTGTTTTTTCATCTCTTTCTAACGTGCATGGTTCGGTAGCAACAAATATCGAAGATATGAGAAGCATATCTTATGTGGTGCTTATTCGGCAAATTCCTACATAACCTTATAATATGGATAAGTTTACAGAGAGCAAGTGTAGATTGTGCTAATTATAAGAGGGCGGCACTGTATGGGTTTTATTCCTAGAATATTACCATTTTATAAATTTCTAGATTCATTCCTGAAAGACTTTAAGATCTCCTCGTTTTACTTCGAGTTCGTGTTCAGGAGGCAAAAAATACATCATTACCAGCAAACTATTTTTCTCTGCGGTTATGAGGCCGGTGTGGAACGAGATTTACCTTTTCAAACAATTGTCCCTCACATACCCAATCCATATTTCTTCAAGTTTAATGAGTTGTTATCCGCTTTTGGCAGAAAATTGATTGATGAAACTCTGGTAGCAGGTAACAAACGGACATTTTGTTATTAGAGTTACAAATGGATCAATGTATCGTTTTTTTAATGACACAAAGATTATTTGACCGCCTTGCATAAGTCTCATTCTTCATTTATCCACATTATAGAAAAATGTTAGCCCTTTTTCAATGTGGGATGGTTGAAAATGTCAAAAGAAGCATAACCTTAAAAATGTTTGACATTTCTCGTGATTCAGAATTCGGCATGCGCAATAGTTTCACAGCGGCCGTTTGAGAAAAGGTAAGATAGATATTTTTGGCTTCAGTTTGATTACGTTGCGTCTTATGGCGTGTATGGTAACAATACTTTCATAACAATCTAATTTTCTGTAATCATCAACATATTTTATTCATTTTAAATTTTGGATTTTCATTTTGAGATGAGTTTCTAATAAATGATCTGCAACACTCGATTTATTTTCTTTTGTTCTTTTGTTGACGTCGAGTGTGATTGTGACGTAGTTTTGGTGTTTGGGTAGTTTCTTTTTTCTTGAATTGTACTTTTAGTAGTCAAAGTCGTAATATACTTTAATGTCAGAAGTTTTTTGATTAACCTAATATGTATTGTACTATTATAATCTGATAACTAAAAGGTGCATATAGTCAACATAAACGTAACTTTAGCACAAGCACTGACATAAACATAACCTTGAAAATAATTTTGTATGAGACCTAATATTACACGAGTTTTAGATTTAGGCATACATTTAAGAATGATAGGTACATTTTATGACATGAAACTTTAGGTACACGTGAATTATGGACAATGCTTTTGTCGTAAAAGTAATATTTTTATAAATTTGGGATTTTCAAAGTGACATGTTTTTAGCATAAACTTAATATTGTTGTATAAATTGTGCCATTTGATTTAATAGATTCAACTTTCGTTTTTAACATATATTTAAGCACAATTTTAAAATGATGTTGACTAAATGCACCTTTATGTTGGTAGAGGTTGAGCTACTATGTATTGTAGTGAAGGTTTATGAAAAATTGAAAATTCGTGTTCATTATTAGATTTCTGTTAAATCTGGAAAATTTATAGCGCCATCTTTTTCTAATTCAATTGGAAAATTATTTGATGGGTGAAGAGAATTTATGAAATCAAGAAAGTTGTTAGTCATTATATTATTATGTATTTGTGTTTCTATATTATCCATGAAAACTTCGACTAATAAAGGATAATAAACGATTAATTTTGCTTTGCCAGCTAGTTGAGTATAAATTATATTATCATAAATCGTACTGAATTTAGGCTTAAAACTTAAAATTACTGTATTCTTGTATTAAAGAGATCAATTTTTCAGAAACTTTAACTGATGCAGCCATTACAAAAGATACTACCGGTCTCAAAGGAAAATTTTCCATTTGTTATTTCAGGAGTGAATTAAATTTGGGGGCTTGAGGTTTCATGAAAATTAAATTAGACTTTCTCTCATTGAAAATACACTGGATCGATTCTAGTGCTGGTTTTAATTGTTATTGATATAAACATTCATTCAAATAAAGGCAAGAACAATCCAGTATCTAGCTCTATAGAAACTTACAATAAACTTTCAGATGATATAAAAAAATCAAAAACAATATACACACTTTGAGCAGCCACACCCTCATATTTCGTTGAGCATGAAATAATGCGATATTTTCTTTGACTCAAGTTGTAGTACTCGGAAATACCTACCTTTATGTTTACGGAACCTTTGTATATCCATTTTCCACGGCTAACTACGACCAAATGAAAAGTGAAAAATTGGGAAAAATATACTAGGCATTTTTTTATCACAAAAATAACACCAGATTCTGTTTCAGAACAACTTGAAACCCCCAAATCTCAATGCTTGAATCATTTGAATATACAGGGTATAATAATAATCGTCTTTATTATAGCCAAGTAAGAGTTTACATGCATGCGGTTTTAGTGACATAGTTTCAACATATTGACCATAAAGGGCGAAGTTTATTTTTGATCATTTACTAGTCATAACCAAAAATATTCTTCCACTCAACCCAAAAACAGAGATGTGTTTATAGAAATCAATTAAGTATTACGCAAGAATTATTTGAAACAGCAACAGTCAAAATCATTGACAATGCAGCGCTTGAACCTATGAAATACGTTTTGGCTCACCTACCTACGCACAAAACACAAGAACCGAGAGTTTGAAGAAGAATTAATGTTATTGGTTGTCCAAGAGGTGTGCTTTGAATTTTCGCTTAAATTTTGGAACACTGAAATTCTTAAGCTCTGATGGAACTGAGTTATATAGATGACATATTTGGTAGCTAAAAGAACGTCTGAAAATTTCTGTCCTGAAGGAAGGAACAGTCAGTAGCCCCTTATTTCTTATATTAATGTTGTAGATATCAGAGCGATAAGTAATTTTACGATGCAAATATGGAGGTTTTTTATTCACAATTACGGCATGACATACATTAGTTAAATGTAGCTTTCTCCTGTTCTCCATATTCAACCACCTATTTTCCCTCAATTCTGAACTTTTCGAATTTTATTTTTGAATTGGACGGTTAAATTGGATCCATACAGGGCATCTGCATAATTAAATAATGACAGGACTAGCGTTTCGCAAAGTAGCTCTTTAACGTGAATAGGGAATAGATGCCGATTGCCATATATTAATTTAATGTTACAATAAGCTCGTTGTATCAATGTATTGATGTGTTTCTCAAATCTCAGAATCCAATATAAAAAAATTTAAATCATCATTGACAACTGCACAAGGATTTTCTATTTCTTGAGGTTTGAAGCTATAATACAGCTGAGTGTCATCAGCATAAAGATGAATATTGTATTTTTTGATTTTGACAAGAAGATGAGAAGTATATATCGAAAACAATAATGGTCGAAGTATAGATCCCTGTGGCACACCAGATCTCAACGATAAATAATCGGAACTAGTACCATTGATGCAAACCTGCTGTTGTCGATTTTTGAGATAATTTTCGATCAGGATACGAGTACTGTTGGAAAATCCCATATACTTTAGTATAGCAATCATTAAGTCATAATTGATAGTATCATTAGCATTATCAACTCTAATCCATAAATAATGCTTGGAAAATTTCCAAAATGTCTTCTCTTGTCACAGAATTCTCACAAATATTTAATTAATACTTTGAAAAATAGCCAAATATCACTTTTCCAAGGCTAACTCTGATCAGAATGAATGATACCCTGTATATTCAAATGATTCAAGCATTGAGATTTGGGGGTTTTAAGATGTTCTGAAACAGAATCTGGTGTTATTTTTGCGATAAAAAAATGCCTAGTATGTTTTTCCCAATTTTTCACTTTTCATTTGGTCGTAGTTAGCCGTGGAAAATGGATATACAAAGGTTCCGTAAACATAAAGGTAGGTATTTCCGAGTACTACAACTTGAGTCAAAGAAAATTTCGAATTATTTCATGCTCAACGAAATATGAGGGTGTGGCTGCTCAAAGTGGGATACACTGTATATTTTTTCGAAAAAACTCCTACAAAATTTGTTATCATACTGATGTTCATCAAACTATTATGCAAAGTTGTTATAATTGTTATATTTAATTGATTTTAAAATTATTGACATTTGTAATTATATATAATGTATTATTATCTTCCTTACATCAGAACTTGTTCTGTTTGGAAGATGTATTTTTCAATAAAAAAAAAAAAAAACGTGTGGTCTCTTTGGAGTATTTCACACGTGCCTGAATTAAGAAATGGTATCTATAAAAGTAAAATAAAGGGCCTTCAAATAGTTTTTATAATGATAACGTACCTACTAAAAGTGTATAAGACATTCCATTTATTTTTCTTGTTTAGGTAAACACCATCTTTGTTAGTAAAGTCGCAGATACATCCTTTGATCTTCCTGAGGCTAATGTTCTGATCCAAATATCTTCTCACGGGGGTTCTAGAAGGCAAGAAGCTCAAAGGTTGGGTCGTATCTTGCGTGCAAAGAAAGGAGCCATTGCAGAAGAGTACAATGCATTCTTCTATACCCTGGTTTCCCAGGATACTATGGAAATGAACTATTCCAGGTAAAAATTAAATTAATCTAACTAAAAATTGTGCTACAAATGTTGGACAAAAAAGAACTACATATCAAGCTTTGCATAAATTTAACCAAATTCCCGAACGTATAAAAAAATCCGTCCATTGACGCTTCCAACAAAACAATGAAAAAACTACTAGACGAACTAAAATATATAAAAAGTGATCTATTCCTTTGTACTTTTAGGAGGACAAATTATTCAAAATATTTTAACCATTCTTCCATCTCGTACCTTAATTTTTATCAATAGTTATATAAGTTACAAATATGTTATGTCATGCATGTCACTCATATAATCTTACATGATAAATTCACTATGGATCTTGTTAGCTCTGTAGAGCTTATTACAAGTTGATGCAGCATGTTTGTAGATACTCGAAAATATTTAAAAATCTACAAATTTTTCAGATCATTCTCAGTTCGGCTACGAATTCTTTGAAAATTTCAAATAGTCAAATGATTTGAGTGAAAGTGCTGTATTCATATTCCATATTGTAGTAATAGTCTAAGATCCGATATAAGAAATATATACCCTCATCTCAATATGTCAATAAACAGTTTGAAGAATCACAAGGCAGTCCAAAGAAAATGTGGGATGTATTGAATTATTGTATGAGAAAAAAAATCAAATTTGATCAAAATAGGGATATTGAATCATTACAATTGAATGGCAATATTATCACCAATAACGTGGAAATAGCAGATTTAATGAATTTACACTTTTCCTACAGTGGTGAAAATATAGCAAATGACTTAAAAATGTTCTATAACAACATGCCTACTGAAAATATGTTTCCTCTTCATAACAATTCCTCAATGCTTCTATTTCCAACCGACGAAACTGAAATATTAAAAATAATTAGAACTCTTAAAAGAACATGCCCTGATCCTGATAATTTTATTACTAGGGATATTTTTGAATTGAAAGACATTTTGGTAGGACCACTCACTAAATTAATTAATAAATATTTCACAAAAGGGGTTTTTCCAGACGAACTGAAACATGCATCAGTTAGACCTATTTATAAAAGAGGGGTTGCTCAAGATCCTGAAAATTACAGACCCATAGCATTATTGAGTATTTTTTCAAAAATTTTCGAAAAAATTTTGAAAAATAGAATTGTTGATTTTATCAATAAAACATATCAATTTGATCTGAATCAATTTGGTTTTCAAGAAAAGAGTGGATCGCAAGCAGCTGTTTTAGAAGTTATTGATTTGATTCAAGAAAATCTTGATAAAGGTAATTATGTGGTAGCTGTATTCATGGACCTTAAAAAAGCCTTTGATACAGTTGACCACTCAATACTTCTAAAGAACTTAGAGTCGATTGGTATCAGAGGAATTGTAAATGATCTTTTAAAATCCTATTTTGAAAAAAGAACTATAAGGACATACACTAATAACGTGGAAACTGATAGATTGAATATTAACAAAGGTGTTCCCCAAGGGTCGGTTTTAGGTCCAATTTTATACTTATTATATATACAAAATTTATCCCAAATCAACTTATCATGTCATTACACCATATACGCGGACGATACAGTGCTTTTATATGCAAATGAAAACCCTTTAATTCTAGAAAATACGATGAATGAAGACTTACAAAAATTTGAAAAATGGCTTTATTCCAATCTTCTCTCTGTTAATTCAAGAAAAACTGAATATATGATTTTTCAACAAAGAAATAAACAAAATATTAAATTAAATATAAAAATAAAAAATGAACAATTGAAACAAACTTCTCTGATGAAGTATCTTGGCATTTGGATTGATGATAGGTTAAGGTGGGAGAAACATATTGATAATCTGGTTAAAAAAATATCTTCCATTATTGGAGCCCTGCGAAGATGTCCCAAATTGAATTCCAAAATAGCTAATATATTTTTATATTCACATATTCTCAGTAGAATCAAATATTTATTTAATATATGGGGAACGTGTTCTAAAAATAATTTCAATAAAATATCCGCTGTATACAGGAAAGCTTTGAAAGTACTGTATCGTCTACCATTTGACACTCCAACAAATCAACTTTATTCAATGACGAACACATTTTCTTTGGAGGAGCATTATGCAATGGACACTCTCAAAGCATCTTACCTTATTATCAATAAAATGATTAAATCTAATTTTGTATTAATTAGAAATTCAGAAATTCACAATTACCATACACGACAACATAACTTGTTCCATCTAGATTCTGCAAATTCTGTAATTGGCCAGAAAAGATTCACGCATGAAGGTCTTTCAAAATTCAATGAAATACCCGAAGACTTAAAAAATTGTAGAAATATCACTTAATTTAAAATCAAAATAAAAAAATATTTTCTCGAAAAAAGAAATGGACTTTATTAGGATTCCTTCTTTGTTTTGGTGTTTTTTGTTTCTTTGTAGTTCTGAATGTTTCATTTAAAAAAAAATATGTAAATACAAATACATGATCAGTCTCATACCAGTTTGAAACTGTTTGACTGATCATGCTATTCCATCATAGATTAATAATTGACTAAATACCCTTTCATAATTTTACAGTTGTTTCTTAAAATTAAGAAATGGGTATACCTTTATTTTATACATGTAGCATTGAATTATGAATAAACGTTATTATTATTATTATTTATTATCTGTTATTTAGTGATAAACAAGAATTTATGCTAGATAATATTTGCATCTACATATTGCAAATAGGTTGCCTAGCTAAATTTGGGCCAGATGATTTTAAACAATAAAAGGTTTACTTAAATTTTTTAGATCAACTTCCCTGATCAGTTATTTAAAAAAATCGAGCACCAGCTGAAAAAATATACCCCAATTAAAGGAAAAAATAAAGGTTGCCTACTATCCCCTCGGCCCAACTATGTAGTTGCCAGGTATGAACAGGTAAGAAAGCGTAGTTATTATACCCTCATAAGTTATTTCATTGAATTATATATCAAATAAAAGCTAATTTCATGCGCAATCCAACTACATTAGGTTGCCTTATCAAAAAGTTGGTTAAATCCATGGTTGCCTAGATTATTATTTTAATTGCAATGCAAATTTCAAAATTCCACGTCAAACAGTTACGGGTGTGCTTCCATGAAAAGTTGTACAAATTCGGATTTTTCAGTACTGAATTTTTTCCAGGAAAAAGGTATAATTGTAATCAGTTGGGGGGTCCTGATCACGAATCTGAAGGAATTTCGAGTCTATTTTGCCCCCTAATATGATTTACCGTAAAAATGGGTTGTTCCATCGCGACTGGCGGGCGGTGTATATAACTTGGACCATCATCATTGAACCGGTAGATACATTTTCATCATTTTCTTCAGTCCTGAGAGATTTGTTATTCTACCTCGATAATTACGGAAGTTACGGGGGTGCTTCCATGAAAAGTGCGACACAATGTATATAACACGATAAACACAAACTTCTACCAGAAACCTTAACGGAATCAATATCTGTCAAGCTGATTTAAATTTGACAGAGGTGTGTTTGGAATTAGTTTTTGTCAAGAATGACGTTTGTTACGTCATGACTTTCCACTTCTATTAAAATATCGTGTACGTGAAAATGAAAAAGTGTTTTTTGTGTGGTTTAGAGGATTCTATTATTGATTTTAATGATGAATCATTTAAGAATTGTTATTTGAAGTTGTTATTTCGGCAGAAAAAAAAATGTGTGCATTCAGATTCAGTACTGCTAAGTTTGGATTCGGTGATTAATGTTGGTTTTCATTCTACATGCTACAAAAAAGTAACAGTTCTTAGCAAGAAGTACAATGATGAATACTCACAATTTTGCAGGAATCATGAAGTGAGTAGATAATATTTAGTTTTTTATCGAAATAAGCAAGTTGCTCATACTCCCGCCTACCACGTTGCGAAACCACTAATATTCGGAATTTACTGTGATGTAATAATTCCAGGTACCGCCACTCTCAACCAATCTAAAGCAACAAAAAATGTCACCTAGCCCGTCTCAAGACTCTGTACGTATTAAGGAATAATAATTGCTATAAATATTTTTTTTAATCGAATGTATTTTTTTAAGGGGGAGCCAATCACATCAACAATTGACGCTCATCTCACTGGAATCAACAGTTCCGATTATACTCTGGCCTTACCAAAGGTATTAAAAACATTAATGAAATAATGTAATCTGTTTTTAGTGTTCCGTTGTAATTTATACAAGAATCTAAACTTTAAACAATTGGACATGTCCATCTATCCAGTATTTAGTCCGCGCTTTCACGATCAGACACCTCTCCTTTGAAAAACGTACATTTTACACGAAAAAACTTATTGCTTCATAGTTATAATGATGTATTATCGCTGATAAAACTCTTTGTTCTACCTAATGGAATAGCGCACGCAACGGTTCTCTGTCACTCTTAACGGTAGAAAATTTACAAACTTAAATCTAGGCAACCATGGATTTAACCAACTTTTTGATGGGGCAACCTAATGTAGTTGGATTGTGCATGAAATTACCTTTCATTTGATATATAATTCAATGAAATAACTTATGAGGGTATAATAACTACGCTTTCTTACCTGTTCATACCTGGCAACTACATAGTTGGGCCGTGGGGATAGTAGGCAACCTTTATTTTTTCCTTTAATTGGGGTATAGTCTTTCAGCTGGTGCTCGATTTTTTTAAATAACTGATCAGGGAAGTTGATCAAAAAAATTTAAGTAAACCTTTTATTGTTTAACATCATCTGGCCCAAATTTAGCTAGGCAACCTATTTGCAATATGTAGATGCAAATATTATCTAGCATAAATTCTT
Source organism: Chrysolina oricalcia (assembly GCA_944452925.2). Taxonomy (NCBI): domain Eukaryota; kingdom Metazoa; phylum Arthropoda; class Insecta; order Coleoptera; family Chrysomelidae; genus Chrysolina; species Chrysolina oricalcia. The sequence goes on from OX101816.2 coordinate 1,845,684, forward strand.
GTTTATCACTAAATAACAGATGAGGGTATATATTACTTATATCGGATCTCCCACTATAATGTTCAACTAAAATGACGGAATATAATGGACCTTTACATTTATGAAAAATAAATTGCAAAACTCTTTTAAATCGGTAGATTCTAGTCTGAAACGTCCATTTAACAAAGAGTTCCACAATATTTTTTTCATTTTGAAAGAATATCTCATTTGAAAGTGTGCCGCTGACGTCACGTTCATCGGAAACAACCCACACCATGATCCATGTTCCGAAACATTTAATACCGTTCTCCTCAAAAATAGAGATTCTAGCTTGGTATAAGCCATTGAGAAATAATCGAAACTTCGTCACTTGATCAACTCATAGAAAAAAAATCCGCATATTAGCTACTTTTTATTGTATTTGTAACTTTCAAAATTCCTGAATGGACCATCCTTTCGATGAAGAACGAGCATTGACAACACCGCAAATCATTATGACAGTTCTCATGCAACAAAAGTGATCTCGAGATTTGAGGTTAATGTTTGTTTTTTTTTACATTCGACATTTAACTGATATATTTCATCAATACTGTAGCGAGGTGTTATTATGACCGATCTGGTGTGAATTTATTTGTGTATTAAATGGATGGTGGTGGATTGGAATCACCAAAGTGTTATTCTACAATAAGCAAAAATGATTCAACCCGCATTTGTAAGTGGGCTCCATCCACTGACGATTGTATTAAGCCACATTCCATCATTCCTGAGGTGCGTTTCAATATTACGTCCGACGTACGTCCGACGTGTAACTTTTCTTATGAAGCGTTTCGATATTAGAACGTCTTGTCCGAAAACTTCATTCCATCGTTTCAAAATTCTTGGGTGGAACGTCCGACCGTCAACTATTTACCCCACGATTTAGGAGAGCGTTTCAAAATTCAATCTGACAGATATCGCCCGACGAAACAACTATGACGTCATACATCGTCCGTTACCGGACGACAGACGTTAAATTGAAACGCACCTCTGGATCTGCTAAACTATTTTGGTATTTTTTACGAAACTAGCTGACTGTGGCTTGACCCATTATTGCATTACATCATCCAAATATGGAAAGGCTTCGTGAAGGGAAGTTCGGATAATTTACCGAGAGTAGATTATGAGATGATTGACAGTTTCTACTCAACAAATATAAATTTAATTTTTTGCAATGACTAAAATTTAAATTTAAAATCGTTTCTTGAACGCTGCTTGAATACAGTAATATTCAGTTGGAAATGTTTTTCACAAAAACAAAATTATATTTCCGCCTTTTACACAAGGTTTATTCATTGTTTCGAACCACATTTTATAATGCGCTTCATAGGTATTTAGGAGCATAAAAAATTGTTTATTAGAATATTCACTGGTGTTCAGACAACCAGGTACGAAGCACCTTTTGGACATGTACGCAGTTATTGCAGGGATACAGGAATTGGGAAAAAAATTTAGAGCACAAACAACAAAAACATTCCAAAACTTTGGAAACCGCATTAACCTCAAAAAATAAATCAAGTAGGGCCTGTTCGTTTGCAGCATACATATTTGATGGAACTGCTCATACGACACAGTATCAAATGAGAATTTGACATTTCACGGTGCACAACTTTTACAACGTTGCCAAGTCTAGTTTTGATGAACGTGACGTTATGAAACCAGTTTTATTCTGATTGTAGAGAAACTAGCGGTCAAAAAAAATAAATAAAAATTCCCTAGTGATATTAGCGTATACACTTTCTAATCACAGTGTTCTCTCATACGTTGTGGAAAGGTCCATTACCGGTAATTTACTTTTGGCAATAACCATGATTGCATAATCATAACTAGAATAGAATATTCTTAGAAAATCTTTTTAAAAACAAGCTTTTATTTATAATTTATGGAACTACGAAGTGAAAAATTATATTTATTGTATGAAAAATTGATTTTTTATATAATTTCTTTAAACCTTCTGGTCTTACTTAGTAATGTTTCATGTCTCAAGATTTTAAGAACATATTAAAATTATCAAAAGTTTACATTTTGTATTCAATAAATATTTTTTGCATTTTAGTTCTATAGTTTATAAATAAAAGCTTGTCTTTAAAAATATTTTTTTGTTTAGCATTTAAAATTATTTTTCTCACACCAGGTGTCCAGAGGTTGATACATTCATACTGGTCAAGTTTCGAAAATTATTCGAAGACCCCTTGTTTTTCAATATTTTTAATGTTTTTCCATTTTTTTCCTGAGATTTTGCAACTTTTCTCGAAAAGGAGGGCTGAGCCGCCGACATTTTTTTGCCGTAATTTTCCATACTCGAAACCGTCCATAAAAATTTCGAATTACTACGCGTTCTCTAGGCGTAGAAGTTGGAGAAAAAAACACCCACTACCCCTTCAAAATCTTCACCAATTATGAATTTAAAAAAATAAAAAATCCGCACAAAACATACCTTATTATGAGTAGAAAATGCCTACGAAATCTGTTTTCTGTGCGATAAACGGTTCCAGAGATATTCGCAAAAAACGATTATTTTTTTAAATTTCAACACCCTGTATCTCGAAAATGGTGCATTTTAGAGGGTGAGTTAACAGATACTTTTTTCCATATTTTTGGACGAGCTATCACATCCTGAAGTCCTGCGCATTTATTATGAAACACCCTGTATAGTGGACAATATGGTTTGCACTGATCTAGAGACACTGAGGTAGCAGTGATGGACGTTGTTTCAAATATTCAATTTCAATAATCCTATGCAAATGCTGCTGATAACTGCAAACACTGCTAATAACTTTCTACCTGATCATCTAATTATATTGTTAAAATTGTTTTCCAGAAAGAGGCAGAGGTTTTTGGTAAATCAAGGATACAGTTATAAAGTCATTACCAAGTTGGCTGGCATGGATGAGGAGCCTGACTTGATGTATAAGACTAGAGAAGAGCAAGGACAGCTGCTACAGCAGGTATGATGAGAATCAACAGAATAAAATTATCTTTGTGTAATGAGAGTAGTTATTGAACATTCAGGTAACTTTTTTATCTTTTTGATTATACCCGCGACGTTTAAACTTGTTGCGAGAAAATTACAGATAAGAAATAAGCTAAGTACTTGATACTATCTGTATCTTCAATAATTCTAGTATTATATATTATTATAGTTATCATAGTAGGCAACAAACTAACTTGTTCCATATTGATCCGGCTAGGTTGGTTGTTGGAGAAAAAAAGGTTGTACATTCAGCTCTATCAGATTTTAATAGATTGCCAAATGAGATAAAAAATTCCAGTTAGATCCTACAATTTAAAAATCGATTGAAAAAGTAGATGCTTTCACAAAGGAAATGGTACATTTTCAGGATGTTATACAGGCCGTTTCTTTTATCATGTGGTAACATTGCTATATTCTAAACCGTAACAGATACGAAGACGATTGAATGGGAGAAAAGGTAACTATTGTGGAGAACAGTACAATGGTCAAAGAAAATTTACAGGGAGTCTCGCCCTTCCCGAGTTATACAGGGAAAACCAAAAATGCTGTTATTTGTTTTTTACGAATAGAACTGTTATTTCTGAAAATATAAAAAAATTTATAAGGAAAGTTTTAATGTATTCTAAATGTACTATAAAAATGTAACAATGAATCTTTGATTAAACGTTTCGTGTCAACACGGCCACCATCAACATTTTTTTTTTCAAATACGGACCTGTCTATTTTAGTACAAATACTGATAAAGCGATAAAATCACAATTCAGTGGTATATCACACTTGATATTTTTATAACGTTTCATTTAAAATAACTAGCATCCTCAGTGACAACAATTTTTAATTACGGTCCTGTCGTTAGTTCTTTTGTTATTTTGATTTCTTCAAAACCTATTCAACTATTGCCATACTTCAGACTTCACCCAATAATTTCGATAAGAAGATACCCCAACACAACGAACATTCGTATTTTTTCATCTTGGGCATTTTTGTATTACAGAAATCCTTGTTTCAAGGCTGATTTCTTCTGAATCAATTATCATACTGAATATTTCTATAATTCTCAATCCTGGAAGTAACGAAAATATTAGTTTTTGGTCAAAATACGACTATTGTGTGATATGGTACAATTAAATAGCATCCCACTTCATTTACCATTTTTAAACAAGTAGGCTTTGCTTGGTTTCTATGGCAGGACAAATAAATGAGTTGTTGATACGTGTTAAGAACTGTCAGTCGTTTATACACTCAGTCATATCAAAGATGTATTCAAATGACGAAAGGACTGATATGCTATTTGCTTATGCAAAATCAAATAGAAATCCTCTTTTGGCAAAAAATCAATGTATGGTGAGCTATACCCAAATCGTGGTATTCCAAACATTCAAATGTTTAGACGATTAGAAAGAAATTTGAGAGACTGTGATGCATTTGATAGAAATAAAACTAGAAAATGTGTTGTTACTGGAAGTATGCGGAACCAAATAAATGTTTTAGGTAAGCAAATATTACTTCATAAAGATTAACAAAGTGACGAAAATATTTTTTTTCAATTTAGGATTGGTCAGTTACAAAAATATTTCTAAACAAGATTGTTCTTTACGAGAAATTGCCCACGAACTAGGGATTTCTGTAAAATCTACCAGGAATATTTTGAAAAAGAACAAATACAAATACTACAGGATACGCAAAGTTCATCACCTCAATGAAAGGGATTACGGAAGGAGAGTACGATTTGCGATGTGGTTGAGACGTAGAAATAGGGAAGTTGGAAATATTTGTAATAAAATAATATGGACGGACGAATCAAAATTCACCAACAATGGTTGGTTTAACAGAAACATCCATTATAGGTGGAATAATACAAATGAACATAGAGAAACCAATTTCCAGGAAAGGTTCGAAATAAATGTTTGGTTGGGAATTTTGGGAACAAACATACTAGGTCCTTTCTTTTACGACGAGCATTTGAATGGTGGAATGTATTTACATTTTTTATCCAATGAGTTTGATGGCTACTTAGATGAATTGCCACTGAACATCCGCCGTGAAACACAATATTTTCAACAAGACGGTGCCCCTCCCCATAATGCAGCAATAGTAAGGGAGCATTTAGATGCAATATTCCCAAGAAAATGGATTGGATTGCCTGGCCAGCTCGATCCCCAGACCTGACTCCTTTGGATTTTTTTGTCTGGGGATACATAAAGGATAAAGTTTTTTCGACAACTAGTACAGATATCGACCATCTCAAACAAAAAATAAGAGATGCATGTAATAGCATTACACCCATCATGCTAGAAAATTGCCACAGAAATTGTATGGACAGACAATTTATGTGCATTCAACAAAGAGGTCGGCAATTCGAGCATTTAATGTAGGTTATCATGAAGAATTCATTTTCTGTATTGGTTTTATTTTCACTCAAAAATTCAATATGAAATAAATTGTTTTCTGTTTGTTTGATTTCTTCTACTCTTAAGTAAGTTTATTTCCGAGGTAAATTGCTATCGTTCGTCTCTGAAACTACAGACATCTTTTATTATAGTGTAAACATAATTTTAATAGATACATTTATTCAAAGCGTCACTGATAATTTTTATATCGGAGAGTTAGGTTTTGTGGAATCCATAAACGACCTAACGACAGGACCGTAATTAAAAATTGTTGTCAGTGATGATGTTAGTTATTTTAAATGAAACGTTATATATACGTGTGATATACCACTGAATTGTGATTTTATCGCTTTATCAATATTTGTACTAAAACAGACAGGTCCGTATTTGAAAAGAAATGTTGATGGTGGCCGTGTTGACACGAAACGTTTAATCAAAGATTCCATTGTTACATTTTTATAGTACATTTAGAATACATTAAAACTTTCCTTTTCCATTTTTTATATTTTCAGAAATAACAATTCTATTCGTAAAAAACAAATAACAGCATTTTTAGTTTTCCCTGTATAACTCGGGAAGGGCGAGACTCCCTGTAAATTTTCCTTGACCATTGTACTGTTCTCCACAATAATTACCTTTTCTTCCATTTAAACGTCTTCGTATCTGTTACGGTTTAGAATATAGCAATGTTACCACATGATAAAAGAAACGGCCTGTATATTCAAAGCCTCCTTCTACTTTGGAATTACCAACGAGTGTTCTCTGTTTTTCGTTTTTCTACTTTAAATACTTTCTACTTTAGATTTATAGACTAAAAAAAGTTACAGAAACGTTTATAAACAGTCTTCTTACCAGTTTTACGTAACCATATGCAATTCTTATTTTAGAAATATTATATTTTGATTTCTAGAATTTTTTTAATTCTTTGTTTTAGATAAATATTGATATGAATAAATAAATAAATAATAATAATAATAAATAAAAACAAAATTAACAATAAAAAATTTCAAGTACCAGTAGCCCTAAGTCTGGGAGGGTATTATTATGAAATGTGAATAGCAAATAGTTCGTTTTTTTTTTCAAAGTTTATTTTGATTAGATTATAATCAAACCAATTTTTAATTATTTTAAAATCTACCAACAAATTTTTTCCACGTTTTTTTTTTCTCGAAAGTTTTACTTCATTGAACATGCTCTTAAAAATCTTATTGACTTGTTAAGACTTCTCTGCAGAAACTAACATTAATTTATTTCAGGTTCTGGCAGCGAGTGATATCGACTGTGAAGATGAACGAATGCCTGGAGAAGGTGGCGCTAAGGGCTCAACTGTCAGAAGAGTGGGAAATATGGGCTCCATGTCTGGAGCGGACGACGCCGTCTATTACGAATACAGAAAATCGAATAACTTGAATAAGCATCCACTCTTCAAGAAATTCAGATATTGAGGGAGTTTTCTTTAGATTAAGCATTATGTTTCTTTCGTTGATTTAATGTTGAATATAAAGTTATGATTCGGTATTTCTTTTACTGTTCTGATGTTGACGCTGAAGACATAAAAAAGGTGAAAAATTGGTGCGCCTCTAACTGACACCAAAAACCGACAGATTTAAGGTGGCCGTTCAAGGGCATGCATGCTGGCTTCTGCTCGGACGGCGAATCGGTGACACGTAAATAACTCAAATTTGGTAAATATATTTGGAACATAATGGAGTACTTGTTGACACTGTCGAAATTATTTTTTTTTCAAAAAACTCGTGATTTTTTTGCGGTAGTCAACAAATCGATATAATTCACGTTTTTGGAAAGTGTCAACAAGAAGACCTATTGAAATCGTTCAAAACCCAACATAGACCAATTTTTTACACCGTGTTTTTGAGAAATGCGAGCAGAACTCAGAATTAGGCGGCTACATTCCAAAATCTAGCAGATTTATAAGAAATTGCATCTTATTACTCACTGAGTCAGTTCAGCCATTTGCGAATAGATTGCGCCACAGTAGAATTCATTATCTTCAAAATTATGAATGAACTCGAATTTGGGTGATGGCAATGAACAAGCACAGCACTATGAATAGAGTAGAATAAAATATGTTGACGAATATTCGCATTGAGCGGCGAGAAATGCTTTTTATAAATTCTTTTATAAATTTTGTCGCTTCATAGGCGTGCATATGAGGGGCAGCTCAATATATTCTTTTGTTCTTTAATTAATTTATCAGATTCTGAAATAAGAGTCACTATAGTGTGGAAAGGTTTTATTGAATTCATAGATCGTTTTTATACATATCCACATAAACTTATTAATTTATTTTTAATGATGAGTTGACCCGGACGTTGCTGTATTAAAATGTCTTATATTCAAATATTTCAAACTACCTTTTGTAGTTATATATAGGTTATATCCTTAAGCTTTGTGAACGAGAATTGTATTTCTTCCGATATTAAAGCATATTTTGATGGATTGATAGAGGGGACAGTGATTTCACAGTAGAAAATTGTAAAATTGTAATAAAAATTGAGTGTTGGAGCTATTCTGCAAACAAATTATATACCCAGTTATAAAAGGAATAAGTCTCTTCAATTTCATATAGGTATAATGAAATTCTTACCTGATAATCGTAATGGTAGAATAGATCTGAATAAAATTTGTGTAGGTAAAAATCCGCAGTGACACAATCATTAACAGATAAATCATCAAAATAATCCATAGTGTGATTGAATTATTAGCAGAGGCGAAACTTTCGAGGCGTTAAGAAATTTGCATATTGATTGAGATTTTTAAATGGTCTGATATAAATTCTTGAATATTACAGTTTCATAAAGATTTATAGAAAAAAAATAGTCTAGTGTTGAACTTCGATCAATATACCGGGTGGCTACGGAAGTATTGCCTGCGGAATATCTCAGTTATTGTATGAAGTAGGTTTGTGAAATTTGGAGCGTCGATATAATGACATAAGAGCTAGAATTTGAGCATATTGACATGTCGAAGTTAACTTCCGGTCTGACCGGAAGTAACATCAACTTTCTTATTTTGGATGGAAACCCTATTTTTTTTCTTTTCGCTTTATTCAGCATTCAATTCCCTTTCTAATGACATATCACTAGTTGGTATCTAACCAGAAACTAGATCAGAAAAAAATTATTATTGAAATTCACCGAGTAGGCCGTGGAAGCAAAATGAAAGCCAAAAATTGAAAAGTTGGCTATGGAAACCATACGTCACTTGATAACAGTTGCTACTACTGTGATATTTTATTTTCATTCGTCGGCGTTATAAAAAGCCGCCAAAAAACTATTGGAAAAATTGGGAAAAAAACAATACTCTGTAAGTCCTTAACTTAAATAGGAACATACAATTTTTTTTTGCCTGTACTATTCAGCATAACCATTCCTTTCTAATGATATAATAGAAAATAATTTTTTGAACTGAGATACCGAAAAATCCAATTATTATTCTTCAAATAACAAAACAGATTATCGCCATACGCAAAAATAAAATTAAAAATAATGTGGAATGATAAATTATATCCTGTAGGGTCTAGGTTAAATAGGAACATAAACGTACTTGGTCTGTGCCATCGTCCATAGATATTCTAATATCTACCTATGGACGATGTTTGTGCTATTCAGAATAATCATTCCATTGCAATAATCATTCGAACCAAAATATTAACAAGTAGGCTGATTAAGATGTATTTTGGAATGAAACAAAAAAGAATTGAGAGCTGTCACGAACGCTGCTATCCATATTATTTTGACGTTCGAAGTAGTGTTTTTAATTCTGCCATTTTAAAAGGGTTTGGAAATCGAAATCAGTTAGTGGAATATTCAAAAAATGCCCCGTTATTCACGAACCGAACAAATTGACATGCTTCTCATTTATGGTGAATGTTTAAAAAATTCTTATGCCGCTGAACGATTGTATTTAGAGCGATATCCAGGGAGGCAGCAACCGTAAAGAAGGTATTTCTAGTGGCTTGAAGAAAAATTAAGAACTGAGCCTGATGTTCACGAAGACCAAGAAGCATTTGTTATTGATGAGGAAACTGAAATTAATGTATTAGCTTTAGTACAATATGATAGCACAATTTCCTCAAGGCAGATTGGCGCCGAATTAGCTATAAGTAAGGACTCTGCTAGGAAAATTTTGAAAAAACATCGATTGAAATCCTTCAAGTGTCAGTTGCATCAATATTTGTATGAAAATGACGGTGAAAGGCGCCTGGAATATTGTAATTGGTTTCTTCGACAAAATGCTGAGAATCACCTATTTAACTATTATATCTTGTTTACGGACGAGTCAAGATTTACCAACAATGGATTATTTAACAGGAATAATACAAGGTAGGTACTGTACTTTATTTGGATTATTGTCGATAGTCGAAGTGTAAAGTGCTAAAAGTGTGAACGGTCTTTTGTTCCAGGTACTGGGCGATAGCAAACGAGCACCGGTTTCAACAAGGCGGCTTCCAGGAGAGATTTGGTGTGAATGTTTGGGCAGGAATAGTTGGAACTCATATTGTTGGCCCCATTCTTTTTCAAGGCCAACTAACCGGAGAGAGATACTTTAATTTTTTAACGAATGAAATTTCGGAATTCATTAACAACCTACCAGCGGAAATAACTGAGAGAATGTACTTCCAGCAAGATGGCGCCCCTCCGCATAATTCAAGAATAGCGAGAAATTATCTTCAAAATCGCTTTCAAGAGAGACTTATAACAACCCATGGTCCAGTCAGGTGGCCACCAAGGTCAACTGATCTTACACCGTGCGACTTTTTTCTATGGGGGCATCTCAAAAATAGGGTGCATTCCACACAGCCTACAACTCTACATGAGCTAGAAGTAAAAATTCGTCGAGTTTTCCAAGATATCACGCCCCAAATGTTGAGAAACGTTTTACATGAAAATATCACCAGAGTCAATAAATGTATTGACGCTGAGGGAATGCATTTCGAACATCTGTTTTGAATTTATTTTATCTTTAATTCTATCAATTTGAATTTTTTTTTTTCGATAAATCTGTTTTTTCGTTATTTGAAGAATAATAATTGGATTTTTTGGTATTTCATTTCAAAAAATTACTTTTTATTATATCATTAGAAAGGAATGGTTATGCTGAATAGTACAGTCAAGAAAAAGTTGTATGTTCCTATTTAAGTTATGGACCTACAGAGTATTGTTTTTTTCCCAATTTTTCCAATATTTTTTTTGGCGACTTTTTATAACGCCGACGAATGAAAATAAAATATCACAGTAGTAGCAACTGTTATCAAGTGACGTATGGTTTCCATAGCCAACTTTTCAATTTTTGGCTTTCATTTTGCTTCCACGGCCTACTCGGTGAATTTCAATAATAATTTTTTCTGATCTAGTCTCTGGTTAGATACCAACTTGTGATATGTCATTAGAAAGGGAATTGAATGCTGAATAAAGCGAAAAGAAAAAAAATAGGGTTTCCATTTAAAATAAGAAAGTTGATGTTACTTCCGGTCAGACCGGAAGTTAACTTCGACATGTCAATATGCTCAAATTCTAGCTCTTATGTCATTATATCGACGCTCCAAATTTCACAAACCTACTTCATACAATAACTGAGATATTCCGTAGGCAATACTTCCGTAGCCACCCGGTATAGGTACACATATACTGTGAGTCAAAGATAATTATAATAATAATAATAGTAAAACCATTTTCGTCATAGTTTTTAGCTTCTGTCGAAACGAACATCGTCGGAAAAGAAGAGTAAAAAATAGAATAAATATCGATAAATCTTTGAACTCTGCAGGCTTCACCCAAAGCATTCTGTTAAAGTGGTGGTTCTGATAATAGGTGTCCTTGGTTTAATGATGGACACCTTGCTCTCGAATCCAAAAATTATACCGGCTTGCCTTCATGCGATAGAAATCCTTGCCGTATGAATGCAGAAGGCCGTTATCCTTGGTTCGCTCCGTCTACTAAGGGCGCATGATTCTCGGACCAAATAATCACTCACCCTACGGATGTAGGGACCAGATATTTGGGTAACTGATACCAGCGTGCCCTCAAATGTATAGCAGCTTCTGAAACAGGTCCGGCTTGGATAGTCCTTACGGATAAAATATCTCGAGAATATATTGAAAAAAATTGAGATGATTTGGAACATAATGAAATCGTTATACATACGTAATACAACATCAAACGCGGAATGAAAAATAATTTTAAAAATGTATATATTAAAACAGAGCCGCAGTTAAAAAAGTTCCCAAATAACTCAAAACTCCAATATTTGTTGGAAATTGTATACTGCAACATAAATGGTCTCGTGTACTATTTAACCGAAACTATAGTCAACTATTGCCGTTTCCTCCGATGTTACCACGACTGACATCTTTGGACTCATTATACTTGCTGATCACTTTTATGTGCCACTAAAACTTGAAAAAATTATTAAAAAAAAGTGGTGGTAGGGTAACAGAATATTCAAAGAGGTGGGCAATAATGAAACAGATGAAAAAAATTATTTCTTTTTATTTCCCGATGCAATTGCTTCTTCTATCCATGGTGGATCATAGCATTTCTCATTTCGCAAGGAACGTTGTCGTATTATCTCTTCCAAAACACAATCCTCATAAAACCTTTCCAAAGATGGTACCATCTCTTCTTTCCATAAAATTTCGTCCTTTTTTATTTCTTCAATGAATATTAGCTTACTTGTGCACTTCTTTCATAATATACTATATAGGCTTCCATCCAGAATGACTGATTTTGCATTTGTATAAATCATCTTGAAACACTCTATTTCAGGCCTCCGTGTATAATGACTGATTTTATATTTGTATAAATCGTCTCAAAACACTCTTTTGCCTGCCTAAGTCCTAAACAGGAAAGTAAAAACTCTGTGAGCTGTGGAAACTCAAACTGGTTTGCCTGAAAGTGACAGCTTCACTTAGTCATATCACAACACTCTGTTTTGCCAGTGCCAGTGCTTCAGCCTCTGCCCTCAAACATTACTCGCACTCATTGCAGTTTGTTGATTTTCAAATAACTATTCAATCATTATAATTGAGAAACAAGAATTGACGTCCGGCCACAGCAATCAAACATTACCCGCACTTATTGCAGTTTTCTGATTTTCAAATAACTATTTCTCCATATAATTGAGAAACAAGACATATCTACTTACCTACCACGATTACATTGATCACACATTTCACTTACCCGAATTCATGTTTTTTTACACCACTCAAAACTTAAATATCCAAAAATAACAATCCCCTTATTTTACACAAATAATTAAAGCACTGCACTAAGCAACCTACAAATCCGTTGAAATGAATCATACACAAACAAAATCTTCAATTGCAATCTGGTAAATATATTCAAGGGTGCAGAATTCCATAATTACTTGCTGCCTGTCCATACAAATGCATGTTGCCAAGCATTTATAAAAATAAAAATCTTTGAGTTCATTTTTCTTTCTTTATCCATGCTTGTACTACAAAACATGGGAACATGGGAGTTGATATTTTAAGAACATTATTCAACGGCATTTTTGTCAAAAGTCATATCTCTCTAGATATTATTCAGCCATAATAAGAATTAATGATTGAATATATAAAATAAAACGAGAATAATTGTGTCATCTGACATCACTGTTCAGCGGCGTGATATTTTCATTTTACGATCATAGGAGCAATAATTGATGTCGGTAACAATGCTTCATTTTTATGGTTGCATACTTGGATAAATATTCATTCGGGTGGCTGGTGGCTCCTCTGTCGGATTAGTTTGTCAAGGGTGATTAAACGGCCACCTTAATGTATTAGTATTCGAATGTACTGATTCAGAAACATCAAATCAAAATTACTTGATGTTCATCTGGATAAAAATCTAAAAATTTTGAATCGATGTAGCCGATACTTGATGAAAATCACTGTTAACATATACGATGAAACTCTAATGTAAACATAAAAATAAATTATTCATTCTATTTAGGTATTTGGAACGCTAGAGCAGATTTCTTACAAATATAATGAAAATTTGATATAATATTTCTCGGCAGTGGCTACATCAGCTGATTTTTTTTGAGAAATTTCGTCCCTTTAGAATCGGGGATAATTGCTCTCAAAGTTGCTCCCCGGTAGACTTTTGAATCATAGCACCATAGGTCAAATGCAATCATTGATTGAAATAACACGCTGTACAGAAGAAACGCGTCTTACAAATTTGATGGAAAACTAACGCGTCATAAAAATCGATAACCAAATCTGGAAAAATTCGTCCATCTTATTATCGAAATACAAGCTCCCAAGTCGGCAACGTTTTGATCGATGACAGCATAAAAATGACCACGTCAAGAGCAATGGCAACAACGCGCTGCAGCTCGAAAGGAACACAAAAATTATATCCCGAAATGAATAGAACAGAAGATATAGAAAATTGAAACTCCAGAATTGAAGAATTGGGCAGCCTCCCTGCCAAAATTGTCACTTATAATATCACAAGAGCTTAAATTATTTCCGGAATTTTTTTTAGGGCACGAATATTTTGAAAATTATCCCGAGTTGTTTCTTAAAATATTCGTGCCCGAAAGAAAATTTTCAGGAATAATTTAAGATTGCGTGGTATTCGGTAAGAAAATTTCATAATTTGGAAAAAAATTATTAATACAATCTGACATTTTAAATAAATTTCACTGCTTGTCAAGTCCACCATGTTTCGTTAAATAAAAAATATTACCAACTTTAGTTACATCAAATGCTAAAACTCAGATGGGTATTTGATCAGTCTATCGCCCTTTCATAATTTTAGGGTACTAAAGGTGGCAGAAATGTATTTTTTGTTAAAGTAATCCATAACTCTTCAAAAAAAATAAAATATATTAATTAACATGGTTTGTTGCAGTAGGTGGCCGTGATATAGGCGGCCATGATTTTGACAGATGAGGTTTATATTGGTAAATTACATTGAGTTTCTGTATAGTAAACCAGCAAACAAAGATATTCTTATGTAAAACATTTCTTGTAAGCATTTGCGTTAAACAATTTGAGAAAAATTAAATGCTTTGAAAATTACAAGTTATGTAAATACTGCAAAGAGTTGAGTCAAGTGCAAATATGTCATTCAAAATTAATATATTTAACGAATTTAATGGAAGATTGCGACCAGGAAGCGTTAGAGTCGAATGGTTTGTTTACGAAAATCCAAGAAAGTCTGCTGCAGATGTCAAGTAAATATGGCCTTTTGCGTAAAAGAGATTTGAACAGAATTGCCTCAAAATATTACATATATGTCTTAAAACACAGACATCTAATTAATTAGTCACCTTCCTATTCATCATTAAGAAGAGAGGATGGGTTCGAATTCAAGCAACATTTAAAAATTACTGTTTGTAGATCCTTCGTTTTTTGAAATATAAATTGTTAATGCAAAATAATTAAACAAATTTGTGTTTTCTGTTTAATGAAACTTTATAGCGAATAATAAATAATAATGTTAATTCTTATAGAAATTTTGCATTATTCACAGGTATATCTACAATATTTAATGGTTGTAGATCATATGTTTACCTTTTCAACTGTCAAAGAATTTCCACTTAAATATCGAGGCGCCACGAAAAAATTTCCGGAAATTTTTTAGTTGCCATGGTAACTAGTCAAAATAATGCCATCTTATTGGTTAAAAAGTAGAGGTGTGAAATTTTTGTCAGAATATAATTATATGGGAATTTTGGATAAGATTAGACGTGGAATTGAGATAATTTTCTGAACGAAATGTTCAAAGAAAATTTGTGATTACTTTCCTGGTTTTCGTAGTATATTTTACCTTTTTCTAGTGTGGCCCGATTTCATTTGCATCGGAATTCATGATATTTTTTCCTGAAGTTCTGCACATTTGCATAAATCAAGAACGATCATCATACAACATTCCATTTTTAACTTTTTTTGTGCGGCCAACATCGCTGCGACTGCAATGCGTCTCTTTTTCAAATGGATTTCTTTAACCCATTCGCTGCGACAACAGTAATCACATTGTTGCTGAATGGCGGCTCCATAGTATCCATAGTTAGGATCCATAGTATACTTGGTGAAGAAAAAAAAATTAGCAACGAATTCAAATTTTTCAACACCTTAAAACGTTCAATACATGCTCACCAGAATGCATGCACTCACTGTCAGTGCTGAGAAAACACTTGAGAATTGATAGCAAACCGGCTGGTGACACACATGTGTGACAAGCGCACATCAGAGAAAACCGATATGTCACACATGTGTGACAGGCACAGTGAAAGGGTTAATGAACCGTCCCTTTTGAACTAAATTGGTTCGAGCCATTGCGATAACAATTTATCAGTTTTCAATCACTTTTTAGCAATCTGATCGTCGGCGTCGGGACTATAAAAGTTACTGACACTTACGAAGGGGCAGTTTTGCCTAGCGCCTCCGACACTAGATTGGATGGTTGAAATGGTGGGAATATCGTACAGTCGGAACACCAAATTTACTTTTATGATCGACTTTTGTCTAATGGGTCGCAAATAGAAAACTTTTGGCGCATACCGTACTGTTCCAAATACCCTAAGAACATATACATATGGTTTTGGACATGTCAAAAACGAACAATGGCTTCTTCAAGCAGAAGTGTACTGAGTCACAGTTAGGATCTCATTCTTTTATATTCCTTAGCCGTTAGTTAATTAGGGAGCAGCTTTATACCTGTCCTCCAATACCTTAAAGGTTAACAAATATTGTTTGTCAGTTATGAAATGATTAATTAAATTTACCTAGTATTACTGTACAGCAAAACAAATTAAGAAGAGGGGAATCATCAAGTTCTGTTTGATCATTGAATAAGTTTTGATAATTCTTCTCTTTATTAGATGTTCTCTTTATTTAATTAAATCTGTTGCATATTTTGGAAATTTATAAAAATCTATAGAGTAAATTTGACAAATGATATTCTAGCAGGTACTATCATGAAATTTGTATACAGGGTGTAATATATCTTCTTGCACTGCCGTGAAGGAGGGGTATATGAAGGCATGTTAGTATATTTTGGTAGGACATCATAGTTTTAATCTTTTCTAAGCGATAAAAACGTGTTTTGATTCTTGATGACTTTCTCCGTTGAAAATTTAAATTTGAAATTAGTCTCCTACACTGAAAAAAATTGACAGGTCGGTTTTTGAACAAAAAACTTCTTCCGTGAAATTTTGATGTTCAGATACAAATATAGACACTTTCATAGCAGAAGTACCAATACATAACTGAATATATTTAATCAAACTTTTCCAGGAAAACATATTGAGTAGTGGTGAATTATTCAGTTCAAGTTCTGAGGTTTTTTCCATTTATTAATCTCCAAACTTTCTGAAAGATTCAGCCTCATGCCCTAGTTTTGAATATGAAGGATTTCAAAGTCATGGCCGAAAGTAAGGTTTTCGGTTGATAAATAGCATGTGTTGAATTTTTTTTTTCGTTAACAAAGCTGTTTCTATGTTCGGTTAGGCGCTTTTTGAAGGTTCTATCAGTTTGACCAAGATAAAACTTGGGACAACTACCACAGGTTAATTTATAGACTCAAAACTTTTCTTGTTTTTTCACTTTATCTTTGTTATATTTAATGTTTTCCCAAAGTATTATTGTCTGTCTTAAAATCTACATTAAAACTTTGCTTTTCAAGAAATTACCTATTTTATTGCTTGGTTACCGATATAAGTAATTATTATTTTGAACCTTTTGGTGGTCTTTTAGAGGGGGATTAAACGTTCAGAATTGCTTTCTTATCTTGCTTCTTACAAGAAGGTTATCTATCAAAGACGATTAATAACCATTGTTTACTGCAATTTGTTTGATAATTTCTAATTATATATTAAAATTTGATGTAGGTACTGAGAGGAATGTTAACTAATCTATGTATCATACGTAAGCTAACTATTTTATGTTGATATGGTTGTTTATTTTGCAGACCCACAGAAGGAATTTCAGAAGAATGGGCCATAATTGAACTTCAGGGAGATATCAAGTCCCATACGGACTCTAGTTTAGAAGGCCAGTATATCGGAAATCTCCATTTTACGAAATCTGGAACGCCCCTTCTCATCATTGGCCATCACCTCATGTACGGAAAGGAAGCCAAACTAGAAAAACCATTTGCCCTGTTACATAAAAAGAAAACTGAAGATAATACGGAGTACTTGGTGGAAGCTATCATAAGAAATAAAATTATTTTCAAAACTCGGCCTAAGCCTATTGTTGGAAAACAAGATTAATATGTATTTGTGTTGACCAATATCCCATTCAAGATGTACAAAATTATTTATAGGTTTACTATTTTACAATAAATTTTAGACATATTCCACATAGTTTTATTCTTTATCTTGAAATAATTAACTGGTAGGTACAGAGTGATTCATTGTCTATAGGAAGCAAAGCAAATGAAAAATTTGTGAAATTATGTCTGAATTTTGGTAAAATGCTGTCAAAAATACAGCAGCATGCAGATTTCAGGAGATGGGGGAGGAGGGGGCACATTCGGCCAAGGGGCACAATCAGCCGTTTCTATTCAAACTTCTCTTTTCAAATTTCCCGCGTATATTTTATACACAAATGTTGGCATTTGTCATTTCGCCATTGACCAGTAAGTTTTCCACAAGTTTAGTACGCGTCTTTTAATTTGATGATCGAAAAGTGATTTTGTGTTGAAAAGGTAAGTTTTTAACATTCTTTCGTTTTCTAGCATTTCTCCTTTTGTATTCCATATCATGCTATAAGAATTGGGCTATAAATACTTCAATATATATACTTTCATTTCATTTGCTAACCTCACATAGATTGTTGCCCGTGTTGCCACGTTGAATATTTATGTTGACAAAACCCGTCCGGGGCACTTTCGGACATCCCACTGGGGCAGATTCAGCCGATGGCCGAAAGTGCCCCAGAAGCTTGGCAGACTCTCATAAAAATAGTATATACAGCATAAATATCTTTTCAGATGGTTCGAACGTATAAACCCAAAACAGATAGGGCCAATTTAGATGAGGATACCATAGATCGGGCTTTGAGACAAGTTCTGACGAAGAATATGGGTCAGAGGGAAGCATCCAGAGTTTTTGGAATAAAGAGACAGACATTACAGTCACGTATTAAAAACATTTTCAAAACCATGACTGCCGAAGAGTACTTAGAGAAACATGATGATAGGTCTGAAAGTGATTCGAAACGGAAAAATAAATACGCTACCAGAACAATTTTTTCGGTATCTGAAGAAGAAATGCTGGTAAACTATATAAAGCAATGTGCGAACATAAATTATGGTTTAACTCGTGTGCAGTTAAGAGTTTTTGTATACGAATACGCAATTAATTTGCCTCACTGCAAATATCCAGATAGTTGGCGTATCAATAAAAAAGCGGGTACGGATTGGCTGCATGGATTTATGCGGAGACATGCAACCCTCTTGTCTCTCAGAAAACCCGAAAACACAAGTCTGGCTAGAGGAATTGGTTTCAATAAATCGAGGGTTGAAGAGTTTTTTCAGAACTATAAAAATGTTTTGAACAAGTATAAATTCACAGCCGAACGAATTTATAATTTAGACGAAACCGGTGTAACGACTGTTCTCAATCATTGCTCCTAAAGGAAAGAAACAAGTAGGTCTTATATCATCAGCTGAGCGAGGGGAATTGGTTACTGTTGTTGGAATTATCAGTGCTACTGGAGCTGTACTTCCACCTGTCTATATTTTTCCCCGAATACGAAATATAGAAGATTTTTTAGAAGGAGGTCCTCTTTTGAGTGTCGCGTTTGGAAATAAGTCTGGTTGGATGACAGGTGATATATTTGTCAAAACTTTGGAGCACGTTGTCAAATTTACAAAATGCAACAAAGAAAATAAAATTCTGTTACTTTTAGACAACCATGAGTCGCATGTAACCTTGACATCTATCATGTACGCCAGAGACAACGGTATTGTTTTTCTTTCTTTCCCGCCCCATACTTCCCACAAGCTCCAACCCCTTGATATTGGAGTTTTTGGCCCTTTTAAGGGAAGATGTGCTGTGTCTTTCAATGACTGGATGTCTAGTAATCCTGGCAAAACTATTACTGTTAAGCTCGTTCCTAAACTGACGAAGGCTCCATTTTTAGAGTCATTTTCTCCAAATAATATAACGAAGTCATTCGAAAAACCAGGAATTTGGCCTGTCAATTCTTTGGCTTTTAATGACAGTGATTTTGATGCTACTTTCGTATATCGTGAATCATCCATTGAAAATCAAAGAGAATGTTCAATTGTCAATCAAGTAAATGATGATGCAAGAGATAAACCATCTACATCTAAAGCAGCACCTGTTATTGCTGATGGCGGGGATGAAATGCAAAAATCGGAGACACGAGAGGAAGAAAAAGAACGAAACATGATCTTAGTTGTAAATCCTGAAGCTATTCGACCATTCCCAAAAGTTGAAAAACCCAAGAGTGTAAGACGACCTAAAGCTAACCAAGGGAAGTCAAGAGTTTATACTGAGACACCTGAAAAAAACAGAATAGAAGAAATCGAGAAAGAAAGAAAGGAAAAGCAAGATCGGAAGTCTGAAAAGCAAAACCGAAAATGTGAAAAACAAACAAAAAGGACAAAAAGAAGTTGTGAAGTTCATAGAAGCGAACGTGATGTAAATGAAATAAAGAAAATAAGACAAGTTAAAAAAAAAGTCTTTGCTAGTTCCAGCAGTGAGTCGGAGAAATCAGATATAGACTATGACAGTGAAACTGATGATAACATGAGCTTAAAATCGTTTGATGGTGAAGAGAATATTGAACTGAACAGCTATATTTTAGTTAAATTTTCTTTAAAAAGTACTGTCATGTATTACATTGGCTGTGTAAAAAGTATTATCCCAGATTCAGATAAATCATTCGAAGTGAAATACCTTAGACGTAGAGAAACAAGCAATAAAATTTACTTTCCTCAAGTAGATGATATTGAATCATGTAATCAGAAAGATATAATAGCTATTCTAAAAAACCCTATTTTATCTAGACGTGATTCAACTTTGACTTTCCATTATAATTTTGATGGACTTAATGTAAAATGAAGCCAAAACTAGATATTATTATTATTTTCTAATTTTTTTTGTTACTTATGTCATGATTGAATAATATAAGTTGAAAATTTCAAGAATTGTTGTTGTTTTATTTCAAATTCATATTATTTCGAATAATATTTTTCATTAATGTTAATATGCCGATAGAGCCCCATTCCAAGGCTGAATGTGCCCCTGTATGGGGCACTTTCAGCCAAAGTGAAGAGTTTTCTCTAATCACTCACAAGAACAATATGCAATTGTTTTGTAAACTAAAACAGTTCTAAATGCATTTACAAGTAGTATAGTGACTGACCAGAATCAATAAATTTTTTCTTAATGATACAGCAAACCCATATCTTAAGGAAATGTCTTAAGGGGCCGAAAGTGCCCCCTTCTCCCCTGCACTTTTTTTCTTCAAATGGTATATCCTGTTATTGAATTTTTGGTATATTTTTTTCCTGATTTCAAAAATATACCACATGTTACCCTTATCTTTTTTTTGTTATTAAACGTCTAATAAGGGTGGATTTAGTCATCTTTAGCACAAGCGCATTATCATAAACATAACGGTGACATCAAAAGGTTTTTAGCATAAACTTTAACATTGTTGTATAAATGGTGCCATTTGATATAACAGATTCAACTTTCGCTTTTAACATATATTAAATAGAAGTAGGCTAGTTTATCCAACCTATTGGATTCAAATGGAGACAATATGTAGATGGCGTCAGTGATCTGGCATCCAAGTCATGTAACTTCAGTGATTTGGCCTTCGTAACCTGTATTGAAACAATCAATGTTACAGCATTAAAATTACGGTTTCTTAAAGAACCCTGCATTAAAATGACGTCAAATATTCAAGCTTGTAACTACTCACGCTAGATATGACACTCGCGTTTGGGTCCAATATTTTTTTCCACACTGGCATTGACTATCTTTTACTTCTATTTAAACAATGCTAATAGTGAAAAACCAAAGCCATACGATTTGGACGTACTGAGAGGGTTGAAATAATGGCGCGAGCTTGTAAAAAGTACTCGGTTGCTGATGAATTTTCTGGTTTATGGCAATCGACAGAATGAAATTTGATATCGTTAGGAATCCGAAAAAAAGCTCCCATAAGATGATAGAAACAGAAAATCCGCCAAAATCTGTAAACTCATTTAACAATTTACGTTATCGCCAAATTTCAAAATCACCGCGAATATTTCTGGGTGTCAAAGTTTTGATTATTTTTCAACCAATCGCATAACATCCGCCAAAAAATAATCTGCAATCTGCCGTTGTGATAACTCTGCTTAAGATACATACGGATATTATCCGAGTTTCCCGAATTTATCCATCCATCCAAATTTTGGATCCGAAAATTACTCATGGAGTCCTGAAATTATCTGACAATCATATGATTATCCGATAAACGGCAACACTGTTATTCACCGCAGTAGGGAACACGCATGATTATATTTTTTGTGTTTTCTGTTTTCTGTTTAGTGAAAATAATTTCTCAAATTTAATTTTTTGCCGAAATTACAAGGTTTCAAATTGCTCTTCGATTCAAAAACAATTTGACCTTGACGTCCAATAACTTCCCCACAGACCTCATAAAATCAGGTCTGTGAACTTTCCCCAAACACAAGCGGCCCCTGTGACTGTGTGAAAGTTTGTACTGTGTGAAGTAACGGTGCATTTGTCTGCCAGAGTCGTAATTTCATTTCAGTGGCCAGAGTTGCTGGAAGTACGTTAAGGTGAAAAAAGACAACCGCTAGATGTCGTTGAATAAACCAATATGTCTACCGATGAGGGTGAATAACAAACTTTATAGCACAGAGGAATGTAACAAAACTATTTTTTAAAGAGCTTTTTTGTGAAATTTTTAAATTTGATGGATTTTCTAAAATTGAGACTATTGTTAGTTGCAGTTATATTTGTATTTAAAAGATGACCCATGGATTATTAGTTGTATATTATGAGGTATGGGAATTACGAGATTATATTTGTGTTTATAAAAGGACCTAATCAATTTTAGGTGAAGATGCCAATAGTACAAGTGGACCTTACTCTCTTCATTATTTTCAATCTCAATTTGTCATTCACTTGGCATGTTTCCAGATTTTTCCTTCATAGTGTTTTTTTCCCAACCTGAAAATTTCATTTAACCAATCACATTTGAATGAATAAAAAATATATGGTCTCTTGAGTGAGCAAAGTAATTTGCGCGATTTGGTAGGTAGGGTTTTATGAATATTCTGCATGCATCAACACCAAACAGCTAAACGCTACAGTTTACAAATGGTCTATTCTAAGTACTTTTGTGTTATCCGATCATAAAAACTTGAAAACTAAAAAATGAAAACAAGTAATTTTACACGGTAAACAATGGACTATCGTTTGTTGTTCACTCTTACAGTAGTTGATGGAGTAATTGTTAGATGGCGTACACTTCCATTTTTTAGACTATTCACAAAAAAATTGCCAAAATTCGCAAGGGTATGAACGAGCCTTTACTCTTATTTTTACATTGTGTTGAGAAGAAGAAGAATTGTACCTTGCACCAGAAAAATCAGAATTTGAGGTTATATTGGAAATCGGTGTTTGTTTATTAAGTTTTTATTATAATAAAACAGGTTTGTGATAATACAATCCTCAAAGGTACATCCAAAATGATCGCAATACAAGGAATCAACCAGTCAGGGATCCCTGACAAAATGTGGCAACCACCATTCGTACAATTCGAAACTACCATGGGCGAGTTTACAGTGGAACTTTACTGGAAGCACGCCCCCCAAACGTGTAGGAACTTTGCGGAACTCGCACGGAGAGGCTATTATAACAACACGATATTCCACAGAGTTATCAGAGATTTTATGATACAGGGCGGTGATCCAACAGGTACCGGTAAAGGAGGACTCTCGATATACGGCCAGACTTTCAGAGACGAAATACACACAGAGTTGAAACACAGTGGTGCTGGTATATTATCCATGGCCAACTCCGGACCTGACTCAAATGGATCCCAATTCTTCATTACACTTGCTCCGACTCAATGGTTGGATGGCAAACATGCTATTTTTGGAAGGATACATGCTGGTATGAATATTGTAAAAAGGATAGGGCTTGTGGAAACTGACCGTAATGACAGGCCCGTGGATGAGATCAAGATTCTCAGGGGCAAGATATTGAAGAACTAATTGTTTTTTACTATTCTTAATTCTATTTTAGTATTTAGGTTTTTTTATGGAGCTGAGATGATGTTTTATTTTGTGATAATAAACTTTCAAAGAATATTTCACGTGAAATACTTTTAATTTATTCACATGGTGATTGATATGTTCTGAAATCTATAATAATAATTTGAATGAGTTGTGTTGTGATCGCCGTTTACAATTACAGGAATCCTTGACAATTGGTAAGTGACACCTAGTGGTGAATGGCAAAACTTGAGCTTCCTCGAAAAGTTGTTGACAGATGTTGGATATTTTATTGGATTGAAAATAAGTTGAACTAGTTCAATAGGTATTTCTCCAATAGATGGTGCTGTGTTGTGGTGTATTTAAATTTTGAGTAGGCATTGTTCAAAGAGAACGAGAATCCAATGAATGATCCGAATTATAAGACAAAATAACTCGAACTTCACGCGCCACGGAGTGGACGATACCTACATTCTGGAAATATCAAAATAAAAAAAATCCAAATATATATCAATGTGAGAATATAAAAGCATAAAAATTAAAAATATGGAAATATAAAAAATGTAAACATTATAAATATAAAAAATTTAAATCATAAAGATATAAAAACATGCGAATATAATAATGTAAAAATTATGAATATAAAAAATTGAAAATATAAATGAAAAAGTAAATATAAAGATTCAAAAATATAAAAATATTAAAGCATGAAAATATAGAAATATAAAAATGTGGAAATATAAAAATGTGAAAATGTAAGAATGTAAAAATGTAAATTTTTAAAAACGAGAAAATGAAAAAATTCAAAACTTTAGGAATTTAAAAATTTAATAATTAAAGAATTTAAAAATCTAAAAGCAAAAGCTCAACAATTTTAAAATTTAAAAGTTTGATAGTTTAAAAATTGAAAATTTAAAAATTTTGAAGTTTGAAAAAAGTTCAAGAGTTTAAGTTTAAAAACTTAAAGTTTGTGTGTTCAAGAGTTTAAAAGTTTAAAAGTTTAAAAGTTTAAAAGTTTAAAAGTTTAAAAGTTTAAAAGTTTAAAAGTTTAAAAGTTTAAAAGTTTAAAAGTTTAAAAGTTTAAAAGTTTAAAAGTTTAAAAGTTTAAAAGTTTAAAAGTTTAAAAGTTTAAAAGTTTAAAAGTTTAAAAGTTTAAAAGTTTAAAAGTTTAAAAGTTTAAAAGTTTAAAAGTTTAAAAGTTTAAAAGTTTAAAAGTTTAAAAGTTTAAAAGTTTAAAAGTTTAAAAGTTTAAAAGTTTAAAAGTTTAAAAGTTTAAAAGTTTAAAAGTTTAAAAGTTTAAAAGTTTAAAAGTTTAAAAGTTTAAAAGTTTAAAAGTTTGAAAGTTTGAAAGTTTAAAAGTTTAAAAGTTTAAAAGTTTAAAAGTTTAAAAGTTTAAAAGTTTAAAAGTTTAAAAGTTTAAAAGTTTAAAAGTTTAAAAGTTTAAAAGTTTAAAAGTTTAAAAGTTTAAAAGTTTAAAAGTTTAAAAGTTTAAAAGTTTAAAAGTTTAAAAGTTTAAAAGTTTAAAAGTTTAAAAGTTTAAAAGTTTAAAAGTTTAAAAGTTTAAAAGTTTAAAAGTTTAAAAGTTTAAAAGTTTAAAAGTTTAAAAGTTTAAAAGTTTAAAAGTTTAAAAGTTTAAAAGTTTAAAAGTTTAAAAGTTTAAAAGTTTAAAAGTTTAAAAGTTTAAAAGTTTAAAAGTTTAAAAGTTTAAAAGTTTAAAAGTTTAAAAGTTTAAAAGTTTAAAAGTTTAAAAGTTTAAAAGTTTAAAAGTTTAAAAGTTTAAAAGTTTAAAAGTTTAAAAGTTTAAAAGTTTAAAAGTTTAAAAGTTTAAAAGTTTAAAAGTTTAAAAGTTTAAAAGTTTAAAAGTTTAAAAGTTTAAAAGTTTAAAAGTTTAAAAGTTTAAAAGTTTAAAAGTTTAAAAGTTTAAAAGTTTAAAAGTTTAAAAGTTTAAAAGTTTAAAAGTTTAAAAGTTTAAAAGTTTAAAAGTTTAAAAGTTTAAAAGTTTAAAAGTTTAAAAGTTTAAAAGTTTAAAAGTTTAAAAGTTTAAAAGTTTAAAAGTTTAAAAGTTTAAAAGTTTAAAAGTTTAAAAGTTTAAAAGTTTAAAAGTTTAAAAGTTTAAAAGTTTAAAAGTTTAAAAGTTTAAAAGTTTAAAAGTTTAAAAGTTTAAAAGTTTAAAAGTTTAAAAGTTTAAAAGTTTAAAAGTTTAAAAGTTTAAAAGTTTAAAAGTTTAAAAGTTTAAAAGTTTAAAAGTTTAAAAGTTTAAAAGTTTAAAAGTTTAAAAGTTTAAAAGTTTAAAAGTTTAAAAGTTTAAAAGTTTAAAAGTTTAAAAGTTTAAAAGTTTAAAAGTTTAAAAGTTTAAAAGTTTAAAAGTTTAAAAGTTTAAAAGTTTAAAAGTTTAAAAGTTTAAAAGTTTAAAAGTTTAAAAGTTTAAAAGTTTAAAAGTTTAAAAGTTTAAAAGTTTAAAAGTTTAAAAGTTTAAAAGTTTAAAAGTTTAAAAGTTTAAAAGTTTAAAAGTTTAAAAGTTTAAAAGTTTAAAAGTTTAAAAGTTTAAAAGTTTAAAAGTTTAAAAGTTTAAAAGTTTAAAAGTTTAAAAGTTTAAAAGTTTAAAAGTTTAAAAGTTTAAAAGTTTAAAAGTTTAAAAGTTTAAAAGTTTAAAAGTTTAAAAGTTTAAAAGTTTAAAAGTTTAAAAGTTTAAAAGTTTAAAAGTTTAAAAGTTTAAAAGTTTAAAAGTTTAAAAGTTTAAAAGTTTAAAAGTTTAAAAGTTTAAAAGTTTAAAAGTTTAAAAGTTTAAAAGTTTAAAAGTTTAAAAGTTTAAAAGTTTAAAAGTTTAAAAGTTTAAAAGTTTAAAAGTTTAAAAGTTTAAAAGTTTAAAAGTTTAAAAGTTTAAAAGTTTAAAAGTTTAAAAGTTTAAAAGTTTAAAAGTTTAAAAGTTTAAAAGTTTAAAAGTTTAAAAGTTTAAAAGTTTAAAAGTTTAAAAGTTTAAAAGTTTAAAAGTTTAAAAGTTTAAAAGTTTAAAAGTTTAAAAGTTTAAAAGTTTAAAAGTTTAAAAGTTTAAAAGTTTAAAAGTTTAAAAGTTTAAAAGTTTAAAAGTTTAAAAGTTTAAAAGTTTAAAAGTTTAAAAGTTTAAAAGTTTAAAAGTTTAAAAGTTTAAAAGTTTAAAAGTTTAAAAGTTTAAAAGTTTAAAAGTTTAAAAGTTTAAAAGTTTAAAAGTTTAAAAGTTTAAAAGTTTAAAAGTTTAAAAGTTTAAAAGTTTAAAAGTTTAAAAGTTTAAAAGTTTAAAAGTTTAAAAGTTTAAAAGTTTAAAAGTTTAAAAGTTTAAAAGTTTAAAAGTTTAAAAGTTTAAAAGTTTAAAAGTTTAAAAGTTTAAAAGTTTAAAAGTTTAAAAGTTTAAAAGTTTAAAAGTTTAAAAGTTTAAAAGTTTAAAAGTTTAAAAGTTTAAAAGTTTAAAAGTTTAAAAGTTTAAAAGTTTAAAAGTTTAAAAGTTTAAAAGTTTAAAAGTTTAAAAGTTTAAAAGTTTAAAAGTTTAAAAGTTTAAAAGTTTAAAAGTTTAAAAGTTTAAAAGTTTAAAAGTTTAAAAGTTTAAAAGTTTAAAAGTTTAAAAGTTTAAAAGTTTAAAAGTTTAAAAGTTTAAAAGTTTAAAAGTTTAAAAGTTTAAAAGTTTAAAAGTTTAAAAGTTTAAAAGTTTAAAAGTTTAAAAGTTTAAAAGTTTAAAAGTTTAAAAGTTTAAAAGTTTAAAAGTTTAAAAGTTTAAAAGTTTAAAAGTTTAAAAGTTTAAAAGTTTAAAAGTTTAAAAGTTTAAAAGTTTAAAAGTTTAAAAGTTTAAAAGTTTAAAAGTTTAAAAGTTTAAAAGTTTAAAAGTTTAAAAGTTTAAAAGTTTAAAAGTTTAAAAGTTTAAAAGTTTAAAAGTTTAAAAGTTTAAAAGTTTAAAAGTTTAAAAGTTTAAAAGTTTAAAAGTTTAAAAGTTTAAAAGTTTAAAAGTTTAAAAGTTTAAAAGTTTAAAAGTTTAAAAGTTTAAAAGTTTAAAAGTTTAAAAGTTTAAAAGTTTAAAAGTTTAAAAGTTTAAAAGTTTAAAAGTTTAAAAGTTTAAAAGTTTAAAAGTTTAAAAGTTTAAAAGTTTAAAAGTTTAAAAGTTTAAAAGTTTAAAAGTTTAAAAGTTTAAAAGTTTAAAAGTTTAAAAGTTTAAAAGTTTAAAAGTTTAAAAGTTTAAAAGTTTAAAAGTTTAAAAGTTTAAAAGTTTAAAAGTTTAAAAGTTTAAAAGTTTAAAAGTTTAAAAGTTTAAAAGTTTAAAAGTTTAAAAGTTTAAAAGTTTAAAAGTTTAAAAGTTTAAAAGTTTAAAAGTTTAAAAGTTTAAAAGTTTAAAAGTTTAAAAGTTTAAAAGTTTAAAAGTTTAAAAGTTTAAAAGTTTAAAAGTTTAAAAGTTTAAAAGTTTAAAAGTTTAAAAGTTTAAAAGTTTAAAAGTTTAAAAGTTTAAAAGTTTAAAAGTTTAAAAGTTTAAAAGTTTAAAAGTTTAAAAGTTTAAAAGTTTAAAAGTTTAAAAGTTTAAAAGTTTAAAAGTTTAAAAGTTTAAAAGTTTAAAAGTTTAAAAGTTTAAAAGTTTAAAAGTTTAAAAGTTTAAAAGTTTAAAAGTTTAAAAGTTTAAAAGTTTAAAAGTTTAAAAGTTTAAAAGTTTAAAAGTTTAAAAGTTTAAAAGTTTAAAAGTTTAAAAGTTTAAAAGTTTAAAAGTTTAAAAGTTTAAAAGTTTAAAAGTTTAAAAGTTTAAAAGTTTAAAAGTTTAAAAGTTTAAAAGTTTAAAAGTTTAAAAGTTTAAAAGTTTAAAAGTTTAAAAGTTTAAAAGTTTAAAAGTTTAAAAGTTTAAAAGTTTAAAAGTTTAAAAGTTTAAAAGTTTAAAAGTTTAAAAGTTTAAAAGTTTAAAAGTTTAAAAGTTTAAAAGTTTAAAAGTTTAAAAGTTTAAAAGTTTAAAAGTTTAAAAGTTTAAAAGTTTAAAAGTTTAAAAGTTTAAAAGTTTAAAAGTTTAAAAGTTTAAAAGTTTAAAAGTTTAAAAGTTTAAAAGTTTAAAAGTTTAAAAGTTTAAAAGTTTAAAAGTTTAAAAGTTTAAAAGTTTAAAAGTTTAAAAGTTTAAAAGTTTAAAAGTTTAAAAGTTTAAAAGTTTAAAAGTTTAAAAGTTTAAAAGTTTAAAAGTTTAAAAGTTTAAAAGTTTAAAAGTTTAAAAGTTTAAAAGTTTAAAAGTTTAAAAGTTTAAAAGTTTAAAAGTTTAAAAGTTTAAAAGTTTAAAAGTTTAAAAGTTTAAAAGTTTAAAAGTTTAAAAGTTTAAAAGTTTAAAAGTTTAAAAGTTTAAAAGTTTAAAAGTTTAAAAGTTTAAAAGTTTAAAAGTTTAAAAGTTTAAAAGTTTAAAAGTTTAAAAGTTTAAAAGTTTAAAAGTTTAAAAGTTTAAAAGTTTAAAAGTTTAAAAGTTTAAAAGTTTAAAAGTTTAAAAGTTTAAAAGTTTAAAAGTTTAAAAGTTTAAAAGTTTAAAAGTTTAAAAGTTTAAAAGTTTAAAAGTTTAAAAGTTTAAAAGTTTAAAAGTTTAAAAGTTTAAAAGTTTAAAAGTTTAAAAGTTTAAAAGTTTAAAAGTTTAAAAGTTTAAAAGTTTAAAAGTTTAAAAGTTTAAAAGTTTAAAAGTTTAAAAGTTTAAAAGTTTAAAAGTTTAAAAGTTTAAAAGTTTAAAAGTTTAAAAGTTTAAAAGTTTAAAAGTTTAAAAGTTTAAAAGTTTAAAAGTTTAAAAGTTTAAAAGTTTAAAAGTTTAAAAGTTTAAAAGTTTAAAAGTTTAAAAGTTTAAAAGTTTAAAAGTTTAAAAGTTTAAAAGTTTAAAAGTTTAAAAGTTTAAAAGTTTAAAAGTTTAAAAGTTTAAAAGTTTAAAAGTTTAAAAGTTTAAAAGTTTAAAAGTTTAAAAGTTTAAAAGTTTAAAAGTTTAAAAGTTTAAAAGTTTAAAAGTTTAAAAGTTTAAAAGTTTAAAAGTTTAAAAGTTTAAAAGTTTAAAAGTTTAAAAGTTTAAAAGTTTAAAAGTTTAAAAGTTTAAAAGTTTAAAAGTTTAAAAGTTTAAAAGTTTAAAAGTTTAAAAGTTTAAAAGTTTAAAAGTTTAAAAGTTTAAAAGTTTAAAAGTTTAAAAGTTTAAAAGTTTAAAAGTTTAAAAGTTTAAAAGTTTAAAAGTTTAAAAGTTTAAAAGTTTAAAAGTTTAAAAGTTTAAAAGTTTAAAAGTTTAAAAGTTTAAAAGTTTAAAAGTTTAAAAGTTTAAAAGTTTAAAAGTTTAAAAGTTTAAAAGTTTAAAAGTTTAAAAGTTTAAAAGTTTAAAAGTTTAAAAGTTTAAAAGTTTAAAAGTTTAAAAGTTTAAAAGTTTAAAAGTTTAAAAGTTTAAAAGTTTAAAAGTTTAAAAGTTTAAAAGTTTAAAAGTTTAAAAGTTTAAAAGTTTAAAAGTTTAAAAGTTTAAAAGTTTAAAAGTTTAAAAGTTTAAAAGTTTAAAAGTTTAAAAGTTTAAAAGTTTAAAAGTTTAAAAGTTTAAAAGTTTAAAAGTTTAAAAGTTTAAAAGTTTAAAAGTTTAAAAGTTTAAAAGTTTAAAAGTTTAAAAGTTTAAAAGTTTAAAAGTTTAAAAGTTTAAAAGTTTAAAAGTTTAAAAGTTTAATAATTCAAAAATTGTAGTGTTCATTAAATGCTGAATTTTTAATTCTTATCGCAGTAATTGTACAGATGCCTTCTTTTTTCGCTACTTATGCTAACTGCTGTGTGTTTGTGATTTCAGGCAAAAAATTGGTTAGCAGTGAACGATGTGAATACAGTTTTACTTGTTGGGCTGTTTAGGGATTACTTTAATAAATGTATAAAAGTGTAAAAATGGTTTACATTTTTCAAGACAGAATTCAAATGATTGTAATTTATGGAGAAGTTGGAAAGTGCGCACGAATGGCGGCAAGTCTTTTTAACCACGAGTGTCCCTATTGACAATAAAATTAACCTGCTTTTTCGATTCCTCATTTTATTTACTGTAAATAGGATATTAAGGGGGGGGGGGAAGATTTCAAATTGACACCCTGCATAAGAGCGTTTTAATCCACTTCTGCTGATTCTTGCCGCAGTTCTTTCAATTCCTGCATTATACAATCTTCATGCGATTACAACAAAGATCAGTTTTATTTTCCGTAGAACATTCTTCTATTCGTCTGATTTCAAGAACATTTCTGATAAGAATGATTTTAGCTCGTCGTCGCCTTTCTTCAAAATTGTTAGGAGCGTGACGTTTCCGCATAACTTCACACTTCCCTACGAGCAAGAACACAAGGGCTTAGCTTAACGAATCCTTAGAAAGTAGAGCGCGAGGACGAGCAAAGTCAACACAATATTTCCCTCTCACGTGTTTTTCCGCTATATTTTTGTCCTAGAATAATAGGTTAGTAGTATAAACACTTATATGACAATCACATTATTGACGTTCGGTGTGC
Source organism: Chrysolina oricalcia (assembly GCA_944452925.2). Classification (NCBI taxonomy): domain Eukaryota; kingdom Metazoa; phylum Arthropoda; class Insecta; order Coleoptera; family Chrysomelidae; genus Chrysolina; species Chrysolina oricalcia. Next base: position 1,876,786 of record OX101816.2, read on the forward strand.
GCATGTCCGCCAACGGCACTTACGAAGCATCGCGCAACCCCTAACGACGTCCGTAGGATAGTGGTCGTCGCGACGTCTGTGACGCAGCGTGTTTTCCTCGTAACATGTTTTCTTGAATTTGTTCAGTGTTTACATCGGTTTCTCATCGAGAAAAGTAAGTTTTTCAATTTGATGTTTTGCGTAGCGGACGTTTTTCTTTGCTTGATGCAATTGAAATTGTCCAATGATTGTACCATTTCAGATGTGAATACGCAGTTTTCTTCGATACATGTGTTAATTCCTAACCAAATTGATTCCACTTTTTCATTGTACAGTAGTTCAAACAATGGAAAGAATATTTATTCTCTACGTGATGAAAACCTCTGAAAGTTATGTGTAAAACTCCTAAGCACTGTTGTAGAGGCTAACATTCTCAATTCAAAATTGAACCAAAACATGACTTCTCTGGAAATAGAAGAATAGAAGAGATAAATTGAAGTTATTTTTTGTAATATCTAACAGAATACAGCTGCTTCCCCGGCTAAAGCACTGTTTTATTGTTTGAAAATGGTAACGCAATAAATCATTTAAGTAGACGTGTCACAAAAGAGTACAGAGAAAAACTGAAAAATAACTACAGAGTATAGATGTTAGGATAGCCAACGCGAATAATAAATCGAAGACTATGTGACAAATTATTAATCAGATATAGAAAGAGGTAAATAATCATGATGGAAACACAATGAAGGCGATAAAGAAGTTTCTGAAATTGACATGGCAAATATCTTCAACAAACATTTTTCTAAAGCATTGGAACAAGAAGTCATAGATTTGAATTTTTTGGACAGGAACATAACTTTATATCAAAATTCCATTTTTCCAAAGCAAGTGGACAGAAAAATGTATTTATCAATTATGTGAACCTTTGACATATATCATAAATTTGTCATTAGAGCGTGGTATTCTATACATAAATAAATATTTATAAGAACAGGCTGAACTTCACATCTATTCAGCATCAATACTCGACTCGCTCTAAAAACTTGTTACTACCCAACATGCATAGAACCACCCTAAACCAAAATGGTTTTCTCTTTCTTGGACCAAAGTTTTTCAATAAGCTAGATGAATCGGTTAGGAACTCACCTAATTTAACAATTTTCAAATCGAGATTGAAAACTGATCTTATCAAAAAAAAATTGCTACATCCTCGACGAATTCTAGGTTCTATTGTCTCATTTTATTTGTGATATAAAGAACTCTGTTTTATTGTGAAGTCGTTTTAGTTATTCTTGCCTCTGCAAACATCTTTTTATCTCTTCCATATTTTCGTTTCAAATGTATGTATTTGTTGTGAATGTATGTATACAGTTATATTTATCATTATGTGACGTTTTCCTTGTAATTGTACCATTGAAGTCATCTTCTATTTTGTACTTTTCAACAAGAGAAATAAACCTATGATCATTATTATTTATGAGTACTTATAGAAAACTATGGATCTATTTGTCTCCTTAGCAGTTTCTCTGAAGTTATTGAAATTGCCTTATATAATCAGCTGATATACTACCTGAATGAAAACAAAATATTTACTCCTTGTCAACACGGATTCCGTCAAAATTAATCAGTTCAAACCGCGTCGATATATCGATATATCGAATTCAAGAGCAGACTGTAAGGTTAGATTGTTTATACTATATTCGGAAGTGATTGGGTGATGTATTCGATGAAACGAAGAATTTGGATGCATTCAAACATATTTCATTTCATGTACACCAGTAAGAAAGGCAATCTATATCATTTTGTAGACTCAATGTATCAGCCTCACTTTTAATTATTTTGAAACATTTCAAATCGTCAGCTAATAGCAAAGCTTTGCTATCTCAGAAACAGCAAATTAGATCGTTAATGAAAAGGTTAAACAAAAGTGGTCCCAAATGAGACCCTTGTGGAACACCCAAAGTTACTGCGATGGCATGAGAATAGTAATGATTAACCCTGATAATCTGTATTATTTTCGTTAGATAGCTCTTTATCCACTGCAATATGAGCCCATCAACACCGTATAAACAAAGTTTATGAATCAAAAGTTCAGACTTTTTAGATGTGAATCCAAATTGTTGGGTCCCTATAATCGTGGAGCAGTAGTAAGTAAGGTAATCAGTAATACTGATCTCAAAATCTTCAGGGATTACGCTAAGAATAGAAATGGGACGATAATTGCTGATGTCAGATTTTCGACCAAATTTATTTCTTTCTTCTTTTGAAATTACCATCTCTTTTGTTTTGTTCATTCTCGGTCATAATTCTGTAAAATCGACTGTTTTTCCAGCAGGATGGTGCACCTCCGCACAATAGGAGGACCGTGACGGTTAGATGGCCTGCAAGATCACCTGACTTAACCCCTTTAGATTTTTTTATTTGGTGTCACTCGAAAAATATCGTCATGACCTAGAATGATGAGTTATACAAGTCAATCAAACTATAACGTCTCAATAATAATTGAACAATGCTATTGGAAATACCGAATAGGTAGCATCTTCGTAACTGCCAAATATCCCCGTTTCAGGACTTGTTTTTTCGATAAGTAGCAATACATAACCTGAAGATGTTTACCTGAAGTTCCACAGAAATTAAACCCTCCAACAATTCACAAATGATAACAATTTCCATATTATCCACCTATCATTCCGAAATGTTACCAGAATATCACTGAACTTTCGTGGCCGTATGAACCTAAAAACAAAGGAAATTAGAAACCTCCCAAGAGAAACATTCACAAACTACAGAAAGGGTGCATACTCCAGTTTTTTTTGTTAAATAAATTACGAACTTCTGCGACGCGGAAAGTTTTACAATCACAAAAAATATTTCTTATTAATCATAAACTTCCGTTTTAATTTATAACCGGAAGCAATACTTTAAATTAAACTTCAGAAACACGCTCTAGGAAAAGTCTGGAATACGTGAATCTTGGTGAGCTTTGGTAGCGGAAGAATTTAAACATACCGGGTGGCTACGAAAGTATTGCCTACGGAATATCTCAGTTATTGTATGAAGTAGGTTTGTGAAATTTGGAGCGTCGATATAATGACATAAGAGCTAGAATTTGAGCATATTGACATGTCGAAGTTAACTTCCGGCCTGACCGGAAGTAACATCAACTTTCTTATTTTGAATGGAAACCCTATTTTTTTTCTTTTTGCTTTAGTCGGCATTCAATTCCCTTTCTAATGACATATCACAAGTTGGTATCTAACAAGAAACTAGATCAGAAAAAAATTATTATTGAAATTCACCGAGTAGGCCGTGGAAGCAAAATGAAAGCCAAAAATTGAAAAGTTGGCTATGGAAACCATACGTCACTAGATAACAGTTGCTAATACTGTGATATTTTATTTTCATTCGTCGGCGTTATAAAAAGCCGCCAAAAAAATATTGGAAAAATTGGGAAAAAAACAATACTCTGTGGGTCCATAACTTAAATAGGAACATACAACTTTTTCTTGCCTGTACTATTCAGCATAACCATTCCTTTCTAATGATATAATAGAAAGTAATTTTTTGAAATACCAAAAAATCCAATTATTATTCTTCAAATAACGAAAAAACAGATTTATCGAAAAAAAATTCAAATTGATAGGATTAAAGATAAAATAAATTCAAAACAAATGTTCGAAATGCATTCCCTCAGCGTCAATACATTTATTGACTCTGGTGATATTTTCATGTAAAACGTTTCTCAACATTTGGGGCGTGATATCTTGGAAAGCTCTACGAATTTTTACTTCTAGCTCATGTAGAGTTGTAGGCTGTGTGGAATACACCCTATTTTTAAGATGCCCCCTTAGAAAGAAGTCGCACGGAGTAAGATCAGGTGACCTTGGTGGCCACCTGACTGGACCATGGGTTGTTATAAGTCTCTCTTGAAAGCGATTTTGAAGATAATTTCTCGCTATTCTTGAATTATGCGGAGAGGCGCCATCAAAAACACTACTTCGAACGTCAAAATAATATGGATAGCAGCGTTCGTGACAGCTCTCATTTTTTTTTTTGTTTCATTCCAAAATACTTAATCAGCCTACTTGTTAATATTTTGGTTCGAATGATTATTGCAATGGAATGATTATTCTGAATAGCACAAACATCGTCCATAGGTAGATATTAGAATATCTATGGACGATGGCACAGACCAAGTACGTTTATGTTCCTATTTAACCTAGACCCTACAGGATATAATTTATCATTCCACATTATTTTTAATTTTATTTTTGCGTATGGCGATAATCTGTTTTGTTATTTGAAGAATAATAATTGGATTTTTCGGTATCTCAGTTCAAAAAATTATTTTCTATTATATCATTAGAAAGGAATGGTTATGCTGAATAGTACAGGCAAGAAAAAGTTGTATGTTCCTATTTAAGTTATGGACCTACAGAGTATTGTTTTTTTCCCAATTTTTCCAATATTTTTTTTGGCGGCTTTTTATAACGCCGACGAATGAAAATAAAATATCACAGTAGTAGCAACTGTTATCTAGTGACGTATGGTTTCCATAGCCAACTTTTCAATTTTTGGCTTTCATTTTGCTTCCACGGCCTACTCGGTGAATTTCAATAATAATTTTTGTGACTTGTGATATGTTATTAGAAAGGGAATTGAATGCTGAATAAAGCGAAAAGAAAAAAAATAGGGTTTCCATTCAAAATAAGAAAGTTGATGTTACTTCCGGTCAGACCGGAAGTTAACTTCGACATGTCAATATGCTCAAATTCTAGCTCTTATGTCATTATATCGACGCTCCAAATTTCACAAACCTACTTCATACAATAACTGAGATATTCCGTAGGCAATATTTCCGTAGCCACCCGGTAGACTGGATGGAGAGATATCGTTTATGTAGAAAAAAATACTAAGTAGAATATTCACTAGGTATACGGTTTAATTAGTTAAAAAGTACGATGAGCCTTATAATAATGACTGAAATTGGGTGAAATTTGACATTAAATAAACCAGTCGAAAACTTCAAAGAGAAACGAGGTAGGTGGGGTCGGCCGTTTCAAGGTAAGTACCAGGGGACCAAGAAATAGATGAGTGTAAGTGACCATTGGACGTTCTTTATGTTTTCAGCCCGGTAGACATAAGAAAATGCGGTATGAAAACAGCAACATTTTCTGAAATACAATTTACTAATCTGAATTCCAAACTATACTCTGAATGACATTTTACAGATTTGAATTTTAAGTTACACTTCTTGAATTACATAATATGAAATAGGTGTAGTAGTTCTGTCTTATCCATTGTACTCAATTGAGTACAACCGGTGAAATGTCACATTGGTCACCAAGTATGGCTATAAAACTACGGGAGCCAAATTCCACCTGATTCTAGTGAGACTTGGATCCCGAAGTTGTTTTTGAGCTCCGGCAGCAACGTTTGGAACTGCTACCTCCACCACTTTTTCGAATAGGTCGTTTCTTTGAATTTCTGAATGTAGTAGGCACCACCTGTTGGATAGTAGCTGAAAAGTTGTCGCATGATTCATTGAATTGACAATATATCTCCTTGCTTAACAACCAATCAGTCTATTTCAAATTTTGAAATTCAGCAAATAGAATCGGAATTACAGTGAAAATATAGCTTGTCGCTGTATTTTCACGGTGATAAACCTGCTTAGTTTTTGTTTTACTAGCTGTCAAGGTGAAAATAATGATTTAAATTATAAACGTCAAATCTTTGTGTTTTGACTAGTTATATTTCTTAATCAATATGAGCGATCGTTGGGGACAAATGGCAATTGGTATCATAGATGAAGCAGTGGAAAAGAGTATTCCGTTGAATACGGCCAGAAATAAAGAATCAATTACCAGGCAATTCAACAATTTTTGCACAAACAGGGGTTATATTGTCAATGCGAATACCACAATTGTGGAGCTGGCTGATATTTTGAAAGATTATGCCTGTAATACGACCCCAAATTTTCTCTTTAGTGTTCACGTTGTTAGATTTTGATTTCTGTGAATTACTTCAAATTAAAACGGTGACACGATTTTTCTTTATTTCAAATCGATATATTGTCGTCCTAAATACAATTCGTGGTATGATTAATAACCTATAATTTTTTTGAATATCAATTCATTGGCAATCCCAATGCAAGAAAATACAACTCGTCCTGCGGACTCGTTGTATTTTCAGCTTTGGGATTGCAATTCATTAATATTCCAAAAAATTATCGGTAATAATCATACCACTTATTATATTACCCCTGAAAATTTATTGGTTTAGGGAAGGTTGGAGGTGGGTTATTCGAAATTAGTATGGTCATTGTATTTTGAAGTCAATAAGTAGTTTTATCATTCATCATGGAGAATCATTTATGGGGGTATGAGCTGCCATTTGGGTTTTGTATGGGACTGGAACTGAAGTCAGTTTCGTGATATGTGGGAACAGAGCCCCGTAGCAACGGTACTGGATGGAGATGTAGTCCGCCTCTCTTTCCAAAAATTGGTCACCCTCATTTGTAATTAAATTGGGTATGAAAAAGTCAGTCCCCACAGAGTTGTTGGCCAACAGAATAAAATATTTGGATTCAGATCATATTCATATTCGTGAATGCAGACCGTTCAATCAATAAAGTAATACCGACATTTTGATCATCCTCTCTTATTCAGAAAATAGGAAACAAAGACAAAAACAAAACAGTTTGATTTAGCAAAGGATTACGAAAATACCTATGCAAGAAATCTGAGGAGCCTTTATTATATTTTGGAAAATACTCTGATGATGTTGCCTTCCATAACCATCACATCAAATATAGAAGAATTTATAGAAGTGATGTTAGGGCTGCCAAAAAGAATTATTTCCACAGAAGAATATACAGTGTGGCTTTTTTTAGTCCCCCCCTGTTAACTTTTGAACGGCTCGACGTAGAAACATGAATAAAAAATCGTTTGGAGGGTTCCACCGATACTACTTTTTGAAACAAAAAATATGGTGATTGCTCGAAAGGGGGAGCGGGGGGGCACTTCAACTCAAAAAATTTAAATGGCATGGGGGGTCAAGTGTCACATCGTTGAATAGAGAATTCAATTCTCTTCACAACCATCTGAATATTTTGAATTTTGTTGAGACATTTTTTCTCAATATCGATTCATATGCCTTTCGAAATTTTCAAGTTGATCTGTCCCAATCGCCATCTGTCGAGTAATTTCAATGTTTCTTCTCTCAAAAAGTAGTATTGGTAATACCCTTCAAAATATTTTTGGTTTCATTATTCCACAACAAACATTTCAAATTTGTCGAGGTATGAGTAGTTTTCAGATCCGCATTTATTTTTGATATTTCGAATTGAATTCTCTTTTCAACGATGTGACACTTTACCCACCATACCATTTAAAATTTTTGTGTTGATATGCCCTCCCGCGCCCCCTCTCGAGCAATCACCATATTTTTTTGAAAGTAGTATCGGTGAAACCCTCCAAACGGTTTTTATTCATGTTTCCACGTCGAACCGTTCAAAAGTTAACAGGGGGGGGACTAAAAAAAGCCGCACTGTATAAAAGTAATAATACTATCAAAGAAACTTGGCAGGTTGTGAATGAGTTTAGAGGATAAAACAAGTGAGTGCTCGCATCGCCTAGAGCTCGGAAGTTGAAGATTATGAATACACTACTTCAAGCGGAATCAATAATATGAATACACGACTTCAAGCGGAATTCGTTTAAAACTATTATTGATGGTCATCAATAATTGGATACACGACTGGTTACGGCACTCGACGTAATCGAATATCATAACAGACGGAAATTTCTTCTAAGTCCACATCTCAAATTTTTTTTTCAAGTTATGAAAAAATTTTATTAACTTTTTGTTGAGTCGTTTGAGGGCAATAAAATTGATCGGATCCATTTTTTTATATCTTTCAGTTCACATCTCAAATATTTTTTCTCAAGATATGGAAAAATTCTTGATCAATTTTTTGTAGATCTTCTTGAGTACAATAAAATTGATGATATACATTTTTTTGATATCTCATTTCGTTTCCGAGTTTTTGGTGATTAAAAAACCAAATTGAAAGGAAAATTCTTCCAAGTCCACATCTCAAATTTTTTTTTTCAAGTTATGAAAAAGTTTTATTCGAACTTTTTGTTGATCAGTTCGAGGGCAATAAAATTATTCGAATCCATTTTTTTATCTTTCAGTATTTTATTTTTGTTCAAAATTTTTTCTAAGTCCCCATGTCAAATATTTTTTCTCAAGATATAGAAAAATTCTTGGGGAATTTTTGGTAAATCTGTTCGAGTACAATGAAATTGTTTATATATAATTTTTCGAAATTTCGTTTCGTTCTCGACTTTTTGGTGTTTGAAAAACCAAAAAGGCGATTTTTCATCCACGTTCACATTTCAATTTTTTTTTCGAGATATAGAAAAATGTCATGATAAATTTTTGTAGATCTGTTGGAGTACAGTCAAAGTGTTTATATAAATTTTTTTGATAGCTCGTTTCTTTTCCGAGTTTTCAGTGTTTAAAAAAACGAAAAAAGTGCATCACAATTTTTTTTTTCATGATATGAAAAAATGTTATTCGAACTTTTTGTTGGTCAGCTCTAGGGCAATGGAATTGTTCATTTGCATTTTTTGATATCTTTCAATTTTTGATTTTTGTTCAAAATTTTTTCTAAGTCCCGTCAAAAAATGGTCATTTTTTTAGGTTCATTCGGTTTTCACGAGCTTATTTATCAAAATATGGAGAAAGTTGAATTGACTTTTTTGTAGAAATTTTGAAGTACAACAAAATTGTATTCATATATTTTTGTGATATCTACCATCGTTTTCGAGTTTTTGGCGATTATAGACACAAAATACACACTTTTTAAACTTTTTTCAGTTTTTCCATCATTTTTCCACTTTTTAATCGAGTCGGAGGAAAACGGTTTGGAGCGTCTGTAGAGTTCGTAGAGACATATTCGAGGCCATTTTAAGAATTTCAATTTTATCATTAGTACGGTCAATATTTCAATTTTCCCGTTTTTTCGAGATAATTCCTGTACCAATAATTTTTCCGAATAAATTCAATGACATTTTCTGTAGATTTTCTAAAGGCGGTCAAAAAATATATCTTGGTAAATTTTGAAAATATCAGCCGTTCGTACGATATTCCAATTTTTCGAAATTTCAAAATTCCATTTTCAGATTTTCGGGATTTTCACCATTTTCCTATTGGATTTTCGAACAACGGTTCCTTTGAGATTTCTTTGTTCGTTAAAGCTTCATCGATTGCGCTCTTTAAATTTTCGTTCGGTCTTTTCGTTTGGTCGCATTTGATTTTTGAAATTTTCTTGTTTTTTTGGAATACTGCCCGGAAAAGCCTGTTAGCATTTTCCGATCACTTCCAAAAACGATACCCTTAGGAAGACATATTAGAGTATATCTCCAGAGAATATGAAATGAATCAAATCACTTGCCCGACCTGTAGCCAATCACAGCAGAAAAACGAAAAAAACGCCGTAAAAATTTTCCGGATTTTCCGATCGTGAAAACAAATTAATTTAATAATATTGTCCTCGAGTTATTGATGTGGTTCAAATTTCAAAGCGATATCTTGACGGGTGCGGAAATGAGAGCGTTTCGCGGTGTTCACGACGGACAGACAGACAGACCGACAGACAGAAAATGAAACCGCGTTTCCTTTTTCCGTTTTTTTTCCACACTCGTACCTATTTTTCGACGGAGATCATCTTTTTCAAATAACTTTTCTCTATCTATTTCGATAAGAAAGTTAGAGCGTTTTTGTAAATTACTCTGTCATTTTGACAGGGAAATATTATTATTATCAAAATTTCATTGAATACTACCCTCCTGATTTTCGACGAGGATCATTTTGGTCTTTGTTTCGTGGCTCTAAGTCTTCAAATAAAGATTTTAGGCCCCCTGTCCGGTCCGGCTGACCGGCCGTAGTATACACTCCTTATAGTCGTGTATAATAATATGGAATCAAATAAAACACCGGATTACAATGAACTCAAGGAATTTTACAGTAGCATATCCGAGAGACTGTCTGAAAATTTCAAAGATGCTGCAGATCCACTGCTTTATCTGACCAGCCATATTTGTTTTACACGAGACAAATCTCAAGGAACTGATGGAAGCGCAATAAGTCAAGAAAAAACACACTGGCATTGACATTATTTATAAAAATCCTCCAAAATGTGCCAATCTTCGTTCTTGAATTGCTGGTCCACCTCAATGATGAATCTTCGGCAGAACTTTCCAATACTTCAACCAAATTTTCGAATGGATCGTTTATTACAATTTTTACAGCGGCAGAAAATTTCCGCCAATCCTTGACAACAATGAGTTCCTTAAGTCCGCAGGCGAAGCTGGGGGTTGGGGAGGTCGAAGAAGAGCAGCCCTTTGAGGTCAAGAGGATGTGCTAGATCCGAACAGTTAACGCCACCTGTTAATAGCTGAACGGTTGACGAATAATTCCTTGATATAATAATTCAATGGAAACATGTCAAAGAAATGATTTAGGGGGTATGAGCTGTCATTTGGCACTTGTGCGTGGCTGGATCTAAGCCCAATTCCTGTCTGAAGATATCAAAGATGCTGCAGACCCACTGCTTCATCTGAATGGAACTTACGTTCCAGTCTCATTTGTTTTACACGAGACGAATCTCAAGAAACTGATCAAGTGAAGAACGAAACTTCCAGTATTGACAATATTTCCATAAAATCCTTAAAAATTTGATTGTCTTCCTTCTCGAATTTTTCGGAACCACTACCTCCGCCACATTTTTAAATGGATTGTCTATTTCAATTTTTAGGGCGGTAACAAATTTCAGCCCATCCTCGGGTAACATTGAGTACTTCACGTTCTAAGGTGAAGCTGTGGGTTGTGGGGTCGAAGAATAGCAGCCCTAGCAGCCCTTGGAGGTCAAGAGGGGGTGCTAGATTCTTGGAGGTAGTGATTTTCGTAATTTTGTGTAAAGAACCCATTCTTATGGAAAATGGGTCAAGGTGAAATTCGATGAATTTTTGATATGATGTAGTTCAAGTCAAGCTGATCAAAAGTGTCCATGGGCCCAACTCAATGCTATGGCTAGTTTTCGAGATACAGGGCGTCAAAGTTGGTAAGTGGCCATTTCTTTAAAGTAGTATTGCTTTCAGGAAAACATCTGAAATAAAAATGTATTTCACGGCAGATATTGCTTACCCATACAGCAATACTTCTAGACTGGTTTTTGATAAAAAATATTGTTGGATACAGGGTGAGTCCAGCATTATTCAAAATGAAATTCTCAATCAACCCTACGAAGTGAAAATGTGACCAAACCAAGTATCACACTGATATACTCATCTTTTGAATATGCCAAAATTGATAAATTCAACATTTTGTACAGGGTGAGTCAAAATGTGACAGTTTTTATGGTGACATTTTGTATATTTTTATTTTATATTTTTAGCTTTAGGGATACTCGACCACCAACCATTCAACATATTTCTTGAACAAAATTGATATACAGTATGAGACAAACACTAGGTGATGACAAAAATTGCGAAAAGGAGATTTTTTTATAACTCAAACTGTAATTGATTTGCTGAATTTTTGATATGATGAAGTTCAAGTCAAGCTGATCAATAGTGTTCATGGGCCCAATCTTGAAAAATAAACAGTTTTTTCTCTACAAGGTGTTGAACGGTACCGTTTCAAACACTTTGATCTATATTTTTCGATTCGTTTCATTTATATTAAAATATTTTTACATTTTTCATTTCCAGCTTCTCACAAAAGGAAAATTCCTGTTACGTCCAGGGAACATCGTGTGAAGCAAAAAAATTCCAATTGATTTTTAATTTTTGAACATTTCAATTCTCAGGGAACAAATATCTCGGTAATGAATTCGAATGCTGGGTTGTTCAGTTCAAAAACAAATAAAATATAAGATAGAGCAAGAGCGAGAGGAAAAGATAAGAGAAAGAGAGAGAGAGGGGGTGAGAGAGTGGGGTGGTACTGTGGGTCTTCAGACTTCCAACAAAGTGGTGGGAAAAGTGTATTTTTCATGTTGATTTCATTGAAAGTATGAACAGGATGTTCATAAAGTCAGTTGTGGAATCATCTGCGACTGAAAGTTGGAATTTAGTCGCTGTTTTCCATCGTACAAGATAACCTATCTTGGAATGGATTCATGTTTTAAAGAGAAACATTCTCAATTGAAAATTGAATCATGTTATCGCAACGAAACTATCGATAGACTACTACATGCCTCGTTGGAAACCCGGTGTATTGTTGATGAACACTATTGATCAGCTTGACTTGAACTTCATCATATCAAAAATTCAGCAAATCAATTACAGGATGAGTTATAAAAAAATCTCCTTTTCGCAATTTTTGTCATCACCTAGTGTTTGTCTCATACTATATATCAATTTTGTTCAAGAAATATGTTGAATGGTTGGTGGTCCAGTATCCCTAAAGCTCAAAATATAAAATAAAAATATACAAAATGTCACCATAAAAACTGTCACATCTTGACTCACCCTGTACAAAATGTTGAATTTATCAATTTTGACATATTCAAATGATGAGCATATCAGTCTGATACTTGGTTTGGTCACATCTTCACTTCGTAGGGTTGATTGAGAATTTCATTTTGAATAATGCTGGACTCACCCTGCACAATATCACAATATTTTTTATCAAAAGCCAGTCTAGAAGTATTGCTGTATGGGTAGGCAATATCTGTCGCGAAACACATTTATATTTTAGATATTTTCCTGAAAGCAATACTACTTTAAAAAAATGGCCACTTACCAACTTTGACGCCCTGTATCTCGAAAACTAGCCATAGGATTGAGTTGGGCCCATGGACACTTTTGATCAGCTTGACTTGAACTACATCATATCAAAATTGCATCGGATTTCACCGGAACCCATTTTCCATAAGAATGGTGCGGGGTTCTTTAGTGAATGTGGTAGGTACAGGTGAGGTCACCTGTTGGCTAATAGCTGAGCAGTTGCCGCATGATCGCTTGAAATGATAATTTATCGGTTTTTGGAAAAGCCGTTCTTGGAGGTGGTACTTGGGCGTGTTTAATAATTTGTAACGACATGTGAATAAGCCTCCACAAACTTTTCAATATTAACAATTTTCTTTTCTATGAACCTAAATCTTCTTTCAGGATTACTAGAACTTTCTGGAATATAGACATGCTTTTTGCAGAGCAAAACATCTTCCCATTCATTCTATTCAGTTTTTTCAATGTTCACTAATTTCAATATTTTTATTCTGCTTCTGCAAGCTCTTTCCTTAGTAAAGTTCATCGAATTCTTGAGAAAAATAAATTCCAACCAAACCATGTAAGGCTTCGTCTGAGTTTTTCTGTATCAGGTGAAATGTTTAGATGTTTATTTGAATTTTCATTGGCAAATTTCCATGCAATATCTACCCAAGACAAGTTTTGGATACTTCTGGACCATTCCAAGAGTCATAACAAATTTCTCGCCCAACAATGAATGCCCAATTTTCTTGTTCTATCAAAATAGTGGGTTTGGCGTTCTGCAAAATTTCAATATGAGTGTTTTTCAAGAATTCATAACGTTTCTGCAGCTCTCTCACATTGATTTCTCAGTCTCAGGTCATGATTGTTCTGGTGTTTCTGATAGAAAATGTTTTTCCATCAAGTTTTCCTCTGATTTTCAATGGAACTCGTCTTCAATGTTCTTCCGTTTAAGTTGTATCGTTTGCCCTTTATAACTAGAAGATCTATGGTTCTTTGGAACTGTAGAGTCTTTGCAGCAGATTTTTCCACTACAGTGGAAACTTCCAATGCTACAGGAACAACTTTTTAGATAGCCAAATTCCTTTTCTCTATATTCTGCCTGGTATGTCATACAAGTTTAACATATACACATCTTACTTCATTAGCTGGCTCTTCAAATTTGTGTAATAGTTTATGATGGTACTTGGCTTTTTCTTACATTTATTCGTCTGATGTCGTGGAGTAAGGCATGAAAAATATAATTTGTGCTTTACAACAAATTTTCAACTCTCATCAGAAGTCAATTTGTTGGAATCTTCACATAATGAAAGTTGAAGTATTTAATTTTTACAAAAAAATTAACAGAAACTCAGGGAAGTACGTACTTCCCGGACTAGGCCGGGAAGTGCTCGAATTTTAATACAAATATTAATATAATTAAGAATTAGAATGTATCTGTTGGTACCTATCTTCTGTTCGAATTTCAATATATAATACAAATAAGAACTGAAATGTTCGAAATATTCAAATTTGGAAACGTTTCATCCGGTTAACAGATGGGTGGAAGTCGACCTCTCTTCTTCTCTTAGACTAAATGCGTTTCATTGATTTGTTATTCTGCATGGTTGCCGAAAAAATATTGTACGCAACACGTCCGAAAATAGTTTTTTTGGACTCGCAGACTTCCAGGACTCGCTAACGCTCGTCCTAGAATTTGGTCGACTCGTTCAAAAAAACAGTATTTTCCGGACTTGTTACGTAAATAACTATTCCCGTACCGTTTAGGTCCGAAAACGGTCCGAGAAAGTTTGTTCATTAGCAACGGACTAAAATACTAGATTAGCGTATTTTGAGGCCTGAAGTTGCTCCGAGAAAGTGGGCATTCTTGAACCATTTCAGAAAATAGTAATTTACGTAAGAAGTCCGGAAAATACTGTTTTTTTGGACGAGTAGACCAAAAAAACTGTTTTCGGACATGTTGCGTACACTATTTTTTCGGCAACCATGTAGAATAACAAATCAAAGAGACGCATTTAGTCTAAGAAACGAAGAGAGGTCGACCTTCACTCATCTGTTAACCGGATGAAACCATTCCAAATTTGAATAATTCGAACATTTCAGTTCTTATTTGTATTATACAGGGTGTCAATTTGAAAACTTCCCACCCTTAATATCTTCCTTCCAGTAAACAATATGAGTAATCGAAAAAACAGTTCAATTTTATTGTCAAGGGGGACACTTTCAAGGACTATTTGTAGGTGGTTTAACCCCCTAGGAGGGGTAGATGTTACCCTTAGAATTTTAAATGGGAAGGGGGGTCAAGTGGCACATCATTTTGATGGGCGTTCAATTCTTGTTCCAATGGTACCCTGACTCATTATTTTTTGATGAGCATTTTCCGAAAAATTGCGTTCTAAACTAACAGAAGTAATTATTAGAACGCCTATACTGAGATGCATGGTTTGGCCAGAACTGGTTAGAATATTAGGTGGTACCGTTCCAACCCTTTATTAGGGGTAACATTAGCCATTAGCTCCAAACACTTTACATAAAAAAGTAGTCTAATAGTAAAACGTAGATGGTAGTAAAGTTGTGTTTATTAAATGCTGAATTTTTAAGTGTCATCGCAGAAATTGTACAGATAGCCTTCCTTTTTTGCTACTTCTGCTGTAAAAAGTTTGTTTTCCGGCAAAAAATTGGTTAGCAAATTTGAACTATGTGGTAGTATTGTGAATACCGTTGTACCTGTTGGGCTGTTTAGGAATTACTTTAATAAGTGTATAAAAGTGTAAAAATGGTTTACATTCTTCAAGACAGAATTGAAATGATTCTAATTTATGGCGAAGTTGGAAAGTGCGCACGAAGGGCGGCATGTCTTTTTAACGAAAGACATCCAAATTGTAATGTAAGTCACCGGTATGTGCTTGATTTGGTGAATAAGTTTTACGAAACTGGTTCAGTGACAAATAAAAAAAGAAATAACCCCAGAGTACTAAATGAAGCAGCTCAAATTGAAGTTTTGGGAATATTTGCTGCAGAGCCCACGAGCTCCTTACGATCAGTATCAGAACAGACGGGAATGTCACGCGAGACTATAAGAAAAGCATTGAAAATGCATAAATTTCATCCATATAAAATGCAGATTCTTCAAGAGCTCCACGAGGATGATTATGATAGAAGAATAGAGTTTTGTGAAATCATGTCTCATCGAGTCAATACCATCCCTAATCTTCTGTTAAACATCTGTTTCAGCGATGAGTGGTCATTTTTTCTGAATGGCAATGTTAATAGACAAAATTGTCGCTATTGGAGTGACGAAAACCCACATATTTTTCGGGAAGAGCATACACAACACCCACAAAAAATTAATGTTTGGGCTGGTATTCTTGGAAATGCCATTCTTGGTCCGTTATTTCTGGAAGAAAACTTGACTGGCAATCTGTACCTTGATATGCTTGAAGAGACTATCGATCTTCTTATAACTCACGAGCTAGAAACTCAAATTGATGCAGAAGGTAATGAACTTTTGCAGGAGGATCTGTTACATTTCCAGCAGGACGGTGCTCCACCTCATTATTTTCTTCCCGTCCGACAGTGGTTAAACGAGAGATTTCCGGGTAGATGGATTGGCAGAAGGGGAGCAGTTGAATGGCCTCCGAGATCACCGGATTTAACACCCTTAGATTTCTTTCTTTGGGGGCATCTTAAATCCGTTGTTTATAAAACACAACCTTCTGATATTGACGAACTTAAAAGACGAATTACAGCAGCATGCCGGTCAATTCCTAGTGAAGTTTTCCGTAATGTTAGAGGGGAGTTCGAAAACAGACTGTATTACTGTTTAGAGCAAAATGGACAACATTTCGAACAGCTAATAAGATAAGCGTAAGTAGATTTTATGTTGGAAATGTCTTTCTCGCAAATTAAATTTTATTGTGTAGAAGGAAAATAACCACCAAATAAAAAATCCCATGCGTAATAAATTTATTCCTGTCATTCAAGGGTTGGAGCGGTGCCACCTACTCTTCTTACCATTTTTATTAAAGGGAGTCAATACAATAATGCATCTCAGTATAGGCGTTCTAATAATTACTTCTGTTAGTTTAGAACGCAATTTTTCGGAAAATGCTCATCACAAAATAATAAGTCAGGGTACCATTGGAACAAGAATTGAACGCCCATCAAAATGATGTGCCACTTGACCCCCCTTCCCATTTAAAATTCTAAGGGTAACATCTACCCCTCTTAGTGGGTTGAACCACGAGGGCTACAAATAGTCCGTGAAAGTGTCCCCCTTGACAATAAAATTGACCTGTTCTTTCGATTACTCAAATTGTTTACTGGAAGGAAGATATTAAGGGTGGGAAGTTTTCAAATTGACACCCTGTATATTGAAATTCGAACAGAAGAAAGGTACCAACAGAAACATTCTAGTTCTTATTTATATTAATATTTTTATTAAAATTCGAGCACTTCCCGGCCTAGTCCGGGAAGTACGTACTTCCCGGACTAGGCCGGGAAGTGCTACTTTCCCAAAGAAAAAGTGTCCGGGAAGTGAACACTTCCCGGATGGTTGCCGAAAAAGTACTTTCCCGTACCTTTTAGGTCCGAAAACGGCCCGGGAAAGTTCGTTGCTTAGCAACGGACTGAAATACTAGATTAGCGTATTTTGAGGCCTGAAGTTGCTCCGAGAAAGTGGGCATTCTTGAACGATTTCAGAAAAATACATTTAAATTGCATGGGGGCAGAGGTGTTGCAGAATATGTCTTCAATCTCAAGAGAGAGATTTCCAGCATTCTGTAATCAAATTTGATTTCAGAATTGGCAAATTCTGTGATGATCGTGGAGAAACTCCATTTGGTTTTGAATGAAATATTTTATTGTTGCTAAGAATTTGGTTTGGTTTAAATTTAAGATAAAGCATTTAGCTGTTTTTTTTAACCTTCACTGGGATGTGATAATAATAATAGCAATTAATTCAATACTTATTTTCATAACAATATGTGTTTATGAATTTATCTCATGCTTTGTCAACAAGATTTTATCTTCGACAATAAAGTATATTTGGACTTGACTTGGAAGGGGAAGGGGGTGACTCTTCTAAACCTGTGAACTCCCCTTCTCGGACCGCACCCAGTGGCTCATAAAAACAATGTTTTTGTCTCTGCCCTTGTTACTATCCTGTATTCATATTAGGGATTACGTAAAATATCGCCATTCGAGGATCAACCGGCCTCTGATATAACACATGTCCATTCTTGTGTGACTTGCGATAATCTTCGTCATTAATCGTGACCTTTTCCACCGCACAACTCTTATTTCAAATCTTTCGACGAGACAAAAACGAGGGAGTCGAGTGTGCAGCTTCGTCAAGTGTTAGAACAACGCATTCTTTCGTCACTAAACACCCTCAAGTGACCCAACGACCCTCATTCCTCATTAGTTGTCACCCGCGTCTACTCTGGACTTTTTATTCAAGGCGTTATAACAGCAACGGCTGAAGTATCCGCTAATGAGAGTATTTATTATTTCGGAATGAATCTCTTGGAAGGTTTCATTATTTTTACGAGAGAATTAGAATCAGAAAAGGGTGGAATAATTCGGAAATTCCAAATCGCAATGGATTAAGTTGGTGAATTTAATGAACATGGATTGAAAAAGATGATTATTTCGGTAACGGTATGGCGTGTGATTATTGGAAGAACTATATAAATTAATTTGGTTCATTATTAATTTTTATATGGCCTGAAACTTATTGAATAGAGAAAATGACGAACACGTTGCATGACTAAAAAGTAAAATTATAAAATATTTTATATAAGAAAAAAAACAACACTAAGCAACACTTACTCTATGTGGTTTGGAAGAAGTAGGTCGTTATAAATTACGTTTGTTGGTTGCCAAGTCCAACGAGAAATAGAATGATAACCCATGGTTACTGATTTTATCGATAATTATTTGAGAGAGAAATAGAAAGAGAGAGAGGGAAATAGAGAGGAATTATTGGCAGGTGCACCATCCTGCTGGCAAAACTTGTTTTGTTAGTCATCGAGAGGTAAATTCTATATGAAACGTGCTATTTCGTTCTGTAAAAATCTTCAAAACACATTCAATATTCCATCGAAAATATTTGGCCCGACAATTCGAAATCCAATCTGTACGTTGAACCGAAAGTATTCCTAAAACATTCCTTGTCTTATGAGTCTGAGGTTTTCAGTTTTCCAGAATGTGGTGTTATCCCTATCAACAATTCCATGATTCGTAAATCTTTATTCAACGTGATATTGGGGTTTCTCAAGTAGATTTCAAGTAGCCAATTGCAATATTGGACTCTCTCTCTCATGATCAATTTCGTAAAGGCAATGATAAAGGCTTGACTCATGTTCTTTGAGGATTTTTTGCGCTGATCCTTTCCCAACTGGTGACTGTTGTAAGATTTGTCGAAGAGAAATGGAGGGATCAGTAAACACAACAGCCAAAACATTGGTGTCCGTGTGTTCATCAATAATAAACTGGTGTGGTTCATGAGCATTGACCTCTTCCATCCTGAATTGCCTTTCCAAACGTGTGAAATAGTTTCTAGTTGGTTGGCGTTAGCTGAGAGGAAATCATTCTCTGTATAGAATACAAGCCTCAGTTGCATTTTTTCTATACGCACCATAAATTAGCAGTAAATCTACTTTTTCATTTTGAACGAATTTTTGCGCCATTAAAATTTATTTAAAGAAGTACCAATTATTTAGTATTTAATAAGTGTAACAAACTGTTACTTTGTTGATAAACTTGCTTTTTTTTCAGATTTCTTATATTCAAGCCGCCTTCGCCACTTTTAATGAAATCTGATTGTATTTTCGATTTCTTTCGAAATTCTCCAAAACGTTTCATGCAAGTGATTTGATAATTCATCATTCTTCAGCATGACAAAGTGAAGAGAGCTTGGTATAATTTGAGAAATGATTGTTTAAGGATATATTTATCGATTTTTTATTTTTTACTCGAAATTAAATAAAATACACTTGTTTTTTAATATCCACAATATATTACTACTAGTAATATGTGACGCGTTTTGCTATTACTATAGCATTTCTAGTAATATATTGTGGATATTAAAGAACAAGTGTTTTTTAAAATTATTACTATTATTTCAATTCCAAGTAATTATGTACATCCATCAAGTATTGATCAAATTAATGAAGGTTTTATTATTTTGAAAAATACGAGTAGCACAACTTCATGAGGACTGTTGGTATCATTGAAAATATGAACAGGATGTTCATAAAGTCAGTTGTGGAATCATCTGCGACTGAAAGTTGGAATTTAGTCGCTACTTTCCATCGTACAAGATAACCTCTCTTGGAAGGGATTCATGTTTTAAAGAGAAACATTCTCAATTGAAAATTGAATCAATACATGACTCCTCTGGAAATGGGAAAACCCTACGATAAAATTGAAGTAACTTTTTTGTAATATCTAACAGAAAACAAATACTTCCTCGGCTAAAGCCACGCTGGACACTACATCTGATAGATGTTGAGAAAGACCCTTTATAACTTGAGAGAAGAAATCTGTAAGTGAAAATTTGCATTTTCATTCAGATAGTCGATTATTTGTTAAATGTCCAGTTTCCATTGGAGATTCTTATCTATAAATGAGATAAGGGAGAATGTTATTCAGAAGTATCACTCACAGAAAATCGCTCATTCCATTGATGCGTGAATTGCATCTCTTTCGCTAGGCCTCCAATACATTTTGGTCGACAAAAATCTATTTCATTCTTCTAAGATCATCAGGGAGGTCGGAAGAATTGGAAAACATACTCTTCACAAGCAATTTCGCACTGTAATGAGGAATTGTTGGACTGCGGTGAAATTTTGAAAATATTTTTCAAACATAAAACCTGTCATGGGTATGGCATGTTGATTTCATTGAAAATATGAACAGGATGTTCATAAAGTCATTTGTGGAATCAACTATCTGAATGAAAATGCAAATTTTCACTTTCAGATTTCTTCTCTCAAGTTTCTAGGGTCTTTCTCAATATCTATCAGATGCAGTTCAATGTCCAGCGTGGCTTTAGCCGGGGAAGTAGTTGTTTTCTGTTAGATATTACAAAAAAGTTACTTCAATTTTATTGTCGGGTTTTTCCATTTCCACAGGAGTCATGTATTGATTCAATTTCAAAGCAATGGGTCGTACCGTATAGATGTGTGCATGTGTACTCCTAGTAAAGTCTTAAATAAAACAGTGAAAACGGTGGGAAATTAACGAAAACTTTCTGAAATAGCAAAATTGTTGGTTCTACCTGGTGATAAAATAGTCTCAACTACTACAAAAATGGTTATTACGAGAGAAATTCGTGATGAAATTGAAACGGCAGTGAATTCCTCATTAACCCGATGTTTAAAAGACCCGAATTTCATAAAAACGATGGTGGACAATGTATCAAACGCTGTGATAAAAAGCATCGAAAAGAAGTTCAACCAAATTGAACAAAAAATCACCTACCTACAGGATGAATTAAACAGTACGAATAAAGCAATGGAAAACATGATAAACAAAAGTGAGAATGAGATTGCGAAACTTATACAACAAAATGGTTTGCTAGAGAAAAAAATTGACAACATAGATCAGGAAAAACGAAGGAAGAATTTGAGAATTTTCAATGTTGAAGAAAAGGATATAGAAAATACAAGAGAAGACATCGTCAAACTATTGGAAACCAAAATGGCAATCAACATTTTCTCAAATGATATAGTTCTGTGCTATAGGGTGGGTAAAAAAGAAGAAAGAGGCAAACCAAGAGGAATATTTTTAAAATTGAAAGATTTTGAAATGAAGCAGGAGATATACAGAAAAAAAAATTACTAAAAGGTACTAGTGTAGTAATCCGTGAAGATCTAACAAGTATTAGAGTCGACTTACTAGCTCGTGCAATTGAAAAGACATCTCTGCAAAATGTGTGGACTAATGCTGGTAAAATTTATGTTAATGTTCAGAACAAATTGGCTATAATAAAATCTAGGGATGATTTTGATAAACTCTTTTCTATAAACTCCTAAGCTGTAAAATCTTCGCATTCATTTTTGTTACTTTGTTATTTTCGTTAACTTTATATTCTTTATAATTTTTCTATCCCAAATTTGTTCAGATAAATTAAAATGTTTCATAAACTTGTTGTTATTTCATACGATCACTACTACTATTGATCTGATTCCTATACATCTACTAGGTGTACGCACCATAAGTTTATACGAACACATTCTTATGATAGATTTTTTAGAGATTTTAGATGAGGAGGAGGAAATCAAAACAGAAATTGTTGCGAGTTTACAGGAATGTTTTGAAACTGAAGAGGAAGGAGTGAGAGGTATTGGAATAATTCATTTTAACATAAGAAGTATTAAAAAACACTATGATGAGTTGCTAGTGTATCTAGACTCAGGAAAACATAATCTCGATGTGGTAGTCTTGTCGGAAACATGGAATATTGATGATGTGAGTACATTCAACATTCCAAATTACAATATATATTATAATGACTCTAAAGTCAATCAAAATGATGGAATCATTATCTATGTGAAAAACAATATCGATGTAAATGCTGAGATCGTCCCACTATCTGAAACAAAACTATTGAGTCTGACCTTCGAAACCAGTGGTGTCTCAATTTGCGTAACTGCATCTTACAGACCCCCTTCTATAAACGTGCAAACATATTTGGACAATTTAGAACAGTTTTTTGTAAACTCTAACAAAAATAATCTTGAGATTTTCATGGGTGATATTAACATTAATCTGAAGGATACTCTTACTCAAAATACAGTACGATATTTAAATATCCTAACTGAACACGGTTTCATATCATATATTAATGAGCCTACTAGAATAACGAAAGGATCAAGTACTATCATTGATCATATTTTCATTAGGAAAGAAAACTTTAATAGAAATGAAATTTTAATAAAACCAAAAATAATTCAAGTTGATATGACAGATCATTACCCAGTGCTTGTAACGATAAACGAAAGAAAAAAAAGTAATGCTACAATAAACCAAAAAAGAGACATCATCATCAAGAGAACTGATTATGTAAAGCTAAATTTACTCTTACAACAAGAAGATTGGTTGAGTATTCTGAACTGCGAAGATGTACAACTTGCATATGATCTTTTCATTAACAAATTCAAGCAATACTCAGCTAGGGCAACTAAGGTAACAACATTTTGTAAAAACAAGAACAAGCATATAAAACCTTGGATCACCACTGATCTCGTAGATTCTATAAAGTTTCGGGATTATCTTAAGAAAACTTGGAATAACACCAAAACAATAGAAGCAGAAATTAAATATAAGAATTATAGAAACAAATTGACCGGGTTAATAAGGCAAACAAAAAATCAATACTACAGAAATGAATTGAATGAAGCAAATGGTGACTGTAAAAAGACATGGAAAATTATTAAAGATATTTCAAATAAAAACAGCACTAAAAATAACGTACAAAACATAACAATTACAAAATCAAATGGTGAAAAAATGAGTAATAATGATGAGAAAATAAATTTGTTTAATGACTATTTCATAAATATTGGGCAGGACATGGTGAAAAAAATATCTAGAGGAGATTTGCCAAACGGTTTTCTTAAAAATAAATCTATAAAATCAACTATGTACGTAGAACCTACGAATGGGAATGAAGTAATTATCCTGATTTCAAACCTCAAAAATAACTGTTCACCAGGACCTGATGGAATAACTGCTAAAATGATTAAACATACTCACACACATCTCATAGGACCCTTAGTACATATTATAAATTTATCGTTTCGTACAGGGGCCGTGCCCCAGCAATGGAAAGAATCAGTTGTAACACCAGTTTATAAAACAGGTAAAAAAAATCAATTAAACAACTACAGGCCTATCTCTGTAATAAATAACTTTGCAAAGATTTTCGAACAAAGCATTAAAAAAAGGTTATTATCATTCTTTGAGAAACACTCCGTCATAACTAAACATCAGTACGGCTTTCTGAATAAATTAAGCACTGAAAATGCTATTATGGATCTTGTGGAAAAAACTGTCGATGCTTTGGACAAGTCAAGGAAGTGTTTAACCATATTCCTTGATTTGGCCAAGGCATTTGACACCGTATCCCATAGTCTCCTGATAGAAAAATTATATACATATGGTGTGCGAGATAAGACGCTAGAAGTCTTGCAGAGTTATTTAGCAAATAGATTGCAAAGAGTTAAAATTGCCGAACAGTTGAGTACTCCACAAGAAGTTACTATTGGCGTTCCTCAGGGAACGGTGCTTGGACCAGTTCTCTTTCTCATTTACATAAACAGTATCTCAGAAATGACTGACTTTTGTGGTCACCTCATCTGCTATGCTGATGACACAGCTATTGTTTATACAGGTGATTCATGGGAAAATGTCTATAAACTTGCTGATGACGGGCTCCGAAAAATTAAGATATGGCTTGATTATAATTTACTGACCCTGAATGTTAGTAAGACGAAATTCATGACATTTTCTCTGCAAAACACTGATCAGCCTCAAGGAATTAAATTAAAGATAAATAGTTCGAGGTGCACCGATACACATCAACCATGTATATGTGAAACAATAGAAAAGACCACAACTATCAAATATTTGGGTGTTATGCTGGACCAGCATTTCAGATGGGACGAACACATAAGTCATGTCACCAAAAGATTGAGAAAGCTTATTTACACCTTTTATAATCTACGAGATATTCTGGATAGGAAGAATTTGATGATCTGTTATACATCTCTGGCTGAGTCGGTGATACGGTATTGTATAATAGCGTGGGGTGGTACATTTTATAGTATATTAAATTGCATGCAAACAGTGCAAAACTCCTTATTAAAAATAATATTTAAGAAACACAGATTGCATTCAAGTGAATCTCTATACAGAGACACCAAATTACTCAATATCAGATCTTTATATACTTTCCAAAGTCTGACATGGATTTATTCGAATATGGAAAAATATGACCAATGCAAATCCAAAGTAAGTAGATTCACTGAAAAAATACAACTTCCATTGTTTCACAAGACACACACTCAGAGATTCGTTATCTTTTATGGTCCAAAACTTTATAATATGCTCCCATCACAAATGAAAAATATAAATACTCTTCCTAAATTCAAAAAAAGTTTAAAATTATACCTCACTGAAAATGCAACGGTGATTAACAATATCTTTTGAGTCCTCATTACAAAACTGTCACAAAATAATTATTATATCATACAAGAATACGATAAGATCATTTATCCTGGATTATCCTCTCTCCTTCCTTTTTAACTGCATTTACCTTCTCACTCCAATTATATAATATAATATATTTAAAAATGTTATGTATCTTGCTAATCAAACCCGCTGACGTACTCTTGCTCCTCATCTCCCCTCTACTCATAAATTTTTGTTCATTCCATTAACCGCATCTATATTTTTGTTTTTTATAGTCGTAGGTATTCATTCAAATGGAGAGAATAGGCACAATACAAGCATATTCTATGCTTAGGTGTAATTCTCTACATTTGATGAATTGTAAAAAAGCACATAAATTGGTTATTCTGTAATTGATTATTTGAATTGTTTTGAATAAAGAAAATTGAAAATTGAAATTGAAATTGAATTTTCAATTGAGAATGTTTCTCTCCAATTCATGAGGAATTCATAGGAAACAACAATGTGATAGTAAATGACGCTCATTTATTATAACTTTTCATTTATGGCAGTAGATAAGCTTGTTGCCAGTAGGTACTACAAAAAGGTAGAAACTATTTTTAATCAAAAAGGATTTTTGAACGGAATTTTCTCAAAAAATTTCTATTTTGAAATATGTTAATCGTCTTGAAATTAAATTTGACCAATGGTTTTGCAATAATGCAAGTGAATATCAATAGAAAAAAGTTACAGCAAGCCATCAAAATTGCCGTCATATTGAAAAGGTAAAAAAATCGAAATAACATTCCAAACTTGTATCCAGGTTGAAACATTCAGCAAAATTCCAGCGTGAAAGGAACAAAAGACTCGAAAACATACAGACACACAAACACCACTCCATTTATTTGTATCAATATAGAACGAAATATTATTTCCGAAGTAAAGAGAACTAGACAAAATTATATAATTTCATTTATTTATCATTATGAATATAACATTTCCGTTGCGGGTTAAACAGCTTAAAGTTTGTTTTTGCTGCAAAGCTGCATGAATGCATGAATTTACTAGATTGGATAATATCCACGAAATAAACATTGGCGTTATACCGTATTAACACAAATGAAACAATGGATGGCTCATGCAACTATTTTCCGGCTTTGTTCAACTGATCTTCAATCCCATTAATTATTTTCGCTAATTGAAAATACACATCAAAATATACACGAACACTTCCGGTGTTTGCACCACACCAACTAACGTTGAGAGGATGCTTGAATTTATTTGATTGATGCTTGAAAGTAGAAGAAAGCACTTGTCTGATTCCTTGTGGCTCAGAAATAAAGAATTTTTTATGACAAGTGATTTTTTAAAATTTTCTCCTTCTACCAATGAAAACGATTATTTTTGTTACTATTATTAAAAAGGCAATAAACACAGAATTTCGATAACTGACGCTAGGCTCAAGAATTGACTTCAATTAATTCCATAACTATTTGATAACAGATTTTTGAGACACCAATACTTATCTCAAATTAGGTTCATCAGGTTTCCAGTTTTCAGTTACTTTTTTGGAATCTGAAAGGGTCAGGCCAAAAATTGCCAGAATATGCCAGAATACGACCTGAATCTTCTTGAATCGTTGGAAACTCTTCAAAAAAATTCTATGGGTTGCTCAGAAATTGGCGCCGAATTTGGCTATTTAGAATATTATGTAACAAATTTTTTTCACATGGCAACTCCATTTTTTCCCAATGCCAGTAGATTCTACGATGGAAATAGGGGGAGTTTATGCCTACCAACCTTTATCTGAAATGAACGGTTTTTGTAGAAATTTGTAAAAACTAAAATTTCCGTGTGATTATTAGAGATATCTGAATTATCAGTAGGCTTTTCTGGAAAAATCAACAAAAAACAAATGCTTACTGGTATTTTTTATCATTATTACAATTCTTCTGGACTTCCATTATCTAGAAACAAAGAAAATAAATTCTTTGCATGTGTTTGAGTCACGACGTTTCAACATTTAACATCTACTGTCGTAATCAAGTGTGTGAATGCGACAAGATATCTCGGATACTTATTATATAGCATGCTACTAATGTACCTGCTATAAAGGTAATTATGATCTTCGTGGGGTCTTTCTCAGGTCATCAATGTTAATTAATGTGATACAACGACCTTTTTTGGTGAGTGCTATTATTGATGACCGATCTTGACAGGTCTTTTCACAGAGTTTTTATTGAAATCACAATCGATCTAGCTGAGTGATAGGTGCTTCCACACATTCCGAATCTCTTTCTCTTTCTCTTGTACCAATGTTGTTCCTTGTGGATAACTTCGGCTTCCGAGCATGCGATGCTGTGTTGATTAGTCCATACGTGATCTGCTATTCCCGACTTCGCTGTTTCTTCTCGCTGAGTATTTCTCTTGTGTTCACCGATTCTCACATTTAGTGGCCTCTTAGTTTCTCCAACATAATCCATCTCTCATTCACACAGAACACGGTTAATGCAGTTTTTGGAGTCACTATTCTCGTTGGCTGGTCTCGTTTTTATTGATTGGTTGATCTTAAGCATATTCGGATGTTGTGCCTTGATCCAATTCGCCTTATCTTATCCGATAACCCTCTCACATGGGAAAGACATAGGGTAGGCTGTGTTGGTTCATCTGATTTCTCGGTGTTGCCTCTTCTGCGGTTAAGGACCGCTGCTATATGTTTGTTGGAGTACCCATTCCGTCGCAGATCTTTCTTGATGTTATTCAATTCGTTGGTCAGACTCACATCGGTGTTTCAGGGGCTGTAGGCTCGGTTAACCAACGTCGCTCCATGATGGTTCGACTCAAAATTCAGGTATTGTCCAGTGCGAGTTGGTTTTCTGTACACTGACGTTTGAAAGTTGCCATTCGTTCTTTGGACTTTCACATCAAGAAAGGGTGACCCCTCCTGGGTCTCCTTTTCCATTGTGAAATTTATGGTCGGCCTAATGTTGTTTAGGAGATGCA
The DNA here is from genome assembly GCA_944452925.2 of Chrysolina oricalcia. Classification (NCBI taxonomy): domain Eukaryota; kingdom Metazoa; phylum Arthropoda; class Insecta; order Coleoptera; family Chrysomelidae; genus Chrysolina; species Chrysolina oricalcia. The sequence goes on from OX101816.2 coordinate 1,904,730, forward strand.
GAAAGGCCTCGAGTTCTTAGTCTCCATGGTTCCATATGGCAGTTTTTGACCGGACTCTCTTTGTTTCTAAAAAAAATCTTTGTGTGAAGGGCTGCCTCTGTCAAAATTAGAAAAAAAATTAATTACTAAAAACTGGAGCCCTATTTTTCTCCATTTTTTATTTTAATGCTATTCTGTTTCACTTATCCTTGATTATTTTTACGCTAATTCATTCTCAATCAAAAATAATCAAAATATCTCAGGCTTAACTTCACGTCCTTCCCGTGTGCAGTGTGCTGATGGCATGAATCGGACTAATGTTAGTAATGTTCAGTTGGGGCGCGCCCTTATATGTCTTTGACCCCAAACTGGTGTTTATTGGATATTGGTTATTGAGATGTATTGTACACCTAGCTCAATGGAGCTCATTACCTGCGGGTGTATTACAATCATGGGTTAGTTTACATGGATTTATAGTCAGCTAGATTGAATTCTGATTGAATTTCATGAACGCGAGTAAATTTTGAACCTAGAGATAATAATGATGATAGTAAAATATTAATTATTACCTTTTCTATATTGTTATCATCCAGAAACAATACAGGGTCTTTCACGACGAGCGTTCGTTAAGAATATACGGAGAACGATTCAAAATAAAAACTTGAAATTTTGTGGTAGTGGTTTTTACAAAATGGCCTTCTCAACTAAAATATTTTCAACTTCTGGTCTCTTTCCGTTATACCGGAAGTTGAGGGCAACTTCCTTATTTCAAATAGAACACCCTATATTTTATTACATTTTTGAATTTCTCAGTACATTTTAGGCCCACTTTGTGTAACAATGCCTATACCCAAATTTGTTAGTTTTCGTGATATTGATTTTTTTCTAAAAAATTTGACAGTTACAGCACCACTCCGAAAAAATCATAACTCATAGACAGTAACAGTTGAAAATGTGACATTTCACAGAATCACACCTTAAGCATCAAGTCATGAACCGGTCCATCGAATTTTCGAAAATAATTTACAGGGTGGTCGAAATTTCCACCTAAAACATAACATCGAGAAAACTGATGAAACACGATTTTTTCAAATGGAAACCATACACTATTCTATTATTTTTGGATACTACGAAAAAAAGAATGAAATGAAGAATGTCCTATACCTAAAATACACCCCTGGCAAGATATATCCGATTTTGGGAAATATTTGAAATGTAAATCATTCGAAGCAATACCAAACCAAGCAAGCTTTGAAAACAAATGAAGTTACAACAAATATGTCAAAATTTGAAGCGATATAATTGACGTGTATTTCGTAGTTATCTATTTGTATGCAAAATGTCTCGTTTGGGGTATTCTAATGAAGATTCCCTGAATTTAATAATCATTTATGGCGAATGCAATAAGATAATGGACAGAACTTGTCCTGTTTTTGCAGAAAGATTTCCAAATCTACACAGACCCAATAAAAATATTCTGAGAAAACTTCTAAGAAACTGCCGTGATTTCGGATCTTTTTCGTTTGTCATCAACAAAAAAAAACCACTCGTAAACAATGAGGACATCCAAATTGTATTTTTGGCTTACTTCACAGCAGGGCCGGCTCTAGAGTACTGAGCGCCCTCATGCAAAATTTTATTTGCTCCTTTATACACATTGTATCGTAATATGATGAACATAATAATCATCACGTTAATGAACAGAAAGTATATGAGATGATGCACTTTTACAGTTCCATACATTATCTGAAAATGAAGCAGCTTAACTCGATGACTTTTATGAACATAATTTTTTTTTATTGAATAAAACAATATTTTCAAAATAGAAAAAGACTACCATTGGTCTCATATAGATTATAAGAAACAAGTTTATATCACAGAAGAGTTTATCAGAAGATCCTCTGAATGTCAATTTGTTCTGTATCAAGAATTTTATAACTTGTATAATTCATTCAATATCAGATTTCCAGTATACAGGGTATTTCTTAAGAACGTCAAAATAAGAAGAAAAGTCCCTATAAACATATGTCCGCAAGTTATTCGTTTCTGAGATACAGAGTGTAAAAGTTGAATTCTTATTTTTTTGTGAATAATTTCAAAATAATATTGATATTTGGGTAGTTTGGTATCTGGGAATATTCATCATGTAGTTTGCGTAAAAAAAATATTCTTTGTAGAGGTCACTGATAGTAACTGTTTTCGAATTATTGAGATTTGAAATAATCGATGCATGTAATTTTTAATGACAAGATTTTTAAATTTTAAAGAAATTCAATTAGAAATCAGTTTTTTCGCAATTAACATAAAATTTGATTTTGTCATTGAAAAATCATCCCAGACACCAAACTTTACTCGAATATCACAAATATTTTAGAATTTATTTACAACAAACAAATATAAGAATTAAACTTTGACACTCTGTATCTTCGAAACGAATAACAGACGGACATGTGTATTTGGGAACTTTTTTCTTATTTCGACGTCAGCAACATGCTCCTGAAGTTTATACACGTACTTAAGAAACACCCTGTATATGTACGAAAGAAATATCATGGAGTTTCAAAGAGTTGGACAAATTCTGCCAATCAGAATAAATTTCGTTGGAAATCAGTTTGATTTTATTTTCTGTTGTTGGAAATAGTTTGCAACATAACCAATATAGACGAGTCACGATAAATTTCCAAAGTTTGTAATGGATCTTTACTCTCATCATTACTGAATGAGACAACCGGCTTTCGGTTGAATTTTTGGGATACCTCTTCCTAGTGATAAACTCTGAAATCAACTCCCTTTCGCCCCTCATTTTTATATTCATGTGGTGAATAAGCCAGGCTATTTTTTTCTCCATCTATTGTGGAAACATATGAAGAGGATGAAATGGACTCATGCTGCAGTCCCAGTTTCTGTTTGAGAATTGGACGATACGCCATTGTCAGTGAATATTTTCAGAAATTTTACCAGACTTCCTCTTTGTTTTTCTGATTCTAAGTCTCTAGAAACCCTTTGTTTTCAATTTTCGATTGCTATATTAAATTCTAAAATTATTAGGTACTACCGTCAGCCCTCCCAACGAGAAAATTGAATACTCAACAAACATTGCCTTATATCCACACAACTGCCAATTGTTCACCGCACAACTGTCTCTAACTATTCAATAGCAAATTAAACGATACCAATATTACCAAAAAGGTCCTATGGAATATTTAATACTGAAAAACAATGAATTATGGTTCAGGGCGCTAGGAGACTACTTATTAGATGCAGGAAAACATCGGTTATGAATTAGCGAAATCTTCCAAGGGAGTTTTGAAATGAGTATATATTATTCAAATATTTCAACTCATTTTGGCGCCTCTTGGCAGGTGCGCCCTCATGCTGTGCATTAGCTGCATGATGCGTTCGGCCGGCCCTGCTTCACAGCCTATCCAGAAAATTCGTTGAAAGACGCAGAAAAGTCACTTAGATCATGTTCGTCAATAAACCGGATTTTAAACAAATATAAGTGGAGTCCCTTTAAATATCACCAGGTTCAAAATCTGAAACCTCACGACCAATATCCTTCGTCCCACGACGTTTTCTAATAAAATGCGGATGACTAGTATAATTTTGCCTTATTTCAATCATCACAAAAAATATAGGACTGCCCAAATATACAGGGTGACTCTAAACCTAAATAATTTGGCAATTGCTCGTTTCAGAATTCGTGGGACCTTTATTTCTTGAATTGATCGTTTTAGGACACAAGTGTGATAGTTCGTTGAAATTGTTTTATCGGGAGGAACATAAAAATGCCAAAATATACAGACTGTATCATTAAAAATTTTGAGTCTGATGTCACGTGACCGAAAACAAAAAGCTCATTGGGTTAAATAATATCAAAAAAAGCCGCACCGATTGCTTTAATTCAGAACCCCAAAATTACAATTCTCTACTACTTTCGAAATCCGAAATATTCCCTGTCCTAATCTTCGTGGGACACCCTGTAGATACTTCTAGCGACAAGATTTTGTACTATTTAAAATTTCATAATGTTACGAAATGATGGTTTCAATTTACTTTAGAATTTATTTTCTTCTAGTGCATTTAAATGAACGCTTTTCTCTAATTTTTTTTAAAACTATATTTTACGTTGAAATATTTTTCTCTATGAATGAGTTATCTATAGTTGCATCTCGAAACATCTTTTTGTCGAGTTTAATGAACAAAAGCAACAAGCCACAATCTCATCCGAAATAAAATATAACCACATGTAGTACTCAGAAATCCTGGAATACATGGGAGCTCTAAACGAAGATAAAAGCAGAACAAAGAGACAAAGCGGCGAAAAATAGGGGAGATATTTCCCGATCTTTGTCGTTTCTTTGCTGGAAGACGACCCCAGAATACATTTATTAGTAAATGCGTCCTCTAAAATATGTATCGCGCTGAACAATCAGAAGTGGAAATGTAGGGGTGGGATGAGGGGCGTGTGGAGGGTGTTTCATTCACAAAGATTTCCATCGATTACGGATTGTACAAAAAACATTTTTTGATGACACAGCGGTGTATTGTGCATTTGCCGGGTCTCCTTCAATGGAAATTTCTGGCACATAATCTGTACGAAATAAAATATGCAAATGAATCATTCACAATGTTTGTTGGAATTTTCTTCAAAAACAAAAACTGATTCCATATTAGGTTGATGAAAGAAAGAAATCCTCATGATGTTATGGTCAACTTAACGCATTTTTGAGCTGGAAATGGTGAATCAATCAATCAATCAAATATATGCTTTTTCTACGTCACTGCAAAATGCGAGCTTTATTGAACTGTATTTATTGCACTGAGTGAGTATTTTTTAACATTACTTCAGTATTATTTCACAAATTCAACCCAGAACAAAAAAGAAAATTGTGGTTGCATAATCTCTATTCATTTCAGTTTCAAAATAAAACAAAAATATAATTTCAAATTAATTTCACCAAAAGGTAATTTCAGAGAGGAAGGACGGAAGACTACTGGTTTTTTTATAGGCCAAGCAATAGAGCCACAAATAATTGCTTTTTGGACAAAAATACTACCTAGAAGCCGCCTGTGTCATCCCGTGCAGTACAGTCTGTAGTTTATTTCCACCATGTCCTCAACTCGAAAATGCCATTTTTTAATTTGTTATAAACAATAAACAACAAAAAATCGCGTTTTTTTTAGTTTTTTCATTGTAAAATGGAAACTATTGAAGCAGTGTTAATGCTGTGAAAGGATGAACTGTAGAGAATTAAATTCTAAAGAGAATGATGGATCAAACGATACGATCAGATAATTAGAACCGGAGAAAAGCGGGAAAAACCAGATGTTTATTTTTTATTTCTTTTAAATTCATAACTCTGCTATTTTTCATTATTAAGAGCTGAAACTTTGCACGGTAGTAGCTATTGACATGCACTTCATATGTGCAAAACTTGGATTCAGTCGGATCAATAGTTTTCGCAAAATCCGCATTTGAATTTTTTTTTGAAATATTTTCGCGGAGAGCTGGATGCGTTTGAGGTCTTCCGATTGAAATTTAAAACATGGATTTGGAAAGTTGACGTAAACAGTAACAAAACGCCCATTCTGATTTTCGATAAAACGCGTTAAAAGTGTGTTAAAAACTAGTGAGAACATGAGGCAAAACGGTCGACCGTGCGTGAGCGATCGAGTGGTAGGGGACTGTGCGATTCGAGGAGAAACGTATTCTATTAATAGGCGCGCGCTGAGCGCAACTTATAATTCTCTGCCTTTGTTTATCTCGGCATGTACTGCAGCTATTTGATTGGTATTTTTTTTTTGATTTCGGTGTATCTGACCCTGAGGAATTCGATTCCTGACTCAGATTTCATGAGTGGTGAAAGAATAAGCAGGTATTCTATGTTTTTGCTTCATATCTTTATATCAATAAAATATATGAATAGATAGCAGCTTTCTGACGCTTTTTTCAACGCTGATTTAATATTTGACTCCCTAGTATACATAGTTTGACAGGTTCTGTGTATAGTAACCTCCTTCAATTTTTGTAATTCAAGATGTTTGTCATCTTTCCTTTTCAAACTTGCTTGTATAAGACTACTAATGCCTCGTTCTTTGACAAGCCAGGACTTTGAGGCTTCCACGGGATCCCCGCAAAGCAAACACGTATTATTTACGTCTTCCCACAACTCGTCATCTTCTTTTTCTGATGCGTTATCATGCCTGAATAAAAACACATTCATCAAAAATACAACTCAGATAAATAAACATATATTCTAACGACAAATTTTGAAATTATATTTACCTAACAGCGGCAGATGTTGATGATTCTGATGTATTTTCTGCAACTATACTGCTTTCATCATGCCTGAATAAAAACACATTTATGAAAAATACAACTCTCAATGAGAAATCTTGGAATATTTACCTAACAGCGGCAGATGTTGATGCTTCTAATGTATTCGACTCGTCGGTCGTCTCCATGACACTGGTAATACGTAATACAAAATCTCACACAGATATATAAATTGTCAATTACTAAAAATGGTAAATTTCACAAGAAATTGTAACGGACGCTATGAATTTGCGTACCAAAAACGACGCGTACAGCTATAAATGCTTGAAGCTACGATCTCTCGGCGGTTAGTGAGCTGAGGACCGCTGGCGTCCGCAGCGCGCGCCTATACGTTTCTCCTCGATTCGCCCAGTCCCCCACCACTCGATCGCACTCGCGCGTTCGACCGTTTTCCCTCATGTTCTCACTAGTTTTTAACACACTCAAACGCGTTTTATCGAAAAATCAGAATAGACGTTTTGTTACTCTTTACGTCTACTTTCCAAATCTATGTTTTAAATTTCGATCGGACGACCTCAAACGCATCCAGCTCTCCGCGAAAATATTTCCAAAAAATATTCAAATCAGGATTGTGCGAAAACTATCAATCCGACTGAATCCAGGTTTTGCACATATAAAGTGCACGTCAGTAGCTACTATTGTGCAGAGTTTCAGCTCTTAATATTGAAAAAATGGCAGAGTTATGAATGAAAAAATAAAACAAACAATTTTCCGGTTATTCCCGCTTTTCTCCGGTTCTGATAATCCGATCGGATCGTTTGTTAAATCATTCTCTTTGGAATTCAATTCTCTACAGTTCATCCTCTCACACCATTAACACTGCTTCAATAGTTTCCATTTTACAATGAAAAAACTAAAAAAAAAACGCGATTTTTTGTTGTTTATTGTTTATAACAAATTAAAAAATGGCATTTTCGAGTTGAGGACATGGTGGGAATAAACTACGGTTTGTACTGCATGAGATGACACAGGCCGCTTCCAGGTAGTATTTTTGTCACGGACAATATCTCTATTGCTTGGCCTATTAATGTCAATGAATTACTATGAGGCTATATCTGACGATTGAATTTTATAGAAAAAAAGAAATAACATCTGGATGAAGGACCGACTCCAGAAAAGACAGTAAAACAGGACAGACAAAAAAGCAATGTTAGCTGAACTGTTGTAAGTTCTGAAGGATTACGGAAAAAATTATGCTAAGAGAGAAGAAACGATTGATGTGCTAAAAAAACAACATGAAGAGTTGGAAAACAATTTGAAAAATATGAACAAAGATAATGTAAACTAACATGTTGGGTCCCTTGGAATATGTGGCAACTGCTTTCTGTATAGATATTGATACTAGTCTAGAGTTATCGTTGTGTTTGTTTTTAACATATGTGCGACAAAATCATAGTTTTATTTTTTCATTATCAAAATGGTTAGAAGCAAAACATTTTTTTTAACCTGTATCTATTCAACGTGATTCTTTAAATGACTTGGACACTGAACTTTTCTTGTTGACAATAATTATTCTCAATGAAGTGTTATTTCTCGTAGGAGGGCGGAGCAAAAAAGAAAACTCGTAAATAAAAATCTGTTGAACTCATTTCTGATAATGGTTTGTATTTTGTACTAGTCAATTATTTCTTAAGTTTCATAAATATTCGATAACAATAGTTCTAGTATTCTCCTGATTTTGCTGTTCATGATTGAGGCGATAGTCATCAGCTTCATGCAATAGATCAGCTTACCCTTCCTGTAAAAATTGTTCTACGTCTCGATCCTCCGTAATGCAAATAGTTTGGAGAGTGCAACAGGCTAAAACTGTATTGACCATTTCACCAATATCATGAATTACAAGATATTTTAACCTCCTAATCTATGGCTATCTTTGTTTGACTTAGAGATGTGTGGAAGTGTTTTTCGGGATTGGTCAATGATCCATTATTTTTAAATGGACGCAATAACCATCTTGTGCAAGGGTAAACAGAATCCCCCACATTGAATCAATTTGGATGGCACTCGTTTTCTAATTGATCATATATAGGAGATGTTCTCAAAACCCTTGCATCATGAACACTTTCTGGCCACCTGAAATCAACATCAACTACAGAGTGGACTTTTATTTCCTGTTGAACGGGTAAGGCAAATGAAAAGCCATCTTAGAATCGTAATATTGAAATTTAGGCAATATCCTCCGTCTGTAATTCATTATACTCCTCTCATCCTTCCAACGAAGTTACCTAAATCTACATATTGTTCTCTAGCGAAACTAATTTATTCCCGGTATTTGAGGTTAAACCCATTTTTGAAACAGTCGGCTTCCCAAATTTGAACGTACCTAAATCCTCAGGATCCGGAATGATGAATTTATTATCGACTCGTTCTAGAAATACAGAAATAGTTAATCTAGACAATTGATTTATCTCTCCGGAGTTGGAATAGGCTTATTGCTTGACAGTTATGAGTTTGTTTTCTCGTGAATTTGTATTTTGAATGATTGGTTCTTGAAAACATAATGGATTGAACTGAGGACATGCGAATTTACAGAATTTTGATGTGGAAATATTGAAGATAAATTGTTAAAAATTGTTAACGCGCAACCATCAGAAGTATTCGAAAGACTTGTGTGAGATACGAAAGATGCAACCCTTACCTTTTAATGTGAGATGCCATGCATGAGACCGATGACCATACGGGAATTTGAACCCTCGACTCTTCGCTCCATAGGCGAACGCTCTGCCAGCATGGCCACTACGGCATATTCTCTACAAAATTGGATTTGCACTTATTAATTTACTAATATTTCATAACATTTTACCAAATTGGTTCTCGAAATAGTTCACCATTATACAGAGTGTCCTTTTAGTGCGTAATTCTACGATATTTCGACAGCCATAACCACTAGAGAAAAACTTCTTCAGTTATTAAAGTTACCAATTTCAAAAATATATTTTTAATACTACTGGGTGTAATTTTAAACGATTTTCAAATAATAAAAAAAATTTTCGGATAAAGTTCATTTATAGTCCATACATTATTACTGTTATTAGCAATCTGTTTGATTTTCCTGCTATATGGTTTGATTTTGTTACTCTCAAAAGATGCCTTAACTGATTTAATGTAATGGGTATAGTTTTGTTTTAATTCTATATACAGGGTGGGTCACGGTCGATGGTACCTTAGACGTTTACGGAGAACGGGACATAGGATCATTCTGAAAATTTGTTTCTCAAGTAGTTGCTCTTGGTCTATCGAACTAAAATATTTTCAGCAATGCAGCGTTGCCGCTTATACCACAAAGTAGCAGCATCTTTGTTATTTCAAATGGGTCACCCTGTATATTACCGCATTTTTGAACTTGTCATTCTTTTCTGATTATTTCTGCCTCATACTCTCCTATACATATCTCTAACGGTTTTTGAGATATTGGTTATTTTCCATATTTTTTATCCAAAACATAGCTCGAATTGAATGTTTATTTCTGCGGTATTTGTATTCTTAGGAAGTTGCAATTCTGTGTTTAGTTCATCAAGATCATGTACCTTGATTCTGTATAGAGAAGTTTGTTCTGCGTTATACAGGGTCGTTCAAAATTCATGATCTTACTGCTGAATACGAAAAGGGTTGAAAGTGCGTTTTTTTAAATGGAACATCCTGTATATTATGAAATATCCTGAAAGATGACTATATTCCCTTCGAATTGATATATCATTCTCCTATACCTAAATAGCCATAATTCCGAGATAATAGCAATTTTCACTTGCCGGAAATTTTTCGAGTACATGAATTTTCAAAGAAAATGTACGAGATAAATTTACGGCAAATAATTCAAGCACGAGGGGGATTCGGTAAGAAAATTTCACACCGAGAAATGAAAATCATCCAACAATTCATAAGAAATAACTAACGATGGTTTCACCTGAACTATTTATAACCACTGAAATATTGATATGTAAAATACTTAACAAAATTTTCATCAATAAATATTTGACATGTGACATGTGACATTTGACAAGTGACAAGTTGATATTTTGCTTTAATGTACAAATGGAGGTCTAGTTTTCAGATAATTATGTATTTAATAGATATTTGAAATTTGTCTGAAAATATTTTCTCCACGATTATTGCAGAAATTGTCAATTTTGAAATCATATTTCAGAAGAAGTTCAATACACCATTTGTCACAAGTTTTATCACAAGTCCAGTAACTCAGCGGTAGTGTTGCGGCCAATGAGTCGCTAGGTCGATGGTTCATCCACGATAAGAACATAACTTTTATTTCTTTTTGTTCCAAATTTAAACACATTTATTGATGAAAATTTTGTTAAGTATTTTACATATCAATATTTCAGTGGTTACAAATAGTTCATCGTTAGTTAATTCTTATGAATTTTTGGATGATTTTCATTTCTCGGTGTGAAATTTTCTTAACGAATCCCCCTCGTGGTTGAATTAATTGCCGTAAATGTATCTCGTACATGAATTTTCAAAGAAAATGATCCTCGTTGCTTCGCGACTCGGGTAATTTTCAAAAAATTCATGTACTCGAAAAATTTCCGGCAATAATTCAAGCACAAAGAGAACAAGTGAAAATTGCTATTATCTCGGAATTCTGGCTATTTAGGTATAGGAACATGATATATCAATTCGAAGGGAATTTAGTCATCTTTCAGGATATTTTATAATATGCAGGATGTTCCATTTAAAAAAAACGCACTTTCAACCCTTTTAGTATCTAGCAGTAAGATCATGAATTTTGAACGACCCTGTATAACGCAGAACAAACTTCTCTATACAGAATCAATGTACATGATCTTGATGAACTAAACACAAAATTGCAACTTCCTAAGAACCCAAATACCGCAGAAATAAACATTCAATTGGAGCTGTTTTGGATAAAAAATATGGAATATAACCAATATCTCAAAAACCGTTAGAGATAGGTATAGGGGAGTATGAGGCTGAAATAATCAGAAAGGAATGACAAGTTCAAAAATGCGGTAATATACAGGGTGACCGATTTGAAATAACAAAGATGCTGCTACTTTCTGCTATAAGCGGCAACGCTGCATTGCGAAAATATTTTAGATCGATAGACCAAGAGCAACTACTTGAGAAACCAAATTTTCAGAATGATCCTATTTCCCGTTCTCCGTAAACGTCAAAGGTACCATCGACCGTGACCCACCTTGTGTATTATCTCGTCTGCTGATAGATTGTAGAAGTTTGTTGTTAATACATGTTTTGAATTTTTTGATTTTGTTCTGATGAGAAGTGCAATTCACTATCTCAGTACTCACAATGTTTATCGTAATATTTGTCGCACCTTCCGCATCTTTTACTACATTTCTTGTATTTTTCAAGAACATGTCTTAAAAGAGCGTGATAGGCTATGTATTGCTACCACATGAATATTTTTGGTCATGTGCTTTATAACTACCAAAAACTAAATTCAAATTATCAGAAAATTTCACAACCGAAGTACGTAATGGTCAGATCTGATGTATATTAATGTACCATCATTTTGGTTATAGTAACCATTATTTTATATGATAATTGTTATGGGCGAAATTTAGTTGCAATGATGTTTCACGCCACTAACATACCCAGGAGCTCAGTGGGACGTGGATTCGACAATAAAAATTGATTTCGATAAGATTGAAATATGGGGTTTAATTTTTCGAAGCGCCACGGATTTATTGCCAATGAAAAATCCGAAACCACCCTAATGGAATGGGACAACCCACTGCACTAATATAACTGAAATATCAAACAATAGATACCTATAGGTAAATGGTATAAAAATGTTATATGAATATGTAGAGGTTTTGTCTTCCCTTACTCTTGGATAACTTGGACCAGAATAAAAGAAATGGTAAGTTTTCTTACTAATAAGATATATTGATTGATGGTACACACACCGTATGGGCACAATTCTGCACACATTACAAAATGAAATGATATGTAAATATGGCACCATCAAGATGAATTACAGTGTACGCTATGATTGAGAATAGTGTATCGACGTTTGAGGAACCTCCAGTGAGGTCTATGCCTGTGACGTCACGATGGTAGCAAAAAAATATGAATACCTATGCCTTAGGGGCTACAATCTTAAGCTTAGACTTATCTGATCTAAGTAGATTTTCTCAGTCAGGCCAGTTCACCAATTGTAGTTGTAGTTCACCAGTGCCTTGGTGAGTACCGGTGTGCACAGTGCGGGTACGACACAATAAATCGAAGTACATGTACGAATACCATATCAACGGGGAATACCAATAATAGGGGACGAACAGCTGGAATACTGAACCACAGAGGAACGAAAGTTTTTGTTGAGGCTTATTCTAATACTCTTGTTTTAAATTTTGAAATTAGGGTTATTGCTATCAATTCGATGGTTGCGACAAATTGAAATAACCATTTTGAAATTATCAACGACTATAATAATTGGTGTTTCAATTCCATATTAATATTGATAATCAATATTCCTTTAAGCCTAATTGAAATAGTAATGATGTTTTGAAATAATCTTCTCAAATACACTGTAAGCGATTGGCAATTAAACCCAAAGCATTTTTTACTCGTACTCTAGCAGTTTGAGCTGAAATAAAATTCGAGCTGAAATAAAATGATGTTTATCAAACATTCGGCTTTCGTCCTCTTATCGGGGGTACGAGAGGTGTTTCTTCATCGATTAGTTGATCTTTATTTGGCATGGAAATTCCATTGGCATCACAAAGAATCGAGAATCAAGAGAGTGATATTGAAACATCATTACACCAGTGCTGATGCATTTTTGAGATAAAAAAATTATTAAAAGCATGAGACCTACTGAGAGAGGAGCGCAATATATTTCGGGAAAAATAAATTGGGGTCGAAAAAATGGAGAAGGGTGGAACTGGGAAAACGTTTAGGGGTTGACAGCGATTTTTCACGGTTTTTCGGGAAATGCAACAAAAGTTGAACTCTTATCAAAGAAAGGGAGATTGCAAAGTTGTTGATGATAAAAAGATCTAGAACTTCTGTGATCAACATTTTTTCACATAACTCCTCGAGAACATCAAAAAACCCGATTTTTCAGTTATTTCTCGCTTAAAAATCAATTTTTTTTCACGATATTTGGTGGAAATATAACTTATTATGTTTAAAGTAGGCTGTGATTTTTTTGTAGCGGAATAGAGATTGTTCCTTTTTTTGTCGTCAAATTCCGAAAAAACGACCTAATTTTCCACTGAAAAGTTTCACCGATAAAGTTCGTTCTTTCAAGCTCGCCAGCAGCCAGTTTTTTCGTTGAAGCGTCAACTTTTAGATTATGTGATGAAAGAGTAGCACTATTGTGAAATTTTTGTTGAAAACGCGAAAAAATGAAAAATCAGATTTTCAAAAGTCAATTTTTTTAATTTTTTTTGTAAACTCATATTTATTTATTAAAATTATGATGGTCAATTTGAGATGCCGAGAAGTGTTGAAAACAAAAGTTTTTCATTTTTTTATTATCCACAACTTTTCAGTCGAACATTTTCCGCTAAGAACTGTTTTTAACCCCTAAACTGCATACCAATTTCACTATTTCTTTCCCTCAAAGTTGGAACCTCTACAATATTCTCTATCTGGTCTTTGCCTGTTACTTTATTTCTTATTTTAGGCATTTAATATTCGTTTTGGCACCAGCCTAACTAGGAGCCGCCCCCTTCCCGAGTACTTCAAAGAGGTTCGAGAAAAATAAATATTTCGCTGCAAAAAAAACAATTAATACAGAAAATGAAAAGGTATATTTCTGCTAACATACAATTTTCATACACAAAAAAATTAAAACCAAATTTAAACGGTTTTTCCGATTTTCCGGAAAATTTGAGGTGACGTGGAAAAATTTTGGATATGAAAGTTGTAGATTTTTTATTGCCAACAACTTATTTTCCTAACTTTTTTTTGTAGGAGGTTAATTCTAGCTGCAAATCACGAGAAACAATTTTTACCCCCAAAAGTTCACCTACTTTCGTCCTTCTATCATAATCAAATCCTTATTCATGTCCTTATTTATTTTTTGAACCCATTGAGATAACATGATATTTCTATTCTCGAAAGGTTTCAGTCATTTATTTCAATTATTTTAATAAATAAATATGAGTTTGGAACAAAAGTTTAAAAAATTGATTTTTGAAAATCTGTTTTTTTAATTTTTTCGCGTTTTCTGGAAAATATGTATACGGTAGTGCTACTCTTTTATTACATAATCTAAAAGTAGACACTTCAACGAAAAAACTGGTGGCTGACGTGCTTGAAAAGACGAACTTTATCGGTGAAACTTTTGAAAATGAGGTCGTTTTAACGGAATTTGTCGACAAAAAAAGAAAAAATCTGTATTCCGCTACAAAAAAATTGAAGCTTACTTGAAACATAATAAGTTATATTTCCACCGAATTTCATTGAAAAAAATAGAATTTTCCGCGAGAAAAAAATTTAAAACTGAAAAAGTGGTTTTTCCGATTTTCCCGGAAAATTTAAGGTAACATGAAAAAATGTCTACATGTGTTTGTGAGTTAGAAATTGTTGGTTCATGATTGGCTGCAACAATATTTTCTATTTTTGAATTATTCATAAAATTTTCCGGAGAATACTCCAACAATAAACAAATCCATTAAATTAACATCTCATTTTCATTCCACTATCCCGACAATAATTTTTCTACAACCCACAAAATCCTCTGAATTATATAAAAACTGTTATTATGAGCAATGAGCTTTCCAGTTTCTGGAACCCGCAAGAGAGTTCTCGGAAGTCGCAAAATATGCAGAGACTTGTGTATTTTGTACATTTGCAGTACTAAGCTGGAAATCCTGCGGGAAATGGGGAAATTCTCGTATCTCGTTCGAATTTATTTTGTCACGTCCAAGTCTAGATTATCCACTCCAACACATAATATTCTCGAATTCTCCCTAAATGTCTGACTGAACACAATACGTTGCACTGTAATGTTGCTTATTTGAGTGAAATAGGCGAATTCCGCACCATTCTTCTTTATCGCAAATACATGGCGGTATATTTCCTACGATTAAAATTTGCATCTACAGGGTGGGGCAATAGTGTGTCAGAGTTCTAAGATAGCTAGGAAGAAGATTAAAACATAAAAGTAACTGGGCAGCAGGGTTTTCAATGAGAAATTATTGACAAATTTACCAGGCGAACCAAGAAAAATCTTAAGGGTTGAGTGCTCTTTTTTAAGAGGGTAGATTTCACCATTAGTTGGAATTATTTTTAAAATTCGAAATTTGCTTCCTATCAAATATATCTAAAGTCGTTGGCATAGGTACTCTAAATTTCAATATTTGATTTCAGTTTGGGGCACTGCTTCGACCTATTTGCTTAAACCTTTGAAATCATTACAAAATAAAATTATTAAATGTATTTTTAAACTTGATTACCAAGAACCAACTGTAAACTTGTAGAAACCAAGAAAGCTACTGGATATAAATTACCTATACAAATTGAAAATTTGCACGTTCATTTATCTTGTTAAGAATAACATGAAACATTCCACTTTGATTTTCAAAATTAATAATGATTAACACAATCACCTGACCCGACAAGCCCAAAATTTATTTGTTAACAAAATTGAAACAAATATTGAAAAGAAATCAATTTATTTTGATGGTGTGAAATTTTACAATGAACTTCCAAATTGTTTAAAAACGTAAGGTAAATTGCGATTTAAAAATAATCTAAAGAAGTACTTACTCCATTGAATCTATTCTAATTCTGATTCCATGATTTTTATTCATTAATTTATTCTTACTGTTGTATTTACCTTCATGTTATTTGCATTATGTGATATTTTTCTCCCTTATAAACTGTATGTTTCTTGGGAAAATAAATTGAATTGAATTGAATTGAATATTTATTAGCACATTTTTTCAAGCATTTTAGCGACCTCCACTAACTTGTAATGAACCAATTGCCTTTTTTGTATCGTCTGTCAGTTACAGTAATTGTTTATTGTTAATTGAATTTTCTTTTATTCTTCCGTCAATTGCTTGCGACGTCCGCTATCTAATAAGATTCTGTAATATCGTCCATTTTATGCGAGGTGAAAATCAGGTTTCCAGAGTGAGAAACAAGTGATTGCTATCGAAATTTCCACTTTTTATTTCAATATAAGACAGCTCAAATTATTCTGAGTGTTTTTGGGATTAATTGAAATATTTTTCTCAAGAAGATTTCAGTTTATTTTCTAAAATGGGTTCTGAATATCCATGCATTAATATAGTTATAGTTAGGGTCACATCTAATATTCTCCTTGATCACTCAAATAAATTGAGCAAGTCAAACGGATCCAGACTTGTCTCATTTACTTCTACAACCCAAAAAAAAAACCCTGAGATAACAAGATCCTTTGCACGATCCTGCAATATCTCCCAACCACTTGAAAATTTTGTTTGTGTTTGTTAACAAATTGGATCTGCAGATGCATACCGAAACCACTGTCGTCACGATTATAGAATTTGAAATAAAATAATTATGGAGATATTTGATAGGCAAATGTGTCAGGCCCTGTCTCCGGTTCTCCGACCCACCCGGAGGACGCGCTGGTGTCGTTTACCTCAATAACCACTCCCTACGTCCGTAGGGTGAGTGATTATTGGGTCCGAGAGTCATGTGTTCTGAGCAGACGAAGTGAACCAAGGATGACGGCCTTCTGCATTTGAGCGGCTAAGATTTCTGCCATACTACGGCAGCCTGGTATTAACTTCAAATTAGAAAGCAGTGTGTCCATCATTCCACCAAGGACTCCTATAATCAGAACCACCATTTTAACAGATTGGTCCGGACACAACCTGCGGGGTTCAAAGAGAAGATCTCGATATTTAGTCCGTTTTTCCTCTTCTTTCTTAACAATATTCATCACGCCTGGAGCGGAAAACTCCATGACGAATATCGTTTCACTTTGATGGTCAAGGAGGACAACATCAGCCTTATTGGCTTGTATTTGTCTGAGGGTGGGGAATGAGTAGTTCCAATAGATTCGGCACCTCTCATTCTCCACCATGGACTCAATATCCCCGGAACATAAGGCAACACCAGTGTCTCGACTATACCGTACGAGTGTCGTAGGTAGTAGTACAACACTCGTAGCGCCGCGTTATGCCTGTGGATATAAGCTGAGACCGCATAAGATGGACATGCTGATAGCAAATGCATTACGGTCACAGGTGCCCCACGACACGCCTTGCATCGGGTGTCAGGGACGTCTATACCCATCACGCGACTACGGTAGACAAGGGTGTTGAAGGGACCATCCTGGCAGGCTATTGTGAATCCCTCGGTCTCCGACTTTAGCTCTCTCGACCTGAGGACGGCAAAGGTTAAGCTTTTGGATAAGCCAAGGTCTTCGATGTTGTTGAAGAATACATCATGCATTGGCTTATCGGTATGCAGCTGTAGGAGGTTCTCTGTCTCCGCAGCTCTGATGTGAGCCTTTAGCTGAACGGGTCCCAACTCGGTGACAGAGTTTGGGCTAGCACGTTCAGTGTCGAATACGAGACCAAGTTCATCATTGAAAAGAAATGCTCCAATCCCTGCTTTTTCATGGTCTCGAACCATGCAGAGAAGGGAATCTGAACTCCTGATGACTTTACAGGCCTCATCCAGCACCATTCTTTTATGCAGACACTCCAAACTCAAAAGTCCACGGCCTCCCCGTTGCCTGGGAAAGTATAATCGTGGAACGGACGATTTAGGATGCAAGCTCCTATTGAGATGCATCAATTTGCAAGTTTTAACGTCAAGTTGTCGCAGCTCTTCCTGAGTCCACTTCATCACTCCGAAGGAGTAGAGAAAGATCGGAACGGCAAGCATATTAGTTGCAGCAACTTTGTTCTTCCCCGACTTTCCGCGGAGAGAGTTTTTATTTATGATAACCTCTTGGGAGCGGCGTTGCTCTATCCCTAGGTGAGTATAAGTCCTCCAGATGATGTAGGATGCTTCCGTCTATGAGATGGACATCCTCTTCGTATTCCTCGCATCGTCCTCTTTTGAGATATGTTCAATGTCGAACCGTTCAAAAGTTAATAGGAGGAGGGACTATAATCAGCCGCACTGTGTAGTTTTGTATCCTTGATTTCGACTTCCAAACAACAAGTACAATGTGACCACTACTATAACCAAACACTGCCAGGTGTCTTATCTAATCTTCAAAGCCGAAAGTAATATTCTGACACCATCTATTCGAAACTATTGATTAATTATTCGGAACAGAGACGGTTTATACTCTTGTCGGGAGTGAAATATATTCACGAAAGCAACGGGAATTTGTCTGATATCGGTCGAAAGTTTTGTGATAAATTTACTCGTTCCTGCGATACCTGCTGGGAATATTGCTTTTCACTTACTTGATTGGATACTTGAAGATGCTTGAAATGTATGAGGTGTTCCCAGGACAATTTTTTGCAAAGTTCCTATTCACATTTATTGCATCTTTTCTATTCACTTTCGAGTTGAAAATGTCTGTTTTATTATAATTGTTATGTTTTGTTACTTGTCTTCGATGTCAAAGAAGTTCATGAAATTGCTTTAAACCAGTACTTTATCCATATCGTTTAATGTCTTTCATTCCACAGATTTACGAAATATATGATGTTTGAATTTTTACGAATAATCATAATAATAATAATTATAATAATGCTTCTTATTGTATGTCTTTAAAATACACATACATTTATATACATATACATTTATACAGATTGTTCAAACCTATATTGGTACAATATTGTGAACATATTGGCAAAATATTGAAAGCACAATATTGTCGAGCAAAAAAATGTGAACATTCGGCGATATTGGTCCAATAATTCCAAAGCAATATTGTCTTCAAAATATTCAGTGATACTGGTAAAATATCGCTCGTGCAATAATAAGAAAATATTAGCAGAATATTCAAACGTTATGTTGGCGAGAAATGATATGTGAGCATTTTGCGATATTGGTCCAATATTGTTCTGGATATTTCAACAATACTGTTAGTAAAATATTCTTGAAACATTCAACTTGACTTGGAACTTCTACAATTACAGTTCTTCTTCAGTTAGTCAAGATGACGCCAGATTCTTCCTTTTGGTCGTCATAAACACTGATTAAATTGTATTGAAAACAAGTTGTGGAAAGTATTTGAAATAATTTTTAGGTTTTAGAAGACGCTCTAAATGTAAAGCTGTAACGATGTTGAAAAATAAATTTATCAGACGGGGTGGGTAGACTCCTATATCGAGAGTTAGTGGAACTAGAATGAACTTTTATTATAACAGAATTACACAGGATTGAAATGATTTTAAAATGAATACTGGCAAAAAGTCAAGAAACGTCACGTTGACAGAGAGACTACTCCTTATTTTCCTTTTTGGGTCTGGATTGCCTTGGAATAACCACAGTTGTTGATATCCATATCATACTGTCTGGAGCGAGGTATTATAGTCCAGTAATTTAAGGAATATATTAGTGAAGGAGAAGTTGTTACAGACTCCCCCTAGGGATTGACGAAACGTCCTCGGAGGCAATCCCTATTTATGAAGGTTTCTTCGCCTTACGAGGCCTTCCTCTTCTCATAGGAGAAACAGGTTTTTCTTCTATATTCCCTTCAGGTGGTCTGGCAATCTCGGAGAAATCAGCTATAAATCACCGGAACCAAGAACAACTTTGGATGGAAGACAAAAGCTGTTTTGAATTTTCAGGAGAAGGCATATCCTTGATAGCACTCATTTTACCAAGGTCTGCTTGGATATCCTGAGATTTAATCAAATGTCCTAAAAACTTGATTTGTGCGCACTCGAACACACACTTTTCTCGTTTGGTGGTAAATTGAAATTTCTGAAGTCTCTGAACTACTGGTGCTGCCCATGGTGATTCACATTCTTCTATGACATCTTTCCACTCTGAAATTGTTGATTTAACACCTTGCCACCAAGTTGCAGCTAAATCGGTCAGCAACATTGACAAACCTTTCATTGCGAGATCGTCTGGAATATTCATACACTCTTTGTACGTTTGAATCGCGTCAATAAAAGCATTCACATCTGAAGTTTTACTTCCATCAAAACGATGTGAACATTTTGCAAAACTACCTTTCAATACGGCATAAGACGGTGGCGTCGCAGTGGATGAATTGGGACTATTCGCACGAATCTGTCCAATGATATTTTGTTGCATAGTGTCTAATGATGCGGCAAATTGTTCGTGAGTCATAGTAATATTTTCTACCTTACCTTGATCTGTTGACTTTTCAGTTGGACCTGAAGTTGTACCTGTATTTTTACCCATTTCGATGAATATTCTGTGATTGGCTTGTGGTTATGGACTAAGGGTGGATTTAGTCAACTTTAGCACAAGCATTATCATAAACATAGCGGTAACATCAAAGGTTTTTAGCATAAACTTAACATTGTTATATAAATGGCGCCATTTGATATAACAGATTCAACTTTCGTTTTTGACATATATTTAAGCACAATTTTAAAATGATGTTGACTAAATGCACCTTTAGTTGTGAAATAAAACAGTACTGGAAATAATTCCTGACAATTGGCAAATACTGCGGCACAAAATAGTCAAAAAATGAAATTGTTCACTTCAATTTCTTCTATGAACCACTAGGAAAGTTATAATAAAGACACGTCCGGGAAACGAATCGAAAGTTATTCAAGTTCAACAGTGGCACGAAACGTGAAAAAACTGTTTTTGACCTCACTTTGATACGAAGGCTTCGAGCTGGGCGCCAAATGTAACGATGTTGATAAATAAATTTATCAGACGCGGTGGGTAAACTCCAATATCGAGAGTGAGTGGAACTAGAATGAACTTTTATTATAACAGAATTACACAGGATTGAAATGATTTTAAAATGAATACTGGCAAGTCATGATAAAGTCACGTTGACAGATAGATTCAAGATGTAGAGAAACTATGGTGTATTCACTTATAGCTGTGAAATTGTCACCCAAAACTGTCGATGCACCGCCAACACGATTTCTGATATTTTAATGCGGTAGGATATCTTACGCATCATAACATAGATGGCGGATAATCATTACAGATTCATGACTTGACAGGATGTCATAAATCACTAACTTACGAACGAAAGAAAAACAAGAATCAATAAAGAAGGTACCCAACAATATGAATAAGTCGCAAAACTATCGAACTGAACGAAAAGTATTAGTAGAGCAGAAAAACACGATATAAATACCAAGATGAAATTTAAATTTGAATACGTTGATGCCTATGACAATTAACCAAACGAAATCAATGTCAACATTCGAATACTCCAAAATTTCTCAGTAGGCACTCCGGTTCGGAATATTGGAAACGGCTATTTTCGACGTATGCGCCATCCACTGACGAATGGAACAGTCATGCCCATTGAAATTACAGAATCGAGAACTTTGTGTGAAATAATATCGAATCAGTTAACACACCATGGTTTCTATACATCTTGGATAGATTACTCCTTATTTTCCTTTTTGGGTCCGGATTGCCTTGGAATAACCACAGTTGTTGATATCCATATCGTACTGTCTGGAGCGCGAGGTATTATAGTCCAGTAATTTAAGGAATATATTAGTGAAGGAGAAGTTGTTACAAAGCCACCTAGCGGTTTTTTATCCAGATTTGATTATAATATATTGTCGTAAATGTTGAATTTGAATTATTTTAGTGCATTGATCCATTCATCTTATTGTTTATTGATTCGTCCACGATATAGAAGTTCATTGTCATATGTGACCGACATTGAAATTAGCGAAGTCGCGTGACGAGCTAAAATCGTTGACCGAATGAACAAAACATATTTCCTTATATAAATACAAAAGGAATAGATTGAGGAGATAGTTAGTAATAGACTCCTATAGAGGAGAGAGCCATTTAGCCTCATAGGCTAGGCCCTTTTGGTTTATTGAATATTCGGCCAGTATTCAAAATCATATAAGGGTTATTGGTACACCTTGTAATATTGTATCAATATAATTATTTCAATATTAGCGTGAGGTTGTCACTTATAATATCACAAGAGCTTAAATCATTTCAGGAAATTTTTTTGAGGGCACGAATAATTTTCTTAATATATTCGTGCCCGAAAGAAAATTTCCAGGAATAATTTAAGCTTGCGTGGTATTCGGTAAGAAAGAAATGCGATAAGAATGTCCGACAGAGCGTAGTTTCGATTTCCTGGTTCCAAAAATCTTCAATATCATACCAAATATAATAAAAACAGCATCCAATTACTTAAACTTCAAAAAAGCGATTACAAAATGGTTACAGAATACATCGAGATCAATAATTCATAACATAGAAAATAACAGGATGAATTGACTTGAGGGAATGGAATGTCAGGACGAATTCCTTCGCATGTACCATGAATTAGATTAAGTATTATATGTGTTACTATAAATATGTACCGTCATATGTGTATACAATACTGTCCTAATTGTCTGATTAATTTAGTCATTTTGTCTCTACAAGTTTTTGAAACTGCAATATTTTAAAATTTAATTTTTAACTTATAAATTATTATTATTAATTCTATTATGTAACACTACCCGATTCAGACGATAATCCCAATTATGACCTAACCTAAACTTGAGATAATTTCCAGATTTTGACAATTCACCTTATCATGAGTATCTTACACATTGTAGTTCAAATTCAAGCCACATACCCCAGGTAGCACATCATATCGGCTGAATCTTGGTTCCATATTGAGCCAATATAGATATATTGTAAATGAAAAATCAATATTGGTCCAATATGGGTGAATATTCAAAAAGCAATATTATATTAATAATATTGGTGGAATATTGGTTGAACTAGTTTTGAATGTAGATTATCACACGAAATATTGGGTCAATATTGGTTGAATAATTTCTACCAATATCGATAATACAATATTGATTATATATTGTTTTCCACATCTAGAATTAATATTGCAATCCAAATATTCCAGTCATATCGATTATAGGGGAAAAAAACTATATTGTATTTTCAAGTTTGTTAGAATATTGGTTGAATATCATTTCCACTTTATTTGAGAAATTGTAATAACTCATATTGAGTCAATATTGGTTGAACGATATTTACCAATATCAATAAAACAATATTGTCTTCCCATCGTTTTTAACATCTAGAATAAATATCGCAATCCCAATATTCCCCTAATATCGATTCTGGAAATAAAAACTATATTGTATCTCCAAGTGTGATTACACATTGGTTGAATATCATTTCGCCAATATTCAACAAAACTTATTAATTAATATTGGGTCAATATTGGTTCAATAATATTTATCGATATCGTTAAAACAATATTGTCTTTATATTGTTTCCAACATCTAGATTGAGATGAAATTTGAATATTGGCCGAATATTCAATGAAACATATTGAAATTATATCATGATCAAACTTGGATAAAAATCCGCTAGGTGGCTCTACATATAGAACGTCTTCTAAAACCTACGAAAGCTTGTTCTTAAGACAGCTCACTCAGCGGTTATGGCGATCAAAAGGCAGACTCTGGTGTCACCTTCATCAACTAAAGGACATTTAATAATTTACCAAGGTATATTGACATCCACCAATATATTCAAATGATATTGTAACAATATCGATAAATATTGTACCAATATCGATAAATATTCTACCAATATCGATAAAAAATATTGTACCGATATCGATAAATATTTTGAGGCCATTATTGCTTCAAGAATATTCCACCAAAACTATTTCTAAAATATTCAAACAATATTCGACCAATATCGCAAAATGTTCACATTTTACTTTGGAATATTGTGCCAATATTGTCAGAATATTGTATCAGCTATATTGTACCAATATCGCCGAACATTTTGAGGCCAATATTAGTTCAAGAATATTTCGCCAATATTATTCAAGTAATATTGGACCAAAAATCGCCGAATGTTCACATTTTTTTTCTCGCCAATATTGCATTTCAAATATTTCGCCAATATATTCACAATATTGTATCAATATTTTACCAATATAGGTGTGCTACTTGGGACAAGCTGTATTCGCAATACAGCTTCAGTGTTTTTTTTGCATGTTTATTCTAAACCATATTATATTTTTGTAACTGAATAAACATATTGTATTGTATGTATTGTATAAGAATGCTGAATTTCGGTACAAGTTTGAAATGGTCTTTCATTAAATGCTTTAACTTTCTTAATATTATAAAGTTGACAAGTGTAACGTTATAATTTTTTGATTGCTTAAAAATTAGCAATCAACTGAGTCTGTGATATGATTACAACAATGTTCATATCAAACATATTATGAACCTATCCAATAACTACGCACAACTTCAAATATTATACTCACCCCAATATGAAAAGGTGACTGAATCATGTAGAGATTCCAATAATCTTAAACGAAATCTCGCAGTGTTCTGTATAGATCTCTACCTCGGCCCACTCATATTTTCTCACAACCTGACATCTTATACTTATTACTTTCCGGAAAATCCCCTCGGTTGGAAATGACACTGCATTGAGGAGATATCCTTTCTATCACACATCAAAAGTTTATCGTTCTCCAGGCCGAACGAAAACTTGTTTCATTCCTTTTATATGGCCAATCTTACCTTTTTCGTTCTTTTATGTCCACTCCACTGATGTATCAGAAAACAGGACAAAAATGTTTTTCGACAATACAAGTCGATTCTATGAGAAAGGTTTCCATTCCAGCACTCGAACGACACATTCGTCAAATGGAAAATTCATCTAGTGGTAAACAAGAAATGGCGGTCCTTGAGTTAGGAATGGGAAAAGGACGATGGCTCAATTCCATCAACCTCAAAATCAACGAAATATTTTTAATGTTTTTAACTGAAACTCAATTCATATTTATACTTAGTATTGATAATATGCACTAATAATGTATATGGTCTATATAATCAAAAAAATATGGAGGTAGGCTGTAGGAAGAAAATCAGTGGAGGTAGAAAGGATCTATGAGTTGACAAGCAAAGAACTGACTGATGATTCGTTCGATATTCACAACACTCATTCGAATTTAAATTTTCTAAAAATTGTCGACTACTTTTTAATCTCTTTTAAACAGAGAAATAGTAGTTAATGAAGAGCTGGGTATTTACAGGTTGGGTTAGGTTAGATTTGAACGTGATTGGGCCCGTATCAGGCTCTCCACTGCGGCCAATGGCCTATTGTGGCTCACCCTATTGTTATATTTCTCCTAGTATATCCAATCTCTTGACGAAATTGAGGAATGCATTGGGAGAACAATTTACCAGGTTTTCTGGCCTTACTGTCGTATCGCCAAATATTGAGAATCTGGTTCTGGCTGCTGCAGGGCATGTACACAGAATGTGTTTAGCCGTTTCATCATCCTCCATCCATAGCCGGCACTCTGCATCTTGTGCAAGTCCGATTTTATGCATGTGATGTTTGAGTTTGCAATGGCCAGTAAGCAAATCTACTATAACTCTGAGATGCGCTCTACTGAGTTCTAGCAGTTTGTCAGAGTCCTTCATTTTCCTTGTACATAAACAATAAATGCTTTGGAATGGGCTAGGCCCGGTAGACTACGCCAGTACTCGAGTCTTTTATTGTCTGCCCAAGCTGTTATGACATTCTTGGCAGTGCTATATGCTAAACCGATTACCGGTTCTGGTCCAATGAACGTTGTTTCGCCCCCCCCCCCCCCTTTTGCTAGGGCGTTCGCTATTTCGTTTCCTTCTAGGCATGTGTGACTAGGGTAACGTTGTTGCGTTGCGCCAGTCGGTTTAAGGTGTCTCTGCAGTTCCATACTGCCCTAGAATTAAAGCAGTTGGATTCAAGCGCTTTAAGTGCTGCTTGACTATCTGAAAATATTTTTATTGTTTTTCGTGTGTGGTGTCGATTTTCCAGCTCCCTGGCACATATTTCAATGGCATATACCTCTGCCTGAAATATCGTAGCTATTTACAGGTACTTTGAAGGTGATTACAATTACAAAATACTTTTTCAAAAAAGTGACTAATTTCAATTACAAGTCACTTTTTCAAAAATGGAACTAATCACAGTAACAAAGTATAATTCACAAAAATAGAAATTACTAATTAGTTTTTTGTAATTACTTTTCGAATAAACCAATAAATTATTATAAAATTGAGGAAGTATAAGTCAAAAGTGTTCATCAATCCATTTGGTCCCAGTACAATTATATCAAAAAATGTATTATATAGGTGAAATAAGAAAAGGAAGAAAAAATATAACTTTTGTCCAGTTTCCACTAACACTTTACTACTTTATTACGACCTATTTCGGCTTTTACACCATTTTCAAGTAACTACAGATTTCATCAAGTTCATGAATATTTATACATAAGAAAGTAATTAAAGAAAGGTTGGGTTTAAATTACCTAACTGATGTTTCAAAGCAAGTTGGGAAATTCCTGGAATCTACCTGATGAGTCAATCTAATTAATCTAATAGGGGTTCATACAATCGATGGATCCAACTTTGTTATCAAAAGTCATAAATTCAGAAGTGGAGAGCTACATAATTCTAACTGGTCATTGAGGGTATCAAAATTGGGGTTTTTATTCAATTTGTTTATTTCCAAGGCCTCCAACAAGTTCATTTCTCTTCCTTTATTGCACGTATGAAGGATTTTCATGTTATTTTTATTTATTGTATGATTCGTTTCTTGCAAATGTCTATATATATATATAGCTAGTTTTTTATCTGATAACACATGTTCACGGTATCTTATTTCAAATTTTTTTCCCGTTTGTCCTGAATAACCTGCTGTACAATCACCACATTCCAGTCTATATATATACCTGATTTTTTCCTTTTATCCTTTTTGGGTTTTGCATTGAATAGTATATTCCCTAAATTACTCCTACTAGTTAATGAAGTTATTATATTAAATTTTGAAAAACAGTATTTAATATTTTCTGAGAGTTTTCCCGAGTAGCTTATACTAGCATATTTTTTATCTCCTTTGGGTCCTATTTGATTTGGATATAATTCATTCCTGATCATTGTCTGCTGTTTATTGAAGATGATCTTATCAATTGAGTAGACTGGAATTTGGTTATTTATTGCAATCTGTTTTATGATTTTTATTTCTTCTTGCAAAGCCTTATCCGATGAAGGAATCATAAATGCCCTATGTATCATTGATCTGAATGCTGATAATTTGTGTGATAATGGACTGAAGGAATCTAAAGGTATTGTACAATCCGTAAAAGTATCTTTTCTGTATATGTTGAAGTGAAAATTATTATTAATGTTTGTAATGTTGAATAAAAACCCCAATTTTGATACCCTCAATGACCAGTTAGAATTATGTAGCTCTCCACCTCTGAATTTATGACTTTTGATAACAAAGTTGGACCCACCGATTGTATGAACCCCTATTAGATAAATTAGATTGACTCATCAGGAAGATTCCAGGTATTTTCCCAACTTGTTTTGAAACATCAGTCAGGTAATTTAAACCCAACCTTTCTTTAATTACTTTCTTATGTATAAATATTCACGAACTTGATGAAATCTGTGTCAGGCCTTCAGCCAGTTTCAGGGGGGCACCATGCACAGTAAAGTAAAGTAAAGTCATTGTTTAAAAGTCAACTCATGTCAGATATAAGGGAGCTTCAAGCCGAGAATTGGCTGGGCACTCCATATCAAACGGTCAGATTTTATTCTGCTGATCGCCAGTCATCAGGATGAGGAACCGCTTTAACGAGCGGGGGTGGTGGATAGGGGGGGTGAGCTTTCGAGTACGTACGAGTGCTGGGAATTTCATCCTTCCGGGCCTCAACCTTAGGGGGTGCATGGTGGTGAAATCTGTAGTTACTTGAAAATGGTGTGAAAGCCGAAACCGGTCGTAATAAAGTAGTAAAGTGTTAGTGGAAACTGGACAAAAGTTTATATTTTTTCTTCCTTTTCTTATTTCATCATGAACTTCCACAAAATAAATAGATCATCAATCAAATAAGTATTATATAGGTATTTATTAAAAATCAAGTTAAAACTTTTTAACGTAAGCACCTCAATAAAATGCAATGATTAGAGTCATTGATAGAAGGCAGACTCAACAGTCTATATAATAATAAGACATTTAATAGTTTATTTACTCGGAACAAAAAGTTTCACCAACACAAATGTTTGAGTAGTTTTGAAGTATAAACATACCACATATATCGGTCGTCATAGGTCTGGGTCCGTTTGGTCAAAGAGATAACACAGTTAACTCTTTTAAACCAATTTTTTTATCATTACATACGGTGATCAACTCTGGTCAAAAAGTGTTTCAAGCGTTATTGTCCTAAAATCAATAGTTTTCAAAATATCATGAGTCGAAAATTATTGATTTTTGAACAAGGTATCAGATCCTTATTAACGATAGTGCTCATTATGTAAAAGAAATGTTTGGTATGAAATTATTATTATTTTTTACTTGTCATGCAGATTAATGCAAATTAATGTCTGGTTATAATTCACAGTACTTTCATATTGTCTCTTCTCATTTAAACCAGTTTTTCAAAATTAGTAACAGAGAGCGTCTTCCTCCTGGGAGTGTTGTGGCCCAAAAGAAAGAAGTTCACACAGGAGATAATTTCCTGTTTTCAGAAAACGCGTATCTCGTAAAGAAACTTGCATTTGGAAATTAATGTGATTAGAAAATGTAATTGTGATTGGAGAAAGTGATTGTGACTGAAAAAGTAATTGTACTTATACGAAGTAATTGTAATTACATCATTTGAATAATATAATTACCAATTACAATTCCTAGACGGATTTTGCTGCAATTACGATTCCAAATTCCTTTAACAAAAATAAGTACTCAAATACAATTCCAAATTACACAAGAAACTAATTGTAATTATTAATTACTTTTTAACTAGGAATTACCCAGCTCTGGGTACTACCGAAAACAATGAAAAAAACATTGAGAAACGAGGAGCTCTTCAATTATTTTTGTCATTTGAGTATTCAAAGATATTTTATGAATTTTTTTATGAAAAAATGGGTTTTATACTGAATGAAAGTTGTTTGAAATTGTCAAAACAAAATACTTTACAATGCTATGTTTTCATGCATTGTTAGGGGCGAAATTTAGGAAAGAAAAGCAGTGAATGTGCAATGATGTGTCACGCCTATAACATACCCAGCAGCTCAGTAGGCGTGGATTCGACAATAAAAATTGATTTCGATAAGATTGAAATATGGGGTTAATTTTCCGGAGCGCCACGGATTTATCGCTAGTGAAAAATCCGAAACCACCCTGATGGAATGGGACAACCCACTGCACTAATATTACTAAAATATTAAACAAGTCATTTTGATACAGTGGCGTACAGAGTGGAAAGTGTATATCAATGACAGAGAATTTCTGATGTTATTGTATTAAAACAAAAAGGGTTTTCTAGTGCAAAATTAACCCGTAACAGCATGAAGGGTTGAATGGAATGTTAACAAAATATTTTTTCTCCAAATGACATTAAAAGCGGCCTTTTAATGACACTTGGCAGGCTTAGAAGTTGTACTTTTAATGCCTAGGCAGAAAAAGTCCACTTTTACTGCCTAGGCAGAAAAAGTTCGTTGCTAGGCAACCTTCCAAGTAATAATTTAAATCAAACTGGTTATTAAAATTGACAATGACATTAAGAAAACTCAAAATGATGCTGATGATAATAAATTGGTTTTATTGCATTAAAACTACAAACTACAACACGAAATTTTTATTTATTAGATATATTTATGGTGAATTGTGAACAATTATTTAATACAATTGAACTCTGTCCACTTCCCTCCTTTCCAGTAAAATTAACAACTTTAGTATCCACACTTGATACTCCGGAAACGCCAGAAAATATTTTATTGCCGATGTTCGACTTATTGGCTAGCGAGTCCTCAATATAGCCCTCCGCGACAGCGGAAGACTTCCATCCTCCATGTTGCTTCAACATTGTTATGTCCCCACCAGAATGCACCAGCAACGTGGCCGAAGTTCTGCGAAAGCAGTGCCCGGTATACTCTTTCGCATGGGATAGTCCCAGAAAAGTAGCAATTTCTTCTGGCATTTTACCGAATTTGTGAATGCCAATGAATTGATGATGTGCTTTACCGTTCGCATACTTATAGAAGACACGCCGATTATTTAAATTCGAGGGTCTGGAGGCTGGATATTTTCTGTAAACGCTTAAATATTCCGTTACTACAAAAGATCTTGATCTTTTGGTCTTAGTATTTGGTAGCATAATTAGCAATTTGTCGCCCATATCATTTATATCATCTGTTTTCATTTGCAAAAGCTCATCACATCTACAAGCCCCAGCGACTGCAACAATAAGTACAACCTAAAATATAAATTGAAAATTAGTTCTTCAATCCATAATAGATCATTTTCAATATATTCCTACCTTCGTACACAAATACAGTTCATCTGGGG
This sequence comes from Chrysolina oricalcia, assembly GCA_944452925.2. Taxonomy (NCBI): domain Eukaryota; kingdom Metazoa; phylum Arthropoda; class Insecta; order Coleoptera; family Chrysomelidae; genus Chrysolina; species Chrysolina oricalcia. The sequence goes on from OX101816.2 coordinate 1,935,493, forward strand.
CATCTGATAAAAATTTCTCGATTTCTTCTATTTGAAAATCTCGGGATTTTTTTGCATGGAAACCTTCTGACTTTCTAACATGACAACTTTTCAAAATTGACAATGACAAAGTAAACAGTAAACAAACATATTCAACAAACGTCATCAGCGGTAAACATAGTAACGCAGGGCCCAGTTACCTTTGATAAAATAATTTAGATATTTGGATATTGATAATGAAACGCAATTTAAATATGAAAAAGTCGATTTTGCGTGGAATTGGAACAAATTTGAAGAAAAAATTATATGTTCCACACGGCAGAAAAGCAGATTTAATGCCTAGTAAAACAAATAACTATATGTCGATGATTTTCTCGAAGTAGTTTTCATTCAATTCATATGACTGAATATGTCGTAACCAATCTTCCGTGGGACCTAATAATGTTATGATACTCAGTATAAAATACTAATAACTTTATTCTCCATTCAACTAAATTACTATTCAAACATTTCAATTCTCTCTATTTATTATTGAAACTGATCGAATATCACTTCAAAATGAAGAATATTCAAAATACTGTCACCCAAACTGAGCTGATGTACAAAACGAAACAGTGACAGGAAGGTGAAAGTATTTTTCGAAAATTCTGCATTTTGTCGGGATATTATTACTGAAAATTTCACCACAACAATTTTCTACCAATCCAATGCTCTAATTTTGGAGTATCACTATGGCAACCACATCTATTTCCGGCAGAAGCATATACAGTGCCTTCATTTCAAAACTATTACTTCTTTTAGCAGGGAGAATTTGCCGTAGGCAAAAAACACCTCAATTTAGATATCGAGGGGGAAGTTTAAAACCAGTGCCAGTGGTATTTAAGGTTTAACCCCCTTACCCCTAGCTACCCCACTTAATAATTTCAAATGGCACCCCCTATCTTGTAACACATCATTTTAAAGATCTTAAAAATCCACACTCAACCTCGTTATGAAAACTGAAATTGGTTGATCCGTTCTCTTAAAAAGGGCAAAAAGAAAATGAATTATAATAAAAAATAAAATAATACCTATTGCAATTAAATAAATGTACCTTACTTTATTAGGTGGACAAAATGTTCACCAAGCAAAAGTACAATCTATTCTAGAATTCCTGTCGGACTTTTGTAAATGTTTCGTTAATAATTTGTCAGCATGTGTCAGTAATCCTGTGTCTTAGATCCTGAATGTCCTACGGGGGAGTTTTGTATACCATTGTCTTCAAATAACCCCAGAGAAAGAAATCCAATGGCGTTAAATCCGGAGATCACGCCGGCCATTCCAGAGCGCCTCTTCTGCCAATCCATTTGTCAGGATACCGTTGATCGATCCACTGTCGGACATGCAATGCGTTGTGTGGCGGTGCGCCGTCCCGTTGAAAATGTAAATTTTGTTCATCCAAGAGCGGGTTGTCTTCTTCATCAACTTGGCTTTCTAAGGACTGTGTTATGAGTGGATCCATTACATTTTCCAATAAGTTTAAATACAATTGACCCGTTAAATTTTCTTCAATGAAAATAGGGCCAATTATTTCCCAGAATTCCAGCCCAGACGTTTATTTTTTGTGGATATTGCGTATGATCCTCTCGAAACAAGTGTGAATTTTCATTATCCCAGTATCTACAGTTATGCTTATTTACAAAGCCATTAAGAAAAAAAGTTGATTCATCACCGAAGCAAATATTTTTTATTAAATTCGGGTCATTTTGTATTCCCGTAGTCATTATTTCACAAAATTCAATTCTCCTATCCTCATCCTCACTCAGTTGCTGAAGAATACTCATTTTGTAAGGACAGAACTTGTTTAGTTTTAAAACTTTGTGTATAGAACCAGCCGAAATATTTACTTACTTAGCGACTTTCGAAATTGAAGTAGTAGGTTGAACTGCGAATTGGCCTAAAATCTCAATCTGTGCGGCTTCAGTAAGAACTCTCGGCTGCTTTACTGCTTTGTTGCATACAGAACCGGTCTCTTCAAATTTTTGAACAAGGTCTAGAACATATCGGTGACACACATTTTGGCCTGCATGCCTTTCATTAAAAACCCGGGCTGTCATACGAGTACATCTATTTTTTTCAGCACCATAAATAAACATAATTTCAGTTCTTTCTTGTAAAGGATACACCATTCCGATTTGTATTACTGTCAGTGCTACTGACACCACTTGACAAACAGTTTAAAACCAGAAATAACTAATTCTGATAAATGCTTTCACCATTTAATTTTAACTGACGCCAAGAAGAAACTGTGTACCCTCATCTCACTTTCAGCTAAAGCAAAAAACTCTGTGTAAAAAAGAAACATAAACATACCGTTATTGAGTAAGTGGTAGCGGTTCCATAAATTCATTAATTTATTTTGCATTTTGTTATAATTTACTTTCTTTTTGCCCTATTTTACGAGAACGGATCAACCAATTTCAGTTTTCTAGACGGGGAGTGAGGATTTTTAAGATCTTTAAAATGACGTGTTACAAGTGTGGGGGTTCCATTTGAAATTATTACGTGGGGGTAGCTAGGGGTAGGGGGATTGAGCCTAAAATACAACTGACACTGGTTTTAAACTTCCCCCTCCATATCTAAATTTACGTGTTTTTTCCCTACAGGAAATTTTGCCTGCTAAAAGAAACAATAGGGGTGGGAAGTTTTGAAATGAAGGCACTGTATGTATAGAAGATAGTTTGAATAACAAAATTGAGATTTCTAACAAAATATTGGATTGTATATCTTCTTCCAAACAAATTAAAATATCTGATAAAATTGTCTTCTAGAAATATCTAACGTTTCTGATCAGAAGCAACATGGAACATTTTCGGGAATTCATGTTGGAAGTAATTGTTCAATTATATTCTCATTAGACATTTTGTAAAATTAACAATATATAATAAAAATAAAAATAGAACTCAAAGGTGCGATTTAGTGCCTTCTTGTTCATAAAACAGAACGTAAGCCTCTCCGCTCACGAGGGATCTGGATGAAATAGGGGACACGCGAGAATCATTATATTCGTGCCACGTGCCCGCATGCGGATGCCTTCAGTAGGCAGTGTAGTGTCCGTTGTAGATAGTCCCACTATGATTTGACAATGCGTACAGACTGTAGCGGAAAGGGGCTACATTGTCTGCCGCATAATTACTCATATCCAAACCCTCTATCGGAAAATTGATGGTTACATTCAATTTTCCTCTGAATCGTTCCATCGGAGAAAACCTGTTTAAATGTATCACTAAAATCTTGGGAAACTTGTAAATTGATAGGGATTTGGTACACTTCCTTCTCTCTCTGCATTTAACACATGTCAGCTTCTCGTCGCCATCCAAGATTTCTTCCCTCGTAAACGAATCTAAACACTGTGATAATCTCAGTTGACCTGTTCGTTGCGGTATTGGAAGTGATAGGTCCCAGAACGGATCGAAGGTGACAGAACAGTGCCCGCAATACGTACATTTCAATGTGGACTTAAGCTGGCCAACGAAATTATCAACGATATTGGAATTGTCCATTCTTAAGTACCTCGACCAAGATTCTTGCGCCTTCTCACCGTCACTTAACTTTTCGTCTATCTCCGTCAGAATAGATTTTGGCTTCTCCGTTATTCTGTTCACATCTTCGTGAAGACCCTCCAGAAGGTATCGCAAAAACTCATGGGCATCTTGCTGGGAGTAACCAATGAAACGAGGTGCGAATCTTTGTATTTGACTCTTTAAAGAGACTGTATTTACCACTCGATCAGAAGAATCTTTTGACCATAGCTCCTTTATCACCTCAGCGAAGGCTTTTATTAAGGCTCCCTTCATACTAGAGATACTTGTGTTTATGTCTCTTGTGTAGGCGCCCTTCTTCAAATACCCCAGCAACCATTTAGTATTCGACAAACACTGGATAACACTGTTTATGAAGCAAGTGTTACCAATATTTTTCAACCCATTAAGACCGAGAGTATTCACTGTTTTTGCAGAACTATGTATCACAGGCTTTCTGCTGCTTTCACCACTGACACCTTTTACTGAGTGGTCTGTAATTGAGTTCATGTCTTTATTATAGTAGCGTGATATCGAACCTGAGTTAAGGTTGTTGGACATATCTTGCGGAGGAAGTGGGCAAGTAGAAAGCGGATATGCTGAACTGTGAAAGGACAAGTTCAGAAATCTCAATGTTTGAGGACGGATAAAAATTTCATTCAGATTTTGAGAGGATGGAATGGATCCCATGACAGATGCGGCGTTTCCTCTTTGGACTGCGATACTTATTCTTTGTAAAAGAAAAGTCCTTGCTCTAGGATCATCGGTTTTATCTATAAGTTTATGACCAATGAGTTTGAAAAACTCAGAAGCATAACTACCAAAAGAGCCATAGGTTTCGATGGCTATTGGATAAAAAATATATTGGTCAATTAAATTGGAATATTTTTTAATCTTCAATTTTTCAGCAGAATCTGCAGCACCACCAACAAATCTTGAAGTTGAAAAAATATGGGAGGGAGCAACAGTGTCAGCACAGGTAAAGTCCCATACTAGAGGTTTTCCATGACTCCAAGGGATGAGAGACATCCCGTCTGGACGTTTACCGTCGTCACGAAAAACTCCTAAAGGTTCCAAAACAGATGGAATGTCAGCAGTGGATAAAGCACGTTTGATTAGATCGTTAACAGAGGAGTGTCGTGAGAAACGTCCAGAACTAAATTTACAACACAAACCATGAACACCTTTCTCGTTGACGATGGATCCACATCTGCAAGTATGGCTTACACAAATTGAACAACCTAAACGAAGACCTACTGAAATCCTAAAGGAATCATTATCCAATAAAGTGCCAAGGGAAGCAACAGGAAGGGCGTTAAGCCAAGCACCAGATTCCTTAGTAGAAACTGCTTTGAGGCGAGCCATATCAAATTGAGAGTTAGCAGCTGACTCAAAGAGTTTAGTGGATGACAATTCAATAAGAGGAAACTTCACTATCAATTATTATTCCAATGAATGTAATCGTTTTATAATGAATAATCAATTAATAATTGACTCTGTTAAAAATTAATCTTTCAAAAAGTAATATTTCATGTTAATCTTATGAATTATTTTGTCAGTGAAAAAAAGTCAATTTTTCACGGTGAAAAAAAAGACTTTTCAATTTAATGCATATAATGTTCAAAGCAATTATTGATTTGGCTCAATATTTGATTATACTCATGACCCTTTCGATAGTACAATAATTGTCAAAAGCGGATATGAACAATTTTTTCTTTTTTTTTCGATGCGAACTAAAATAAATCTAATGCTATTACACTCAAAATACTGCCGATGAAAATCCATCGATACAAAAGGTTTCTTACCTTCAGAGAAAAGGCACGTTCGATCTGATCAAGCGAAATTGCAACCAATCTGCATCTGATGGGATTCCTTGGTCCATTAACCTTGCGTTGTGCGGCCATCTCGAGCATCTTCTCGAATCGAAGTGATGAGGGGCGGATGTCCTAGATTTTCATCTCATATCCTCGAACTAATAGGGCTGGGAACTTTCACAAATGACATACAAAGACGGAGATGGATAGTTCTTCTTTCCATGAGTGGGATGGACTCAAGAGGGGCTTTATATCAATATTCATTGGTTTATTACACTTGATGAAGTTAATTCGATCTAAACAGAACATTAGAAGACTGCTGCTCATTTGTTCGAAATATCTTCCTCTCCAATAATCCTACAAAATAGTGTATGATGCAGATATACCGGGTGTTTCGATACAGTATCAAAATTCGAGGTGTTTATTTTTAGGTAAATTTTTTTTTTCGTAAACATGTGTCCATGTGTTGGAGTTACAAGTTTTTTAAAACTTTTTTCTTTGTAGCTTTTTTAGTTTTTGAAATATCGGGACAAATTTGGAATAAACGTTACGTTTATGATGCTCATATCATGCAGTGTGCCAAGGATTACCGAGCTCTTTTTTACGTGCGATTTCTAGCACTTTCGTGGGCAATCAGAAAAAATTCTGCAGTCGCCATGGTTTGAACCATCGCCTACTGGCAGCCAAAGTGATTGAAACCTGTCGCTTTAACCACTCGGCTACCTGGCCCCACAAGTGATCGAATTTATCTCATAAGTCTGTCTTTTATTTCTGAACTCAACTGAATTGTATCGAGAAGACACCACTCGTCCTGCGGACTCGTGGTGTTTTCTCTATACAATTCAGTTGAGTTCAGAAATAAAAGACAGACTTATGAGATAAATTCAATTACGAGTGGAATTTTATTAGACTATTTCAGGAAGCATTGAAAGTATTATTATAAACATGAACAATCAATTCATCATAACCATAATTAATCAACTATAATCACAAAAACTGTATTATAACTGTTACGGGTCAATCCCATCTTTAAATTTATGTAGTATATAAGATAACTCAAGACAATTTTCATTCCCTGTCTTTAATAATAATTATAAATCTCATCTTTATATTATTCATTTGGATTATAAGATAATTTAAAACTTTCAGTAGCTTTAATAATTAATGATTTATAAATCTCATCATTATATTCATTTAGAATATAAGATGATTTAGGACAATTTCCATTCATTATATTTAGTGATAATTACCAATATACCAATCCCATATTTATATTTATTCAGATTGTAAAATAATTCAAGATATTTTTCATTCACTTTATTAAATAATAACTACAATCTCAATCAATCGAATAGCTGGAACTATTGGAAGAGACATCCTACTAAACCCTGTTATGCTTCTGGTTATGGTACCTGAAAGATGAAGGAAAAGATTATTACATTTTAAATAGCTTGAGAGATCAGTGAAGTTGTTCACACCCTGTACAGCAGTTTAGAGGTAATTCATCTAACCTCACAAGTTTTAAATTCAAATTATGTTCTATCAAATGTAAACAAAGGCCAACTTCTTAGTGATTCTCTCATTTATCTACTTTATTTTCCCACCAATTTCCTGGTTAATTTGCACTGATCCTGACATTTAGCCTCAAATTGAGAGATTTTGCCTCCAGATATTTTGGCTTACCTTTAGTGAAAGCATGTTTCACTGTTAAACACAAATTTGGGGATTTTCTAGCCAAAAGGGAGAACTTGTATAATATTCCAGACATATTATTATAGGTGATAATAATTCACCCATCTGATTGGGGATTTGGGAAAAATATACAAATCTATTCATAAAATCCTCGAGGCCACACCCCATCCAAGATAAGGGCATCATTTCGAAGGTCGAGAGAAACATCTAGCTTCTTCAACGCACATGTATCATTCTGAAAGCATCTATTATATTTCAGGCCTCTTTCGTTAACTTTACTCACTTATTCTGTTACCACCAATTTGTACGTACTGCAGGTGTCGTTTCAACGATACTATCCTACAGCTGAACCAGGTCCATCAAGAATATAAATGAGTACAGGATTGAATTTACTGCTTCCGCTAGCTCTAATGCTTCGCTTTGCATGCTGCTTGTTGTGACTATAATTTTCAGACACCACTGGAAGTGGAATACCATCGTTAGACAAGTAAGATCATTCCTTTTACTTCTATATTGGATTAGTTGTGCACTTCATAAGTCCCCATGCTGGCACCTCTACGCAGGTTCTACCTGTCCGCTACCTCAACCTGAGCTCAACCCTACTAATCTCAGAAGCTGCCTCTAAAACCTTTAAAGTCTCTTAAATACCATAAAGTAACCATACCTACCTCCTTCGAGTCATTGTACACCTGAAGTATACTTCAGGGTTGTCGTCATCAAGAGACTTGTAAACTCATTATTATCTCTCATGGTAGTTGATGTTGGTAGTATAGCTGTTCAGAGACTCAATAGATTGGTTGAATTAAACGAATATATTTTACCCACCAACCCCTCCCAACTGAGCATCATTCTTGTCTATCGAGCTACCTTGCTAGATTTTCCACCTAAATCAGACGGTAGCATAACTATCAATAATTAATTATATAGTTATGATGCGACTCATTTTGACGTTTTGTCATCTATGGTTACATCGTTGAAAACACCAACGCTGGGGTCCTTTCTTTTCTTCCTTTTAGTGCATTTAAATAAAAGCTTTTCTCTAAAATGTTTTTTAAGTCCATTCATTAAATATGAAAACAAATGATCTATCTTGTCCCATTTACCACACAAGTATATTCACTTTTTGCACTTTTTGATAACCAAGTTGCCTTCATCAGTAGGAATACTACACTGATTGTACGAGAAGACTTCACAAATGACAATTGTGTAAGCCTAATCTCCGTCACTTATACTCTTTACTTCCACTTTATTATTCCAGACTCGTTTTGTTTCACAAATGGTGCTGTAATCTGTAACATTCAACTTGAGTTTTCGAGAGACACTTTGCATAATAGCCTACAATTACCCGATGTTTCTTCCAATACCTACCAGGTTCCCTCTTATTGAATCAATGACTAATTAGATTCATTCGTGATGGAAGAACTGAAAAAAGTTTTTGAACTATCCAGATAAACGTGTTTTCCTAGGAATTGTATTGGAATTTACTTCTTTTCTGATTCAATGAGCGACGTTAAGTTCGAAAACATCCAATTTAGGAGGTCTCGAAATAACTTGAGATATTGTAAACTGTAGTAATATTTTTCTCATTAATATTCAAATCTGACAACTTGTTAAAAAAGAATGAAATACAATTGAGAATTTGCGATTTGGTGAAGTTCTGTTTGTATAAGAGAAAGTAGAAGCCTCTCCACTCGTTAGGGATTTTTACGATTTAAGTGGGAATTAAAGAACTTGTTTTTGTGTAATAGTCTAGTCAACATGTAGCTTTTTTTTAAATTTTGTATGGTCACCGAAAATATGATCATGGTGTCATTGCATTCGTAATGTCATGTAGAAAGTTTGAGGAAAGGTCCCAAAAGGTCCAAAAAAAAAATTGCAAGAGTTATAAAAAATTGAGTGAAAAAAGTGGGGCTTTGGTTCTTTTTTGAATATCTCGAAAAACTTTAAAGATTTTCGAAATATTAAAAAAGATCAGAAAAGATCGACAAATTTCCTGAAGAAAAGTTCCGAATCCCGAATCTGCCCAATAATTATAATTTTTACAGAGCCATGAAAATAGAGCCAAAAACGGGTAGTCTGCATGGCTTCTGCGCGCTTTGCGTCACTCTGACACAACAAAAATAAAATATTTTTTGTTGTGTCATATATTAAATATGAATATAAAGGAATACAAAAGTTCATGTACTAAGGGGATACATCAGTTAACATTGATCTGCTGTTAAAAAAAATTATCCCAATTTCTCCATTAATTCTGCATTTGTTGATTAACAAATTTTTCTTAACTGACTGTTAGCATAAAAAATCCCGATAATAATTTAACTGAAACCCTAGGATTATTTTCACTTTGTAAAGTCATTTTTAATAGGCATATAAATAGATAACTATTTTTTATTTATTTTTTTATTTTTTATTACTATACTCTATTTCAAGAAACACTAACCTCACAGTCACAACTCCCACAAAGCTTTCAAAAACTCCTCCGTGGACCAAAAAACCGCCACTATTGAACACATGCCTAAGTAACTACAATAAACGCGATACGCCTAACATAGTCTTCCTACAAAAATTCAGAGAACTGATAAATAATCAGCAGTTCGACAAAATCCTTTACACTGATGCCTCCAAAGAAATTAATGGTACCGGATGTGCTGTTACTACACTAGATACAACAATAGCAACACACAAACTACCCGACTTATGTAGCATACACACAGCCGAACTATATGGAATACTACAAGCTTCGAGGACCCCAATACAGGATAACAGTAAACTTGCAATTTGTACAGACTCCCTCTCATCAATACAATCCATCAAAAACAGCTACTCACAACATCCCTTAGTTCAAGATATCCTCGACACCTGCCACCACCATTGTACTAGAGGTATCAACGTGAATATCATCTGGATTCCTTCCCATATAGGAATTACAGGCAACGAACGTGCAGACCTAGCAGCGAAACAAACTTGTTCCTCCGACTTGCCAGTACAGCAAATCCAACTCCACCAAAACCTAAAATCAGTAGCTCGACAAATGATGACACAAACCTGGCAAACACATTGGAATACAAGTAACACAAAACTACGTACAATTCAACCTACAGTTTCCGTGCAGCAGATGCCCACAATGACAAGAAAGGACAAAAGTGTTATCAGAAGACTTAGAATTGGTCACTCCCGGCTCACCCATGGTTACCTGATGTCTTCACAGAATCCCCCTACCTGTGAATTCTGTGACAGTGTGAGACTCACAATTCAGCACATACTTTTAGATTGCCTGCACTACAGCCAGACTCGCCGCAAACATAATCTCAGTGGAACTCTCTTCTTGGATCACCTAACCAGTTTAAGGCTGTAATACAGTTCCTCAAAGACTGTCAACTGTTTAATTCAATTTGATTTTTATTATGTAATCAAATGTATCATAGATCCCGTGTCAGTGGCCATTAGATTCCGAGACACGTTAATTTCAATAATAAAAAAAAATAGATAACCGTTGCGAAAATTGTAAAATTTAGATTTTCCACTTTTTTTATTAAATTAAAAAAAGTAAATAAAAAGTTTTTAGCAACAAAATTTTTTTTAAGGAATCCTTTTATCTTTAAATATCATAAATTTCATCAATAAACATATTACAAAAAAAATTATGATTTGCTCATATATAATGTATTTGTTAATAACAATTTCTTAAACAAAGGTGGTGAAAGATAAAAAATAAATAATTTTCATGTGGCTTCAAACCCTTAGGAATCGAATCATTCAAGATATTTGAAAAAAAAATACTTTTTAATAATTTTAATTTTTGTTAATAAAAAAGTGAAAAATCAAAATGTTACAATTTTTGCATCGGGTATCTATTTTTAAGCCTTTTGAAAATAACTTCACCAAGTGAAAAAATCCTAGGGTTTTAATTAATTTTTAATCGAGGTTTTTATGTTAACATTCAGTTTAGAAAAATTTGTTAAACAACAAATGCTTAATTAATGGAGAGATTAGTATGAAAATTTTTCAACTGCAGATTATTGTTAATTGTTGTATCCCAATAGTACATGAATTCTTTTATTCCCTAATATTTATAGTCAATTTGTTAAAATAATTTTTGTTATTGTTGTGTCAGAGTGACGCAACGCGCGCGGAAGTCAGACTACCCGATTTTGGCGCTATTTTCAGGGCTCTGAAAAAATAAAAAATTTTGGAGGTACAGTTTCGGGAGTCGGAACCTTTATTTCAGCAAATTTGCTGATCCTTTTAGATCTTCTAAATATTCCGAAAATATTTAATATTTTTCGAGATGTTCAAAAAAAACCAAAGCTCCATTTTTTTCACCTCATTGTTTATAACTTTAGCAATTTTATTCGGCCCCTTTTGGGACCTTTCCTTGACACCATGGTCATAATTTTCGGTGACTATAAATTTTTTTTAAAATTACATTTGTTGACTAGACTATGAGAATATCTTCAGTAAATCGTGTATATTGGGCTTTGCATATACAGGGTGTTTTCAAATGTCACTCACAACGCCTGCCTGTAGATACTTCTCGAAAAATTGGACAAATGATATGAGGAGTGAGGGGTCCAGCCTGATTAATTTTAGAAATACAGGAGGTTATAAAGTTGAAAAAAATTATATGATTTTATTTGATAACTTCAAAACCGATTGATGAATTGATTTGAACATCTACAAATCGTTTTTAAATGTAAAAAGACATAATTTATTAACAACATTTCTTGAACCTTTAATTTTTTGTTAACTTCAAAAAGTCATTATAAACAAAAAAAATAACTTCAACTCATTTTTATCGCGTGATATTATTGAGTATATGTATAAGAAGGGCTCCACGGAGTCAAAAATGTATAGATATATTATTTAAACTTTTATGTAGTCATTTATGATAACAGAGAAAAAGAATAAATTAATTAATAAAAGCATAACTTTTTGAAAAATTCACTTAATAATTTTTATCTAACGGTCATTTATTCTATGAAGTGTCAAAATGATACCATGATTTATTAAAATTTTTAAATTTATATTTGTTACCAAAAGAAAATTAGAAATTTCATCTTCTTCAAGAATCTTTTTTCGAAATTCCTAAAAACAAAAAACGAAATGCTATATTTTTTTTATCCTAATTTATTAATAACAATTGCAATTTTTTATGTGCTAATACGTCCTTTAGATTCAATTTTCTAGACGTCGCGTCATTCCGAATCGAATGAGCCATAGCTTATATTTTCAGGAGCTTCATCATCAAGAACTAACACGTTTTTGAACTTGTTAATCATACTATAGTCGCGTTTTATTGACCACTAGAGTTTATATCTACTAGTAGAAGAAGTAGAGTATTATAGAAACGTAATTTCAGGGTTTCCGGTAGAAGTCAAATGATTCTTAAATTCCCTAAATCTCTGTAAAGAGTTTGAAACTTATAAGTTTCATTATTATAAATAATACAGTTGTTACGGGTTTATTTTGCACTAGAAAACCCTTTTTGTTTTAATACAATAACATCAGAAATTCTCTGTCATTGATATACACTTTTCACTCTGTACGCCACTGTATCAAAATGACAACTTGATCGTTGTCATGTATAGCTTGTTCCGAATGTTAGTACTTACCTTTGTCGTACTAGTTCGAGCGGACATGAACCGGCCTTAAGCTATTGACAGTTATCAGTTGTTCTATTTTGCGGTATGACAGCGTTGTTTTGTAAACAAACTTTTGGTTAGTCTATTGTTTTGTGCTCAGAACACAAAACCGTAACATTCCTACTCTATCGCTATCTTGTGTCATTGAGGTACTTACTTCACATTCGAATACTTGACCTTTTGTTTGTTTGTTTGTGTTTGGTTCTGAGATTGAGAGGCTGGCATTTTCATCTTGGTTCGGTTGGCAACACTGAATTTTAAGGTGTTCTTTTCATAGCTACTAGTATCTCGAGGTAGTTCCTGGACTGTTCCCACCAAACACTAATGAACAAGAAAGCGCCTTGTCAGATATTGACAGTTTTGACTTTGACGTCTGAGATATATTTTCCTCTTCCGTATTTGATATTGATGAGTGACTGACCTATTTTGAAGATTTCCAATTAAAGTTTGATCATCGTTGATGGATCTTGGGAAAATTCATATCAGGATAGTTTCTCATATTGTTTGCGAATTTTGACGCTATATATTTTTGAGAAATCTCCGTTCGCTTTGCGTATTTTTGAGGTTAGAAGTCACTTCATCATTGTGTGAAACCACTGGAACGAGAAACTCGCTATCAGACAGCAAACAGACCATCAAAGCTGTTATCAGAACCCTCCCACTTACCGCTTCGGCTATTGCTTGCTACCACTCTGCTGGCTACTACTTTGCTACTGTTACTGCTTCGCCGCTGGTAGTGCTCCACTACGGTTTATTGCTATTACTCTGCTATCGTTTATTGGAGTTCCACTAATGTGATTGTTCCACTGTTTCGTTGCTACACGATTGTCTTTCCACTATTCCACTGCTGTGATTGTTCCTGCTCAACTGTGGTTGTCCCGCAGTATATCTGTTGTTCAGCATTCCTTCGCTATTCGTCCCAGCTGTACATGTACTTCGATTGATTGTGCCGTACCCACTGTGCACCTGTATACACCAAGGCACCGATGAACTACAACCACAATAATTGGTGAACTGGCATACTTGAGAATGCTTTAGAATAAAACTGCCCCTAAGGCGTAAGTATCCATAATTGTAGGCTATCATCGTGTCGTCACAGGCATAGCCCTCACTGGAGGTTTCATATTGATATATTCAAACAATACCATACTCTCAATCACAGCATTCACTTGAATTCATCTTGGTGGTTGATATTTACATTAATTTCATTTTCTTTTGTATGGTGAGCTGAACTGTGCACATACAGGGTGTGTAACGATCAATATATTTTATAAGTAAGGGACATGACTATTTCTTTTATTCTGGTCCAAGTTATCTAAGGGAAGACAAAACCTCTACATATTTATATATTATTTTTATTCCATTTACAGGTATCTATTGTTTAATATTTTAGTAATATTAGTGCAGTGGGTTGTCCCATTCCATCAGGGTGGTTTCGGATTTTTCACTAGCGATAAATCCGTGGCGCTTCTGAAAATTAACCCTATATTTCAATCTTATCAAAATCAATTTTTATTGTCGAATCCACGCCTACTGAGCTGCTGGGTATGTTAGAGGCGTGACACATCATTGCACATTCACTGCTCTCCTTTCCTTAATTTCACCCAGTCATTACTAATAATTTGTTCGAATTAACAACTTCCACAGCCCAAACAGACAATGGAAAAAGGTGCGAGCAGTATTTTATCTTATTGGAAGATTATTTTGGAGATAATATTTCAAGTGAAATAATAAAGTTATCATACATCTGAATTCCTTAAAAAATTATTAAAAAGAAGTGATTCCAAAACCTAACACCTTCCACTGTCGAAGCAGCTTTTAGTGAACGAACTAGCTAATGAACAAGAATTATCAAAGAAAATTTGGAGCATATTAGGAGATTGGGAACAAGTAGGAACTGAAAAATGTTTTTTTGATGTGTCTGGTCAATTTTTCTCTATTTATCATTCATAAATCGATTAGATCCAATGTTTCCATACCTATTATCCCACTGATGGTTTTGAACTTTCGCCGCTTAAAAGGAAGGTTCAACAGAGATTCCAAAATGAATTTCAAATCAATATGAACCCACCTTCATCACCTTCTCTTTTGGTATCCATTTCTATAGAAAATGATTTTCAAATGGAGCAACAGAAGTTCTCAATGAATTGAGAATCAATGTGAACCCACCTTCTTTATTATATAAATAAAACTCGTACAACCTATTCGTTAAACATTTCCACCTATAAGTTCAATTACGTCCATAACACTCACATTTATTTCAACTAGAAGCTCTTCACTAACAAAATCATTTTAATGTGAGTAAATGAAGTTTTTTGAACTTCAAAATACAACCAAACTGAAATGAACAGATAGAAGTCCATTAGTTTAATGCAATGTCAATAGTGTCAATTTCTGCTATGATTTAGGGAGTTTAATTTTTCCACCAATTATCTACTTTCGCTACCATCAATTTCGATCGTGGCAAAAGTAGAGAAAGTAGATATATTTGGTGTCAAAAAAACAGCTAAGCCAAATTCTATTCCTACAAGTAAAACATTTTTGTCTACAATAAAACGCTCCTTATATTTCAATAACAGATTTGGTGACAGTTAATCAATCTTAGTTAATATAACCAAACTGTTGTTTCAGAGTACACTAGGGCACTGAGTAAAGAACTCCCAAGAAAACATTATTTGATAATGTAAAATCAGAACCGGATAGCACATTCCGAGAGAACAGATTGTTTTCTATAAAGTTCTGAAATATTCTATTAACTATGTCGAAAGCCGCCAAATAAACAAGAGAAAATCAAGCCTGCTTTTGAAAAGTTAAGAATGACTTCCCTTCACGGAGCAAGAGAACAATGGTCTTTAGAGAAAGTTCATAATTTCAATGCCGACCATTTCAACGAAACTTATTGCGAGCACAAAGCGCTGGATTTTCCGGATATACAGTGTCACACATAAAGTTCGCAATATATGGAAGTTTTATTTTATTAATTGATATAATGGAAGTTTTACTTCGCAGTTAGTTTGTACTTGAAAAATTATTAAAAAACTGCCACTTTTTTGTCATGTGCTACTCTAAACCTTTCAAATTTGACATTTTTTTCGAATATTCCCAAAAAATCAGTTTTTTGGAAATTTCGAAGAATGACAAAGAAAAAAGTTACCTCAATCAACATTGGCAATAAATAATTTTTATTGTAGTAAAAAACGATGTGTCAAAATTCGTATTTCAAACACAGAGAATTATCAAGAAACATAACACTTTTTTATCTCCTTGAATAGAGTGAAACTATGATGTCCTACCAAAATATGACTCAATGGTTCTGCAATGATGCTAGAAATTAAAAAAAAACGTCTTTTATTACTATGCCCCGCAAACAACCTAATGTACTCGAAGAAGACAGAAATCTTTGGGAGATCGTTTGCTAACGAACAGTCGTTACCGACCGATGATGAACCCTTTACTCCCATAAACACCTAACTATGTAGGCTTATTATGGCAAGAACCTGTCAGAAAACAACTACTCCCCTGGCTAAGACCACGACGGGTATTGAATTAAATCTAACAGCTACTTGTGCAACGTTCCTCAAAACATCAGAGGACGCGATTGGAAGTGCCCTCTATGACCAACCAGCAGAATTATGTTTTGATTTGGACGTGACCACCTGCAGACTAGTTTCGAGGTTGTTGCCTCTCATCAGTGCAAGGGCAGGTCAACACAGACAGCACTGAAGCCATCTGTTCCCCGTCCAAACCAATACACACTCCGCTGATTAGTCAATTCTGGTTCACGAGATGAAAGCAGTTTCTAGGCCGCTCCACCTAGCGAGCAGAGGAAGACACTCCGACTGTTCGTTAGCAAACGATCTCCCAAAGATTTCTGTCTTCTTCGATTAAATCTCTCAACCCGGAGATTCGGAGTGTCTTCCTCTGCTCGCTAGGTGGAGCGGCCTAGAAACTGCTTTCATCTCGTGAACCAGAATTGACTAATCAGCGGAGTGTGTATTGGTTTGGACGGGGAACAGATGGCTTCAGTGCTGTCTGTGTTGACCTGCCCTTGCACTGATGAGAGGCAACAACCTCGAAACTAGTCTGCAGGTGGTCACCCCGTCCAAATCAAAACATAATTCTGCTGGTTGGTCATAGAGGGCACTTGCAATCGCGTCCTCTGATGTTTTGAGGAACGTTGCACAAGTAGCTGTTAGATTTAATTCAATACCCGTCGTGGTCTTAGCCAGGGGAGTAGTTGTTTTCTGACAGTTTCTTGCCATAATAAGCCTACATAGTTAGGTGTTTATGGGAGTAAAGGGTTCATCATCGGTCGGATCTCCCAAAGATTTCTGTCTTCTTCGATTAAATCTCTCAACCCGGAGATTCGGAGTGTCTTCCTCTGCTCGCTAGGTGGAGCGGCCTAGAAACTGCTTTCATCTCGTGAACCAGAATTGACTAATCAGCGGAGTGTGTATTGGTTTGGACGGGGAACAGATGGCTTCAGTGCTGTCTGTGTTGACCTGCCCTTGCACTGATGAGAGGCAACAACCTCGAAACTAGTCTGCAGGTGATCACCCCGTCCAAATCAAAACATAATTCTGCTGGTTGGTCGTAGAGGGCACTTGCAATCGCGTCCTCTGATGTTTTGAGGAACGTTGCACAAGTAGCTGTTAGATTTAATTCAATACCCGTCGTGGTCTTAGCCAGGGGAGTAGTTGTTTTCTGACAGTTTCTTGCCATAATAAGCCTACATAGTTAGGTGTTTATGGGAGTAAAGGGTTCATCATCGGTCGGTAACGACTGTTCGTTAGCAACCTAATGTACTATTATTAATAAAGTTATAATTGGACATGTTAACGAGTTCCGATAAATACATTCTCATTCTGAAATCGTCTTATTTTGACTAAAGGTGCATTTAGTCAACAACATTTTAAAATTGTGCTTAAATATAAGTTAAAAGCGAAGTTGAATCTGTTAAATCAAATGGTGCCATTCATACGACAATGTTAAATTTATGCTAAAAACCTTTGATGTTACCGTTATGTTTGTGATAATGCGTGTGCTAAAGTTGACTAAATCCACCCTAAAAAATAGTTTTTTTTCTTTATCAATCCGACACAATTACGACGTTTTCAGAAACACATACAAAATCATTCAAACTCACATATTTTTCTAAAGACTCATCCTACTATAACATAATGAAATATCAGCCAATTTGACCAAGAACCAATTCACCATATGTTTTCGTGCGGGGTTCTTTGACATGAAAAAAGGAAGGGGCTATTTTTCACTTATTTTTCAAGAAGAAACTAACTGCGAAGTCCAATGTTCATCAATAAAAGAAACTTCCATTTATTGCGAACTTTATGTATGACACTGTATAAAACGATATGGTATATTTTCTAGGTCGAATATGCCAAAACTGTGTTACTTATGGCCTGGAGTGTTGAGCGAAAAAGTTGCGTATATCCGTATACAAGGGATGGCCGAAGGATCATTCATCAACCTGGTTTCCCATTTTCCATAACTACTTTGCGCGATAAAACGGGCCTAGATTGGGATTGAGAAGTTTCCGAACTTTTCGAGACGTTACCCTCACTGGCCATAAATGTATCTTTACTCCCGGAAAATTATGGCGGATCTCAACTTTTATTTCCAGGAGATGCTGTAAGTCTGGAGAGTTCAGATTTCGAGAAGGATTTCTCAGACTAACATTGGAAGGGGAATAAAAAGTGAATTCGTTCCATTATTGATAATATCGTTGGAATAATAGCGAAAAGTTTGTAGGCTGACTGGAGGGAGGGACTTCAATTCACTGAGGGATTAAAAAAAACTTTGGTCAAGAGAAGATTCAGCAACTAATACCTCTAAAAACTACTTCGTAAATATTGCAAGAAGTCTAATTCAAGAAATGGAAAGATCAAGCTTAGCCCCTTTGTTCAAAAATTTGTACACCACTTTGAGAAGGGAAAAACATCGAAATGGCAATATTAGACCTCAGTAACAAAATAACAAAACATTTGAAAAACTGGATTATACAGATATAACTTTTTGCGATCTGAGTAAAGCATTTGACTGTGTATCACAGAAAATGTTTTCGAAGAAATTAGAAAAATATAATTCCTCTGGAAAAAGTGTAAAGTTGGTTAAATCTATTTGGAAAATAGTTTTCAAAGTGTAAGAGTGGGAAAAAATACGTGCAAGCCATGTTTTGTAATTTGAGCAAGTGAGATGTGGATGCCAAATTTTCATCGGATTATATATCAGGCGAGTAAATAGGTAGATATGGAAAGGTTTCCTCCTCAACAGATTCATCATTTATTATACCAGTGGTTCACAAATATACTTAGATTTTACTGTTATATATACTAGAGTAGAAAGGCTATCCATTCCTGTGCAATTCTTATTTTTTAGTTCACCAGTACCATTGAAAACCTCAGTGGCTGTGACAGGGTCGAAGTGAAAACTATGCATATATCTAGTTGAATCAGTAGTGCTAGATGATAATACTGCTTTGAAATGATGTTCTAAATGAGAGAATTCAATTTTTGTTTTTCCCGTTAATTTATTAACCGTTCTACACATCTGTTTTTGCCTACTTTGTTAACTATTTGAATCAGTTATTTTATTTTAATAACATATTCGTATACACGCTTTTGTGCTTTTCCTATGCTTGTGCGATATGAATCTAGCACATTTTGATCGTTAGAATTATTTGTTAGTTCCTTCAATTTCCTACCTTCAGCCTTGTGTTTCTCTTTTATCAGTTCTAATAAAACATCAGTATACAGTTGAAACAAAACATTGAAAAATGGCGAAGTCTGAAAAGTAATTAGCTGATTATAAGACTGTAGCATGTAAATTTTCGGTACTGTATTTTTTTAATTTTTGGGAAGCTTACGAGCACTATAGACTTCACCCTGTGGTGACCTACTCTCAATGAGCCTTTACGCAACATACATATATGTTTATATTCAGTTGTCTAACCATTTATATCGTAATATATACATATAAACGAGGAAATAAGAAGAAAGTGGAAGAATTTCGGGCTACACAATGATGAAAGTCAGACCAAGTAGTAGCCCCATGAAGGGACCTGGCTGAATGCACCAAGAGGGAGCAAGTGCCAATAAATTAAGAAGAAGAAGAAGTTGTCTAACCTCATTCATAGAAACCTTATCAACACAATTTCGATTCGGAAACCACATTCAATGATCAATTTACTTTTTACAAGTTGTCACTACAAGAAGAATGATTAATAAGTTCTGGATGCACCATTAGAATAATTCATAACTTTTCAATTTTCGACTTGTTCTCACTGAAACTGCATACGTTATGGACCTATTAGTTTTTCAGACTAACGCTTTGCAAGTGTCGACCTAAAAATCATTGAAAGTAAATAAAAATTACTTTAAAAACATGTGTATCAATATATACAGAAAGTTACTTATGATATCTACAGTCACTATTTTCGCTATTAATATAAATGAATGGGGAGTTTGTGTCTGTGATATAAATATACTAGAGGTTTGCGGCATTCAGACAGATTTTAAAATTCCAGAAAAAAGATTCTCCTCGAGCAGGATTCGAACTCACGACCTCCAGATTGCCGGTTTGGTGCTCTACCAACTAAGCTATAGAGAAGACATGCGTTCCATCTGCAAATCGGGATACCACTTTTTCCTAGAATTTTGGTGTTAGTAATGTCACCTACAAACTACGGCGTTTGTAGGTGTTGGGGAACTCATTCGCTTCCAATGATCATCAAGATCCTATTTACCTTTCACACCTAGCATCGTCGACAGCAGGTATCGGGTGTGGATCTCCGACCACTGAACCAGGTTAATAGCCGAATATGAAAAATGAATGGGGAGTTTGTGTTTGTGATATAAATATAATAGAGGTTTGCGGTATTCAGACAGATTTTAAAATTCCAGAAAAAAGATTCTCCTCGAGCAGGATTCGAACCCACGACCTCCAGATTGCCGGTTTGGTGCTCTACCAACTGAGCTACCGAGAAGACATGCGTTCCATCTGCAAATCGGGATACCGCTTTTTCCTAGAATTTTGGTAAATAGGATCTTGATGATCATTGGAAGCGAATGAGTTCCCCACTAATAACTAACTTTCCGAACACCTACAAACGCCGTAGTTTGTAGGTGACATTACTAACACCAAAATTCTAGGAAAAAACGGTATCCCGATTTGCAGATGGAACGCATGTCTTCTCTTTTTTCTGGAATTTTAAAATTAATATAAATATTTACTCACTTTGGCATCCAATGTTATCTTCAACTGAATTTTCGTGGGTGCTTCATATGTATGTCTGAGTTCTGGTTATTGGGAAGGTTCATAAGGAGTGTCTTCGAATTATTGTCTATGTTTTAATTTTTTGGATTTACTCTGATTATAAACCAAATGCTTTGGTTGTTTTCTCTTTTTTCGTTTATTTTTATTTGCTAGCTGTCCGATGATGTTTCAACTGTCAGCTGTCAACTGTTTCATTTTTCGAGCTATCAGCTTAGCCAGATTAGCTTCTGATCAGAGACAACCAAATACATCATTATTTTTAAGCTGGTCAAATTTGTCGGTTATGAATGGACAAACAATTATTGAAATATCTGAATGTTGGTACCCTAAATTCCGGAGAGGAAGAAAACAAAGTGGATTTCATCTACGATTGAGGTAGTTTGATGGTAGAATTCGGAGAAGCTACAGGCGTCTAGCCAGACAGGAGTTCCTGGTTTTGATCGGCTGACGAATCCTGAATTTGTAAAGTGATCCTTAGTGGATATTCCGTTCTACCCATCTCACCATCAACTCCAACGTCCTGACTTTTGATAGATGCTTATTTCGGAGTGTTACGACAATTTGGCGTTTGGAAACTTGTATGTACTATGTCAACACATTTTTTTAAAAGATAAAACCCTTCACAAGAGGTGAGTTTTCCAACTTTTCTTTTCATCGCTTTTATGCTAACGACTGAATAGAACAAATATTTACTAAAAAACATTTATAGGGTTGTTGTACCCGGAGGATTTTCACCTAGGAAATTGTGACGGTTCCTGTTCTGGTTAGGTATCTCCCATACATTAGTTAAGCCTCACGTCTCCATGTTGTGAATATTTCCAGTATGGCTCATTTGCGAAGTGTAGACTACCTTCTTCATTGAAAGTATTTGTAGACTTCCTTCCCTCATCACTCCATTCCTGGTTGGCCTAGGATTGAGTCCTAAATCTTCACGGTGGTTTCACCAGGGGAACAGGTTTCACTCACATTTTTTTATATAGGATGAAATCCAGCATTTCAAGTTTTAATTCTTTTTCAATATTGATACTCTCAGGTTGAAGTTTATATCTTTCAACGACTATCTGTAAACCACCAAATAGTACTATGCGCTGGGAATATTGATTTCCTAATGAAATCTCACATGTAATGAATTTAACCGTATAATATTGAATATTATCTGAATCGCAGTCTTATTTCGGGAAACTGTTACTCTGACCAGTGAAGATTTATTGTGGGCCGTGGTGGCCGTGCTGGTAGAACGTTCGCCTTTGGAGCGAAGGGTCCTCCCTAGCTCACACAAGTATCTCGAAGATTTCCGAGGGTTGCGCGTAGGGGTGCATCGGTTGACGGAAATAACAATTTTAACAACAACAACAAAAAAAAACAATTCATATTAAATATTTGTGTGTTCATATATGTTTCATTTATTTTTTGATTATCACTCATCAACTTGACAACATCATATTGTGAAGACTCTTACAGTTTTGGGTACAACATCTAAATAGTCATTATTCGGTTGCTCAACTTTCCAAGTGACTATTTGACATTGACATATTAAAAGTTGTTGTGGCCCCCCACTTATTTTTGTGACCATTCTGTTACTGTTTAATGATATAATTCTGTCATAAACGAACCAATAGTGCTAACCTACGAAGAGCTACCGTCTACTTTGCTCCTTTTTATATAACTTCTTTTTGAAAATAGGGTTACAAGGCGTTGGAAAAAATATAAACTATGAAGATTGATTTGAAGTGACAGGATTATTTTGCAAACCCTTGGAACTCATTAGAAACTCCAGCAGTGCTCTTTCAACATTCCAAATTCATATCGGCTGAGTGTACTTGTTGATCTCATCAGGACCTTTCCACCTGATCCAAGTTGGAGTCCAATTTGATTTATCCAGACCAGACCGTTACCATAATTTCTGTAGAAATCACGAGTAGAATATTTCGCATTCCACCCAACCCACCGAATTCGCGTGTAAACACAGAAAAGTAAATAAAGCCCTTTCAACACCGAAGCAGTGTAATAATTCCTCATAAACTTTGGAATGGAGCTAAGTACTGAGCTAATAGCCATGTTTAACAATCTGAACGATCGAGGTAAAGCCATATTTCAAATTAATCTTGAGTTTCATCCTTGTACTATTTGTTTACGTGAAGCTCCTAATTTATATCAACTTTTCAATTAAATGATCGGCCCATTCTTCAGTTTAATATCCAAAGTATTTATTTTTTATCTGAGTGGGAAGTAGACTGGTCATCAAGTGCTTTTTGGGCCAAACTTTTTTTTAAGCCACAGAAAAATATGAATGAGGTGTAATTCGATTCGGAATACCATTTAGATTATTTTTGAAAAAATTCAATAGACGCTTGCAAAAATTGTAAAAGTTATTAACAATTGACTGAAAAAAAATGGTGTTTGGTTTTTTGCAAATATCTCAAAAACTGATAAATTGTGAAAGGCTTTCGCGGCCAACGTCACTTACATGATGGTTCTACAGGTTGTAAGGCCGACGTATGTTCTGAGAAGGTCTCGACGTTTCGCCAACACGAGTGACTAGCATTTTCAAGAGTTATTTTGCAAATTTCTGCTTTCTTAAGTTGCTGTCAAATGTTTGACATTTGTTATACGTTGTCTCAATAAATACCTGTGATTTGACGTTCTTACATCTGATTGGTCCATAGCGTTAGCAGACATCATAGAATCGTTTGTACCGTTATTTTGTGGGTAGGGAGCTAATTGAGAATTTTTGAGAACTGGAAGCCAAACCTTGTTCAATTGTAGTCCTTCTTCGGTTCTGTTGAAGTTGCTGTGGTGTTTCTGGATTTCAATTGCTTCCCGGAAGAGTCTTGGGTAATAGGCAGATGTTGAAGAGATGACTTGGGTTTCTTCAAATTTCACTCTATGGTTATCGTTGTTGAGAGTATGTTCTGCGACAGCGGATTTCTGTGTGTGTGCCCTAACCGACAGCAAGCCTTGTGCTCTTTGATTCTTGTTTTAACGGAGCGTTTCGTGGTTCCGATATAAACGCTGCCACAAGAACATGGAATGCGATAAAGCCCAGAAGAGCATAGTACGTCTCGTTTGTCCTTCGCTGATCTAAAGTGGTCTTTCAGTTTGTTTGAAGGTTTATAAACGGTTTTAATCTCATATTTTCGTAGAATTCAACGAAGTAATAAAATACAGGGTGTTCCATTGAAAAAAATATAGGTTTGCGTCGTATCTTCAAAACCATACCCCGAAAAAAAAAATAAGTACGCCACCGGATTCTACGCAGAATTCTGTATCAGATGTACTTTTTAGCTCAGCATTATTTCTAATAACTTCGGAGATAAAGAAGGGGCCCGAAAAGTATCAATTTCCAAAATCGCCCTGTATCTCATAAACGGAAACAGTTATGCAAAATCTGATTAGGCCAACTTGAGTTTCACAAAAAAAAGGACAGGAACGTGAAAACCGCAAGGCTCTATCTTAAATAACAAGTGAGAAACCTGGCTGTCTCACCCAAAATGGGATGCACTGTACAATCCCTGCACATTTATGCTGATTTGGAATTTTGGCAATAATCTAAAATAAACTCTTGAATTTTAAAATAATAATATTTAAACTGTTATATCAGCTAAAAGGCTCGGGATAACAGAATTGGGACGAGTATTGCTACAAGAGTAAATTGTTAAAAATTTTGTTTTGAAAAAACAAAAATACTGTTCAAGATGGAACAAATGCCGAAAATGACTAATAATTAGTAAAAATGAAGAGGAGGTTTTTTGTATAAAGTGTATAATTTCTAAATATGCAAAGCGCTTCCGACTTTCGTCATCTTCAGTGCTTCCTGAAAGTAAATACTCTGGTTGTGAGGGATTCTTGAAATTGAATTTATTGATTTGTAGGTTATAAAATTTGGAAAAATGTTTAAAGTTAGATGAGTACTTACAAGTCAGGTAACAGGAAGAATTACAATTTTTGAAGTCATCTTATATGTATTTTATAAAATTTCTGGCTTAATTCCAACGATTATTATGTTAAAATTTGAAGGCCATGAGGGTATGTCAAGTATTTTGAAAGACAAAATTACTTCATCTGTCAAAGTCAAAGACTCAAATATAATACCAACTTGTGTTAGTAGTAAATTGAAATGTTTGGTTATAAAAGGGTAGACAACATAATGTCACGGTCGCCAAATGTTGTTTTAAGTTTGAGAAATAGTGAAAACTACGTAAAACTGTGTCTAAATGAACTTTATTTTGCTTGACAGTTTTTTTCATGAGAAGTCTGATCTTTAAATTCTGACATTATTATTTCTATAAACATATACACGGTGATAACAATAAACATAAACAGTCAGCTTCAAAAAATAGAAAAAAAATCGCAAAAGTATCTGAAAACGGATCAGCAAATAACACATCTCACCAGACTCGTTTATTTGTTTTCTAATGACAATGAAATATGTATCTATTGCGGATGAACGTCGAAAACGTAAGCAGTGAACGTAAAAGCCGGCGTGACAAATGGCAGAAGAACGTTTTCGCGAATACAAATAGATTTGAAATTGAAACATAAAACGTGCCGGTATGGGCTATCGATATTAGTTCCGCATCAATTGCTTGATATGAATTTTGAGTAATGTTTCGATTTATACTGGAAAAGTGATATTTCCATACTGTAAGCGTATTTTTTGTAACGCATGTTTCCTTGTTTCAGTCGCTTCCAGCTTGTTATTAATCTGTGGATCCAGGTATGTAGAATTTGCCTGGTAGAATCAGTATTTTACAAATTATTTGGCTCGAATCCCAAAACTAAAATTCCACTTTTTGGAAAACCTGACCACGATCTGTGATGTGCTGTAACTTAGCAAGAATTGAGCCTATAGAAAATTCCGGCTACTTAGAAAACAAACCAAGTGAGTTTGTATGCTTCCACACACAATTTTGAAATAAGAAGCAAAAAACAAATACAGTTCAAAAATTTCGCTAATTTTTGCGAAAATCTCAAATGCACTCTATTGATTATATCAATCAAAGAGTTTGGACCTGCTGATTATGCTTACTATTTATAGTAATAATACTCCCTCAAACATTCGAATGAATGTACTCAGAGCCAAAGCTTATGCGGGTAGTGGACAGCCATTATTCTACCACCAATATTTCTGAACACAGGATGTTAATTGGATCTGGTGTGCTATTTGTAAAAATTATCAACAATGCTTCGGTCGCTGTGCAAACCAACAGCTAATTACTCGTTACAATGTAACTGCAATTGCTGTGAATCGTTTAAGAGAATTCGATAAATCAGTAACTCATAGCTGGTTATATTAGGCATTTCAATATTGACGGTGATGTCTGTTTCATATGATTTTCGGTTTGATTTGAGGAATTGTTGTCAGCAAGTTCATTTAACTTGACAAGTTCATAATATCATTTCCATTTATTGTATCAGAGAGCGTTGTTAGTTTTTCATGTGTAGAATATAACATTTGTTTGGATGTTTTAGACGATGTAGTAACTTGATTACTTATATTTCGGACGTCCATCATTTTAATGGTTGAAAGATTTCTATCTCTTTCAAATTTTTTTCACAACGTTTCAATTGCTTGAATCCGCAATCGTCTTCTGGTGAATAGTGACAAAATCAGATGCTACGCTACCTTTTATAGGTCTATAATTAAGTGTAATTACGCGCGGTCTTGTGGCGCGCGTGGTTTCGCGCTTTTTCTCCCTCCAAAACGGTCCATGAGCGGTTTCCATACGTTTTTAATTTCCACGCTTGGTTGACTGAAGGCACTATTGGCTTCTATGTAGGTGGTTTCCAAAAATTTCCGTTTGAACCAATGTTCCTCTCTATGAAGAACACTAGCTTCGTCCCAGAGAATTCGGTGGTGTTTTGTCCAGGCGTGGTCAGCAATTCCCGATTTTGATGTTTCCCCTCGTTGAGTCCACTTTTTGTGTTCGGCTATTCTTAATGATAATGGCCTCTTGGTCTCTCCGATATAGGAATCTCCACATTCACATGGGACTTTGTAAATACAGTTTTTGCTGGATTCTGTTGTGTTCTCTGGTTTCGTCTTGGTGAGGAAGCTTCGTAAGGTACTGCCGGATTGGAAGCAACTCTTGATGTTGTATTTATTTCCGATCCTTCTGATCTTCTCGGAGATACCCCTGATATAGGTAAGAATGAGAACGGGGTTTTGTGGTCTTTCTTCGGTTGTCTTGGTCTTTTCGAGTTGTTTCTGAACTTCTCCTATGAGCTTCTCTGAGTTTCCGTTTCGGCGTAGGTCCTTTTTTATTTGGTTAATTTCCGCCTCCAATGACTCCTGGTTGTTGCAAATAGACAATGCTCTCTCCACCAACGTTCTTACGATTCCCCTCTTTGAGGAGTTTGGGTGATTAGAGCCGTAGTTGAGATACTGCCCTACATAGAAGCCAATGGTGCCCTCAGTCAACCAAGCGTGGAAATTAAAAACGTATGGAAACCGCTCATGGACCGTTTTGGAGGGAGAAAAAGCGCGAAACCACGCGCGCCACAAGACCGCGCGTAATTACACTTAATTATAGACCTATAAAAGGTCGCGTAGCATCTGATTTTGTCACTATTCACCAGAAGACGATTGCGGATTCAAGCAATTGAAACGTTGTGAAAAAAATTTGAAAGAGATAGAAATCTTTCAACCATTAAGATGATGGACGTCCGAAATATAAGTAATCTAGAATATAACAATTTTTTTTTTCGCATTTTCGATGGAAAAGAGCTTACTTCTTTGAGAAAAATTGTAAAGGAAAGTACTAGTTTGTGATTAGCAACCCTTTTATTATATATCATTGTATTGCACTTCCATAGCTAGATTAACTGTTTGATTGATTCATGACAGATATCTATCTGAGGCAAGTAGTTTTAGAGGGGCAACTATAATGATTTATGTTTTACCTCACTGATTGATGCTTTATCATGAAAGTACAAAAGCTTGCTCTTTGCGTGAGAAAAGTAAGTTTTGTATTTCGTAAAGATTTATATTATATTACCAGTCGATAGAAAATTATAACACAAACTATATTTATCCACGACAATTTAATTCATGCAGTAAAAATGCCATACGTCGCGGTGTTTGTCATTATGACAGCGAAAAAAGTTTGCCCTAACTTTTCCAGCGACAAAACCTAATTTTTGAAAGCATGACAACCAGCATCGTAAACAAATTTTTGATGACGTTATGTCAATTTTTCTCAAACTTGTTTATTTCGCGATTTGGACAGTCTCTGAGTGGAGAAATTATGTGAATACTGTGAATTCAACTACGTCAACTTGGCGACAATTTGCGATGTTTTGTTTGGAAAAAAATTTGAACCCATTGCAGAAACTTCCACTGAAGAGTTAGCTTCTATTTCATGTGACTGGGCATTCAACATGAAGAAGAACAATGGAGAAGACTATAAAGAGAGTGCAGTTAAAATTATTTGGAACAATTCAGCAAAAATGTTACAAGAGAAGTACTTCAAAGAATATGAAAGATTTTTTAACCCGTTCACGGACATACAGTTTGAGAAAGCAAGAAATGCACGCGACACAAAACGCAAAATTTTGCAAGCAATCTCAGAAAAAAGGAAGGTGAGTTCTAAGGCTCTCACAAAACAAGAACTTTCTGAATTTTTTTCGTTAAATTGACAAGCAACAAAATTTTCATTAATACATGTCCAGTTTACTTCGACAAAAAAAAAGCTCTCGTGTAATTATAAGTGACAAGGTTGAGAAATTTGTGTTGAAATAATTCTGGAAATGGAACAAACAGATCAAATTTGATGAAACGTAAAACGATTCTCAATCAACCAAAATGCTTTTTTAATCCCTCCTTCTGATTTCAACTCGTGAAACCAGATATGAATGAGGGAACAATGTGAACTTCACAATAATGGATCTGACAAATATTTCAGTATCGGGATCAAATTACTCAGTGGAATTCAATACAAGCAAAATCCAATCAATCTATTTTCCTGAAAGGGCAAATCTCTCCTTGACATTTGTGTTATACTGCGACATCTTGTTCAGTGTCATTACACTCGTCTTATTTAAAGCTCGACATTACCATTATAGACCAAAAGCCCATGAATACCATACCTACGTAATAGAATATAGAGACCGAAAATTTTCCTGCGGAACTACACAACAGCAGGTGAGAACGTTCAGCTACTATGAACTTTGAGTCGTCTCTGACAGGTGAAATGTAGTAGAGTAGCATACAATTGTGGTACAAAAACTACATAGTAAGAAATATAAACTTTTTTTAAATGTTCTACGGAGGAGTCCTATTGGAAATTAGAACATATATTGTCAGACACTTTCTTTGTTGGAAATTCTCCGCCAGACACCAGTCTAGTTCAATGAATTATAATTTTTCATAATTATTGCATGAAATCTGAATTCTATTTATATACTTGGGCAACTAGTTGAAAATATTTCCCAAGCAGCCCGACAGTTTCGAACCCATAGTTTTTTTATAATTAATTTCAAATTTACACAGAGAGAAACAAATGTATGTTTTCTTCACAATTGTAAATATTTTCAGAACAATTTGTTTCTAAAAAGTTGACAGCACTAATTTGTTGATTTTTCTGAATATTATGTACTAACCGTATACAAGGAATGAATAAAAACTAAGTGTTTTGTTTAAAAAACAAACACAACTTATGTTCTATTGTTGCACCACCTTTGCATTATTACTTGTGGTATACACAAAATATACAAAATTAATCGGTGTGTTGTGCGACGAATGTCAACAACTTGTGCACTGTTTATGCATGAATTGTATGAGAATGATGAACCTAAAATGTAATAAATGGCAACAATTTGTGTACCAAGTATGTACACGAATTGGCCGCTGCTAGTGTGTGGTTCGTGTCACACTTCAAAAGTGTCTAACATCTAATGTCAATAGTGTCAACCGTCTGTTGTCTAATAATCCTAACCAAATTTCTTACATTACATTTGAATCTCTCCACGTGTGGAGAAAATTCAAATAATTTTTTAAACAAATTTTATAACAATGACTTAATATTTTTACTGTTTGACGTATTTTAATTTGTTTTGTTCATCTTTTTCACATATGCGTTACATGACATGTTGTTTACAAATTTTAAATATCACATCCATAGCAATCATTCTTATCAACACAGTAAGTGTTTCTTCTTTCAAGTTTTCTTTCCATTTTATCGTACAATTTTGCTTGTTACTTGTAGCTTCCCTGAAGATGACAGTATTCACTGTTGAAATATCGGAAATATAGTTTTAAAAGAGTACACGTTTTGCTTGCTGTTATACCCAAAAATTTCCTGTTCGTATCCTAACTAGTCAGCAAAGACTACCCTTCTACATCCTCGTTACTATTGTACATTATCAATACCGAATGGGAATTGGGTTTTAAAAAGCTCCGTGTGGTAAAGTCCTTTGAGGGGTATAACATCAATTTTTACTACTACGATCAAATAGTGGCCAATATCGAAAAAAAAAGTTCTTCAAAACGAATTTAGGATGGAATTCAGATTATTAGATACCACATCAATGTGTACGGAAACACTGTTTTGAAAATATCAAGAAAGGTGCTTTCACTCGAATGAAGGGTTTCAGACAACCAGAAAACCGAGATCCTCTTTAGGACGAATCCATAAACTGAAATTGAGATGGCCGATGAAAAATGTGAAAATGATAAAGGTAACTGCGCTCCGCCCAATTTTCCACTCATACCCGAAAATTTACTACTGCAGCTGTCGGGTGGAACAGAATTAGAATTTCTTTTCTGTCTGCGATGGCTTTCGTCTTGGATTTACTGCATTAAAGCAACCTGTTATTTATTATGCCCTTTCGATTCAGGATGCGGGAGAATTCACGAATAATTCTCGGTTGAAAAGAGATCTGGACGTTACTGGATTCGAATATATCGAGTCTCTAGAACTAGACCACACTCAAATAATTTTTTCTCGGACGTATTGAGAGGAAATTCCTATCGAAGTGAAAATCGGTTAAAAGAATGTATCATTACTTAACGATATAGAGAGAGAGGCATCAACGTATTCCAAGTTGGATTGTCATAAGTCATGACAATTTAGGTACTAAATCTTATACCAGGTGACTACGAAGTGAGGTACGCCCTCCAATTTTTCTATACAGGGCGTGGATAATCATACATGATCTATCCATCTAGAATATTTTTATCAATACAGAGTTGTCGCTTTTATTAGAAAGTACTTTGTTATTTCAAATTGAACACTCCGTATACTGAATCACTTTTGGAACCCTCATAGAATTCCTCATAACTTTTTTTGGTGTTTCCCTATACCTGTGACGGTTAGCGGAAAAAAAAGTATTTTGTCCAATTTTTGTGCAAAGGCTGATCATTGAAAATTTGCTCCCAACACAAAGGACTCCGCAAACTCCTTATGGAATTTGCGGAGTCCTTTGCAAACTCCTTGGATTTCTTTGAATTTTTGGTATGATATAGTCCATGTAATTCTCAACCAATGTTATCATTACCCCAACCCAAAAAAAGAACAGTTTTGCTGCTAGGGGTGTTGAAATCACCCCTTGCGCATATTTCCAAGAATATTCTATTTATCCGGTATATATATATATATATATATTTATATATATGAATCCGGTTACAATATTTTCACTTGTTTCATTGTTACTAATGTTGCACAATATTGTGCTAGTTTATAAAAAAATTCTTTTCTCCCTTCTTCCCCCAACTCCTATTACGAAAGGCAAAAAAAATTCGGGCAGATTTTTATGATTACCTCCCCTCCCACCAAAAGGCACAAAACGAAAAAATGTCGTTGGATTTTTCTGAATTTTTAATATGATGCAGTTCAAGTTTTTTTTAAATAGAAATCGATTGGGTGACAAACCCCAATAATGAATAGTTATGATGCTAGGGGGCGTTGAAATCATACATTTCTCAGAATAGACTATTCATTATCATAGGCCGAAACAATATCTCTACGAATTTCAGTTTAGATTTTGCTGGACAATTGTGTGATTTTTTATAATAAAAAAATCTGAAACCTCCCTCTTACTCCCAACCCCTATTTTAAAACACGAAAAAAATTTGTTCAGGTACCAACTCAAATTCAAGTTGTTTTCATTTATTTTCAAGATTTTTTAAATTAATTGATATTTAAATAACATGAACGCCCTACTAAGAAGTCAGCAAAATCCACCAATGGTTTTTTGAAAGTAGGGAATGGTGAAAGTACGATTTCCTCAATTCAAGCTGATCAAAACATTTGAGGGGCCCAGTTCCAAAGTGTACAACTCCAGTTCAAACAAATTTCCAGAAAACAGGAAAAACCTCGCAATTGAAGGTGGTGCATTCTTCTTGAAATTTAAACATTATATTATGAAGTTATCATTATTATTTGTAAGATGGGACGATACTGATTTTGATATGTGTGGGGTGAACATAGGAGTTCCACAGGGCTCAGTTCTAGGGCCATTAATATTTTTACTTTACATAAATGATCTCCCACAATATTTGGGTATAAGTTCAATATATCACTATTTGCCGATGATACTTCAATTTCACAAGAGGCCGATAGTCCTGTGGAACTTCAAACTAAACTCAATATCATTAGTGAACGATTTACAGATTGGTGTCGCAGAAACAGGCTTATAGTCAATCCAGAGAAAACAGTTTTGATTCAATTGTTTGGCAGGAAATATACATACGAACCAGTGAATATTGAAATTACCAACACGACAATATGTCTATCAGAGACAACTAAATTTTTCGAATTACACATAGATTCTGGACTAAGTTGAAAGTTTCATATAAACTATGTATGCAAAAGATTAAACTGCAGTTTCTACTCATTGCTACAATTAAAAAAGGTACTGGATGAAAACTGAAGGATGTCTATCATGCAATGTTCAATTCAGTTCTTTCTTATAATGTACTCATGTGGGGTGATGGAACAAATATAGAAAGAGCGTTTGTGGCTCAGAAACGTATTATTCGTGTTTTATATGATCTTGGTTACACAAATTCCTGTACACCCATTTTCAAAGAAAAAATATTTTAACATTACCCTCCATATACATTTACAGTTGTCTACTCAATGCGAAAAAACACGAAAACAGGTTAGAAAATAATTCAAAGTGTCACATATATCCTACTAGAAACGGAAACCTACTAAAATTACAACAACACCGAACTTCGTTGTTTCGAAAGTCACCTTCTGCAGCAGGCACAAGGTTTTAAAATCGTTTACCATCAGCCATAAGACATATTTCAGAACTTCCTTTGTTCAAACTGAAAGTAAAAAAATATTTGTTGGAGGAAACTTTTTATTGTATAAACGAATATCCGGAGAACTCTTGTAGAAAATAGTTATATGTAATGTGTCGTGATGATTGTGATAGTTTTACAAGTCTTATATGTTTATAATAGAGGTTTTGTGGCATTCGGACAGATTTCAGACAGATTTCTGGAATTTTAAAATCTGTCTGAATGCCACAAAACCTCTATTATATTCATATCACAGACACAAACTCCCCATTTATCTTATATGTTTATTTTAATATATTACACTAAGTACCTATATGTTTATATTATTTCTATATAATTTTTTTACGGTCCATTCAAGGAATAAATATTTTATCATTATATCTTATTATCATTATATTATATGTCTTCAAAACCTTTTTACAGTTCTTCGTATTGTATATATTTTAAAAATGTTTATATGTATGTATTCATGTATATATTATGCATGTGTGTATTCATTTTATATCTTTTTTTTGACATGTCCAATACTGTGTAATAATGGTCTTACTGGATTAAACGAATTATTATTATTATTATTATTATTATTATTATTATTATTATTATTATAATAATTATTATTATTATTATTATTATTATTATTATTATTTTTTTTTCCTTGGTGTTTTGGCATCGACTGCTATGGTCATTAGCCATGTGTTCTGGATAGGCCTTGTTACTAACTCCATACGCCACTTTAGGAGCAGCACTGTTAATTTTTAACGCAACAGTGAATCGTGGAGGATTATTCCCAGCCGACACGAGCCTCAGTCATTCAGACTTTCACATCTGAAAATGAAAAAAGATCGCACCGTCTGGGAATCGAACCTGCAATCTCTCGATTACCAGGCGAGCGCTTAACCACTGCGCTAATCCCCGCCCTTATTATTATTATTATTATTATTATTATTATTATTATTATTATTAAAGATGATTCATGGAGTTCTAGAAAAAAAATGTTTTCTTTTCCAAAAATATTTACAAAAAAGTTATGGTGATTGTACTTTATGGAATTTTTCAAAAAAATGTTGTCACTCTTTCAATCCTTCTTATTGCAATTCCCAAAATTTCCATGAAAGATTTTTTACAAACTGGAACACATTTTTTATGTTCACTAAGATAGAGAGATACATCGTATTATCGACATCGACCGAGGCTTTGTTACTAACTCCATACGCAGCGAGGACCCTTCAACCATGAAACGTGGAAGAGTTATTCTTCAATGAGCCAGACATTATTACCCCGAAAAGAAAAAATCCGACTCATTGAAGAATCGAACCCGCGACCTACAGGTCACGAGCCGAGCGCCTAACCACTGCGCTTGCTTGAAACATTTTCCCGATGTGTCTGGAATTTTGTAGTCTCCGTTATAATTTTACAGTATTTTAAAATGAAGATATCTTGATAAATTTTTGGTTTAACTTCATGAAACCTGCTAAATATTCGTAATTTCAGCCATTGTGAGAGCAATGCACCGGAATGCAGCAGTTCTGTGGCCCCTTGTTGGGTAAACCGGAAGAAAAAGCGGACCTTCTTAATAAAGAAACAAACGTCCGGAAGAAAAAGCGGACCTTATGAATAAACAAACAAACGTCTTTTATAAACTTAAACTAACCTCAATTAATTACTCTCGTAAAAATATTTAGACATGTACTCATCCACTTTGCAATCGATGAAACTAATTCTTCTGTTGAATCAAATTCAGAAAACATCCTTACGAGCTATGTCTAGTTATAATCTGTTAAAACAACACGTTAACAGATTTTTGCGCTAAAGATATAATACTCATTTTGAAAATCACTGTAAATATAAATAATGGCCAAATATTCATTGGACATTGACATTGGACATTGACATTGATTCTTGAATAACGAATAATCACTATTATAGTTGCCTTCCAGATCTCACCTCAAACAGATCTCTCTCTCTCTCGCACTCTCTCTCTCTCTTTCGCTCTTTGACTCTCTCTTTCGCTCTCTCTCTCTCACTCTTCCTGTCTACATCCTGCAATATTAGCATGTCTGGTTATAAAGGAATAGGGTCACTATTTTCTTTGCTGGATACAATACAAGCTTGCTTAGGTAGCAGCAACTTTAATTAGTTCTCCTAGGATTATGTAATCTTTATAGTTATGTACACATATTTTTTTTTTGTTAAAGACGAATCTGTATCTGTTTTATATCTGAATTGAATAAATTTACTTTAGTTTACTTTACATTGTACGTTTTGCTTCAATTGACGAGTTTGGAGTTTTTACACCAATAATAGACTGGCGATTGACCGTTTTGGTACGAAATTATAGTTTATTTCAATTCAGCACTAAAAGTTACATTTGTAACGCCATCTACTTCATTTTCTGTAGAAAATACAGATTTCACACTTTGGAACTAGGCCCCTCATTTATTTTGATGAAGCATTCACAAGTAGTCGAGAATTAATTTTTTTCGTGTTTTAGAATTGTGGTTTTTTATAAAAAATTACACAATTTTTCAGAATAGTCTAAACTAAAATACGTAGAGATATTGTTTCCGCTTATAATAATGAATAGTCTATTCTGAGCAAGGAATGATTTCAACGCCCCCTAGCATCAAAACTATTCATTTTTGAGGTTTGTCTCCCAATCAATTTCTATTTAAACCAACTTGAACTGAATCATATTGAGGGGTGATTTCAACGTCCCCTAGCAGCAAAACTGTTAATTTTTTCAGGTTGGCGCAATGGTTGAGAATTACATGACTACATCATACTAAAAATTCAAACCGTGATCCAAATTCCCTAAGGAGTTTGCAGGGTCTTTTACGAAATATTGCAATTTGGGCCATCGCTGCATGAGACCATTAGTATTCTGTCGATGAACTGGATCTCAGTTTCTGCTTATTTAGAGGCTCGGTGACTCGGTGACTCATGAAATTGACCGAAACACAGTTTTTTTTTCAAATTATTGGATAGAGATTTAGATAATAGGCTATGTACTCCATTCTGACAGAGAACTGACATATTTTTCTTCCATTGTCATCCTGAAAAAGTAATCAAAAAGAAGTGTGGATGATAAATACGCACTCCACCGCTGCCTCAAACTTCTGCCTCTTCATAATGCGATTATAAGAACTTCCTCCATATTTACTCTGATACGACAACTCACAATATAGCTCTTAGGTCGGTCGGCCCTTTTAGGGATAACAAAGGGAATATAAGCTATTTGCCGAGGCATAAATTCGATAAAACAAGAATTTCAGACGAAAGCCCATGTCGGAACGGTAATTGAGTTTCAACCCTGTTATATTTTCCTTCCGATTTCGAAACCGGCGGAGGAATGAAATGGATATCACCCGGAGAAATGTTGCACATTTCCTCAAAGAGGGGTGGGTATCAGATCGAGCATTCATATACTTCAGTGATCTTTGAAAGCTATGATGGGGTTTGAGTCAAAATTTAGGCCAAGCTGTGGATAAAAATAAGAGGCCTTCTCACACAAAATATAAGACGGAAATGGTCTATGTTACTTTTGATAAGATACTTCGTGAATGAAATCAGGTTTTCGCCCCAGCAAAATCACTCAGTGGATTGTTCAAACAAGAAATAGTGGAAAAAAATTACAACTTTTTTGTTTTTTTGCGAATATCTCAAAAAGTATTGAAGAAATCGTTTAACAGTCGATGAAACTTTTTTGGGGAATTAAAAAACCTACAAAATGGTTCTTCATACTACCAGACCAGATCAGTGCATTTTTCACTGAGAAAATCAAGGCCAACCTCGAAAAAGAGACCATTTTTCAAACATTCATTTTTTTTATAAATCTGATGCTGGACAAACAATGTTGTGGAAACTGATAGATAATAATATGTGGTTCAACTGTTCGCAAGATGGTTTTTGTCCGATTTGTAGTTTTTGTCCGATTTGTAGATTTTGCACAATCGTGTTATATACAATTTAAGGACAAATCTTTCTGAATGCGATCTAAGGGAAAATATCTTATTCAAATTCTATGAACGGCATTCGGAAGTAGAGATCTTTAACTAAATTCTTTTCATTTTGGATTTTCAACTGAGAGGTGGGAAATGTATTCATTCCACGTTTTCTCCAGTTTTTTATTACAGGTTACGGGCCCAGTCCTTTTCTAAGTAAATCATAGTCTGTTCTGGTACGTAACGTCAGTATTGAAAACGATATTCCGAAAATTGAGAAACTTCATGATGATAATTGGGGTCAGTGGAAGTTTATGATCAGGATCTACCTGAAGGCTGCCGATCTGTGGAAAATTGTAGCAGGCACCAAGCATAAACCAAATGACGTAACAGAGGTAGCAAAATAGCAAAAAGGCGATAGCATGGCTCAACGAGTAATTGTTTCCACTGTGGATTCTTAGAAGTTGGTACACTTGATGGGATGTGAAACCAGTACAGAGATGTGGACTAAATTAAGCAAACTTGACGAAAACAAAGCGGAATCCAGTATCCATTTGCTACAGTCACAATTTCACAAATTCTCGAAATCTCCAGAAGTCGATATCTCCACCTATTTGGCTAAACTGCAGAACATTTGCCAGAATATGAGTGCACCGGGAGAAAACATATCCAAATCTATTATGATGACAAAAATCCTGATGACGTTTCCTGAAACATATAATCATTTCCATGCCGCTTGGGAAATGGAAGTTACTGTAAATGCTTTAAAATGACATTTTGAAGCGTTTTGATCAACTTTCAGAGACATTTTCAACACATTTCCCACCCTTTAGATAAAAATCCAAAATATACGAATTGTAGATCCTGGTCTTTACTTCCAGATGCCGTTTACAGAATTTGAATATGACGATTTCCCTCAAATCGGCTCATCTTGCAAGATGTTCCCTTAAATTGTTTATAACGCGATTGTCCAAAAACTTCACATGGGACAGAAACAATCTTGCACACAGTCGAACTACATATTATTATCTATCAGTTTACGTAATATTGTTTGTTCAGCTTCAGATTCATAACAACTATGAATTTTTGAATAATTGTCTCTTTTTCGAGGTTTTCCCGTATTTTTTCAGTGGAAAATGCACCGATCCGGTCGTATAAAAATCTTTTTTGTAGGTTTTATAAATCTTTAAAAAAAATTCAGTAATTGTAAAACTATTCTTTGAATAATCCTTGAGATACTTCCAAAAAACCAAAAAAGTTGTATTTTTTTTCACTATTGTTTGTATAAAAGCGATTTTGGTGGGGCGAAAACTAGGGTTTTCATTAAGGAACTATCCTATAAAAACTAGTATAGCTTGGTCTAATTGTATATAGACCTAGTTGGGATTTTGATTTGAGAGAGTTTTTCAAGATCATGAGACGTCTATTCTCTTTTCTTGTCAGAGATATTTCACCGCCTGGGAAAATTATACAGTATCAAAACTTTCCTTGTCGAGGAAAAATAACTGGTTTTTAGCCAATAAACTCTTGACATTAGATGTTTGAGAATGCACACGAGATGCATCAGATGTTATTGCTTTTACTATATTTCAGAAACTATTTTTTTACTATTCTTTTAAATACCTCCATTACAGTTTCCATCCATAAAGGAGGTGAAAACTCGATCCTTACAACTACAGGCTTTTTTCACTCATACCATTTCCAGGAAAAATACTTGTGAAACTAGTAAAAACGAGATTAATATATTTTATACTGGTTATCCAGAAATACTTAGCTATAGATTGAAAAATATTATCACTGACGATGAGAAAACATTATAAAGGACTGCACTCATATCAGCGGGGATGGTGATGTACTGTGTTGGATCTGATCAAATCATCCTTTGGAACCAGTAAATTTCCCAAAAATATTAATGAGAACAATATTATCCTGTTCTATACGAACACCTATAAATGAAATGTGTTTATTGAAGTGGCTGTTGATAACAACAGATCTAGAAATATTATATTCAATCTCAAAATTCTGCCTTTGTTAAAGGGTTGAGTAATTTCAATGACTTCCGGGATAAATTAAAACATGCAAATTTGCTATCTATATTAAAATCAAAATTAGAGAACATCATGCTTGATGAGTGCAGTCCTTGACTGCGATATTTATTGTTTTCTAGTTATTCTGAATGTTGAATGATATGTTTCTTGCTGTCTGCTTGTACGAGGATGTATTGATGTCTAGTAAGCCTAGACCGTTCCCTGCATAAACAAAATATTGCGTCACCATAGCAACGAACAATAACTTATTAGAAGTGTCAGTGTAAAGTTTGACGTCAAAAAAGTGAACCAGAGTTACGCAATAAATTAAAACAAAAAATATGTCCACCAAAATTGTGAAAATCGAAAAATTGGAGTATCGAGCCATCATCAAGTACCTGTATTTAAAAGGGTTAAGAGGTAAGCAGATTTACGAAGTTTCGTCCAAAGATCTGCTGGAAAAGTTCTTGCTTTAGGTTTTTAGGATTGCCATGGAGTAATCATGATTGATTTTTTGGATAAGGCTAGAACAATAACTGGAGATTACTATTCGACATTACTGACCACTCTACGAGAAAAAAATAAAGAGAAAAGACGCGGAGAGCTATCCAAAGTTGTTTTGTTCTTACAGAACAACGCCCCTGCACAAAAATCTCATGTTGCCATGCAAAAAATTCGTGATTTAGGGTTTGAATTACTAGAACACCCTCCTCGTTCACCAGATTAGGCCCCGTCCGACTATCATCTCTGTCCTCAACTAAAAAAAATTAAAGGTCGTAAATTTTCTTCCAACGAGGAGGTCATGAAAGCTGTGGAAGTCTGGTTTGCAGAGCAAGAAGAAACATTTTTTTTGAAAGGTCTAGAGACGTAGCAGGTTCGCTGTAATAAATGGATCCAATCAAGAGGAGAATATGTTGAGTAATAAAATATTTTGACATTGAAATTTTGTTTGGTTCTATAGAAGGCTAAGAATTTTTCAATATATCCTCGTAATTAATGTATTTTAATATACAGTGCGCATCATAAGTGTTACCCCCCCCCCCCTATCTAACTCGTTACGGGACTCTTGTTAGGAAAATCGCCGAGATACGTCGATTTTTGATTTCTACAGTGTACATTCTCGTATGAATAGCATGGGGTGGTGAGTGATAGCTCATTTGAAAGGGGGTTTTATTCTCTATTCTACCATGCAAAGGAATTGAAATATGTTACATTATTTCAAGATTTATGAATGTTTAAGAATAACGACAATTAACGTAGCGCACTCACCCTTCGAATTACAAAGTCGGCCCTGTATGATATCGGTGTTGGGTCAGACGTCAAGTGAGACGTAATTGTCGTGTGCGTAGATATTAACTGCACGTTTTTGTAGGTGTTTTTGGGTGTTTGCGGATAAATGGTCAATACAAGAAAATGATATCACGGATAGTGCGAGTCAGTGTAGTCTAGCTGTTAGTTGTGCTTGCTATTCATCTTCAAATAATGGTTGCACCACGTGCGTTGAATGAGAAATGCGAAGCAATTGTAATTTTTGGTGAGGCTCATCGAAATTATCATTAGGCGGTACGAATGTTCAATGAACGTTTTCCGGATCACCCTATTGATAGACATTATTTCAAACAATTAGTGGCAACATTTTATGAGAACGGCAGTGTGCAAAATAAACCACGTTCTGGGCGATCAATTACAGGAGAAGATAAACAAGTGGACATTATGAGCGAGTTTGTGAATAACCCGTCCTCA
Source organism: Chrysolina oricalcia (assembly GCA_944452925.2). Classification (NCBI taxonomy): domain Eukaryota; kingdom Metazoa; phylum Arthropoda; class Insecta; order Coleoptera; family Chrysomelidae; genus Chrysolina; species Chrysolina oricalcia. The sequence goes on from OX101816.2 coordinate 1,976,433, forward strand.
TCGAGTAGAACTGTAGCCTTGAATTGTGAGGTTTCGCAGATGACGGTATTGAGAATTCTGAAAAAAAATTAATTTCATCCGTACAAAATAAAAATGGTGCATGAACTGACGGACGATGATCCAGACCGCCGTCTAGAATATTGTGAAATATATCTAACAATATTTTACAAAATCCCAGCTATTTAAAACATATTTGTTTCAGTGATGAGGCTACTTTTTTTTAAACGGTCATGTGCATAGACAAAATGTGAGGTACTGGTCCGATGAAAATCCTCGACTTTTTCGCGAAACTCATACCCAGTTTCCCCAAAAAGTTAATGTGTGGGCTGGGATACTGGGTGACCATATTATCGGTCCGCTATTCATTGAGGAAAATTTGACGGGTGACCTCTATTTGGAAATGCTGGAAACAGTGATAGATCCACTCATAGTGACAACTGTCGAAAATAATCCAGACGAATTTGTCATGGACATTATACTGCAACAAGGTGGAGCTCCTCCTCATTTTGCAGTTGCTGTCAGGACATATTTGAATACTGTTTATGCAGGACGATGGATCGGGCGTCGAGGATCTGTGGAATGGCCTCCAAGATCAGCAGATCTTACTCCTTTAGATTTTTTCCTATGGGGTTACCTAAAATCTGAAGTCTACGAGACTCAGTGTCACTCTATTCAGGAGTTGCGTGCGCGGATTACGGAAGTGTGTGCAACAATTACTCGCGATACCTTGCAAAGCGTCAGGACTGAAACACAAAATGTATTTTTGCCAGGAGGTCAACGGAGAACATTTTGAACATTTACTGTAATAACAGAAAAAGTTAGTGTTAGTTCAGTTGCTTTCCTGTTTGTGGTGTAATTCTTTGCACGGTTGAATAGAGAATAAAAGCCCCTTTCAAATGAGCTATCACTCACCACCCCATGCTATTTAAATTTTTTGACAGGGTTGCTCCCCTCCAGTCAGGGATGAAATTAGGGGTGCACTATTCAAACGAAAATGTACACTGTAGAAATCAAAAATCGACGTGTTTCGGCGATTTTCCTAACAAGAGTCCAGTAACGAGTTAGATAGGGGGGGGTAACACTTATGATGCGCTCTGTATAGTCATGAATTGAGGTTTATTCACGACTAACTAGGTAGATACTGATCTTTTATAGATTTAAAACTCTTAGGAAACACTATGAAAACAATATTTATTTAACTATGTACAAATATGATATTTGAGACTATTTAAATGAATGAACGACTTAGGGCCGGTCTTTTCACCTATAGGTGAGTCCCAGATAACTCTATCAGATAAGGATATGTAAACCTGTGAAGTTTATCCGATAGATAGTTATCAGAGACTGTATTGTGAGGTGAAAAGACCGGCCCTTAATGGATTAAAGAATTAATGAATCTCTCCTAGACTGGTTATGGTTTAAATAAATTATTCTAAAAAGATCTATACCACAATAAATTCGGGTATATACATTTTAGGAACATTTTTCATGAATCTAATCTTAACTCTTTCAAACTCCCCCCATAGCCCTTACTAGCTGTGGGCACGCAAAACTCTAAAAACTCGACTACCAGATCAAACTATCAGTGGCCTTTTTTAAAACTCTTGTTTTTTGTTTATGGCACAATTGTGTTCCATAATATAATATATTCGCTCACGTACTCTATTGTGAAATGTAACAAGGTTACCCACGTACTGAATTCTGATAAAATATTGTAATATACAGTGCGTTCAATCTATTTTTGACAATATTTCATATACCTGCTCTTTGATATATATATATATATATATATATATATATATATATATATATTTTAGTGTTTCTATCTATATGAAACTTCAAATGAGATTTCAGCAAATTACTCTGCGATAGTATCCTTCCAATCGTGGTCTTTTTAATTTCCACTGAAGTCAGAAATAGTGTTAATTCTCATGATAAATAGTCGTAGAAAATAATTACTTCGCTTACTGACGAGACTTTCATTGGTTCCTTTGGCTCTGTAGAATTTACAGGTTTGAAGATTTTCCTCATGAAGTGAGTGAATCATTTTCAATTTGCACTTCAGTCAGTTTATATCGGAATCAACAAATTAAAATCTGGAGAAGTACGTCAATATTGAAATTTTAGCTGAACGTAAATTAGTAAACATTCGACTCTGAAATTGAATGGATTCAAAAATAAATTATCAGTACGGTGAGAGCCCGGGAAAATACGTAAGATGTCTATGAATATGTTCAAGGCATTTCATTCTTCAAAACCGATAGAAAGATTTCAAAAAAGTGGTTTTGAGACAATTATCAGAAGAGTATATACAGTGGATTCTATTCGAAACGAGCCACCCTTAATAAATTCTGAAACAATGATTTGCAGGAAAAAATAGAAAACATGTCAACAAAAGTAAACAGGGTGACACATTTTCACATATTCAAATCGGATGTAACTTTCCCTATCGCACATCCAGAGCACATCAACAATTTTTTTTTCAATGGATTACTCTACATTTTTTTGCATCATCAGATGATCCATAATGAGCAGCTTTCAACAAAGTATTATGCATATGGTCTGAAACTTATAGTTCGGAGCTACAAATTATTCGAGTTGAAAACGTGCCACCTTTTTGATACAATAATTTGCATGAAATTATATTTTTTGTTAAAATTATTATTTCCGTCAACCGATTGCACCCCTACGCGCAACCCTCAGAGGTTTTCGAGAGACTTGTGTGAGCTGGGGAAGAGCAGCCCTTACCTTTTAACGTGTGAGAAACGCCTGTTTCACAAATTTGATGGATAACCATCACATATCAATGAACTCAATAAAAATGCTAATAGTTGGGGCGTGGCGCAGTGGTTAGTGCGCCCGACTCTGAGTCGAAAGGTCCGGAGTTCGAGCCCCAGTTGCGGCTAGGATTTTTTAATTTAATTTGACCTATTAAATTATTAAAATCTTGTGGCTCGACTGGGGTGAGTCCTGCACGACTCACTGTTGCGTTCCAATTAACAGTGCTGCTCCTAAGGTGGCGTATGGAGTTAGTAACAAGGCCTACCCATAACACATGGCTAATGACCATAGCAGTCGATGCCAAAACACTAAAAAAATGCTAATAACCAACTCAGGACAAATTCGTCCTTCTGGTTAAAAATGACTACGTCAAGAGCAATCGCGACAACGCGCTGCAGCTGGTAAGGAACACGAAAAATACATCCCGAAACAAATATACCAGGAAATATAGAAAATCGAAACTTTAGAACTGGAGATTGTACAGCTTCCCTGCACATACTGTCGTAAGAATATACTTATTTGGGAATTTTGGAAAATATTAGAAGTGAAATTGGGGAAGTGGCTGAATAATTTTCAGAACAAAATGGTCCAAGAGACTTTGTTTGGCCTATTCCCTATTTTTTCATTAACTTGAGATTCTTCAGTTTTGCATAAATCAAGAATGATCATCAAATAACATTCCAAGAGTTGAAGAACGAGTAGAGTTTTTTCCCTTTTGGTTCACGTTGAACTAACACTAAATAATGCACTTGGATCCCTATTTCAGTGACCAATGAACTCTCCTTAATTGTTAACATTAATTCAACAATACCAAAGTAACAATTAAAAAAATAATTTGCGCTCCGGTGCGGCTTAAATTAATTCGATGGCGCATTCGCTCTTACAGCTGCAGGAAAACTCGGAAAAACCTGCAATACCACATCATCTGGAGAGTTGGAATTGGCTGAATGAAAACTCCGTCGGATTTTGAGTTTCTGCCTTCCGGTAAAACAGGATGTATGGGGTCTCCAGACGGTACAAAAGGTCCAATTCGAATGAAAACATTTTATTCACGCAACTATCATCAAATGTAAACCAGCCTGTTTTGTCCTTGGCCAAGGTACGAGGATGTATTGATATGTAGTTAGCCTAGACCAGTTCCCTGCATGAACAAAATATTGCGTTACAATAGCAACGAACAATTGTTGTTATTTCCGTCAAACCGATTGCACCCCTACGCGCAACCCTCGGAAGTCTTCGAGAGACTTGTGTGAGCTAGGGAAGACGCAGCCCTTACGTTTTAACGTGTGATGCCAAGCACGAGACCGATGACCATGCGAGGCTTTGAACCCTCGACCCTTCGCTCCAAAGACGAACGCTCTACCCACACGGCCACCATGGACAATAACTTATTAGAAGTGTCAGTGTAAAGTTTGACGTCAAAAAAGTAAATCAGAGTTACGCAATAAATTAAAAGAAAAAATTTGTCCACCAAAATTTTGAAAATCGAAAAATTGGGGCATCGAGCCATCATTAAGTACCTGTATTTAAAAGGGTTAAGAGGTAAGCAGATTTACGAAGATATGCTTAATACCCTTGGTGATTAATGTCCTTCGTATGCGACCGTGAAAAATTGGACTGCAAGCTTCAAAATAGGTAAGTTTTCCATTGAAGATGATGACCGATCGGGAAGGTCAGTTTCTGTGTCAGTCGCCGAAAATATCGATGCACTTCATAACATGATTTTAACAGACCGTCGAATTGGGCTAAAACGGATATCTGAAGCACTGAATATTTCATACGAACGCGTTCATCATATAGTTCACGTCAATTTGGACACGAGAAAAATTGCTGCAAAATGGATCCCCAAATGTTTGAATGTTGACCAAAAGCGTGCAAGGGTAGTAGCATCGCGTTCGATCTGTGCTCGATTTGAAAACGATGTAGTCTTCTCAAACCGAATTGTTACTATGGATGAGGCTTGGGTACATTTTTACGATCCAGAAACAAAGCAACAATCGATGGAAAGGCGACACTCCGGTCTCCAAGACCTAAGAAGTTTCGTGTCCAAAAATCTGCTGGAAAAGTTCTTGCTTCAGTTTTTTGAGATTGCCCTGGAGTAATCATGATTGATTATTTGGATGAGGGTATAACAATAACTGGAGATTACTATTTGACATTACTGACCACTCTATGAGAAAAAATTAAAGAGAAAAGACGCGGAAAGCTATCCAAAGGTGTTTTGTTTTTGCAGGACAACGCCCCTGCACACAAATCTTATGTTTCCATGCAAAAAAATCGTGATTTAGGGTTTGAATTACTAGAAAACCCCTCTTAATCAGCAGATTCAGCTCCGTCCGACTGTCATCTATTTCCTCAACTGAGAAAAGTTCAATAGGTCGTAAATTTTCTTCCAACGAGTGTAACGTTGCAAATGACCTGTATGCGAACGGTCTCTAGTGGGAAGCATCGAAACACTATCTCCTGCCAAATAGCAAACAGTACCCTTTAATGAAATACGCTTAGCAGATACAGGTTGCGATATCTCTTTATGACTGATCCTAGTTTGGTTCCGCTATTCACTCAGAGATGGCGCCGTCGTATTTTTTAAAGAAAAATCAATGATATAGACAAAATTTAATTTCTGAAAGTTTATTCAACTAATAAAAACCTACTACGAGATCATAATATAACATCAAGCGCTGGAATCCTGAATTTACGTACAAAAATAGTCATCAATAGAAATAGAGGTTGGGAGAGCGAAATTCCAATTCTCTTTCTCAACTACTGTCTCCACCGAGCGTTTCTTGATAAATCCATCTATTTCCTTATATTCATAACTTGCAATTTCAAACTACATGTCCTAGACAATTAGTTAATACCTGAAAAATACAAAAAGAAATTAGCTGAAATTCTGCTGTTGTGCTCAACGAAGTAAAAAGAATAAACTCACCTGTCTGCTTGTGTACGACCACTGTTCGTTCGTAAATCCACATTCCTAGGATATAACTGAATTTTCCTTTTAATTATAAGTGTATACTTTCTTTGTGATTTTCACTTTTCCGGAGTTTGTTTGGAAAGACACTCATGACTCATAGATGGCACTACCGCCGTTCTGGCCGTTGCCACCGCACATCCAATGCGATGGAGAATTTCATCTGGAGGGGAGAGGGGAAGGATAGTTTCGATAGGCTTCGAAGAGTTTCGAGCTGAGGTAGAGAGATAAGATCTAGGCTGTTCTAACCGAGTTATTTTCGGGATTTGTGCCAAATTCTCTATACGAAGGAATTTTCGTAATACTGATAAACCCCAAGTGCAAGGTGATTATTAACCTGCAGTGAAACCTATGGTAGTCCAAAGTATTGTGATATTCGTGCCGGCATTCACTATAAAAAAAAGTTTCAATCATCATCATCATCACTTACCTGTTTGATTCTATGGAGGAGCTGATGTTATGTTCATTTATGTGGCTAAGTACAACCCTCTTCAAGGGGTAAGTTGACACTGTCATTTTGAATGTCATGGAAATAACATTTTCGTTATTTAGGGTTTTAGATAGGACTACCATCAAGGATAGTCACCTAGTCCATCTCAACTTCCAGGGTGTATTTACCCTATGGTTTTCTGTTATCCCATACTCGACGATAGGGGTAATTTTCGCCAACAGCACACAGGGTGGTAGTCAACCTGTCCAATTTGGTACCTTGTATGATGTCAGGTTCATACTGTGCCCAGGAATGTATACCAGTTTGTTTTTTTGTTTTGTCCAACCTGAAAATCAACTTTTGAACCGAAGAGGTTGGGAAGACTTGGACATGGATTCGAGACACCGACAATAAAGGCCAGATATAACTATCTTTCATTTTTGCTGAATTATTAATTCATACTATTTACTTATTTAGTAATTATCCTTTTTTTTAAACTTAATATTTATGTAAGGTGTATCCTTGACGGTATGATGAAACTTCATTTAGAATAGCCTCCGCCCAGTACTGTGCGAATGCTATAGCTACTTCTTATAGCACCGATATATAATTATTAATGGTATTATTTTGAATGTCTCTGAATTCTACTGAAATTAAGACTTACATTGAAGGTTTTTGATTTTTCATATTACTTAAACATTTCTAGGTTTTAATTTAATACATTAACGATATTATAGCAAGTCATCCTGCTCTTCATGTTCAAATTTCAATATGTACTGTGATTCCTTGGCTCATCCGAATTCAGGTTGAGATTCGAATGAATGTTAATTTCAATTTTTTTAAAATATATATATATAGATATCTGGGAATTCCGTGTACAGTTTTTTTCACCTTCCTTATCCTCCACAGGTACATGTTATAGATTGACAATATGATCACTTAACTTAAATGAATTATTTTTGAACAACTGTTTTTTATATTGTCTTATTTTCTTGATTTAAATAGGGTAACATTTTCCTTAAATTCATTTATTCAAGTCAAGTGGCGCCTGGGTAAGTTTCAACTCTAACAACTTTTGAAGCTTATTAAAATATATATATATATATATATATATATATATATATATATATATATATATATATATATATATATATATATATATATATATATATATATATATAAATTAATCTAAAGTTTATTACACAATACAAAACCCCTCCCTCCATGCTCTCCAGACTACATCGCTAACGGGATCGTAACCTTTCATTTTCCATAATTCCCAAAAAGGAAAGTGGAACGTTACACGAGGAGGTAATAAAAGCTGTGGAGGTCTGGTTTGCATAGCAAGAGGAAACATTTTTTTTGAAAGGTCTAGAGACGTTGCAGGTTCACTGTAATAAATGTATCCAATTAAGAGGAGAATATGTTGAGTAATAAAATATTTCGACATTTAAATTTTGTTTGGTTCTATAGTAGGCTAAGAAGTTTTCAATATATCCTATATAGTAGTGGCCAGAATCATTTCCAGAACCACAGTGAACAATGACTGCGTAAAATTTTCACTAGGTTTCATTCATTGACAGTCCTCTCATCTCTGATAAGATCGCATCAACTGTCACAAATCAATCGAAAATTCCTTTTTTTCAAGTGCATTGACATCTTCGGGTATACAAATCCAACAATCTGAGGAAATTATCCAAACCGCAGTACTCAATCGCTGGTGGAAATAACCGCGAGCCAGTATAAAAGTGTCATCCGCATTGGCTGGACCGGACAACCCTCCAGTGATCAATTATTTCGACAGGAGTGAAGAAGAACTCTCAATTAACTCATAGGCAATGATGGTCGTCTGGTTCTGTCGTGCTTGTGCATGTGATTGAAGAGGTCGAGTACGGAAGTTTCACGTGTAACAATCGGTTAGTAGCGTTAGTCGAGAGCTTGTTATTATTTCGGATCGATGCTTGCAAGTGGATCGAATGATGAACCAGTGAGACTTTTGTCGTGTTGGGAACGAAGTAGATTATATACCGGGTGTCCCACATTTTATGTGGCAGGCAATATCTGGTTTGTTGAAGGAGATACACAAAAATGTTTTTGATATAATTTTTAAATATTTTGGTGTAGGTGCTACAGAACAAAATTCCATTTTTTTAAATAGAACGCTCTGTATATTATCACATATTCAGATTCTACGTATTCTGATATCATTTCAGGTTTAGTTTTTGAAATTCGGTTACGGCGTTGTTGAGTTATTGCTTAAAATGTAAAGTCTTGAGAACGACTATTATTTTAAAAAATATCTCATACAATTATTCTCTCTGCATCAGATCACATGAAAATTAGTCAAAATTTTGGGTCTTCGAAGTAATGGTTTCAATTTTGAGTTGTGGAATTCAGTCAGGAATCATTTTGAATATGAAACCATTGCGAAATTGAAAGAGGTGTATTCAAAAACAAATCGTTAATAACAATGTAAATAATATAACTTGATAAATCATTTCATAAGAATGGTAGGTACCTAGATATAAGTCATAAAAATTATTCAAAGTGACGCCCATTAGATATTATACAGGCTTCGAAACGTCAAGTCGCTCTTATAATATTAGGCGTAATATCACTGCACGCTAGTCGAATTTTCATTTTCAGATCATCCACATTCAAAGGAGGAGTAGTGAAAACAATATCTTTCAAATAATCCCATAGGAAAAAATCAAGCGGTGATAAATCTGGGGAACGAGCCGGCCACCGAATTGGACCCTTATTACCAATCCATCTATTTGGGTACGTTCTATCCAGATGTTCAGTAACAATCTGTGAATTGTGAGGAGGAGCACCATCTTGTTGCCACCAAATTCCTTGTCGTTCTGCTATGGGAATATCTTCCATCAACTGGATCAAATCATTTTCTAGAAAATATAAATATCGCAATCCATTGAGATTTTCATTGAAAAAGTAAGGTCCTATGATGCGGCCATTGAACAATCCACACCATACATTTAATACCCCAAGTAGTTTGAAAATTACTTTCGCGGACCAAGTGGGGATTTTCTTGAGACCAATAGTGACTGTTATGTCGATTCACAACTCCATTATTGTGGAATCGCGATTCATCGCTCCACAAAATTTAATATAATATTTTCATGTAAAATTACCTGAATACAAGCAATGAATTCAAGTAATCGTTCAAAGTCCGTGGGTTTCAAACCTTGTACCAACTGAATTTTGAATGGGTGGTATTTATTTTCTTTCAAAATTCTCTGTACATTAGATTTACTCACACCGACTTCGTCTGCAAGAGTACAGATAGAAACATGTGGATGAATAATGATATAAGCCAACACATTGATCTCTAAATCTTCAGTTCTAACAGATCTCGTATGATGACGATGCTTTATATATAGTAGAAGAAAATGACCCAGTTCGCAATTTTTCTTCAACTCTAGAAAAAGTCATTCGTGACGGAATGAGTCTGTCTGAAAAACGTTCTTGGTATAGACGTAGTGCTTGACGGCAGTTTTTCTGACATTCCCCAAATATTAATAACATATCAATGCGATCACTTGGACTAAACGCGAAAGACATACTTGAGTTTTCGCACAAAGAAAAAGAACCCAGTTACTGTTTTGCAAAGAATCACTGAATCGAACTGGACAGTAGATACAATTCAACAACATTTGTTACTATGGCATCAACAAGCATAAGCTACCTGATGAAATTGTGCAATATAAAGCAATTCACCCTCAAGTTAGTCACATTCTCAAGAATTTCAATATTATATTCAACTGATATCGATATCGTATCGTAGAGGTGAGAATAATGGTTTGTATTCAGTAGTACTCTAGTTCAATTTAATGAAAGATGTAGACTGGATTCGTGTACGAGTAAATACGTTTTTTTTGAAACCTTATATTTAAGGAAAAGTGCAATAACTCAACAACGCCGTAACAGAATTTCAAAAACCAAACATGAAATGATATCAGAATTTAACGTAGCATCTGAATATGTAATGATATACAGAGCGTTCTACTTAAAAAAATGGAATTTTGTTCTGTAACACCTACACCAAACACCCTGTATATTCAAAAATTATATCAAAATATAGCTCTCATGAACTCATAAAACTTTTGTGAAAAACATTTTTGTATATCTCCTCCAACAAACCAGATATTGCCTGTCACATATAATTTGGGACACCCGGTATAGACCGTCAGATAATGACAGATTTTGCGGACTGATTTTCTCTTTTCTGGGATTATAACCAGTGAAAATTTAGCGATCGGGCGTGTGATTGGCAAATGAAAATTTCGTTTTCCTTTTGCAAAAAAAAATATTTTTTTTCCTTTTGAAAAAATGACATACAGTGTGTCTCACTTTTCATGGAAGCACTCCCGTAACTTCCGTAATTATCAAGGTAGAATGATGAAGCTCTCAGTACTAGAGGAAATTATGAAATTGCACCTACTGGTTCAATGGTGTCGGCGTAAGTGATATACACTTCCCGCCAGTCGCGATGGAACAACCCATCTTTCGGGGATTAGAGGGCAAAATGGAAGCAAAATTCTATCAGATTCGTGATCAGGACCCCCAACTCATTAAAGATACTCCCTTTTCCTGAAAAAAATTCAGATCTGAAAAATCCGAATTTGTCTCACTTTTCATGAAAGCACCTACGTAACTTCCGTAATTATCAAGGTAGAATGATGAAACTCTCAGGACTGGAGAAAATTATGGAATTGCACCTACTGGTTCCATAATGACGGTCTAAGTGATATACACTGCCCGCCAGTCGCGATGAAACAAACCATCTTTAGGGTAAATCATATTAGGGGGCAAAATAGAAGCAAAATTCTATCAGATTCGTGATCAGCACCCCCAACATACTACTGATACTCTTTTTTCCTGAAAAAATTCAGTCATGAAACGTCCGAATTTGTCTCACTTTTCATGGAAGCATACTCGTAACTAAATGATGAAACTCTTGGGACTGAAGAAACTTATGAATTTGCACCTACCGGTTTTATGGTGATGGCCTAAGTGATATACACTGCCGCCTGTCGCACGTAAAAATGGGTTGTTCCCTCGAAACTATGAAAACTTACATCGTCACTAGACCAAAAAACATAATGGCTTGCGTGAAAATATAGGCAACATACTCCTTTTATTTCTGTTTTGGAAAATCGAATTTTCCATATGATCTCTCCAGGAGCCACTCTCAAACATCAATGTACCATTCATTCCTAATCCAGGCTTGTATGCAAAAATGGGGCACCTAAATCTGTCACTATCTGACGGTCTAATAAACTGTCAATATACGCCTCCCATTTTAGCTTTTTATAAAGAGTTATTCCTAAAAATCTAGCTACCTGACCGTATTCTAGAGGTTCACCACACATGTTGATGTTGTTCATTAGACCCAAGTTTGAGATACCGTTTTTGGGTAAGAAATTGATAAAATTTGTTTTCTTTATATTGCAGAGCAGATCATTGTCGCTACATTATTTGCTGAATTCGACACAAGCACAATTACCCAAGTTCACAAGATGTTTTCAGTTTTTATGTGCTAGAAGTATATTTGTATCATTAGCGTAAAGTACCTTTTTATTTGGTGTGGTACACGTATCGCAGATATCATTCGGAAATTTTTTGAAAAGAGTTGGTCCCAATCTAATCCCCTGGGGCACTTCTAACTCTTACAGCCAGATTTGTTATTATTTATTACTGTTACTTGCGTACGATATGTCAAATATGATACTATCCAATCGTGTGGTATACCACGGATTCTAACGCTGTGTAATTGGTGATGATTTTCTTTGTTTTCGCTATTTTGCGACTCTTTTCCACTCATTTTCTTCAAAATAACCAGAATTATTTATAATTTACATTTTTAACAATGATGCCGGCCTTGAACGAGAGCGCAACATTTTTATAGTTCCAATGCGCAATAAAATAGAACTTTTGTGAAATTTTGCATTGTTTTATTTTTGATGTTTGAAAGTTAAATTGTTTGGCCTATAATCCCTCGTGCTGTTTTTCATCTGGTGACTCAATCGTGACCATAGCGACCGAATCGGTTGCATTTTCACAACATCCACTCGACTCAATGAAAGGTAAATGTTAGAGTTCGAAAAGTCAACCAGGAAGTTTGCTTATCCAGGTAAATATGCCTTTAAAACAACTTCGCCTTTTTGTTTCGGCGGTTAAGGTGGTTGCTCACTTGGCTGAATTTCTGAAAAAGAGACAATGCCTTGCGATCCGAACAAACATGGAGGTTTGTTTTGCGGTTTGTATCGTGAAAGTTTCTGAATTAGGTTTAATTTGTGGAACGCTCAAGCTGACTTTTGTTCGGCTCGGAAATACCAGGTGGAAATTTTGTAACTTTTTTCCTCCAAATTATACGGGGAGAAGTATAAATTGAGTCCAAGATAAGGTTGTCCACCACGGTGATACCTGAAACGCTGATAAATACGTTTTGGTTACATGGGAAACAAGCTGTTGAAAGGGCAAAGGATGAAATCTTGTTTTGAAAAAGATTGTTTATGTTGATGTTCAAGTTGCTCAAAAGCTGGGCCATCTATGTGGATGTATGAAATTTCCATTTTTTTAAAATTTTTAAGTTATTTTACAAAAACTGAGATTTTATATTTCCTTTTTAATTTCATTCTGGTGTTATCGTCATAGTTGAATCGGAATAAAAAATTCTTTTTCGATTATTTTATTGATATTTATTTGATTCTATGAACATTGTCTATATGCAACACCCTTTGTGACATACTATTATTCATTCAAACGAGTTTCAACTTAGTGATGGGTCCGTTGAAAAAAATCCAATATATAGTGTATTTCACTTCAAGTGGCAACAATGTAGTACTTCGAAAACTCCACATCCTGGTATAAAATTTTTTGATATTCCACTTTTCCACAGCCTACTACGATAACAAATAAGACCCCAAAAATGACTAAAGCATATTAGGCATTTTTCCACAAACAAGAAAACAAATATCACCTGAAATCTCCAAATACCATGTTTTTTTTATATCAATTCACACAATATCATCCCATATCTTATAAAGTGTTCATAATTATCATGGAAATAACGAAAAAATCTGCTGAGAGGTTGTGTTGCTACATGCGCCACTCGAAGTTTGAAAATAAGTCGATTGTTGATGCTTGCTTCTTACACCAAGCAATAGAGCATACAATGAGTGAGTTTTTAACAAACGTACTGGTAGGAAACCGACTATGCCATCACATGAAAGACAGTTCATAGTTTTATATTCTGTTATACGATGCAGAAAAACTAAAGTCATCTCTACAATTTTAATCTCAACCTTAAAAGTTATGCATCAGGTGGAACAGCGACAACTATCTGTCAGTTGAGCGGTATTATTCAGAGTGGGTAGTACATGTTTCGAACCTAAATAGGTTCATCTTCAGTCAATTCAAATTCTACAATAAAGGAAGAAGATTATCACTAAAGGTAATCTAGTACAATAAAAGAGATACTCAGTATCTTAATGTTTGATATTACATATTGGTAGTAGGTAAATACATTAAAATTGCATGGGGGCAGAGGTGTTGCAGAATATATCTTCAATCTCAAGGAGAGAATTCCAGCATTCTGTAATCAAATTTGATTTCAGAATTGGCAAATTCTGTGATGATCGTGGAGAAATACATTTTCCATATTCTTCCTACAGTTATTTGTGACTTTTCGTAGTACTTCCTACGTAGTAGATCTACACACGAAACGAATTTTTTCTTTCAAATCATTTACATTCTTGAGACGATCTAGATGAACTTTTTTTTCGAGGTGCCCCAAAGAAAGTAATCAAGTGGTGTTAGGTCGGGTGAGCGAGGATGCCATCTAATAAGAGGACAGTTTCGTCCTAACCATTTCCCCGGAAATTTTGTTTCAAACCATCCCCTAACTACTATTGCATTATGGATAGTAGCACCATCTAGTTGAAAAATCATTATCTATCTCAGCCTTATCGATGTATCCTCTAAATCTCCACATAATTCGTTATTCAAAAAGTTAAGGAAATTTTCTTTGTTGAGATTTTTTTCAAAAAATGAGGGTCCTTTTACATTATTCTGAAATATGCTTCATCAGATAATAAGAATTTTGTGAAGACGCCACTCCATTAATTGTGAAGGTAGCATTGTTGCTAAACATTATTTTAGTCAAAAATTTTCTATCGTTAAATAATTTCCTTGGAACCATAATGAATGTTCCATTCAACAACAACAATATGCAAAAATTTGGGCTTATAGGCATTTTGTTTATTTCGCTTGAGGCACCTTCAAATTTTCGTTGGTTTCATGTTGAGATTTCTTACTGGTTGCCTCAGACTGGTGTTCGCATTTCCTTGGAGCTCGTTCATGATAGCATTGTCTTCAAGATCATTCACATTTCTGGTGCGCTTTATTGAATAAATGAATAATGTTCAGCGATGAAGCTACCTTTAGAACTAACGGAGTGGTGTTTTCGAAAAATTCGAGATGATGGAACTTGGATAATACATTGCAAAAGAGGATACTTCCATGATAATTATGAACACTCTGTACGAGATATCCCAGGTAGCACATCATATCGGCTGAATCTTGTTTCCATATTGGGCCAATATAGATGTATTTTAAATGAAAAATCAATATTGGTCCAATATGGGTAAATATTCAAAAAACAATATTATATTAAGAATATTGGTGGAATATTGGTTCAACTAGTTTTGAATGTAGTTTATCACATGAAATATTGGGTCAATATTGGTTGAATAATTTCTACCAATATCGATAATACAATATTGGTTATATATTGTTTTCCACATCTAGAATAAATATTGCAATCCAAATATTCCGTCATATCAATTATAGGAAAAAAACTATATTGTATTTCCAAGTTTGATAGCAGATTGGTTGAATATCATTTCCACTTTATTCGACAAATTGTAATAACTCACATTGAGTCAATATTGGTTGAATGATATTTACCAATATCGATAAAACAATATTGTCTTCACATCGTTTTCAACATCTAGAATAAATATTGCAATCCCAATATTCCCCTCAAATCGATTCTAGGAATAAAAACTATATTGTATCTCCAAATGTGATTATACATTGGTTGAATATCATTTCGCCAATATTCAACAAATCTTATTAATTAATATTGGGTAAATATTCGTTCAACAATATTTATCGATATCGTTAAAACAATATTGTCTTCATATTGTTTCCTACATCTAGATTGAGATGAAATTTGAATATTGGCCGAATATTCAATGAAACATATAAGAATTATATCATGATCAAACCTGGATAAAAATCCGCTAGGTGGCTCCACATATAGAACGTCTTCTAAAACCTACGAAAGTATATTAAATACTTCCCATAACTTGTTTTCAAGACAGCTCATTCAGTGCTTATGGCGATCAAAAGGCAGACTCTGGTGTCACATCAACTAAAAGACATTTATTAATTTACCAAGGTATATTGACATCCACCAATATATCCAAATGATATTGTACCAATATCGATAAATATTTTGAGGCCATTATTGCTTCAAGAATATTTCACCAAAACTATTTTTGAAATATTTAAACAATATTCGACCAATATCGCAAAATGTTCACATTTTACTTCCCGACAATATAATTTTTGAATATTGTGCCAATATTGTCAGAATATTGTATCAACGATATTGTACCAATATCGCCGAATATTTTGAGGCCCATATCAGTTCGAGAATATTTTGCCAATATTATTCAAGTAATATTGGACCAATATCGCCGAATGTTCACATTTTTTTTCTCGCCAATATTGCATTTCAAATATTTCGCCAATATATTCACAATATTTACCAATATTTTACCAATATAGGTGTGCTACTTGGGATGCAGACGATATCATGTGAATTGATACAATAGGTGACTCTTGATCTATTGGCAATCTGAAATTTGCCAAACACCGAGTAGCGTTTACACAGGGCACTATCAAAAGGTGGAATTTTTAATTTTTTTCACTCAAGTGGTAAACACTCTGTATAAGTTACGATGTTCAAAATTTTTGGGTATTTCAGATGTGCCTGAATCGAAGGAGATGTTTGTTTTTTTTTCGTAAAAAATGCCAAATATACTTTTGTAATTTTTGGGGTCTTATTTGTTATCGTAGTAGGCTATGGAAGAGTGGAATATCAAAACAATTGATACCAGGATGTAGAGCTCTCGTAGTGCTTTATTTTTTTAAAGGAGTTTTTTAAAATCAATCAATCAATTTATTTATCCTGTGGAACTCACAAAAGTCATAGGACAAGTCAAGTTGTAGAATTAAAATATAGGTGTATAAATGTAAGTGATAAATAATTAAATAAAATAACATATTTGCATCAAATCAAGTAAAACATACAAAAGCTCTTACAAATAACAATACTAGACATGGAACGTATACAATCAATCATACATATAAATTAAAATGTCATGACAATCTGTCAAACCTACAATTAAAATGTTATTTTTAGTAAAACTAAATTGATTTTAAAAATTCTTGTATTGAGTAAGGACACAGATCTACTAGAACTTTTTTTAGTTGACTTTGCGATAGAAAAACACTGTGTGCAGCTGGAGTGTTTTCCCATACTATAATTCCATATGAAATTCTAGAGTGGATTTCGGCATGGTAATATTTGAGGAGGTGGTTCACACTTTTTAGGTTTCTTAATTCTTAATTTCTTAATCAGCCTATCCATTATGATATAATGAAATGTCGCCACTTAAATTGATACATTATACCATAAACAGCAAAAATCTCATTTTTGACACCCTGTAGCTCAAAAACTGATATGGGATCGATCTGTAAATGGGACTAGATGATAGGGATGCGAGGATCTACAAGATTTAAAAATTTCAGAAAATGCCATTTTACATCGAAAATGTGCTAGTCCTTTTTCTCTCTCTCTCTGTACTTGGCAACAATTTTAAAACATCTCAACCTAACATGAATACAGACCTAATGAAATGTGTAAAACAGTTTTTGTGTGAGTCATTCAAATATAATATGCAGGATTTCAGCCACCGATCGAGCTGTAATGGACAAGTTAATTTACACCCAAGCGCAGAAGTTCATTTCAGATCCTTCCCACATTGTATACACAAAGTTTGTCTGACTTCAAAGGGCTTCTAAAATTCATTAAATGATTTTCCTCGAGGGGAAAGCGGACCTGTTTGCGTTGGATATACAAAGCGAAACAATAAATAGCTGCGAAAGCAATTGGATTTTCGGTAGTTTGAATGATTGATGGGCTACAATATAACTAGTTAGATCGATTAAGTCATCTCATCTCGTTTTACAGTGTACTTCTTTAATTTTTCAGAATTCAATTCAGAAATGATAAATAGATATAGATAGAAAAGTTATTGGGTATATCCCTCAAAATGTTCTGCAACCGTAGACACGTGTTTCGAGCTTAAGCTCTCATCAGTACGGTAAAATCAACACGACATTTTGAGGGTTATACCCAATAACTTTTCTATTTATATTTTCATATATTGCCCCTCCCTAAATCCATCCTTATTTGTATTTTCCTGGGTAGGATTGTCACGCTGGTATAGCTATAGCTGCCTCCGTAGCGACGTTAGTTGTTGCCTTGTAAGCACAAGGTCTTCTAACCGAAGCCACAAATATGTGGTTGGCTTCCTGCTGTTGACTTCCTTTGTTTCCATTTTTACACCCAAGTGTTGTACATCTTCGCACTTGATTTTACCGTACTGAAACACGTGTCTACGGTTGCACAACATTTTGAGGGTTATACCCAATAACTTTTCTACTTTATTTTCATATAATGCCACTCGCTAAATCCATCCTTATTTGATATAGATAGATATATTTATTTCCCAGCTAGTTTATGTTCGAAAATTATTATAATCATACATCTGATGATTCATATCAATACCATTTAATACCTATTGCCGATGGCTAGAGAAAGCGTTGACCAATAACGATTTTTGAAATCAAATGATCTGTATAAGAGAGTAAATAGATCGAGTAAAAAAGAGAACAAAACAAAAAAAATAAGAACTGCGAATATTGGTTTATTGGCTGAGAAAAATTCATCAAGATCATAATAATAAACATTTTGATGTAGTAATTTTTTAAGTTCTTTTTCAAAGTTATTCAAGGAGAAGAGTTTGAAGGAGCTTGAAAGATGATTACAGATTTCAATTCCCGTATACAGGGGTCCATTGTGCGTTTGGTCATATCTTTAATTTGGTAGGATGACTAATTGATTTCTTGTTGGATAATGGTGTCTATCTGCGGGTCGTTCCAGAGAGTTTCTGTTTCTATGGATCAAGAAGGATACTCTGTAGATATACGGATTTGAAAGGGTGAATATTTTGTGGCCTTTAAAATAGTTCCTACATGAGACCCTGATGTTGAGATCAAAAAGCGTTCGAATACCTCGTTTTTGAATTGTAACAGTTATGCGATGAAACTGCTATCCCCAGAATTCGATACCATATCGCAAGAGACTGTGGAAGTACGCGTAAAATACTGTCTTGGCTACTATTTCATTTGTATTGATTTTTATGGTCCGTAAGGCATATATTGCTTTGCATAGTCTGGAATTCAGTTGGCTGATGTGATCTGTCCAAGTTAACGTACTGTTGATCAGGATATTTATTCATCCTTTATGATCAAATACATGATATAGATTGATCATTGATATTTTTGAGTCCTAATGCTTGATACTCCTGCATGAAAGAATTTCGTAATTCTCTCAAATTCTGATCATGCTGAAGTTTGCGTTCGAGATTCAGAAATCTTTTGAGAGCTTGGGCTTTTGAATTATCAAACAATACATTTTTCCTTCTCAAAAGCAAGAATTTCCCAAAAGCAAGAAAGTTGGTATTGGATGTCAACATTTTTCAAAAAGTTACACTAAAGCGTATTATTCTCCAAAAACGAACTGTCATGAAGTGGACCTGATACGATTCAACCAAACTTGGTTCAATGCAATATCGGAGGAGATGATCCTAATTTGATTTGTACAATACACAGAAACGTATTATCTACAAATAAATCACCAAAGTACATAAATTAGAGCAGAGATTTGAGACAGCATCCATTTCAAGTCGAGATACTTCACCAGAATCATCATTGAGACAGTCCAGGGACTGATTTCCAGTTAGTTTTACTTCGTCTATGTAAGCCTTTCAGAATCAGTTGAACCTTGTTGTTAATCTAATTTATGAAGAAATTTCCCAGTCCCAACAAGAAATAGACTTCCAATAAACTTTTTAAATCTTTTTTCTTCCACAAGTGTTGAAAAAAACTACTGACTTCCCCTTAACTTAACTCCCTCTTAAGTCTTTCCATTACTATTGAGTGCAACTGAACTAGCACATACTACCCATTTGAATTTATTTATTGTTATCAGAGTAAAATATAAGGAGATAAGATAGTTGTACAGTAGACATTTTTAGGCAATAATTGATGTTCTCATCACGCTTTCTTGACATCATTTCGATTTTTGGACTTCTCGAATGAACAACAATCTGACATATGTATATAAAAATATATTTCTTCTCAAGTTTACAATTTCTATTACAGAATTATTATATTTATCACAATCCCGAAGTATCCACCTGAGAAGAAAGAGTCTATCAAGTTCACAGGCTCACCCATTGAACTGTAGCTATAAACATTGTTTATATAGAAGTAAGATAGTTAGTCAATGCCTGTGTAATTCGTGTTGGACGCAAACGCGAGTGTCATCTAGCGTGATTAGTTACAAACATGAATATTTGACGTCATTTTAATGCAGGTTCCTTCAAAAAACCCGATTTTAGTGCTGTCCCATTGTTTCAATCAAGTTATGACATGACTTGGAGGCCAGATCACTGAAGTTACGACATGACTTGGATGCGGGCTCACTATCGCCATCTACATGTCGCATCCATTTTGATCCAATTATAATCCTATAAGGTTGACTAACTATATTCTATATAAACAATGCTATAAACTACAGGTAAAAGGTAAATAACACAACAAAAAGGTATTTATTCTGGAGCCAGTCAAATATATTTTACAAATTTGAAAATATTGATTTTGTATACTATAATTTTACTATGGTTGTACTATAACTATCAATTCATTCTTCATGTATTTTATACGAAAGAAAGATAAATCTTTTATCTATATTTATCTATAAAGAAAGTTACTTATGACATCTACAGTCACTAGTTGAAACTCAATTTGATACGAACCAAAGAATCCATTGTTGGCTGCCTGTCAATGAGTAGATAAACATTTAACTTTGGATTCCTTGGTTCGTTTCAAATTAAGTTTCAACTAGTGACTGTAGATGTCATAAGTAACTTTCTGTTATATCTGTCTTGCCTTCACGGTACTAATTTTTGAATTGAAAAATAATCTATCTTCAGTTATTTATCTATATACAGGGTGTTAATTAAGTACGTTGACAAACTTCGGGAGGTGATTCTTTGAAGGTTTTCAGGACGAAATGTTCATATAAACATATGTCCCAAACGGCTTGGTTTTCGAGATACAGGGTGATAAAAATACATTTTGTTCAAGATTTTTTAGAGTTAACTTCGACATTTTCTACAATAATCAGTTCAAATTAGGCAAGTACAATCCATTCAATAGTACACACGATACAAAATAATGCATTTCTCAAATAATTCACAGGGCCCTCCTTTTTTCAGAGTCAAGCTTTGTTCAACCCTTCAGAATTTTTTTTTCCGCCGCCACTGACATATTATGAGAAAGGAATAATCAATGTTGTTTTATTTAACATCTTTTTGCTCTCTTGATGTTTTTCATTTACTTGTACGGTTCAGGAGTTACAATGAAAATATTATCGCAAACATTTTCCAGTAACGCATAACATAAAGAAATTTGAGAAGCAAATAGTCTAACAAACTTGAAGGGTTATTCTTTGAAAGGTTTCAAGATGAAAAGTTCATATAAACATGTCCCAAGCGGCTTGGTTTTCGAAGTACAGGGTGATCAAAATACATTTTTTAGGAGTTTTTGGAGTTTACTTCGAAATTTTCGACAATAATCGATCCAAATTAGTTCAAATTGGACAAGTACAATCCATTCAATAGTGCGCATGATATAAAATAATTCATTTCTCGAAGTGTCATTGCCACTCTCCAAAGATTAGCGCGTGACGCAATACGTCATTTTGTTCTCATTACACAAATAGCTATTTTCTGCTCGTGTAGAGAAAATGTAATGTTATGGAGCTCCCATACATTTTTTACCATAACTCAGGTTGAATATGTATTGCATAAAGTTAATTATGGCAAAATAATTTTGGTCATTTTCAATAGTGAATAACTTTATTATCAAATACTACAGCAAAGTAGCATAAATTCCCTAGGAATAAAATTAAGTTCAGAAAAGGACCATTATTGAAATTGATATGTCAGAGCAGCTGCTGGAAATGGCCACCGCCAACTTCAATGCATGCGTTTATGCGCCTAACCATAGACTGGCGGACACGCTCAAAAATACCAGGAGTGTTTCTTATAATTCCGCATGACTCCTGTATGCGATTCCTCAGGTCTTCTTCACTTTGAACTGGAGTTCGGTACACTAATGATTTAAGGTGCCCCCAGAGGAAAAAATCAAGTGGATTCATATCGGGTGACCTTGGTGGCCAAAGTTGTGGCCCACCACGCCCAATCCAGCGATCAGAATAATTCTCTTCTAAATATTGGCGTGCAACCAATCTGAAGTGTACTGGAGCACCATCATGCATAAACCAAATTCCAATTCTTTCCCTCAGTGGGATCTCTTCTAGGAGTCCAGGTAAGATGAATTCAAGAAAATGTCGATAATGGTCACCATTGAGTCTATGAGGCAGAAAATTTGGCCCGATAAGGAAATTCCTTACAATTCCAACCCAAACATTCACAAAAAACGTCTCTTGAAAATGGTTTTCAATCACGGCGTGTGGGTTTTCATCAGCCCACATATGATTCTTGTGAAAATTAATAATGGCTTTACGGGAAAAGCATGCCTCATCGGTGAATAACACTTGAGATAAAAACCATGGATTTTCCAACAATTTATTCTGTTCAAAATTGGTATGTGATGGTTTTTGGGTTGGAGATTTTCAGTTTCACATAAAAAATAAACTAAAATGTTAAAAATGAAAATTATAAAAAGAAAACATTTTAAAGTTTTTATACAATACACTGAAAAGGAAAAAATAATTCATTTCATTGTTTGATCTAGGTAATCTTGTACAGAAAGATTTTGATACTCACAGAATAACCTACAAAAAATTAAACAAATTATTTTTTCATTTTCAGTGCATTTGTATAAAAGCTTGTCTTTATATTTTTTATTGTATAATTTTTATTCATCGTAGATTTTTCTGATTCTGAAAAAATATTTCCATCAATTTACAATATTTGAAAATGTTTAATTTTCAAATTTTCTAATGTTATGCCACACTGGAAAATGTTTAAATTAATATTTTCATTATAGCCCCTGAACCGTACAAGTAAATGAAAAAATGCAAGATATCAAAAATATGTTAAATGAAACAATATTGATTATTCCTTTCTCATAATATGTCAGTGGCGGCGGAAAAAAAAATTCTGAAGGGTTGAACAAAGCTTGACTCTGAAAAAAGGAGGACCCTGTGAATTATTTAAGAAATGCATTATTTTGTATCGTGCGCCCTATTGAATGGATTCTACTTGCCTAATTTGAACTGATTATTGTCGAAAATGTCGAAGTTAACTCTAAAAAATCTTGAAAAAAATGTATTTTTATCGCCCTGTATCTCGAAAACCAAGCCGTTTGGGACATAGGTTTATATGAACTTTTCGTCCTGAAAACCTTCAAAGAATCACCTCCCGAAGTTTGTCAACGTACTTAATTAACACCCTGTATACACCATAAAATTTTTAACAGAACTATATATAGCTTCCGTGAAAACTGAAACGTATTCTCTCATTTGTATGTAACTAATCGTGGAACCAGGAAGTATAGAATAAATACTCCGACGCATTATTTCCACTAATGGATAAAATTACCATTCAACATACCAGTCGTGCATTTTTTATGGCCATAAAAATCGCATTTGCATAAATATCCGCCGAGAACAGGTGGCTTTTCCACAGAAACAAAAATACCAAAACGCTTATCAAAAGTAAATTAACTTTCGGGAGAAACAAGTTGGCGAGGGAGATAAATGAAGCCGATAAGGGGACAAGACGAAGAAATATCGCAAATCTCGATTCATGTATAAACAATGGCTCTTTCCTGAATGCCATTATCAGGCCGTTCCGATCCTGGGGCTTCGCCTGCTTGATTTCATTCCGTTGTCCGATCTGAGAGTTGTTTGGCTGATAAGGGTTCGTTCAGTGGTGGATGTTTGGAAAAAGACAGAAAAGTCCCCTGAAAACCTCTCGAAATAATTACAAACAGAAATGAGCTTCGTTTTTCTCCCTGGCGCTTTTTATCAATTTGGGAATGTTCATCAAAACACGATTGTTTGTTATGACCCATTTCATTATTTACTATTGCACACTATGATATAATTTCAGAAGTTTACGCTTTTTATAAATGAGAAATTGATTCCATATGATTCAGAAAAAATGTCATTCGAGGTAATCGGGATGGCCAAATTACGATTTATCAATTTGTGAATGTTAGATATCCGTTCACGCCTCCTGATCACCATCTTGAGTGTAAGTAACACTGGTATGCCATCAATTTGGTTAGGACAGTCATACAAATCTTCAATCATACTATATCACAAATTTCAAATTAACACTTTAGACCTCCTGATCAACATAATTTTCCTCTCCTCAATGTTCTGTTTTGCAGTTCAAGTACATACTTTAAATTTCGTTTCACACTCTTCACAATTTCTCGAGAGTCTTTCATAAAAATATCTTTCACCGTGCAACTGTTTATTTCATACATCGACTTCTTGCATTGTCGCAATTCTCCTATTTTCTCGGCAACACATCGAGAAAAAACAACATCATTCATCAATGATTCTCTTGGAAACCCATCAAGAGCATGTATATCACCATATACCATTGACCAAAAAATCTCAAAACTATTGGCAACACTTTAAGAGTGAGATCCTGCAGATAGACGCTCAATTCCTCTTTGAGAATTTTCTCCATCATTCAATTCGTCTACTATTTTCTCATAGACATAGGTAACCTTCAATATTACCCTAAAAATATTCTCATATCATCACGATATTCCATTAAAAAAAGTCGATCATACACCACTTGCACTTGCGAAGAAGTCATGAGCATAATTCCAAGAGCATGCAAAGCAGAAAATATTTTTCAAAAAAAAAAAAGAATCAGAGACTCCAAAATATGTCATTTACTAGTGAAGCAATTCAAAATTTCATTCAAAAATGAGACCACCTTCTTCACATTGAGTGTGTTTCAAAAATACCTTCAACTCTTTCATACAACTACTGTCACTTATCACCATCATGCACAACAATTGAGGCAAACTCCTCATCCTCACCACTTTCAAGAAGACACAAAAAAAAATCAAGTCAAATATGCATATAAACATTCTTACAGAAAAGTAAAGTTGTTTGCTTAGCAGATGAGAGACTCACAAATGTTTAAATGTTTTAGACGATGTAGTAACTTGATTACTTATATTTCGGACGTCCATCATCTTAATGGTTGAAAGATTTCTATCTCTTTCAAATTTTTCACAACGTTTCGATTGCTTGAATCCGCAATCGTCTTCTGATGAATAATGACAAAATCAGACGCTACGCGACCTTTTATAGGTCTATAATTAAAGTGTAATTACTCGCGGTCTTGAGTGGTTTCGCGCTTTTTCTCCCTCCAAAACGGGCCATGAGCGGTTTCCATACGTTTTTAATTTCCACGCTTGGTAGACTGAAGGCACTATTGGCTTCTATATAGGTGGTTTCCATAAATTTCCGTTTGAACCAATGTTCCTCTCTATGAAGAACACTAGCTTCGTCCCAAAATATTAGGTGGTGTTTTGTCCAGGCGTGGTCAGCAATTCCCGATTTTGATATTTCCCTCGTTGAGTCCACTTTTTGTGTTCGGCTATTCTTACTGATAATGGCTTCTTGGTCTCTTGGTCTCTCCGACATAGGAATTTCCTCATTCACATGGGACTTTGTAGATACAGTTTTTGCTGGATTCCGTTGTGTTCTCTGGTTTCGTCTTGGTGAGGAAGCTTCGTAAGGTGCTGCCAGATTGAAAGAAACTCTTGATGTTGTATTTATTTCCGATCCTTCTGATCTTCTTATTAGCCCAAGTTATGCGAGTTACATTTAAGGTTGTCAAAGTATACAAGAAATAGAAACTATCGTATATATATATATATATATATATATATATATATATATATATATATTAGTTTGTAGTATTTGTGGGGTTGCTATATATACAGGCCGTTTTTTTTAGCTGATCCCACTATTGCTATCTCGGAAACGGAGAGACCTACAAGATCGGTTAAATGGGAAAAAAGTTTCCTATTTTGGGGAGCCATAATAAGCTTTTTACAGATCTCAACTATCAATGGTTGTTTTTGCGCCAAAAACTAAATTAGTCGAATTTCGTTTTTTGGCTGTACCGCCTCCATTTCGAATGATATAAGAAAAAGTTAGGAGAACTTTCAATAATGTTTCATATTTTTTATAATCTGATATAAACCAATTTTCAATGCGACGTTTCGTTCATTAGATTCCATCATCAACTTTATTTTTGTAAATACGGACCTTTAGTTTTTTTCATCTGATTTTGTAGCCACTTTCATAAGAAATTCAGCTATGTATTACAATATATGTGTTTCTCGACTTTTACTCCGAAAAAACATCATCAATATTTGGTCATATAATTCCCGTCAGTGTAGTCTCAAAAAAAAGTCAGAGGAACTTTCAATACTGTTTCATATTTGTTATAATCTTATATAAACCAATTTCCAATGCGACGTTTCGTTCAGTAAATTCCATAGTCAACTTTATTGTTTTAAATATGGGCCTCAAGTTTTTTTCATCAATTTTAGTAGCCACTGTTTTAACAAATTCAGCTATCAATTACAATACATATCTAGACATTTTTCTTATTTCTTATTTTGACATTTTCTTCTGTTTGTTACTTGGTATATCACATTTGCTTTTGATATTGGAGTTTATGTATATCTTTGAGTTCTAAACCCAAAAAATATTGGTACTTACTTTTTTGAGGTAGCTCATCACTATACACTGATCATGAGAAAAACGTCAAAAAATACATGTATTTTACTTAATAGCTGAATTTCTTGAAACAGTGGCTACTAAAATTGATGAAAAAAACTTGAAAACAATAAAGTTGACTATGGAATTTAATGAACGAAACGTCGCATTGGAAAATGGTTCATATAAGAAAGTTCCTCTGACTTTTTTTGAAACTACACTGACGGGAATTGTATGACCAAATATTGATGATGTTTTTTCGGAGTAAAACGTCGAGAAACACATGTATTGTAATAGAAAGCTGAATTTGTTATGAAAGTGGCTACAAAAATCGATGAAAAAAACTAGAGGTCCGTATTTACAAAAATAAAGTTGACGATGGAATCTAATGAACGAAACGTCGCATTGAAAATTGGATCATATCAGATTATGAAAAATATGAAACATTGTTGAAAGTTTCCCTGACTTTTTCTCATATCATTCGAAATGGTGGCGGTAGAGCCAAAAAACTAAATTCGACTAATTTAGTTTTTTGCGAATATCTCAAAAACAACCATTGATATTTAAGTTCTGAAAGGAGCTTACTATAGCTCCCCAAAATAGGAAACTTTTTTCCCATTTAACCGACCTTGTAGGTCTCTCCGTTTCCGAAATAGCAATAGTGGGATCAGCTAAAAAAAACGGCCTGTATATATATAGAGATATACCTCAACTACGGCTATAATCACCCAAACTTCACAAAGAGGGGAATCGTAAGAACGTTGGTGGAGAGAGCAATGTCTATTTGCAACAACCAGGAGTTATTGGAGGCGGAAATTAACCACATCAAAAAGGACCTACGCCGAAACGAATACTCCGTGAAACTCATAGGAGAAGTTCGGAAACAACTCGAAAAGACCAAGACAACCGAAGAAAGACCACAAAACCCCGTTCTCACCTCTGTTTACAGGAAGAAGACACACACAGGACGGTACATCAACTACGGCTCTAATCACCCAAACTCCACAAAGAGGGGAATCGTAAGAACGTTGGTGGAGAGAGCAATGTCTATTTGCAACATCCAGGAGTCATTGGAGGCGGAAATTAACCACTTCAAAAAGGACCTACGCCGAAACGGATACTCCGAGAAACTCATAGGAGAAGTTCGGAAACAACTCGAAACAACCGAAAAAAGACCACAAAACCCCGTTCACATTGTTCCCTATATCAGGGGTATCTCCGAGAAGATCAGAAGGATCGGAAATAAATACAACATCAAGAGTTGCTTTCAATCCGGCAGTACCTTACGAAGCTTCCTCACTAAGACGAAACCAGAGAACACAACAGAATCCAGTAAAAACTGTATTTACAAAGTCCCATGTGAATGTGGAGATTCCTATATCGGAGAGACCAAGAGGCCATTATCAGTAAGAATAGCCGAACACAAAAAGTGGACTCAACGAGGGGAAACATCAAAATCGGGAATTGCTGACCACGCCTGGACAAAACACCACCTAATATTTTGGGACGAAGCTAGTGTTCTTCATAGAGAGGAACATTGGTTCAAACGGAAATTTATGGAAACCACCTATACAGGGAGTTTCATAATAAATGCGCAGGACTTCAGGATGTGATAGCTCGTCCAAAAATATGAAAAAAAGTTTCTATTAACTTACCCTCTAAAATGCACCATTTTCGAGATACAGGGTGTTGAAATTTTAAAAAAATAATCGTTTTTTTGCGAATATCTCTGGAACCGTTAATCGCACAGAAAATAGATTCCGTAGACATTTTCTACTCATAATAATCTATGTTTTGTGCTGAATTTTTTTCTCCAACTTCTACGCCACTGGAAAAATTACAGTTTTGAGCCGCCTACATAAACCGCCAATGCTTTCTACACAAAAAAGGTACTCTTGGTCATAAGCTCTAAAGTTGACCGTTTTCAAGAAAAATCAACTTTCATGTTGTTTAAATAATGTTTTTTCCTCGAAAAATTGCTGCGTGCATTGAAGCTAATGGCGGACATTTCCAACAATTCAACTGAGTATGATTGTTATTTTATTTTTTTTATTTTGCAATTAAGAAGTCATCGTTTGGTTTTGTTACTTGTTCTAACGTTTAAATAAATTTTGTATAATTAGGAAAAAAATTATATAAAAAAAATTACCATGTTTTTCAACATGAAAGTTGATTTTTCTTGAGAACGGTCAACTTTAGAGCTTATGGCCAAGAGTACCTTTTCTGTGTAGAAAACATTGGCGGTTTATATAGGCAAAATTATACTTTTCCAGTGGCGTAGAAGTTGGAGAAAAAAACACCCACTACCCCTTCAAAATCTTCACCAATTATGAATTTTGAAAAATAAAAAATCTGCACCAAACATAGCTTATTATGAGTAGAAAATGCCTACGGAATCTGTTTTCTGTGCGATAAACGGTTCCAGAGATATTCGCAAAAAATGATTATTTTTTTTTAAAATTTGAACACCCTGTATCTCGAAAATGGTGCATTTTAGAGAAGAAGTTAATAATAGCTATTTATATAACAAGTTGCAAAATGAGCGTGTTTTTTGCATCAGACGTGAACATTGGAACACGAGCGTAGCGAGTGGTCCAACACGTCGTGTGCCTATATTGTTGATAATCGAATAAAGAATGAATCTACTGAGTTGACTGAATTTACTGAAATTATGAGCATCCCATTCATACTTCCAAATGAACATCAAAACTGATTTCCATATTCACACTAGTGTGAATATGAACTCTCATATTCGCACTTGTGCAAATATGACCGTCATTTTGACATTCAAATTGTAAACAAAAAGTCGCCATATTGAAACGAAATTACAAAAAGACTTTTTTCATATTTTGGACGAGCTATCACATCCTGAAGTCCTGCGCATTTATTATGAAACACCCTGTATAGAAGCCAATAGTGCCTTCAGTCAACCAAGCGTGGAAATTAAAAACGTATGGAAACCGCTCACGGACCGTTTTGGAGGGAGAGAAAGCGCGAAACCACGCGCGTCACAAGACCGCGCGTAATTACACTTTCAATTATAGACCTATAAAAGGTCGCGTAGCATCTGATTTTGTCATTATTCACCAGAAGACGATTGCGGATTCAAGCAATTGAAACGTTGTGGAAAATTTGAAAGAGAGAAGTCTTTTAACCATTAAGATGATGGACGTCCGAAATATAAGTAATCAAGACCCACAAATATTTGCTTAGTCCGAATTACTTCTGAATGACACGAGTGTAGAACATTTTTCATGACTAGGGGAAGCTGATTATAGATTTTGAAACCTTCAACAAATGTAGATTTTTCTGGTAATTTTTTTGATACCCTCTGAATGAAAAAACATTTTTAGATCTTGTGTTATACTTATGCACTTCATATTTATAATTTACAATATCTTAGAGATATGAGGGACCTTTGCCAGATTTTATTTTGGAAATGAATATTGAAGTTTGATATTGCCAAAATAATCTAAGTGGTAACCAGTTCAATTTACTCAACATTATTTTTATTGGAGACCCTCATATCTTAGAGATATGAGGGACCTTTGCCAGATTTTATTTTGGAAATGAATATTGAAGTTTGATATTGACAAAATAATCTAAGTCCAGTTCAATTTACTCAACATTATTTTTATTGGAGTCTGCTTGGGACATTTTCATATTACGCGCATTGTACGATCTTGCAATTTTTAAAATTTTCATTCAATTGTCTAATTTATTATTATAATATCCAAACATAGCAGTTGTGCATAGTTAATTCGAAGAAAAAAAAGAGTTGAATTGCCATCATCATAAGGGACTCAAAAGAGCATTTGTCGCGCGCCTTGTTTAAACATTTCGAAATGAAATGTTGGCGAGTATACGCCGGGAAAAAAGCAATTATGTTCAAACCGCTGGAAAATTAAATCTGCACCGCTTATTCTCTGGAGAGAAAAAAGCATTATTTTCATTCTCTTTTTATTAATTAAACGTACGATATAACTGTTCGCTCACCTGAACATGAATCGGTTGCTGACCTCATATTTTTTAGCCGAATCTCTGTAATGATGAAAGTTGCCTAAATATAAAATTAAAGTTTCTTCGAGGTTCTGGATTATTTGCGTACATTGGAAGATTCTTGCATTTCGGAGTACTGAGTGGAAGATAGGCAATATAGACTTGTGCCTATAATTTTTGAGAAAAAGAAAAAACATAACAGGCAAGGACCAGGTGGAAAATTTTGTTAAGGTTCCGATTGCTAGAGTATTTTTTGTCTTACTCTTTATTGATTTCAGGAGTTGATTTTAAAATTGCATCTTCGGTCGACTTTCCTTCTCTAAAGCTATACTAGGCTGGTGCCAAAACGAATTTTAAACGCTAAAAATAAGAAAAAATGTAACAGGCAAGGAGCAAGTGGAAAATGTTGTTGATATTCCAACTTGAAGCAAAAACATTTAAACACGAAAACACTCAAAATGGGAACGCCATTTAGGGGTTTGAAACGTTTTTTTGCAATTTGTGGCGAAATGTGACCTCCTAGCAGAGATTGTTAACGAAAAAAAGTGTAGATAATAGAAAAATAGAAATCTTTTTATCCAACAGTTTTTGACATATCATCAAATTGACCGTCAAAATGGTGAAAAACCGATTTTTCAGTATTTAATTTTTTTCTCGCGTATAAATGATTTGATTTACATGAAAATTTGTAAAAATATGTCTTTTTTGGTGTCAAATGAGCAAAATTTTTCCGCAAATCAGAAGAAGAATAGTTTTCGAGTTATGTGCATTTTTCGAAAGTACTAAATGTTACTTTTTTGTAGTTCATTTTAATTGTTGAAATGTCTACTCTGAAATGGTCTTTGTGACTTGGTGGTTTATAATAATAATAATAATAAACTTTATTCATGAAGTAAGAATTATTGTTGAGAATATATTTAAAATAAGCATAAATAAAGTTGGTAATCGATGAGTGCAATGCACTTGTTTCGATTATAATAATGGATAATGCAAATATAGTATATACATGAAATTCAATAAAATACTATAAATTGCAATAAAATACAATGAAGACAATATAAAAATACAATACAATAAACAAAAAGAAAACGCAATGAAAATGCAGTAAAATACAATAATAATATTCAATGCCACCAATGCCATAAAAAGCCATAAAATACTATAAAATACAATAAAATATAATAAAGTACAATAAAATACAATAAAATGCAATAAAATACAATGAAACACAATAAAATACAATACAGACAATATGAAAATACATTAAGATGCAAAAAACTCAATGAAAAAGCGGTAAAGTATACTTTTAAATTATGGTTGAGATTAGTAATTTTTTTATTCAGTCATTTTGACTCTATCAAGGTAGTAAAATACAATCTAGGAGTCTGGAGTAAAAAAGTTTTCAGTTGGTTTTTTAATGTTTTTTTGTTCCTAAGAGATTTTATGTTTCCGGGAATAGAGTTGTATATTTTAGTGCCGATATAGGAGTAACTTCTCTGTGATAGCGATTTCTTTACCAATGGTTACATACGTAGTTGGCGCCCTCTGGTTTCATACTGATGTCAAAGATATTAGTGAAAGCTAAACCGTTTAAAATTGAGGAAAAAAGTCTGAATGATGATTTTCTCAATATTTTCAATAATGTTTGACTTTCTTCATTATTTTTGTAACAAAAAGTAGTTTATATTGAGTTATTTATAATGAAATATTTGAATACATAACTACACTACAAAATTTATTCATTATTATCGTTTTTATTCTGTTTTACAACTATTGAAAATCATTGAAAATATTGAGAAAATCATGAGTCAGAGAGACTTGTCGGTTTTTCTCAATTTTGACCAGTTTAACGGTCAATAACCCACCAAGTTACACAGACTATTTTGAAGTAAACATTTTAACAATCACAATGATAACGTATAGACCTTCTGAATACCAAAAAATATCAAGACAATTGTTCGTGGAAGATAAGGGTAGATAAGATAAGATAAGATAATTTTATTTAACTACGTACATATACTATGTATATTTGTAGATGGTCCAGGAAAAAACATTCAAAATTAAATTTAAATTAGAAAAAAACATTGAATCAGTCACATAAACATGTATACAACGTGAATCCACTACTACACAAATATATATTAAAATAAAATGAAATTATTGAATATAACTTCACATATCACTGACCAGTGTGTCCATATACTCCTGAATTGAATAAAACCCATTTTCTAAAAGGTATCTTTTCAATATTTATTTGAAGCGAGGCTTGTCTAAAATCTTCCAACTGGAGGGTAATTTATTATACAGGGTGTTTTTTGAGTACGTGGCCAAACTTAAAGGGGTGATTCTTTGAGTGATTCTAAGACGAAAAGTTTATATAAACATAGGTCCGGTAATGCTTCGTTTTCAAGATACAGGGTGTCAAAACTTTTTAAAAGAAATCGTTTTTGTCGTAAATATCTTAATAACCCTTCAACCGATTTTATTGAAATTTGGCAGTGTTATTGTAGGTCGTAAAGGGCGAATTTAACCGTAACTATATCAAAATTATCATGTCCAGTGGCGTCCCGGAAGGCACTGTAACCAATATTTTTGACAGAAAACGTGTGCGCAACTGATTTTTTTGCAATTTTTGTATTTGTTTCACATTGAGCAACTGAAATTACAACTTTTTTATATTAAGAATTTTTTTCGTATCTTGCTTTGTTTTTGAGAAAAAACATAAAAATCACTTCATTACACGTCCCTGGCACAACACAATAAAAAATTGTTTTTATAGGGTTTTTAATGATTACAGGTGAATCTGTTATGCTTGAAAATTGTTAAAACCACACTGAAACAAAAATGGTACCTAGGCAATTTGTTTCTGTAAGAATACATTCAATAATAATAATAATTGCTCAAAATATCCTCCTTCAACTTCAATGCAAGCATTAACTCGTCTTAACATGGATTCCCGAACACGTTGAAATATTTCCGGCGTATGTCTTATCTGATCACATGAATCCCGTAATCGTTGGATTAATTCTTCTTTAGTGTTGACTGGAGTTTTATAAACGAGGGACTTTAAATGTCCCCAAAGGAAAAAATCCAAGGGATTTAAATCCGGTGACCTGGGCGGCCATGACTGTGGACCTGCGCGACCGATCCAGTTTTCTCCATAAGTTTCATCCAGAAATTGACGTACTACTATGCTGAAGTGAGGTGGAGCCGCATCGTGCATGAACCGCTCCTCTTACTGCCAGTGGGACATTTGCTAGTAGTACAGGTAATACAAATTCCAAAAAATGACGATACTCTTGACCATTTAATCTCGGGGGTAAAAAATGAGGTCCAATGAGATAATCGCCAACAATACCAACCCAGACATTCACGGAAAACTGCTGTTGATAATTATTTTCTATAACCGCATGGGGATTTTCTTCTGCCCAGATATGGTTGTTATGAAAGTTATGAAATAATATACTGGATAAAAATATCGGAGATGCAACCTGTTGTTGCAAAAGCCACGTAGTATAAACAACTCGCTTGGGAAAATCCGCAGGAAATAACGCTTGAACACGCTTGTATGTGGTGAGGATACAGTTGGTACTCTTTCAAAATCTTCCATACAGTAAAGTGAGAAATGTTTAAGTGTTGTGCAACTTTGCGTGGGCTTGTATCGGGGCAACGCTCAACTTCATGTAAAACTTCTTCCTCCAGCGTCTCTGTTCTTACCGTTGCAAGTCTCCCAATAAGAGCAGCCGATCTTTGAAAGGTGCCTGATTCGCACAGCATTTCATGTATTCTCTCAAATGTTTGCCTATTTGGAACATTTCGATGAGGATATCTTTCTTGATAAATGCGTCTAGCCGCTCTGGAATTGCTGGGCCATTCCATAGACAAAATGCATATCGGCCATTTCCGAGTTTGTAAACCGAACCATTTTCGGATATCAGTAACAAATTTTATATCTCAAAACTCTTGAAAACACTTCAAATAATTACTATCAAATAATCACGTATGTACCGTTTCAATTTGTGACAGTTATGAAGTTAAATTTGTTTGAACATTTGTTGTTCCTTCCATGGCCCTCTTACTTTAGTTTCAAAACACTGCAGTAATACATAACAACATTACTTGTTTCATCGAAAACAGGTAATATGAGCGAAAAAAATTAAAAGATGACTTCCATGTAATATTAATTGATTAATCATAAATAAAAATGTCTTTATTGCATGTCCATGGACAACAATGAGCCCATTTTGCAGCACGAGCCGAAGCCAAGAGCCGAAGGCAAGTGCTGCAATTCATACATACATATATTTTTTTTTTCATTGCATTAATTTTGATAGAAAATTCTAAGACTAGAATAGAGTATTGATATAAAAAAATCCCCAGTTTTTTATGGTTTAGTAGTTGAAATGTTTTATTTTGTTGTCACAGGGATGTGCAATGAAGTGATTTTTATGTTTTTTCTCAAAAACAAAGCAAGATACGAAAAAAATTCTTGATATAAAAAAGTTGTAATTTCAGTTGTTCAATGTGAAACAAATACAAAAATTGCAAAAAAATCAGTGGTGCACATGTTTTCTGTCAAAAATATTGGTTACAGTGCCTTCCGGGACGCCACTGGACAAGATAATTTTGATATAGTTAGGGTTAAATTCGCCCTTTACGACCTTCATTAACACTGCCAAATTTCAATAAAATCGGTTGAAGGGTTATCAAGATATTTATGACAAAAACGATTTCTTTTAAAAATTTTGACACCCTGTATCTTGAAAACGAAGCATTACCGGACCTATGTTTATATGAACTTTTCGTCTTAGAATCACTTAAAGAATCACCCCTTCAAGTTTGGCCACGTACTTAAATAACACCCTGTATAGAGCGATATCTAGGGAATTATTTGCGGATTTATATAATCTATATCTCTGTGGTCTGAGATGCCCAGCACCGCGAGTGTTATAGTCATGAAAATTTGAATTTTTACTCAGTTCATTATTTTTAGTATGAATTTCTAGTATTTGATAGAATATGTAAAGAGCTGGTAGTGTCATGACTATAAATTTCTGGAATAAAGGTTTACAATGGTCCCTGAAGGCAACATTAGCAATAATTCGGATAGCTTTTTTTTGAGGTCTAAATACTTTTACAGTCAGATGCATTACCCCATAGGGTTACCCCATAAGAAATGTGCGAGTGAAAAAAAGCATAATAGATATTCATTAGTGTGTCAGAACTTAGTACATTTTTTAGTTGTCTCAAAATGAAAATTGAGCTGGAAAGCTTAGAACAGAGCTTCTCGATGTGAAATGACCAATTCAGAGAGTGATCTAAAAAAATTCCTAACAATTTTGTGGGTTCATTAATTCTTGTTGACTGTGAAGAAAATATCATTTGATTGGTCTTGCTTGCGTTGAGTTTCAAACTGTTTGCTGCAAACCAAGATTCAGCCTTTTTTTCAGTAGTTTTATTTTTTGTTTTCTCGTATATATTTTGATGAAAAATAGTGGTGTCATCTGCAAACATGATACAGATTGAGTTAACTAGATGGTAAAATACGTCGTTTACATATATGATAAACAGGAGGGGCCCCAGAACAGAGCCCTGCGGTACCCCATATTTCTTTGCTACTGTTTCTGACGTAATACCATCGACTGTTTTCTATCCATGAGATTTGAATCGAAAAGAGCTAAGGGAATACCTCTTACACCGTAAAGGTTCAATTTTTCTAATAACAAATCGTGTTTTACGCAATCGAATGCTTTTGTTAAGTCAAATAGAGTCATTGTAGATTTCCTGCCGTCTTCAAAACCTTCTACTATGTTTTCAACTGCCTTTTGTATAGCTTTTATGGTGGACATGTTTTTCCGAAATCCTGGTATTTTTTCGAAAAATGAACATAACTCAAAAACAAGTCGTCTTCTGAATTGCGAAAAAATCATGCTCATTCGTCACCAGAAAAGACATATTTCAACAAATTTTCATCTGAATTAAATGATACGTGTACGCGAGAAAAAATTAAATACTGACAAATCGGTTTTCCGCCGTTTTGTCGGTTAATTTGAGGTTATGTCAAAAAGTATTGTCACGGAGCTGAAGTGGTTCAAATTCCAATTTTGAACTGTTGGTCTTGGATCTCCCTTGCTCGCACAAGCTCTGCTTTTGAGGGGTTTTCTCTGAAAACCTGTGATTTTTACATTATCAACAACTTTTTCATCAGACATTTTTCGCTAGAAGATCACTTTTCGCCGCAAATCGCAAAAAACATATTCAACCCCTAAACTGCATCCCTATGGCGGTCTAAGTAAAAGTGATACAAAGTGCTGGTTTAAAATAATTTTTGCGGTTTGATAATTTTTTATTGGATTCGAGAATAGTATATTCTGTAACAAGGTTAGAATGAAAATTCGATGCGAGTGGAAAGTTCCGAGCGCGAGCCGAAGGCGAGCGTGAGCCACGAGCATCACGAATTTTCATTCTAACCGAGTAGCAGACTATACTTTCTCCACGATCAAAGATATGTTAATTAAGTACGTTGACAAACTTCGGAAGGTGATTCTTTGAAAGTTTTCAGGACGAAAAGTTCATATAAACATATGTCTCAAACGGCTTGGTTTTCGAGATACAGGGCGATAAAAATACATTTTTTTCAAGATTTTTTAGAGTTAACTTCGACATTTTCGACAATAATCAGTTCAAATTAGGCAAGTACAATCCATTCAATAGGGCGCACGATACAAAATAATGCATTTCTTAAATAATTCACAGGGTCCTCCTTTTTTCAGAGTCAAGCTTTGTTCAACCCTTCAGAATTTTTTTTCCGCCGCCACTGACATATTATGAGAAAGGAATAATCAATGTTGTTTCATTTAACATCTTTCTGATATCATGCATTTTTTCATTTACTTGTACGGTTCAGGGGCTATAATGAAAATTTGAAAATTAAACATTTTCAATTATTGTAAATTGATGGAAATATTTTTTCAGAATTAGAAAAATCTACGATGAATAAAAATTATACAATAAAAAATATAAAGACAAGCTTTTATACAAATGCAATGAAAATGAAAAAATTATTTGTTTCATTTTTTGTAGGTTATTCTGTGAGTATCAAAATCTTTCTGTACCTAGATCAAACAATGAAATGAATTATTTTTTCCTTTTCAGTGTATTGTATAAAAACTTTAAAATGTTTTCTTTTTATAATTTTCATTTTTAACATTTTAGTTTATTTTTTATGTGAAACTGAAAATCTCCAACCCAAAAACCATCACATACCAATTTTGAACAGAATCGGATCATAATCACAAAACTCGTCCGCCATATTGGAGCCGCCATTTTGTTTTTTAACAAACGTTTTTTTAATGCATTGTCACCGGAATTACGGAAACCTGCCAAATTTCAAATTAATCGGAGTATTAGAAAATGTCCAAAATTATTTTGCCATAATTAACTTTGTGCAATACATATTCAACCTGAGTTATGGTAAAAAATGTATGGGAGCTCCATAACATTACATTTTCTCTACACGAGCAGAAAATAGCTATTTGTGTAATGAGAACAAAATGACGTATTGCGTCACGCGCTAATCTTTGGAGAGTGGCAATGACACTTCGAGAAATGAATTATTTTATATCATGCGCACTATTGAATGGATTGTACTTGTCCAATTTGAACTAATTTGGATCGATTATTGTCGAAAATTTCGAAGTAAACTCCAAAAACTCCTAAAAAATGTATTTTGATCACCCTGTACTTCGAAAACCAAGCCGCTTGGGACATGTTTATATGAACTTTTCATCTTGAAACCTTTCAAAGAATCACCCTTCAAGTTTGTTAGACTATTTGCTTCTCAAATTTCTTTATGTTATGCGTTACTGGAAAATGTTTGCGTTAATATTTTCATTGTAACTCCTGAACCGTATAAGTAAATGAAAAACATGAAGAGAGCAAAAAGATGTTAAATGAAACAACATTCATTATTCCTTTCTCATAATATGTCAGTGGTGGCGGAAAAAAAAATTCTGAAGGGTTGAACAAAGCTTGACTCTGAAAAAAGGAGGACCCTGTGAATTATTTGAGAAATGCATTATTTTGTATCGTGCGTACTATTGAATGGATTGTACTTGCCTAATTTGAACTGATTATTGTAGAAAATGTCGAAGTTAACTCCAAAAATCTTGAAAAAAATGTATGTTTATCACCCTGTATCTCGAAAACCAAGCCGTTTGGGACATATGTTTATATGAACATTTCGTCCTGAAAACCTTCAAAGAATCACCTCCCGAAGTTTGTCAACGTACTTAATTAACACCCTGTATATTTTTGAATGGAAACGAACAAAAGATATTTTATATTACAGAACTCAATCACAATACATTATATTAGGTAAACACTCAATAATTCAAGAAACATTCTACTTTGTATTGGACAGAAAACAAGTACTTTCCTGGCTAATGCCACGGCGGATATTGAACTACATCTGACAGATATTTGTGCAACGTTCTTCAAAGAAGACTCAATTGCAAGTGCTTATTGTAGACAAACAAAAGATTATCCTTAATTTAGCTGGAGATGACCACCTGCAGACATGTTTCGAGGTTGTTGCCTCTCATACCAGTGCAAGGGTAGGTCCGACAACTTTAAGTTGTCTTGTCTCTGCCAAATGAATCATAATTTATTGTTTATCTAATAATTCCCTACGGATGAAGCAGCGACTTACAGTAAAGTCAGTCGCAGCACCACCCGCCAGAAAAATCATTATATACTATCATTATTATTATCATTATATTATTATTATCAATACAAGCGAGGGAATGTTATATGACCTCCGAATAAATGTTGACAGAAGAGTTATATAATCGCTAGGAAAACTCAATAAATAAAAAACTAGCTACTTTTATATATTGGAAGTTATTGACGTTTGTAAAGTTTCACGAGAAATATAAACTCAAGAGTTATTTGAAAGTTTTTATTATCGGATGTGACTGTGAATGCCATGCCATGAAATTGAGATTTCCAACTTCCATTATTCACAAGCCATTAACGTTTTGATGTCATCATTCCGTTCCTTGCACAA
Source organism: Chrysolina oricalcia (assembly GCA_944452925.2). Lineage (NCBI taxonomy): Eukaryota > Metazoa > Arthropoda > Insecta > Coleoptera > Chrysomelidae > Chrysolina > Chrysolina oricalcia. The sequence goes on from OX101816.2 coordinate 2,015,923, forward strand.
TAACTTTGTGATATTTGATGGATCACGTGGATAAACTTTGAGTATTTCATTATTGCGACAACTTTATTATATGCACGTTTCATAATTTCATTATAGATGATTTATTGTTGAACATTTGTTCAAATATTAAGAATTTTGGAGGTGTTAGTGTTCCTCCTATTTATATTTTATAATGAATTAAAATATCATGCCAAATTCAAATGACAAAAACATTTATTACTTTTTGACAACTTCGTTTTTCACACAACTACTAATGAAAAACATTATTTAAACAAAACTGAACATCGCCAAAGCTCTTGATAATAAAAATTAATGTACAACGTGGTAGCGACTGCATGGTCGCTACAGTACTCCCCCTCATGAAAAAGAAATTAAATCACCCTGGAGAGAAACGAACTGGAAATTTAATATTTCGTCCAAATCTTGACTGTTTGTTTAAATTGGCTGATGCGGTAACATCTTCGTTAGATGATGGTCCAATAACTGCTGCAGGTGTTTTAGAAAATGGAACGACTGAAACAGACTGTGGTGTCTGAAGTTCGTCAGAGAGAATATAGGCTGGCTTAACTCTGTCTATTGAGACTGTTGTATTCTTTCCACGAATACAAACAATCATCTGTTTATCTCGTCGATCGATAACAAGAAAAGGTCCATCATACGGAGGCTGCAATGAAGAACGAGGAGTATCTCGTCTAACGAATACATGCGTGGTTGTTGACAAATCCTTGAATACGAAAACTGGAGAACTGCCATGATGTGCTCCTAGGGTTGGTCGAAATGAAGACATGTACTTCCGTAGTCGATCAACATAACTCGTTGGGTTATTTTCTGCAACAGGATGTTGAGTTAAAAATTCACCTGGAAGACGAATTGGCTCTCCATACACCATCTCAGCTATAGTTGCACCTAGGTCTTCTTTGAAAACTCCCAACATACCCATTATTATATTGGGAATCACTTCAACCCAGTCTTCTGTCTGGTGGCAACGTATTGCAGATTTCAAGTGTCTATGCCAACGTTCTACCATACCGTTTGCTTGAGGATGGTAAGCTGTGGTTCGAATAATGTGAATACCACATGTTTTGGCTAAAGCTCTGAAAAGATTGCTTTCGAACTGGCGACCTTGATCCGAGGTTATTCGCAATGGAACACCATATTTGGAAATCCATGAAGAAAACAAGGTTTTGGCAACTGTTTCTGCTGTGATATCATAAACAGGGCATGCCTCAGGCAGGCGTGAAAATCGGTCTATGATAGTTAAACAGTATCGATAACCATTTGAAGAAGGCATCGGGCCAACCAAATCTATGTGTATGTGTTCGAATTTTGAGCTGGTTGAATGGAAATGTTCAACTGGAGACTTCACATGGCGGAATACTTTCGAGCGTTGACACTGAATACAATTCTTTGCCCATTTTCTGCAATCCTTAGTAATCGATGGCCATACATACCGATCTTTGATGATTCTAGTTGTGGCACGTATACTGGGATGAGACAGTCCATGGAGAAGATCAAATACTCTTTTCCGAAATGGTTTTGTAACGAATGGTCGAGGAGAAGATCCAGATACGTCACAGAATAATGTTGATTCGGTACCTGGAATCCGTATTCTCTTTAAATCCAAAGAGGTTCCATTTTCAAACAGAGATAAGAGTTCAGCATCGCTGTTCTGAGAATCTTCAAGGGCGGCAAATTCCAAGGATTGTTCGACAGATTCTGTTCGGGACAAAGTATCTGCCACAATATTTTCTTTGCCTGAGATATGTCTAATGTCGGTAGAGAACTGTCCAATAAAATCAAGGTAGCGAAACTGTCTTGGAGATGCTTTTTCAGGATTCTGCTTGAACGCATAAGTCAGCGGTTTTTGATCAGTGAATATCACAAAATCTCGACACTCTACATAGTGTTGAAAATACTTGACAGCTGAATAAATTGAAAGCAGTTCTCTATCAAAAGCACTATATTTTCGTTGAGCAGGTGAAAACTTCTTACTGAAGAATGCTAGCGGCTGCCAACCATTAGTTGTTTGCTGTTGAAGAACTGCACCCATGGAGGTCTCTGATGCATCAGTAACTAATCCTAACATTGCTGTGGGGTCTGGATGGGCCAAAAGAGCTGCTTGCGCTAGACTTTCCTTACATTTAGCAAAAGTAATGGAAAGTTCATCGCACCAATTGATTTTTTGATTGCTTCTCACATTGCCTTCCAGAAGTTTATTGAATGGGGCGTGAAGAACTGAAGCATCTGGAGTGAATCTGCGGTAGAAATTCAGCATACCAAGGAATCTTCGTAGTTGTTTAATCGTTTCAGGTTGAGGAAAGTCCAGAACTGCCTTGACTTTGTCAATGAGTGGTTTGATCCCATGTTCAGTGATGGAGAAACCTAAGAAGTCTACTTCCGAAACACCGAACTGACATTTATTGACATTTATCACTACTCCATAGCTTTTGAGCCTTTCAAAAATGATTTTCAAGTGTTCTTCTTCCGTCGATGATGCTATGAGTATATCGTCGATGTAGACAAAACAAAATTCTAATTCACGGGTCACCTCATCCATGAATCGTTGGAATGTCTGAGCTGCATTCCTCAACCCGAAGCTCATAAAAGGAAACTCAAACAAACCAAAAGGTGTGATGATGGCCGTTTTTGGAATATCTTCTGGTGCAACTCGTATTTGATTGAATGCTCTGACTAGGTCAATCTTAGAAAATATCTTCCGGTTATTCAGGTATTGTGAAACATCTTGAATGTGACGAACGGGGTAGCGATCTGGAATTGTTCTTGCATTCAGTGGGCGATAATCACCGCAAGGACGCCACTCTCCATTTTTCTTGGCTACTAAATGAAGAGGTGATGACCAACAGCTATCAGATTGACGAGCAATACCTAATTTGACCATAGCTTCGAACTCACGTTTGGCAGTGCTCAATTTTGTACCATTCAAACGCCGAGCTTTGCATGCGACTGGTGGTCCTAATGTTGTACGAATATGGTGCATCGTGGTATGTTTGACATCTTTCGGGACACCATCTGGCTTGGTAATTTCTGGGAATTGACTGAGGAGATTATGATATTTCGAATCATCAGAAATAGATTTAACATTGGTTTGTGCATGGAAGCATTGAACGCCATTAGTTGCTATGCCTGTTATTGAGTCAACTAAACACTGGTGACGAATGTCCACAAGAAGATTGAAGTAACTCAAGAAATCCACACCTATTATGGGTTTTGTAACATCTGCGACTATAAATTGCCATAAAAATTCACGTCTCAGCCCAAAATTGAGTGACAGTGACACTGTTCCATATGTATGAATGACAGATCCATTTGCAGCAAAAAGATCATAAGATGTTTGGTTTGGGAACGTGGAAAAACACATACGTCTGATCCAGTATCTATTAGATACTGCACTTTACTGTTTTTGTCGGTGAGGAGAAGGCGTTTGGTTAAAGGACAGTCGTTAGTCGCCTCTCCATACGGCTGTCCTGTTATTTTTCCAAATTGGCACTTGATGTTGAGGATAATGAAACATAATTACAAGGCTGTACACATTTTCTGGCTTTGAATCCATAACGATGGTGATACCAGCAAAGATCTCTTCTTTCAGCTCGATTACCACTTCTTGATCGGTTTCTGCTATGTGCACGATACGTTTTAGGTTTATTATTCCTGACGGAGAGTTCTGCCACTTGCTTAGAAAGTTCTGTGATTTGTTTAGATAATTCGCAAATTTCATCTGATCTGGAATCACGGACACTAGCGACGGTGCGAGGTGATATCTCGATAATCTTGTCGGCAAGTTGAGCAACGTCGTCAAGAGTTGATGATTCTTGAGTAGCTAATATTGCTCTAACCTGATTGGGAATCCTATTCAACCACAATGTGCGAAGAAAATTATCAGGAACAGATTTTTCTGCAAGACTACGGAGGTGACGAAGAAACTGAGACGGTCTGCGATCCCCAATCTCTTCATGTTCTAAGAGCTGTTGAATTTTTTGTTCTTGGGATATGGATAACCTTTTGATCAGCTCCTGCTTGACTTTTTCGTATTTATCAGCATCTGGCGGGTTGGTTATAATATCTTCCACTTCAGCTGCATAACGACTCTCAAGTTGAGCGATAACGTACGCAAACTTGGTTTCGTCTCTGGTGATGTTACTGAGGTGAAATTGTCCCTCAAGTTGAGAAAACCATAATGCTGGTTTCTCAGGCCAGAATGGCGGGGCTCGCATCGAGACACGAGCTACCGATTCTGTAATTGGGGTTCCAAAACCACTATCTGGCATGATGGCACAAACTCGCTACTCTTCTATCGGTGAAGTGTGAGTCGGGGTCACCACTTTGGAGGTGTTAGTGTGCCTCCTATTTATATTTTATAATGAATTAAAATATCATGCCAAATTCAAATGACAAAAACATTTATTACTTTTTGACAACTTCGTTTTTCACACAACTACTAATGAAAAACATTATTTAAACAAAACTGAACATCGCCAAAGCTCTTGATAATAAAAATTAATGTACAAAGTGGGTAGCGACTGCATGGTCGCTACAAGAATGAAAGACAATTGGCCTGATTTTCTCTCTGCGTGTTTGTCACCCTGTATCTCAAAAACTGTCCATTAGATCTCGTTGTGCCCATGAAGACATTTGATCAGGACGTCATAAACTATATTATACATGTAGAATAATTAGAAAAACGAACGCACTGTCACGAAGCTGGCATTTGGATTTGTTTCAATTTCTGCATTTTCATGTATTACAAAATATTTCCAGACGATTCGGACAGGCCTAAAGTTGTTGAAAGTGTAATATTTGTAGTATGTTTCCGGAAATTTGTCATGGTCAATATATGTATATGAAACATAGCTGAAAGAAATTAATATTTTAGAATATACCAAGTGGCTCAAAACTTAGTGACATCAAAGTTGTTTTTTTATGGAAAATCTTGTATTTTGATACAAAAAATAATATGATTCCATCAGTAGTATCACTTACCCAACTCTAACCGTTCTCGAGGGATTGATTTTTTTGGGAAAATGCTAGGTTCCATTTGAAACTGAACAACATCGAAATAAATAGAGATTATTCCTTCAAAATTTTCAAAATATGACAATGCATCAAAGGAGTTTTGGGCTATTGATTTCAATACAACCAGTTATACAACAATATGCAGGATATCAAAAAATTAAGGCGACTTTTTTGTAATTTCGAAGAAAAATAACTGTTATTTCAAATGATACACCCCACTTTTTTTCAGTCTGAGCAATGGAGAATAATTTTTGTTTTGCATATTGGGTTTTTCGGTACCTAATCTTAGTGGTTTTTCAGATATTGTCTTTTTCAAATAGTAGTTCTTTTTCTTGAATGCATTCTATCAAGGTACCTAAAATAAGATTCATATAAATTTTATGTTAGCATGGAAAAATGAAAATTAACATGTTCGAACTGTGTTAAGACATAGTTGTTTCTTCATATTGCGTAACAAATATAGTGAACTCGATAATATATTACATAGTTGATCTATATGAGCTGACTAAGTCAGTTTTGCATCTATAACAACCCCAAGAAGTTTGACACTCTTACCATCACCTGCGTTCTTGGTGTTTGAAAGAACAAGATTTTGGGTTTTATTATGGTTCAATATCAGATTGTTGGCATTGAACCAATTTTGTGCAGATTCGATAGAGCACGTCATACGTAACAATTGACTGTCTGCGTCGGAAGAAGTATTGAGTAAAGTGGTGTCATCAGCATAAGCCACATATTTATTAGGTAACATGGAATCGAACAAATCATTCATGTAAATGATGAATAGAGAAGGGCCCGAAACAGATCCCTGTGGCACCCCATGTGTAATATTGTGAAAATCAGAACAAGAATCACTTATATACACTGCTTGTTTCCTGTTATGTAGGTAAGACTGGAATAGATCCAGCGGTATGCCCCTGAAACCATTGTGGTTAAGCATTCCAATGAGAATACTATGAGATACACAGTCGAAAGCTTTCGACGATCGCATAAAGCAATACCAACTTCCATGCCATTCTCAAAACCCTCGACTATATCGCTAACAATCTTGAAAAAGCTTGGGTTGTACTACATCTGCTTCTAAAACCGAACTGACAACTATTGATAAACGTATTCGTTTCAAAGTATTTCATGAGTCTCAGCATTGAAATTATTTCATAAACCTTGGAAAAAATCGGAATGATAGATATTGGCCTATGGTTTGCCACCTGTGAAATGTCCCCTTTTTTTGAAAATTGGTATTACTTTCGTGACTTTCAAAATATCTGAAAATTCTCCCTCTGCGGTGGAAGCATTGAAGAGAGTTACCAACGGATCTATCATTGGGTCTATGGTTTGTTAAACAAGTTCACTATTCATCCCATATACATCAGTGCATTTAGAGTTTTTCAAGCTGCGTACAGCTTCGACTACCTCAGATATTGTAACGGGCTCTATAAAAAAAAGATGAATATGGTGTGGGCAATCCTTTCAAGTCATTTGAATCATTAGGTTTTTTCCCAATCAGATCAGCTGCAATTGTGGAGAAGTAATCGTTGAAATCTTTAGCTGTTATGGTGGGATCAATTACATTTTTCTTTGAATGATTTCTTTCAGAATTTACAAGTCTCCATCTATCTCGAACTTTGTTATCGGATTATCCGATGAATTTATCATATGCTGCTTTTTTATATTGTGTTAATTTCAATTGGTAGTGTTTTTTCAGAATAGTGTAATTATTGAAATCCCTGGTAAAATTACAAATTGATTTGACCTTAGATAATGTGTCCCTCAGAGTCCAGAGTTCATCATTGAACCATTCAACTGGTGGTTTTTTATTGATAAAACATTTTTTCATAGGAAAATGTTTCTCAATTAATGAAGTGGAAGTATTTATCAAGAAGTTGGCAATTACAGAGCATTTCCAATTATGTAACCCGATTGTATCCCAGTTAATTTCGGCAAGAGATGATCTCAGATCAGCAATGCCATGTTCCGATATTTTTCTTCTACAGATATACTAACTCGACCATTTTGAAACGATTGGCCATCGCAGAATTGGTCTTCTCTGACCGTTATGAAATTTCAGGTAGTTAATGGGCAGAATTAGGTAATATTCTGGACTATCTACGAAATCGTGGGTTTTGGGTGTGAGGAAGTAAATTGGAACCAGTACTAATTTTCATAATAGAATTGAATTATGAGAATAAAATTTAGGGTTTCTATTTGAAAAATTGAGAGTTTCAATGATTCTAATTCACTTTATGGGCTCTCTTTTTTGCTCAGTATGTGAATTATCCAATGTATGTGATTAGGGTAAGTGGTCCGTTCTACCTTCAATATTTATAATTCAGTCACTGCTTGTCACTAAAAATTGTTATTGACCTGAAAATAGCCCATGTTTGATAGGATGCCTTTGTCACTTTTTCTAGAAAAATAGAAATAACTCAAAAAATTTTGGGTAAGGAGTATGATACATAAATGTAGAATTATGGGAGGAATCGATAAATTTTGTGAAATAAAAAGTGTTCTTTGAAAATGACAAAGATGACGTTACTCCCGAAAAAATTGGAATTGTCACATTAATGAAAATATTTTAGATGGATTCTCAATATTTTCTCCACCGTCTCTACTCTCTGTTCTCTCTATACCGGGTGTCCACGGAAGGTGGCTCGTCGCTATAACATTTTTGTTTTCAAAGATAATGGAATGAAATTTGGAGAATCTACATAAGACATAAGACTGCGTTATTTGATCCATAATCAATTTAGGTTGCGAACAAATTTTTTCAGTGTAAAATAAACAAGCTAAGTGCTCGAAAGTTGAGGAGCTCGGAAGTTGAGGAGCTCGGAAGTTGAGGAGCTCGGAAGTTGAGGAGCTCGGAAGTTGAGATGCTCGGAAATTGAAGGGCCTAGAAGTTGTACAACTGATTGACTCTCGCGCTACGCGCTCGGATTCGCGCTTCGCGCAAACACTTTGCGGAAAGCTCCCAAAGTTGAATGGCCTAGAAGTATAATTGAATACCAATAATATGAATACAACGACCCTAATGCCTTTAAAACTATAATTGGACACCAATTATATGAATACAACGACCTTAATGCCTTTGAAACTATAATTGGACACCAATAATTTGAATACAACGACTAATTTCCCACAAAAATACGTGTCTTCAATACATGACTGTCTTGAATAATTTCCCACAAAAATACGTCTTTTCAATACATGACTGTCTTGACTAATCTCTCACAAAAAAACGCGTTTTCAAAACATGACTGTCTTGACTAATTTCCCACAAAAATACGCGTTTTGAATACATGACTGTCTTGAATAATTTCCCACAAAAATAATTGTTTTCAATTCATGTCTGTCTTGAATAATTTCCCACAAAAATACATCTATTCAATACATGACTATCTTGAATAATTTCCCACAAAAATACGCGTTTTAAATACATGACTGTCTTGACTAATTTTCCACAAAAATACGTGTTTTCAATACATGACTGTCTTGAATAATTTCCCACAAAAATTCGCGTTTTAAATACATGACTGTCTTGACTAATTTTCCACAAAAATACGTGTTTTCAATACATGACTGTCTTGAATAATTTCCCACAAAAATAAGTGATTTCAATTCATGACTGTCTTGAATAATTTCCCACAAAAATACGTCTTTTCAATACATGACTGTCTTGACTAATTTCCCACAAAAATACGCGTTTTCAAAACATGACTGTCTTGACTAATTTCCCACAAAAATACGCGTTTTGAATACATGACTGTCTTGAATAATTTCCCACAAAAATAAGTGTTTTCAATTCATGACTGTCTTGAATAATTTCCCACAAAAATACGTATATTCAATACATGACTGTTTTGACAAATTTCCCACAAAAAATGCGTTTTCAAAACATGACTGTCTTGGCTAATTTCCCACAAAAATATGCGTTTTCAAAACATGACTGTCTTGACTAATTTACCACAAAAAAGGTGTTTTCAAAACATGACTGTCTTGAATAATTTCCCACAAAAATACGTTTTTTCAATACATGACTGTCTTGACTAATTTTCCACGAAAATACGCCTTTTCAATACATGACTGTCTTGACTAATTTCCCACAAAAATACGTGTTTTCATTACATGACTGTTTTGAATAATTTCCTACAAAAATACGTGTTTTCAATACATGACTGTCTTGAATAATTTTCCACAAAAATACGCGTTATCAGTACATGACTGCCTTGAATAATTTCCCACAAAAATACGCGTTTTAAATACATGACTGTCTTGACTAATTTTCCACAAAAATACGTGTTTTCAATACATGACTGTCTTGAATAATTTCCCACAAAAATAAGTGATTTCAATTCATGACTGTCTTGAATAATTTCCCACAAAAATACGTCTTTTCAATACATGACTGTCTTGACTAATTTCCCACAAAAATACGCGTTTTCAAAACATGACTGTCTTGACTAATTTCCCACAAAAATACGCGTTTTGAATACATGACTGTCTTGAATAATTTCCCACAAAAATAAGTGTTTTCAATTCATGACTGTCTTGAATAATTTCCCACAAAAATACGTATATTCAATACATGACTGTTTTGACAAATTTCCCACAAAAAATGCGTTTTCAAAACATGACTGTCTTGGCTAATTTCCCACAAAAATATGCGTTTTCAAAACATGACTGTCTTGACTAATTTACCACAAAAAAGGTGTTTTCAAAACATGACTGTCTTGAATAATTTCCCACAAAAATACGTTTTTTCAATACATGACTGTCTTGACTAATTTTCCACGAAAATACGCCTTTTCAATACATGACTGTCTTGACTAATTTCCCACAAAAATACGTGTTTTCATTACATGACTGTTTTGAATAATTTCCTACAAAAATACGTGTTTTCAATACATGACTGTCTTGAATAATTTTCCACAAAAATACGCGTTATCAGTACATGACTGCCTTGAATAATTTCCCACAAAAATACGCGTTTTAAATACATGACTGTCTTGACTAATTTTCCACAAAAATACGTGTTTTCAATACATGACTGTCTTGAATAATTTCCCACAAAAATAAGTGATTTCAATTCATGACTGTCTTGAATAATTTCCCACAAAAATACGTCTTTTCAATACATGACTGTCTTGACTAATTTCCCACAAAAATACGCGTTTTCAAAACATGACTGTCTTGACTAATTTCCCACAAAAATACGCGTTTTGAATACATGACTGTCTTGAATAATTTCCCACAAAAATAAGTGTTTTCAATTCATGACTGTCTTGAATAATTTCCCACAAAAATACGTATATTCAATACATGACTGTTTTGACAAATTTCCCACAAAAAATGCGTTTTCAAAACATGACTGTCTTGGCTAATTTCCCACAAAAATATGCGTTTTCAAAACATGACTGTCTTGACTAATTTACCACAAAAAAGGTGTTTTCAAAACATGACTGTCTTGAATAATTTCCCACAAAAATACGTTTTTTCAATTCATGACTGTCTTGACTAATTTTCCACGAAAATACGCCTTTTCAATACATGACTGTCTTGACTAATTTCCCACAAAAATAAGTGTTTTCAATTCATGACTGTCTTGAATAATTTCCCACAAAAATACGTCTATTCAATACATGAATGTTTTGACTAATTTCCCACAAAAAATGCGTTTTCAAAACATGACTGTCTTGACTAATTTCCCACAAAAATATGCGTTTTCAAAACATGACTGTCTTGACTAATTTACCACAAAAAAGGTGTTTTCGAAACATGACTGTCTTGAATAATTTCCCATAAAAATACGTTTTTTCAATACATGACTGTCTTGACTAATTTTCCACGAAAATACGCCTTTTCAATACATGACTGTCTTCACTAATTTCCCACAAAAATACGTGTTTTCATTACATGACTGTTTTGAATAATTTCCTACAAAAATACGTGTTTTCAATACATGACTGTCTTGAATAATTTTCCACAAAAATACGCGTTATCAGTACATGACTGCCTTGAATAATTTCCCACAAAAATACGCGCCTGGGAAGATTTGAAGGAGGGATTGGGAAGTAAATATTCAAAAATCAAGGCGCTTCGCGACCGGTAAAATTCGAAGGGAGGAAGTATATATTAAAAAATTCGAAGGTGGGGAGGGGGGAGTAAATATTCAAAAAAATATGTTGCTGTCATCGGCGGTGGTGGCAAAGTTTCTGCGAGACCTATGACATGGTGAGACACGTTTCTTTGCTTTTGCCACTGATTTAGATATTTTTCGGAAGAGTTATTAACAAAAGTATGAATAAATAATTATTTATTCTCATGCCAAATCTGGAAAGGGTAGCAAAATTGAGGAACGATGGAGGATGATATTTTCTTTGTTTTCGTCATTTTGCGACTCTTTTACAGTTTTTCTACACATAATCCCTAGAATTGTTTATAATATACATTTTTAACAAAGTTGCCAACCTTGTACAAGGACCAAATTTTTATAGTTTCACTGCGCAACAAAATACAACATTTGTAAAAGTTTGCGTTGTTTTGCTATTTCTACCCCTTCTTTTATTTTGAATGCTAAAATGATTTGTCTATGCTGAATAATTTGGATGACTCGTATCATATTCTTTGGTAATTCCCCACCTACCCAAACACGATCTAGTCAAGAAAACCCAAACTTCGTTGAACCAATTTTTCCTCGTAATCGTCCTTTTTGAAATTCTTGAAGTTGGCAAGTTTCTCGTTACCTCACACAAAGAAATATCCAAACTCCCTTAGTGAAAGCCGAGTAAAACCCCAGCAAGATTTTCGACGAGATCGGTAATCGAGCATTTATAGCGCTAATTGAATTCGCCAAGTTCACACCAGATTGAACAGCAATCTGCAGAATTCAATCATCTCCAATTAACGCGGCGAAAATGATGGTATGGTGAAACTAGATGTTTTCTTCGAGGAAAGAACAACAGAGGCGTTGTGGGCATTTTCCGGTTCTATTAATTTGTGAACGGGCGAGACCGTGCATTGTAATTTGTCATTTCGACCAATCAATTCTGCCAGGGTGGACTAAAGTCATTCTACGACTCTGATGCGATTGCCAGTAGTACATATGTTACCGGCAAAGTAAGAAGTCCAGGTATTCTATAGAATAAATAAATAATAATAAACAAAATTCTCTCCATATTGTTTCCTACATCTAGATCAAGATGCATTTTGAATATTGGCCGAATATTCAATGAAACACATTGAAATTATATCATGATCAAACCTGGATAAAACTCCGCTTGGTGACTGTACAGATAGAACGTCTTCTAAAACCTAGGAAAATATATTAAACACTTCCCATAACTTCTTTTCAAGACAGCTTACTCAGTGGTTATGGCGATCAAAAGGCAGATTCTGGTGTCACCTCGATCAACTAAAAAGGCGTTCAATAATTAACCAACTCATATTCACTTCCACCAATATATCCGAATGATATTGTACCAATATTGCTTCGAGAACATTTCGCCAATATTATTCGAGTAATATTTGCCAATATCGCCGAGTGTTCACCTTTTCTTTCTCGCCAATATTGCATATTTTGCCAATATGTTCACAATACTACCAAAATTTTACCAATATAGGTATGTGGGAATGTGCTGATGTGAGTCCTCCGACTTCAGCCACATTCACAATAAAGCTTATATTTGGTGAAGTTTGACTGTAAGTTTTTTCACTACCTTGTTTAAATATGCCTGAATGAAGGAAATAACAATTTTTTATGAGTATCCCCTCTCCCTCCAAAACGAAAAAAATGGTAGAATTTTCTGAACTTTTGATATGATGCAGTTCAAATTCTTTTGAATAGAAATTATTTGAGTGACAAACTCCAAAAATGAATAGTTTTGATTCTAGGTGGCGTCGAAATCATATCTTACTCAGAATAGACTACTTATTATTATAGGAGGAAACAATATTTCTACGTATTTTAGTTATATTATGATGAACAATTGTGTAATATTCTACGAAAAAATCTTTAACGGCCCCCTACACGCAACTCCTATTTTAAAACAAGAAAAAAATTTAATTCAGGCACCACCTCAAATTCAAATTGTTGAAGTCTAATTTTTATTTATTTTCAAGATTGTCGTCCAATCAATTGATATTTATACAACATGAACTACGCCCTACTAAGAAGTCTGTGAAATCCAACAAATTTTTTTTTAAGGAAGGAAAGGGTGAAATCAAACAACTGTATGATTTCTTCAATTTAAGCTAATTGAAACATTTATTTAGCAGAAGCATTTAAAAGTAGTCGAGAATGATTTTTTCATGTTTTAAAATAGGAGTTGAGGGTAAGGGAGAGCTTTTATATTATGTTTTATCATAATCTGAACTGAAATACGTAGAAATATTGTTTCCGCCTATAATAATGAATAGTATATTCTGAGCAAGGTATGATTTCAATGCCCCCTAGTATCAAAACTATTCATTTTTGGGGTTTGTCACCCAATTAATTTCTATTCAAAATAACTGCATCATATTGAAATTCAGAAAAATCCACCAAATTTTTTTCGTTTTGTGCCATTTGGGGGAAGGATGGATACTCATAAAAAACTGCTGTTTCCCTTATTCAGGCATAGTTAAACATTCGACGATATATTTGAATGCGCTAGAGAAACATTTTTCTGCGTTTCTAAATCATACTAAAAATTTAAAAAAATACACCGGGACCCAAATTCAATAAGTATTTTGCGAGGTCCTTTCGAGTTTTTCTAGAAATTCAATATTTTACTCGAAATTTCGACATTAAGTCGAAATGATTAAAAACAACCTTTGTGGTACTCCTGCGCTTTCGTAGAAATTAGACAAAAGTTTTTTCCATTTTTTCATTTAACATAAACAAGTAATGATAATAACGCTGATGTACGAGGGCTGACAATAAAGTAAGGTCTCCAATTTTTTTTTTCATAGAAAATGACATTTATTTACAAAAAGCGATACACCGTTGGAAAGGCCAAGGTCTTGGCTACTTTTCTACATAATCGCCATTTTTTTCCAACACCTTGCGCATCCGCACGATGAACTTGTCTATGCCGGCAGAATACCACTCTCCGTCCGCCTCGCGCAGCCAGGTGTTGACCTCTTTCTGAACCTCCGCGTCACTATCAAACTTCTTCCCTCCGAGATGTTTTTTCAGGGCGGGGAACATGTGGTAGTCACTGGGGGCCACGTCGGGACTATAGGGAGGGTGATCGATGATTTCCCAGCCAAATGTCTTGAGCAGGTCAAGGGTAACGTTGGCTGTGTGCGGGCGCGCGTTGTCGTGGTGAAATTTCACTCCTTTGCTCAGCAATCCCGGGCGTTTGTTTTTTATGGCACGACGAAGCTTTTCCAGGGTCTCACAGTACCTTGCTGCATTGATAGTGGTTCCCCTTGGCATGAAATCCACCAACAATACCCCGTGGCGATCCCAAAACACCGTAGCCATCACCTTGCCGGCTGACAGTGTCGCCTTAAACTTTTTGGGTTTCGGAGAATCGCTATGGCGCCATTGTTTGGACGACTCCTTTGTTTCGGGTGTGTAGTGATGAGCCCACGTTTCATCCCCCGTAACAAACCCTTCCAAAAAATCATCGCCTTCCTCTTCAAAACGGGCCACAACTTTGGTCGCACATTCCACGCGGCGCTTCATGTGGTCTTCGGTCAGCTGTTTCGGCACCCATCGGGCAGAAACTTTGTGGTACTGCAACTTGTTCACAATGATATGACGGATTGTTTCGCTGCTACACACTCCTCCAAGCTTCTCTTCCAAGTCCCTAATTGTCGCACGGCGGTTTTTGAGCATTTCTGCCTCCACTGCTTGAACAATCGCATCCGAGACCGACGGTCGGCCACTTCTCTCCTCGTCGTGAACATTAGTGCGCCCGGAATTGAACTCGCGGCTCCACTTACGCACGTTTTTTATGTCCATACACTTTTCCCCGTAAACTTCAACTAGTTGACGATGGATTTCAATAGGTGTCACCTTTTTCGCACTCAAAAAACATATTACAGAACGCAATTCGCACTTGGACGCTGACGCGAGTGGTACCTCCATCGTTAACGGCTGCTCAGCCAAGACTGAGCGGTCGGGGAAGCCTCACCCAGCAGCAAAGTGGTAGTGGGGGAACCAAGGAACACGGCGGTGTTGCCAGATTTCGCCTAGCGCGTGATCCGGCGAAGTTGCAGCGTTGGAGACCTTACTTTATTGTCAGCCCTCGTATGTGTTGGAATACTGACAAAAATTGATCCTTCTTTGTCTCATCACTGATGACTCAGTAAGTTTATGTATACAGTGAGCACGTAGAGGTTGGAACAAATTCGTTAAAAGCTCGATACGGTCATTGGGGAAGAAAAGCTCTGACACGTCGATTTTCTTTTTCAGCTGCTCATTTTTTGGTATACTCAAATTTTTTATGACATCATCGCTGTTCGAGTTATGACGTCATTATAATTTTTTTTGAATGGCATCACTCTATTTTGATAATACCTTCAAAAAGAACGCATTTTTCTGTGTAACGATGTCATATTTTTTTAAATGTTACATAACCGTATTTTCGAGAAATAAGAGATATTTCATTCATAATTAGGTCTATTAACGTAAACTTTCGACTTGAGGTATCCCCAAAAAAAATCCAGTGGGATTAGATCTGGAGATCTAGCTGACCACTCTAAAAATCCTCGTCTGTGATCGAAATCCCGAGTATGAGGGAATTTTTCTCAAGTATCGATAGGCTACTTCATACTCTGTTGTGAAGCAAGTGTGATGTTAGTTGCCTAGATGCCAAACCCGTCGTCTGGTGTTTGCTCGAAGTGTGCATCCGACCACCCGGGGTGGGGCTGTAGGTTTTCCCGGGTTTTTCTGCAGCTTAAAAGTGGATACGCCACCAAAAATCAGAAAGTCCTCCCGAAGCGCCACGGCAAATGATAATAATAGCTGTCCTCTACCCGCAGACAAGGATTTTTAGAGTGGCCAGCTAGATCTCCTGATCTAACCCCACTAGATTTTATTTTGTGGAGATACTTCAAGTCAAAAGTTCACGTTAACAGACTCAACATTACATTATTATGAATGAAATATATTTTATTTCTCCAACATACGGTTATCTAACATAAGAAAAAATATGACATTCATACACAGAAAATTGCGTTTTTTTTGAAAGTATTATCAAAATAGGATAATGCCATTAAAAAAAAAATTAAAATGATGTCATAACTCGAACAGCGATGACGTTATCAAAAATCCGAGTAGTCCAAAAAATGCGCAACTGAAAAATAAAATCGATGTGTTTCAGCTTATTTTCCCTTATGGTCATATGAAGTGTTTGACGAATTTGACGTGCTCACTGTATGAAGAGAACGTAAGCACTTCAACTTTATGTGTACAATACTGATGAATATTATCGGCCCTCTTACCCGAATGTTTTTCTTATGAGTTTTAATTCTATAAACAGACTATGCATAGAGACGATATAGATAGTTACTCTTTCACCTTCCAAGTGCGTTCTTCTGATAACAGTAAATTGATATCAGTGAAAATCAAATCCACTGTGTATTATTTCATCCTATAACCAACAGTATGTTACATAGCAAACGAACACCCAGTATGTCCAGAAAGTCCAATATTATTCTAAGATTCAAACGATAAATACGTTCGTTCATAAATTTCTCTTTATCAAAGAAAAACATAAGTATAATCACGCATAGTAGTAAATTGAAGTGGAAGGTCGAAGTATCGTTCAAAATTATGTAATCCATTATGATGTGTCCTGTTATCAATGCGGCAATTTCGACACATATTGTGCGTAGGACACGTCGCGGCTCAAAAAATATGGCTCCAGTGGCGCAATTGGTTAGCGCACGGTACTTATAAGGCAGTAGTCGTGAGCAATGCCGGGGTTGTGAGTTCGAGCCTCACCTGGAGCAAGTTTTTTTGTTCACTGACTGACTAATACTTCAAAATCGCTAAAACGAAATCAGATTCATTGAATTCATTAGAATATTTGTAATGAGAAATGAGTAATCATGGCTAAAAATACACCTATGCTAGTAAACAAGTGTTATTCGTGCAAATTTTTTTTTCCGCCTCCAAAAAATTTGAACGAAGTGTCATTCGATTCGGAATAACGTCTAGATGATTTTTGACAAAATTCAAGAGCCGCTTAAAAAAGTTATTAACAATTAATTGAAAAAATAAAATAAGGTTTGGTTTTTTGCAAATATCTCAAAAACTATTTGACATTTTTCAAAAAAAAAATTTTAGCTCCCGGAACTGTAGGATCAATGTGTATAATTTTTCCAGAGGTTTGAAAATACAGCTGAAAACGGGTACCCTGGCTTGCGTAGCCTCTCCTACTTTGGACCTGTAATGAATAAATATTATTCATATAAAATATATAAATTAATCATTCTTCTCAAAAAACAACACATGGTTGTTTTTGTTTCATTATGTAGAAAATGAAAAATCGTGTATAGAAAACATTCAGTTGTTTAAAACATAGACAATGAATATTTAAATGAAACAATATTTTTTCAGTTATCAAAAGATGAATAATGATTGAAAAAAAATTGTTCCCTAATAAAGATTAAAGGTTGTTGATTTACAAATCCGTTTTCAAGCAATACATTTTTTTTCAATGAACGATTTTTTTAAATCATAATTTGCATCAAAGATGATGTTTAAAGAAAACATCTCAAAAACAACATATCTGTTTATAGCAATTTTGTAATTTTGTGAGATAGGTTTGTTTATTCTCTTTGGAAAACTCCGATAAGTGCTTAGCAGTTTTTTTAGACTTGGCTAAGGCTTTCGACACGATTTCACATGACGATCTAATGGACAAACTGTATAGGTACGGTATTCGTGGACCAATGTTTAACATTCTGCAAAATTATTTATCGCTCAGAAAGCAAACCGTCAAAATTGGCAGTGATCTTAGTTCCTTTAATGAAATTACTGTTGGTATACCACAAGGCACAGTATTGGGGCCCATTTTGTTTCTAGTATACATAAATAGTATTGGTTGTATTAAATCTGTTGATAACCTTATATCATATGCTGACGACACGGCGATTATCTTTTCTGGCAAAACATGGCAACGAGTATATCAAGCGACTGAAAATGGTTTGAGGGATATCCAGATATGGTTGAACTATAATCTCCTCAGTTTGAATTTAAATAAAACCAAATTCGTTTGTTTCACACTCCTGAAAAACGATCCACCAATCGAAAATATCCTAAAAATACATACATTCGAATGCCCACAGAAACATCAATGTGATTGTCCTACAATAAAAAAAGAATCAAAACTAAAATATCTTGGTGTAGTGCTTGATCAGCATATGAGATGGGACGAACATGCCGTATATGTTACAAAGCGACTCCGCTAGCTAACTCACAAACTATACAATTTAAGAGAAATCTTAACCACAAAAAATCTGATGACGGTATACAGATCTTTAGCAGAATCAGTTATTAGATACTGTATCTCCGTGTGGGGTGGCATATTCGACTGCAATCTGTACAGTCTTCAAGCCATGCAAAACACAATAATTAAAATTATTTTTCGAAAAAAGAAACTATATTCAACAGAACAGCTCTATAAAGAAACCAAATTGTATAACATAAGATGTCTATATATTTATCACTGCCTTATTTGGATGTATAGCAATAAATATACTTACTACTGCAAAAATACTGAAAACACTAGATCCACTGAAAATTTAAATGTAATTTTTCCCGTATTCAAAAAAACTCATACCCAACGAACAATTTTCTACTTCGGTCCCAAGTTTTACAACACACTAGATCGCAGTTTGAAAGAAAATATCTCATTTACCAAATATAAAACTGGTATAAAACAATTCAATATATATGCAATGGATACAAACAAAAAAAAAAAAACGTTTTCATGTCTGGATGAAGATATACATACATATGTATATACGTGTGTAAGTAATGAGCAAATCTCCAAATCATGTATAATGAAAATGATTACCATAAAGATAGGAATGGTCCTTGCCATATCAACCATTTCGATGATCCAAAGTTAAGGAGAGAGGAGGTAGAGGAAAAAAAGGAAAAAAAATCGATTCCTACTAGAATTCCAATTCTAAATGATAGTGATGTATAATCCAATTGAAACTATTATATTTAATTGTATACCATTCATACTGAATACCGAATGACATCCCGAATTAACCCAAAGGGCTGCACAAAACAAGCGCCTCGAGCGCTTAGGTGAACCCTTCGGATTATGAAAGGAAATCCTTATCAAATTGTAGTATATGTATTTGTTAAATCAATAAATCAATCAATCAATAAAAATCAATCAATATGGACTCTGCCTAGAGGCTTCATAAAATCACATTCAGCACTGTATTTGCTGACTTCAAGATGGCGTTGCACTTCATTTTGAAAGCCAATTTTTCACTTTGAGACTAGTCTTCTTCCTCAATTTTTGCAGCTAGTATCGGAGAGGAACTTGAAATATCTTTCAATACTTGGGCTGCGTTACGTCTGCCTGTAAATCGTATAGACCTTTTTCTCTTGAAAGTACAATCTCACCTACTGCATTAAATACTTTCGAGCCTAAGCTTCACTTTCTTTAATTTTTATATGCAGTTCATCACTGTCTCCTCTAGCGCTCCAAATAATATGTTCACGTACACACTCTAGTTTTTTACGAATATTAGACTCACTCTGCCAAACCTTCTTTTGTCTCGAGAGCCTCTGAGGTTATTAAGGCTCAATAATTCCCGTCGAACATAGATAATTGATAGTTTTTAGGTTGTTGCTAGTTACTTGTTTACAAACAAAGCTTTGTTATCAAGCTGTGTTTGCGTTAAAAACGTGTTTTTTACCCCAAATATATGTAATTGATGATATTTTGAAAAAAGCTGAAAAAGCAAGAGAATCATTGAATCCATCGAAAAGTGAAGCCGTATACTACGAAAGCGTATAAGGGCCACTGAGTTTTTTTTTTAATTTTTCCGACTTCAAACTCGGAATTTCCGACTTTGAAGTCGGAATTTTGATTTTCCGACTTTAAACTCGGAAATTCCGACTTCAAAGTCGGAAACTCCGACTTTACAGTCTAAATTTTGTTTTTCCGACTTTAAACTCGGAAATTCTGTCTTCAAACTCTTATATATTCAAATTCTTATATCGCAGGTATAATTGCAAATTCCGCGTGCAACCTGGACATGTACCCACCTACCAGGAATGGCTTTGTGTTGATCACTAGAGACATAATGTCATCTCTAAGAATCTTAGTAGTTGATGAAATCAATTCAGGCCCTTATACGCTTTCTTAGTATACCAAAAAGAATACAAAATATTTCTGGCATATTTTCAAGAACTAGTTAGGAATATTCTGCTTCGGTAGATTTGGTAGTAATTGTGTTTATTTGTTGCAGTCAGAAACGTATAGTCCGAATTCTTTATGGACTAAAAGATCAACGCTAAAATCGATAGTGACTATACATAAGATACGGATATCACCTAATTCAATGAACTGAAGGCTTTTTTTGAAACGGAAGAGTAAGAGTAGTAAGCCACAAAAGTCTGCTGTTTTAAAGGTGTCATCATATTTCTATAAAACGCTCCCAATGAAATTCATTTATTGCATAAGGTCTTTTTTTATCTTCCTTTTTGTGTGTGTTTATTTCCCTTTTTTCGTTATAGGTTGTTTTGATTATGAGTTATTTTGGAGGATGCAGAAGTCAGGAACTTTTGAATATGAAGATATCGGATTTAGAGGACCGGGATTCCGATATAGTAGTAAACGCACAGGAAACTAAAACTGGTGTATCGGAGAAATTTATAGTTGTGGTTGAAAAAGAGTTCTCCGCTTTGCCTTCATTAGGTCTTTATATGTCTTCCAGCAAAATCGCAATGAATTTAGGATTGCCAAACCCATCTTCCTATACGGGACATTGCCTTCGTCGCACTTCTGCTACTGCTCTAGCCAATGCGGGAGCAACTATGACTAACTTCAAAAGACACGGAAGCTGGAAAAGTTCCACGGTGGCAGAGGGATATTTGGAGTAAAGCATCGAATTAAGAAATAAAACGGCGCGTATGTTGTCTACTTTACTATTAGAAGAGGCAGGTACCTCGACTGTAGTAAACAGAAGCTCTAGCCATACAAAAGAAGAAATTGTTTCCAATGGCGAAAGTAACTTTCAGGGAACTTTTCAAAATTGTACATTTATTATTTGTAATGACGTGAATAAATAAAATATGGTTCAGTTTTCATTTCATAAGTATATATATATATATATATATATATATATATATATATATATATATATATATATATATATATGTACATTACTAAGTTCATGGGTTGAACCGCGTTGAGAGTTTATAACTCGACGTTTCGGCTCCTGCTTTGGAGCCATTTTCAAGAGTGTGACTGCGAGGCCTCTATCTGCCTACTCCTCGAGTCGTGGTCTTGAGAGATATCAAGGTCTCAACCTGCCTACTCCTTGATCTCAAAAGACGATCCGATGTTGGTTGCACTGTAGTATTTATAGGTGGTTGGCTACCTGGAGGTGGGCGGGTCTTACGGGTTTTCTCGTTTGTCTTGTCTGCTGGTGCCTGCTGTGTAGTTGGAGTTAATGGGATAATAATTGTTTGCGGATAAGTTTCACGTGGCCTGATAATTACGGTTGGAAGAAGGGGCTTCCAAATGGGGTTCAATTTACGGCTATCATCTTTAATGTTCAGGCAATCAGGCCGTTTTTCGATTTCGATGGCTTCTCTGATAAAACGAGAAGTTCTTGAACGTACTGGGGCGATGGTTTTCGTTTTCTCGAAATCTATGGGGTGACCCGTTTGGATGAAATGAAGAGCTAATGCGGAGCTGGTGTCTCGATTTCTAACTGAAAGGGAGTGTTGATAGGATCGAAAATGGATCTGTTTCGAAGTTTCTCCTATATAAGAGTGGGGGCAGATAGAACAGGGAATTTCGTAAATACCATGGTCTTCGTTGGGAATTTTGTCTTTTGCTGGTCTGATGAGGTGTGATAGTTTTTGTTCTGTGGTAAAGATGGTTTTGATATTTGCTTTTCTGAAAAGTCGACTGATTTTGTCCGTCACTCCTTTGATGTAAGGGAAGAAGACTTTGGATGGACGGTCTTCAACTTGTGGTTCGTTTTTGGTTACTAATGGTTTCTGAAGCTGTTTTTGGATGTTTCTGTCTATGTGGTCTGGTCTGTATCCGTTTTGTAGGAGAGCTTGTTTTACGTTGTGAAGTTCGGATTGTCTGTTGTGGTCGTCGGTTAGTCGGATGGAGCGAGATATCAGAGTATTTACGACTGAGTTGAGTTGTGAGGGATGATGGTGGGACTTGGAGTTGAGATATCGGTTGGTGTGGGTGGGTTTTCTATAAACCGTGTACGAGAAACCTTGTTGAGGATTTTTAGTGATTTGTACATCTAAGAATGGCAGAGTTGAATTGCTTTCTATCTCCATCGTGAAGCGAATGTAAGGGTGTACTTCGTTCAGATGGGTCAGGAAAGAATCCAGGGTATCTCTCCCGTGGGGCCAGATGACAAAAGTGTCATCAACGTATCGTAACCAGCAGGAAGGTTGAAGAGTGGCTGATGAAAGGGCTTTGGTTTCGAAATCTTCCATGAATATATTGGCAATCGCAGGTGAGAGAGGGGATCCCATAGGGGCACCTTTGATTTGCCTATAAAAAGAGTTTTGGAAGGTGAAGTATGTGTTGGACATACAATGTTTGATTAGAGTGAGGATGTCTTGTCCCACCATCATCCCTCACAACTCAACTCAGTCGTAAATACTCTGATATCTCGCTCCATCCGACTAACCGACGACCACAACAGACAATCCGAACTTCACAACCTAAAACAAGCTCTCCTACAAAACGGATACAGACCAGACCACATAGACAGAAACATCCAAAAACAGCTTCAGAAACCATTAGTAACCAAAAACGAACCACAAGTTGAAGACCGTCCATCCAAAGTCTTCTTCCCTTACATCGAAGGGGTGACGGACAAAATCAGTCGACTTTTCAGAAAAGCAAATATCAAAACCATCTTTACCACAGAACAAAAACTATCACAACTCATCAGACCAACAAAAGACAAAATTCCCAACGAAGACCATGGTATTTACGAAATTCCCTGTTCTATCTGCCCCCACTCTTATATAGGAGAAACTTCGAAACAGATCCATTTTCGATCCTATCAACACTCCCTTTCAGTTAGAAATCGAGACACCAGCTCCGCATTAGCTCTTCATTTCATCCAAACGGGTCACCCCATAGATTTCGAGAAAACGAAAACCATCGCCCCAGTACGTTCAAGAACTTCTCGTTTTATCAGAGAAGCCATCGAAATCGAAAAACGGCCTGATTGCCTGAACATTAAAGATGATAGCCGTAAATTGAACCCCATTTGGAAGCCCCTTCTTCCAACCGTAATTACCAGGCCACGTGAAACTTATCCGCAATCAATTATTATCCCATTAACTCCAACTACACAGCAGGCACCAGCAGACAAGACAAACGAGAAAACCCTTAAGACCCGCCCACCTCCAGGTAGCCAACCACCTATAAATACTACAGTGCAACCAACATCGGATCGTCTTTTGAGATCAAGGAGTAGGCAGGTTGAGACCTTGATATCTCTCAAGACCACGACTCGAGGAGTAGGCAGATAGAGGCCTCGCAGTCACACTCTTGAAAATGGCTCCAAAGCAGGAGCCGAAACGTCGAGTTATAAACTCTCAACGCGGTTCAACCCATGAACTTAGTAATGTACATATATATATATATATATATATATATATATATATATATATATATATATATATATATATATATATATATATATATATATATATATATATATATATATATATATATATATATATATATATATATATATATATATATATATATATATATATATGTCGCAGATTGAATATCGATGTGTTATTCTTCTGTAAAAATGCCTGCTTATAGACCGTAGTTCGATTATAAAATCTGGTGAGATTTGTTCTTTGATCTTTTCACAGGTTTTTTCCAGTTTATTGCGGTACGAGATTATCTTTGTATCTTAAGAGACCGCTGTACATTCCGATAGTTTGGTAGTAAATATTGTGGGCTAATTCAAAATAGGGACTAGATTTTGTCGTGGTAATTATCAGGAACGAAAGACACGTAGGACAGGACGTTTAGGTATACAATAAAGGAGACAGTTGGTCTTCTGGGAAAATGACTACTAAAAGTTGTGAAGGAAGAGAGAACAGATTTTGGATAGGAGTCCAGTTGAGTTGCAGTAGAGGGCGAAGTGTTTGTACGTTGTTGTCCTAGTTGCCGTGTATTCGTTGTCAAGTTCTAATCTCTAATATTGATACAATCAATTGTGAAATCATTTTGGATTAATACTTACGTATGTATATCAATTGTGTACTAGCCGAGAAAGGTTGTCTGACTTCGAAATTAATCAACGCAAGGGCTCCTATTCTACTCCGGAAGCCCTGCTTCGACATTAATTATATTAGCATTCCTTATTTTATTTTTACTCGTGAAATGTAGAGGGAATTATAGAATCTATAATGTTCCAAGGGAGTTATGATAGCGTAACTATGACGATATGAGCTTATTATCATAAGCAAATAAAAATCCTATTATAGCCAAATCTATGTATTAACTTCATAGATAGTTTCGAATCCCATAAAACAGTTAGCTCAGCACGAATCGAACCAAAATCATTTCATCCTCAAATACGTGAAGCTCTAAATCACGGGAGATTAGACCAGGATAAACCTCTCCCATCGAATGAATAGCAGCCATTTTTTCACTCGGTTATATTCCTGCGAAGCCGCTAGGTCAGAATGTTGCCGGCCCAATATATTGATCCCGTACATGATTTATGGGAGGCAATTAAACGGTCTATTCAAGGGTTTTGATACTTATCTGACAAAGAGCTCTTTATAAATGACCGCGCGGATGCTCTGTTATTTCATCAAAATTTCCGAAGCGATTTATTGAATGCCATTATTTTTGGCAGGATGATCGAGGCAAAAGCTAAATGGTCCGTGATATCTCGGCTTATATTAATTTCACATTAGAGCCTGAAAGTGAGATATCTGCACGAATCAGGAAGTCTCTGGAAGGTAATTTTAGGTTATCTTTCTATAATTCATATGAGATTTCTGGCACTGGATTATTTCCAAGACACTCATAAAGTAGAACAATTAATTCAATATGTTTGATATTTATTATTATTATTACTAGGCAGGGCTGGCTGTCAGCTCTCAGGTCTGTCTCGAGAGTACTACACATCTTCTGATAAACTCCTAGAGATTTCTTATGAAGTTTCTCTGTGTGACGATACCTTCTGCTCTGCTGGTATCCAGTCAAGTTCCACCTTGTTCTGTACTGATAAGTTGCTAGGTTTTTGTGAGTCTCACAAACTGATTTGAAAGATAACCTGCATGATTGTAAGGCCTCTATTGAAGCCTGACTGTCGGAGAGAATGACTATAGGTTGGTTTCTAGGGCCCCTACTCAGAATCTCTCTCGAGCAAATGGCATGGAATGAAGAGGCTTGAGTAGCAAGGCTCAGACTATTGTCTGGCATCGGTTGAGGCTCAGACTATTTTCTGGCATCGATTTCTTCCTGTTTATTCCCCGGTCGCGTGTCACTGAGCTGAAGTGGTTCGGATTCCACTTTTATTTAAACTGTAGGTCCCGTATCTCCCTTGCTCGCACAAGCTCTGCTTTTGAGTGGTTTTCTCCGAAAACCTGGGAGTTTCGTAAAAACAAATTTTACAAAAATTTTTACAAAATTCCAGCCCCTACTAATTTTAGAGCTATCCGTGTACCAGATTTTCTCTCTTGACTAAATTGCTTTGGCCTTCAATGTGACTTTCGCATCTTGTTTGATGGTAGTGTATGTTCCATCAAAGGAATGGGTTGGGGTCATTTTATCCCACAGCATCTCAGATGTGTCGATTCTTATAACCTCCATTAAGTTAGAGTGGCTCCTCTATTGGTGTAGGAACTTGAGCCTGCAGACTTATATCCTTGCCTGTGCTGCAAAATGCAAATGAAGAGGAGGAAAATTCAGTATCTCCTCCAGGCTAATCGTTGAAAGAATGTGATGGATATAGCACCAGTGACCCAGAGCATGGCCAGTCTTTGTGAACTAGCTAGCTCCTTTCTGGTTGTTACTTGTTCAACCTTTTGCCACGACAGCAGGGTTTCAAACGTTATCGAGAGCCTCACTATGTGTAGCCCAAAGGGATTGTTTGGGCCGAGTTCCCAAGTTCTGTCAAAGGAGCGCCTGGCCATCATCAGTTAGCACCTTTTCCAGATGTTTATTCCAGGTGAGCATCGAGTCTAGGTTACCCCAGGTATCTTTGGGCTTCCATCAAAGATTCGATTAGCTCTGTTAGTCTCTAGGTTTCTATTCTGGTAAAAGGCACAGTTTCTGAGGTTGTTTCTCGTACACCACGTCTTTGAGGGCTGATTGCATCAGATACAATTTATTGATGCCCATCTTATACTACCCATTTGGCTATTGCCCAAGATAAGCTCTGGATATTGCTGCGGCATGTACATATACGAGGAATTATTGATATCTAGTTAGTTCCCTGCATAAACAAAATATTGCGTTACCATAGCAACGAACAATAACTTATTAGAAGTGTCAGTGTGAAGTTTGACGTCAGAAAAGTAAACCAGAGTTACGCAATAAATTAAAAGAAAAAATATGTCCACCGAAATTGTGAAAATCGAAAAATTGGAGTATCGAGCCATCATCAAGTACCTGTATTTAAAAGGGTTGAGAGGTAAGCAGATTTACGAAGACATGCTTAATACCCCTGGTGATCAATGTCCTTCGTATGCGACCGTGAAAAATTGGACTGCAAGCTTCAAAAGAGGTAAATTTTCCATTGAAGATGATGACCGATCGGGAAGGCCAGTTTCTATGTCAGTCCCCTAAAATATCGATGCAGTTCATGACATGATATCAACAGACCGTCGAATTGGGCTAAAACGGATATCTGAAGCACTGAATATTTCATACGAACGCGTTCATCATATAATTCACGTCAATTTGGACATGAGAAAAATTGCTGCAGAATGGATCCCCAAATGTTTGAATGTTGACCAAAAGCGTGCAAGGGTAGTAGCATCGCGTTCGATTTGTGCTCGATTTGAAAATGATGTAGACTTCTTAAACCGATTGTTACTATGGATGAGACTCGGGTACATTTCAACGATCCAGAAACAAAGCAACAATCGATGGAATGGCGACACTCCGGTTCTCCAAGACCTAAGAAGTTTCGTGTTCAAAAATCTGCTGGAAAAGTTCTTGCTTAAGTGTTTTGGGATTGCCATGGAGTAATCATGATTGATTGTTTGGATAAGGGTAGAACAATAACTGGAGATTACTATTCGACATTTCTGACCACTCTACGGGAAAAAATTTAAGAGAATACTTCCATCGTATGTTAAAAATCCCATATGAAGCGGGACATTTTCGATCAATTACAGCGAAAAATTCCCGGCGGGACATTTTCAGGATGAAAATTACCCGGTAGGTACCGAAAATTACCCGCTCGGTCCGTGTATCTATAGTAACGATTGTTAAAATGTACATTTGTCATCTTGACAGGCATAAATTTATATGTACCTACCTGCTTAATGTAAATTTAAATGAAATTTCAAACTCAGCACAAACATTTTTGTTTTAACTCCGGAAATATTCTACCGAATTACACTCGTGCTTCAAAATAAACCTGATAATTTTCCATTCAAGCATGTTGTCAGTAAACAAACTGCATTCGGTTATTTTCATATTTTGCTAAAAGAGCCCTCCTCCTTCGGAGTAGGAATCTTTCGACAAAATATGAAAATAAACTCATCCAGTTTTTAGACAACATGCTTTCATGGAAAATTATCGGTAATTTTGAAGCACTTGTGTAATTACTCCCGAAAAGACGCGGAAAGCTATCCAAAGGTGTTTTGTTTTTGCAGGACAACGGTCCTGCAAACAAATCTCATGTTGCTATGCAAAAAATTCGTGATTTAGGGTTTGCATTACTAGAACACCCCCCTTATTCACCAGATTTGGCTCCGTCCGACTGTCATCTCTTTCCTCAACTGAAATAAAGTTTAAAAAGTCGTAAATTTTCTTCCAACGAGGAGGTAATAAAAGCTGTGGAGGTCTGGTTTGCAGAGTAAGAAGAAACATTTTTTTGAAAGGTCTAGAGTCGCTGCAGGTTTGCTGTAATAAATGTATCCAATTAAGAGGAGAATATGTTGAGAAATAAAATATTTTGACGTTGAAATTTTGTTCGGTTCTATATAGTAAGTTAAGAATTTTTCAATATATCCTCGTATAATTTGATATCCAATTCAAAATGCTATTTTCTCAGATTCGCACCGTTTGGGCCATGTTAGCGTGGATTCCAATTTGAATAATAATAGTAAATAAGTTTCGTGTTTCAATCAAATGAATACAACAATGACAATCATATCACCAGAGTCCACATATTCTCTGAACCCACTGCTCTTCCTGTTTACTCAGATTCACTCACATACTGTATTTAGTTTATGGTATATTTTAAAAGAACAAGAAAAATAATTATGTAGAATGTTGTTCTTTCTTTTCAAGTTGTCCTCACTCATCAAATTGATATATTTGCTATTATCATTTTGAAGAACTCAACAATTAATGTAAGTTATCATTTGGTTGTTGGTCTGAATGCCCAGGATTAAAAGTTATGACAAGTTTTGAGGTTTATATAAAAAAGTTACTATTTCTTTTCTTTTCCAGATAGTGACTCGAGTCCAGGATTTGTGCAAGGGCAGTTGTAGATTTTTCATCTCAGAGGCTAATGGTGTGGAATAATAAAAGAATATACTGAAGAGTAAGTTAGCTATCTGAAATAGCATGCTAAGTTGATCTTTATTCGGGATATCTTGGCAAACATTTTGTTAGCACTTATACCTAATTGAAAGATTTTGAAATTATTTGTTGTTCTCAATTAGGTGAGTAATCAGTGGCGGATTTACCAGCAGGCTGAGTAGGCTGGAGCCTAGGGCGGCAAATTTGAAGGGGCGGCAAATTTAGTTCATAAATTTATTATTTCGGTTTACAAATTAAAAAAAAAAAATATTATACACACACATAATACGAATTTCGAAAATTGGAGAGAAATTGAAATATTTAACAAAAATCGAAATATTCTCATATACAGTGCTAATTAATAAATATTTCAACATCTCTGCATGCACAATTCCTAAACGCTTTACTAATTATACATTAATGATTATGAACTTTTAGAATATCGCGATTCGATATTATAATCGAAATTTAGTAATTTTTACATATATTCTTCACTGATAACTGCTATAATTTTTTCTCCTTGTACCTAATAATTATGAGATCTGCTTACCTAATTCAATCGATATAATATCGATGGTCTAATAAAAATACTGACTAAAATTGACTAATTTTTATTAAATAAAAAACTAGTTCAATATCTTATAGAGATCATATTAATCAAATAACTGATAGTTAAACGACTGTGACTTGACAATAAAAAAATTCCCTCCACAAAATATGAAGTGAGACAATTTGCTCATTAGAAAATTGATACATTTTATCAGTTAATTATTTTATTTGCAGTAAGAAAAAGTTTGGAAAATCCAAATGAGCAGGCCTTAAGCGCTCATGTCGTACACGAATTATTTAAATTAAATGTTTACATCAGTATATTTGATAACTTTTTCGCAAAGCCAACTTTTTCAGAAAATGCCAATCGGAATGAATTAACTATAATAAGATAAAACAATACTCAGCTGCAATTTTTTATTCAACGGCTTCTCTCCAGTTAAACAAGTATATTAAAAAAAATTGAAGTGTCAGAGCAGAGAAGAGCAGAGAAGAGTCAGAGCTAATGAACAAGATTTCGTACGACGATATAATAAATGATTTTGCGAATTCAAAGTCTCGCAAAAAAGTATTGTAATGCTTTTATAATTTAACTTAAATCATAATGCTAACAAATAATAAAGAAAATATATATTTATTGTATTGTTTTTAAACTGTGAGTGTAATAATAAATGTTAATCAACGTTCGCCAAATGTATGTTTTTTACGTAAGCTTAATTCATATTTTGTAAGTATTGTATAGTTTTAAGACATACCTTACCTTACTTTAAAAGTGGTAAACGATTGAGATATTTTTTCCTTAAAATAATGTTTTTTGATAATTCTTTGCTGTAAAAATAATCAAGGATCTAACACGGTACCATAGTTCTCAATAATAATAACTATATGGGAAAAGTTGATGTAGCGAGGATGATGGAGCACAAATTATAAAGTTGGAATTTTATTGATAGAAAATTGATATGATTGTGGACTAAGATATCAAAATTTAGAGGCGGCAAAAATTGAATAGCCTACGGGCGGCAAATCTATAAATCCGCCACTGGGTGAGTTGTTACATTGGGGATGTTTATTGATTTCTAGAAGTATGAACCGTGATTTTTTTCTTTTGGTTACATATGAAGATTCTATTATTATTATTATAATAGACAACCATCAAAATTATCAAATATTTATATTTCAATGTGTCTTTTGTTTGAAGTTGGGGTTGAATCTTTCTTTCAGCGTAGTTAAGGTCTTTCTACAGAGATTAGCCAGGGAATAAGTTTTTTGAATCATTTAACACTGTACCCAGTTAACACAAATATCTAGGAGATGTTGCTTTCATGATTATTATGGTAACAAATTGAGTTGCATTTAGACATCACTGTTACCACTTAGTGATGCCAAATATTATGAATTGTTCACAATTTTCTTCTCATTAGTGTCGCTTTGAGCACAAAATGTGAAGAAAATTGCAAAGCACATTTACATGAATTTTGGTTTCATTGCGATTTTGTCGGTATAGAAGGAATTAGGTTGGTAACAAAATTGAGCATGACATCACCATCATGACACAAAATGGCCAGAGTTGATTGTCGAGTCGAGAGTCAAGTAGAATCTGTATTTGGTTGACGCCATCCTTTAAATATTCTGTAGGTACTTCTGATAGTGTGTAGTGTTCTGTTTGATTCTTTTTATTTCAATATCTAAATCACATGTGTTTATTATCATTGCCCAATTATTATTTCTACCAAAAACTGCATCCCTTCAAGAACTGGAACGGTGAGTAGAAAGGTAGAGAGGTAAATTCAGTGATTTACAGAATTTGTCACTTTCAGGAAAGGTACTGATTTCGCTGCAAAGAAAATGCTGTCCAGAGGATTGAAGTTGAATTACAGATTTTTATTCTACATTCCTGTATATTGTTTTTTATGATTTAGACAGAGTTTGATAATTTTTATTGTTTGTAATAAGTAAATACTCACTCATTTGTTTTCTAGCATTCAATTCCGTATGAACCGTAATTCATCAGTAAGAATAATAACAGTGAGGTATAATTTCTATTTATGTTGAAACATGGTGAGCTTTGTTTTATTCTTGACATACAGGAGAATCAGAAATTGAAGCTCATTTTTGAATAAGTACCAGTCCTTTCAATTTCACATTGTTACATCGAAAGGGTCTCGATGTGCATTCGATTCCGAAGTATAAATGGAATGTCACATTGGGCTAATTTCGAGTCACATTTTGCATCTCATTTTGATGTCTCGACATGACCAACGGGGCACCGAATAGACGTTTATGCGATAATCATGGATATCACTTTGCGATTCACTGGTGTGATCTGAAACATGAATGTGAATCCCACTACCATCTATGAGACCATTCTGTGTTGACTGGGTAGATGGAGTAATTATTAAGAAACTTATTCTCTATGCCACAAATTGGACCTTTTGAGGATCATCGAGTGACGTTGACTTACGCCCTTGCCTCCGGTAAGGAGTTTCATCGTTATCCATTCTTGATACTCTGCCAACTCTATTTCGGGAAAACTGAATTCCCACAACCAAAGCAGAGATATACCATGTTATATGTTGGGAAACTACGCAGAAAACTGCATTTCCATACGCTTTACATACGAAAAAGTGGGTCGTCCGCGGTTGCAGTGCCGGCCTGAACGAAATCAAATTATTTCAATGAGTGTCTGGTGAATTGCCTAGTTATGGCTTTAGGTATGCATATGTGCATGACTACTTTTTTGACAAATGACTAGGTAGTGTTATCATTTATGCATGAGTTCTGAAGGAGCTAAATTGAATTAGAGTTAGCAAAGAAGTTTTTTTTTTCGTTCAATACTCATTTATTGTTTTGAATGAATTCTTGCACAGAAATTTCAGTTATGATTTTTATAATATACAGGGTGTGTACTAAAAGATGTCATTAATTTCAGGTGGTGATTAATTGTCATATTTTATGAAGAAAATTTAACATATTCGTGTGTCTTAACTTGCTTCGTTTCATAGAAACGGGGTGTCAAAGTTTCATTTAATAATCGGTATTTCCTCAATTAATCACAAGTCTTTTTTACTATTTTGATGAAACCTGGTGTGGTTATTAGCAGAAGCAAGGCGCTTCTTCTCATTAAATTATATTTCATATTATAGGTGGTTGGTTACCTGATTAATATTTATAGTAAAAATCATTGAACGCCACTGTTTTTCTCTAAAATTCATATTTTTTCAGAATCAATGATCAAAAATACAGATTTCTTATGATACCGTTAATTTGAAACAGCTAAACTTTGTCAAATCAATGTCAGTGCCGTAGAAATGGTGGTTACGCACCATCAAAGTTCAAAAAGTTATGTGAATGATCTTTTTGTCAGATAGATACTCCATAATTTCTTGAAATTATATTTAATTTCAAGCACAAATGTATTGTTACGTTTTGATAGAAACAGTTGACAATACCCAGGAACACAACAAATAACCAGTCCATCAACGACGAAACCAATAAAAGAGTGCAGGTAAAAATAAAATTAATGAGGGCATAATCTATGCATCGATCAAGTGTTGCTATTTCGAATTAACGGCATTATGAAAGAGCTGTATTTCCAACTGTTTGATCTGATAAAAATATGAAACTTCGAGAAAAAAGTGGCGTACAATGATTTTAATCATAATTATCAATCAGATGACCCTACGCTAGTTATAATTTGAAATCTGACATAATGAAAACTGATAACTGATAACTGCTGATGAACACAACAGTTTTTATGAAAATCGGCAAAAAGACTCTTAAGTAATTAATAAATAACCGTTTTTTATTAAAACTTTACTCTCCGTCACTAGAAAACAAAGCAAGTTAGGACACAATTGAAATAAAAAAAAAATTATGACAAGAAATCACCACCTGGAATTGATGAAATCGTTAAGTTTACACTCTGTATATGAAAAAGCTATTTTTGTCAGAAAATAATATATGTCTCTCCTACCCATTTTGAGATGAAAATCATCTTGTATGGATACTTTTGGTAAAGTGTCCTCCCTTTTTTTGTTTCCTGCCTGTGACCAATTTTGAAGTATATAATATTTCCTCAAAAAATATTTTGATTTTTATTTCTGGTTCCTGAAATGAAAAATTATTTGTTCCATTTTTCGCCTTACTAAAAACAATGATTTTGCGGAAATGAAAATATTTTTTTGAGAAAATAGTGAAATTGAAGTAGCTGAAATAGAAAAGTTTCCACCATATATAGCTGAATACATATTCTTTTCATTCTTTTTCCACAAAACTTGATTGCGGCCGAGAGAAGTGGTCTAAAGTTAAAAAAATTTAAAAAGTTATAAAATAATCGAATGAAGTCGGAATACATAAATCATTGCAACAGTAATAAGAGTCATAGTAAAAACTAATACTTGAAATTAGGCGCTAACATTTGGAAACTAACGTAAGAAGTTACCTCTTATCGATAACATAAGTTCATAGTAAGTTATCCCTTGAAGTTGTTCAAGACCAAAAAAAATCAGCGTTTGTTAATCAATAAAAAAATATTTAGAAAAAAAGCTGTTTTCAATTTTTTCTTATGGATATTTCAAATGTTGCAAACTACTTTTTCAAATACCCTTTTTTGATATCTTTAAAATCAATGCCACTTTTGCCGCTTCGTAATGAATTTTTCTAGACTGCCTTCATATTGGTGGTCACGTGAGGTACGTCAAAATCGATTATTAGTTTTTTCAATATGCAGAAAGGATCCCCTATAATGTGAATTTTGTAACTCTCATTACATTTTTTCCGATTTGCTGCAAACTTAATGGCACACACTGCATATAGACAGGATGTTTATCAAGTACAAACTTCGAAGGGTGATATTTTAAGATAAAAAGTTCCAATAAACATGTATCCGCAAATGTTTCGTTTCGGAGATACAGGGTGTTAAAGTTGAAATTTTATTTTAAATTATTTTGTATAAGTTTTGCAAAAAATTTATTTTCAGCACAAAAATTGGTGAGCGGGGATTTTTCGAGGTGAAAAATCAAAGTCTGGTATTGATTTTTATGTAGTTCACAGATGGAGCTGCTAAAGTTATTCCTACAACTTTTCCAAGCAAAAAAGATGAATCTGCTCAACAACGCTAGGGGCAATCGTTTTTGATATACAGGGTGTTACATAATAAATGCGCTGGACTTCAGGATGTGATAGCTCGTCCAAAAATATGAAAAAAAGTTTCTAATAACTTACCCTCGAAAATGCACCATTTTCGAGATACAGGGTGTTGAAATTTAAAAAAAATAATAGTATTTTGCGAATATCTCTGGAACCGTTTATTGCACAGAAAACAGGTTTCGTAGGCATTTTTTACTCATAATAAGCTATGTTTTGTGCAGATTTTTATTTTTTAAAATTCATAATTGGTGAAAATTTTGAAGGGGTAGTAGGTGTTTTTTTCTCCAACTTCTACGCCACTGAAAAAAGTACAGTTTTGAGCCTCCTGTATAAACTGCCAATATTTTCTACACAAAAAAGGTACTCTTGGTCATAAGCTCTAAAGTTGACCGTTTTCAAGAAAAATCAACTTTCATGTTATTTAAATAAAGTTTTTTCCTCGAAAAATTGCTGCGTGCATTGATGCTAACGGCGGACATTTCCAACAGTTCAACTGAGTATGATTGTTATTGTTTTTTTTTTATTTTGCAATCAAGAAGTCAACGTTTGGTTTTGATACTTGTTGTAACGTTTAAATAAATTTTATATAATTAGGAAAAAAATTATTTAAAAAAAATTACCATGTTTTTCAACATGAAAGTTGATTTTTCTTGGAAACGGTCAACTTTAGAGCTTATGACCAAGAGTACCTTTTTGTGTAGAAAACATTGGCGGTTTAAGTGAGTGGCTCAAAATTATACTTTTTCCAGATCCTAATTATACAAAATTTATTTAAACGTTAAAACAAGTAACAAAACCAAATGTTGACTTCTTAATTGCAAAATAAAAAAAAACAGTAACAATCATACTCAGTTGAATTGTTGGAAATGTCCGCCGTTAGCTTCAATGCACGTAGCAATTTTTCGAGGAAAAAACATTATTTAAACCACATGAAAGTTGATTGTTCTTGAAAACGGTCAACTTTAGAGCTTATGACCAAGAATACCTTTTTTGTGTAGAAAACATTGGCGGTTCATATAGGAGTACTTTTTCCAGTGGCGTAGAAGTTGGAGAAAAAACATCCAATACCCCTTTAAAATTTTCACCAATTATGAATTCGAAAAAATAAAAAATCAGCACAAAACATAGCTTATTATGAGTAGAAAATGCCTACGAAATCTATTTTCTGTGCGATAAACGCTTCCAGAGATATTCTCAAAAAACGATAATTTTTTTAATATTTCAACACCCTGTATCTCGAAAATGGTGCATTTTAGAGGGTAAGTTAATAGATACTTTTTTTCATATTTTTGGACGAGCTATCCCATCCTGAAGTCCAGCGCATTTATTATGAAACACCCTGTATTTGGGATATGCAGATTATGGGGTCACTTTTAGGCGCCAGATGAAGTTGCTCAGAACTTTACAAAAACTGAGAATATGATAGATCTTGCTCAAATGAACAATTTTTTTCTACGAAGATAAAATGTTCGAAAAATTACAAGAAAAAAGAAAAAAGAAAAAAATAACAAGAAAATTTCAATTTTCATCTAATGTAATACTAATTTGGTAATAATAATTTGTGAAGTGTTGTTGTAAAAGAATTCCAATGCAGGTTTAATTTTAAGCTTTCTAACAAATTATACTGAGAGTACATTTTGAATGTAAAATTGAATAGAAAGTAGGTTTGTCTAGTCATAGATAAATGTATCTGATAGATCTCGCCAAAACAAATAACTTTTATTCCATGAAAAATGATTCATTATCAAAATACAGGGTGTTGAATTTGAAAAAAATATTGGTTTGCACTTGAGAATGAATTAATTCTCGATACATCTTCGTAAAAAAAGTGTTTATTTCTGCGAAATCGATCACCCCAGATTTTGCAAAGTTTTGAGCAACTTCATCTGGCGCGTAAGTGACCCCTTAACATGCATCCATGCAGAAATTTCTCAAAAATGGTTGCACCTGTCGTTTTTGAGCGGGCACACATTTTTTGCTTGGACAAGGTATAGGTGTAGAAAGATTTGAAAATAAAAATCCCAAAAGTTTACTGTCAAAAAATTTAGGGAAAATTGAAATAAATATTTATAGAGTACGCAGCCTCGAAGTGCTACATAAAAGTTATTACTAAATATTACTTTAAATAACCCATTTGCCAAATTTTGTACGAAACATTTTTTTTGCAACTGTTATTCAAGATAATTGAAAATGAAATCCTAATTTCAACAACCTGTTTATCCGAAATTGAACATTTGCAGACACATGTTTATATAAAATTTTCATCTTGAAATTAGTCTAAAATTTACCCTCCAAAGTGTGTACAAGTACTCAATGAACACCCTGTGTATTCACCATTCAATTTCCAATAGTTTTTCATGACATTCTTTTCATCAGAATTGAAGGGAATCACGTATTTATTTGGCAGTTGTCTGTTCTTCGAGAGATCACTTAGTACGTTTCCTGTTTTTGTTCTCTTCGCCTCTTTTTGAGTCCAAATATGACTACATTTTTCTATTCGAGTCTAGTCTGTTTCCGTTCGGTCTAGTCTCTGTGTCCTTGAGTCAAACAT
This sequence comes from Chrysolina oricalcia, assembly GCA_944452925.2. NCBI lineage: Eukaryota > Metazoa > Arthropoda > Insecta > Coleoptera > Chrysomelidae > Chrysolina > Chrysolina oricalcia. The sequence goes on from OX101816.2 coordinate 2,053,117, forward strand.
CATATTTTTGTAAGTCAATAACTGAGTTCTCTATTTCTTTGAACTTGAGCAGAAGTTGGGTTTCATTTGCTGCGATCAAAAGTTCAATTCCATCCACATCAGTCTTCAATTCGTTATGGTTTCTCATGATCTCGTCATGATTATTTTTCATCGTTTCATCCAGCTAGAAAAAATATTAATTTCTATATTCTTTCTCTTCTGACTTTTGTCTATTGCACCTGATGACGGAAAAAATATTGCCTTCGAAGTCAGCCCAGTCCGGTCCTGGATACGTTTCGGGATCAAACCGATCCGAACGTGTCAACAGAAACGGCTGCACATGAATGTTTTTCCATATGAATCAAGCGGGTTGGAGTTGAAAAGCCAACATCGAATTCAGATTGACTACTTGACGTAATTACAGTTGTTGTGGACGCTAGAAGTCAGATTGTTACCGATAAAAATCGGTAACGAGTGTTTTGGATTTAGCGAGGCTGCTGTACTTCAAACTCGTTTTCTGCTTTATTGGCACGGTAGCATTCAAATTAATTGGAAAATAGGTCGAAGGCAATTTTAAATTCTGACACGCTTTTGGAATTATTTTCTGGCTAGGTTAGCTGTTATACTGTAGACAACACACTTGATTTCAAATCGCATTTTAACTATATTTACAAAAAAAATGTTAAAAAACTATATTTCTTCTCTAGAGCCAGAACATGTTTATCATTTCAATCTTCTTGCACGGTTTACGTAACTATCATTTAGCCAGAGCTGTCGCAAAGTACAGTGCTTAGAGCTTGTGAAAGCACTCGAAGCATTTTTTTTGTTCCTAAACACTATGCTCCCGAGCACTTTCTTGAAACTGTGCTTAGTACTCTGTGCTTCGAAGCATTTAACGAAAAAGCTTAATGCTTAGTATTCCCAAAAGTTTTAGCGAGCACTCCAGTGCTTCGGAGCACTTTTCGAGATTACTAAGCACTAAGCTTTCACGGAATGTGGGATAGAGAAGGACTCCTTCCACTTCCTGTGCGAATGTGGTTTTTATAGCAGGCTCAGACAAAACGTCTTCGGAGCTGCCACTATTAAGGAGGAAGAATTGCACTCGTTGCAATGGAAGGACATTTCGACTTTCATAAGAAGGTCGAAAAGGTTCGAGCAGATATCCGACATGGGATCAGTGAAGATGCCGGAGATTGCGAAAAGGGCCCTCTGGGGCCTAGTCACTGACGCTTGCGTCCCCCACCCATTACCATTACCAAGCACTAAGCCTTTCCATATAAATGAATTTTGTCGAAACATTTAGAATATTTCTGCCTAGAAAATTTTGTCATACTTTGCCTATCTGATAAAATTAATTCAATATACTCTATTATTTCAATATATGTTGACGTTTCGGAGACCAAATGTTTTTCCGTTATCAAATACGTAAAAACAATCCAAAATTTTTATTTCTATATTGAGGTATTTCTTTAACGAAAGTCAAAAGAAACCTGCCAAAAATTTCGCTTAGGGTGTAATTCGCCCATCTGTTATTTTTAACTTCTTCTCTGTGAAGTGGTAAACTATGAACAGCCCATTTCGATTAGATTTAGATTTATACGAGGATATATTGAAAAACACTTAGCCTACTATAGAACCAAACAAAATTTAAATGTCAAAATATTTTATTACTCAACATATTCTCCTCTCAATTGGATACATTTATTACAGCGAACCTGCAACGTCTCTAGGCCTTTCAAAAAAAAATGTTTCTTCGTGCTCTGCAAACCAGACCTCCTAGTTGGAAGAAATTTTACGACCTTTTAAACTTTTTTTCAGTTGAGGAAAGAGATGATAGTCGGACGGAGCCTAATCTGGTGAATGAGGGGGAAGTTCTAGTAATTCAAACCTAAAATCACGAATTTCTTTGCATAGCAAAATGAGATTTGTGTGCAGGGGCGTTGTCCTGCAAAAACAAAACACCTTTGGATAGATTTCCGCATCTTTTCTCTTCAATTTTTTTCCGTAGAGTGGTCAGTAATGTCGAATAGTAATCTCTAGTTATTGTTCTACCCTTATCCAAAAAATCAATCATGATTACTCCATGGCAATCCCAAAAAACTGAAGCAAGAACTTTTCCAGCAGAATGGACACGAAACTTCTTAGGTCTTGGAGAACCGGAGTGTCGCCATTCCATAGATTGTTGTTTTGCCTCTGGATCGTAGAAAGGTACCCAAGTCTCATCCATAGTAACAATTCGATTTAAGAAGTCTACATCGTTTTCAAATCGAGCACAGATCGAACGCGATGCTACTACCCTTGCACGCTTTTGGTCAACATTCAAACATTTGGGGATCCATTTTGCAGCAATTTTTCTCATGTCCAAATTGACATGAACTATATGATGAACGCGTTCGGATGAAATATTCAGTGCTTCAGATATCCGTTTTAGCCCAATTCGGCGGTCTGTTAAAATCATGTCATGAACTGCATCGATATTTTCGGGGACTGACACAGAAACTGGCCCTCCCGATCCGTCATCATCTTCAATGAAAAATTTACCTCTTTTCACGGTCGCGTACGAAGGACATTGATCACCAAGGGTATTAAGCATATCATCGTAAATCTGCTTACCTCTTAACCATTTTCAATACAGGTACTTGATGATGGCTCGATGCTCCAATTTTTCGATTACCACAATTTCGGTGACCCTTTTTTTTAATTTATTGCGTAACTCTGGTTTACTTTTCTGACGTCAAACTTCACAGTGACACTTCTAATAAGTTATTGTTCAATGCTATGGTAACGCAATATTTTGTTTATGCAGGGAACTGGTCTAGGCTAACTAGATAGCAATACATCCTCATATATCGAGGTATTTCTTTAACGAAAGTCAAAATAAACCTGTCAAAAATTTATTTTAGGTTGTAAATTGCGGTATGCCTATCGCCAATCTGTTATTTCTAACTTCTTCTCTGTGAAGTGGTATACTATGAGCAGCCCATTTCGATTTGATTTAGATTTATATATCTTCAGTTTCAGACAGTGAGAAGTTAAACTCTCAAAAAACGATCTCAAGCAAACCAAACAATAGTCCCATAATTGTATTTGAAGCAAATTGTTGATTTCAGCAATTCTATTTCAACATAATATATCATGTAACGAGTCATTTCCTTTCAGTAAAGACTATTTTAATCACGAGTGCAGCGTAGCCAAATGAGTGTTTAATGAACCAGTGTCTTGAGGCAATCAGTAAGTTTTTAGCTCCTGAAGATGCTAACTTTGTTGGCGAAACGCGCATAGAGTGTAATTATGACGTAGTTTTGGTGTTTGGGTAGTTTCTTTTTCTTGAATTGTATTTGCACCAAAGGTTCCAAAATATTAATTCCTTTGAAGATAAATAAAATTATTATTATTCTATAACTCATTGTGTCGAATATCTATCAAATCTTAATCTTCGGCAAACCATATCAGGAAGCTGCTACCCGTTCTGCACACACACACACACTAGTTTTATTAATCAAGTTACTTTATTTATTATTATCTTCAACACTTTTCAAATACATATAAAATGTTATTCATTAATATCTGGACCGAAGGCCCAAGGTGAAGATAAAATTTAACTTAATTAAACAAAGAAATCGGCAAAAATCTTTTATTATACCGAAAGAAAAAAAATTTAGAACGCCGGAATAACTAGGAAGTTTTCAAATTATTAGTTCTTGAAACAAACCCAATTAGAATAGGCGAATTGAGATAAATTTCATGATTTTTACGTTATTAAACTACTCTAAAAGTTATTATTCTTACTTTCAAGCATTACACCGATATTTCGAAACAGATCATTTACTAAAAAGGTCACGTTACTATCAAACATCTAACTCTCTTAAAATTTAAGGTTCATATAAAGTCAAATATTTCGCGTTTCTGAACTGTAAGATGGCACTGACAAAATTTGTTTTTCATACCATACTTACAGCGATCTTTTATAATATTTCCATATAAATTACAGTTTTCTGCAACGGTAAACCCTACTGCTAAAGCAATATTGCCAAATCTCAACATTATTCGGAGTACTGCGAAATAGCTCACAGGATTTTTTTTTCTTGGTGTTTTGGCATCGACTGCTATGGTCATTAGCCATGTGTTTTGGATAGGCCTTGTTACCAACTCCATACGCCACTTTAGGAGCAGCACTGTTAATTTTTAACGCAACAGTGAATCGTGGAGGATTATTCCCAGCCGACACGATCATTCAGACTTTCACATCTGAAAATGAAAAAAGATCGCACCGTCTGGTGAATTTGGTGAGAGTTGTAGTGCCTCTTTTTACTTTTAGCACAAACAACAATATTGTTGGTAAAATCCAAAAAGAGCAGCTAATATGAACAACTCACTATAATTTATTTTTATCATTATTTTTCATTTTTGTAAGCTGAACTCCGCCTATTATGCCGTTATTTTTTATGTATATAAAATAATGTTACTCAAAAACAACTGGAATTGACAATAAAGAAGCTATTACGATTATTATTATTATTTTTCAATTCTGTTTTGCTTCCTGTTTCATTTCCAGAACTGATATTTTAAATCCCAAAACATAGCACTCATTACTTACATACTTCTTCAATTGTGTCCAAGGACTCCAAGGCTTTAGGCGGACCAATCCAACATCCAACTGATGAACTGACGAACCCCTATCGACGTTACTTTCATTTTCGAAAAGTTAAACAAATTACATCAGTTACCGCTGTATAGAACTATTGGCAATGCTGTACAGTCAATATGACAGTGACAATAATTCTGTGCAATACCTTGTGGACAGTAGCAGAACTATTTTTGTATTTCCGTTCATGTACTACAGAGGAATCACTTACTGGAGCTATTTACCGTTTTTTGTCCGAGATTTCAAAAATTACTATTAAAAATATAAATCGTTTGATTTTATGTCTAGAAAATAGTATGAATAGTTCTTCAATGTTCAGTCTTCTAAATTTCATATAAATATCACTTGCAAAAGCGATTCTTCTCAACTGTCTTTGATTTTATAACAAGATTTTCAGATTTTTTTTTAATTTTGAGAAAACGTTGTGGTTAAAAATTCTGAAAAAATCGAGATTATCTTTTACCTTGACATTGATATGTCATGATATTTAGAATGGAATCTGATGAATGGTTTTTGGGAAAACTTAAAAAAAACCTCTAAAAATTAGGTTTTTATTTTTTTTCTTGAAAACTGTTCAACAGATTCTCTTCTACATCTCGCTAATTATTCAATTTGGATGCCAGAATAAATCAAATTTTTTAAAGAATTTTTAAACTTGCCGTTAATTTTTTCATGGGTTTACATGAACCTTAAAACAGGACTGGAGTTCAGAAGCGTAAAATATCTGACATCAAGTTAGCCTGGGTCTCGTTTTCCCAGTTTCTATTCAGGCCTGGCAGTAAATTTAAGGGTTGTTCAAAAATTAAATAGTGAATTGACTCTCTCATCGTTTTCTTCTATAATCTGCTTATGCATCAAATATTTTATAACTCAGATATTCGGACGTTACGGAAAAAAAAAACATAATACAAATTTTTCGCATTATGAAAAAACTTTTAATATCTAAAGAGTGAATCTTATTTCTACTTATTCTACGTCATGTATCTTTCTGTAACACTTAGTTATGGTTTGAATAAATTCTCTTAATTATTTATTGGATATAAAAGATTTTGTTTGAATTATTAAATCCCCCTCATATCACTCTCAAGTCTGTATTGAAACGATGGTAACACATGTGCGAGAGTTTTGTACCCATCTCGGTATCGTAAATTTTGAATTTAATGGCTTCCGGGTGTAGATTCAATGACTATAACATTTAAAATAAATCTCAAAAATACATTTTGTTACACTACTACTACTACCTCGAATTTATTTTGATTTAAATTCATTGCATTCTTTTACTCAATTACTTGTAACATATAAATTTTGGAATAAACAAAGGTATGCCATCTACCAGGTTGAAAGACGTTTGTTAATTATCATGTCCTTGTTTTTATCTGAATTGTATCACCATAAATTCTGATAGATGAATAAATATATTATTATTATTATTATTATTATACCCCTTGTGAGAATATTTTCGCATGGTTGTCTTTAAATACAATTTTCTTACATGAACGATCGCAAATACGCCTGATTTAATAATCCCTGTTTTATGTTCATTTGTCTGCTATGTAAATGAATTAAGATATTTCGCTCAAGAAATACTTTCCTCGTTTCGAAGTCTTTTCCAAAAGGTGGAAATGAATGAAAACTCGAAGTCATTATCGACTAAAATATTAGGGATTTATACGCAGACTGAGCAATTACCGCTAATTGGTCACGTCTTACCTTTGAACTTTTATCGAAATGCAAGAATTATATTTTAATGAATCAAAGGAAAATGCTTTCACGCCAACGTGAAATCACTTTGAGTTCTTATAATTCGATTCCAGTATGGCCTTGTACATGAATGCTCGCCATCTCCATCTTTGTGATGTAATATATCCAAAGTTTGTAAAGGAACTGAATAAGTGTGATATAATAGTCAGTCGATTTCGTGGATGAGTGCATTTTTTTGTCGAAAAATAACTATTTTCCAGTTACTCCTTTATTGAATTCAATTTTTGGTGTGATATTCGGAATCAACTCGTCGAGTGAAGCCTGGGGGAAGTTTGCAATTTTTCGAAAAATTAAAAATAAAACTTTTTTGCAAAATTCGATTTCCTTGTTTATAGAATATAGAACTTTGATCGCCTGGGAATATTTCAAAAATAATTCAGCGGGTATTACTTCATAGGAAAATAGAAAATTTCCTTCTGATTCTGAAAATGCACTTCTTTCTTCACTTAAAACGCTGATTCATGCAGAAAATGTTGATTTTGTGGACAGGTGCGTTTTTTTGTCAGAAAAGTTGCTTTTTTCCAGTTATCCTTTTATAGATAGAATTTTTGAGTTGATATTAGGAATCAGCTCGTCGAGTCACGTCTGACGGAAGTTTGTGAAGTTTCAAAAAGTTTAAAATAATTTTTTTGCAAAATTCGATTTCTTTCTCTATGAAATATTGCATTTTAGATTATTTAAAAAATTCGAAAAGAAATCAAATTTTGCAAAAAAATTAATTGTATCACCTCAAACATCCTGTTTAATTTTCAAAACTGACATCCTTAATCGCAAAACTTTTTATAAATTTTCAATTGTGTTTGAGGCTTTAATGAAACATGGCAATTTCCATTTGCCAAAAAGACCTTCCCAAAATTCGGTACCATCTCTTTGAATATAAAGACAAATGGCTATTAACTATATTACTGTATAACGGAAATGGGTACACGAATGCAAAACAATTGTGAGAAAGAACAACGTCACTCAGAAATTCTGCAATTATTGCCAGTAAAATACTTGAAATAAAAATTTCAATACTGTTCTCGACATTCGTGGATTGGTCGTTCGAAGGTTCAGAAGTCTGAAATACCATAGAAAAGAAGATAACCTAAACATCTGTTATTCTTGTCGAGCTGGGAAACATGCAATTTGCGAAAATTCTCGGTAGCAGGGGGAGCAGTCAAAATATCCTTGAAGATGTTAGACTATTATTGCGTTGAGAGGTAATTGTTTTTTTATAATATTTCCACTGGTTTTCACAATTTTCGTTGTCTCAAAGACATTTATTAAACCATTCAGGTAATATTCCGATAATTGACTTTCAATCAATTATCAAAAATTTTGTGTCATTCTTCAAAAAAAAATAAAAAAATAAAAAAATATGGAAGTTTATATAAACGAATGCTCAAAGCGATCTGGATCTGTTACTCGTTTAACTGTTATAGTGTTTATCTCCCTTTATAATCCTGAGTCTCTCACAGCGGAAACATTTCAGTATACTGCAATAAATAGGTTTACTGAAAAAAACCAATACTTAGTATTTTACTGTTATTCTGGCAAATTGCAATTCATGCATATTACCCAAAAACCATTCTCAGAGCTTCATTGGGTTGGCAATACAATCCGATTATAGGAAAAGTTTGTTGGAAATGGTGTTCATAATATGAAATATGAAGTTATTCAACGGAATATTTTCTCTGTTGATGTTTCTGATGGAAGTTTCGGTGTTTTAGCCTTCATAAACTGTTAATGTGGCCTTCTTCATTCACTGCTTTTTTATATGAGAAGAGTTGACTATAATGATCGGACATGTTTAATTGTATTATCTCAGAAATGTGTAGCTTATCTACGCACTCTGTCAATATATTATCATTTCATGATTCTGATGTAGAACATTCTCTAGTTGGGTCTTGTATAGTTGTTTTATAACCATGGCTATTTAGGATGTTGTCGAAACTTAAAGTAACATAATTTTTGGTAAAGGTAAAGTTATCGGGCTCATTCTCAAAAAAAAAGAAAAAAAGTGAAACTTACGTAGTTTTGTCTCCTAAACACGAATTTGAAAGAATTTTGTGGGGGTCTCAATTACTTTAGGAGTTATAGCCATTTTAAAGTCGAAAATTGTAGAATTTTGCAGTCAAAATTTGCACAAAACGCCTCCTTCTTTTTGTTGACAGGAGACAAAACTACGTAAGTTTCACTTTTTTTTTTAACAATGAGCCCGATAACTTTACCTTTACCTAATTTTTCTCAAAATATGATAAAATAACCACAAATTACTCCAACATTACCTGTTTTGTTCATAAACTCCATCACTGCCATTATTACTTCAAAAAAAGTTTCGATATCTCCTTTATGTCTTCTATAAACACATAAAATGGCATGTCAGCAATTTGACAATGACATTAATAGACATTTAATTTAATTTATCTACAACTAACCTATTCTCTTCAAAGTGCTGAGCCTACGTAAAAATCTTTACAAGTGTTACTAATAATTGATTTCAGACTCACAAAACGAGGTTTCAGAAAAACACACTGTCAAATTTCGAGATATTCGTTTTCATTCATTTAAAGTATAAAGACGACATACGCTCCTAATTTTTCTACATTACCTAATAAGAAAAATATTCACTGATTGGTTTTTTCTATTTATGTGGTTGTGTGGAAATATCACTTGTTCTCATCATGGCGCCAACTGTATTTGGGACAAGCGCAGGTTAAACATAGTTTGTATTGGCCATTGGTACTGAGTTATGGGAACCTGTTGAATTTTTTATTATTACTGTGATTTATTCTTGAGATGTAACTCCTCTTGTATACTCTCCTCTATCACTTGTAATGGTATTGGCATTTTTTGTTTAATTTTGGAAGGTTGGGTGTTTTTTGAGGTTGGTTTATCGTCGAAAAATTTGTTTTAGGACAAATTTTTCCTAGAAGTGCTCATTGATTATCTTCCATGTGCCACTTTTCAATGTCATTGATATATGTCCCATTTCCACTTTAGTTTGATCTCTTGAGAACTGTGTTGCATTCAATCACATGTTGCTTTAGAATTTTTCTCGAGTGTAATTATTTAGCAACAAAAAAGCTGCAACCGATTTGATTCCCTATAAACCATTTTAATCAAAAATAATTTCCTCAATTTATCATTAATATTCCCATAGCGCAAGGTTTCACGGAATATTTGTATTTTTCAATAATTTTTCAATAACTGTTTCATGGACTTCTGTAAGTTTACATGAAACGTACTTGAAACTATCAACTGTTATGAACTACTATCTATATTTTGAAAATTAGGGTATTTCTTCCTTTTTGATTCTGCTGAAGCACAAGAGCCACCTTTCAATACAAGAAGACAATTCTTGGCAAGCAAAATGTTTATCAAATAAATTTAATTTTCGTCATATAATCTCTCTGATAAAATCTTCAATCTTTCTGTAGAAAATTCAACCAACAATTACTGGAGAATGAAATAGTCCACCTTCTGTAGAAACCTTTATGAAGATGAAATCCATCTGATGCCAACAACTGATAAGTATCCACTATATGATCTTAGCTTAAAAGAGATAGAAATTAAACCCATTGTGATGATTCCCCAATATTCAGAAATTCCTAGTGTTGATAATAACCTCATCAAATCTTCAAATCCAAACAAAGAAATTGATGGCTCCAAAATTGAATTAAGCACTGGATATGCGTTTTACGTTTCATCCACCAAAGAGAGTCATGAATTTCGAATTTCAAATAATGCTTCAATTTACACAGCCGAAGTTCACACGATAATGGGGCATTACTTTGGATAACAAGCAACAAGGTCAGAGAATCAATTACCTTATCATATTCGAAATCTGCTTTAGATTCTATCAGTCATCCAATCATAAAACAAAATAATCAAATAAGTATGGCAACATTAGAAGACTCGTACATACCATTAGTTAGATGTATCTGCTTTGATTGTAACAAAATGCACAATACCAAATAAAACTCTGAATTATCATCTAAAGAAACGATAACTGGTTTTTCCAGAAATTTAAGTTCATAAGATCACCGGGTAATCAATTTGCAAGTTGTGTAAGAATTAGATCGTTGGAAAATGGAGCTGGAGTGGTGTGGAATTGTGAGGATATCTTTCCTTCTTACATTGGCATTGTGTGAATATTTCTTAAAAGATATCCTAGATATGTAGGTTCTTGATTTCAAATAATTTTATAAAATATACGTGCCAGGTGGAGAAACCTTCTGTTAGTCACATATAGTCATTTCAACTCCACTAGTTTACTAGATACCGAATGTCTTCTACCAGTGTTATATATGAAACGCACGCATCTATTCAGAACTGTTTGTAATCTTCTTCGATTTTTGTTAGTCAGGCATCTGCATAGTTGAAATATGGTAGTATCAGAGTTTCGCACGGGTTCCTTTTTGTATTTTCATCAAACTAGCTAAAATTATTCAAAAAAAGCTGGAGTTTGTAGAAGGCATTTTTTCATCATGTGATTCACCTGCTTGGAAAATCTCATGTCCGACTCAAAATAAACACCAAAATTTTTGGCTGTCTTCACAACAACCAATGGACATACCAATAATCTTGATATTTACAAAAGCTTCAGACCTCAATCTAACTGTCTTGCTTCCGAATAACATTTTCTGTGATTTGGCGGGTTTGAGTGATAAGCAGTATTTTTCTGAGAGTGTAAAAAGATTATTTAGATCAGCAATCAGCTTCAAATTGGCCACTTCAATTTCTGATTCTTTTTAAGAAATATTTACTTGGGTATCGTCCACATAAAAGTACCCATGACTTATGAAAGATATAAAGGACTAAATATATATGGAATATGAGAGGGGTTCCAGTATAGAGCCTTGCAAGACACCATTTGGACTTTGTAGTACTTGCGATCTGTTGAATGTGTAGCTAACTTAACCATCTTCCAGCAAGTGTCAAAATCAGTGATTCCATAACTTTATTCAGAAAATCGGTGAAACAAATTCTTATAGAAGAAGTATTTTATGATGTTCAAGATTACCTCAATAAAAACACGAGTGATCCTTCAAGTAAAATTTTCGATCTCTCCTAAATATATGCTGTTCTTCAACTATACATTAATTGTTATGTGAAATGTGTTTATACAGGGTGTTTCATAATATATGCGCAGGACTTCAGGATGTGATAGCTCGCCCAAAAATATGAAAAAAGATTTCCGTCAACTTACCCTCTAAAATACACCATTTTCGAGATACAGTGTGTTGAAATTTAAAAAAAATAATAATTTTTTGCGAATATCTCTGGAATCGTTTATCGCACAGAAAACAAATTTTGTGGGTATTTTCTACTCATAATAAGCTATGTTTTCTGTTGATTTTTTATTTTTTCAAATTCATAGGGGTAGTGGGTCTTTTTTTCTCCAACTTCTACGCCACTGAAAAAAAAAACAATTTTGAGCCTCCTATATGAACCGCCAATGTTTTCTACACAAAAAGGTATTCCTGGTCATAAGCTCTAAAGTTGACCGTTTTCAAGAAAAATCAACTTTCATTTTGTTTAAATAATGGTTTTTCCTCGATAAATTGCTGCGTTCATTAAAGCTAACGGCGGACATTTCCAACAATTCAGCTGAGTATGATTGTTATTGTTTTTTTTTTTTTTTATGCAATTAAGAAGTCAACGTTTGGTTTTGTTACTTGTTCTATAGTTTAAATAAATTTTGTATAATTAGGAAAAAAATTATTTAAAAGAATTTACCATGTTTTTCAACATGAAAGTTGATTTTTCTTAAAAACGGTCAACTTTAGAGCTTATGACCAAGAGTACCTTTTTTGTGTAGAAAACATTGGCGGTTCAAGAAAGCGTTCAAAATCATGCTTTTTCCATTGGCGTAGATGTTGGAGAAAAAAACACCCACTACCCCTTCAAAATCTTCACCATTTAGGAATTTTAAAAAATAAAAAATCTGCATAAAACATAGCTTATTATGAGTAGAAAATGTATTCAAAATCTGTTTTTTGTGCGATAAACGGTTCCAGAGATATTCGCAAAAAAGCATATTTTTTTTTTAAATTTCAACACCTTGTATCTCGAAAATGTTGAATTTTAGAGGGTAAGTTAATAGAAACTTTTTCTCATATTTTTAAACGAGCTATCACATCCGGAAGTCCTGCGCATTTATTATGAAACACCCTGTATAGGTATATACTTATTTCATTAGATTTATATTTTCAGAAGACTTCGTCAATGAAATGTAAATCTTCAGACAATAATGGATATTTTGATTGATTGAGTTACAATTTTTTTAAAAAAGTACTATGTTTTATAGTTCTTCAGCTTTTCCCCGTTACTGATTATCTGATCGTGTCGTGAAGAATCTCATCTTATACACATTTCAATTCTCTACAATTTTTCTCATTGGAGCAACCAGATCGCTCTATAAGTATTCGTTTTATGAGCAAAACACAAAAAACACCTTTTTTTATTTAAAAAAATATCCTCTAATGATCAGCTTATAGCTGACAGTGCTGTGAACAGCTATGTGAGGATATGATGCCAGATTAACTTTTAGGTTCAAATTATATTTACAAAGGTGATGTTTGATTTGAATATGTAATATTTTTTTAAATACTTCGGGTATTGTACAAAGTAGACTGATTGGTCCTAAATCTTTGAGTCTTTGCAACCTTCCATTTGTCAGAAAATGTTCCATTTACCTACAAAATAGAAAATATGATTAATAACATAAAAAATGCAAGTCTATTCTATGATAGAAAGTCTATGATCGATAACCTATCCAAACATTGTGTGGCAAACGGATAACTCCAATGCCAATTTCTCCTACACACACCATAATACTGAAATCTATTCCATTGTATATCCTTGCGGAGGCATCAGAATGGCATTACACGCAAAGTTTGTGATAATTTAGACGCAGAAAACACCCTCCAAAACTTCGCTTCCATTATGGGATCAACTTATTAACCAGAAAATTAATGCACATTGCGAATCTGCCAAGCCAACAGGCGGACGTGGCAACGATTTAGGTGGTAATTTACTTTTTAATTTCCATCGACTAACCTGCAGGATTTGGAAGAACCTGCAGCGAGCCGCAATACTTAATGGGGTAGTAACAGAATGGATAGATACTGTTAATTGCAAAGGAGGGCAGTTTATTAGAGAGTATCTTTTCTTTTATCTCAAAGCGATTCTGCATTGCAACATTCCGGGATCAAAATGAGAAGATCTTTTCAATCTTATTCAAATGGACAAAGTATTTTTTATTTCGCGAAAGGGCAGTTCCTTCTCAAAAAATAAAGACGATCTTTCAAAAAGGTTTTCTCTCGTAGAAGGTTGTTATACAGTTTTTCATTTCCTATGACCCCAGGTCGACTAATAAACGACAATATGACGCCACTTTGGTGACTGATTTGACGTCATTTGTCAATCCAAATGACAGATTAATGACGTTCGTATGACTTTGTAAGTTAAGCCTAATGACGCCAGTAACGTGACGTAATTTTTACGTCAATTCTGACCTTAAAAAGATATTATTCTGGCGTTTTTATAGCGCTTTATAAACGTCACCATGGTCATACAAATGACCAATATGGGCCGGTCTCAAAATACATATTACAAAAAAAAATTCAATACAGTTTCCATAAGAGTATATTAAACAAATTGGAGCGTGGTGGCCGTGCTGGTAGAGCGTTCGCCTTTGGAGCGAAGGGTCGAGGGTTCAAATCGGTCTCGTGCATGTCATCACACATCAAAGGTAAGGGCTGCGTCTTTCTTAGCTCACACAAGTCTTTCGTAGACTTCTGACAGTTGCGCGTAGGGGTGCAATCGGTTGACGGAAATAACAATTTTAACAACAACAATTTTTGCTATTTTGTTTTCTACAGACGTTTGTACTGATCACAAGTCAAATCACTTGGCAAATGTTTATTTTTTTATTTTATGCTCTTGGAAATAAATGAAGTGTCAAGGCAAACAATTTATATTTTGTCCTATACCTTCTTTCGTTCGCCTTCCTTGACTCCAGCCTGGCCTGTATTTTCACAATATCTGCCCAGATTTCGAGATAAAAATTGGTCACAAATTTTGTCAAAATCATCAAGAGACAAATTTTATTCTGCATTTAACACTTTTCTCGTAGTACTTCTTTTCTTGCGTTTGAGTCATTGCAGAAGGGGATAACAAGCTGGTAGGATTAAGGTTATTCTGGACTTTCATTGTCTAAAAAAGAACAAAGAAAAATTCAATTCTCTGCAATCTTTAATCACGACGTTTCAACTGTTAAAATCTACAGTCGTTATCAAGTGTATAATGCGACAATCTCGAGGATACTTCTTATACATGCTGTGGATAATTTTGTGTCATTAGCCTAGGAGTAATTTGGCGGTATTCAGGTTAGCTTGTTAATTACAGTGCCATGCCCATGCATTGTTAATTCTTATCGCAATTTCAATTGAACCATGCCACTAATTAAGGGTTTCCACACATTACGGATTTCTATGGTAGCCTGACTAAAAACTTTGTTCTTCATTATATATGCGCTCTCTTTAAACTTCCTTCTATACCAGCCCTCTTCTTTATGGATGACTTCGACTTCAGTCCATTTTATGTTGTGTTGGGTCGTCCAGACATGATCCGCTATCCCTGACTTCGATGTTTCTCCTCGTTGAGTGTTTCTATTGTGTTCAGCGAGTCTAACGCTAAGTGGTCTCTTAGTTTCTCCAAGATAAGCTTCGCCGCATTCACAAGGGATGCGGTGAATGCGGCGAAGCTTATCTTGGAGAAACTAAGAGACCACTTAGCGTTAGACTCGCTGAACACAAGAGAAACACTCAAAGAGGAGAAACATCGAAGTCAGGGATAGCGGATCATGTCTGGACGAGCCAACACAACATAAAATGGACTGAAGCCGAAGTCATCCATAAAGAAGAGGGCTGGTAGAGAATGAAGTTTAAAGAGAGTGCATATATTATGAACAACAAAGTCTTTAGTAAAGCTAGCATAGAAATCCGTAATGTGTGGAAAGCATTAATTAGTGGCATGGATCAATTGAAATTGCGATAAGAATTAATAATGCTGTACCGGAGGGGCATGGCACTGTAATTAACAAGCTTACCTGAATATCGCCAAATTACCCCTAGGCTAATGACACAAAATTATCCACAGCATATATAAGAAGTATCCTTGAGATTGTCGCATTATACACTTGATAATGACTGTAGATTTTAACAGTTGAAACGTCGTGATTAAAGATTGCAGAGAATTGAATTTTTCTTTGTTCTTTTTTAGACAATGAAAGTCCAGAATAACCTTACTCAAAGAGAAACATTGTCAACCACTTTCAAACAAAAGCTGGTAGGAGTTTCCTCCAGATCATCCATCCTTATATCAGATCCCCTGCAAAAAGATCCTATGAATTCTGATCTAAAAGTCATAGTACATTTTCAAACTTAGTTATGAGAGTCTTGAATTAATTGAAATTCAATGTTATTGTTATTTTATAATTACCGTAAATATCACTGAACAGTTCAGTTGATTTCAAAAGTAGCATAAATAATACCTGAAAATAAGACCAGAGGATCAATTCACTTAATACAACCGATAAGCCATTTCCTCTAGAAATAATCCAGGACCCTTTGATATTTTAATCCTACCTGAGCTCCATAACTTACGGATATTTGTCCAGATGCGGAAGGCTTATCCAAAAACGAAGTTCATGGAAATACTTGTAAATCTGAGAATCAAAATTCAGAAAGAAAATTTTATACAAAGCACAATCAAATATCAAGCAACTATCATCTATCCAGAATATCAAGAATTCAACGCCTAGAAATTGACTTTGATTAGAAACAAGCCAAACTTCTCGCATGTGCATGTGAAATTTCATTGCTTAAGCTTGACTGACGCTTTTTATGTGTCAATACTATCGATATACTCCTAAGCCCTGACGTCACAAGTGGGCGTATCTTATAACACCTTTCCAATCAAACTGATAATATGTGTTGAAAACCTATAAGAAATTATTGACTTTTGCTTATTTTCGTAGAGAATAAGGATCACAAGCTTACAACCATTTTAGTGCAGGGGATTTTAGACCTGATATTAGGTTCTTCTTACATGGCTATATCAAAAATGTTTCCAGATTTTTTCTATCAGCTCTAGTTTCTGAGATAAAAAATACACTTTTCAAAACAAAAAATTTTTTCATTCGCACTGAACATCAAGAAATTGTCTTTTGAGTGATTTTCTCGAATGAAACTGTCTTGGGCAATCTCGCATGATTCCCCAGCAATAGTCGGCCATCAATTGAGTATTCCATTTTCCTTGGTATCTATTCTCTATTGTTTTTAGGTCTTGGTGGAAACGTTCCTCTTGTACTTCGCTTAGATCTCCTATTTTTTCTTTTAATCTTGACGCTAGTAACTCAGGACGCTCCTTAGAAAGATCTAAGTCTCTAATGAGGTCATTAAGCTAATTCTGCGAAAATGGCTTAGGATTTGATTTTTTTCCGCAGTATTCAAAGTCATCACCTACTTGGGAAATAATAGCTTGATCTTTCTGAAAAGCTGGTATTGGAAGGCTGAAGAAATATTGGGGTATTTCCATTTATGGCAATTGTTTTTGTTTTTGTTCATGCCCACTATATTAGTCATACAAAAGTAACAGTTGTCATAATGATTTTTTTTGTTCTCTCCATGTCATAGGCAATCCAAAGTTTAAAGACCCTTTCTCCCATTGTCGCAAATGGTCAAAGCATATTTCACATACCCTACGAGGTACCCACACTTGTCTTTATCTTGGTGTTGAATTTCACGTTAAGCAAAATACAAACGACTCACAGTGTTTTTAATCGATTTACGATGATCTTTCAGAATATATTCACCACAAAAATGGCAAAATGTATCAGGATCGTTAATACAACATTTGGACGTACTAGCCATTACTAAAATAAAGCAATTTATGTATAGGTTTTAATGTAACGATGACAGTTTAAGAACAAGATTTAGAAAAAATCAAAATGAGGGTAGTAGGTGAACTAGAGCTGATGGCTTGAAATGACGTATGTCAATATACTGTATGTTACCTATTCCATCGGCCATAGACACCAACAGAGCTGCACCAAATAACAATTTTTTTTGTAGGCCTGTGAATCGTTATTATTTCCAATAAAGTGTCTGTTAGTTGAAACCTCTTGCCGAAAATACCAATTCCAATCTTGGAAGAGTTCAGTAAGTTCCACCCACTTTGACTTCTTGATCAGAAATCAGGTTTTATTAAATGACGCAAAAATTCAAATCTGGTGTTAACCAAATGAATATCTACCTACAATGCATAAAAGGAAATTATTTCATCTACTTAGATTAATTCAAAGGAATAAAAATGTCGGATATTTGCAAGAGTAAACGACAGTTTTTACATAAAAATTAAACTATCGGGTTCAGGTAATTTTTTTACCACAATTGGGGTTTGTCAGATTTGTCTCTTCATTTGACGTCATTTGAAAGATATTTTCAAAAGGCATTTATACGTGATACTTATCACGTATGAATAACATCCTTAGGATGAATCACGCCAGTGACATTTTAACTTACCAGAAAATTACGACATATTAACGTTAGTTTGTTACCTGTATCGACATGTAAATTTTCTATAAGTTTCATGAGTTAGTAGACTGCCCTTTTATTGAAGAATTTCATGATGATAGATAGATTTTTTGACATTAGGCAATTGTCATAACATTGATTACACAACTCAAATGATAAATAATAGCAAGACATCAATAATAATTATTTATTGTAGAAGTGTTTTAGATATCATTTTAGATGCGCAAGAATGTTTAAACGCGAGAGCGAAGCTCAAGCGTTTAAATTTCTTAAGCAAATAAAATGTATCTAAAACACGCATGCAATACAACGTTTTATTCACAATCACATTCATTTAAAATCAGAATCGCGGAAATTTTTCATCACAAAATGATTTGACGTTTTGCTCTGACAGCGGCTGTCACCTCCTCAAAAATCATTGTAATAACATACAAAAATATCGGGAGGTGTTCAATGGTTGCTATGTTTTTTCGATTGTTTATCGACTCCATTTGTAAAAATTTGTGAAGTTGGTGAAAATAAGTAAAATGTGATTGATATTCAAGATTGTATTTTTCATTATTCCACTAGTGGAATAAAGTAATTTCATTATTCCACTAGTGGATAAAGTGGTACTTTATACGGTTCATAAGTGTGGATAAAACTTCAATTATAAGGTGATTGTGGATAAAATGAATTCTACAACTCCGCAAGGTAGGACGGTTTATATAGTCCATTTCTGCAAAACCGTATTACAATAATTTACTTTAGTGACTGAATGAACTATATATTCTCATTATTACTGCTTCACCCTTTTACCATCGATATCCAATATGTATCAGTTGGGAATTCCAATAAGTAATCCACTTATGTACTTCTTACTTCTCGTTTTGGAGTTGCTTCAATACGATAAGACATGCTCGAGTATAGGAATCGAAACTTACCAAATGCACCCCTTCACAAATTTTGTCGTAGAGGCGAGTTTCGCGTGCCGCTGCACTCTCTCAGTACAGCTCCTCTGAGGAATGCACTGGCACTTCCACAATTGCCAACCCTCCTCCGTTCGAGATAATTCGAATCGAATGCATTTCGGGTAGCAGATTTGTTTTGTTATCTAGACCGTGCATTGCGTGAAGTATGTATAGATTCTGTTTACATCAAGAGCTTACTATACGGGGTGTTACATAATTGTATGCAGATCTTGAAGGGATGATTTAAAAAAAAAAACTTCATTGAACATAGGTACACTGAAAAAATATTGTGATCACAAGATGAATTTGCGCAGATTTTGACTGGAAAGTTTATAGTCCCATAACTGTAAAAATGAATTGTCAACAATAACGATTGACTTTTACACGCACGTTGTGAAAAAAATGTGTTTTCTCAGAAAAATTGGGTAAAACTTTACAATACCGACACAACCCCGATTTCAATGAAATTTGCACAGCATGTGTAAAACATGATACCTTATTATTATACCTATGGAAATTTTTGTGCGGAAACCTCTGTAAGGTACTTTTTTTGATGAAAATATGGTCACTTCGTCACATCACTTATACGCCATAAAACCAATAACATAAAATTACTGCTGACAGTGACAGCCTTCATGCAGTGTACACCAAGTACTTTTCGTGAATACGTGCGCTTTTTTTCGCTTCTTTCGGTTGCAACAGAATGACAACTGACAGCTCCAGAACAAATAATGAAATCCTTTCTCAGAATGTTTGAAATACGAGAAAATCACTGTAACAATCGAAATTTCAGCGCGGAAAAGTTTTATAATATGATTTTATTGCTAAAACTTGTGATTTTCATGAATACAATACCAACACAACACCGATTTCAATGAAATTTGCACAGTACGTGTCAAAAATGATGAAATTATTATACCCATCGAAATTTTCGCGCGGAAACTTCTTTAAAGTACTTTTTTTGATGAAAATATGGTAACTCCGTCACATCACTTATACGCCATAAAAATAACATAAAATTTCTGCTGACAGCCCTCATGCAGTGTACACCAAGTACTTTTTGTGAATAGGTGCGTTTTTTTGGCTTCTTTCGGTAGCAACAGAATGACAACTGACAGCTCCAGAACCAATAATGAAACCCTTTCACAGAATGTTTGAAATACGATAAAATCACTGTAACAATCTAAATTTCAGCGCGGAAAAGTTTTCTATTAAAATTTTATTAATAAAACTTGCCATTTTCATGAAATTTGCACAGATTATGTAAAACATGATAAAATTGCTGTACCAATTGAAATTTTTTCGTAGAAACGTCTGTGACTGTGAGTAACTTTTTTGGAGAAAATGTTTCAAAGTGGTCACTTTACTAATAATCCCCAGAAGAAGATTGATGGAGTTCTTCATAATGAAATAGTAGTAGAAAAGCGCGCACTCAAGCGAGCGCGCTGAGCCGACATTTCGCAATTCCGCGCGCGCGCGCGTAATTGCGAAATGTCGGCCGAGCGCGCTCGCTTCGCTCGAGTAGTTCTTGCAATGGACCTTCACCAAGAAATAAGGGATGAACGTGCCCATGCTATAGAAGTGGAGAATAATTAATAAATTAGTATTGGAAAAGCGCGCGCTCGCTTCGCTCGCGTAGTTCTTGCTATGAACCTTCACCAAGAAATAAGCAATGAACGTTGCCATACATTTGAAGTGGGGATAAATTAATAAATTAGTATTGGAAAAGCGCGCTCGCTTCGCTCGCGATGTTCTTGTAATGGACCTTCACCAAGAAATAAAGGATGAATGTTCCCTTGCAATTGAAGGAAAGAAAGGAAAAGAGAGCTCAGCCGCGCGCGAAATTGCGGATTGTTGCCCTAGCGAGCTCGCTTCGCTCGCGTAGATCTTGCTAAAGACCTTCACCAAGAAATGAGATCTTTCATTCAAACGTATCGCTTCAATACTTCTAATAATCAGGTCAGCTTAGATTGGCTAATAATTTACGCATATTCAACTGTTTGTCTGCAATTGTCATAACATTTCAATTTTCCTGTCTGACAAGAAGATAATTTTTGTTGAGTATTTCATAGATTTGAAAATGAATATTTTGCGTTTGCATACAATTTGTGGTGATAAACAAACGCTGATTATCAAATTAAGAGAATGGAATTTGATACCCCCAGAAGGAGAATACTTGTGTCCTAAATGCGGTGGTCCTTTTACGTTGAGTGAACTCAATTCCACGTTAGTAATCGTATTGAAGTGCTATTCACGTTCTCTTACTAGAAATAATTACGTGATAAATTGGCAATTCAGATCATTTCGTTTTATAAAAAATACCCTTTTTGATATTATTCCTTCTTTTAGAATTGATGGTTGGAAATGGAGGTGTTTTCAATATATTGTGGAGCGAAGGCAAAAACGAAAACGATGTGGTTACTCGAGAGAGTTTCGATCAGGAACTTTCTTTGCAAAGTCGAAATTTTAGCGTTTACAAATTTATGGGTTTCGAATGCTTCATTAAAGCTAATAACCGAACAACTTGAAATAAGTACAAAGTCTGCTGTTATTGGGCAAGCTTTTGTAGGGAGGTTGTTTACGAAACTTTTTTAGCCAATCCCGAAAAAATTGGAGGTCAGGAAAAATCGTTGAAATAGACGAAAGCAAGTTTGGTAAAAGAAAATACCATCGGGGACATCTGGTAGAATGACAATGGGTCTTTGGAGGTTTTGAACGCGAAACTGGAAAGGTTTTCATGGTAGCAGTGGAACATCGGGACACCGATACACTTTTACCTATAATTGAGCAGTGGGTCGAAAAAGGCACTACAATTTATTCAGATTGTTGGAGATCATACAATTGTTTGTCAGAAAAAGGTTACCAACATTTATCTGTAAACCATTCAATAACCTTCAAAGACCCTGAAACTGGAGTCCATACAAATAGTATCGAATCCTCGTGGCGACATGCTAAGGCCATCAACCCTTCGTATGGAAGGAAGAAAGAACATATACTAGGCAATTTAGCACGGTATATGTTTTACAAAAAATGTGATGCATTGAAATTAAACAGAACGAAAGAGTTTTTGCGAATGGCAGGTAAATTGTACGACCCTAGAAAAATTAATGAAATTGAAGATTCTGCCATCCATGTAGCTGATGATGAAGAAAGGGCAGAAATCGAAGAAAATTTTTAATAATTATTGTTCATTAGTGATTAGTATTTTATGAAAAAAATGTGTTCCGTTGAGTTTTATGTTTCTTGTTTCTATGACCTAGTTTGACATTTGACAGTTTCACTGATATTTTTGAATGTTGACATTAAAATAGCCATAAATGTTATGAATTTTATTGAAATTTATAAAAACTAACGATAATTTAATGAGATGCTTCTGGTATGATTTGAAAATACCATCTTATACTTACTAGCAATTGTCGGAATCAAATAAGCATGCAGTTGGTTCAATTCAATTTGGTTAAAATTTGTATATTTGAGGGGTAAGTACTGGCAAACATTTTCTTGAAAAAATGCAAAAAAACATGGTTTCCGCAAAAAAAAAATCTATCTCAATATTAATTTTTCGCCATTTTGAAGCATTTCTGAAAATTTTAGGAAAATCGGTGTTGTGTCGGTATTGTAAATTTTTTCCAAAAATTGAAATGTTACATTGACAAGTTTTGAAATTCTCTCGTGTTTCTATACAATAAAAATGCAATTTCGAAAATTAAAATATGCTCATTACGGGCCCGTCGTGAAAATGAGTGAGATATATTTTGGTCTTTTTGTGTCTGAAAGCAAGTGGCGTTGTTTATGTATTCAATCAAACTGCAATATGCGCACTACTAACTGGTTGTATTGAGACAGTTATTAAACTTGAAACTGTTCTCATATGAAACCATTATTTATACCTAAATTGTTCGTAGTTGTGAATTGATTAAACAAAATCAATTCAATGTTGCCAAAATGAAAATGGCTTCCATTCTATATTTTATAACCAAGTGCAAAGTGCAGATTTGAACTCAACTTCCAAGTTGATAGAAGAATAGTATTTATTATTGAAATTGCAATGTTCTTGTCTCAACCTACTCCCATGATAAAACAAAAAGAAGTGCCCATTATCGAAGCTAAAATATTCTTTTGCCTCAACCAACTTATGAAGCAAGTGTTCACTTGTTTCAAAATATTTTTCTTGTAAGTGGCCAAGAGAATTCCGTCAAAAAATCAAACTAATTTTTGGTTGGACGTATTCAAGAATACAATCTGTTTGAATCAACGTAATGATGCGTTGATGCAAAAAATCCTTTTTATCAGTGTAGTTCCACAAAACACTTTTTCCAGTGTAGATCCGCAACCGCTTTATTTATTGTGAAATTGAGACTGAGCAAAACATCGAATAAGGACAAGCAAATGAATGTATTTTAGTTTCTAAATTGAAAAAAAGGCAAGAGACCATCTTTAGGAGGAGAAAGAGGACAATTACAAAAATATTATTCATTTTGAAAAAATTATTATTCATTTTGATCAAAAATGTTAAACGATGAAAATTGAGAAATGCTTCATTATGAAAAAAATGCCTTCTTCATATGTACCAAAATTAAATAAAAATCCGAAGCTATTCTAGAGATAATGGGGAAGAACTGATTTTTTTATTAAATTTCAACCTCCTCTATCTCAGAACTAAAGCAGTTGCGAACCTATGTTCATATGAAGAATATTCCTTCAAATCATCCAAGGATTATCGCCCATCCAGTATAGTGGAGCTCCTTCCCTACGAGAAAACGGGTAATTTTTTCATAAGATTTGAATCTCAACTATCAGACAAATATTCTAGGTTTTTTTAAACGGAAAGTATTTATGGCTCATGTTGGAAGGTCTTGAGGGATTTTAGAAAATACGCCAAAATTACCTCTTCACTAATTTTTTTCACACTTGTTTTCCTCACACAATTCATATCGGAATCTTGATTTTTCCTGTTATAAAGATGCATTCAGTGATTTTTTGTATAACTTTTTCTTCGTATTCGTTCAATTCGTACATATTTCTACCGCTGACAACGAAATCATTGGCCAGAGCGTCATTCAGTTTTTTTTTAAGTTAGACTTTTGACAATTGGATCGAAGATATAGTTCCTCCAAACCCATATTTTCCATGAAGAAACAATTGATTATCACTTCCGGTTTTACCAGAAATAGACCTGGGATGAGAATTCTACACGACACCCTGTAGATATTTTTACGGCATTTGATAAAGCAAAAAAAATCCTTTTCAATGATATTTCACAAGTCACATTTGTTTTTGAAAATTGAACCTATTGAGAACAAGTATAACAAATTATTTTGATGTTTCTAATAGTAACCAATTGCCTCTACAATTTGTTTCCAAAGCCTACTCATCTACCTAGATATATTTTAATGAGTTATTATACCAGATAGCTAAATGGTTAAAGTGCCGATGTTTCAATCACTTCACGTTCAAACCCTAGCGACTGATGTCCCGAGAAAGTGCTAGGAATCGCATGTAAATAAGTGAGACCTCGTTAATCCTTGGCTCGCAAGTTTTGACTTCTGATGGCTGCCGTTCGCATGGGGATGACAGCTGGTAAAAAAATCACATCGTGATGAAACTTTGGTTAGTTATTGTGGACACACCCGCGAAAGTTTCTGTGTTAGGTTTGGGTTAGGTTTAAAAAAAAAATTATGCAGACGAAGTTATTTATTTAAGGTTTAATGAAGAATACAACCTTCAATGATTTTTCAATTGGGGATGAAAACAAGAAGCGTAGTGTGCCAAGCATTCATATGTAGATACTGACTTATAAATTGATGTTGATTTTAAAAAGTATCATTTTCTTATTAAAATTTTCTAGAAAATTCAAAAGAAAATATGTCATTTCAAAGAATTACTAAAAGGAATCCTGATTGGCGATGAATACAAATTTTCTCATGTTTCATCAAAAACCAATCAAAGTGCTTCGTTCATCTGCTATTTTATTAGGTTGCTTGTCAAAAATTCGATTGATGACGTCACAGTGTCGCCATATTTATTTTAGAAAGAAATTTCTCTTGCCCCGCCATTTTAAAAACAAATGTCCATTTATGATATGTCATTGAAAAGGAACATTTTTGCTCTATGGAATAGCATAAAAATGTTCACAGGGCCCATTAAAAACTCTTGACCTAGGTCTATTTGGATATTTGGAGTATAGTAGATAGATATTAATTCCTGTCAACTTTTTATGGTATGTGGATAGTTTATTAGATCAGGAAAAATAATATATGAGTTGACGAAAGAAGTTCATGCTTACAAACCTCAAAGCTACACTATAATTGTTGCAGTTTCTCCGAATTTAATTATATACTTAAATCCATTCATAAAACACTATCTACTAATTCCATTAAAATTTCATGTTTCACCATTCAAACGAAAGGGATTACAGCCCCACATTCAAGCCATGAATCCACCCTGGAATGTAAAGAATCTTGTAGCATTTAAACCAAAAGGGCCATAACTTTCCTGCAAACATTATGCTCTCACCGCTATCAAAAGATAACACTAGGGTTGATTCTGAGGAGTGAATTATATCCTAATCTTTTGGAGCAAGGAATATTTGTGTTAGATACACGAAGTCATTGGCGGATCTTGAGTGGAAACTGGGGTTCAATAAATAAAGGAAATTCAGTATTAATATTATTATTATCCGCTGATATTGATGCTTCTGGTATTCTCAATTAAATAGGACTTTGTGGTGCAGATTCCAGAGTGTTTCTATTGACATAATAGAGTCTGATTATCTTTCACTCATATCTGGAGTGCCACAAGGCTCAATGTTGGGTCCAGTGTTGTTTGATCTTCACTCTACCAATATTCTCAGAAGTATTCAACATTGTTACATAAATTGTTATGCGGATGATACCCAAATTTATTTAAATTTTCTACCTCAAGAAACGCACGATGTATGCAACACAATCAACAGGGAACTCGATATATTCGTCAAAATTCTATTATAAACCTCACAAAATCAAACGCATTTTTATGAGGACCCAATCATAAGCGAATTGATGTTCTGAATTCAGTGGATATCAAAATCAATAATGGAACTATCGAAGTAGACGAAATTAAAGTTCTAGGAGTATTATTGGATTTCAACTTGAGGTTTGAGAAATATCCCGGTGAACATTTTTTAAACTGTTACATATGTGGAACATAAACTTAACGTCTTATGAATGATGGTCAACATCATCAATATGTATCCATTAAACGTATTTTCTGAGGTGATGTCCCAATTTTCAGCGTTGTATCAACGTCATACTTCAATGATCATATTTTTATTATCAAAATGACGTATCTGCTCATTGTCCAAATAGCATATTATAACATATGTCAAGTAACTGATTCAAAACTTATGTTTCCAATACGACGGTCTTTTCTGAGGCGATAAGTCCCAACTTTCAGCGTTGTATCAACGTCATATTTCACTGATCTCATTTTCATCATCAAAATGACGTATTATGCACAATGTCCAAGGAACATATCATAATATATCGAGTAAGTGATTAAAAAGTCATGTTCCCAAGACTACGGTCCTTTCTGAGGCGATATGTCCTAAGTTTCAGCGTTGAATCGACGTCATACTTCATTGATCATATTTTCATTATCAAAATGACGTATTAAGCACAATGTCCAAAGACTAAATGTTGTCATGGTTTATTGTAGGTACAAACTGAGCAGCCCATTAGGCCTTTTATGCATGTTATCATGGTAACCCAAGAGGTCCAATAACTAATGGACAATTAACAAAAGCTTTTGATAGTATTCATATACTGTTACTGAGTTTGAGATGATGCTTCGTAACTTCAATAGCAGCGACACCTATCGTTGGGTAGAATACTTAATATTGATTATATTGATCAATATCTGAACATATTTTTCAAGGTATTTAACTTACGTCAGGCGAAGTATGCAAAAATACATAATTATTTGATCGTAAAATGTATCAATTTGAATGAATAATTTTCATAACTATATTATGAGGAATGAAAAATATGCACATTTGGTCTGATACCAAAAAAACTTTGAAGGGACAATTTTTGTAAACATATATAAATGATACGTTTACAATTGATTTTCAAAATGATCATCACTCAGGAGATATAATATATATATATATATATATATATATATATATATATATAAGTAGAAAAGTTATTGAGTATAACCCTCAAAATGTTCTGCAACCGTAGACACGTGTTTCGAGCTTAAGCTCTCATCAGTACGGTAAAATCAAGTGCGAAGATGTACAACACTTGGATGTAAAAATTGAAACAAAGGAAGTCAACAACAGGAAGCCAACCACACATTCGTGGCCTCGGCCAGAAGACCCCGCGTTCACAAGGCAACAACTAACGTCGCCACGGAGGCAGCTATAGCTACCAGCGTGACAATCCTACCCAGGAAAATACAAATAAGGATGGATTTAGCGAGGGGCAATATATGAAAATATAAGTAGAAAAGTAGAGGCCACGAATGTGTGGTTGGCTTCCTGTTGTTGACTTCCTTTGTTTCAATTTTTACATCCAAGTGTTGTACATCTTCGCACTTGATTTTACCGTACTGATGAGAGCTTAAGCTCGAAACACGTGTCTACGGTTGCAGAACATTTTGAGGGTTATACCCAATAACTTTTCTACTTATATTTTCATATATTGCCCCTCGCTAAATCCATCCTTATTTGTATTTTCCTGGGTAGGATTGTCACGCTGGTAGCTATAGCTGCCTCCGTGGCGACGTTAGTTTTTGCCTTGTGAACACGGGGTCTTCTGGCCGAGGCCACGAATGTGTGGTTGGCTTCCTGTTGTTGACTTCCTTTGTTTCAATTTTTACATCCAAGTGTTGTACATCTTCGCACTTGATTTTACCGTACTGATGAGAGCTTAAGCTCGAAACACGTGTCTACGGTTGCAGAACATTTTGAGGGTTATACCCAATAACTTTTCTACTTATATTTTCATATATTGCCCCTCGCTAAATCCATCCTTATTATACAGGGTGTTCCTAAACATCATGTACATCCGAAAGGAGGTAATTCCTCAGACCATTTTAAGACTAAAAGTTCACATAAACTCAGGTCCGAAAACGCTTCGTTACCGATCTACGGGGTGTTGAAATTTCAATTTTTTTTTTGGTTTTTCTTTATAGATTCTGCAGTTTTTGAGATATGTGGCTCAAATTTGAAACATAAATTACGTTATGGGGCTTACATCGATGGACAACTCAAATGTTTGTGAGAATCTACAGGGTGATATTTTTTTATGGGTCATGCCCCCTTTTCTCCCCCTGAACTTTTTTGCGGTGCGCTGTTGGTAAATTCTAAGGTACAAATTGAATTTTTTGGTTTGTTTACAAACTTTTTTGCATCCTGTAGTTTTTTCGTATCTAAGACCGTTATCGAGAAAAAAAAAATTTAAATTTTTTTGTAATTCGCTAAAATTATTTTGTTCGCCGCTGTTTGCTAAAGGCTTTTTTTTGCAATAACGATTTATTATACAAAACATCCAAATAAAAGACATAACAAGGAAATAACGTTATAACAATTGTTGAAAGTGACCTCCTCCAATCCTTATACATGCGTCCGCTCTTCTTCTCATTGATGCCCGTACTCTGCCAAACACCCCCGGAGTATTTCTTACAGTTTCAAATGCATTTAATATTCGATTTCGTAAGTCATCGATGGTATTTATTGGTGTTGTATACACGAGAGATTTGAGATGCCCCCATAGAAAAAAATCTAGGCTATTTAAATCAGGGGACCTAGGGGGCCATAACTGAGGTCCACCCCGTCCTATCCACTTGTCCCCAAACACTTCATTTAAATATTGCCGAGCCAAAACAGAAAAATGTGCTGGTGCGCCATCGTGCATATACCACATTTGATGTCTGAGCAAAAGAGGTAAGCCTTCAAGTAATAAAGGTAATTCGTATTGCAAAAAATGCCTGTATGAGTTTCCAGTAAGCCGACCAGGCAAAAAGAAAGGACCAATCAAATGATCCCCAACTATACCACCCCATACATTCAATGAGAACTGCTCTTGAAAATGAGTTTCGACAATTCCATGTGGATTTTCTTCGGCCCATATGTGGTTGTTATGAAAATTTATAATTTGATTCCTGGAAAAATTGGCTTCGTCGGTAAAAAGGATTTTACAGTCAAAATTGGGGTTTACTGCTATCCTATTAAGGTACCACTGGCAGAAATTAACTCTTGAAGGGAAATCTCGAGGAAGGAGCGCTTGCACCCTTTGAATGTGATATGGATATAGTAGAGATTCACGCAATATACGCCAAACAACTTGGTGACTGATATTTAAATTTTTAGCGATTTTTCTGGTGCTAGTGTCTGGCTGTTCTTCTATTTCATGTAGAACAGCTTCTTCGATCTGTGGTGTTCTAACGGTACGTGGTTTACCTCCATCATTAGTGTTTTTATTAAATGTTCCAGTTTCTGCAAGACGCCTATGAATATCTGAGAATATTCGTTGATCAGGTATTATTCTATTGGGATAACGCTCCATGTATAGACGTCTGGCTTCTCTTGCATTTCCATTCGCAAGGCCATAAATAAAATGCATATCAGCCAAATCGCCATTTGAATAATTTGGCATTGTTACGAGGCTATAACGAGTATTTATAACAAATTTACACCTTACAATTAACAATTTAAACACATGTAAAGACACCTAACGACTCCACATACGAACTGTCAAAAAACGCTCGCTCTCCACTGCATTTGTTTGAAAACAAATCTATTCTTTCATGATGGAAAGTATAGACAATACACTCATAGCCATCTGAGAATCTGCGTTGGAGCTAAGCTTATCGTTGGTCGGTTTAAATCCAGGTCCCGGGAACAGATCCCGGCATCGGATTTTTTTAAAGCAATGATTTCACTTTTTTCTTCTGTTTGAGATTTGAATTATTGGATACTTGGATAGCTTATACATTACGAATTTCTACTGAGTATTCATTTTCTCATACTATTATAATATTATGTGCCTATTTGAATGAAGTGTCGATCTTTTTTTGTCTGAAAGATGCGTTTGTAGAAAAAATAATGTGTGTATTTCAAGCACAAAGTGTCATTGTTGCTCTCCAAAGATTACCGCGCTCCGCTTCGCGTTGCACGGTAACTCTCTTTGTCGAGCGACAATCAATTACTTTGCGCTCGAAATACACAAATTGCTATTTCCATTTTTTCTCGACAACGGTTTTAGATACGGAAAAACTACAAGACACAAAAAAGTTTGTAAATGAATGAAAAAATTCATTTTGTATATTATAATTTATCAACGGCGCACCGCAAAAAAGTTCAGGGGGAGAAAAGGGGGCATGACCCAAAAAAAATTATCACCCTATAGATTCTCACAAACATTTGAGATGTCCATCGATGTAAGCCCTATAACATAATCTATGTTTCAAATTTGAGCCACATATCTCAAAAACTGCAGGATCTATAAAGAAAAAACAAAAAAAATCTTGAAATTTCAACACCCCGTAGATCGGTAACAAAGCGTTTGCGGACCAATGTTTATATGAACTTTTAGTCTTAAAATGAGCTGAGGAATTACCCCCTTTCGGATGTACATGATGTTTAGGAACACCCTGTATATATATATATATATATATATATATATATATATATATATATACGATATAATAGTTTATATTGATGATTTTGATCAATAAATGAACATATTTCTTTAGATATTCAACTCACGTCAGGCAAAGTATGCAAAAAAGTACCAAGTATTCATATTTTGCCTGATGTCAGGAAAAATTTGGAGAGACAATAATAGACCATGTTTGGAAACATATCAATAATATGTTTATATCCGATTTTCAAAATTACCATCACTCAAGAGATATATTTATGATATAATTGTTTATATCGATTATTTTGATCAATAAATTAATAATTTTTTTAGATATTCAATTTACGTCAGGCAAAGTAAATATATAGTTATTTGGTCGTTAAATGTATCTAATTTAATATAATATTTTCATTACTATAGTAGGAAATTTGTAAAATTTTCATATTTTTCCTGTTGCCAGAAAAACTTTGGAGAGACCATGTTTTGAAACATATATAAATAATATGTTTATATTCGATTTTCAAAATTACCATCGCTCAAGAGACATATAAATGATATAATACTTTTTATTGATTTATTACATCAATAAGTGAACATATTTTTTCAGGTATTTAACTTACGTTAGAAAAAGTATGCAAAAATACATGGTTATTTGGTCAGAAAATGTATTGATCTGAATGAAACGTTTTTATTACCATATCATGCAAAACGAAAAGTACACATATTTTTTCTGACACCAGGATAACTTTCGAGAGACAAAGTTTGGTAACATATATAATTAATATGTTTACATTCGATTTTCAAAATCATTATCACCCAGGAGATGTATCCACGATGGAATAGTTTATATCGATTATTTTGATCAATAAATGAATATAATTTTTCAGTCATTCAACTTACGTCAGGTGAAGTATGCAAAAATACATAGTAATTCGGTCTTTGAATGGATCGAATACAATATAATATTTTCATTACTATATTAGGAAATATGTAAAATATTCATATTTTGCCTGATGCCACGAAAAATATGTAGAGACGATTTTTGGAAACACACATAAATAATACGTCTATTTTCGGTTTCCAAAATTATCGTCACTCAAGATATGTACTATCGATATAGTAATTTTTATTGATTATTTCAATCAATAAGTATATATTTTTTTGGGGCACATAAATTACGTTTGGCAAAATATGCAATAATATTTGGTATTACTATTGATTATATTGACGAAGATGTATATACGATTATATTTAAAAAAGTTAGATAATTTCATATCTATCTTGATGTCTGCAAATTATTGAAGAGACAATATTTGAAAAAGTACATAAAAAATATGTTTATATGCAATCTTCAAAGTTATCATCATTCAAATGATACATTCGTGATTATGAAGTATTGATCGTTTAATTTGATCAAAAATGTAACATAATTGAAATGTGTTAAAGCGAACGTTCGACGTGGAATGGTTTAATTTTGGTATAGCATATAGTCATGAGTACGACCGATTTTTGAAGTACGTATCTATTAAGTTCATTCAATATAACGCATGAGACATCTGATGAAAACCATTATATTACTTATAATTGTAAAGTTGAATGTTCACCGGGATGATACTAAATAATGTCATTAATTCCAGGTGGTAATTCCTTGTCATATTTTATGAAGAAAAGTTCATATAAACGTATGTCTTAACTTGCTTGTTTTCAAGTGATGGTGTGTCAAAGTTTCAATAAAAAATCGGTTATTAATTAATTGCTCAAAAGTCTTTTCGCCGATTTTTATGAAACCTGGTGTGTTTATTAGCATTTACATGGGACTCGTTTTCATGAGATCAGATTTCAAATTATGTGGCGAAGGATCAGCTGATTGATAATTATGGTAAAAATCATTGTACGCCACTGTTTTTCTGGTAGTTTAATATTTTTATAACATTAAAAATTCAAAAATACAATTTTTCTATAATGCCCTGAATTTGAAATAGTAACACTTCATCAATCGATAGATATCCCTAATTAATTTATTTCTAACTGGACTCTTTTATTGGTCTCGCCGTTGATGGGCTTATGGTCTCGTGTTCCTGGGCCTATTATTTTCAGCTATTCCTATCAAAACTCAACAATAAATTTGTGCATAAAATTAAATAGAATTTCAAGAAAATATGTATTATCCGAAAAAAGGATCATTCATCAACATTTTGTACTTTGATGATGCGTAACCACCATTTCTACGCCCCTGACTTTGATTTGACAAAGTTTAGCGATTTCAAATCCACGGCATGATAAGAAAGTTGTATTTTCAATTATTTATTATAAAAAAAACATGAAATTTATAGAAAAACAGTGGCGTAAAATGATTTTCAAGAAAAATATCAATCAGCCACTTATAATTTGAAATATAATTCCATGAAAAGAAGCTCCTTGCTACTGCTAATAACCACACCAGGTTTCGTCATAATCGACAAAATAACTTTTGAGTAATTGATGAAATACCGATTTTTGAATAAAACTTTGACACCCCGTATTTCGGAAACGAGGCAAGTTAGGACACACGTTTATATGAAATGTTCTTCATAAAATATGACAAGAAATCACCACCTGAAATTAATGACATCATTTAGCATACACCCTGTATATGGTAAGTGTCAATATCTGAATCCTTACTCTGCGTGACCTTGGTTTTATAGAATTTTAATTATGCATACTCCGTTTATAGACCAAATTTAATCAACCAGTATAAACAAAAAATCCAGAAGGAAACAAATTCTTGCATTCGATTAATATATGCAATAAGAAGGCGCGAAAGAATTTCCAACAAGATTTGTGAGGCTGGTTGGTTGAATATGGAAAACAGAAGAGTACTGGAAACCTTTTTCAAAAAACCATTCTCACTGTTCCTATCTACATCAGAAAATAATAATAATAATATCGATTTTGAAGAAGACAGAAATCTTTGGGAGATCGTTTGCTAACGAACAGTCGTTACCGACCGATGATGAACCCTTTACTCCCATAAACACCTAACTATGGCAAGAACCTGTCAGAAAACAACTACTCCCCAGGCTAAGACCACGATGGGTATTGAATTAAATCTAACAGCTACTTGTGCAACGTTCCTCAATACATCAGAGGACGCAATTGCAAGTGCCCTTTATGACCAACCAGCAGAATTATGTTTTGATTTGGACGGGGTGACCACCTGCAGACTAGTTTCGAGGTTGTTGCCTCTCATCAGTGCAAGGGCAGGTCAACACAGACAGCACTGCAACCATCTGTTCCCCGTCCAAACCAATACACACTCCGCTGATTAGTCCATTCTGGTTCACGAGATGATAGCAGTTTCTAGGCCGCTCCACCTAGCGAGCAGAGGAAGACACTCCGAATCTCCGGGTTGAGAGATTTAATCGAAGAAGACAGAAATCTTTGGGAGATCGTTTGCTAACGAACAGTCGTTACCGACCGATGAATCAAAACATAATTCTGCTGGTTGGTCATAGAGGGCACTTGCAATTGCGTCCTCTGATGTTTTGAGGAAGGTTGCACAAGTAGCTGTTAGATTTAATTCAATACCCGTCGTGGTCTTAGCCAGGGGAGTAGTTGTTTTCTGACAGGTTCTTGCCATAATAAGCCTACATAATTAGGTGTTTATGGGAGTAAAGGGTTCATCATCGGTCGGTAACGACTGTTCGTTAGCAATATCGATTTTATTGACAGTAACCATACATATTCCTGAAGAAATACAAGTACAAGTACAAGCATGAAGGTGATGTCGAAAGGCAGAGTTCAAAATTCTGTTCGTACAGGTTTTGTTCTTCCACTCAATCATGTAGAACTTATTGTAATATCAATAAACAAAAAATAAACATAAATAAACAAAATAAGCAAAACTGGTCATTGATTTAAACATAAAATAATATAAAAACTGAAGTGAAAAGAAGGAAAAGAACAAAAGAAAGGAATTGTTATCTCGACCAAAGTGACTGCATATACAGATGAATAATCATTCAATTGACAAGATACAGACATTTATCAATCAGGTGTTCCTTTAACTTTTCCTTCAAAATTGTTGAATTCAATTTTCTTCAAGCACAGGGAATCCCATT
The DNA here is from genome assembly GCA_944452925.2 of Chrysolina oricalcia. Classification (NCBI taxonomy): domain Eukaryota; kingdom Metazoa; phylum Arthropoda; class Insecta; order Coleoptera; family Chrysomelidae; genus Chrysolina; species Chrysolina oricalcia. Next base: position 2,087,767 of record OX101816.2, read on the forward strand.
CATCAGCCAAGGTACGTAATAACTGAAAGATCCACGAAAGAGACTAGTTTTATGTCGAACATTATTGTTATGAACGTCTGTACGAAAGGTGATTTTGTTATAAAGATAGGCCTTGGTAAGCAAAAGTTTTTGGAACAGAGTGGAAGAATGTAAAGCTCTTCTTTCTGCCATGTTGAGCCATCGTAAAGCTATCGAGGATTCAGTCACGTGATTTCTTTTTCTGAGACCATACAGATCAAACGAACACAGGCATTTTGGAGTCTCTGTAGCATTAACTTGTCAAATTTCAATAAGCATGTGCAAAAGCATGCGATATCGACTCATATAGTAATGTTTTGGTTTTTGCATTTAACAAATCCCTATTAGCATATATCATTCTCAACCCAAAGTAAGCTCTCTTAACAATGTGCGAGATATACACATTGAACTTCATCGAATGATCTAAATATTTTGCACCGGATTGAATTGGCAAAATAGCTCCATTCATTTGAATATTAAGATTAGGCAAGCGTCTATTTTTAGATGTCTTTCTTTGGAATAACAGAACCTTGGATTTAGTTGGGTTAATTGATATGCAATATTTATCAGATAGTGATCGGAGCGATGCTAAATCATCGTTCAGCTTATTGCATGTCTTGTTTATATCGGCTTCGGGAATGGAATGATAAATTTGAGGATCATAGGCAAAAGTATGTACCGAAGCGTGTCGTAGAGCTGGGGTAAACTGTGAGGTGTAAGCAACAAAAAGTAACGTAGCCATAATCGAGCCTTGAGGAACCCCTGACTGTATACTAGTGAATTCAGATCTCGTGTTTTTGAAGATGACTGCTTGCGATCTTATGTACAGATAATTTTTTATAAGATCAGAATATTTCGCAGTATCGTTCACAATGTCAACATTAGACATCGAGGAATACGAGGAATACTGTTTCCACCTCTATTCAGAACAGAACTCTTCAGGAGATCGTTTAGTTATCAGATTTGCAAAATGTATAATCTTATTCCACCAAATTTCAATGAAATAGGAAGGAGATTATACCAGGCAACCAATGAGAAACGGCCACTTCTTTTTTGATTCAGAGATTTAGTCTTGCTATACAACGAGGAAATGCTTCTTCTGTTTTTGGCACTATACCACCATCCCACTCTTTGGAAGGGATATTCGTTTATCCTACTTTTTCCGAATCATTTACAATTTCAATTTGTTCCAAAAATGATATGAGTTATAAGGATAGTTTTCTGGAAAAAAAAAGTCACAGCAACCGCTCCAAATCTCTCAAGTTCTGCCATTTCTCCTTTCAAATCAATAGTCAGTAGTCTCAAGTCGAATTCATCATCACGCCGCTCCAATGACATAGACAACCACCATTTCCGAGACCACTCAGTTGAAAATAAGAGTGATGAATGCATCAGGGTTGCAGTAGTTCATAGCAACGTCAAAGCTCTCGGTTTCAATGGTCTTGAAAATATTGGTTATACTTGCTATATTGTCGTGAATTGGGATTGATTCACGACTAACTAGGTAGATACTGATCATTCATAGATTTTAAACACTCTAGAAAAATATAAAAACATTTATTTTACTATGTACAAATATGAGTTAAGACGATTGAAATTAAAGGAGATAATCAATAAAGAATTAATGAATTAAAGAATTGAAGAATCTCTCCTAGTTATTGATTGGATAAATTATTATAAAAAGATCTTTACTTACAATACATATTGGCTTAAACAGTTTATGAACATTTTCCATTTATTTAATATCGAATCTTCCAAACTCCCCCCATAGCCCTCACTAGCTGCGGGCACGGCAGAACTCTAAACTCGACTCCCAGATCGAACTATCAGTGGCCTTTTTGAAAACTCTTGTTTATGTTCTGTTGAGGATAAGTTGTGTTTCAAAATAAAATATCTTCGCTCACGTACTGAATTGTAAAAAAGTTACCCACGTATTGAAATATAAAATATTTTAATGTACAGGATGTTCCATATATTTTTGACAATATGAACAGTGTTATCCAGTGCTTATCCAACACAAGATGGCTGTTGGAGTATTTAAGAAGTGATGCCTACACAAGTGATATAAACACGAACATTTCCAGTATGAAAGGAGCTTTAATCAAAGCCTTCGCATTAGTGATCAAGAAGCTATGGTCAGGTGAAATATCAGATTATGTAGTAAACACTGTCGCATTGAAAAGTGAAATTCAATGGTTTGCACCTCGTTTCTGGATGGTTTGCATGAGGACCTGAATAGAATAGCAGATAGGCGTAAACCCATTTTGTCAGAAATCGACGATAAATTAAGTGCCACTGAAAAAGCTGAGGAGTTATAGACAAGATTCCTGATGGTGGATAACTCAAGGATTGTGGATTTATTTGTTGGCCAACTGAAATCTACATTAAGGTGTATGTATTGTGGTCATTGTTCAGTTACGTTTGATCCATTCTGGGACCTTTCCTTACCGATTCCACAAATAACAGGACAAATAAGTCTGGCTCATTGTTTCGATGTTACCAATGAAGAAACTTTGGACGATGATGAACAACCAACATACTCGAAGTACAGAGAGAAAAGGAATTGCACGAAGTCCCTATCTATTTGTAAAGGACCCCGCACTTTTCTTATTCTCTGAAAGTTTGGTATATTGTTGTACCTGACTCAGTAACCAAAAGTGTCAATGGGCCCAACCCAATCCGATGGTTAGTTTTCTAAATATGGGGCGTTAAAGTTGAAAATTGCCCCAATTTTCGGATTTATTTTTTATTTATTAAAAGTTAGATCGGATTTCTGTTGCATACAGATGTTCACTACATGTTCTACTTGTGAAATTAGTGGATACGTACGATTAAAAATATTCATATGTACAAGGTGATTCACGAATGTATGACGGTAGTTTTCTGCCAAAATTAACTTTTTCTACTGTGACGTCAGGGAGGCATATTTTTGAAACGTTCTCTTCGATAAAGTATTTTGACGAGAAAATATTGCACAGTATATATTTTTTATACAGGATGTTTCACAGAGAGAACCACTAGACAAAATTATTTTCTTTTAGGATTAATTCGAAACCCTGTATTTATTGTATTGAGTTTTGGGAAAAGTAATACCACATACATATGTGTGTCTCTAATCTCCAAAATATTCAAGGTGGTTTATTCATAGGAAGGTATTCTATTTTGGGAAAAGTACAAAAAACAAGAACAACCTGTATCCAAAAATTTTCCCGGTCAAATGTTACTATTTTCTCACTATACATTGATTTTCATACTATCTTCAGAGGTATGAATTCTGAATCCCATACTATGACCAGTTTTCGAGATACAGGGCGTTAAAGCAGAAAATTACTGATTTTATCGGTTTTTTCTTCAAATTGAAAAGCCGTATTGAATTTATGTTGCGCCTATGAGTTTAATATGAGTTTTGGTCAGATGTTCATGGAAAGGTTCAGCTAAAAATATTTACTGTTACAGGGTTATTCACGAATAAATCACAATAGGTTATTGCAAATACTCAAAATTCTACAGTTTCGTCACAGATAAATTATTCCATGAATTTAATACCTAGTTTTTTACAATTTTGAGTCTGAAAGGATTACTTTTGATACAGGGTGAGATATACAGCCAACCATACCAAAGATAATTATGCTTTGAAATAATTGAAATGACAACTTTTTTAGTGAATTTTGAGTAACTGTATAACATTACACCAAGTATGCATAACTAAAAATTTTAAATATACAAGGTGATTTAGTTATAATCACCTACCAAAAATATACATCTTTGTCCGATATAAGTAATTGACCACCTTTTATACACGTGGCAGCAAAAATGATAATAAGAATTTTTTTCATTTATTCAACACTTTATAAACAAATATAATTTAACATTCATGATTCTTTTATGATATAAGTTCAATATCTATGAAGCATTTTGTTCCTGTTCAGCATCAGAGTGCTGGTAACGGAGCAGTATATAACTCGCTCTACACGTATATTGTGAAGTACCTACCTATACGAATAGGTTCGAATTATACCTACACAAGAAGATGGATAATTATCATTTCTTTGGAGGTGATAGCACAGTGGGTAAGCGCTCTCATAAAGTTACTCAAACTTCACTAAAAAAGTTCTCATTTCAATTATTTCAAAGCATAATTATTTTTGGTGTGGTTGGCTGTATGGCTCACCCTGTATGAAAAGTAATCATTTCAGACTCAAAATTGTAAACGACTAGGAATTAACTTCATGGAATAATTTATCTGTGACGAAACTGTAGAATTTTGAGTATTTGCAAAAACCTATTGTGATTTATTCGTGAATAACCCTGTAACAGTAACTATTTTTAGCTAAACCATTCCATGTACATCTGACCAAAACTCATATTAAACTCATAGGCGCAACATAAAATCAATACGGCTTTTCAATTTGAAGAAAAAACTGATAAAATCAGTAATTTTCCACTTTAACGCCCTGTATCTCGAAAACTGGTCATAATATCGGATTCAGAATTCATACCTCTGAAGATGGTATGAAAATCAATATATAATGAGGACATAGTTACATTTGACCAGGGATATTTTTGAATACAGGTTGTTCATGTTTTTTGTACTTTTTCCAAAATAGAATACCTTCCTATGAATAAACCACCTTGAATATTTTGGAGATTTGAGACACACATATGTTTGTGGTATTACTTTTCCCAAAAATCAATCCATAAATACAGGGTTTCGAATTAATCATAAAAGAAAATAATTTTGTCTAGTGGTTCTCTCTGTGAAACACCCTGTATAAAAAATATGTACTGTGCAATATTTTCTCGTCAAAATACTTTATCGAAGAGAACGTTTCAAAAATATGCCTTCCTGACGTCACAGTAGAAAAAGTGAATTTTGGCAGAAAACTACCGTCATACATTCGTGAATCACCTTGTAAATATAAATATTTTTAATCATCCGTATCCACTAATTTCATTAGTAGAACATGTAGTAAACATCTGTATGCAACAGAAATCCGATCTAACTTTTAATAAATAAAAAATAAATCCGAAAATTTGGGCAATTTTCAACTTTAGAAAACTAGCCATCGGATTGGGTTGGGCCTATTGACACTTTTGGTTACTGAGTCAGGTACAACAACATACCAAACTTTCAGAAAATTTGACCGGTCGCCACTTTACATAAAAAAAGTGTGGGGTCCTTTCCCAAAATTCTAGTTATCAATTTCAAACGTTTTTCTCATAGAGAAAAATTGAACATGATCATTGATTTTCCCATAGAAGGACTGGATGTGAGCAACTATGCAGCGAACAGTGTAGCCCCTCATCGATACAACCTTTATGCATTGTCCAAAAACAGCGGTACTTCCGATTTTGGTCACTACACGGCTTTCTGTAGACACCCTCATGCAAATACGTGGCATGAGTACAATGATTCTTGTGTGACAATAATTTCATCAAAAATTATTGTGGGCAGAGAGGCATATATCCTAGTCCTACTCATAGAAAATTTTAATTTTTGAAGTTTATTATTTTTTTTTGTTGAATTCAGTTATTATTTATATTTATTTTATTTTTATTCATCTATTTATATTTATATTTTTATCTATTTTTGAATATAGAATTTGTATATGAAAAAAAAAACAGGGAGTATCTAAAATTTCAAATCTCAACTTAAGGTTCATGTAAACCCATGAAAAAATTAACGGCAAGTTTAAAAATTCTGATAAAAATTCGAGTTATTCCGGCATTCAAATTGAATAATTAGAGAGATGTAGAACGGAAATACAACGGAAATACAAAAATAGTTCTGCTACTATCCACAAGGTATTGCACAAAATTATTGTCACTGTCATATTTACTGTACAGCGTTGCCAATAGTTCTATACAGCGGTAACCGATGTAATTTGTCGAAAATGAAAGTTACGTCGATAGGGGTTTGTCAGTTCATCAGTTGGATATTGGATTGGTCCGCCTAAAGCTTTGGAGTCCTTGGACACAATTGAAGAAGTATGTAAGTAATGAGTTTTATTATTTGGGATTTGAAATATCAGTTCTGGAAATGAAACAGGAAGCAAAATAGAATAGAAAAATAATAATAATAATCGTAATAGCGTCTTTATTGTCCATTTCAGTTGATTTTGAGTAACATTATTTAATATACATAAAAAATAACGGCATAATAGGCGGAGTTCAGCTTACAAAGATGAAAAATATTGATAAAAATAAATTGTAGTGAGTTGTTCATATTACCTGCTCTTTGCGAATTTCACCAACAATATTGTTGTTTGTGCTGAAAGTAAATCTAATCTAAGCAAGATCAAGGACGGACTGACTATATCTATAACAAACCCATGGGCACTGCAACCCCGAATATCAGAAAAACTAACGAAATGAATACAATAAATAATATACAGGTGAACCGGAAAAAAGCGGCAATACCAAAGATTCTTAAGATCTCCTCCCACAGGAAAACCGACGGCACAAGAATCATCAATAAACCAAAATCTAAGAAAAAGAATGAACCAGCTTTAAAGAAAATGGTCCCCACCTTTGGAAACACTATATATAAATTCTTTATTTAGTCCATTTTGCTAATATACATTTTCAAGTAATTGAATAAGTTTCAAGAATACCATATAAACCATTGAAAAGATAACCCCTTTTAGAACAAAAGGAGGTCTCTATCCATGGTAAACCTGGATGTTCTGCAAATCAACCAAAATTTGCAAACAAGGTAAATACATCACTGTTTCTGAAAAATGTGGTGTACGCACCCATTTCAAAACTGAAGACTCCGCAAATTTTCCGAAACTTGCAGACATGATTCAGCAAGGGGGTTAAGTTCTAAAAACGAGGTCTCCACCCAATACAAATATGAGGGCGCTGCAAATTTCCTGAAATTTTCAGACAGCAAGGAACGCTGAATTCGAATAATGAAGTCTCCGAGGTCTTCACCCAACAAAAACCAGAGGCACTACAACTCTCACCAAATTCACCAGATGGATCTTTTTTCATTTTCAGATGTGAAAGTCTGAATGATTGAGGCTCGTGTCGGATGGGAATAATCCTCCACGACTCACTGTTGCATTAAAAATTAACAGTGCTGCTCCTAAAGTGGCGTATGGAGTTGGTAACAAGGCTTATCCAGAACACTTGGCTAATGACCGTAGCAGTCGATGCCAAAACAACAAGAAAAAAAATCCTGTGAGCTATTTCGCAGTACTCCGAACGATGTTGAGATTTGGCAATATTGCATTAGCAGTAGGGTTGACCGTTGCAGAAAACTGTAATTTATATGGAAATATTATAAAAGATCGCTGTAACTATGGTATGAAGAACATATCTTGTCAGTGCCATCTTGCAGTTCAGAAACGCGAAATATTTGACTTTACATGAACCTTAAAACTATTTGTTCAAGAAAAGGAGACAATTTGACATCACAAGTATCCAAGTATTTACTTTTTCAAAATTTATGGGTTATTCCGAACTCCAAAAAGGATTGAACAGAAACAAAATAATTGCAACATGCTCTTTCAGATAAATCTCAAAAGAAATTCATGAAACGAATCTATTCTCATAACAATTTTTCTTTATACAAATGTCAACGACATATTCTTGCCATAACCTGAATCGAAAGATCATAACGCAAAAATTGTACTTTAGCGTGAACTTTTACCATAAAAAGTTAAAACAGAAAGGAAAGCGCACTTTATCTCTGGGGAAGTTTAATTTCATGAATTTCCGTCAGTCCCAGCAAGAAATAGAGAAATACTCGTGGTATGTGACTGCTTCCTCTGCTTTTACTGCTAACAGTCTACGGAACTTACTTCCGCTCGAAGTTGGTCCTTTATCTTCGTATAAAATCATTGGCGTGGAAAATGCTTTCACAACATGATATAAACAGCAACATTCCAAAATATTTGAATTGAAGGAACACACATAACATACAAATAGTGGAATGATTTTCAGTGTGGACCAGGAAACCATTTAAAAAAAATCTAATGATGCGCATAACAAAGAAAATGACAAGTTCATCAAATGGATGGAAAAGCAAAAGGTAACAGATATAAATGAACGAGTTATTATTTGACGTTTAAATTATGCCTGTTTCTTTCATGTGCTCCTTTGCGTCCAAATAGCATGGCTTTCGACTTAATAGGATTTATCGCCAAACAAAACTTCTTAGATAAAGAATTCAAAGTATGAAGATCAGAGTTCATATGGTCACAGGCCAGAAGAATATCGCTCTCTTTAAAGGGCATGTACAGTTGCGTGTCGTCCACGTAGTAATGAACAGAAAAATATCGAATGTGTTTGTGAAATTGAGAGGTATAGATAGTGTATAGAAGTGGCCCAAGGACTGATCCTTGGGGCACACCTCTTTTTATTATGGCTGGGTGAGAAAGGATCCCCTTGAACATCACAGACTGAACTCTTTCAGATAGATATTGTTTGATTACTTCCACGGCATTATCGGAAAATCCTATGAAATGCAAAACGGCCAGTAAAAGTTGGTGGTTGATTTTATCGAAGGCCTTGGAGTAATCAACCAATACGAGAGTACACAGTTCATCGTTATCTAGGGCAGCGAGTATATCATCAGTCACCTTTAACAATGCTGTAGTACAGCTGAGTCCTTTCCGAAACCCGGATTGTGTGCTAGGTAATATGAAGAACTCATCAAGATGAGAACGGATTTGCGTATCCATGATTTTTTCGAAACATTTCGATAAGGCACACAGAATACTAATTGGACGCAAATCGTTCAGTCCAGCAGGCTTGGCATTTTTGGCCAGGGGGATTACATTAGATTTCTTCCAAATTTCAGGGTACACGTTGTTCTGTATACAAAAATTGAAAATATGTTCGATATAGGGTAGGATGAAAGGACAACAGTGTAAAATCATCTTGATACTAACTCCATCAACCCCTATAGCATTCGATTTTATAGACAGTAGCTTCTCGAATATTTCGTTTTCATTGGTCAAGGTGAAGGTAAAACAGAAAGGAAAGCGCACTTTATCTCTGGGGAAGTTTAATTTCATGAATTTCCGTCAGTCCCAGCAAGAAATAGAGAAATACTCGTGGTATGTGACTGCTTCCTCTGCTTTTACTGCTAACAGTCTACGGAACTCACTTCCGCTCGAAGTTGGTCCTTTATCTTCGTATAAAATCATTGGCGTGGAAAATGCTTTCACAACATGATATAAACAGCAACATTCCAAAATATTTGAATTGAAGGAACACACATAACACATACAAATAGTGGAATGATTTTCAGTGTGGACCAGGAAACCATTTAAAAAAAATCTAATGATGCGCATAACAAAGAAAATGACAAGTTCATCAAATGGATGGAAAAGTAAAAGGTAACAGATATAAATGAACGAGTTATTATTTGACGTTACAAGTTACTGCTATCAGATCAGTAATCAAAAATTTGTCATTTAGACTTCACGTTTCTCGAGTTGTTGATATAACGCGAAATACAATGAAAGTAAATACAATCAAAACGATGGTGTAGTAGCCTATACCCGATCGTCTTCACAATTCTCCAACGAATCAATCGAAATTTTCAACAACATTAAAGCACTAAAGATTCAAATTACCACAGATGCAAAAAATACTGTAATCGTTACGGCATTATACAGGTCGCCAAATTCAAGTATTCAGGATTTCAATATAGGAATATCTAGATAATAATAATGGTGAAAATGATCTTGGCATATTCATAGGTGATATAAACATTGATTTACTAATACCAGATGATAGAAATACTGTAGAATATTTGAATATTTTGAATGAATTTGGCTACCAGTCTGCAATAAATGTAGCAACTAGAGTCCAAGGTAATAGCAAATCATGTTTAGATCATATTTTCATCAAAACTGATGAATTCTTGAAAGAAAATACAATTCCCTTAGTTCTGAAAACGCATATAACAGATCACTTCACTACGATTATGCAGGTCATGATGGGAAAAGAAGTTGAAAACAAAACAACTAAATACCTAAATTTTATTAACCAAAACAAAATTAGTAATGTATTTGAACAAATCTCCTGGCTTCCTGTATTCAATTCAGATGATCCAGACAATATAACCAATACATTCATAGATACCATTCAAGAAAATCTTGAGCTATGTACGGAAAAGCGTCTTTTCCGAAGAAAGCATGACAAAATTGCACCCTGGATGACCAATGGCCTGTTAAACTCAGTTAATAAAAAAAAAAATGTACCTGACCATACAAAAAGAACCTGACAACCTAGAACTAAGAAGAGATTTTAACATTTACAGAAACAAACTGAACGCATTAATAATGAAAACTAAAAACAATTACTATAAACAAAAAATTGATTGTAACAAAAACAGTTCAAAAAATGTATGGAAAGTAATAGAAGACATAAGTAAAACAAAAAAGGGAAATACTAAGATAAATAAAATCAGAAGTGTCACTGGCGAAATATTAACAAAAAAATATGATATAGCAAATGAATTCAACAGAACGTACATTGATATGAGAAAAAACTTGGCCAAAAAAATTAAAATTGACCCACTATTCCAGTTCAGTAGAGTAACTATGGTCAACTCATTTGTATTTGATCCTGTTGATGAAAAAGAAATCGAAAATGCAATAAAGGACCTTAAAAATAAAAAGGCGGTTGGTAATGATGATTTGAAAGCTGAAACCATCAAATTAATAACTCCCTATATTCTGGAACCACTAACTTATTTAATAAATATGTGTATTGATAAGGCAGTTTACCCCTTAGCATTCAAAAACTCCATAATAACCCCACTGTTCAAACGAGGTAACATAATGGAAACAATCAATTGTCGGCCCATATCACTACTAACACATTCATCAAAAATATTTGAGAAAATAATAAAAAATCGGCCACAGTCATACCTGAAAAAATATAACATCCTATCAAACCAACAGTATGGATTTATGGAAGGAAAATCAACTGAGGATGCTATCCTGAGCCTAACTTCGAAGATCACAGAATCATTAAATATTAGCAAACCGTGCTTATCTATATTCATAGACTTATCGAAAGCATTCGATACCGTCAGTCACCGTTTACTCTTGCAATCTCTGGAAGATATTGGTATTCGAGGAAATTGTTTAAAACTATTCGAAAGTTATCTGACAAATAGACTCCAGGCTGTGAGGGTAGATGGTGTCTGCGGTAATGCGAAAACGATCGAGTACGGAGTTCCGCAATGATCTATACTAGTCCCTATAGTATTCAATATATATATATATATATATATATATATATATATATACAAAGCAGGAAATTTTTGGGTATAGCAGTGAATACTGTCATCTTCAGGAAAGCTACAAGTAACAAGCAAAATTGTACGATTAATGGAAAGAAAACTTTGAAGAAGAACCACTTACTGTGTTGATGAGAATGATTGCTATGGATGTAATATTTAAAATTATAAACAACATGTCATGTAAGTCACATGTGACAAAGATGAACAAAACACATTAAAATACGTCAAACAATAAAAATATTAATATTAAGTCATTGTTATAAAATTTGTTTAAACATTTATTTGAATTATCTCCACACGTGGAGAGATTCAAATGTAACGTAAGAAATTTGGTTAGGATTATTAGACAACAGACAGTTGACATTATTGACATTAGATGTCAGACACTTTTGAAGTGTGACACGAAACCACGAATTGGCCGCTGCTAGTGGGTGAAATTAACCAATTGTCTCAACTCAAAAGAGATGAAGTGTTCCCTAAGGGAGAATTATTTAAGTTATGTGTAATATTATTGTCAATGAGGAGTAAATATGAATAAATTTCACTTAAGTGATTAACGTCAGTTTTTTTATTTAAGCAAGAATCTGATTGAGAGATGATAGCCATTTCCATGTTCACTTAATGCACATCTTTCAGGATGGCATCTACAGTCACTTTTATGTGAAGTGATTATATCTTTTAATGTCCTCGAAGTCTGACCTATGTAAGTTTTGTCGCAATTAGAGCAAGGAATACAATACACCAACTGTGATTGTGAAGTTAAAGGTGTTTTATCTTTAACTTTGGTAAAAATGGAGCTAATTGTTAATATTGTTTTATTTGCAATTTTTATGTTCTCAAAATATTTGAAAATTCTAGCAAGCCTGGGTGAAACATCTGCGATATAAGGAAGAGAGGTGAAAAAATATTGGATTTGGATCCTATCTGCATCATTTGTAGTAGTGATATTATTTTGCGAAATGTTATTGATATTATTTAATGAATCATGTGTGTCTATGGTAGACGTACTGTATAAAATCTTTTTTAATAGTGAAGGAGGATATGAATTATCAATGAATAAATTATATAAGGTTTTTAAATTTTGTTGATGAAAAGAGGAGTCAGAAATACAGAGTATTTGATGTTTCATTTGTTTAACCAAATTAACCTTCATGGATTGTTTATGGTATGAGTGATAGTTCATAAATCTTCCACTACTTATGGGTTTTCTATACCAGTCAATGACTATGGTATTGTCCACTGTACGACGAAATTTTGTGTCTCCTCTTTTCATCAACAAAATTTAAAAACCTTATATAATTTATTCATTGATAATTCATATCCTCCTTCACTATTAAAAAAGATTTTATACAGTACGGCTACCATAGACACACATGATTCATTAAATAATATCAATAACATTTCGCAAAATAATATCACTACTACAAATGATGCAGATAGGATCCAAATCCAATATTTTATCACCTCTCTTCCTTATATCGCAGATGTCTCACCCAGGCTTGCTAGAATTTTCAAAGATTTTGAGAACATAAAAATTGCAAATAAAACAATATTAACAATTAATTCTATTTTTACCAAAGTTAAAGATAAAACACCTTTAACTTCACAATCACAGTTGGTGTATTGTATTCCTTGCTCTAATTGCGATAAAACTTACATAGGTCAGACTTCGAGGACATTAAAAGATAGAATCACTTCACATAAAAGTGACTGTAGATGCCATCCTGAAAGATGTGCATTAAGTGAACATGTTAATAGCACTGGTCATAACATGAACTATAGTAATACAAAAACAATACCACTAAAAGACTTTTCATGGAAATGGCTTTCATCTCTCAATCAGATTCTTGCTTAAATAAAAAAACTATTCGTGGTTTCGTGTCACACTTCAAAAGTGTCTGACATCTAATGTCAATAATGTCAACTGTCTGTTGTCTAATAATCCTAACCAAATTTCTTACGTTACATTTGAATCTCTCCACGTGTGGAGATAATTCAAATAAATGTTTAAACAAATTTTATAACAATGACTTAATATTAATATTTTTATTGTTTGACGTATTTTAATGTGTTTTGTTCATCTTTGTCACATGTGACTTACATGACATGTTGTTTATAATTTTAAATATTACATCCATAGCAATCATTCTCATCAACACAGTAAGTGGTTCTTCTTCAAAGTTTTCTTTCCATTAATCGTACAATTTTGCTTGTTACTTGTAGCTTCCCTAAAGATGACAGTATTCACTGTTGAAATATCGGAAATATAGTGTTAAAAGAGTACACGTTTCGCTTGCTGCTATACCCAAAAATTTCCTGCTTTGTATCCGAACTAGTCAGCAAAGACTACCCTTCTACTATATATATATATATATATATATATATATATATATATATATATATATATATATATATATATATATATATTAATGATGTGTTCTCACTAGAAACTCAAGGTAGCATCACCGGTTTTATTCATCTTCTATAGTGCTGAAAGCTGGATGGACTTAAAATCTAAATCAGAACATGATTTTTCAAATATTAAAAAATTTCTAGATAGAAAGCTTTTAACAGTGAATTTTGAGAAAACAAATTATGTACTTTACAGCTGTACTTCATTTGATACTTCTCCCTTCGACAATCTTGAAATCAAGGTTGGCGCAGACTCCACTCCATATGCATTTTATCAAAGAAAAAAATCAAATATTTGGGAGTCATATTTGATCCTCATATGAAATGGAACCTTCACATAACCTATGTGACAAACAAATTGAGAAGTATATTATTTAAATTTAGAAAATTGAAAAACATATTACCCCTAGAGTACCTGAGGACCGTATATTTCTCTTTAGTGGAAAGTCATCTCAGATATGCGATTGTTGTCTGGGGCGCAAATTTGAAATCGCACCTTCACTCTTTAGAAGTCACACAAAGGAGATTTTTAAAGATAATATATACCAAGAAGTCAAGGTACCCATCAGATGATCTTTATAAAGAATCACGAATACTTGACTTAAGACAACTATACTTTCTCTGCTCCAGCAATAAATATCATATCATAAAAAATCACTCACAACTTCTACGTCACGATTATGCTACTCGTCGGAAATATCATTACGTTACACCGTTGATGTTGAAAACGGTTTCACAAAGATCATACACCTTTTTCGCATCAAAACTATACATTATCATACCAGAAAATATAAAAAATATAACAAATGTTAAATTATTCAAGAAAAAATTTAAAGAATTCATTCTTTGCAATCCAAGAGGCATGATCTCGAATTATTCCGAAAATTAGACGTTTTTAATTGACACCCTTTTTTTGTTTATACACATATAATAATTCAACTGTTTGCACTATATAACCCTCCTTAAATTGTATTGTCTATTTATATTTGTATTCAAATTATAATACCCGCTGTATTTTACCCATTTTATATTTCAGTCACAATTTGTATTGTATATCTATGTATATAAACTTTCTTGTATTCAATTCATATATTCTTCTTCTATACCTACAGTATTTTAACTAATTGATATCTTAGCCAGAAATTTTATTGTATTCGTATCTCATTTTATTTTTGTATTTCTTTTATATTACTTTTATCTACACTCATTGTTTTTTACCGATTTCGTATTTTAGCTATACAACATTCTATTTATATTTATCCTAATCACTTTCACCCACTGCATTTCATTGATTTTAAACGTAACAAGTGCAATAGCACTTTTCGTTCACTTACTTTATTCTTATTACATTTTTCTTAATTGTTAGGTTTCATGTTTTTTATGAATAAAGTTATATTATTATTATTATTATCACTTGGTACTTTACTGATGCGCGCTTTGAATAGGTAAAATGGGGCACCATTAAAAAAATTTGTTTTAGCTATTTGAAAAGAGCAAAATTCGATCGTTATTTCAACACCCTGACATTTTAGGTGAATCCAAATATTATGTGTTTTTTGGCACATTGAGTACTTGATACCCAGATTCTTTCATCAATGTCTCATAATCAGTTTTTGTTGAATCTTTTTCATCTTCCATAATTTATCGTTAAATTTGATTAAAATGTGAATATCTTGGCAACGTTGCATCTGATCCCTGAGTATTAAAATGATTCTTGAAGCTCACGTAAAGCAGATTCTAAAAATGAAACAATATACAGAGTGATTCATTTAAAAAAACGACCAAATGTTGTGCTCCGGAATTATGATGCACCCTATATACACGAAATTAATTTTAGAGAGTAGCACATTAAGTGTCCAATAACTTACGATCAAATTTTGTCTTTTTTCTTCATCAGCTTAGCAGCAATGGTTTGAGCGAGAATGTACATCACATATCAAATTTCTATTAATTGGCTCCAAGGAATGTTCCACCTTGACATCAAAATTAATTTCATTTCAGTGCTCAATTTTTGTACGGATTCATTTTATTGGCGATCAGAAAGTTTATAACCTTCAAGGTAATCGGACTGATTCGCTATCAGATAGTTTCGAAATTATTTCTTCGAAGTAGAAGCTCAACAATGTTGTTGAAAGGCTTCTTTTGATAACACTAATGGAAAAACATGAAAACTCATCGATTGTCTGTGGAATGTGTTTGAATAAGATTTTCCGATTAAAATACGTGTAACATGGAAACATGAGGTCAATGAGGTTGATGCATTCTACCGACTTAGGCAGATTTGTGTCATGAAGTTTTTGGTTCAAGGCAACACTGAAAAATGGAGAAAGGGGGGACAAATTATCGAGGTCTCCTTTTTCATTTCACTTACTCAGAAACCTAATAATAATAATAATAATAAAATTAAAATGTATTCAATAAAATTTGCAAGAAAAATGTATGTATAATTTTTCAATAATCAAGAGAAGAATCACAGAAGCAGTCTTTTATGCTGCATGAAAAAACATCGAAAGCTTGACTTGATCGGGTATAACTTAGGATTTCGTCGTCGTTTATACGCGCTACGGAAAATGATGTCATTAGCCGCCCTCTATACACAAAGGCTATGCCTTTGGGTGCACTCAAAAGGTGTTTATGAGGAAGTATCATTATTATAAAGTTTACTTGATCGGGTTGTTTGTCTCATTTGGCAATAGTTTTCATAATTCGGGTTTCTTGTCAAAGTTAAAATGTTTTTACAGCGAAATCATGCATAAGTATAGGGTATTGAATTCATCGTTAATAGTATATTATTCAACGAGCATATTATGATGGCTATTATTCACGTGGATGAAGTTTACGGCACGGGCCGCAGGCGAGTGTCGTGAATCATCCAAGTGAATAATAGCCATAATATGCAAGTAGAATACTATACTTTGTCCACGGCCCATAAATTATACTTTGTAAACTAATCACAATTTTTATTTCTATTCGTGAGTAACATGGAATTTGTATTATAACTAAATGAAAACAAATTCAACTATTTGTTAATATTAATAGTAATATTTGTATTAACACAATGTTCAAAATTGACTGAAGGCATCAAGTCTGAACTAATATTTATGTTTTTGTTATCCATAAACGAGCTTGTCGATATGGTTTCATTTTGTTTGTATGGATTCTGTATCGTATTGGAGATTTTCTCGGCTGTTTCCATTTTATTTCTCATGGAATCATCAATGTAGCCTTCTGCTACCGTTGTGGATTTCCATCCACCATGCCTTTTCAATGCTGTTATATCCCCGCCCGCATCAACAAGTATAGTCGCAGATGATCTTCGGAAACTGTGACCAGAGTATTTCTCTGGATCGGGTAATTGCAAATATGTCGCTATTTGTTTTCCTATTTGTGTAAACTTGTTAATACCTACTCTTTGCGAAGTACATTTGCCATTTTGATAGTTCAAAATAAATACATCAGACATAACATGAGGTGGACGAAGACTGATATATTTTTTTCTACAAACGTCAATAAATGACAAGGTTTGCGCATTGACAACAGTATGCGAAGTGGCACTTTTTTTCATTTTCATTCGTTACCATGACACCGTGCGCGAAGTAATGTGCGAAATATATTTCATATTCTAACCTATATGGTCCTCAACTCCTCAATCAAGCAAAAAACAAGAAATCGTTTATTTATTAATGTAGAACAATAATTAAGGCTTTCAAATTGTGAGAGATATTTTTCTGGCTTTATTCGCTTCACACCACTCTTTAAATTGCTGATATGCATTTTCATACTGCCGCCTCGATTTCTCCGGTAAAAGGTTGGAAATTACGGAATTGGCCGCATCTATCAAGTTAGGTGGAGTACTGCTTAGTTCATCGTCGCTCGAAATTTCCATTCTTTTACAATAATAAATATCACGCACGAAATTGACGCGAATAAAAAGTCACTCCAAAATAATTATCAAGAACTGTCACTTTGAAATAATTGTCAACAAATACCAGTTTATTTCCATAGTTACAGTAATTACTTGATTTGGGAAAATTATTTAAGCCAGTTCAATATTATTTTTCATAGTTATTACTTATTTTAGAACAATATTTTTGACGTTTGTAGAAAACATTTTGTTTGCATCTCATGCGCGAAATACTTTGGTGATCGAGAACTGATTTTTTTCAACGAGGCGCAGCCGAGTTAAAAAAAAATAGTCGAGATAGCATTTCGCGCACTAGATACAAAAATAACTATTTGCAAATTCGGTAAAATTCATCGGTGATTGTAAATTTGCGAGTAATTTTGGTTTTGGTATTTGGTACTTTCACTAAGAAAGTTGATCCAAGATCTTGTAAATCACTAAGTTTCATTTTATACATTTTGTTTGCCCGACAGGCACCCATTACTCCCATTATCATTGCCACCTTGAACAAATATTTATTGTCAAATAACAAATATATGAAGAATTGTTTTTCTTACCTTTGTCGCAAGATATTTATCGTCAGATGACTTCGTCAGGAAATCATTTATATTTTCTGGAGAAAACGTATTGGCTTTTTCAGGCAAAAAGTTTTCAGATTTTCTTTTCAACAATGTTCGCAATTTGCTATAACTTTCAATGTTAATACCATGATTCAAGTTGATTGTGCTTCTCAGCATTGAGTAGGTTGTCCATAATGTTGATGGTTTGTACTTTGCGGATAACTCTGTGAAATATACCAACAAGACGGATTCTGAGAAATACTCGATTTTCTTGGCAATTCTCCATAGTACAAAAGATTAATATGCAGATAAATACAGTTTTCTTGATCTTTCGGGTAATAAGTTTAACGATGCAATTTTTACCGCTTCTTGTATTTCTAGAGGTGTACAAGACATGTTTTCATTTTCACTCTCTGTATCCATTTTATTACTTTGATACTTATAAACTTTGCTGCTGAAACAAGTCGAACCAACAAATTCTTGACGTTTCAAATTAAATTCGATCTGCTCGTCGGAAATATTTCTATCATGTTTATCATATTGATAGCAGTGAATAATGATTTGATTATTATGTGTGAATAATGATTTCATTATTCACTAGTGATTAATGGATATCGTTATTCTTTAAGAAATGCATGAATTATGAATATTTTATACAATAGTCGTGGACAAATAAAATTATTCGCTATGGTGGTTCTCTCTATGAAACACCCTATATGAAAAATGTGTGATATCCGATATTTTCTCCTCAAAATACCATATTGAGGGGGACCTTTCGAAAATATGCTTTTCCAAGGTCACAGTAGACAAAGTGAGATTTTGCAAAAAAACTACTGAGTCTAAATAAATATGAATATTTTCAATCATTTGTATCCTCTATTACATTACTAATCGTGTGTATACAGCAGAGATTAAATCTAGCTCATAACGAAAAAAAATCTGATGATCCCGTATCTAGAAAACTAATCACACGAACCACCTTTATATTAAATTTAAGATTAGCATTCAGAACAGATAACACGTTGGGAAGGTTTATTAAAAATAATAAAGATAAAACACAAAAATCTAAAAAATCAGGAGTTTATAAATTGAATTGTGGATCTTGTTCCAAAGTATATGTAGGCCAGACTGGTAGACCATTCAAAAGCCGCGTACGTGAACACCGTATGAATTATATAAATATTAAAACACATTCAACATATGCCAATCATATTTTGGAAGAAGACCATGACTTCGATGAAAACTTTGAAATCCTTCATGTTGAAAATAAAGGTATTAATTAGACTTAATTATTTAGAATTCTTGGAAATTAATAAATTGAATACTACTACTACTAAATGATCAATTGGACCTTAATAGTTCCCCTTTGTTGAACCTTTTCAACTAATTAAGTAGTAGATATGTTTTGAGATTTACAGGTACCTACCTACATTGTATTATCAATTTTATTTTTATCATAGGTAGCTCCTAATTACCTCAATTGTTAAAAAGGGTATTTAAGTAATGTTCAAGGTAGAATAATTTAATGTATTACATTCGCTTGAAAAAGATACAGTGTATCGAAACATGTCGCGAAGACAATAAATCTGTGGAAATTTATTCGTGTTTACCTTAGTGTCATATATATGAATTTCCATCAAGTAAAGGCCACGTCAATCCAAAACCTTTATATTCGTCACGTTCTCAACCCTTCCTCGTATCGCTTCCCGCACAGCAGTTGAGATGCGAATTTAATTAGTGAAGATCTGGTCTGGAATTACTCCAAGGACTGCGGTTGCTGGTGCAGACCCTGAATTCCTCAGTTATTAATGAATGCAAAGTTGATGGAGAACTAAGAAATTTCCGCTTCGGAAAGTCACTCTGGGGTTCGGACCATTTATACCAAAATACCGTTCAATTGAACCCCAAATAAGGTCGAATATCCCCTGACAAGCGTTTGTTTACCCGCCACGTTCCCGATGTGGATGACCTACGAGTGTGTCAACGAAATGGGGGCTGGGGAGACCCCGCAGTTATCTTCCAGCGACTCGTATTACAATCGAGAGATAAATGGTGGAGCTTTCGAGTAATTAAGCGGATGTTCATTTACTTAATTACTGAGATGCTCACTTATTTCAGACTACTATGTTATGAAAGTTATCTGTTTACGTCTTTTCATCATAATGGACAGATCGTCTTCATGATAGCTATTGGGAGTGGAGGACTGAATAAACGACAGATTTTTGCATGTTCTTATTTGAAAGAAAAACGATAATGGTAACGTACTGAAATACACTGGAAGCAGTGTCTTCTTTGGTATCAGTTATTGGATATGAAAAAAAAAAATCACAACCAGATACTTTCGACCAATTGAAAGCCTGTATTTTGTATCGTTACCATAGCAATTAAAAAAAATCCGGTGAATGAGAGTACACTGGAAGTTATTGACATTATTCATAAATGAAATGACATTTATATTCAACTTCAGATTATACAGAATTTATTATATCATAGTTAATAAATAAAAATCCTCCATTAACAATTCACCATATACAGTGTGTCTCACTCCTCATGAAAACACCCCCGTATCTTCCGTAGCAATAGAGATAAAACGATGAAACTCTCAAGACTGATAGAAATGCTCAAAATGCACCTACCTATTAGGGGAAAAAATTGGCCGAAAATTCCTCGGATTCGTGTTCAGGATCCCCAACTTACTAATAAAACACTTGTTTCCTGAACACTTTTCAGTCCTGAAAAAATCGAATTTGTTTGACTTCTCATGGAAACACCCCCGTATCTTCCGTAATTTTTTACTTTTTACTTTTTGAACTGATGGACAATGTGGTTACATCAATTTAAAAGTCCAAGAATAGTTTGGGTCACATCAATTTAAATAGTTTTAAATTCACTTACCGTAAAATCTTTCCAAGAAGGGAATTTCCCAAAACAGCACAGTAGTTTGAGTGCATTCTCAAGAGAGACCAAACTAGTTCAAAAAACCATACAACTCACCAATTGAAAGTCATATAGTAACTATAGGCGTTTTCCATTTCGGAGTGTCAAGCCCCAGAGCTACAAGCCCCTGAGATCAGAAATTACTTTATCACTGACTTTTTAGCCAAAAAACTATGTATTCGTGGTTTTGACTTTTGTCTACTTGTGCTTCATACACCAATAAAACGGGTGATGGTCGAGGGGCAAGGGGAATGTTAATTGGTGCTTGCAGCCCCAGTAACTGGAACACGCTCTGGGTAGCGTTAAATGGAAAGCAGCTTATGACTCTTAGTGAAGTGCCCAAAAAAAGAACTGTATTACGGGTTCATTTTGCACTAGAAAACTCTTTCTGTTTTAATACAATAGCATTAGAAATTCATTTAAACTTTCCACTCTGCACGCCATTGTTTCAAAAGGTCAACTTGATCGTTGTTCCGAATGTTAGTACTTACCTTTGCCGTACTAGTTCGAGCGGACATTAACCGGCCTTTTAAGCTAATGACAGTTATCAGTTTTTCTATTCCGCTACATGACAGCGTTAGTTTGTAAACATACTTTTGGTTAGTCTTTTGTTTCGTGTTTAGAACTCAAAATCCATTCCTACTCTATATCTATCTTTTGTCATTGAGGTACCTACTTTACTTTCGAATACTTGACCTTGTTTGTGTTTGGTTCTGAGATTGAGAGGATGGCATTTTCGTATTGGTTCGGTTGGAAATACTGAATCTTTTGGTGTTCTTTTCATTTGAATCGTCGACCAACTGTTCCAAGGAGTAGCTCCGAGTAGCTCGAGATAGTTCCTGGACTGATCTCACAGAACATGAACGAACACGGAAGCGCCTTGTCTGATAGTGACAGTTTTGACTTTGACGTCTGAGTTATTTTTAGAGTGATGTTTTTCCGGTGAGATTTTTGATGAGTGACGTTTTGACAACCGACCCATTCAGAATTTTTCCTGAATCAAATTGAAATTTTGATCATCGTTGATGGATCTTGGGAAAATTCAGATCTGGAGATTTTCTCATATTGTTTGCGATATTTGACGCTATATATTTTCGAGAAAATCTCTTCGCATTGCGGATTTTGAGGATAGAAGGTAAGCACATCTGACTGACCTTTGTCTCTCGACGTTTAGAGGCCTTTCTCGTTATGTATTTTTATGGCCTCTGGCTTCATTGGTAAAACCACTGGAACGAGAAACTAGCCATCAGACAGTGAACAGGTCATCAAAGCTGTTACCAGAAACCTCCCACTTAATAGAGGTTAGTAGTTGCATTTGGGCTCTACTTATGGCCCCATACAAGTGTAATCAGAAGTCAGACTGGTATTATTCTAGGTTGCTACTGCTCCGCCATCGTTTATTGGTGTTCCACTAATGTGATTGTTCCACTGTTCCGTTGCTACACGATTGTCTTTCCACTGCTCCACTACTGTGATTGTTCCTGCTCAACTGTAGTTGTTTCAGTGTACATCTGTTGTTCAGTATTCCTTCTCTGTTAGTCCCCTATCATTGGTATTCTTCGTGATGTATTCGTCCCAGCTGTAGACGTACTTCGATTGATTGTGTCTTACCCACTGTGCACCTATATACACCAAGGCACTGATGAACTACAATAATAATTGGTGAACTGGCATGATTGAGAAAATATACATCGTATCAAATAAGTTTAGATTAAGACTTTGTCCCTGAGGCTCATAATTGTGACGTCACAAGCATAGCCCTCACTGGAGGTTTCATATTCATATATTTAAACGATACCATACTCTCAATCATAGCATACACTTGAATTCATCTTGGTGGTACCATATTCACATTAATATCATTTAATTTTGTATTGTGTGCTGAATTGTGTCCATCTATCAATATTTTTTTTTAGTAAGGGACATGACTATTTCTTTTATTCTGGTCCAAGTTATCCAAGCGTAAGAGAAGACAAAACCTCTATATATTTATATATTATATTTATACCATTTATAGGTATCTATTGTTGAATATTTTAATAATATTAGTGCAATGGGTTGTCCCATTCCACCAGGGTGGTTTCGGATTTTCCACCGGCGATAAATCCGTGGCGCTCCGAAAAATTAAACCCTATATTTCAATCTTATCGAAATCAATTTTTATTGTTGAATCCACTCCTACTGAGCTACTGGGTATGTTAGTGGCGTGAAACAACATTGCACATTCACTGCTGTCCTTTCCTGAATTTTGCCCTTAACAATTGTCCCATTTTTCATGAGCATATTTCCATGTAACATAATATAAGTTTTTCATCTTATCAGAATATCTGACTAATACAATTACATCCCCATCTTCCCCTACCCTCGGATCTCAAGTTCACTTCCAAGCGATTTAACTCAATCAAGTACGTTTACTCTCGGTGTTTAATATATTTCCAGTTCGCATTTCTCAAATTCCATCTCAACGAAATCCATCTCGACGGTCTTATAGGAAAGTCCATTACTCAGAATAATATTACGGTCTGTTCATCCAGATGAAAACCGGACATGGACCCAACTTCGTGAGTTTATTTTGGCAACAATGGGATATGACAGGTTGATGGCCAGCGACTTTAAGTGTCTCACTGAAGCTCCGGCCGCGTTGCTAGGCCTTGAATTTCTTCGGATCCCGTGGAATTTTATAGCGGATAGCAGGCTGGGCATCCATAAAATATTTCGTTTGTGCGTTGTTTTTTAGTTCCTAGCTCTGAAATAAAATATGCGATATTTTTCAGTTTACTATAAAAAAAATTATTATGATTTCAGCGCACTCATAGAAGGTTTTATCAGAACGTCAGAGGTCTGCGATCCAAAACTCATCTCATCTATAATAATATCAGACTGGTGCCTAAAAAAAGTAACTCCAACTTTGAGGAAATAGAAATAATTAGAAAAATAATTATAAATAAATAGAGTGAAAACTGATATTATGATCAGACATGACGACAAACTTCACGAAGATCCTTCAAAAGTAGCTAGATTATTCAATGAGTATTTTATCGAAGTCTCTGACTCAAAATATTGTATCACATAATACTGATCACAATATCTTCATGAAAAATATTGCTTCTCCCTGTAATAATTTTTTTCTTGAAAATTACGATGAAACTTATGTTCGACTTGCTGCAGGGTAATTTGAAAAATAAATACTCATCAGGACCAGACGAAGTACCTCTGATTTTAGTAAGAAAAAGTTTAGGTGTGTTACCCAAGCCTCTAGCTTTTCTGGTAAATTTGTCCTTCACTACGGGGACCTTTCCAGATCTATTGAAGAAAGGAAAAATCACTCCAATTCATAAAAAGAATAATCATCTTCTTGATAACTACCGTCCTGTGACTGTTCCTTGCAGTTTCTCCAAGGTTTTTGAGTATTGTTATCTACATCGCCTCTTATCGTTCATTGAGAAAAATAACTCAATATCAGAAAATCAACACGGATTTTTATCCAGCAAGTCAACAACCACTGCAATCTATTCTTATTACCACAAAATAGTAGATTGCATTGAGGCAGATGAATGCACTGTTGGTATTTTCTGTGATCTCCTCAGGGCATTTGATTGTGTGAATCACACGATTCTCTTGGATGAACTGTACCATTATGGCATAAGGGGTACACCTCTAGATTCGATTCGATCATACCTTAGTGACAGAATGCAATGTGTCACAGTAAAAAATGATTCGCCCGGGTACTTGAAAAATGACATGGGTGTTCCACAAGGATCAGTACTTGGCCCGATTCTATTTATAATCCATATCATCGACATAGACAGGCTCCAGGTGCCAACAGCCTTCACAATGTACGCAGACGATACTTCACTAATTATATCCAGTCCACATAACTCCATAAGAGAAAATTGTGAGAGCACCATATCTGAAGTTATCAACTGGTTCTCGGCTAACCTTTTATTTTTGAATGTGGATAAAACACAGTGCCTGCGATTTCACAACCCCCAGAAAACTTGTGAAAATATTTCATTTGGAACGGCGGTAATCTCCTCTGATGACACACGGGTGAAGTTCTTGGGATTGAATATCGATACACACCTCAATTGGAAGTCTCATTAAGAGGACCTTGTTTCCAGACTTCACTCAGTTGCCTAACAGATCAGGATTATCAGGGAAATACTAAATCTAGATCAGTTGTTGCAGCACTATCATGCACAAGTTGAAAGTAGACTGCGATATGGTGTGACCTTCTGGGGAACATCGACTTCGTCCTCTACTGTTTTTACTGCGCAAAAGCGTATCATTCGTTCAATGGTGGGAATAAGCTGTCGAAACTCATGCAGAAACTCATTCAAAGATCTGAAAATTTTAACCCTAGCGTCTCTATATATTTTTGAACCGTCTGTGTATATGTTAAAAAAAAGATATTTTCCCTCAAAATGATTGCAATCATGATTACAATACTCGAAACAAAAAAGATTTCATAGTACTATTCACCAAACTTCGAATAACTCAAAATGCCCCAAACTTCGAGGCACAAAAAACTACAATTTCATTCCGGTTGACATTAAAAAAAGTAGTACGATATATATTTTCAAAAAGAAATTGAAAGAGTTTCTTGTTCAGCAGAGCTTTTATACTATCGAAGAGTTTTTAGATCATATCTAAGAGAAAGTTTTTTTTTTTACTACATTCAATTGTTTTCAGTTGATACTTTTTATTTGTGCAAATCTTTTATTTGACTGCAGTCTTGAAACAATCTGCTTGTATTTTACTCTGTAGATATGTTTCCCAATTTTTGTATCTTTTTTTGACTTTTTCCATACAGCATTTGTACTGTCTTAGGGAAATAAAACATATTCTTCTAATTCTTCTAATTTGCCTAAATACCATCTGAATTTTCAGATGCGATATGAAGTGAATGATATTTTTAAAATGTACTTTGGATAATCGGGGGAAAATTGTGAACATTTTGAATGAAATCTATACGTCAGTCAGAATAAAACTAAATTACAATTGTGAAAGTATTCTGATTATTATTTCTTGTTGCAGATGGCTCTTCTCACATGCTATGGTTTGACCTCAATATATGGATCAATATTCATCCTGTCTTTGTTCCATTCTGTAGTACTAACTTCTCATATCAAGGTAAGTGCTCATTGGGTCGATTCTTTTCCGTGACTGGCCGTGTTTCATGTAGTGGAATAATTCTGCCTTCAAATTCCTTTGATGTTTTGAACTCGTATATTTGCACGATTTCTTTTAAAATTCTTCAATTTTTCAAATCAATATGTTCACAGGAAGAACTTGATATTTTCATATATGTCAATATTCGACTGGCCATTATCATTGAAATGAAATCTTGGGATGACAACTTTTAAATGCCATTTGAACATGAATTAATATCATCTGCATTTGATCAACGTTTCCAGAATGATCAGTCGAATATAATCTATGATGGTTATGAAGCAGAATAACGCCAACTGTAGTTATAGGAGTATTTGGGGACGGGAAAGCGTTATACCGAAGTTCTCAGACAAACAATAACCAGGAGGGTTTGTATCCCTTAGTTGAGTTGGGCTAGTAGTTAATTAAGCTGATGAAAATCGAATATTGCTCCCGAAGGCTCATTAAATTGTTGTTTCTAGAGAACGAATAATCCATTTTGTGAAATGAATTGTTCATTGAAATACACATCCAGGAATTGGTCCTAAAAAGGGGCGTGGTATTATAGGTTACGACTTGTTTGATTGATGATCTATTTATTTTGTGGAAACTCATGATGAAATAAGAAAAGGAAGAAAAAATAACTTTTGTCCAGTTTCCACTAACACTTTACTACTTTATTACGACCGGTTTCGGCTTTTACACCATTTTCGAGTAACTACAGATTTCATCAAGTTCGTGAATATTTATAAATAAGAAAGTAATTAAAGAAAAGTTGGGTTTAAATTACCTAACTGATGTTTCAAAACAAGTTGGGAAAATACCTGGAATCTACCTGATGAGTCAATCTAATTTATCTAATAGGGGTTCATACAATCGGTGGGTCCAACTTTGTTATCAAAAGTCATAAATTCAGAAGTGGAGAGCTACATAATTCTAACTGGTCATTGAGGGTATCAAAATTGGGGTTTTTATTTATGATTCCTTCATCGGATAAGGCTTTGCAAGAAGAAATAAAAATCATAAAACAGATTGCAATAAATAACTAAATTCCAGTCTACTTAATTGATAAGATCATCTCCAATAAACAGCAGACAATGATCAGGAATGAATTATATAAAAATATGCTATTATAAGCTACTCGGGAAAACTCTCAGAAAATATTAAAAACTATTTTTCAAAATTTAATATAATAACTTCATTCACTAGTAGGAGTAATTTAGGGAATATACTATTCAATGCGAAACCCAAAAAGGATAAATGGAAAAAATCAGGTATATATAGACTGGAATGTGGTGATTGTACAGCAGCTTATTCAGGACAAACGGGAAGAAATTTTGAAATAAGGTACCGTGAACATGTGTTATCAGATAAAAAATCAGCTATATATAGACATTTGCAAGAAACGAATCATACAATAAATAAAAATAACATGAAAATCCTTCATACGTGCAATAAAGGAAGAGAAATGAACTTGTTGGAAGCCTTGGAAATAAACAAATTGACTAAAATCCCCAATTTTGATACCCTCAATGACCAGTTAGAATTATGTAGCTCTCCACTTCTGAATTTATGACCTTTGATAACAAAGTTGGACCCACGGATTGTATGAACCCCTATTAGATAAATTAGATTGACTCATCAGGTAGATTAGAGGTATTTTCCTAACTTGTTTTGAAACATCAGTTGGGTAATTTAAACCCAACCTTTCTTTAATTACTTTCTTATGTATAAATATTCACGAACTTGATGAAATCTGTAGTTACTTAAAAATGGTGTAAAAGCCGAAACCGGTCGTAATAAAGTAGTAAAGTGTTAGTGGAAACTGGACAAAAGTTATATTTTTTCTTTCTTTTCTTATTATAGGTTACGAATTGCTAACAACTTCATAGTATTCTACAGCCAGTATAATTTGAATTTCAATAGTAATATGAAGAAAAGACATGCTGGAGATTACAAGGAGTACCAAGTGTTGTTTTTACAAGTATAAAATATAAAATTTTGTTTGTTTGCTGGTAGATTAATCTGCCTAATCTTAGTAGTGTTTGTCAATTCAGTACAAATATTGCAATACATTTTTAACCGACTCCAAACATAGCCCAAAATTTGATTATTGCATAATATGTTAATAATGAAATGATAATAATGATAATATTGTCTTTAATTTTTTTTTTTTTTTTGTAAAATTTGTTTTTACTCCCATGTTTTCGGAGAAAACCCCTCAAAAGCAGAGCTTGTGCGAGCAAGGGAGATCCGGGACCTACAGTTTAAATAAAAGTGGAATCCGAACCACTTCAGCTCAGTGACACATGACCGGGGATCGAACCCGGACCGTCTGGGTGGAAGCCAAACACTCTATCACCTCGACCACTTCGCTGTGAGGTCTGAATTTTACAATCGATTTCAAACTAACTTCAAACATATCTCAGAACTGGTTACAATATTATTGGATGATATGTTATCCATATAATAATGACGTTTGTTTGTTGGGTAATTTAAATAAACACAAGACTTGAAAGTAGAAAATAATAATTCAAATAAAAAATGTTTTTTTGAATTTACCACGTTTTGAAACGGATTGAAAAATATTTAATAATTTCTCCTCGTCCTATACAGATTCATTAGCCATGTGGATTCCTAACCCAACCAGATTGTTCCGAAAATTTGTGATTGTGATTTTTTAAAGCAAAATAATTACACCTTGTCATCACGGATTCCGTCAAAATTTGTCTAAAATTCTAGTCCCTTTATTGCTTCTATACTGCTATACATCAACGATCTACCCCAATCAATGTACGATAACAGAGTATTAATTTATGCCGATGACACCACAAAGATTGTTTCTGCGGAGAATCTGCAAGAACTTGAGGCAATAGCCTATTAGTGGAGGCAGGAGAACAACATGTACGTCGAAAATATTTATCGCTCACATATGCCGCAAAAATTTCAGCCTCCAACAAACACCTGTCCTTCTATTATACCTTCTCAAATAACTTTTCCGCTATCTTCGAACAGAAACCACATGCACCACAGCCTTTCTATGTAAAAATATCCAAAATCAATCACAAATCGATAGACTTGCAGCACATTTCTTCCCATCAATGTAGAGACCCCCTCACCTTGGACCGTAAAAACCCCAAAATGCAACACAACTCTTAAAAATCTCCCAGAAACTGACACCCATCCACTTCTCATTCAGAAAGCCTTCCTTGAATTAGCTGCAGAATACAAAACTTATAACCACATCTACACAGACGCTTCGAAAACCGATGATAGAGTAGGGTCTGCAATAATTACCAAAGCCACTGGCCTCGTCTACAAACTGCCATCAACATCCAGTATCTTCACAGGAGAGGTATATGCCATTCTCAAAGCATTAGAGTACTGCAATAAATCTAGAGGAAATTCAGTTATCTTCACATACTTCCTAAGTGCTGTCGAAGGTGTCAAACAACTCTATCCTAAAAACGCACTACTCAGAATAAAAGCTTAACTCGGAAAACTGACAAGTGCTGGCAAATATGTCGAGATCGTATGGATTCCATCCCACACCGGAATCGCTGGAAATACAAGAGCAGATCAAGAAACTCGAGGGTTCATGACCAATCTGAGCGTACGCAAAATCAATAAAATACCACACGGAGACCTTTGCCGCGCAATAAAGATGAACATTTCGAAAGAGTGGGGAAGACAGTTGCAATCCTTGGAGACGAACGAACTGAAAAAGATTAACCCAAATCTTAAAACTCAAAATTACCATACGCTCACCCGCCAACAACAGGTTTCCCTTACAAGACTGAGAATCGGACACACTAGGTTCACACACCAACACCTGATAAAGAGGAGAGATCCTGAAACATGTGAATTCTGCAACGAAATCATCAGCGTTAAGCACATCCTATGCGATTGCCCAGGTCTGGAAGAAGAAAGAAGCAGCTCACAATTACATAAGCAACTTGAAAGTGTACTGGACGTTAATAATTTCAAATACCTTAACTCATTCTTGAAAAATACCAGTCTTGTCTATAAAATATAACACGTAACATGAAATATGTAAAATGTAATATGTGATATAAGATGTGAGTACTTATAATTTTGAATTTACAATCTTATATGACATTTCCAATTGTAGTCTCCTTGATGATGAAATAAAAGATTCCGAAAGCTTGGAAAAACTTAAAAGAGTTTCTTTTTACATCGCTGCAGGCCCTACAAACAGTTTAACACCTATATATATATATATATATATATATATATATATGTACATTACTAAGTTCATGGGTTGAACCGCGTTGAGAGTTTATAACTCGACGTTTCGGCTCCTGCTTTGGAGCCATTTTCAAGAGTGTGACTGCGAGGCCTCTATCTGCCTACTCCTCGAGTCGTGGTCTTGAGAGATATCAAGGTCTCAACCTGCCTACTCCTTGATCTCAAAAGACGATCCGATGTTGGTTGCACTGTAGTATTTATAGGTGGTTGGCTACCTGGAGGTGGGCGGGTCTTACGGGTTTTCTCGTTTGTCTTGTCTGCTGGTGCCTGCTGTGTAGTTGGAGTTAATGGGATAATAATTGATTGCGGATAAGTTTCACGTGGCCTGGTAATTACGGTTGGAAGAAGGGGCTTCCAAATGGGGTTCAATTTAACGAAAAACGGCCTGATTGCCTGAACATTAAAGATGATAGCCGTAAATTGAACCCCATTTGGAAGCCCCTTCTTCCAACCGTAATTACCAGGCCACGTGAAACTTATCCGCAATCAATTATTATCCCATTAACTCCAACTACACAGCAGGCACCAGCAGACAAGACAAACGAGAAAACCCGTAAGACCCGCCCACCTCCAGGTAGCCAACCACCTATAAATACTACAGTGCAACCAACATCGGATCGTCTTTTGAGATCAAGGAGTAGGCAGGTTGAGACCTTGATATCTCTCAAGACCACGACTCGAGGAGTAGGCAGATAGAGGCCTCGCAGTCACACTCTTGAAAATGGCTCCAAAGCAGGAGCCGAAACGTCGAGTTATAAACTCTCAACGCGGTTCAACCCATGAACTTAGTAATGTACATATTTCTGACCGCGGAAACCTTTCCGAACATTTTATTCGCCTCTATGGGGAGGAACTATTTTCACTGACTAAGATCTACAGCACTATCCTTCAGAGAAAATCTCGTTTGCTCTGCGACCTTGTCTTCTTGAAATCCTGTCGAGACCACAGCGTCATTCCAAAAGGCTTAATGCTGAAACACCACACCAAATCCGCATCTATTTCCAGAATCCTCAGGCACACGGGTTTCGCTCTCCTAAGAAACCACATCCAGACCACCAGACATAATTTACACAGAACGAATTCCAAATTACTTCAAGTTCACCTTCAAATCCATTCCTTTAACATTCATTCAACAATATGGGACACTTTCGATCGCATCTCTCACCAAAAAGCTCTCCACATCTCCTCCCAAAAAACTGAGACCCAAAAACGGAAGCTCTCCCGACTCATCGAAGTCCAGAACCCAAATCCGTCCACCCACTCGGACATTCAAGTCGTCAAGAACGTATCTGATTTTCCCATTTCTGATGCTGCACACTCAGCTCTTGCCAAAGGATTCAATTTTGCCGTCACCCCCAAAACCATTCCGGTAGAAAAGATCATTACCCAAACCGAAGAAGCCCTATTCAATCTACCAAGAAACGACGCCGAAAACATCAGGCGCGAAGTGGCCAAAATCTTATCTTCAGCCAAACCCCCGTCCACAAACCTTCGATCCGCTGAAAGACACGCCCTCAAAGAATTAAATCAAAATCCCGACATAGTCATTCTTCCAGCCGACAAAGGAAATACAACCGTCATCCTAAATTCGTCGGATTATTTCGACAAAATGAACTCCCTTATCAGTACAGATGAATACAAGAAAGTCCCCAATGATCCCACCACATACCTGGAAAAAACAACAAAAGCCCAGATCAATAAATCAAACCTTCCATCCGACGTCAAGTCCCTATTAATACCGAAGGAGAGATCCTCTCGAATCCCAAAAATATATGGCCTTCCTAAAATTCACAAAATCGGAACCCCTCTCAGACCCATTGTCAGTGCATTCAACTGCCCAACCCAACGCTTAGCGAAACATCTTTCTAACATTCTTCAACCTATAGTTGAAATATCCGAATCCCACGTGAAAAACTCCTACCACTTCATCAATCGAATTAAGGAATTCAACATATCTAACTCCGACATCCTAGTCAGCTTCGACATCGTCTCTCTTTTCACCAACATCCCTATTGACGAGACCCTCACCATATTACAAAACAAGCACGACATATCACAAGACATCCTCACTCTAATCAAACATTGTATGTCCAACACATACTTCACCTTCCAAAACTCTTTTTATAGGCAAATCAAAGGTGCCCCTATGGGATCCCCTCTCTCACCTGCGATTGCCAATATATTCATGGAAGATTTCGAAACCAAAGCCCTTTCATCAGCCACTCTTCAACCTTCCTGCTGGTTACGATACGTTGATGACACTTTTGTCATCTGGCCCCACGGGAGAGATACCCTGGATTCTTTCCTGACCCATCTGAACGAAGTACACCCTTACATTCGCTTCACGATGGAGATAGAAAGCAATTCAACTCTGCCATTCTTAGATGTACAAATCACTAAAAATCCTCAACAAGGTTTCTCGTACACGGTTTATAGAAAACCCACCCACACCAACCGATATCTCAACTCCAAGTCCCACCATCATCCCTCACAACTCAACTCAGTCGTAAATACTCTGATATCTCGCTCCATCCGACTAACCGACGACCACAACAGACAATCCGAACTTCACAACGTAAAACAAGCTCTCCTACAAAACGGATACAGACCAGACCACATAGACAGAAACATCCAAAAACAGCTTCAGAAACCATTAGTAACCAAAAACGAACCACAAGTTGAAGACCGTCCATCCAAAGTCTTCTTCCCTTACATCAAAGGGGTGACGGACAAAATCAGTCGACTTTTCAGAAAAGCAAATATCAAAACCATCTTTACCACAGAACAAAAACTATCACACCTCATCAGACCAACAAAAGACAAAATTCCCAACGAAGACCATGGTATTTACGAAATTCCCTGTTCTATCTGCCCCCACTCTTATATAGGAGAAACTTCGAAACAGATCCATTTTCGATCCTATCAACACTCCCTTTCAGTTAGAAATCGAGACACCAGCTCCGCATTAGCTCTTCATTTCATCCAAACGGGTCACCCCATAGATTTCGAGAAAACGAAAACCATCGCCCCAGTACGTTCAAGAACTTCTCGTTTTATCAGAGAAGCCATCGAAATCGAAAAACGGCCTGATTGCCTGAACATTAAAGATGATAGCCGTAAATTGAACCCCATTTGGAAGCCCCTTCTTCCAACCGTAATTACCAGGCCACGTGAAACTTATCCGCAATCAATTATTATCCCATTAACTCCAACTACACAGCAGGCACCAGCAGACAAGACAAACGAGAAAACCCGTAAGACCCGCCCACCTCCAGGTAGCCAACCACCTATAAATACTACAGTGCAACCAACATCGGATCGTCTTTTGAGATCAAGGAGTAGGCAGGTTGAGACCTTGATATCTCTCAAGACCACGACTCGAGGAGTAGGCAGATAGAGGCCTCGCAGTCACACTCTTGAAAATGGCTCCAAAGCAGGAGCCGAAACGTCGAGTTATAAACTCTCAACGCGGTTCAACCCATGAACTTAGTAATGTACATATTTCTGACCGCGGAAACCTTTCCGAACATATATATATATATATATATATATATATATATATATATATATATATATATATATATATATATATATATATATATATATATATATATATATCAGAAGGGTAGACAATACTTTAATCACCAGCTGGTATACCAAACTAGGTGCCTCAGGAAGATTCTTACACTATGAATCTTATCATCAACACAGACAAAAGATAAATCTAGTACTTGGTATGAAAAACAGAGTAATCAAAACAAGTCACAATTCATTAAGAACAATTAATCTCCAAAAACTTTTGCAACTTTTCATTAATAGTGGCTACCCACGAAAACTAGTGTATAAACTGATTTTCGGTAGATCCTCCATAGATATTGATCATTCTATTAATTCCAATAATAATGATAATAATATAATCAATAATTCTACTAGTAACAATTTATCTCTCTTTTCCACATATTCAATCTCTGAATTATAAGTTCAATAAATTGTTCTGCAAGATTCCGAATATCAAAATTGCTTATAAAAACCAAATGGTATTAAATAATATTTTCTCAAAATTAAAAGACAAAAATCCTGTATTAGACAACTCAAATTTAGTTTATTGCATCCCTTGTTCGCAATGTGAAAAGAAATATATTGGCTAAACTAAAAGGAAATTGAAAGACAGAATCTCCTCCCATAAAAGTGATATCAGAAATTAAAAAAAAACTTGTTCATTAGCTCATCACACCATTTCTTTTGACCATAACCCAAATTATGATAATGTGACTATCTTAGAACATGAATCCAATTTAAAAAAGAGAACCTTTCTCGAAATGACAAAAATTTTCAAAGAACCTAACTCAATGAATTCCAGAACTGATATTGATAATCTGAGCATAATTTATTCATATTTACTCAGTCGCTCTCCTTATGAGAGAGACCAAAATTCATTTTAATAATGTTCATGTTGGTACCCCTTAGTAATTGGTGTTACTATTTTCCATTTCACTGTATGTTGGCAACAAGGTCACTAGTAATATGTCATTGCTTGCCAAGTGTCAACTTCATTATTCATTTGTCATTGTCATTCATATACATCATTTCCTCTTTAATTCAACATGGCCTCCATAAGAGCCCTTGTGTAATTTTAAATTGTGTTTCTCAGTTATTTTAATCTACCATGATCATTTTAAATCATATTTTAAAAAAGTTTTGTCATTTTAATATTGTATCAAGAGTGTTGTCCGTTGTGACATGATATTTCATAAAGTACGGCGAGTGAAAGGGATTTATAACCTCACGTGCCAAATTTCTTTCAAATCAAATAATGTTTCAATTTCAATTCATTGTAGAGTTCCTGATGGAGAGCCAATAAATGACTCGAAAGCTTGAATAGAAAAAAGAGTACACTTATTTTCCATACCCTTGTTGACTGCATACCCGAATTTAAAGGATTCTTCTTTCACTTAGACAGTCGTCTAACCTTCACAACCTCTCTCTCTCTCTATATATATATATATATATATATATAAAAACTGAGTTTTGGAAAGTATCATAAAAAGAAACTTTTCCTTGAGGTTGCAGTCAATTGGGAACGGCCAGTGGATAGAGAAACTCTTTGTTAAATTGTCTAGCTTTCGAAAATTTTATTTTCTTTATCAAGACATCTGTAAAACACAAAAAAGTCCAATTTGTAAAAAATGTGACTTTAAGTTATAAAAAACAACTTACTAACTCGAGGTTGCTATTAAGAAGATCACAGTGCACTTCATTATTAAAATATCTTACACAACAGTTTGTACAAACAAATTAAAATATACTATGAGCAATATTCGAAAATCAATCATGATTCAAATATATTTTAGTCGGCACCATTTTGATATATATATATATATATATATATATATATATATATATATATATATATATATATAAAAATCAGGATGGATTTAGCGAGGGGCAATACTATATTTATATATATGTATATGTTATAGTACCACCGCTAATAACCCTCGTGGTTGATGCAGATGCTGAAATGAAAATATATATAAAAACAAATGAAGAATATCTCATGCCAAAGAAAATTCAAATGTTCAATAAAAAAACATCTTATTCGCTAGATGAATATACTCAGTCTATTCAATCACTACGCTGACTTATTCTTGAATCTACATTGTTTTTGCATTTTTATTTTTACTGTTACTTTTTATATAAACCTTTTGGTAATTTTTATATATACACTTATTTGTAATGATATTCTGTTATCTTGTGTAGTATGTCCCAATAGTATTACCTATTTATATTGACCTATCCTTCATAATCATGATCTATAATGAATATTGAACATATCTATCAATTACAGTGAAAATGGTGTGGAATGGAAAATACAGAATATACAGTGAATATTTTCCATTGAAATTTTAACTAAAAGTCCCAAAATTCAAACTTCATTGTGAAAAGAAGCTATGACGGAAACTTTATTCTAAAAGCCCATTTTGCCGAAGAATAGTCCTTAGAATCACTTACTAACTGATTTTTCTTGGATTTCATTCATCTGATGTGTTTTTCTCTTCATTAGTATCAGAAGGGAAAAAGTCTATACTTTCCATAGTTTATGCTGGGAAGTAAAACTTGAAGGAAATGTCCTCTCAATGATAGAGTTCGCTCGATTCATATTTTGCTGTATTTCCATTATTCTGTATTTTCCGAAGAGGTTCGAAATGTTTGTGTCTGTATCAAAACTCTTCAACTAAATCCAGTAAACTGGTTGTTATGAAATTTCATTTCGCAAGTAATAGGAAAAAACATTCTTTAGAGAAGTTGAAGATGAGTTGGTCGAAACGTCAAATAATACCATATCCCTCAGTGCTGCTGAATTGAATTTTAACATTTGTCAGTGTCGAAATTGGTCTCTTCTTCAATTTGCACAAAATGAATCCTTTATCATAGAAATTGAATCTTATCTTATGATATCATTCGTTTCCATCGGCAATAAGAAAATGTGTCGAAGCCATTTCCATGTCGATCGCGAGAACATTTTGATGCTGATGCATACATTGTGGCGAAAGCATTTTCACGACATATCAGAAAGAACACAATACACTTGGGGTCTACAGGATTTGCTTACTCCTTCCATTATCCATTTTATCAAGATTCAAGAGAGAACTTTATTATGGAAATTTTAACAATATCCTGTTGCGAGAGTATGATTGGCAAGTACGCGTTGCTTTGAAAGTTCAGCTTTCCAATATTCACTCATGTGCGCATTTTGTTGAATACATTTACTCCTTCGGATCAGCTTCACGAACAGTAAAACTTCATTTTCCTATTTTTCATCATCAGCAGTCTGCATTGAGTTCATTCAAATGGAGGATACAAGTGGGCTAGGTGACAGGACTAAATATCTTTTCCAAGTGAAATTTATATGTCAGGAATAAAAATCAAATATTCAGTATTACTTTTAACATTCATCTGATGATCGAAAAATGCTTTGTTTTTCTCAATCATTCTACTACAAGAAGAAAATTGCAATGATTTTTTATTTAAAAAATCATTCACTGTCCTCGGAAATGAAATACTGGACAACTATGGTATATAATAATAATAATAATTTGTTTATCCCATTAGCACTATACAGGCCGTTTCTTTTATCATGTGGTAACATTGCTATATTCTAAACCGTAACAGATACGAAGACAATTAAATGGGAGAAAAGGTAACTATTGTGGAGAATAGTACAATGGTCAAAGAAAATTTACAGGGAGTCTCGCCCTTCCCGAGTTATACAGGAAAAACCAAAAATGCTGTTATTTGTTTTTTACGAATAGAACTGTTATTTCTGAAAATATAAAAAAAATTATAAGGAAAGTTTTAATGTATTCTAAATGTACTATAAAAATGTAACAATGAATCGTTGATTAAACGTTTCGTGTCAACACGGCCACCATCAACATTTCTTTTTCAAATACGGACCTGTCTATTTTAGAACAAATATTGATAAAGCGATAAAATCACAATTCAGTGGTATATCACACTTGATATTTTTATAACGTTTCATTTAAAATAACTAGCATCCTCAGTGACAACAATTTTTAATTACGGTCCTGTCGTTAGTTCTTTTGTAAATTATTTTGATTTCTTCAAAACCTATTCAACTATTGGCATACTTCAGACTTCACCCAATAATTTCGATAAGAAGATACCCCAACACAACGAACATTCGTATTTTTCCATCTTGGGCATTTTTGTATTACAGAAATCCTTGTTTCAAGGCTGATTTCTTCTGAATCAATTATCATACTGAATATTTCTATAATTCTCAATCCTGGAAGTAACGAAAATATTAGTTTTTGGTCAAAATACGACTATTGTGTGATATGGTACAATTAAATAGCATCTCACTTCATTTACCATTTTTAAACAAGTAGGCTTTGCTTGGTTTCTATGGCAGGACAAATAAATGAGTTGTTGATACGTGTTAAGAACTGTCAGTCGTTTATACACTCAGTCATATCAAAGATGTATTCAAATGACGAAAGGACTGAATCAAATAGCAATCCTCTTTTGGCAAAAAATATGTATGGTGAGCTATACCCAAATCGTCGTATTCCAAACATTCAAATGTTTAGACGATTAGAAAGAAATTTGAGAGACTGTGGTGCATTTGATAGAAATAAAACTAGAAAATGTGTTGTTACTGGAAGTATGCGGAACCAAATAAATGTTTTAGGTAAGCAAATATTACTTCATAAAGATTAACAAAGTGACGAAAATATTTTTTTTCAATTTAGGATTGGTCAGTTACAAAAATATTTCTAATCAAGATTGTTCTTTACGAGAAATTGCCCACGAACTAGGGATTTCTGTAAAATCTACCAGAAATATTTTGAAAAAGAACAAATAAAAATGCTACAGGTTACGCAAAGTTCATCACCTCAATGAAAGGGATTACGGAAGGAGAGTACGATTTGCGATGTGGTTGAAACGTAGAAATAGGGAAGTTGGAAATATTTGTAATAAAATAATATGGACGGACGAATCAAAATTCACCAACAATGGTTGGTTTAACAGAAATATCCATTATAGGTGGAATAATACAAATGAACATTTACATAGAGAAACCAATTTCTAGGAAAGGTTCGGAATAAATGTTTTGTTGGGAATTTTGGGAACAAACATACTAGGTCCTTTCTTTTATGACGAGCATTTGAATGGTGGAATGTATTTACATTTTTTATCCAATGAGTTTGATGGCTACTTAGATGAATTGCCACTGAACATCCGCCGTGAAATACAATATTTTCAACAAGACGGTGCCCCTCCCCATAATGCAGCAATAGTAAGGGAACATTTAGATGCAATATTCCCAAGAAAATGGATTGGAAACAATGGACCAATTGCCTGGCCAGCTCGATCCCCAGACCTGACTCCTTTAGATTTTTTTGTCTGGGGATACATAAAGGATAAAGTTTTTTCGACAACTAGTACAGATATCGACCATCTCAAACAAAAAATAAGAGATGCATGTAATAGCATTACACCCATCATGCTAGAAAATGGCCACAGAAATTGTATGGACAGACAACGTATGTGCATTCAACAAAGAGGTCGGCAATTCGAGCATTTAATGTAGGTTATCATGAAGAATTCATTTTCTGTATTAGTTTTATTTTCAATCAAAAATTCAATATGAAATAAATTGTTTTCTGTTTGTTTGATTTCTTCTACTGTTAAGTAAGTTTATTTCCGAGGTAAATTGCTATCGTTCGTCTCTGAAACTACAGATTTCTTTTATTATAGTGTAAACATAATTTTAATAGATACATTTATTCAAAGCGTCACTGATAATTTTTATATCGGAGAGTTAGGTTTTGTGGAATCCATAAACGACCTAACGACAGGACCGTAATTAAAAATTGTTGTCACTGTTGATGTTAGTTATTTTAAATGAAACGTTATAAAAATATCAAGTGTGATGTACTACTGAGTTGTGATTTTATAGCTTTATTAATATTTGTACTAAAATAGACAGGTCCGTATTTGAAAAGAAATGTTGATGGTGGCCGTGTTGACACGAAACGTTTAATCAGAGATTCATTGCTACATTTTTATAGTACATTTATATAATTATAATATAATAAACTTTCCTTTTCCATTTTTTTATATTTTCAGAAATAACAGTTCTATTCGTAAAAAACAAATAACAGCATTTTTGGTTTTCCCTGTATAACTCGGGAAGGGCGAGACTCCCTGTAAATTTTCTTTGACCATTGTACTGTTCTCCACAATAGTTACCTTTTCTCCCATTTGATCGTCTTCGTATCTGTTACGGTTTAGAATATAGCAATGTTACCACATGATAAAAGAAACGGCCTGTATACATGGTATCGGACATATCAAAAGATTAAATCTTGATACATATACAAAACGAAATAGATATATACTGTTATGAAATGTAGTATATGACAACAGAATACTCAAAAAAGTTCGAAATTCATTTAAAACAGCAGAAAACCCTAGCAGATACTATACCTGCAATCTGAAATAGTTTAACGTATCAGCAGAACACCAAAATTTGAATTAAAACCAGCCACAAACTCAGCATTTCAAAATTTGACACAAAAACATCAGAGTACGATTCCAGTCTACACAGCAAGTGAATTCTTCCAAGTACAGCAGTTTTCCCTGAAATGAATATTATATTAGAAACCAAATATACAGGGTGATCCAAAAGTACTTTGACAAACTTCAGGAGGTGATTCCTCACAATATTCTAATATGAATTACCCAAATAAATATATGTCCGGAAACGCTTCGTTTCAAAGATACAGGGTGTTGAAGTTTTATTTTTATTTTGGTTTTTTTCAAATAACTCTTGAAATACTGAACTTAATTAAACGAAACTTGGTAATAAGAGGTTTTTGAGGTGTCGAATTCGAACCTGATGGTATTATTGCTCGTACTCGTAGGAGGCGCCACCAACACGTCTTTTTCTTTTTTGAAGATTCATAACTTTTTTGAGTGTTCTTCTAGCACATTTTTCAGTAAAACAATCGATTCCTCTATCATATCTACGTAAAAAAGCTACCCTTGTTACAGATGTATATATATAAATATATTATATATATATATATATATATATATATATATATATATATATATATATATATATATATATAAGTGAAAATAGAGTATATTTCGTTTTAATTCCGAGAGTTCTAACCTTTGACAGCTGTTTCGTGCTAACACACTCATCAGAAAGGATTTATGGAGCTCTCGAAATCAAAACGAATCCACTCAAGAATTAATACCGTGAGGCAAGACAGAATATAACAGGAAGTTATTCATGACATCTACAGTCACTAGTGGACAAACCTCTACTTTTGGATTCCTTGGTTCGTGTCAAATTAAGTTTCAACTATTAATTCTTGAGTGGATTCGTTTTGATTTCGAGAGCTCCATAAATCCTTTCTGATGAGTGCGTTAGCACGAAACAGCTGTCAAAGGTTAGAACTCTCGGAATTAAAACGAAATATACTCTATTTTCACTTAGATTCTGCTTGCGTTCCTCATAACTTATTAGAAACTTGATTGAACCTTGGGTTGGTCAGAACAACGAATTGTTGGCTGCCTGTCAATTTGTGGACAAACCTCTACTTTTGGATTCCTTGGTTCGTGTCAAATTAAGTTTCAACTAGTGACTGTAGATGTCATGAATAACTTCCTGTTATATTCTGTCTTGCCTCACGGTATTAATTCTTGAGTGGATTCGTTTTGATTTCGAGAGCTCCATAAATCCTTTCTGATGAGTGCGTTAGCACGAAACAGCTGTCAAAGGTTAGAACTCTCGGAATTAAAACGAAATATACTCTATTTTCACTTAGATTCTGCTTGCGTTCCTCATAACGCATTAGAAACTTGATTGAACCTTGAGTTGGTCAGAACAACGAATTGTTGGCTGCCTGTCAATTTATGGACAAACCTCTACTTTTGGATTCCTTGGTTCGTGTCAAATTAAGTTTCAACTAGTGACTGTAGATGTCATGAATAACTTCCTGTTATATTCTGTCTTGCCTCACGGTATTAATTCTTGAGTGGATTCGTTTTGATTTCGAGAGCTCCATAAATCCTTTCTGATGAGTGCGTTAGCACGAAACAGCTGTCAAAGGTTAGAACTCTCGGAATTAAAACGAAATATACTCTATTTTCACTTAGATTCTGCTTGCGTTCCTCATAACGCATTAGAAACTTGATTGAACCTTGGGTTGGTCAGAACAACGAATTGTTGGCTGCCTGTCAATTTGTGGACAAACCTCTACTTTTGGATTCCTTGGTTCGTGTCAAATTAAGTTTCAACTAGTGACTGTAGATGTCATGAATAACTTCCTGTTTTATATATATATAAATATATATATATATATATATATATATATATATATATATATATATATATATATATATATATATATATATATATATATATATATATATATATATATAATTTAATGTTTCTGCACGAAGCTCTAAAACCAAACTTTTTAATAGTTGTCAGTGCTCTTTTCTGGCATATAAATATTTTTTTCTTCTGAGTTGCTAGTACCATAGAAAATATATATATATATATATATATATATATAAATATGTTCCAGTGACTGTAAAACAGTCGAAAACAATCCTTTAGGAACTCACTATAACTTTGTATAGATTGTATGGCATATGTCCGACAGAAAACAACTACTTCTCTGGTTAATACCTCGACAGATATTGGATTATATCTGTCAGACATATGTGCAAAGATCCTTACTTTGAAGGAACAACTTTGCAAGAGCTCTCAGAGGCAGACAGCAGGACACCGCCTGATCCAAACAAGGAACCAACTGCAGACCGGTTTCGGGATGAAGTCCCTCATCAGTGCAGTCCTGGTTATCACGGTTGTATACACGCGGGGGCCCGGTGCCCGTCATCGTTCGCCGGGATGAACACTGCAATCGCTTACAGGATCAACCACGGCAACAGATTAGAGAGCGCTCCAGAAAGACATTTCGGATGCGAAATGGTATATGCTGAATACTTGTTTCAAGGAGCAATAAATGTTCCAGTGACTGTAAAACAGTCGAAAACAATCCTTTAGGAACTCACTATAACTTTGTATAGATTGTATGGCATATGCATATGCATATGCATATTGCTCCTTGAAACAAGTATTCAGCATATACCATTTCGCATCCGAAATGTCCTTCTGGAGCGCTCTCTAATCTGTTGCCGTGGTGGATCCTGTAAGCGATTGCAGTGTTCATCCCGGCGAATGATGACGGGCACCGGGCCCCAGCGTGTATACAACCGTGATAACCAGGACTGCACTGATGAGGGACTTCATCCCGAAACCGGTCTGCAGTTGGTTCCTTGTTTGGATCAGGCGGTGTCCTGCTGTTTGTCTCTGAGAGCTCTTGCAAAGTTGTTCCTTCAAAGTAAGGATCTTTGCACATATGTCTGACAGATATAATCCAATATCTGTCGAGGTATTAGCCAGAGAAGTAGTTGTTTTCTGTCGGACATATGCCATACAATCTATACAAAGTTATTGTGAGTTCCTAAAGGATTGTTTTCCACTGTTTTACAGTCACTGGAACATTTATTGCTCCTTGAAACAAGTATTCAGCATATACCATTTCGCATCCGAAATGTCCTTCTGGAGCGCTCTCTAATCTGTTGCCGTGGTGGATCCTGTAAGCGATTGCAGTGTTCATCCCGGCGAACGATGACGGGCACCGGGCCCCCGCGTGTATACAACCGTGATAACCAGGACTGCACTGATGAGGGACTTCATCCCGAAACCGGTCTGCAGTTGGTTCCTTGTTTGGATCAGGCGGTGTCCTGCTGTCTGTCTCTGAGAGCTCTTGCAAAGTTGTTCCTTTAAAGTAAGGATCTTTGCACATATGTCTGACAGATATAATTCAATATCTGTCGAGGTATTAGCCAGAGAAGTAGTTGTTTTCTGTCGGACATATGCCATACAATATA
Organism: Chrysolina oricalcia; assembly: GCA_944452925.2. Lineage (NCBI taxonomy): Eukaryota > Metazoa > Arthropoda > Insecta > Coleoptera > Chrysomelidae > Chrysolina > Chrysolina oricalcia. The sequence continues at coordinate 2,131,793 of OX101816.2, forward strand.
TACAAAGTTATAGTGAGTTCCTAAAGGATTGTTTTCGACCGTTTTACAGTTACTGGAACATTTATTGCTCCTTGAAACAAATATTCAGCATATATATATATAATATATATGTGATTTTCGAAATAAATTTTATTATTATTATTATCTTTTCGCGAAGTGTTCGCGCAAATCGCGAATCATTGAGTTTTCCATCAAAGCCCGGAAAATCAACGAAAACCGGGTCTTCAAGTTCCGAGTTCTCACTTGTTATCACTTTTATTATTATCATCTGATATCCACTAATCATAATCATACGTTGTAGGCGAATATGGCTGTGAAAGAAGTAAGACAAAGATCTTCCAAAAAAACTCAGAACTTTGTGCTCAATGTCTGAATTGCTCCATTTTGTGTTTATGTTTTGAGAATCTCCAGCATTTTCTCTGCTACATCAGAAAACATTACAAATCCCTAGCGACATGAATGCACTTAGTAATTCATAAACAAGATTTCCATGTAATTCCAGCGGATGTTGTGGCGAATAAAGTTTCAAATATACATATATTTAAATAAATCCTTGAATGCTTCCCAGCCTACATAATAATATACACTACTGAATCCAATTTGGAATTCAAAACGTGGTACCGAAGGCATCCACAGTGTTTCATGAATATCTGCGCAATTTACCCCTTGCACGAAGCCTTGTATGAAACAATCCGGAAAACATCTGGAGCATGAAACCTTTATATTTAGCAACGATAAAAGGAGTTTTCGTTTTATTATTCCTAGGGTTGCGGAATTTACTCAATCTGTAAAGGGTGAAATGTCGAGTTATGTCACAACGCAATTAAATTGAACGCTTTGATTAATGTCAAGGTGCCTTGGTGCATTCCATTCATTCCTGTTATCTCATCTGTCAAGAGAAGCTAAAATTTCATTTATCCACGGCTTTTAGTGAATGTAATAATTTTTGAATGTAATAATTTTTGATAATAAACTACTCAACACTAATTTTGTCGCACTCCAAAATTTTGACCATATTTAAATCCGAATAACTTTTTTCTGCATTGAACAATTTGAATTCTGTAAACTTTGTTCGGTAGCCCAGTCCTTCAGCTATAATCTCGTACTTCTTCAAAAGATAAGGTTTTCCGCATAAAATCGCTACAGAAAAAATTTTGTTTTTCAAATTTGACAGCAGCGGCATTAAGATGAACTCATTACCTCAAGACATTTTTCGAAATGTCTTATTATCTCTCTTGTTTACAGGGTGATCTCAAAAAATTAGCTTTTTGGTTTTGCAGTCATAACTTTTTTCCTCGTTAACCGATTTTCAAAATCTCCGGCTCATTTTGAAGCTGAAACTTCAAATGGAGAGATATAAAGATCAGAATAGACTCTAGATGAAGTTTGAATATCAAGGGTTTCCTCAAAGGTGACCTAAATCTGAAACACCCTCAAAATCCGGTTGGGAGGAAAATTAAATGAAAATCAACTTGTTTTCGGAATGATCATCCATTCTGAATACGTCCAGATCTTTCTTGCTGTCAGTAGTCAAGAATTGTGCTTGAAAAAACCCAATTGTAACTGCAGGATTTTGAAAAAAAAAATCAACCCATTGTTCGCCTGAAATGCATGGCCCGTAACCAAGGTAACAAGAATCACAATCAATGACTGACAAGCTAGGTTCGACGTCAATTTTGATTCGTTTGCATAAAAAATAATTATTATATCGATGCCGCATCTAACGCCCGACCAGCTTGAACTAATTCCACGAATGACGAAACAAGGATTATCTACCCTCCAATTTGCCAATCTGCTTGGAACAACAGTTAGATCCGTCCAAAGGGCCCACGTCCGAGCTAACGCTGGGGATATTCAGTATCGACCTAGGGGGCCAAGAAGTGGTACAAGAAGAAGAAGAACTCCCGCTCAAGACCGCCTTATTGGAAGATTGGTACGGCGGACTCGGACTTCAACCGCCCCCAAAATTCGTCGTGAATTGATCGATGCTACGGGAATTCAGGTTTCAAGTCAGACAATCCGACGCCGGATCCACGATCTTGGATTACACGCAAGGAGACGAGCTGCCTGCTTCTTACTGAAACCTGTTCATCGAGCAGCAAGACGATTATGGGGGGAAGAACATCAAAACTGGGGAATAGCAGAGTGGAATAGGTGTACGTTAACGGATGAGAGTAGGTTCAACTTGTTTCGAATGTATGGTCGTGTATTGCTTTGGACAGGCAGGAATGAAAGGTTTTTGGAAGGAAATATGGAGGCGAGGGTGGCTTTTGGAGGTGGAGGAGTGACTGTGTGGGATGGAATATCGATGAATGGTAGGAGTGAATTGGTGATTCTGAGAGGAGAGAGTATGAACGGTGAGAGGTATAGAGATTTATAACATATATAACATATATAACATCTCTCAGTAAAGTAGTTGAAAAAATTCTAAAAAGTAGATTAAATAAATTCTTGAATAAATATAACCTTCTATCAGCATCCCAGTTCGGCTTTCGAGAACATAAATCTACACAAGACGCTATTCATGTTTTAACAAATGACATTTACGAATGTTTAGACAAAAACATTCCATGTTTAGGCGTATTTGTAGATTTAAGTGCGGCTTTCGACACAGTTGACCACACTATGCTTCTAGCCACAATGGATGATATAGGAATACGAGGTACAGCAAATGACTCACTCAAAGATTATCTGACAAACAGAAAGTAAAAATCCGAAATGATACAAGCTTGGAAGAAATGATCACTTATGGTGTTCCTCAGGGGACAGTGTTGGGACCGATGTTGTTCACAATATACTTAAACAACTTATTTTTGCAAGAAAATTCTGGAAAAATCTTAAGCTTTGCTGATGACACAGTCATTGTTTATAAAGAAAATAATTGGTATGATTTAAAGACAAAAACTGAAAATGATCTGAATAATTTAAAAGATTGGTTTGATAGCAGACTTCTCTCAATTAATTTCAGCAAAACTCACTACCTGCCATTCAGTAGTACAGAAACGTCTCTTCCAGACTTTGACTTAACCGTTCAACAAAATTTGCATATTAGACCTGTAAAAAAAATTAAATATCTAGGTATTTTCTTGAACCCTCACCTGAGATGGGATCAACATATTATATACCTTACTTAAAAACTACGCTGTATTCTGTATAGATTTAAGCAGGTAAAAACATATCTTGATTTAAAGCAAAAAAAAAAATAGTTTATCAAAGCTTAGTTGAGTCTCACTTGAATTATGGGATTATAGGATGGGGAGGAGTTTCACGAACCTACTTGAATATGCTTGAAATCTCGCAAAAAAGGTTTCTAAGAATGATACTGAATCAAGACTACAGATACCCAAGTGACTCTCTATATGCTGAAAAAGAAATGTTCGATATAAGACAGCTCTATTCTATTCAAGCACTGGTTATGCAACACCTGAATAAAGCACAGCTGAATGTTCTGACCCACTGGTATTCTACCAGACAAAAACATAAATATATTACCCCATTTATGAAAAAGGCAATAGGCCAAAAAAGCTATAATTATATTGCTCCAAAGCTATACAACTTCCTACCTGACTCTCTGAAGACTGAAACTTCCTTCTTGGTATTCAAAAAGCAGTTGAAAAAATTCATAAAGGATATTGAAAGAAAGCAAATCCATAAAATGATTGAAGGCTAAAAAATAATAACTCGAGAAATATTTTGATGAAAAATTTCAGTTAGCACGTAAGGAAAAAAAAGGTACCAACAATCGAAACTATCAAAATATACATTTTTATTCTATTTTAATTTACATTTATTATCTTTTAATCACATTAACATTATTATAAGTAACTAAAATATTTTATTACCCGTTTTTTTGTACGTAGACAGTATTTATATTTTATATAGTGTTTTATACTACTTGTTTGTACTAATTTTTTATACTACTTGTTATATGTTTACCCAAATATTCACCCACACACAGGGCTTGCCCTCAGTGGGATACCAATTTATTCATCTATACTTTATTGTATTTTCGTATTTATGTTCAATGTTATGCTTTAATTATATTATTTTACCTGTATATCGTGAATCGAAATGATGAATAAATATTATTATTATTATTATATTATTATTATGTATGAGAGAAATCGTGGTCCCTTGCGCCGCAAATATCGGCAACAACTTTCTTGTGAATGTGATTCTTGTTACCTTGGAACAATGGGTTGATTATATTATTTTCTTTTCAAAATCCTGCCGTTACATTTGGTTTTTTTTCATGCACAATTCTTGACTACTGACAGCAAGAAAGATCTGGACGTATTCAAAATGGATGATCATTCCGAAAACAAGTTGATTTTCATTTAATTCTCCTCCCAACCGGATTTTGAGGGTGTTTCAGATTTAGTTCACCTTTGAGGAAACCCTTGATCTTCAATCTTCATCTTGAGTCTATTCTGATCTTCTTATCTCTTCATCTAAAGTTTCAGCTTCAAAATGAGCCGGAGATATTGAAAATCGGTTGACGAAAAAGTTATGACTGCAAAACCAAAAAGTAAATTTTTTGAGATCACCCTGTAAACAGAAGAGATAATAAGACAATTCGAAGAATATCTTGAGGTAATGAGTTCATCTTCATGCCACTGCTGTCAAATTTGAAAAAAAAATTTGTTTCCCCATTTGGGATCCTTTTGAAAATTCAGAAATTTTGCACAGTTTCAGATAATACCCTGTAGCGATTTTATGCGGAAAACCTTATGTTTTGAAGAAGTACGAGATTATAGCTGAAGGACTGGGCTAGCAAACAGTATTTGCAGAATTCAAATTGTTCAATGCAGAAAAATGTTATTCAGATTTTAATATTGTCAAAATTTTGGGGTGCAACGAAATTAGTGTTGAGTAGTTTATAATCTCTTAAGTTAGAATATTTATTCTCAAATACTTGCTTCTCATGTGTGTTACATGCATTTTTATTTTCTTACAGATGAATATACTGTAAGGTTAGCCTAGACAGTGGCTCATGCAGAAAATAGTCGGTTTTGTAATGATTATTTCATTCATGATGAAATAGACCACTCAGACACTATTTTTCGAATATATTTTGTTTAAACAAGTGATTATTTCACAAGAGCTGTATAGCAGTTGAATTTCCATCCTCCATATTGGTTTTCGCTGTGTCGTTTTTCAGGGATTCCTATAATTCTTGGCAATAGTTCATGAAGAAACAATAATTTCTTAATCGTTTGAATGACCTTATATTGATTTTTATCCATTTTCGATTGGATTTCTAGACAAATATTTTGACATAAGGCCCGTTCTCAGGGTTGATCAAATAAACAAATTGAAAAACCAGCGGGAGCAGCTAAGTTGAAAAATCGAAAACTGCACTTGGCAAACATTTTTATGCTACGGAAAATCCTCACTTAATCTAATAAGCGAGACATCAATATCGTTTCTTTTTGAATATGTGGTGTTTTTTGTTAGATAATAAATTACTGGCACGTATTTTATTGATGGAAACCTGACTGCAGTAAAATATTTAGATATACTGCGGACGTATTGGATGTTCTCCCAATAGAGTTTCGTGTTAACGGAATCTGGTTTTAACAAGATGGATGTGGTCCACACAATTCAAGAATGGTCACAGATTATTGAGATCAGACTTTTCCCAATTCATGGATTGGAACAAGAGGTCCAGTGGCGTGGCCTGCCAGATCTCCGGATCTGAATCCATTAGATTTTTATTCGTGGCGGCATCTCAAAAATAAAGTGTATAATACAATGAATGAAATTCTCTGTGAAAAGGTTGAAGATGCATTGAACGATGTCCAAGGAGAAGCAATAAGCCATTGCAAAGGAGATATCAATATCGGATTCGCCAAGTGTATTGAAGAAAATGGTGGACATTTCGAACAATTAATCAATTAATCAATGACATTTTTGAATAATAACATGTCACGTGATCGCTAGAATGGCGGCAAAATGAAAAAAATTGTAATGCAAAGGCAAAAAAGGGGTAAGATGGCAAGATATCAAAAAAAGTTATTTGAAAAAGTCACTTAGAATTCAATTCTATACACATAAGAGATCATTAAAAAAAATTGAAAATAGCAATTTTTTTAAAAAATATTTTCCCATCTATTTAAAAATATTATTTTTTTTTCTCATGAATAGCTTGACTATACTGAAACATTTGCATTTTAATGATAATGACAAAACTTTCTCATTTTCTCCACACCAGAGGGCACTAAATTGAAAAAATGGGAATTTTGTCAGAACCCTTGCTGTTACATCGGTTCGTATCTAACAGTTATATCCGAATTCCACGACCGTTGTGATGACATGACACTCCAAAATCATGGTAATTTCCATATTATAATCAAGTTCCGATGATAATCGTGCATGAGCGTTTCACTTCGCACATAAACTTGAAAATAGTGCGTCAAATTAAAGATTCTTAAAGTTTATGTGCAAAGTAAAACGCTCATACAGCATTATTATTGAAACTTGATTAAAATCAGGAAACATGATGTTTCTAGATTGCCATATCAACACAATAGTCTTGGAATTCTGATATAAATGTTAGATAAGAACCAATGTAACAGCGAGGGTTCTGGCAAAAACCAATTTTTTTAATTTAGTGCCCTCTGGTGTGGAGAAAATGAGAAAGTTTTGTCATTATCATTAAAATGCAAATGTGTCAGTATAGCCAAGCTATTCATAAGAAAAAAAAATAATGTTCTTAAATAGATGGGAAAATATTTTTAAAAAATTGCTATTTTCAATTTTTTTGAATTATCTCTTGAAACTCCGTTTATGTGTATAAAATTGAATTCTAAGTGACTTTTTCAAATAACTTTTTTTGATATCTTGCCATCTTACCGCTTTTTTTGCCTTTGCATTGCAATTTTTTTCATTTTGCCGCCATTCTAGCGATCACGTGACATGTGTCAAAATCGATTTTTAGGTTATCGGACATGCAAAAACTTTTCCCCAGAATATTTTTTCCAATACTCCAATAATAAAATTTTTTCCCATATGGTACATACTTTTCGGCGGTCACTGTATATTATCGCTCTTGTTGATGTTTAATTTTTGGAGAATTAAAAAGGTTCTGGAGAATTGACTTTATTTTTCTATTTTACTCTGTTGAAGGATAACCGAAAAATCTAAATGATCGATTTTTGGTTTTTTGAATAAATGAAAAAGTGGTAGAGGTTTAAACAATTAAATTTTATTTTTCGCTGATTTCTTGTTGATCAGTTACTCATTTATCTTATCAAACTTTTTTTTTCTCTCACATGCATAAACAATATCAGATATGTACCAGTTATTAAATTCAACTGTTTTTTGTTGTTATTGTGTTTGATTCAACTGAAGATGACGGAAACTAACTGTAATTTAATAAAAAATGTATTACTGTCCATATTACCCGAAACCTGTCTTCAAATTGCATGATACACCTTTGGATTCAGAATGGTCCGTATTAAAAAAAGTTGAGGGTGGTCCTGAGAATACGAAACGTTGGATACAAAATCTAAAGAGGTAAAATCAAAGAGAATTTACCCTCGAAAGAAAAAGCTCGAAAATATTTTTTGATATTGATGAAAATAAATGAAGTACAACGATAGATTATGCACTCAGATGTGCAACTTTTTCTTCATTTAACCGACCTTCTTACTAATATGGTTTCGAAGATACCCACACAATCCCATTCAAAAAGTGGCCACCCTGTATAGGAAAAATTCGAAGGGTAAGAGTACATACCGAACATTTTAGGATATTTATTATTCGAATTTTCAAAATCAACGATTCAATGTGATTGTTAGTACCTGCGACCTGCAAGTTTTTCTTGACTGCAACGATGATTTATCTTCCTCTTGTTTACACAGAGTCGCGATCCTTTTCTGAATACATTACTTTTCGAACCCCCTTCTGTACTCTTGAAATATGTAGAGGAACAATACACATTTTTATTGTGTTATTTATATTTTATTCATACAAATTGTTGCGTAATTATTTTTCATACAAGATAAATTTAATTAATATACACCTTCTTGATTTTTTTGACAATCCTTTCATCGAACAGTTCAGAGTTGTATAGCAAAGTTTCAATCCTACAGCCATGTCTAGCTTGATGTAGATGAGCTTCCACCATTTCAAAATAGATGGCATCACAATAAGCCGATTATTGGCCAACATACTGTTACATAACTGTTTACATAAAACCTTTTTGATTGAACGAACCATAATCGTTCCGTTGATTTTTTCACGACCTTTAATACACGTGATGGGTATTTCGACCCCCATATAAGCACTGAAACTGCGGTAATTAATGTGGAAACTTCACGAAACTGAAACCCTCAAGTCAAAGTTGCCTTTTAATTTACTTTAATTGGGCTGGCTTGCCGGAATGGCTGTGTATATCCTTTCCTAATTGCATTTAACATCACGAATTTCCAATTAGGCTTCTAACCAACGATTCTGAAGATAATGGTTCTTTGAGGGATCTACATGAGCAAGTTTATCCAAGTTTCGTGGTGGTGTCAATGGATGACGTAAATAAGACTAATCAAGTACAAACTATCATCCTCAAGAAGACTACTTTAGCTAGTTTCTGAACGAATTCACATTACATTGATTATTACATGGGAAGGAAGGGTTCTATAAAACAAGGTTAAGGGTTATTCATCAGAGTCGCTTAGTTAAACTTGCGTTGTACAGGCTGGGCCAAATTGGACACTTTTACAGTAAAAGTCCTGTTTTCACACTAGATATATGAAAACTGATGGCTGTGTCTGAAGATCAAATTTTATGACAAATCTAGTGGTGAAAACTTTTTTCCTGCAGAAAATTTCTTGTTTCTATAAAAACATTTCTGGAGCACTTCTTTACGTAGAATTCAAAGGTGTAAGTGATCTCTTCTTCCAAATATTATTTCGATAGTTGTTGATAAAAAAAAATACGCACCCTGTATAATCCTGTATATTTCAATAGAACCTAAATTTTTTCGAAAATTCATTTCCATTATTTGTGTAGTGGCCTGTCAAACATCGCAAAAATCAAATACACCTTGAATTTATTTAAAATTTTGCTGAATTCTCACCCGAAACCCGCGTAGTAAAGGAATATTGTTTGTATTATTATGTAGAGTTTGCCTCCTTCAAGTTAAATGGAGATTTGGATTGCGAGTATAAGGACAATAAAAGTTGTCTAAATTTTAAATAAATTGTCCTTTTTATCGCATTCCAAAACTCTATTGGTTGTATTATAGAAGTTGTCAAACAATACATATTTTATGTCGAGATGTTTTTATTCGAAGTATTCCAAATGATAATTAATGTTTGAGGTTGAGATGAAAGAAAAACAAGTAATGGAGGAATTAAAGCAAATGAAAAACTCATTACAGAAGTTGTTCCATCCTGATTGATACAAGCCTTAAGTCGCATTTTAAAAGTTTCCCTTACGTTGAACAACATGATCGGTGTTATACTTCGAAAGGCATCCCGAATTCTTCCTTTCATGTCAACAGGTATGCGATAAACCATAGATTTCACGTGATCCCATAAAAAAAGTCCACACTGCTCAAGTCGAGAGATCTCGCTGGACATTGGATTGGTCATCCACGATCTATCCATTTTTGAGAAAAATATTGTTCAACACGGTTCCGAACTTCTATATGATAGTGTGCAGGTGCCCCATCCAATTGAAAATAGTACATGTCCTGGAAAATGATGAAGTAAGTTAGCAGATTACTTTGTAAAAAACGTAAAAATCTCTCCCCGGTTAAATGCTGCTCGAACAAAAACGGCCCAGCCCAATAACGTAGTCATGGAATATACCTCCCCAAACATTGAGCGACCACTTATATTGGAAGTTAGAAACTAAAGTAACAAGATTACGGAATATTTCAAATTTGTACAATGCACATTTCGCAAAAATACCTGAATGATCTATGTAGAACCTCGATTGCCATGTGGCAGGCAATATTCCCACAATCAAATCAAATAAAGGAACCGTGCCTTATCAGGAGCCCTGAGATAGTGATAAACATAAGAAAATCACTGATAACTTGACAACGCCGCAACCGATTTCGATTATTTTCAGTGATAAAAAAGCGAAATATGTCGGAATAAATTTGTGAAGAAAAATACACGGTGTTCCACTTGAAAAATTCTAATGAACGTCGTCTGAATCTTGCAAAATTCTAAATGCAAATTTGCGCACCCTGCTAAAGAACATGTCGCAAAATTACTGGGTTGGTGTACGTGAGACCTTGCTACTACTATATGCAAAAAGTATTTTAAAAAATTTAAAAAATTAATATACCATGCCCAATTCAACATGACCCTTCAATAGTGGTAAAAATAGGTTTATCACGTATAACTTGACAACGCCGCAAACCGATTTTTTTTCCAGCGATGTAGAGGTAAACCTTGACAGAATAAATTCCGAATAATAACTACAGGGTGTTCAATTTAAAACAACTCGTCTCTGTGATGTCCTAGTGATGTTGAAAATATTTTGAAAGTAAGCAACTTTAGTTACTGAAAAAGTTTTTTCTTTAAAGCTTTTTTCTATAGGTTATAGCTTTCGAGATATCGAAGAATAACGCACTAAATGGACACACTGTACACAGATATATTTCATCGACCTTTCGAACACATTTGAAACAATTTCGAAGTCGAGTTCTATACAAAACTTTGTAACATAATATCTCGCAACCAATATAATTCACACACATCAGAGTAGTCTGACCTCTGCAGATCTCAGAAATGCTTAATCAGTATTGTCGGACTCTACCCTTCCAACCCTCTGTCGACGTATAGGGTATAGGGCACGCATCATCCACATTCGAGAATTTCCCCGACAGGCCATTACTTTGCCTAGCACGTCTCGCGCTGGTCGCGTCCGCCAGATAAAAATGTAATACGACCGAGAAGGCAAGATTGAGAGCCGTCACGTCGAAACCACGGGCGTAGGAAGCGAATTATCAAGATTCTTCCATTCATAGATCATACTTTGTAGGTATTAGCGTTTCACAATGCACAGTGTGGTTGGGTAGTCCGGGATGGCACGAAGTAATGCACCACCTGGTATTCAAATTTCGTGTCTGTCATGACATACGCAGATGAATATAGATAGATAGATATTTATTAGTTCTTTAAGATCATACAATGTACGTTGTAAGTCATAATCCTATAAATAGCGAGACAAAATAAATGACAAAATTACAAAAAATGTAGTATATGAATTTGTATAAAAGAGCACACATACACACATTGCCCTTTTTGAAAATCATAGTCATGAAGAGGAAATTAAAAGTAAGTGAAATATACATATTGAAATATATACATTACATTTTACATCCAGCATATAGTAACTCATATAACAAGTAATATATTTAAACTTACTTCTATGTTAAAATAATTGTTCACTAGAAATTAAAAAATTATTAAAACGTCATTTGAAGTTTTTGTCAACAAAATACTCTTCCACTGAGTAGTATGCCTTTTGTGACAAGATTATTTTTATTTTTGTCTTAAAACCAGTTTGAACGAATTTGGTAGATGATTGCCATATACTTTGGACAGTATTCAGTACTTTTTAATTTATGTACAGGCACCTCTAATACATTAGAGTTTCTTGTTTCATATTGTCCTGCACTCAAGAATCTGAATGAGTTTATCTCACGTTTAGCATATAGTAGTATATGAAAGATACACAAGGAGTACACTGTTAGTATTTCTAGATCTATGAATATATTCTTGCAACGTTTGTTTGAATGTTTAGGACGATGTAGTAACTTGATTGCTTATATTTCGGACGTCCATCATCTTAATGCTAGAAAGATTTCTATCTCTTTCAAAATTTTCACAACGTTTCAATTGCTTGAATCCGCAATCGTCTTCTGGTGAATAGTGACAAAATCAGATGCTACGCGACCTTTTATAGGTCTATAATTAAAGTGTAATTACGGTGTAATTACGCGCGGTCTTGTGGCGCGCGTGGTTTCGCGCTTTTTCTCCCTCCAAAACGGTCCATGAGCGGTTTCCATACGTTTTTAATTTCCACGCTTGGTTGACTGAAGGCACTATTGGCTTCTATATAGGTGGTTTCCATAAATTTCCGTTTGAACCAATGTTCCTCTCTATGAAGAACACTAGCTTCGTCCCAAATAATTCGGTGGTGTTTTGTCCAGGCGTGGTCAGCAATTCCCGATTTTGATGTTTCTCCTCGTTGAGTCCACTTTTTGTGTTCGGCTATTCTTACTGGATATAGGAATCTCCACATTGAATGTGGAGATTCCTATATTGGAGAGGCCAAGAGACCATTATCAGTTGATTTCAGAAAAAAACATCATCGTTTTTCCACTGGACCCTTCATATGTTTGTTAATTATTTTTTAATGGATCTGCCCATTTGAATAATATTCTTCAGTTTTACTTCAAAGTGAATTACCCTACACCCGGTTGAGTTTTAATGATTCCCTGTGATTCGTTTTTGCAATATAAATTACAATTGATTTTCTATAGCATACATCATCCAATCTTATTTCTTGATGAAATAAACGCCCCTCGTATAAAATGTGATCGTAACTCTCTGAAGCTAATCATATCAGGCAATTATTACTATAAGTCTTCCTCAAGTAGTTTTGGCTCCAAATCGGATTTATGAATCAAAAAGCTGTTATTAAAAACATGTAATACAGGGTGTTTCATAATAAACGCGCAGGACTACAGGATGTGATAGCTCTTCCAAAAATATGAAAAAAAGTTTTCATTAACTTACCTTCTAAAATGCACCATTATCAAGATACAGGGTTGTTGAATTTTTTTAAAAAAATATCGTTTTTGCGAATATCTCTGGAACCGTTCATCGCACAGAAAACAGATTTCGTAGGCATTTTCTACTCATAATAAGCTATGTTTTGTGTGGATTTTTTATTTTTTTATATTCATAATTTTTGAAAATTTTGAAGGGGTAGTGGGTGTTTTTTTCTCCAACTTCTACGCCACTGGAAAAAGTACAGTTTTGAGCCTCCTATATGAACCGCCAATGTTTTCTACACAAAAAAGGTATTTCTGGTCATAAGCTCTTAAAGTTGACCGTTTTCAAGAAAAATCAACTTTCATGTTGTTTAAATAATGTTTTTTCCTCGAAAAATTGCTGCGTGCATTGAAGCTAACGGCGGACATTTCCAACAATTCAACTGAGTATGATTGTTATTGTTTTTTTTATTTTGCAATTAAGAAGTCAACGTTTGGTTTTGTTACTTGTTTTAACGTTTAAATAAATTTTGTACAATTAGGAAAAAAATTATTTAAAAAAAAATTACCATGATTTTCTACATGAAAGTTGATTTTTCTTGAAAACAGTCAACTAAGAGTGCCTTTTTTGTGTAGAAAACATTGGCTGTTCAAGTAGGCGGCTCAAAATCATACTTTTTCTAGTGGCGTAGAATTTGGAGAAAAAACACCCACTACCCCTTCAAAATCTTCACCAATTAAGAATTTAAAAAATAAAAAATCTGTACAAAACATAGCTTATTATGAGTAGAAAATGCATTCAAAATCCATTTTTTGTGCGATAAACGGTTCCAGAGATAATCGCAAAAAACTATATTTTTTTTTAATTTCAACACCCTGTATCTCGAAAATGTTGAATTTTAGAGGGTAAGTTGATAGAAACTTTTTTTTCTTATTTTTGGACGAGCTATCAATTCCGTAAGTCCTGCGCATTTATTATGAAGCACACGAACATTTGATAAAAATTGCTATGTTTTAAAATAGTCGAAACTTTTAGAAACTATGAGAAAAGAATGCTAATAGGGACGTTCCTAATGGAAAATGCTCAGTCTCAATAATGGGACCGATGATGAAGACTAGCAAAATATGCTAAATTGTCACTATTTTTGACAGACCTTGCGTAATAGGTGGCTTCTTCTATCCTAACGACTGACTGACTGATATGTCATTCGACTTGCCTTTAACCAGAACTGCTATTATTCTGTTACTTATCATCTAAAAAGTAATACTTTTGGATAAGTGTAGGTACCCTATAGGTTCTGATAAAACAGCATTAAGTAACGTAGACAGCTAAGAAATACAGAATCTTTCAAAATATCCTTCAAAATAGCTTACGTTGCACAGAACTCATCGTTATGTAGGATGCTCAGAACATTCAACATAATTTGTAATGACTTTAAATATTTCGAACTCGATTATTTCCTATCATTTTCATTTTTTATATTTTTTTATATATTTTATTATAACATATAACTTAATTAATCTAAAAATGGTTGCAATTGACTATACCGGGTGACACAGCAGGCATGTAGCAGCCTGTAGTTTTTTTATTTGAACAGATGAAGATTTGAAATTTACAGAAGTTACGTAATCAATGAAAGCGCTTCATTTGGATCTAACGACAACTTTTTTCAACTACCTGTTTGATCGGCAGTAACTCCAACTTCTTTTTTTTGAATGACACCCTGTATATTTATCCAGCCTATCTTATTTGTCTTGAAAGTCTCTATTCAACCGTGTATCACAAATTGGCATTCATTTCTCGATTCGCAGATGAATTGCATTTTATTGAAAAACATCAAGTTGGCTGTTACCCGAATTCGATAATCTTTCGATGTTTGGTAGGCTTGGAAATCCAAAGAGAATCAGTTAAACGATATAATTTCAGTTTTTTCCATACCTGATCACTTCCTACAGATTGTCAATAATTTCTTCAATAAAAAGAAAAAACATCTGAAAATAACTCACGATATTGCGAAAACTGAGATAGGAACATGTATTTTTCAATTTGGCTACTTGTGAAGGAACTATCTCTCTTTCCCTTTGGCCATGTAGCCATATCATGATCTTTCCATTTGGAAACATAAAATTAAAATTATGCCCCTGATCCACCAATTCAATAGATTATTAGTCTAGATATTTGCAATAATATTTTGCCTAGTAGGCGGTGTACACAGAATGTTTTGTGTTTGACAGGTAAAAATCATTTGATTGTACTAATTATCTCCGTCAGTTTGATGCTGATTAAAATTGCATCGTTTAATTAGATACTAAATATGTATTCAAAGAATAAAAAGGTCGATATGTTGTTGATATTCGGAGAGTGCAAGAGAAATTGTAGACAGGCTTAACAATTGTAAGTCGAAAGATTTCCGGGAAGACGCCATCCGCCTAATAATTATTTCGCTAGAGTAGAAGAGCAGTTCAGAAGAGAACCGGAAAATCAAAACAATCTCCATTACATTGTCGACGAGTAATTGGAAGTAATCATTTTGGCCATAGTACATGCAGATCCGACGATATCACTGAGACAAATTGAGGACGAAATTGGCGTGAATCGAGAGAACGCTAGAAGAGTTTTGAAAAGAACTGATCTGAACTGCTCTTCTACTCTAGCGAAATAATTATCAGGTGAATGGCGTCTTTCCGGAAATCTTTCGACATACAATTGTTCAGCCTGTCTACAATTATTTCTCTTGCACTCTCCGAATATCAACAACATATCGACCTTTTCGTTCTATGAATACATATTTAGTATCTAATTAAACGATTCAATTTCAATCAGCATCAAACTGACGGAGGTAATCATTGCAAACAAATGGTGTTTACCTGTCAAACACAAAACATTTTGTGTACACCGCCTACTAGGCAAAATATTATTGCAAATATCTATACTAATAGACTTGTGAATTGGTGGATCAGGGGAACAATTTTAATTTTATGTTTCCAAACGGAAAGTAGCCAAATTGAAAAAAATATGTTCCTATCTCAGTTTTAGCAATATCGTGAGTAATTTTCAGATGTTTTTTCATTTTATTAAAGAAATTATTGACAATCTGTAGGAAGTGATCAGGTATGGAAAAAACTGAAATTATATCGTTTAACTGATACTCTTTGGATTTCCAAGCCTACCAAGCATCGAAAGATTATCGAATTCGAGTAACAGCCAACTTGATGTTTTTCAATAAAATGCAATTAATCTGTGAATTGAGGGACGAATGCCACTTTGTGATACACGGTTGAATAGTGAATTTCAAGACAAATAAGATAGGCTAGATAAATATATAGGGTGACATTAAAAAAAAAGAAGTTGAAGTTACTGCCGATCGAACAGGTAGTTGAAAAAAGTTGTCGTTAGATTCAAATGAAGCGCTATCATTGATTTCGTAACTTCTGCAAATTTCAAATTTTTAACTCTTCAATTAAAAAAACTACAGGCTGCTACATGTCTGCTGTGTCACCCGGTATGCATTTTATGTTATATCTTTTTTTTTCATCAGAGAAATATGAATATTCGTCTTTATGAATAATTGCTCTTTTGTTTTTGCTCTGATATTGTTACATTCGAGGTTATAATATATGCAATCTCGACATACCATTAGTATATAATAGTTGAATGGTTGGATGGAAGAGCAGTTACCAATGTCCTTGGATAGGGGTACTGAATTCCGCTCTTTCATACAGCATCATTTAAACTCAACAAGTATTTCATCGACCATCTGTAAGCGAAATAAGGAATTAATTTTTTCTCTCAAGTTATATAGGGTCTTTCTCAATATCTATCAGATGTAGTTCAATGTCCAGCGTGGCTTTTGCCGGGGAAGTAGTTGTTTTCTGTTAGATATTACAAAAATGTTACTTCAATTTTATCGTGGGTTTTTTTCCATTTCCAGAGGAGTCATGTATTGAATCAATTTTCAATTAAGAATGTTTCTCTTTAAAAAAGGAATTAATGATTTCACTTGCATTGGATAACTGAATTTACTGTTACCTCTATGAGTTACTTTCTGCTAGTTCATGTTTTTTCCAATATCTTTTTACTAGTTCACAACCCACTAAACTGATTGATTATGTGTAGGGTTCTGTTTTTGGTTTGTTCAATCTATTTGTAACACCCATTCCGGTAAATGAATGAAAAAATAAATAAATATGCAGGATCATCGTCTTTGTGGCCATGAAGATTACCCCATTTTCTGCTCCATTCATTATTCCCATGAAAGCATTTCAGAAATATAAAGTCTGTTGATATTTAATCAAGTCGAAAAAATTTAATTCACAGAACTCGAAGAACCATGTGAAATGACAACAAACTCGTTGGTATTCATGGAAATTTAGCTGTCAACTACAAGTAGTCACAAAAAAAAATTAAAATATCATCATGTGGAAATATAAACACTGATACAAAGCACTCATCATTGTTGCATGAAAACCCTTTGTTTTTTTGACAATCATATTATCCAGCTCAATAAATATATCCACACAATCCAATTTGTTTATATAACCAAATAAAACCAATAACAATTGTTTGCGTTGTATAATTCTCCCGAGGCAATGTGGAAAGGGGGCATTACATTTGAATGGATGCCAAACTTTTACTGCATAAAATTCAAAAGAGAACAGAATGTGCGAGACGTGCGCGGAGATGAAGAAAAATAAGAAAGGTGGCAAAGAAAGAGAGTGCAAAATCCTAGAGCAGATTTTTCTACTATCTCAAGCTAATCAAAGCATAGATCAATAAAACATAATTGCGTCCTATTAACGAGACGCCATGATTGGTAGGCAATATCAATTCGTACGTTTTATGAAAGAAGGGTGGAGATGAGATGAGTGGAATGTCTGCATCTAACCTTTGTTTCATTGGCGTGCCAAACGGTTTTTGTATAGGTGAATGATTCATATTTAGGTCAAAAATAAGACATTTCAGAGGTTCTGTAAAAGGCCCATGAATCAGAAACGATTTGAAATTCGATATGCATATGCCAAAGTGAATGAGTTTTAAGAAACTGAGTTTGAAAATTTGAAGAAACTAATATTTGGTGAAACAAAACCGTTTCAATTCGATTTGAACCTTTCACTTCGAGATTGCTTAGATATAGAGCCATTCTGCGGACACCAATCAATTTAGAATGGTCTAATCAGTAAATTTGAGTCCATAGGAGATTATTTTTTTACCCCAGCATGGTTGTAATCACCAATAATGCAAAATCATCAGATCCAATTGAAATGAGCACAATGAACTTAAAATTTCGAGCTGATTTCGTAAATTTATGATTTGTAAATTCTCAGACATGAAATTTAGCCTAAAAGGGGAATAGTAGGTCGAAAATTAGAAATTGCAGAGGTTCCGCAAAAGGCCCATGAAATCTTTAATTGAATAAAAAATATGGTAGGCATATACAAACATTATTGAGATTCACCAAACTTAGTTTAAAAATTTGGAAAAATTGATGTTTGATAAAAAAAAATACCACTCGATTCAAACCTTTCAATTCGAAAGCGGTTAAAAATTTTTTAACATAAAATAGTTGTAAGGGTAGACCTCTAAAAAACAACAAAAATGCAGAATCGTCAGATCCAATTGATTTCCTACCAAGTAGTAACGGCTACAGCCATCAATTTATTGAAATTAACAGTATATACGTAAAATATCAAGCTGTTTCCAAAAATACATGATTCGTATATGCTCAGACCTAATATTCAGTTGGAATAGAGGATAGAAGGTCGATAATTAGAAATTGCAGAGGTTCCATTGAAATCTTCAACTGAATCGGAAACGATTTGAATTTTGGTATGAATATACCAATCGCTTGGGACAGGTTGCGATTTGATGGAGCGTTAACAAAAGAAAGTTGTATTCACCTCCAAACTTTCAATTCTCTGGAATACCGGCATCATAGAAGAACATGTGCTCCTCCACCAAAATTTTAATACTTTTTTTCTCAGGATCGAGCTCTTGAGCAGGATGTGATTTGATGAAATATGTTGACAAAGAAAATTCGTATTCACCTCCGAATTTTCAATTGTCTAGAATAACGGCATCAAAAAATAAAACTAGTGCATCCACCAAAATATTAATATTTTTTTTCTAAGAAACAATCTCTTGAGACATTATGCGATTCAATAGAGCATGTTGAGGAAGGAAAGTTGTATTCACCTCCAAATTTTCAATTCTCTAGAACACCGGCATTAAAGAATAAAAAGTACTCCTTCACCAAAATTTTAATAATTTTTTTCTCAAAAACGAGCTCTTGAGACAGGATGCGATTTGATGAAACTTGTTGAGGAAGGAAAGTTGTATTCATCTCTGAATTTTTAATTATCTAGAATTCCGGCATCAAAGAATAAAAAGCGCTCCTTCACCAAAATTTTAATAATTTTTTTCTGAGAATCAAGCTCTTGAGCAGGATGTGATTTGATAAAACATGTTGTCAAAGAAAATTCGTATTCACCTCCGAATTTTCAACTGTCTTGAATAACGGCACCAAAAAATTAAAGTAGAGACCCCACCAAAATATTAATTTTTTTTTCTAAGAAACAATCTCTTGAGACAGCATGCGATTCAATAAAACATGTTGAAAACGGAAAGTTGTATTCACCACCAAATTTTCAATTCTCTAGAACACCGGTATCAAAGTATAAAAAAGCGGTTATTCACCAAAATTTTAATAATTTTTTCTCAAGCTCTTGATCAGGATGCGATTTGATGGAACATGTTGACAAATTTTGTATTCACCTCTGAATCTTCAATTCTCTAGAATCACGGCATCAATGAATAAAAATAGCTCCTCTACCAAAATATAAATTATTTTTTTTCTCAGAAACAAGCTCTTGAGACAGCATGCGATTTGATGGAACATGTTGATAAAGAAAATTCATATTCACCTCCAAATTTTCTAGAATATCGGCATCAAAGAATGAAAAGTGTTCTTCCACCAAAATCTATTTTTTTTCTCAGTAATAAGGTCTTGAGACAGCATGCGATTCAATAAAGAATGTTGCCGACGGCATCATAGAACAAAAGAGCTCCTCTACCAAAATCTAAATAATTTTTTTTCTTCTCAGAAACAAGGTCTTGAGACAGGATGCGATTCAATGGAGCATTTTGAGAAGGAATAGTTGTATTCACTTCCGAATTTTCAATTCTCTAGAATACCGACATCATGACATCATATAAAAAAACCAAAATTTAATTTTTTTTTCTCAGAAAAAAGTTCTTGAGACAAGATGCGATTTCATGGAACATGTTGACAAAGGAAGTTTATACTCACTTTCAAATTCTCTATAAATAGAGCAATTCTGCGGACTCCAAATCCATTCAGAATGGTCAAATTGATATATTTAAGTCAATAGGAGAAAAAAAAAAACTCCAAAACAGTTATAATCACTAGAAATGCAAAATCGTCTAATCCAATTGAAATTAGTACTATAGACGTAAAGTTTCACGTTGATTCCGAAAATTTATGATTTTTAAATGCTCAGACATGATATGTAGCAGCAAAAGAGGTCAAAAATTATGAAATTGCAGGAGTTTCGTAAAAGGCATATGAAATCTTTAATTGAATCAGAAACGATTCGGAATTCAGTAGCATATACCAAAATTATTGGCTTTCACGAAACCAGTATAAAAATTTGAAAAAAACTGATATTTAAGAAAAAAAATCGTTTTAGCTCGATTTGAACCTTTCAATCAGAGAACGGTTATTTTGCAGAAGCCAATCAATTCAGAATGATCAAATTAATGCATTTAAGTTGAGAAGAAAAGTAAAGTTTGACCCCAAAATAGTTGTAAAAATCACCAAAAATGCAAAATCGCCAGATCCAATTGAAATAGCATAGACGTTAAATTTCACGTTGATCTTGGAAAAATAGGATTTGAAGTTGATCAGACATGATATTCAGACGGAAAAGGGAATGGTTGGTCAAAAATAAAATTTTGCAAGGGTTTTGTGAAAGATCTATGGAATCTTCAATTGAATCGGAAACGAATCAAAATGCCGTATGCGTATAACAAAATTATTGAATTTCACGAAACCGAGTCTGAAAGTTTGAAGAAAAATAATTTTTGGGGAAAAAAACCTTTTCAACGCGAATTGAACCTTTCAATTAGAAAACGGTTAGAGATAAAGCAGTTCTGAGGACGCCAATCGATATAGAATTGACAAATTATCATTTTTGAGTCAATAAGAGGAGAAAAATTCAATCTTAAAATAGTTTTAAGGAGTAAACCTCTTAAAACCACCAAAAATTTAAAATAGTCTGATCTAATTGAAATTAGCGCTATATACGTGGAGTTTCATGCTGATCCAAAAATGTTTGTTTGTTCGTAAAAAACCCATGAAATCTTTAATTAAATTGAAAACAAATCGAAATTTTGTTAGGCACATTGTAAAATGATTGAGTTCTACGCAACTGAGTACAAAAATAAAAAATAAAAATTTTTTCGTGACAAAAAACTTTTCAATTCGAGAACGGTTAAAGATAGGACAACTCTGTCGACGGAAATCGATTCAGAATGGTCTAATTAGTATACATAAGTCCGAAATAGAAGAAAATATTCATTCCAAAATAGGTGCAGGGGGTATAAATATCACCAAAAATGGAAAATCGTCAGATCCACTTGAAATTAGCAATATTGTCGCAACTCAGAACTCGCTTGGATTTTCGAGAGGATTTTTAAGCTGTTTTCACCCAACCCACATTCATCCAAACAATGAAAGAACTCATTTTTTAAAACAAATTGATATTTATTGAAACAACAAAATTGAAATGAAAGAATGAAGCTGCTACACTAGCAGTACAAATACTAAACAAATCGAGCTGTCTTCAACTCAGCTGACGACTGACGAGTGATAAGAATGAAATCATGAATGAATCTTGACCTGCCCAAAAGGTGTATTAATAGAGAAAAAATTTGATAAGCTTGCATTTTTCGTCAGGTCGCTGCAGGCATAAAAGTGCTTACCTTCTCTGTGCAAGTCTGTGAATTTCGAGCTAGTTTATATTTCTGTATCCGGTAATTGTATCAATTTTGATGTCTATGAACTTGAAGAATTAAACTATGGAATTATGAGTACAGAGTGTTTTGATTTTAAAATTTAGAAGTTGAGGTTGAGGGATCTTGAAACTTTGTATTTGCTCAAATAGATTTGGCTTATTTTATGATTCTTTTATATACTTGACAATATATACGTAAAATTTCACGTTGATATCAAACATATATGATTTGTATATGCTCAGACATAATATTCCTCCAGAAAAGTGGTAATTATTGGAGAATTATCTAATCTCAAGACTTCAGTTTGAATATGCAAATTTATTTGATTGTGTGTGATATTGTGATTATTCTCAATGAGGTGGTAGGCATGAATCCTGTGCTCCTCGAATCTTTGATTGATACTAACAAACTGAATAATAGGTTGCCCATACTGGCACACACCGATATCCACCACGGTCTCCTGACATGACATCATTAGATTTTTACATCTGGGGTCATTTCAAAAATGCTTTTCAGCTGGAATCTAGAGTTGAACTGAATACAGAAACAATTCACGAAACTATAAGAAGCATTTTGAATTTTCAATAACTTTGGATAATGTCATTGTCAAAATTGTATTCATATCTCTCCGGGAATTGTATGTAGAATGATTATAAAGTTCAACAGAAATATTTCTCCTTTTTCGTGTATTCAGTCATAATTCTCCTCTGGATTGCACAATCATTTTACAGAAATAAAATTTTTCTCATTTCCGAATATTTTAACATTATTCTTGAGGGCAATTAAAAATGTTCTGCTTTATACTGACGGACAGAATAATACCCTCATCTGAGTTAATCCCTCTGACGAACATCCAACATGACAATTTTTCATTTTCCTTTGGCAGAGAAACAATTGCGTAACGGACATCGAGCAAAAATTAACCAGGTATTATTGCATAAATTTTCCACTACTAGCTTTTTCACTCATTGAAATAGTATATTGTACAATGAGCATGAAATGACATACATTTCCCACGAGTAGGAATATGAAATTTTGTAGTACTCGCTACCTACGAGTGGGAAATGGGTCATTTCATGCTCATTGTACACTATACTGTTTCTACGACCATCTGAATCATTAGCAAATCTGTAATATTTTTAATAATCCTTTTTATCATAAACTCTCCTGCGGTCATTTTCACATGGTTTATATAATTTTCACCCGTTGAATGAAACATCTATTTTTTCTTTTTGTCCACGTACCTACTTACGTCGTGAAACAAATAATATTCAAAATTTTCAAATTTTGACAACTTGGAAATACAAAAACTTTATGCAGAAAAAATCAAACACTAATCGATTTCATAAAATGAAAAAAAAAAATGTGGCTGCGTGGATTTGAACCCTCGCTCCCACCATCCAAAGTCCATGTGTCATCTGAATCAACACTCGTCGTTACTAGAGCACATAATGATTTGTTCAAATTAACTGCTATATAGAAAGTATCTGTCAACTATTCAAAAATATAGAATCAATCTTTTTATTGAAATTATTCTGGTTTTATAAAAAGAAAATCATACCTTTGTCAGAAGATAGGCATTATCAGGAGCTTCTAATATAAATTTATTAATTTGATTGTTAAATCATCCTCACTATCGCTAATCATTTTTAATAACTTAATTTTTTCAATCGAATTTTGTAATTATCTGCTGATGTGAAATGTCAAATTATTAGACAGACGTAAACAAACTTGATTCGATATAGACTACATTTATCTCACAACTTTGGATCCGCTCAAAATGGGTTTGACTCGACTGGATCCGATACACCTAATCGATATATACAGTGTTCGGATTGGATTGAATCACTCAAGTCAATTCCATAAAATATAGGATTGGACCCAACCGATCGCCTTGAAGAGAAGTGAAATTACGAGATAAACGAGTTTGAAATTGACAAATGACAGGTAAAAGTAGCCAAATTCAGATTAGTGTTTATATTGACAATTGTCTTTCTCTTTTTTTATGTCACCAAAAATATAACAAGCGCTCAATTTCAAATGAGAACCACAGATCCTCAGAACAACGATTCGTGATTTAATTCGCAGAACACAAGAAATTTAAGGTTACGAAATTCGACATTTTGCTGTGAAGTTAGCTTTTTTCAATCGGATTGAAGAATAGGATTCTTCGATCCACTTAAATATTGCGATATAACCTGAAGGGTGGATTCACTCGACTCAATGCTATTGAATTTGAAGCGGATAGAAATCGTCCAGATAAACGCAGTCATTATTTATGTTCATAAAATTCGTTAATACCTACCTATAATGACAATCTAGTAGTTCATGAAAGTCATAGGAAATGAAATATTTCGATACAGCTAGAACGTGGGAAATGAAAATCGGTGTTACAACGTGGTAGGTTTCTTAATCGAAGACGCAATTGAAATGTTCATTTTTCTCAATGGTGGTAGAAAAACCTATATTTCCGACTCTGAAGCTAAAATAGGATCAGCCCTGAATGGTTGATCAATCCGAGTATATCAAATCTCAATAATGAAAGCCTTCCATCATCAGATGAACAAGAGACGTAAGCGGGAAACTATTATCGAATAGGTCGAACATCGAATTATTGAATCATCTTACAGAAGATCAAGGACAAGGCACAAAACTCTATAAAAATAGCTTTCAGCAAATGGACTGGGGTGTTCTTGGCGCTCGACATTTTTTATTTCTTTTTAATCCTTCTAGAGGTCAAAACTTTTCCTGTGGCCTCTTTTGCTGTCAGGTTGGTTATACATTTTGATTGTTTGAAACACCGATTTGGCACACTGACATGTGTGAACACTGTCAAGTGTCAAATATAATTTTTGAAATTTAAATTAACTGAAAAAATATTTGCAAAAAGATCGAGCCTGTTGCAAATGTTGTGTTCCATTTTGCTGAAATGTGTACGATTATCCATAAAACAAAAATAACATTTCACATGTTCCCGAAAATTTGCGCATAAACGGTTGTTCCATTTGAATCTTTCCATCGACGAACTAGAATTCTTTCAGAGTAAAAAAATTTTTGGAAATAATTTCAAGGAGAGTGAAATATTGAAGAAGCGAATGACACCATTTATGTCAACACTCTGTGATGTTGTTCTCACGTTTAAAATCGAAATTTGAGAAAACAATTATTTCATTTCTAGACCCCAAAATCTGAAAATGACCCCGATACTTCAATTAAAGAAGATCAAATAATAACTAATGATTTCGTTTCTTGTAACTGTGGAAGTTGGTAAGATTCACTTTTGTACCACTGATGTCGGTGACTTAACTAAATTTGAGGCATTTCCTGTTAGGAACTGTCAATGAAGAAAGTTATACTATTGGTTATGTAGAGGAAGATAGCCCATATCACACCAAACCCATGAATGAGTCAGTTGACTGTTGTCTTCCTGAACATGGCAATAATTGTGCAGAGTTACTGGATAGTTGTTTCCTGACACTGCGTGAAGCACACAACATAGAAAATGAAACAGAAAACCACTGTGCTTCTCAAATTTGGAGCAAAAAACGAATGACTGGGATAACATCTTCCAAATTTGGATTCATATTCAAATATAAGGCACCAGTCAATGAAAATATTCTCTTCCAAATTTGGTCTAGATAACAAATAGCAGCCACGAAAGCTGGGTTAGATGATGAGGATGCTGCTGCAGCTAAATATGAAACAGAAAATGCAGGTATCAGATGTTTCTTATGTGGTCTTGTTTGTTATCAACCCAGGAATCCCTTTCTTGGCAATGTCCCCCGACAGAGTTGTTTTTGATACCACTACCAATTTCTACCATTTTTTGGAAATAACATCATTTGTATCATGAGGATTAAAAAAAAACGAACACTATAAAACAATGTGTCAGGGCTATTTCTTGACAACAGAAGGAGAGTAAAACAACTAACCATTATTTTCAAGTACTGGAGCAATTAGCTCTAACGGGAGGACATTGTTGAGAACTTGGTTTTGGATCTTGTACCGGTATTAACAATATTTCATATCCAATTTTGATCTTTACAATCATCGTTCACTGTGGTTCTGAAGTTGATTCTGGCCACCACTACATACTTCGACCAAAGACAGAACAGACAAAATTGTCAAATTTGACGACAGTAGCATAAATAGAATATATTCTTTCAAATTGGACCTTTTGGAGCTTCTGGAGATACCATATTATCCTATTTTACCGAAAAGCAACTATTCATAATTCGACAGAACTCGTCAGGAGTGTTCATTCAAATAATTCCAACTCTTCAAATGACGCTGTGTTGCATGTTTATCCGGGTTTTTTTGCAGCTGTAAAAGCAAATGCGCCACCGAATCGATTTAAACCGCCCCGGAGCTCCAATTATTATTTTTTATTATTTCTTTGTTATCATATTATAATTAATCATCAACAGATATAAAGTAGGCTATGATATTCCACTTTGATCATCAAAACGTTTTCAACACTAATCCTCCATAAGAAAAGAGTAGGTATTTGTCGAATAGTCGTAGAGGAAATGTACATCAAAATAAATAACATTCAGTTCACTTATTGAAATAGCAATATTGAAGAACACATTAATTTTGCTTCAGTTGATCACATCGTCAGCGATCTCTTCTTGCAGCATCCTTAACCGCTCTGAGTAATAAAATTGGTTAGAGTACTGAGTTTTCATTTTTCGCATGTCTTACGAACCAAATAACACTAGCCGTATACGTGAAATTTCACGATACTTTCGAAAATATATGATTTATATGTGCTCTGACATAATATTCAGCCGGAAAAGGGTATAGAAGGTCGAAAGTTGGAAATTCCAGAGGTTCCTGAAAAGGCCATTGAAATCTTCTGTTGACTTGGTAACGACTTGAAGTTTGCCATGCATATACCAAAATGATTGTATTTCACGAAACTGAGTTCGAATATTTTAGAAAATTAATGTCTGGTAAAAAAACCCATTCTACTCGATGTGAACCTCTCAATTCGAGAACGCTTAGAGGTAGAGCAATTTTGCGGACTCCAATCGATTCAGAATTGTTGAATTAGTATATTCGACTATTTAGAAGGAGGCAAATTTCTTTACCCCGAAACATTTGTCCAGAAATAACCAAAAATGCAGAATCGTCCGATCCTCGTGGAATTACTACTATATCCGTAAAATTCCATGCTTATTCCAGAAATCTATGATTCATATATGCTCAGACATAATATTTAGCTGGAAAAGAGAATAGAAGGTGAAAAACTAGAAATTGCAGAGGTTCCGAAAAGGCCTATGAAATTCTCGAGTGAATTGGAAACGATTTGATATTTGGTATGCATATACCAAAATGAATGAATATTAGGAAACCAAGTTAAAAAATTTGAAAAAACTAATATTTGGTAAAAAAAAACCGTTTCAATTCGATTCGAACCTTTCAATTCAAGAACGGTTAGAGATAGAGCAATTCTGAAAGATAATATTTCAGATGTTAAATGGGTATTTGATTGATTTTTCATATCTCGCATGTCCTAGAACCAAATAGCACTAGCCACATGGGGACATGAACCTAATGTTAGTACCAGTTTTACATGTACAGTGCATCCCATTTTGGGTGAGACAGCCAGGTTTCTCGCTTGTTATTTGAGATAGAGCCTTGCGATTTTCACGTTCCTGTCCTTTTTTTTGTGAAACTCAAGTTGGCCTAATCAGATTTTGCATAACTGTTTCCGTTTATGAGATACAGGGCGATTTTGGAAATTGATACTTTTCGGACCACTTCTTTATCTCCGAAGTTATTAGAAATAATGCTGAGCTAAAAACTACATCTGATACAGAATTCTGCGTAGAATCCAGTGGCGTACTTATTTTTTTTTCGGGGTATGGTTTTGAAGATACGACGCAAACCTATATTTTTTTCAATGGAACACCCTGTATTTTATTACTTCGTTGAATTCGCTATTTTTTTCCCTTCAAAATTATGTATAACACTATATAGGTAGGATGTTCAGAAATGCTATAAAACACTAAAACATCACTTAATGATAATGTTTTGTTAGTGGCCATGGATTTCCCATATAAAAGAAGAATTAATTGAATAATTTTCATTTGTGTTTTTTTTATAGGAGAGTAAGCAATTAAAGATAATAACACTAACACGAAAAACAAAACGTAGGTACCTACCTAATAGCAAAAAATAAATAATATAACAATTCATAATACAAATTAGAAACAAAAGAAATACCCAATAAAATATTTATCATTAATAAAAATTTTCAACATTACATAATATCTTACTGATTAAACTGTTCAAATTGCTGTCCATTTTCCCTAATACATAATTGACAAACTTTTTCAATTCGCCTGAGTGCATTTAATATTATAAAAGGGCGGTTTTGTAAATTTCGGAAAGCTGCCGCTGTTGATGCACGAAGTTCTTCGGGACTGTTGTGTCTGTTACTGTATATTTTATTTTTCAAATAGCCCCACAAGAAAAAGTCTAATATAGACAGATCAGGTGACCTTGGAGGCCACCTGATGGGTCCATGAGTTCCAATCCAACAACCCTGAAAATTATTTTCTAAAAACCGCCCGATCAATCTTGAATTATGGGCAGGGGCGCCGTCCTGTTGGAAATGTATGGAATGAAGAAAGGCGAGGGGAACATCTTCCAGTAGTTCCGGTAACACGTCTTCTAAAATTGTCAAGTACCCAGTTGCGGTAAGAGATCCTTCAAAAATGCGGTATATGATTTTTGTCCCCAATATGAAACATGCCACATTAAAACCAAATCTACCCTGTTGTTGTCGTTCAAAAATCAAGTGCTGGTTTTCATCATACCAATGCCTTGTATTTTGCCTGTTAAATATACCAGCACTGCTTATATGTGTTTCGTCTGACCAAATAACTTTTTTTGCGAAATCAACGTCTCTCCGAGCATGGTTCAAAAACCAATTGCAGAAATTCACACGTCTTGCTGCATCACCAGGATATAAGTGTTAGACAATATTGACTTTGTAGGGTTTTAACTTATACTTTTTTAAAATTCTGTGTACCCGTGATCTGGATATAGCAGTATCATTCTCTAATTTTGCACAAGAAGTCTGATGATAGGCATGAACGCTAGCTAACACATTTGTTTCATCTACTTCTTGATTCTCTTTATTATATACCTTGGGTCGAGGTTTAGAATATGCACCATAATTCAGTAAATTATACTTTAGTCTGAATATAGTTGCTCGACTAGGTTGATGCCTCTCAGGATATCTGAAAGTTTTTAAATCATGATGTAAGGAAATGTCTTGTGATAAAATTCTCGACGTCATACCTGTTCAAATAAAGTTCCAAACCTTCTCCAACGTTTTCATTGGATTGATTCAAACATTGTATAATGTCATATTTTTCATTGTTTTGAAAAACCAAATCTCTTCCAGCCATTATCAGTTCTCAATCAACAAATTCACAAACAATTATTTCTACAATACTCAATATTCCTTCAAACCCAAACACGATGAAACACAATAATAATTCGTAGCGATGACAGCTAGATCAGATTTTTTTTTTCTCTTCAATGCCTATTTGATAAAACAATGCTTCCAAATGCATAGTAGCCATAATAACAACAAGGACGTTCGTATCATCCATGACCTACTAATGTTAATAATCAAAAGTAATAATCCTCTTATTGAAACTTGGAAAATCCATGGCTTACTAACGAAAAATTATCATTATGTGATGTTTTAGTGTTTTTTAGCATTTCTAACATCCTACCTATATAGTGTTATACATAATTTTGAAGGGAAAAAAATAGCGAATTCAACGAAGTAATAAAATACAGGGTGTTCCATTGAAAAAAATATAGGTTTGGCGTCGTATCTTCAAAACCATACCCCAAAAAAAAAAAATAAGTACGCCACTGGATTCTACGCAGAATTCTGTATCAGATGTAGTTTTTAGCTCAGCATTATTTCTAATAACTTCGGAGATAAAGAAGGGGTCCGAAAAGTATCAATTTCCAAAATCGCCCTGTATCTCATAAACGGAAACAGTTATGCAAAATCTGATTAGGCCAACTTGAGTTTCACAAAAAAACTTAAATAACAAGCGATAAACCTGGCTGTCTCACCCAAAATGGGATGCACTGTACAATGTGTACCAGTGATAGGATTTTTATTTTCAAGTATCTTGTATGTATTCGGAGCTAGCTCTCCTGATAGGTTCCAAATATTTCTATTCTCAAATAGTCCATATCGAGTCTAGGAAATGATAAATCCTCATGATGACGGATATCATGCCAAATCCATCAACCACTCCGAATGAGTTGTGCTTCAACACGTTTTTGTAGTTGTAGTTCCTTATGACTTTCCAGTTCTTTTTCCATTCTATTCTTCAATCTCACAAGTCACGGTCCCACAATTCCTGGCAGCAGTATATCATTATACATGCCAACAATACCAAAAATTCATTGATCATCCTTCACTTTGCATCCTGTTTTTATATTCCATATGATATACATACATGCCAATATCCTGAAAATGACAATGCAGCAATTATTTGCAGATTATGCTAATTTATTCAATGCCCTATTCATTAAAAACAATTTATCAAAAGAGCTCAAAATGTAAAATCCAAAAGGAACATTGAGCGGGTACAATAATTCATACACCATTCCTGTTCCTCGACGTGCTTTTCGATAGACGATTCATAATCTCTGGAAATCCTGATTGAGTATGCCAATTTTCTCCAGCGCGATTTTTTACGATACTTCGCCAGTTTATTATCCCTAATTTGAAAGGTTTATTGAATTGAATCTACGCTTTTTCTTGCGAAACTTTCCGTTTCACTTCTTAAAATTGATGTCATGGTATTGGGGTATTAACTTTTTTAACAATGTTCCGTTCAGTAATTGTGAGACTTGCTTTATTCGTGGAGAATTCTTCGAAAACGGGTAGGTGCTACGTCATTTGAATATTGCTTTCTTCGAAGAATCCCGATCGGTTGATTTTCTAATCATTCTGAAGAAAGATGACGTGGATATATCCATTCAATTTTCCAGGATTAGACCAGTGCTGATACATTTTTGAGAAAAAAAATTTACAGCTTGAGACCTACTGAAAGAGGAGCAAAATATTGTTAGAATGACGAGAAAAATAAATTGGAGTAAAAAAATGGAGAAGGGTGGAACTTTAAGGGGTTGAAAGCGATATTTCACGGTTTTTCGAGAATTGCAACGAGAGTTGACTTCCTATCAGAAACACTTAGATGACAAACTTGATAATAAAAAGTTCTACAACTTTTGTTTCTAAAATTTTTTTACGTAACCTCAAATTTCTCGGGAAAATCGAAAACACCGATTTTTCAGTAATTAATTTTTTTTTCACCTAAAAATAAATTTCATCTCACGAAATTTGGTGGAAATATAACTCATTATGTTTCAAGTTTGCTGTAATTTTTTTGTAGCAGAATACTGATTTGTCCTTTTTTTTTTGACAAATTTCGAAAAAACGACCTCATTTTCAATTGAAAAGTTTTACTGATACTTTCTGATTACGTAATGAAGAGTAGCACTACTGTGGAATTTTTTTCAACAAAACGCAAAAAAAAAATTTAAAAAATTTTCAAATATATACAGGGCTATTCAAATTCTTTTCTGTACATGGGGTTCTCGTAAACGATAAGAGATAGAGTGTCGGTTAAATTGTGGCAAAGTTGCGTGTTCTAGAGACCTATTCAATGATTTAAAAAAATCGAATTTAGCTCTTTTGGTTCTGGAGATATCCAGGAAAAACCAAAAAATCCCAAATAATTTTTTTGCCTGTATCTTATTTATTCGCAGACATATTGAAAATCTATCCACATTTTGCTGACACTTGATGTGGGCTATCAGAAAATGTCCATGAATCTTTTATACTGGGTGTCATCTGACTTGGGCCACCCCATCTTTGAATTTTTAAATACAGGCCTATATTTTTTGTTGTAGTTTTTGGATCGTCGATCATACTGAGAAATTGAATTTAATTTTATATTTCGGGATGTTTCGGTAATATTTTATTATAATTGGGTAAATTATTTCCTTTTAAATTACGGCCCTGGAAATTGGTTGACTGACTTAAATAAAAACACAATAGCAACTTTCACGTTTCTCCGTGAACCATAGCGTTTTTCGAAAGTTTTTTTTTTTCATTTTTAGGTACTAATTCATATTTCTTCACATTTATTGCGCCATTAATTTTTTTGTGTGTATAAATTACTTCATAACAATTTTGATTACAATTATAGTGTTCGTTTCGGATGTAATTATTGCTATCATTTCTTTTTCAGCTCATCAAAATACATATAATCTATTTTTGTTGTAGATATGTTTCAGATAATCATAAAAGGTTTTGCTATTCGAAGTTCATTGTAGAAAACGCTCAAAGAGCACTGAATTTTATTTTTTTTTAAATTGTTGAATTGAATTGAAAATGTGAAGAAATATAAATTGGTACCTAAAAATGAAAAAAAAAACTCTCGAAAAACACTATGGTACATGGGGAGACGTGAAAGTTGCTATTGTGTTTTTATTTAACTCAGTCAACCTATTTCCAGGGCCGTAATTTTAAAGGAAATAATTCACCGAAACATCCCGAAATATAAAATTAAATTTAATTTCTCAGTATGAAGTGAACGTTGATGATCCAAAAACTACAACAAAAAATACAGGTCCGTATTTGAAAATTCAAAGATGGGGGTAGCCCAAGTCAGATGACACCCTGTATAAAAGATTCATGGACATATTCTGATAGCCCATATCAAGTGCCAATAGCAAAATGTGGACAAATTTTCAATATGTCTGCGAATAAAGAATATACAGGCAAAAACATTATTTGGGATTTTTTTGTTTTTCCTATATATCTCCAGAACCAAAAAAGCTAAATTCGATTTTTTTACATCATTGAATAGGTCTCTGAAATACACAACTTTGCCATAATTTAACCGACACTCTATCTCTTATCGTTTAGGAGATCCCCATGCACAGAAACGAATTTGAATAGCCCTGTATATATATTTTTAAATTTTTGTTATACACTAATATTGATTTATTAAAATTATCGAAATTAACAGTTGAAACCTTCCAGAAATAAAAATTTCATATAACCTTGATAGGTACAAAAAATAAACAAGGGCATATATAAGGAATTGATTATGATAGAAGGGCGAAAGGAGGTGAACTTTTGGTGGTAAAAATGTTTCTAACGATTTGCAGCGAAAGTTAACATTTTACAAAAAAAAATTGACGAAAAAGTTGTTGGCAATAAAAAGATCTACAACTTTTGTTTTCAAGATTTTTCCACATTCGATCCGAACCTTTCAATTTGCAAAATGGCAAAATTGGGATGCAGTGTAGGGGTCCAAAACGGTTTTTTCGATTTGCGACAAAACGTGACTTCTTAGGAAAAATGTTTGATAGAAAAGTTGTAGATAATAAAAAAATACGAAAACTTCTAATTCAAACATTTCTAGACATAACCTCAAATTAACCGTCAAATGGCGGAAAATCAATTTTTCAGTATTTAATTTTTTTCCGGAAAATTTGAGGTTATCTGGAAAAATCTTTATGAGAAAAGTTGTAGACCTTTTTATTGCCATCAACTTTTTCTTCAACTTTTTTTTGTAGGATGTTAATTTTTGCTACAAATCGTGAGAAACCATTTTAACTCTCAAAAGTTCACCTCCTATCATAATCAAATCCTTATTTATGTCATTGTTTATTTTTTTTACGTATTGAGGTATTGAGGTTTTTTTCTCGGAGGTTTCAACTTGTAATTTCAATAATTTTAATAAATAAATATGAGGTTAGAACAAAAATTTTAAAAAATGGTTTATGAAAATCTGTTTTTCCGTTGTTTCGCGTTTTTTGGAAAAAAATTCCACAGTAGTGCTACTCTTTTATAACATCATCGAGAAGTAGTCAATTCAACGAAAAAACTGGCGGCTGGCGAGCTTGAAAAGACAAACTTTATCGGTGAAACTTTTCGTTTATTCGGAATTTGTTTACCAAGCAAGGAAAAATCTGTATTCCGATACAAAAAAAATACATTTCACTTGAAACATAATAATATTTCTATTAAATTTCGTGAAAAACAATTGATTTTTGCGTGAGAAAAAAAATTTACTACTGAAAAATTGGTATTTCCGGTTTTCCAGGGAAATTAGAGGTAATATGGAAAAAAATTTCATTAAAAATTTGTAGATCTTTTCAATTCCAACAACTATGCTATTCAACTTTTTCTGATAGGAGGTCAACTTTCGTTGATCATCACGTAAAACCGTGAATATCCTTATCCATTTTTTCGACTCCAATTCATTTTTTCCGTCATTCGAACAGCATTGTGCTCCTCTTCTGGTAGGTCTCATGCTGTCAATAATTTTTCCTGCCTCAATATTTTTTGTCGTTCATCAGCACTGGTCTACTTATGGAACAGGTCTACATATAGATATGGTCCAAAAAAACTATTCCAACCCGAACATTAAGTCCAAATTTCTGTCGGAATATCTTTTGTAGATCCCTTGTAGTTTTTTTACCACAACTGCGACTACTGAAGTGTTCAATAATATACATGAAATCGTTACAAGTTGTATACAAGTTCATTCAAAAGAATAGTGCAGAAGTACATAGATGATTAAAACTCACTAGACTTGCAGTACAAACCCCAAACAATATTTTCATATAAATTAATTCTCTTTTTTCAAATATAAAGAATTATGCAAGGAATCGCACGTTAAAAGGTAAGACCTCGTTAATCCTTGGCTCGCACAAGTTTCGACTTTTGAGGGCTGCCGTTCGTAAGGGGACGACAGCTGGTTAACGAAAAAAACAATTTTAAAATTTTTTATGTTTGATAGTAATGATAATCACTTTTTTATAGTCAACAACATAACATAAGCATAGTAAAATCTGGATGTACAGTCTAAGTGGAAAAAAAGTTGGTTATTAACAAACATAAAATATTGACAATCAAATAGTCAAAATATGAGAAATACATAGTATAAATATAAATAGAATATTAATAATCATATAGGTGAAATATGATAATTAAAAATTATTTTAGAAATAGGTAGTTATTATATAATTGAAAATGAAATAAGAATCAAAGTCGACATAATATAGTAAAGGTCAAAGGATCTCAATTCCTTTTTTATTTTGCACAATGAAAACCCTTTTTGTTTCAATAAAATAACGTCAGAAATTCTGTGGCATTGAGATAAACTTCCCAGTCTGTATGCCACTGTTTCAAAATGATGATGTCATGTACACTCTTTTCGATTTTTAGTGTTCACGTTTGCCCTACTAACCAGGCATGAACTAACCTTTAGTAACATACAATGTTCAAATTCCAATAATTTATGCACCCCACATTTTGCGGATGGCAGTTATCAGTTGAACTATTTTACAGCTGGATAGCGTTATTTTGCAAACGCATACTTTTGGTTACAGCTCTATTGCTTTGTGGTTAGAACACAGAACCTCAACATTTCTTCTCTATCTCTATTTTGTGTTATTGAGGTACTTCACTTTCGAATACTTGACCTTGTTTGTGTTTGATTCAAGTAGTGATCAAAGGATGGCGCATTTTCGTCTTGGTATAGTTGGCAACAGTTAATCTTAAGGTGTTCTGTTCACCTGAGTCGCTTTCCAATTATCCCGAAGATTAGCTTCGAGTTACTCGGGCTAGTTCCTGGAGTTATCTTACAGACCACGAACAATCAGGGGTAACAAGCTCTCAATGAGAAAGCACCTTTGACGAGTTTTCGACTTTGATGTTAGAATAACATTTTTCATTTCCCGTTCGACATCGGAAATGTTTTGTTCATCACTGATGGGTTTGGGAAAATTTGTATATGGAAATTTCCTCATATAGTTTGCGAAAATTGATGCTGTACGTTTTGGGGAAAATTTCCTTCTGCTCTAGCAGGTTAGGTTGAGGTTAAGGTAAGCACATCTGAGTGAACCTTTTCTCTCGATGTTTAGGCCTATTTCATTAAGTATTTTTAGGGCTTGTAGTAACATTCTTCATTGGTAAAACCACAACCACCACGAAAAACAGACAGCAAACCAACAATCAAAGCTGTAACTAGAACCCTCCTACTAAATAGAAGTTGGTATTTTCATTTTGGCTTCACTAATGGCCCCATACAAGTTTAATCAGAAGTCAGACTGGTATACTTTATTCCAGGGCGTTCCAATTCCACGACTGTTCCACCGTTGGTGTTCCTTTGTTGTTATTTGGTGCTCCTTTCTTCGCTTGGTTGGATCTCTGCACCACTTAGTGTTATTGGTATTCGTTCCAGCTGTCACGTACTATGTTCTTTAGTTGATTGTGTCGTACCCACTGTGCACACATGAACTCACCAAGGCATTGAATTGAGAAACTACTACTGGCATTCCACTTACTATCAACCCAGATAAGTCTAGATTAAGTTAAGGTATATTTAAACTCATTGCATAATTATGAGCTTTCATCGTGACGTCACAGGCATAGCCCTAACTGAAGGTTTGATATTGATGTCACAGAACGATTTACCACTCTCATATTATACTTCAATTCATCTTGGTGGTTCCATATTTAAATTATTTTCATTTCATTTTCTATTGTGTGCTGAACTATGCACATACATTGTGTAACATTATTCAATATGAATACTTATATTTCGGATGTCCATCATCTTAATGGTTGAAAGATTTCTATCTCTTTCAAATTTTTTCACAACGTTTCAATTGCTTGAATATGCAATCGTCTTCTGGTGAATAGAGACAAAATCAGATGCTCGCGACCTTTTATAGCAATTGAAACGTTGTGAAAAAATTTGAAAGAGATAGAAATCTTTCAACCATTAAGATGATGGACGTCCGAAATATAAGTAATCAAGTTACTACATCGTCTAAAACATTCAAACATTATTCAATATATCTTATTAGTAAGGAACATGACTATTTTTTTCATTATGGTCCAAGTAATCCTTGTATATATAAGTGAAAATAAAACCTCTTCATACTTATATATTATATTTAAACCATTATAGTCTCTACTGCTTATTATTCTAGTAATATTAGTGGGATGTCCCAGTCCATGAGGTTGGTTAGAAATTTTTCACTGGCGATGAATCCGTGGAGCTCCTGAAAATTAAACCCCATATTTCAATATTATCGAATTCTATTTTTATTGTCGAATCCACGTCCAACTGAGCTATTGGGTGTGTTACGGGAGTGAAACATGTTTGCACATTCCCTGCTGCTCTTCTCCCCTAAATTTCTTCCCTAACAAAACTATTCATATTTCATCAATATAAAAGAACAATGGTAAACTGGCTAAAACTCAGTTGTTAGTCAATATTGTTACAAAAGAAAAAAATAGAATAACTTTATTTGTAGGTGTTTCTTGCTTTCGTTGAGAGATCAATGATTGTGATCTACGCTCATGGCAATGTATTACCTGATAGTGTTAATATGAATCATGTTTCACAAATATTACCCTATACCACATTCAGACCGTGAAATGGGAAAATGGGTTAATAACCTACCTACCAAAACATCATTAGAATTCACCCCGACCCTCTGGGGGAATATTCGAACCTAGCTCCGAATGGCGTGGCATTGGAGTAAGCATTGACGTCTTTCGTGATGGCATTTGTTTTACGGCGCAATAAAAAACGGGGCGGCTATGCGCGACCTCTTAATCTTTTTCTTGTGTTCCGGTCGAAACGTGTAAAAAGTTTCGCAGGCGCAGGCGGTCAGATGGTGCGGTCTGCCTAGGCCATTTGTCAAAGTGATGAGTATGCATGAGCTTTCAGCGTCACATACGGGGTGGAAATAGATGGAAATATGGCTATTTGAAACAGGAGAATTAACGTTACTGTTTGATATTTCGAATTGTGCTGAAAATTTCACACCCACTACTTTCGACAAATTAACAGCTTGTATTTTGTATCGTTATCATAGCAACAAAAAAAAGTTTTCTTCCTCTTGCGGTAAGAAGCTTGAAAATATGTACTCTGGAAATGTTTGTCATTTATAAATACATTGATACTTGGGTGAGGTTATTCTGGACTTTCATTGATTAAAAAAGAACAAAGAAAATTCAGTTCTCTACAATTTTATTCACGACGTTTCGACTATTGAAATTTACAGTCGTTATAAAGTGTATGAATGCGACAATCTTAAGGATACTTCTTATATATGTGATATGGCTAATTTTGTGTCATTAGCCTAGAGGTAATTTGCCTGTGTTCAGGTAAGCTTGTTAATTACAGTGCCTGTTACCTGAACACAGACAAATTACCCCTAGGCTAATGACACAAAATTAGCCATATCACATATACAGGGTGTTTCATAATAAATGCGCAGGACTTCCGGATGTGATAGCTCGTTAAAAAATATGAAAAAAAGTTTGTATTAACTTACCCTCTAAAATTCAACATTTTCGAGATACAGGGTGTTGAAATTTAAAAAAAAATTATAGTTTTTTGCTAATATATCTGGAACTGTTTATCGCACAAAAAACGGATTCTGAATGCATTTTCCACTCATAATAAGCTATGTTTTGTGCAGATTTTTTATTTTTTAAAATTCATAATTGGTGAAGATTTTGAAGGGGACGTGGGTGTTTTTTGTTCCAATTTCTACGCCACTGGAAAAAGTATGATTTTGAGCCGCCAATGTTTTCTACACAAAAAAGGTACTCTTGGTCATAAGCTCTAAAGTTGACCGTTTTCAAGAAAAATCAACTTTCATGTTGAAAAACATGGTAAATTTTTTTAAATAATTTTTTTCCAAATTATACAAAATTTATTTAAACGTTAGAACAAGTAACAAAACGAAACGTTGACTACTTAATTGCAAAATAAAAAAAACAATAACAATCATACTCAGTTGAATTGTTGGAAATGTCTGCCGTTAGCTTCAATGCACGCAGCAATTTTTCGAGGAAAAAACATTATTTAAACAACATAATTTCGAAAAAAATCATTTAAAAAAATTTACCATGTTTTTCAACATGAAAGTTGATTTTTCTTGAAAACGGTCAACTTTAGAGCTTATGACCAAGAATACCTTTTTTGTGTAGAAAATATTGGCTGTTCATATAGGAGGCTCAAAACTGTACTTTTTACAGTGGCGTAGAAGTTGGAGAAAAAAACACCCACTACCCCTTCAAAATTTTCACCAATTATGGATTTGAAAGAATAAAAATCCTCACAGAATATAGCTTATTATAAGGAGAAAATGCCTACGAAATTTGTTTTCTGTGCGATAAACGGTTCCAGAGATATTAGCAAAAAACAATTATTTTTTTTTTAATTTCAACACCCTGTATCTCGAAAATGGTGTATTTTAGAGGATTAGTTAATAGAAACTTTTTTTCATATTTTTAGACGAGCTATCACATCCTGAAGTCCTGCGCATTTATTATGAAACACCCCGTATAAGAAGTATTCTTGAGAGTGTCGCATTCATACACTTGATAACGACTGTAGATTTTAACAGTTGAAACGTCGTGAATAAAATTGCAGAGAATTGAATTTTCTTTGTTAGACAATGAAATTCCAGAATAATATATCACGCACAAGCTTTTGAAGCTTCGTCGATCTTCATGTCTATTTTCGAGTTTCGATTCCATTTACTTATTTTGTATTTTGATACTTATGAAAATAAACAATATTATTATAAGTTTCGTAAGTGTTGAATGGCAGTACTCAATTGTTAATTTCTTCAATTCCCATACTTCAGAAAATTAAAAACAGTTTAAATTAAATCTAGTATTAGAAATTTTTATTATGTGGGTTTTGGTACCATTAACGTTATATTCATAACCACTACGGTATCGACTGGTTATATTTTCAGAGTGTATGAGGCGCCGATATCCAGGAAATTTGTTTACGATTTATCACAGGAAAACACGTACTTTGATTCGCTAGTTTTATTGAACTGCATTTCCCATACATCAATATGCAACGTTTTTCACTTTTTTATACTTTATTTTTTTGGCGATCGATCCAAATTTTTTCTATAGCAGGAGTTTTTGTACAAGGTGTATTAACGATGCCATATGGGTGGACGATATCTGTTGCCTGTTAGAGATTATGAAAAAAAATATTTCAAATTAAAGTTGTAGATTGCTAGGACGCACCCAAAGGGGGGGGGGAGACAAGACCCAAAGGAAGTACTTATCCTAATCAAGTGTTTTGGATAAAGTGTTTCAAAAGGAGAGGAAAATAGATTGAATAAGGTGCCCCCGCCTCATAATGGAAAGGCTGGGTTTGTCTCTGTTGTTAATTTGTTGTAAAATGAATTGGTGTTGATAAAGTTTATTTTTCCTCAATATTCTGTTCAAGGTAGTATGATTCAAATCCAGCTCTCTTGCATCTTCTCTTATACTTATATGAAGATTCTCAATAACTGTTGAAAGCATCTTTGCTAATTGATTTCTTTCATTTGTTTCGATTTTACTTATTACTTGCCTTTTCTTGTGCTTGATACTGCCTGTTTCCTCAGATCAATATTCAACCCTTCGAAACTTCTCTGGTCGTATAGTCCTTGAAACAAAATATCAGGATTTCCTTATATCTTCAATTGAAGTTCGAAGAGCAATTGTAGATAGACTTTATTTGTGTGAACTCAAAATGCGAGATTTTTTGAACAACTGCTGTGAATTAATTCACGCCTTTTTAAATACTTTGAGTTTATTTTGTTACCTTCCTCGTCCTGCTCTGAACTAGAGAATCGTTGATACTCCCAGTATGCACAATATTTCAAAGTGACTCATGCCAATCATTCGATACCCATGACCAACTACTCCCAACTACTGAACTTCAATGATTCAATAGTAATTATAGTATTACTTCATATGTTCAGTTTAATGTGATTCACTAAAATGAATGAAATATTTATTTGACTTGATGTAACATATTGTTTGGTTCAAAGACATTGAAGAATGGACAAAAAATTTATTGTTTTTCATGTTTATTCATTCCATTTAGGAATATATAGTGGTATCTCCTACTACTCGACCGCTTACGCAGGCTCGGCTCGGTTTCCTGTCATGTTTTCAAGCCATTTCGCAGCATTTTAGCGCAAAATGAAAATATTAATTTTGTAGTACTATAATTCTACTTTCAAAATCTGTTTAAGAAATTGAAATCAGTTTATCGTTAGAGCATCCAGGCACGCTGCAAGATAGTGCAATAATGCCAGACTAATCTAGATAAAAGTTTCGACACTTTGGTGCCTTGTGTATCCACAGTCTAAGAAAAACGGATATTGTGCCATGAAAATATCGTTCAAAAATGTTCCTTCACCTTTACGTTTATTATTGATGGATGGAAATGTCAGGTGTAAAAATAACTCCCGACATTGTCGCCACTGAAATATTCAATCATTCGAATGGATTGAACGTGGTTTCGGATAGTAACTGACAAAAGCAGCTTTCACAATCTGCGGTGTACTCCGGAAGAATATCGAAAATATAATTTATTAAGAGCAAGGAAGGAACAATATCGAGAAGAAATTTATGGATGAATTCGGTTCACAAATAATTTTATCTTATTATCACTACATCTTTATGGTGCCATAATATGGTTGTATCTTCTGCAAATAACGTTAAATTTCCCGAATTTTGTTGACGTAAGGTCATTTATATACAGTGCGACGCTAAATTATGAAACAAATTCATTATTTTTGAATATAAAGATATTTCGGAAAATTCCTCGGACAGGTCGATTTTCTTTTCCGATTGGCCAATTTTTGAACCCCACCCAAAATATATAGGGTTATCCGCAATTGAGTAAAAATGACTGGTGATATTTTTAAATTGGACACCCAGAATATTTTTCCATAGTTGGTTAGGGATCGTCATTACAAATCCAGTGATACCGAGTTTGATGGGATTATGTCAAACGGCTGCGGAGATATGGCCAAAAAACTTTCTCGTATGTCTGATGAGTATGACTGCGAGACTCCATACGATTCAGAAGGTTAAAAGTCTCTGTCGCACTCATTGGGTATATGGAGAAGTTTTTTTGCCATATCTCCGCAGCCGTTTGACATAATCCCATTAAACTTGGTATCACTGGATTTGTAATGACGATCCCTAACCAAATATGGACAAATATACTGGGTATCCCATTTAAAAATATCACCAAAGTCGCTTTTCCTCAAATGCTGATAACCCTATATATTTTGGGTGAGGTTCAAAAATTGGCCCATCGGAAAAGAAAATCGACCTGTCCAAGGATTTTTCCGATATATCTTTTATTCAGAAATAATGAATTTGTTCCATAATTTAGGGTTGCACTGTATAAGTTTTGCCCACATATTTGCAGCATTCATTTCATGTCAATTTTTGTATTCAATCAAATTCCACCAATATCCACTTCATCGAATCATAATTTGATAATTTCTAATAATGATTTCCATTCCACCTCTTCAATGCGATATTTGCCGAGTGTCACCGATGTTATTTTACATGACGGGAGTCTGAAATTGAGATTTCCGGTCCGAAA
Organism: Chrysolina oricalcia; assembly: GCA_944452925.2. Lineage (NCBI taxonomy): Eukaryota > Metazoa > Arthropoda > Insecta > Coleoptera > Chrysomelidae > Chrysolina > Chrysolina oricalcia. The sequence goes on from OX101816.2 coordinate 2,174,091, forward strand.
TATATTTTGAAATTGATTAATGGAGTGCAGATGAATTAGCTATTTTAGCTAACCGCTTTCCACGGTTGCATGGAATTTGGATGATTGAGAGGTTCGGGCTGTTCATCTGGGATTGACGTAATTGGCTATTTCACTGTGAAATTCAGCATCGTTATACGAGAGTAAACCGAAAGTGTAGGAAAAATGTTTTGGGAAATTGATGTTTTTCTTACTTTTATCGTATTTTCTTCAGAGTCATGAAGGTATCATAATTTCTATGGATATGTCGGTGTTTGAAAAAAGTGAAGAACTTTATTTGAACTAACTTAGTTACTCAGTTAGTTTTTATACTTGATAATAGGATAAGGCCCGAAACCGGTCGTAAATATAAAAAAAACTAGTGGAAATAACACAAAAATTGTTTTTCTTTCGTTTCATTGAAGTAACTATTTTTCTACGAAGATGTATCAAGAAATAATTCATTTTCAAGATGAAAAATGTTCAAAATCCGATAGATATTTTTTTTAAATTTCAACACCCTGTATTTTGAGAAAGAGTCATTTTTCGATAAATCTTGATGAAAAAAGAAATTTATTTTGGCAAGATCTATCAGATACTCATAAATTGTGAAAGGCTTTCGCGGCCATCGTCATTTACATGGTGGTTCTTCGGGTTGTAAGGCCGACGTATGTTTAGAGAAGATCTCGACGTTTCGCCAACACGAGCGGTTAGCAATTTCAAGAGATATTTTCAAAGTTTCTGGTTTCTTAAGTCGCTGTCAAATGCTACTCAGTTTTTGTAAAGTTCTGAGCAACTTCATCTGGCTGAAAAGGTGTAGGAATAAGATTTGAGCACAAAAAATTCCAGAAGGTAACTGTAAAAAAATTAAAAATTAAAAATCATAGCGAACGCAGCGCCCTCTAAGAGCTACATAAAAATATTGATTTTTTCCTCAAAAAAAACCGTTTACCAAACTTTGTACAAAAAATTATTGTTTGCAAAAATTATTCAAAATAACCAGGCTGAATCAGTTTGGGATACCCTGTATATATACATCATCCAATTCGGAAACTTGGAATGGACGATATTCCACCCAGAATGATATTGATGATGAATCTCTTTTGTTGATTCACCATAATCGAAATATAATGAGTTAATACCACAAGAGAGCATTTACAAGCTATTCAATGGTGGTTTCTATTGAAATTATTCATGTGGGGGTAGCTGGAAATCATGGAGGAGGATACGGGTGGATTATTTCATGAATAGTATCAGATTAACTTTCATATACTAGAAACAGTAGTGGATAATTCGTAATGGTCGCATAATTTTTTCATGGGATACAGATAGATATTCCTGAATTGCTTCTCGATACAATTCAGTTGAGTTCAGAAATAAAAGACAGACTTATGAGATAAAGGACCCCGCACTTTTCTTATGTAAAGTGGCGACCGGTCAAATTTTCTGAAAGTTTGGTATGTTGTTGTACCCGACTCAGTAACCAAAGGGTCAATGGGCCCAACCCAATCCGATGGCTAGTTTTCTAAATACGGGGTGTTAAAGTTGAAAATTGCCCAGATTTTCGGATTTATTTTTTATTTATTAAAACTGAAATTGAATTTCTGTTGCATGCAGTCGTTTACTACATGTTCTAGTAATGGAATCAGTGGATACGTATGATTAGAAATATTTACATTTACAAGGTGATTCACGAATGTATGACGGTAGTTTTTTGCCAAAATTCACGTTTTCTACTATGACGTCAGGGAGGCATATTTCTGAAACGTTTTCTTCAATATAGTATTTTGACGAGAAAATATTGCACAGAATAAATTTTTTATACAGGGTGTTTCACAGAGAGAACAACTAGACAAAATTATTTTCTTTTAGGATTAATTCGAAGCTCTGTATTCATGGATTGATTTTTGGTAACAGTAATACCACAAACATAGGTGAGTCTCTAATCTCCAAAATATTCAAGGTGGTTTATTCATAGGAAGGTATTCTATTTTGGGAAAAGTACAAAAAACATGAAAAACCTGTATTCAAAAATTTCCTCGGTCAAATGTAACTATTTTCTCACTATATATTGATTTTCATACCATCTTCAGAGGTATGAATTCTGAATCCGATACTATGACCAGTTTTCGAGATACAGTGGAAAATTACTGATTTTATCAGTTTTTTATCAGTTTTTTCTTCAAATTGAAAAGCCGGATTGATTTTATGTTGCACATATGAGTTTCGGTCAGATGTACATGGAAAGGTTCAGCTGAAAATATTTAATAATATAGGGTTATTCACGAATAAATCACAATAGGTTTTTGCAAATACTCAAAATTCTACAGTTCCGTCACAGATAAGTTATTCCATGAACTTAATACCTAGTCGTTTACAATTTTGAGTATGAAATGATTACTTTTCATACAGGGTAAGCCATGCAGCCAACCATACCAAAAATAATTGTGCTTTGAAATCATTGAAATGAGAACTTTTTTAGTGAATTTTGAGTAACTATATAACATTACATCAAGTACTTATGCATAACCGTAAGAATTTTAAATATACAAGGTGTTTTAGTTATAATCACCTTCCAAAAATATACATCTTTGTCCGATATAAGAAATCGACAAGCTTGGATACACGTGGCAGCAAAAATGATAATAAGAAGTTTTTTCATTTATTCAACACTTTATAAACAAACATAATTTAACATTTATGATTCTTTTATGATATAGTTACAATATCAACGAAATATTTTGTTCCTGATCAGCATCAGAGTGCTGGTAACGGAACAGTATATAACTCGCTCTACACGTATATTGTGAAGTACCTACCTATACAAATAGGTTCGAATTATACCTACACAAGAAGATGGATAATTATCATCTTTTTGGGGGTGATATCGCAGTGGCTTATACAGTTACTCAAAATTCACTAAAAAAGGTCTCATTACTTCAAAGCATAATTATTTTTGATATGGTTGGCTGTATGGCTCACGCTGTATAAAAAGTAATCATTTCAGACTCAAAATTGTAAACGACTAGGTATTAACTTCATGGAATAATTTATCTGTGACGAAACTGTAGAATTTTGAGTATTTGCAAAAACCTATTGTGATTTATTCGTGAATAACCCTGTAACAGTAAATATTTCTAGCTGAACCTCTCAATGTACATCTGACCGAAACTCTCATTAAACTCATAGGCGCAACATAAAATAAATCCAGCTTTTCAATTTGAAGAAAAAAACTGATAAAATCAGTAATTTTCCACTATAACGCCCTCTATCTCGAAAACTGGTCATAGTATCGGATTCAGAATTCATACCTCTGAAGATGGTATGAAAATCAATATATAGTGAGAAAAAAGTTACATTAGACCTAGAAAATTTTTGAATACAGGTTGTTCATGTTTTTTGTACTTTTCCCAAAATAGAATACCTTCCTATTAATAAACCACCTTGAATATTTTGGAGATTAGAGACTCATCTATGTTTGTGGTATTACTGTTCCCAAAATCAATCCATTAATACAGGGTTTCGAATTAATCCTAAAAGAAAATAATTATGTCTAGTGGTTCTCTCTGTGAATCACCCTGTATAATAAATATGTACTGTGCAATATTTTCTCGTCAAAATACTATATCGAAGAGAAAGTTTAAAAAATATGCCTCCCTGACGTCTCATTAGAAAAAGTGAATTTTGGCAAAATACTACCGTCATACATTCGTGAATCACCTTGTAAATATAAATATTTTTAATCATACGTATCCACTAATTTCATTACTAGAACATGTAGTAAACGTCTGTATGCAACAGAAATCCGATCTAACTTTTAATAAATAAAAAATAAATCCGAAAATCTGGGCCATTTTCAACTTTAAAACCCCGTATTTAGAAAACTAGCCATCGGATTGGGTTGGGCCCATTGACACTTTTGGTTACTGAGTCGGGTACAACAACATACCAAACTTTCAGAAAATTTGACCGGTCGCCACTTTACATAAGAAAAGTGCGGGGTCCTTTAATCACGAGTGGAATTTTATTAGACTATTTCAAGAAGCATTAAAAGTATTATTTTAAACATGATCAATCAATTCATCACAACCATAATCAATCAACTATAATCACAAAAAATGTGTTATAACTATCAATAATTTATTATATAGTTACGATGCGACTCATTTTGACGTTTTCGCCTACAATTATGATCTGTCATAATTTGCTCTGTCATCTATGGTTACATCGTTGAAAACACCAACGCTGACAGACCAATCAGAATTGAGAGACAGCTGGTGTTTTCGCGATAATACAAGTTGTCTTTGATTTGTGATTGGTCAGATTACGTGAATATCTTGAGAAGAGTGGAATAGTCAAATAAAGACTTCCGAGTTATATTTGAATCAAAATACTGTATTTTTTTTTAATGTATGAATGTATGAACAGTGTGTAGAAAATTACTTTTTCTACGACCATTAAGAAAAATGAACATTTCAATTGCGTCTTCGATTAAGAAATCTACTACGTTGTAACACCGCTTTTCATTTCCCACGGGCTAGCTGTATCGAAATATTTTATTTCCTACAACTTTCATGAACTACTAGACTGTCATTATAGGTAGGTAATAACGAATTTTATGAACATAAATAATATCGAATCAAGTTTGGTTACGTCTGTCTAATAATTTGACATTTCACATTAGCAGATAATTACAAAATTCGATTAAAAAAATTAAGTTATTAAAAATGATTAGCGATAGTGAGGATGATTTAACAATCAAATTAATAAATTTATATCATAAGCTCATGATAATGCCTATCTTCTGACAAAGGTATGATTTTCTTTTCATAAAACCAGATTAATTTCAATGAAAAGATTGATTACAATCGGATTCTATATTTTTGAATAGTTGACAGATACTTCCTATATAGCAGTTAATTTGAATAAATTATTATATGCTCTAGTAACGACGAGTGTTGATTCAGATGACACGTGGACTTTGGATGGTGGGAGCGAGGGTTCAAATCCACACCGCCACATTTTTTTTTCATTTTATGAAATCGATTAGTGTTTGATTTTTTCTGCATAAAGTTTTTTTATTTCCAAGTTGTCAAAATTTGAAAATTTTGAATGTTATTTGTTTCACGACGTGTACAAAAAGAAAAAATAGATGTTTCATTCAACGGGTGAAGAAAGAAAAAATTATCTAAACCATGTGAAAATGACGGCAGGAGAGTTTATGATAAAAAGGTTTATTAAAAATATTACAGATTTGTTAATGATTCAGATGGTCGTAGAAAAAGTATAGTGTACAATATACTAATTACGCACAGTTGATAATTTTACGCACAGTTGATTTTTTACGCAATTGTGCGTAAAAGTATTACTTTACGCGTTGTAAGCAGTGCGTGAAATCTTAGTTTACGCACTGTCGTGGAATAAAATCTTTTGTTGCAGTAACTGTAATGGAATCTCATAATTTGTAGCAGAATTGGGACAGTGTGTTCTTTGTACATCGTCTCATGTTTCTGTTGATTTAATTACATTCAATATTATATGATCATTCCAAAGTTTCCTTTCGTGTAGCCAAAACTTAAAAAGGTTAATCTTCTGCTACTATCGTATTCATAATCGATAACCATTATATACCCGCAGTCGTCGAGGCATCTTCTATTATTCATTATTTGTTTGGAACAAATTTCCGCAACTCATTTCTATTTATATCTAACACTTTTGTTCCATTGGTCGTCCTATACCATTTTTATCTGTCAGTAACTGCTCATTCAAAAATGGGTCCATCCAATTTTAATTTCTTCTTTTGTACCCTTTCTTTCAGCGATTTTATCCTCAGTTCGTGACTGATATTAGTTTATTTATTCACAAATGGGAATACAAACAGGACTGACACAGATACAGTATTCATTCAGAGATTGTTTATTTATTAAAATACACAATCCATACCGGGTGTTTCACAGCGGATGGAACATTAGAAGTATCTGGAGAACTGAATAAAAAAATATTCAGAACATTGTGGGCGTAGATAAGCAAACATGCTCTATCCGTCTGAAAGTATTTCATCAATACAGTGTTGCCGCGTATATCGGAAAGTAGCAACTTCTCTGTTATTTCAAATAAAACACCCCATATATATTATATTACTTTTGGAATCCTTATATGATCCCTCATAACTTTTCCTGGTAATTCTTCATACGTATCCATGATAGTTTTCGAAATAAAAATTATTTTGTCCAATTTTTGTACAAAACCTGACCATTGAAAAAAAAACATTTATTTTCCAAGGCAAAGGACCCCGCAAAATCATTATGGAATTCGGTTCCTAGTTGATTTTTTGAATTTTTGGTATGATGTTGTCCTTGTAATTCTCAACCAATGTTACCATTGTTACCAAAAAAATTAACAATTTTGCTAGTGGGGGGCGTTGAAATCACCCCTTGCGCAGATTAGAATTTTTAATATGATGCAGTTCAAGTTATTTTGAATAGAAATTAATTGGGTAAAAAAACCCAAAAATGAATTTTTTTGATGCTAGGGGGCGTTGAAATCATACGTTGCTCATCAGAATAGACTATTCGTTATTATAGGCGGAATCAATATCTCTACGTATTTCAGTTTAGATTATACTGAACAATAGTGTCATTTTTGTAAAAAAATGCTAAACCACCCTCTTACCCCGAACGCCTATTTTGAAACACGAATAAATGTATTCTCCACTACTTGTGAATGCGTAGTTCATGTTATTTGAATATCAATTAATTGGGCGAAAATCTTGAAAAAAATAAAAAATTAGACAACAATTTGAATTTAAGTTGGTGCCTAAATACATTAATTTTTTGTTTTGAAATTTGAGTTGGGAGTGAGAGGAAAGTTTTATATATTTTTTTTAAATAAAAAAATTACACAAGTGTTCAGAATAATCTAAACTAAAATACGTAGAAATATTGTTTCCGTCTAAATAAATTCTGAGCAAGGTATGATTTCAACGCCCCCTAGCATCAAAACTATTCTTGTTTGGGGTTTGTGACCCAATTAATTTATATTCAAAATAACTTGAACTGCATCATATTGAAAATTAAAAAAAATCCACCAATTTTTTTCGTTTTGTGCCCCTCTTGGGGATGGGGGATAATCATAAAAAACTGATATTTAATCTCGGACCCCCGACTTTAACCTCGGACCCCGACTTTAATCTCGGGGGTCCGACTTTAATCTCGGACCCCCAACTTTGATCTCGGGATTCGACTCAGTGCTCTCAGATTCTAGAATTTTTACCAAGGAATCTCTTCATAAAGCTATAGACACAAAATGCAAAGTTATTCCTCGTTCACTATTGGTTGTAAGGATAAGGTATCTTGATTTTATTGAAAAAATGAACAGGATGTTCATAAAATTATAAAATCATCTGCGACTGAAAGACATATATCAGTCGCTATTTTCCATCGTTCAAGTTAACCTCTTGGAAGGTTTTCATGTTGAAATTCCAGCGTGGCTTTTGCCGGGGAAGTAGGTAGTTTTCAAAAGTTTACTTCTATAGCGTTTCAATACATGGGACATTCATTATTTGCTTCATTTCTGAACCATTTCACCACATTTAAACTCATTATTGAAGGGCCCTGAAAATGAAATGATAAAATTCGAAACGTTGCATCGATCAGAAAATATTAGTCCAAACAAACTATCTGAACTATTATCTTCCAGACTGAGCCAAATGTATACAGGGTGATTTGAAATGAGAACAATAAACTCCGTGTGCTGATTCTTTATACAGGGTGTCAATTTGAAAACTTCCCACCCTTAATATCTTCCTTCCAGTAAACAATATGAGTAATCGAAAAAACAGGTCAATTTTATTGTCAAGGGGGACACTTTCACGGACTATTTGTAGCCCTCGTGGTTCAACCCCCTAGGAGGGGTAGATGTTACCCTTAGAATTTTAAATGGGAAGGGGGCTCAAGTGGCACATCATTTTGATGGGCGTTCAATTTTTGTTCCAATGGTACCCTGACTTATTATTTTGTAATGAGCATTTTCCGAAAAATTGCGTTCTAAACTAACAGAAGTAATTATTAGAACGCCTATACTGAGATGCATTATTGTATTGACTCCCTTTAATAAAAATGGTTAGAAGAGTAGGTGGCACCGCTCCAACCCTTGAATGACAGGAATAAATTTATTACGCATGGGATTTTTTATTTGGTGGTTATTTTCCTTCTACACAATAAAATTTAATTTGCGAGAAAGACATTTCCAACATAAAATCTACTTACGCTTATCTTATTAGCTGTTCGAAATGTTGTCCATTTTGCTCTAAACAGTAATACAGTCTGTTTTCGAACTCCCCTCTAACATTACGGAAAACTTCACTAGGAATTGACCGGCATGCTGCTGTAATTCGTCTTTTAAGTTCGTCAATATCAGAAGGTTGTGTTTTATAAACAACGGATTTAAGATGCCCCCAAAGAAAGAAATCTAAGGGTGTTAAATCCGGTGATCTCGGAGGCCATTCAACTGCTCCCCTTCTGCCAATCCATCTACCCGGAAATCTCTCGTTTAACCACTGTCGGACGGGAAGAAAATAATGAGGTGGAGCACCGTCCTGCTGGAAATGTAACAGATCCTCCTGCAAAAGTTCATTACCTTCTGCATCAATTTGAGTTTCTAGCTCGTGAGTTATAAGAGGATCGATAGTCTCTTCAAGCATATCAAGGTACAGATTGCCAGTCAAGTTTTCTTCCAGAAATAATGGACCAAGAATGGCATTTCCAAGAATACCAGCCCAAACATTAACTTTTTGTGGGTGTTGTGTATGCCCTTCCCGAAAAATATGTGGGTTTTCGTCACTCCAATAGCGACAATTTTGTCTATTAACATTGCCATTCAGAAAAAATGAACACTCATCGCTGAAACAGATGTTTAACAGAAGATTAGGGATGGTATTGACTCGATGAGACATGATTTCACAAAACTCTATTCTTCTATCATAATCATCCTCGTGGAGCTCTTGAAGAATCTGCATTTTATATGGATGAAATTTTTGCATTTTCAATGCTTTTCTTATAGTCTCGCGTGACATTCCCGTCTGTTCTGATACTGATCGTAAGGAGCTCGTGGGCTCTGCAGCAAATGTTCCCAAAACTTCAATTTGAGCTGCTTCATTTAGTACTCTGGGGTTATTTCTTTTTTTATTTGTCACTGAACCAGTTTCGTAAAACTTATTCACCAAATCAAGCACATACCGGTGACTCATATTACAATTTGGATGTCTTTCGTTAAAAAGACATGCTGCCCTTCGTGCGCACTTTCCAACTTCGCCATAAATTACAATCATTTCAATTCTGTCTTGAAGAATGTAAACCATTTTTACACTTTTATACACTTATTAAAGTAATTCCTAAACAGCCCAACAGGTACAACGGTAATCACAATACTACCACATAGTTCAAATTTGCTTATCAATTTTTTGCCGGAAAACAGAAACTTTTTACAGCAGAAGTAGCAAAAAAGGAAGGCTATCTGTACAATTTCTGCGATGACACTTAAAAATTCAGCATTTAATAAACACAACTTTACTACCATCTACGTTTTACTATTAGACTACTTTTTTATGTAAAGTGTTTGGAGCTAATGGCTAATGTTACCCCTAATGAAGGGTTGGAACGGTACCACCTAATATTCTAACCAGTTCTGGCCAAACCATGCATCTCAGTATAGGCATTCTAATAATTACTTCTGTTAGTTTAGAACGCAATTTTTCGGAAAATGCTCATCATCATCATCAGGGTACCATTGGAACAAGAATTGAACGCCCATCAAAATGATGTGCCACTTGACCCCCCTTTCCATTCAAAATTCTAAGGGTAACATCTACCCCTCCTAGGGTGTTGAACCACGAGGGCTACAAATAGTCCTTGAAAGTGTCCCCCTTGACAATAAAATTGACCTATTTTTTCGATTACTCATATTGTTTACTGGAAGGAAGATATTAAGGGTGGGAAGTTTTCAAATTGACACCCTGTATAAACATAATATGATATTTGTTGTTGCTTGTTCGAAATTTGTTATTTCCGTCAACCGGCTGCATCCTTACGAGCAACCCTCATTAGTCTCTTCTGTGAGCTAGGAGAGACCAGGCCCTTAACTTTCAACGTGTGATGCCCTTATGGTCGACAAGCGAACGTTCCACCATCACTACTATCATGAACAGATGGTTTGATTTGCTTTACGACTGAAATCCTGAGAAAAGTCGGTGGTCCGACTTTAATCTTGGACCCCGACTTTAATCTCGAACCCCCGACTTTAAAGTCGGAACCCCGAAATTAAAGTTGGGGGTCCGAGATTGAAGTCGGACCCCCGAGATTAAAGTCGGGGGTCCGAGATTAAAGTCGGACCCCCGAGATTAAAGTCGGGGGTCCGAGATTAAAGTCGGGGGTACGAGATTAAAGTCGGACCCCCGAGATTAAACTCGGGGGTCCGAGATTAAAGTCGGACCCTCGAGATTAAAGTCGGACTCCCGAGATTAAAGTCGGACCCCCGAGATTAAAGTCGGGGGTCCGAGATTAAAGTCGGGGGTCCGAGATTAAAGTCGGGGGTCCGAGATTAAAGTCGGGGGTCCGAGATTAAAGTCGGGGGTACGAGATTAAAGTCGGACCCCCGAGATTAAACTCGGGGGTCCGAGATTAAAGTCGGACCCTCGAGATTAAAGTCGGACTCCCGAGATTAAAGTCGGACCCCCGAGATTAAAGTCGGGGGTCCGAGATTAAAGTCGGGGGTCCGAGATTAAAGTCGGGGGTCCGAGATTAAAGTCGGGGGTCCGAGATTAAAGTCGGGGGTCCGATATTAAAGTCGGGATTCCAAAAAAAAATTGTTCGTGTCCCTTCTACGCCTTCGTAAGTTTCCGTCAACGACCTATCTTATAAAAAATTAATATAATTGCGTCTTTCATTTTGTGGGCGAAAAAACCTCTATAGCTTGGTCTATTTCGGAATATCGAAGAATCACGAACTAAATGATCACACTCTATAATGATAATTTTTCAAAATTATCCTACATATTCGAAAATATACGGAATAATTTGTTATTGAGATCTTCAGTTTCCAATATGGTACGTGACCTCTTCCAACAAATATTGAATTCACCGAAAGTGACGAGAAAGAAAACTTAGCGAAAACATGGCAGACACGTTATTAACACTGACTGACTGTTAACATCAATAAAGGAACGGTGATGGGAAAGCGTGATCGGTTTTTCACGGTGGAAATGGTGGAATCCTGTTTAGAATTCAAGGCGTCAAGTTGGCGTCTATGCGTGATATGAGTCTCGTAAAGCTTTCTAGCCGTCGAAATGAAGATGGCGTTTCGAAACAAAAACTGCCGAACTACGAGGATATTAGAAACATCTGATGATCGTAACGATGAGTTTCGTGGTGAATTTTTAGTCCCCTCGTGTAAGTAAACACGATCTATTGAAAAATATATGAATTAGTAGGTAGGTATCACGAATCGAATAAATTGCCTTTTCACATAGTGGCTGCTGGAATATACAGGGCCCTGCACATGGATGCGGTCTTCCATATCTCCATTACGGTAAAGTATAGATGGATGTTTTCATGAGCAAAATGATATTATTTTCTGAGCTGTACAAAATGAAAATACTGAAACTTACACAGGGTGATAAGTTTTTCTGGGAGGGTCTAAATTTCGTTTTTTTAAATAAAATTCTGTATTTGTTTTGAGTTTTTCGGTTTGTACATGGAAAATAGAAGGTACTTTATCCAAGTTTTTCTTTCGAAAATATTGACGGTTTTCGAGATTTTTAGCATGACAGTTTTTTTCCAAAATTGGTCACTCATTATATTAAAAATTATAAAGTTGTACAAAGCCCCATTGAAATTCGTTTCTGGAAAAATAGTGTACGAACGTGACTCTCTCAAAAGATATATCTAAAATCGACCTGTGATATACAGTGTAAAGTCACAAAAGTTCCGTTCCAACTTTCGTCTCATTCTGTTAACTCCTTGTCATCTGGCGATAATGTTTTTAAGTAAGTGCATAAGTTTACTGCTGATCCACTGCGAGTCCGAACTCCTCAAGTAGTTAATCTAGATAACTGATTAAGGCTGATAGGCTCTCAGGGGAAAAGCCAATATCATAGCACACAAATTCTGTGGAAGGAGAAATCGAATCCGCCTGTCAATTTGAATACAATGTTTCAGCATGTTTATAGAGAGAGAAAGTAGATACAAAAATATGATGGCTCTTATATTTCTGTCATTTATCTCCATCTATCAGCAATATTTAGATACAATGCAAACTACGTCAGAGTATACGTCATTTGTATAAACCAATGAGATTTTAAATATTTAAACTCATGATCACCTATTTAGAAAAAAAAGTCAGAATATTAGACTGCGTAGATATTCCTGCGAAAAGAAGGGCTTTTCGGCCATTTGGTATCAATCTCTGTAACCAGCGAAATCACTTGGCTGACCTCATGGGAAAAATTATTTTTTGAAAATTCTTTGGACTTTCCTATGGTGAAAAATAGATCACAATCAGCATGCTGGTTCTAACAAAATAAATTATTGTTCTAACATAAAACTATTGTTATAACAAAGCTATTATGATAAAGTTATTTTCTATAAATGCTAGGTTAATTTGTTGAAGAGTAGAAGTGAAGTTACTTCAACAAAAGTTAGACAGTTTCTAGAAGATTTGTCTAGGCCTATACTTATATACAAGCTCAAATGGAACATAATCGAAGCTTCATGCATTGAAGTCTATTCAGGCAAACTCTTTGACGAGCCTTTTCATTTTTGAGTTCAATACAGTTGAACGTATTGATGAAGCCGTCTGGTTAAGTCACCAGAGGATCACTACGAACCGATCTAGAAGGATTGTTCGCACACGAAGCAGTTGAGGACTTTCGATACCCTAGAAGAGGTTAAGTTCTGTGCAAGAGTCCATTTTATTGAGAATACGCTGGACAGGCGCGAAGATTATGGTTATTGAACAAACAAACTATTCACTTACCAGTTTTTGAGCTACTATTTCTATACAACCAGCAAGTTACACCCTTCCACAGGTTTGGGGGCCTCTTTTGGTACATATGATTTTTGTGGACAGAGTATCACATGGGATGAGGACACTGAATATGATCACATTTGCTGCAACTTGGTAACGTACAGCTTACAATATTTATCTTTCATCAATCGTCGTGTGGACTTGGTGAGAACGTTTTGTTGCTACGACGAGACTCAGGTGACACAAGTTAAATAGTGCCTTATCACATACAAGTCATAACAAACCCCAAATGTTACTTTGTTAATATTCTTGCATGTACTTTGGTGTCAACATATCCTCATGACAGTGTACCATACGTAAAATAGGTTGAAATTTATATTTACAATATACTTGTGAATCCCTTACAAGGCCTTGTAGCAGGAACAAAAATATGTATGTATGTGAAACTAGCTCACTAGTAATTTCAAAACTTCTATCTACAACCATAAAATTCGTTTTTGATTTGTTGACAACTTTAGGTTAGGACAAATTTTCAGGTACTGATACATCTGCCACGTTAGGCAACAAACGTTTCACATTTGTATGTTTAGCAGCGTTCAGTCATCCTTGTGTTCCCATATTTACTAAACCGTAATTAAAATTTTTGAGTACATAAACTGATCCGTATTTATTCAATCTCTCTTCCCAAGTGACAAACCCACACAAGATTATTTTTGTTAATTTTTCTACTGAAAGAGGGAGGTAAGTTTGATAAATGTTAGGCCGATCTTTATTTTTTTAACTTTCAGTGGCGTCCTCCTGACATCTTTTAATTATCCTAATTTTTTACCAAACTAAGTGATAAAAGTGAGTCTTGGTTTAAAAGATATACCACCTCTGATGATTCTTACCCATCTGACCATTATTGCTTCAAATTAAAAAATGAGCTGCCGGAGCAATATAGCGTAACATCTCTAATTTGAGAGGAATAGTTTCAAATTTGACTTATAACAGGGTGCGAAAAACAGCTTGCCAAACATTTTAACCCTCTCGCTCACGAATTACCAATTTTGAAGATAAAAATCTGAATATTTTTCTACAGTATCTATGATTTTTTGCAATTTTTGATATATTTACATTTTTTTTCAAAATGTCATTTTTGGCCCTAGGGCATGTACCCAAATGAGGACAGTGTGAGCCAACGGCGTAAAACTTCTATGAACCCTATTATATGAAATAAGAGGATATCACATTATTACAATTATATTTAGTTAACAATTGTTCACATTTACATGATAATTAACTGAACAGTTAGATTTTTTTGACAAACATAAATGAACATTGCACTTGCATACCGTCTTCCAAATCAGATTCATCATCATCATCACTCCATACACTCAATATCTGATGAACCTTGTTCAATCATTTCCAATTGCTGCTCGTCATTGAGAGGTCTCCTAGCCATTTTTTATACACTGAAATACATTAAAGTGATATATAAGAGGTTACGTTTATTTTACCGTTGACTCACAATGTCCACAAAACAGTACACCACACTATAAAAATCTTACAGTTCAAAATATATGAAAAACGAATGATACACTAATTAATAACTGAAAATCAACAAGTTTTCTCCACAATAGACTTTATTTGACAGTTGTCACTATTCGCATGTCACCAAGAATCATTACAGAACTAATCTCTACAGGGTTATATACGCACCGTTCTAGAAACGTTTATTTCATTTGAATTCCGCTTTCTTACTATATTCTATAGATGGCTGCACATGTGTTCTTTTGAAATAATATGTTATCCTAATCAGAGTGCTATAGAAGATTGCAGTGAAAACAAACAGAGCTCAACATAAATAATGTTTAAATAGGTTGTCCTCATTTGGGGACACGGTGAGCGAAAGGGTTAAATAAAAATGTGCAAAATCTTCTTCATTTTGAATGGAACACCAGGTATATTATTGATCCGTAAGAAGCGCCAACGAAGGCTCTACAAATTTTATAGAACATGTCCTTTGGTTGAAATCAATAGTTTTGCCTCAAAACGCTTTTTTTCGAAAAATGGATATTCTTCCCATTCCTTCACCATAATTTTAACGAATGGCTCTTTTTAGGGCTTTTTTTAATTTTTGTATGATATGTAGTCTCACATTATTCTAAATGGAAAATAGACTATACAGTGTGTCCCACTTACCATGCTCACCATGGGTATCTTTTCAGTGGTGAGAGATACGAGGTCGGTTAAATGACACCAAATGTGGAGTTTATCAAGGCCAACTAATATGTGAAAAAATATTTTGATAAAATCTATTCGTTTTTGTTTTATTCGCAAATAACAAATTTTGATCATTTTCATGTCTCCTCCGTAACTTCTTTATTTATGAAAATATTCGAATAGGAGTTTAATATTCTCATGGAAGTTTTTCAATGATATTTCGAAAAAAATATGAAAATTATATCAACTCTTCTACAATTTGAGATATCAGCACCAACTTTTATTTTTCAAATGTAGGTCATAGCTCACTATGACTTAGTTATGAATAACTTATTTTTCTCTTACAGATGATATGTTACAGTAATAGTTTTTTGTTGATTACAACGGAGTTATCGCCATTTATACAAAAACAAGAACTATTTTTTGAAGTCGCTATCTTGAATTTATAAATTTTAACAGAAAAATCATGATCTCCGACCTCAAAAACCCCCACATACCAATTTTGAATGGAATTGGACCAAAAACACAAATCTCGTCCGCCATATTGGAGGAGCCGCCATTTTTAATTTTTTACTTCAATAAAAATCTCGTAGTACATTGTCACCGAAATTATGAACATCTGCCAAATTTCAAGTTATTAGGACCTCCAGAAGTGGGTCAAAATTCACTTGCAATAAACATGAAAATGATCAAAATCTGTTATTTGCGTATAAAACAAAAACAAATAGATTTTATCAAAATATTTTTTCACATTATAGTTGGCATTGAGAAACAACACATTTGGTGTCATTTAACCGACCTCGTATCTCTTACCATTAAAAAGATACCCATGGTGAGCATGGTAAATGGGGCACACTGTATATTAATTTGGGGGGGGTCATTTGACCCAGTTTGAAACATATTCAGAACGATGCTGCTATATGAAAAAATAACTTTGGTTACTATGCCGTCAATTCTTGGTGGTGCAAATGACTGTAATAATAATAATAATTTTTCATCTGAAGATGAGCTTTTTCGACAAAATAATCATGTACGGCGTTCCTCACGTTGGTAGATTGTGAAATAATAATCTCCTAGAACCTATTACCGTGCAAAAATAATGGGACTGAAAGCCAGGAAATGTTTTCAATTTCCAAAAATTAAAAAAAAAATCCTGGATTCTGGTCCCATTATTTTTGTACGACAGTAGGTTCCAGGAGATTATTATTTCATAATCAACCAACGTGAGGAATGCCGTACAGGAATATTTTGTTGGAAAAGCACATCTTCAGATGAAAAATTAGTATTATTATTATTACAGTCATTTGCACCACCAAGAATTGACGGCATAGTGACTAAAGTTATTTTTTCATATAGCAGCATCGTTTCATGCTCGGTCAAATGACCCCCCAAAATTTTTATATGGGCTTGTAGTCTAAAACCTATTATTTCCATTTGATGCAGAATTTTACACAATAATCTCGTGCAGTATAAAACCGAACACGATTATAGAAGAAAAACATTTCTCACAAACATACGAGGATATATTGAAAAATGCTTAGCCTACCATAGAACCAAACAAAATTTCAATGTCAAAATATTTTATTACTCAACGTATTCTCCTCTTAATACATCTCCTAATACATTTATCACAGCGAACCTGCAACATCTCTAGACCTTTCAAAAAAAATGTTTCTCTTGCACTGCAAACCAGACCTCCACAGCTTTTGGATTTATGGATTTAGAGGTGTAAGCTACAATTGGTTCGAGTCATACCTGTCTGACAGGAAGCAACTTGTGAAAATGAAAGAGACCAACTCCAAATTATGTAATGTCAGGAGTGGCGTCCCACAAGGTTCAGTCCTTGGGCCAGTATTATTTTTATTATATATAAATGACTTAGCTAGTATTAATATTCAGGGATAATTCACGATGTTTGCTGATGACACGACACTGATGTGGAAGGATTCTAATTTTGAGATACTAAGATCAAAATTGGAAGATGATTTGAAGAAGGTAAAACAATGGTGCGACTCAAATCTCTGCTTCAATGCACAGAAAACTAGCCTTCTAATTCAGATACATTCATGAACCCCTTATATTTGACTCTACAACCATTGATAACAAACCTTGTACCAAGTTTCTTGGCATTGAAATTGATAACAACCTAAAATTCCATATCCACATCCAAAGTCTTAAAAGAAAACTGGCTTCGGGTTACTTTGCAGTAAGAGTTGTGTCTCAGGAACTGGGTCTGCCAATAAGTAAGGTGACATATTTTTCTCTAATCGAATCACACCTGCGTTATGGTATTGCATTTTGGGGTTATTCAGCAAACAATTGTTCGATTCTGTTTTCGTCCTACAGAAAAGAGCAGTCAGATTCATGACCAGAGCTATTTGTAAAACACATGATCTTGACACTAACCTCCATTTTTATACTTTAAACCCTATGTTTGGAGCATAAGCATAAGTCTAAAGTCTCCGATACTGAGCGCACTCAAACAAACCATAATACTCGCCAAATAACGAGAAAAAACTTACCTCTCCCCATCCCCCACTTAGAACTAACGAAAAAATCAATAATGTATGAGAGTAAAAAAATATATAACACTTTGCCACTCTGTCTGAGAGGAATCTCCATACAACATATTTTTCGAAAAAGAGTCAAAGAAATACTCTTGCTCAAATCCTATTATACCCTACAGGAGTTTTACGATGATGCTCACTTTCTTGTCTTGTGAAAATTTTCGTATTTGTCACCTTGTTTTATGTACTAGGATACTATTTGTCTTTATTTATACAATAAACACGCACTTTAGATTATAGAAAGATTTGTAAATAGGAATATTTATACGATGATGCTCACTTTTATGTGTTGTGATAAATTTTTGTATGTGTCAACCGGTTTTATGTATAGAATACTATTTGTCAAAGTAATTATATACTCACTTTAGATTAGATTGGATTAAGAAAACTTTGTCAATAAGAATATTTTTTTCTTGGACAATAAAGTAAATTGATTGATTGATTGATTGATTGTTACCTCCTCGTTGGAAGAAAATTTACTTTCAAACTTCTTTTCAGTTGAGGAAAGAGATGATAGTCGGACGGAGCCAACTCTGGTGAATAAGGGGGGTGTTCTAGTAATTCAAACCCTAAATCACGTTTTTTTGCATGGCAACATGAGATTTGTGTGCAGGGGCATTGTCCTGCAAAAACAAAACACCTTTGAATAGTTTTCCGAGTCTTTTCTCTTTAATTTTTTCCCGTCGAGTGGCCAGTAATTTCGAATAGTAATCTCCAGTTATTGTTCTACCCTTCTCCAAAAAATCAATCATGATTACTCCATGGCAATCCTAAAAAAACTGAAGCAAGAACTTTTCTAGCAGATTTTTGGACACGAAACTTCTTAGGTCTTGGAGAACCGGAGTGTCGCCATTCCATCGATTGTTGCTTTGTTTCTGGATCGTAGAAATGTACCCAAGTCTCATCCATAGTAACAATTCGGTTTAAGAAGTCCACATCGTTTTCAAATCGAGCACAGATCGAACGCGATGCTACTACCTTTGCACGCTTTTGGTCAACATTCAAACATTTGGGGATCCATTTTGCAGCAATTTTTTCATGTCCAAATCGACGTGAACTATATGATAAACGCGTTCGTATGAAATATTCAGTACTTCAGATATCCGTTTTAGCCCAATTCGACGGTCTGTTAAAATCATGTCATGAACTGTACCGATATTTTCGGGGACTGACACAGAAACTGGCCTTCCCGATCGGTCATCATCTTCAATGGAAAATTTACCTCTTTTGAAGCGCTTGCAGTCTATTTTTTCACGGTCGCATACGAAGGACAATGATCACCAAGGGTATTAAGCATATCTTCGTAGTAGGTAAACAAAGAGACTTCTAGGACTTCCAGGATATTGTGTATTAAAAACAAAAAAAGGTACTGACACAGAAACTGTCCTTCCCGATCGGTCATCATCTTCAATGGAAAATTTACCTCTTTTGAAGCTTGCAGTCCAATTTTTCAAGGGTATTAAGCATATCTTCGTAGTAGGTAAACAAAGAGACTTCTAGGATTTCCAGGAAATTGTGTATTAAAAACAAAAAAAGATATGGCTTGGCGTAGAATCGAACTCGGTCCGTTCGTTTGAGTACAAAATACGTTAACCACTAGACTAGCTGAGCTATCGAAAATGAAAGAGATTAAAGACATGCCAACAATGTAACTAGTCATGTAGGCTAACAACGTCGAGGTGGGCCAGTGATTGTAAACAGCTCATTTAGTGTATTCGAAATAATTTTGTTAAAAAAATCGGTACAGATAGAATTTCGACATCTAATATAATAATTTTGGAGAATAAATGTATCAATTATGAAACTTGCCCAATACGCATTATTTTTGGTACCCAGTTGAGTGCAAACATCACAATGTGCCATCCATAATGCTATATTTCGGGAATAATTATATCAATTACGAAAAAAGGAATCTAATCTGCATCATTGAGTTTTTGTAATAGAAATCAGAGTTATTTTTACAATTCGGTAGCCCAGTGCGCATCACAATGTTTCATCCATAATAATATTTCGGAGATGGCCCTGTACATCATAGTTCATTTAATTTTTTCATTTATTGTGATGATAAATCGAATAAACGTAATTTTGGGAGGACCCCTCGTATACGTTATGATAATAATGTATCTCCTGTGATTTGACGCAATTTTGGAGAAGACCCTGTACATCATATTTCATTATTCTTATATCGACTGTGATGACAAATCGATTCAAAGTAATTTTAGGAGGTCCTCTTGTATACGTTATGATAATAAGAGTGATTCTCCTGTGATTTGACACAATTTCGGGAGGTCCATGTAGAGATAGTTGTAAATTGTCTCACTTTGCCAAACAACAAATTGTTTAAAATTCTTTACAAATATTACAGTTATAATAATAATAATAATATAATTTATTTCGTTTGTTGAAAGGTACAGTTGTACAATAACAAAGAAAACGACTAGAATATAGAATAAATGTAAATTAAATTTAAAACAAAAATACCAGTAGAGACATTGATCAAGTGAAAATAAACGATTAAGTTTTTACATACGGATTATGAGAGAAATTCGTCTACAGAGTAGATATTCTTATTTATTAAATGGGTTTTCAATGATTTCTTGAATAAACTTATATTAGAGGAACTTTTAATATTCTGATCTAATTTATTGTAGACCTTGCAGCCAAGAAACAGGTGGCTTCTCTGAAACTTTTTTGTACGGTGTTGGCCTGGAACAAGCATATTTCTAGATCTTGTTTCATGCAGATGATTTTCTCCATTACGAGACAAAAATACACAGCTCATATACATACAGGCCTGCTACAGTCAAAATTTTTAAACTTTTGAAAGTGTCTCTACATGAGATCCTCCATCCTGGACCTTCCAATATCCTAATTGCCATTTTTTGTAAAACAAAAACTCTTTCCCATGAAGCAGATGAACCCCAGTTAAGTATCCCATACCTCAAATGGCTATTGATGTTGGCATAATATAGACTTAACAATATAGATTTGCTACAGTGATTCGACATAAATCGCAATGCATAGCAGTTCTTACGTAGTTTTGCACAGAGACTATCAATATGTGTTTCCCAGCTTCATTTATTATCAATATTGACACCCAGTAATTTAGTTGTCTCTGATGCATCTACTCTTATATCCTCATTTTCAAAGATAGAGAGGGTTTCGGTACCTTATATATATGGTGAATTGTATCAATAATTGACCCATTGCAACAGCCACTTGACATTCGAGTAATCTAGGTTATTTTCGATGAATGCAGGAACTGAAAGTTGTTAGGAGGAATGCGGTGGGTAATACGAACAGTATATAAAATGGGGATATATCGTTAACAGATCAAAATTTCTTCAACATTTATCAGAGTAAACTGCGCAGTTCTATAACAAATCAAAAGTGAGTATTTTTTAGTCTTATATTAATGTTTCCTATCCTACCTACAAATCTTTATTCTCTCATCTCAATGAAAAATAGTTTCTCTTAATTTTTTTTATCAATGTCTACTTTCCAGATCATGAGTTTCTAAAATATAATTTCGTGAGTAATTCTCTTTATTTTTTGTTTCAATTACGTTTGAACTGAACATTGCTTTTGCAGAAATACAAATGCAAATGATTATTCTCCTTCTTCTGAGTGTGATATAAATTCATTAAGAACCAATATTTTTAGATCAAATGTAGACCATGTGGGGTGCTACTTTTGTCCGGAGTGGTGGGGTTTCTGTGCATGCACAGGGAAGGAAGATAATAACAAAGAGACCACCACCACCACCACCAACACCACCATAGCATTATGGATGGCAGATTGTGATGTTTGCACTCAACTGGGGTACCAAAAATAATGCGTTTTGGGCAAGTTTCATAATTGATACATTTATTCTCCAAAATTATTATATTAGATGTCGAAATTCTATCTGTACCGATTTTTTTCACAAAATTATTTCGAACACACTAAATGAGCTGTTTACAATCACTGGCCCACCTCGACGTTGTTAGCCTACATCATTGTTGGCATGTCTTTAATCTCTTTCATTTTCGAAAGCTCAGCTAGTCTAGTAGTTAACGTATTTTGTACTCAAGCGAACAGACCGAGTTCGATTCTACGCCAAGCACATATCTTTTATATATATATATATATATAGTAGAAGGGTAGTCTTTGCTGACTAGTTAGGATACAAAGCAGGAAATTTTTTTGGGTATAGCAGCAAGCAAAACGTGTACTCTTTTAACACTATATTTCCGATATTTCAACAGTGAATACTGTCATCTTCAGGGAAGCTACAAGTAACAAGCAAAATTGTACGATTAATGGAAAGAAAACTTTGAAGAAGAACCACTTACTGTGTTGATGAGAATGATTGCTATGGATGTAATATTAAAAATTATAAACAACATGTCATGTAAGTCACATGTGACAAAGATGAACAAAACACATTAAAATACGTCAAACAATAAAAATATTAATATTAAGTCATTGTTATAAAATTTGTTTAAACATTTATTTGAATTATTTTTTGGATTGACGTGGCCTTTACTTGATGGAAATTCATAGTATATGACACTAAGGTAAACACGATTAAATTTCCACAGATTTATTGTCTTCGCGACATGTTTCGATACACTGTATCTTTTTCAAGCGAATGTAATACATGTATTACATTCGCTTGAAAAAGATACAGTGTATCGAAACATGTCGCGAAGACAATAAATCTGTGGAAATTTAATCGTGTTTACCTTAGTGTCATATTTGAATTATCTCCACACGTGGAGAGATTCAAATGTAACATAAGAAATTTGGTTAGGATTATTCGACAACGGACAGTTGACATTATTGACATTAGATGTCAGACACTTTTGAAGTGTGACACGAAACCACGAATTTAATTTCACCCACTAGCAGCGGCCAATTCGTGGTTTCGTGTCACACTTCAAAAGTGTCTGACATCTAATGTCAATAATGTCAACTGTCCGTTGTCGAATAATCCTAACCAAATTTCTTATGTTACATTTGAATCTCTCCACGTGTGGAGATAATTCAAATAAATGTTTAAACAAATTTTATAACAATGACTTAATATTAATATTTTTATTGTTTGACGTATTTTAATGTGTTTTGTTCATCTTTGTCACATGTGACTTACATGACATGTTGTTTATAATTTTTAATATTACATCCATAGCAATCATTCTCATCAACACAGTAAGTGGTTCTTCTTCAAAGTTTTCTTTCCATTAATCGTACAATTTTGCTTGTTACTTGTAGCTTCCCTGAAGATGACAGTATTCACTGTTGAAATATCGGAAATATAGTGTTAAAAGAGTACACGTTTTGCTTGCTGCTATACCCAAAAAAATTTCCTGCTTTATATATATATATATATATATATATATATATATATATATATATATATATATATATATATACAGGGCTATTCAAATTCGAGTCTATGCATGGGGATTTCGATAACGGTAAGAGATAGAGGGTTGGTTGAATGGGGGCAAAGTAGCGTATTTCAGAGGTTAATTATATGGATGAAAAAAATCTGACCTAGCTTCTTCGGTTCTGGAGTTATACAGAAAAAATCGAAAATTTCGAAATTCTTCTTTTGCCTATATCTTTTTATTTTACGAAGATTTTTTTTAAATTTTGCCACTTTGCCATAGCAACTTTTTGTAGCCTTTCCAAATATCTGAATAAAAATTATATACAGGGTATCGTATAAATTGGGCCACCCTCAACTTTTAATTTTCAAATACGGACCTGTATTTTTTATTGCATTTTTTTGAATGCCAAGAGTCATGTTTCATATTGACGTAGTATTTTCATCTGAATTACAGAGTGTTTTGGAAATATTGAACTATTACCAGTAAAATTTCAACATTTTTTTATTCCATAACAACTCTAATTGAATAATATCAGAGAATGAGAGGTGAGTCAGACAAATTTGTTCTTTAAGAATAATCAATTTCAGAATTTTCAGATTATCTAGTCTCACTACTTGTTCGGAATAACAATAAAATAAAATCAACAATTCCAAGAGACATTTTTCTTTACCATATTGTAGCACTATAGTAGAATAATTATTCATCCCCTTGTCGATTGACCTCAGTAGGTACGAAGAAGATCTGTTGTATGTAACTGTTTCTGCTGAGAACTCACAAACATAATCTGTCACAAACATAACATTGTATTTGATCATATACATAGCTTTTCATATTTTATAACCAATCACACAAGAACTTGTTTAATTATTATCAAGAATTGAAATAACAGCCATTATAAGTAATCATAATCAAGATAAATGTTCAAATTGACGACCTTCTCGTTCCAGACATTTACGGAGTCGTTTTTTAAAGTTATTATTTGCTCTGAAAATATCTCTTCGCCGTAGTGATGCGAAAGCGTTCATGATTTTAATTCTTAAATCTTCTATATTTTCAATTTCGTTTTGATATATTCTATTTTTTAGTGTACCCCATAAAAAAAGTCAAGTACACTGAGATCAGGGGATCTTGCAGGCCATCTTATAGGCCCATTATTTGCTATCCATCTGTCTTGAAATGTTTCTTGTAAAAATTGATTAATGTCTCTTGTGCAGTGTGGACGAGCTCCATCGTGTTGAAACCACAACCGATTTAAATTAGCAATGGGAATATCATCGAGATATTCACTGAAAGTTTGTCTGAGGAAGTCTAGATAACGTTCGCCATTGAGCGTCCCGGCATAGATGTACGGACCTAGAACTCGATCCTTCAAAATTCCAGCCCATACATTTAGACCAAACCGCACTTGAGGTCTCACTTCTCTAAAATTATGTTCATTGGTTTGTGACCAAACATGCTCGTTGTTCCTGTTGAAAACACCACAATTTGTGAAACGAGTTTCATCCGACCAAATAATACTATTCAAAAAGTTTCTGTCATCGCCCAATTTTTGCAACATCCAATTACAAAAATTTTGCCGTCTTTCGGCGTCTCCTGGATACAATTTATGAACAATTTTAACTTTATAGCATTTGAATCTGTTTTTTCTTAAAGTACGCCATACTGCAGTTTGCGACATATTCAATTCCTCAGCAATTTGTACTGTTGATTTTGATTGATTTGTATTGATCTGAAATATGGAGATGAGCCTAATTAACATTTTTTCAGTATTACCTACTTACCGCTTGAAGTATGTTTTCCTGTAACTCAATAGGAGTTTTGTTTCCATATTTTCTCCTTGGTTTTGTGAAAGATCCATATTCGCGAAGGTTTCTGTCCAAAAGTCTGAAATATGTGGGATGCGGCTGATGTCTTTCAGGGTACAGATCTAAATAATTTTCAGCGGAAAGATGAATGTTTCTATTATTTCTGTAGAAAACGTTAACCATATCTCTTTTCTGCTCTGTGGGGAAACCCATTTTCAGTACTAACAGATTTTTCATCAAATACCAACGATAATTTCCAAGAAACTGTCAAAATATTGACAAGTGAGGTGAACTAAATATTTATTTTCCAAAGCATACTATGAGAACTCAAATGGTTTAATCATGATTGTTGTATATAGCAAGAGAATGCCCATGAATTTGCTGAAAAATATAGGTAGTTCGAAAAGTGAGTAACAATAAAATATTTCCAAATTGGTGTCTGAAGTATGAAGATTGCCATTCGAAGATTTTTTTCCAATGATTATATGCACATACACGTACTAGGAAGAATAAGTTTTCACATTTTCGCACATTGATCATGGGTTGCGTGAACTGAAATGTAGATGAATTCTTGAAGAAGACAATCTTCGTCGAATAATGTTGATTTTCTTCCAAATCCTATGCATTCTATACCTTATTCTATGATATATTTTTTTTAATTACAGCTGGAATTAAAAAAAATTTTGAAATTTTACTGGTAATAGTTCAATATTTCCAAAACACTCTGTAATTCAGATGAAAATACTACGTCAATATGAAACATGACTCTTGGCATTCAAAAAAATGCAATAAAAAATACAGGTCCGTATTTGAAAATTAAAAGTTGAGGGTGGCCCAATTTATACGATACCCTGTATATAATTTTTATTCAGATATTTGGAAAGGCTACAAAAAGTTGCTATGGCAAAGTGGCAAAATTTAAAAAAAATCTTCGTAAAATAAAAAGATATAGGCAAAAGAAGAATTTCGAAATTTTCGATTTTTCCTTTATAACTCCAGAACTGAAGGAGATAGGTCAGATTTTTTTCATCCATATAATTAACCTCTGAAATACGCTACTTTGCCCCCATTTAACCAACCCTCTATCTCTTACCGTTATCGAAATCCCCATGCATAGACTCGAATTTGAATAGCCCTGTATATATACGAGAATCATTATATTCGTGCCACGTGCCCGCATACGGATGCCTACAGTAGGCAGTGTAATGCCCGCTGTAGGTAGTCCCACTATGATTTGATAATGCGTACAGACTGTACCGGAACGGGGCTACATTGTCTGTCGCATAATTACTCATATCCAAGCCCTCTAACGGAAAATCGATGATTACATTCAATTTTCCTCTGAATCGATCCATCGAAATGTATCACTAAAATTTTGGGGAACTTGTAAATTGATAGGGATTTGGTACACTTCCTTTTCTTTTTGCATTTAGCACAAGTTAGCTTCTCGTCGCCATCCAACGTTTCTTCCCTCGTAAACGAATCTAAACACTGCGATAATCTCAGTTGGCCTGTTCGTTGCGGTATTGGTAGTGATAGGTCCCAGAACGGATCGAAGGTGACAGAACAGTGCCCGCAATACGTACATTTCTATGTGGACTTTAGCTGGCCAACGAAATTATCAATGATTTTGGAATTGTCCATTCTTAAGTAGTTCGACCAAGATTCTTGTGCCTTCTCGCCGTCACTTAACTTTTCGTCTATCTCCGTCAGAATGGGTTTTGGCTTCTCCGTTATTCTGTTCACATCTTCGTGAAGACCCTCCAGAAGGTATCGCAAGAACTCCTGGGCATCTTGCTGGGAGTAAGCAATGAAACGAGGTGCGAATATTTGTATTTGACTCTTTAAAGAGACTGTATTTACCACTCGATCAGAAGAATCTTCTGACCATAGCTCCTTTATCACCTCTGCGAAGGCATTGATTAATGCTCCCTTCATACTAGAGATACTTGTGTTTATGTCTCTTGTATAGGCATCCTTCCTCAAATACTGTAATAACCATCTCGTGTTTGATAAACATTGGATAACACTGTTCATAAAACAGGTGCTTCCAATGTTTTTCAACCCATTGAGGCCTAGTGTTTTAACAGTACCGTGTACCACAGGCCTGAAGGTGTTGTAGCTGTTTGAGCTGCGTTCGCCACTGCTATCATCTTCTGAGTAGACTCTAATACTATGATTGTCCTTGTCACTGGAGCGGCGAGGTAAAGAACTTGAGTTAAGACTGCTGGATAGTGAGTTGGATGGAGATATAGTTGATCTTGTGAGTTTCGGAGAAGTCGGCAAATCAACTTTTGTTTTGGTTGTGCTATGTACGCCATCCCTGACGGCGCTCGAGATGCGTTTATCGAATCTATTTATATTCGAGTCTTCAGAACGGTGGTTGCCTCTGTCAATGGAGATGCAAGATAATGAAGTCGATTTGAAACTGCTAGATTTTGAAGAAAACTTGTTATAACTGTAGCGTTCATGTGGATATAGCAATATTTCATCGAAACATCTAGACGCTGGTATAGTTCCAAGGATTGATGCAGCATTTCCACGTTGGATGGCTATACTTATTCTCTGAATTAAAAATTTGGTAGCTCTTGGATCTTGTGTTTCTTTTTCCAATTTTTTGCCACTTTGTTGAATGCAATCGAGAGATTGGGGAGCAAAGACGCCAAAAGTTTCTACTGCTACAGGATAAAAAAAATAGCTATCTGTCAATGTTCTATATTTATTACGTTTCACTTTTTCTCTTGCAATGGCGGCAGCACCAGCTGATTTCGCTGTAGATGGTAAATGAGAGGGAGCTAGTGTGTCAGCACATGTGAAATCCCACACAGCAAGTTTTCCATATCTCCAGGGGATTAATGTCATGCCATCCAGATCCCTCGTGATGGCTCACGTTCTGTTTTATGAACAAGAAGGCACTAAATCGCACCTTTGAGATCATATTTAGTTATATTTTTATTTTTATTATATATATATATATATTTATATATATATATATATATATATATATATATATATATATATATATATATATATATATATATATATATATATATATATATATATATATATATATATATATATATATCTTTTTTTAATACACAATTTCCTGGAAGTCCTAGAAGTCTCTTTGTTTACTTGATGATGGCTCGATACTCCAATTTTTCGATTTTCACAATTTCGGTGGACATTTTTTCTTTTAATTTATTACGTAACTCTGGTTTACTTTTTTGACGTCAAACTTAGCACAGACACTTCTAATAAGTTATTGTTCGTTGCTATGGTAACGCAATATTTTGTTTATGCAGGGAACTGGTCTAGGCTAACTAGATATCAATACATCCTCGTAAAATAGATGTAGGAGTCACATAGAACAAAATTTTAACCCAGACGCGTTCAATTTTTATTTCTATTTTAGGTGGTTTTTTTTTTATAATTTGCTCATAAAGACAGAGTCTATGGATCAGTAAAATATGTCAAAATATTTTACAAAGATCTTACCGGCATCTCGGTATTACCTGAAAATTTCATCGGAGACGGATGTTGCACAAAAGCCAATCAAGTTCTAATGTCATATCAACTCGAATTTAATCATGCGTTAACTTAATCAGATAGACCGTTAGATAGTGACAGATTTAGGTGCTCCATTTTCGCATACAAGCCTCGAATAGGGTTGTAAAGTACTTATATGTTTAGTAAAATGAAGGAAAATTTACGAGTGGCTCCTGGGGAAAACATAAGGAAAATTCGATTTTCCAGAACAATAATAAAAGGAGTATGTTACCGATATTTCCACGCGAGCCGTGTTCACCTTATCATTAATTATTAGAACCTGGCTTCGGAATACCAAAGGCTTGTTGTTGCAGGTGGTAAAGGGTTGAAATAAGGGTGTAATCTTGTAAGGAAAAAATCTAGATTTCAACAGATTTTCCCACACAAGCCCATCGAAACCAGACCGAAAAACATAATGGCTTGAGTGGCGCGAATGGATAAGTAGATTTTGTCGTCGGAAAATTTAATGGAAATTCTTTTTGATTTTTCCAAATGTTCTCCCCAGGAGCCACTTGTAAATTTCCATCCATTTTACTCAACATCGTTGTACTTTTCAACCCTATTCGAGCTTGTATGCGAAAATGATGCACCTAAATCTGTCACTATCTGACAGTCTGCACCACTGAACGAAGTATGAATCCGATAATATTATAATTAGGTACTCATATACAGGGTGTCAATTTGAAAACTTCCCACCCTTAATATCTTCCTTCCAGTAAACAATATGAGTAATCGAAAAAACAGGTCAATTTTATTGTCAAGGGGGACACTTTCACGGACTATTTGTAGCCCTCGTGGTTCAACCCCCTAGGAGGGGTAGATCTTACCCTTAGAATTTTAAATGGGAAGGGGGGTCAAGTGGCACATCATTTTGATAGGCGTTCAATTCTTGTTCCAATGGTACCCTGACTTATTATTTTGTGATGAGCATTTTCCGAAAAATTGCGTTCTAAACTAACAGAAGTAATTATTAGAACGCCTATACTGAGATGCATTATTGTATTGACTCCCTTTAATAAAAATGGTTAGAAGAGTAGGTGGCACCGCTCCAACCCTTGAATGACAGAAATAAATTTATTACGCATGGGATTTTTTATTTGGTGGTTATTTTCCTTCTACACAATAAAATTCAATTTGCGAGAAAGACATTTCCAACATAAAATCTACTTACGCTTATCTTATTAGCTGTTCGAAATGTTGTCCATTTTGCTCTAAACAGTAATACAGTCTGTTTTCGAACTCCCCTCTAACATTACGGAAAACTTCACTAGGAATTGACCGGCATGCTGCTGTAATTCGTCTTTTAAGTTCGTCAATATCAGAAGGTTGTGTTTTATAAACAACGGATTTAAGATGCCCCCAAAGAAAGAAATCTAAGGGTGTTAAATCCGGTGATCTCGGAGGCCATTCAACTGCTCCCCTTCTGCCAATCCATCTACCCGGAAATCTCTCGTTTAACCACTGTCGGACGGGAAGAAAATAATGAGGTGGAGCACCGTCCTGCTGGAAATGTAACAGATCCTCCTGCAAAAGTTCATTACCTTCTGCATCAATTTGAGTTTCTAGCTCGTGAGTTATAAGAGGATCGATAGTCTCTTCAAGCATATCAAGGTACAGATTGCCAGTCAAGTTTTCTTCCAGAAATAATGGACCAAGAATGGCATTTCCAAGAATACCAGCCCAATCATTAACTTTTTGTGGGTGTTGTGTATGCCCTTCCCGAAAAATATGTGGGTTTTCGTCACTCCAATAGCGACAATTTTGTCTATCAACATTGCCATTCAGAAAAAATTAACACTCATCGCTGAAACAGATGTTTAACAGAAGATTAGGGATGGTATTGACTCGATGAGACATGATTTCACAAAACTCTATTCTTCTATCATAATCATCCTCGTGGAGCTCTTGAAGAATCTGCATTTTATATGGATGAAATTCATGCATTTTCAATGCTTTTCTTATAGTCTCGCGTGACATTCCCGTCTGTTCTGATACTGATCGTAAGGAGCTCGTGGGCTCTGCAGCAAATGTTCCCAAAACTTCAATTTGAGCTGCTTCATTTAGTACTCTGGGGTTATTTCTTTTTTTATTTGTCACTGAACCAGTTTCGTAAAACTTATTCACCAAATCAAGCACATACCGGTGACTTACATTACAATTTGGATGTCTTTCGTTAAAAAGACATGCCGCCCTTCGTGCGCACTTTCCAACTTCGCCATAAATTACAATCATTTCAATTCTGTCTTGAAGAATGTAAACCATTTTTACACTTTTATACACTTATTAAAGTAATTCCTAAACAGCCCAACAGGTACAACGGTATTCACAATACTACCACATAGTTCAAATTTGCTAACCAATTTTTTGCCGGAAAACAGAAACTTTTTACAGCAGAAGTAGCAAAAACGGAAGGCTATCTGTACAATTTCTGCGATGACACTTAAAAATTCAGCATTTAATAAACACAACTTTACTACCATCTACGTTTTACTATTAGACTACTTTTTTATGTAAAGTGTTTGGAGCTAATGGCTAATGTTACCCCTAATAAAGGGTTGGAACGGTACCACCTAATATTCTAACCAGTTCTGGCCAAACCATGCATCTCAGTATAGGCGTTCTAATAATTACTTCTGTTAGTTTAGAACGCAATTTTTCGGAAAATGCTCATAAAAAAATAATAAGTCAGGGTACCATTGGAACAAGAATTGAACGCCCATCAAAATGATGTGCCACTTGACCCCCCTTCCCATTTAAAATTCTAAGGGTAACATCTACCCCTCCTAGGGGGTTGAACCACGAGGGCTACAAATAGTCCTTGAAAGTGTCCCCCTTGACAATAAAATTGACCTGTTTTTTCGATTACTCATATTGTTTACTGGAAGGAAGATATTAAGGGTGGGAAGTTTTCAAATTGACACCCTGTATATCCAGATAAAGATTTCTTTCACTCAACACCCGATACCAGTTAGCTTTCCGTGTGTTATTGATTCCGTGAAAACTGACGCCTACAGCTATGAACGTAATAATTTAATCTAAGTGACCCTCAAGCGACTAATGATACCGATATGTACATAAAGAACTTTATGACGTCATTACTGAGAAATGTAGAACGCTCTATTTATACTCTGGTATTGTGGAAAACGATATAAATGGAGTAGTTACTTGAGTATTAAAGTTCTGCAAAATTATAGGTGCTGTGTCGAATGGCCGTATGTACCTTATGCATGAATTTATCTTCCTCTACTTGAGTATAAATCTGCTTTTCTGAGAGGTACGAAACTTCAGATTAGATAGATAGAAAACAGTGAATAAAGGGAACAGGGAAATTCCCTCCCAAGGAGAAAGTGTTCAAAAATAACCAAAAACTATATTGGTAAATTTTGAAGGAGGATTCAGTGAAATTAAACAGTAAAATTAGTTACTTTTCGTTGTTTTCTCTTTTTTACCCGATTCTCTATATAAGGTGAGATCCAAACTAGATATCTAGTTTCGAATCTCGTCTACGTTCCGTTTGAATAAAAGCTCATATACATTAAGTCATTTATTGGAAATGAAATCTTAAATATTGAAAAATCGGTTTTTCGCCATTCTGACGGATAATTTGGAGTTATGTCGAACATTGTTAAATATAAACGTTTTAGATTACTTTATTATCTACAACTTTTTCATTGAACGTTTTCCTCTAAGTGGTCATGTGGGTACTCATTTTGTTTTCTAAGAAAAATAGTGAACCTACTACTAACACGGACTTCTATAAAGTATCTGTTTTCAAACCTCTGGAATTTCACATGAAAGTATTGTATTGAAACACTCCATTCAATACATTTGATTTTTATTAATTATTCTTGAGCAGAAATAAAATAGTATTTGAATATGAAGTAATGATTTTTTTGTTTCAGATCACTAATTTATTGTATAATCCGAAGATTCTTCCCTTCTGTCAACTCTATTCGTTGTTACTAGAAATAGTGTATATTTTGATGTATTTCTAATGTTCCCAGATTTAAGAAATACTTTATTTTATTGTTGATATATAAGTTTTACGACCTTTGTTATGATGACTGATTTTTTCTTTTTTTAGGGGATTTGAGGTCATAAATTGAAGAAAAACATTTTTCTTTAAAGTAGTTTCGTTAATTAATATTGTCATTATCAGACTACTGTAAGATAATGAGAGAGGATTTTTTTTATCAATAAAATGATAGAAAAAAAAACAAATAATAATATACAAATCAATTTGCTACTAATACTTTTCCAGAAACAATCACTGAACTATGTTTTGGTAACAGAAACTTCAGAGTAGATCTGAGTTAATTAATAATAATTCAATCTAACGTTTTATACGTTACCAAAACATTGTTCAGTAATTGTTTCTGGAAAAGTAGTAGTAGCAAATTGATAAGTATAGTATTATTTGTTTTTTCTATTGTTTTATTAATTAAAAAATTCTCCTATTTGTATCTTCCAGTGCCCTGAAGATGTCAAAAAATGAATTGACGAAAAGTTGACTTTAAACAAGTATAGTTTTCTTTAATTTAAGGCCTCAAATCCCCCCCCAAAAATAAAAAATCAGTCACTATGTTTTAATTTCCTTAATAAATGTTGATCAATTTCTCAACGAGTTTCAATGTTGAACTGTCCACTGATAAGTATGAACAACTAATGTGTTACTATTTCAGGAAATTAAATCAAATATGACGAATCTCTATAACAAAAGTAGCTTTTTCATGATATCTATAGGATTGAAATTTTTAAAAACGTGCTTGTTGAATTCTCATTCTGAGAATATGACACTGGCGCTCATCGTGTTGCAATTTCTGTTTAACATATTTTTCGTAGATATTCATCAAATGGCTAACAGTTTCGCTTCCAAACACTATGTTTCTGACCAAAACGTTTTTGAATAGCATACGCATGAAAATAACCTCCCTCTAGAGTTATGATTACATCATCAACGCCAAAACACCACATCAACTCCTTTAAGTTGAAAAATATCGAATAGCACATGTAGTGATATTGAAGAGTTTTTGAGGATAAACAGTTGGGCAAAATTTTTAAATTTCAATATTTTAATTTTTAATAGCCTCTACCATCATGTGTATTAATGATCCAAATTTCATGATGTACTTCATGCACTATTAAAACTGTTTAAGTTTGTAAAATGAGGTTCAACAACTGTAAATCCTTAGAAACTGTTCAAAATCATCAGCTAAATCGCCACATGTGCTATTTAAGATTTTGTGGCAGTGTTTTGACGTCAATGCTATTTTCAGAACTGTACAGTAAGAAATTATTTTCATGCAGGTTATTCAAAAACCGTTTAGCTGATAAAGGAATATTTTTGGATGCAAAAATGTTTACCATTTGATTGTTATACAATTTTTTTAACCACTTTCAGATATAGTATAATAATGAAATACCAATAATTCAAGTTTTACATCAAAAACAAGTCATCTTGAAATGAGTATCTTTTCAATTTTATACAGTCGTCATTTAATATCGAAATGTCAATCATTTAAACATTATATTGAGAACAAGTAAGCTTTATATAAGCATCTTTTAATTTTTATAATAACTTCATATAATATTGAAACGCCAGTCATTTAACCATTATATTGGAAGCAAGTAATTTCAATATGACAATATTTTCATTTTTATACGAGTGTTCTTTAACAGTTATACAACTTTTTTGAAAAAAAATACCCTGATCATTCTGAAAAGGTTACTAGGTTGGCGCCTATTCAATTCAGAAATCTTTTAAATGTTATACAATTTTGTATAACAGGTAATAAATATTTCTCTCGGTGAATATCTCCTGAGAATTAGACTCTTACTATTATTAACTATAAAACATATTGAATGAATATCACCTTTGTTGATCCATTAATCAGATGTTCACCACTCGAAACTTTGAGAGATTTTCGTTTCAAGTAATCTCAATTTCTTGTATCCGAAAATCAGAATCTTCATGGAGAATTTTTAAAGTTCTTGATCTGAAATATAAAATTACTTGATATGCAGTAACTACTGTCAGCTGAATTGATACTAAACACTAAATTCTCCATTTGAAAGAATATTTTATCGATTATATACAGGGTGTTTCTTAAGAACGTGTAGAAAATTTAGGAGCGTATTGCTGACATCAAAATAAGAAAAAAAGTTCCTATAAACATATGTCCAGAAGTTATTCGTTTCTGAGATACAGAGTGTCAAAGTTGAATTATTATTTTTATTTTTTATGAATAATTTCAAAATAATTTTGATATTTGGGTAAAGTTTGGTATCTGGGAATATTTATTATTTAGTTTGTGTAAAAAATATTTTCTTGATAGAGGTCACTGCGAGCAACTGTTTTCGAGTTATTGAGATTTGAAATAATCGATGCAAGTGATTTTGAATGACAAGATTAGGTAATTAAAAATAAATTCAATTAGAAATTAGTTTTTTCACAATTAACACAAAAGTTGATTTTGTCATTGATAAATCATCCCAGATACCAAACTTTACTCGAATATCACAAATATTTTGGCATTTATTCACAAAAAAACAAATATAATAATTAAACTTTCACACTCTGTATCTTAGAAACGAATAACTTGCGGACATGTGTTTATGGAAACTTTTTTCTTATTTCGACGTCAGCAACATGATCTTGAAGTTTCTACACGTACTTAAGAAACACCCTGTATAACAGAATTATATTCTTGGAATAACAAATGCAATACTTCGAAAACTTGTTTGTGTTAATGCAAATCTGAATAAGAACCTGTGTTTGTACATGTGCTGTATGGAATGATTACTTTGATTAGTATTTAATGATCAATCCATGTCATAATAATAATTTCAAAAGGTAAATTCCTTCGCAAATTCGTTTCTTCATTCTAAACTGACAAAGGTAGTTCTGGTAAATGAATAAACTTAAAAAAAAACTTTTTAGAGAAAAACTTTAATCTAAATGCACTAAACAGAATGAAATAAATTTCAAAGTGAATTATACCCATCAGTTTGTTACATTATAAAATTTTAAATGATATAAAAGCTTGTCGCAAGAATAAATTACAACTTTTTTATTTTTGTTTCCGGATATCTCAAAAAGTTTTAGAGGAATCGTTTTATACTCAAAAGAACTTTTGTAGAGAATTTTAGAGAATTATATTGAAGGTACTGCCGCCACCATATTCCGTGAGTGTGTTGGTAGTTGAGAATAATGGAGGATTCCATCGTTAGAAAAAATAACCAACCCTTGAGGCAGAGTGAGTCTCTACAACTTTTTTATTGAAGGTCCTGCAGCCATCATATTCCGTCAGTACATTCATGGTTGAGAATAATGAACGATTCCATCGTTAGAAAAAAAATTACCAAGCCTTGAGGGAGAATGAGGCTCTGCAACATTTTTTATTAAAGGTTCTGTCGCCACCATAATCCGTGAATGTGTTCGTGGTTGGGAATAAAGAAGGACTCTATCGTTAGAAAAAATCACCAATCTGCTCTGCTACTTTTTTATCAAAGGTCCTGCCGCCACCATATTTCGTAGGTGTGTTTGTGGTTGAGAATAATGAAGGATTCCTTCGTTAGAAAAAAATAACCAACCCTTGGGGCAGAGTGAGTCTCTACAACTGTTTTATTGAAGGTCCTGCAGCCATCATATTCCGTCAGTACATTCGTGGTTGAGAATAAGGAACGATTCCATCGTTAGAAAATAAATTACCAAGCCTTGAGGGAGAGTGGGGCTCTGCAACATTTTTCATTAAAGGTTCTGTCGCCACCATAATCCGTGAATGTGTTCGTGGTTGGGAATAAAGAAGGACTCTATCGTTAGAAAAAATCACCAACTCTTGGGGAGAGTGGGGCTCTGCTACTTTTTTATCAAAGGTCCTGCCGCCACCATATTTCGTAGGTGTGTTTGTGGTTGAGAATAATGAAGGATTCCATCTTTAGAAAAAAATTACAAACTCATGGGGGAGAGTGGGGCTCAGCAACTTTTTTATTAAAGGTCCAGCAGCTATCATATTCCGTCAGTGCGTTCGTGGTTGAGAATTATAAAGGATTCCATCGTTAGAAAAAAATAACCAACCCTTGGGGCAGAGTGTGTCTCTAGAACTTTTTTATTGAAGGTCCTGCAGCCATCATATTCCGTCAGTACATTCGTGGTTGAGAATAATGAATATCGTTAAAAAAAATCACCAACTCTTGGGGAGAGTGGGGCTCTGCTACTTTTTTATCAAAGGTCCTGCCGCCACCATATTTCGTAGGTGTGTTTGTGGTTGAGAATAATGAAGGATTCCATCGTTAGAAAAAAAATTACAAACTCATGGGGGAGAGTGGGGCTCAGCAACTTTTTTATTAAAGGTTCAGCAGCTATCATATTCCGTCAGTGCGTTCGTGGTTGAGAATTATAAAGGATTCCATCGTTAGAAAAAAATAACCAACCCTTGGGGCAGAGTGTGTCTCTAGAACTTTTTTATTGAAGGTCCTGCAGCCATCATATTCCGTCAGTACATTCGTGGTTGAGAATAATTAATATCGTTAGAAAAAATCACCAACTCTTGGGGAGAGTGGGGCTCTGCTACTTTTTTATCAAAGGTCCTGCCGCCACCATATTTCGTAGGTGTGTTTGTGGTTGAGAATAATGAAGGATTCCATCTTTAGAAAAAAATTACAAACTCATGGGGGAGAGTGGGGCTCAGCAACTTTTTTATTAAAGGTCCAGCAGCTATCATATTCCGTCAGTGCGTTCGTGGTTGAGAATTATAAAGGATTCCATCGTTAGAAAAAAATAACCAACCCTTGGGGCAGAGTGTGTCTCTAGAACTTTTTTATTGAAGGTCCTGCAGCCATCATATTCCGTCAGTACATTCGTGGTTGAGAATAATTAATATCGTTAGAAAAAATCACCAACTCTTGGGGAGAGTGGGGCTCTGCTACTTTTTTATCAAAGGTCCTGCCGCCACCATATTTCGTAGGTGTGTTTGTGGTTGAGAATAATGAAGGATTCCATCGTTAGAAAAAAAATTACTAACTCATGGGGGAGAGTGGGGCTCAGCAACTTTTTTATTAAAGGTCCAGCAGCTATCATATTCCGTCAGTGCGTTCGTGGTTGAGAATTATAAAGGATTCCATCGTTAGAAAAAAATAACCAACCCTTGGGGCAGAGTGTGTCTCTAGAACTTTTTTATTGAAGGTCCTGCAGCCATCATATTCCGTCAGTACATTCGTGGTTGAGAATAATTAATATCGTTAGAAAAAATCACCAACTCTTGGGGAGAGTGGGGCTCTGCTACTTTTTTATCAAAGGTCCTGCCGCCACCATATTTCGTAGGTGTGTTTGTGGTTGAGAATAATGAAGGATTCCATCGTTAGAAAAAAAATTACAAACTCATGGGGGAGAGTGGGGCTCAGCAACTTTTTTATTAAAGGTTCAGCAGCTATCATATTCCGTCAGTGCGTTCGTGGTTGAGAATTATAAAGGATTCCATCGTTAGAAAAAAATAACCAACCCTTGGGGCAGAGTGTGTCTCTAGAACTTTTTTATTGAAGGTCCTGCAGCCATCATATTCCGTCAGTACATTCGTGGTTGAGAATAATTAATATCGTTAGAAAAAATCACCAACTCTTGGGGAGAGTGGGGCTCTGCTACTTTTTTATCAAAGGTCCTGCCGCCACCATATTTCGTAGGTGTGTTTGTGGTTGAGAATAATGAAGGATTCCATCGTTAGAAAAAATTTACAAACTCATGGGGGAGAGTGGGGCTCAGCAACTTTTTTATTAAAGGTCCTGCAGCCATCATATTCCGTCAGTGCGTTCGTGGTTGAGAATTATAAAGGATTCCATCGTTAGAAAAAAAATACCAAGCCTTGGTAGAGAGTGGGGATTCGCAACTTTTCTATTAAAGGTCTTGCCACCACCATATTCCGTGAGTGTGTTTGTGGTCAGGAATAATGAAGGATCATATCGTTATAAAAGAACTACCAAACCTTGGGGAAGAGTGGGGCGCCCCAACTTTTTTATTAAAGGTTCTGCCGCTACCATATTCCGTCAATGCGTTCATGGTTGAGAATCATGAAAGATCCCATCGTTAGAAAAAATTATCAACCCTTGTTGGAGAGTAGGGCTCTGCAATTTTCCAATAAAGGTCCTGCCGCCACCATATTGCGTGAGTGTGTTTGTGGTTGGGAATAATGAAGGATTCCATTGTTAGAAAGGAGTTACCGAGCCTTGGGGGAGAGAGGGGCACTGCAACATTTTTATTAAAGGTACTACTGCCACCATATTCCGCGAGTGTGTTCGTGGTTGAGAATAATGAAGGATTTTATCGTTATAAAAAAATAACCAACCTTTGGGAGAGAGTGGCGCTCTGCATTTTTTTTATTGAAGGTCCTGCAGCCACCGTATTCCGCCAGTGCGTTCGTGGTTGAGAATAATGAAGGAAACCCTGGTGCAGTTTCACTGTTGCTCATTCAAAAAATTACACAAAGCGATTCTGCTGGAGAAATAACTGGGGTTTTCATGAAAATTAGTATAGGCTATTTGCGTCTTTTATTTTGTGGGGAAAATAACCTCTATAGCTTGGTCTATAACCAAATTTTCTTGAAAAAATGATATGCTATCAATTTAAGATAATAGATACAATACTTTTGAATTTTTTTTTTGGTATGTGTTCATCAAAAATAAATAATAACGATAATAATATACAGGCCGTTTCTTTTATCATGTGGTAACATTGCTATATTCTAAACCGTAACAGATACGAAGACGATTAAATGGGAGAAAAGGTAACTATTGTGGAGAACAGTACAATGGTCAAAGAAAATTTACAGGAAGTCTCGCCCTTCCCGAGTTATACAGGGAAAACCAAAAATGCTGTTATTTGTTTTTTACGAATAGAACTGTTATTTCTGAAAATATAAAAAAAATTATAATGAAAGTTTTAATGTATTCTAAATGTACTATAAAAATGTAACAATGAATCTTTGATTAAACGT
The DNA here is from genome assembly GCA_944452925.2 of Chrysolina oricalcia. Classification (NCBI taxonomy): domain Eukaryota; kingdom Metazoa; phylum Arthropoda; class Insecta; order Coleoptera; family Chrysomelidae; genus Chrysolina; species Chrysolina oricalcia. The sequence continues at coordinate 2,213,596 of OX101816.2, forward strand.
TTCGTGTCAACACGGCCACCATCAACATTTCTTTTCAAATACGGACCTGTCTGTTTTAGTACAAATATTGATAAAGCGATAAAATCACAATTCAGTGGTATATCACACTTGATATTTTTATAACGTTTCATTTAAAATAACTAGCATCCTCAATGACAACAATTTTTAATTACGGTCCTGTCGTTAGTTCTTTTGTAAATTATTTTGACTTCTTCAAAACCTATTCAACTATTGGCATACTTCAGACTTCACCCAATAATTTCGATAAGAAGATTCGTATTTTTCCTTCTTGGGCATTTTTGTATTACAGAAATCCTTGTTTCAAGGCTGATTTCTTCTGAATCAATTATCATACTGATTATTTCTATAATTCTCAATCCTGGAAGTAACGAAAATATTAGTGTTTGGTCAAAATACGACTATTGTGTGATATGGTACAATTAAATAGCATCTCACCTCATTTACCATTTTTAAACAAGTAGGCTTTGCTTGGTTTCTATGGCAGGACAAATAAATGAGTTGCTGATACGTGTTAAGAACTGTCAGTCGTTTATACACTCAGTCATATCAAAGATGTATTCAAATGACGAAAGGACTGATATGCTATTTGCTTATGCAAAATCAAATAGAAATCCTCTTTTGGAAAACCAATTTCCAGGAAAGGTTCAAAATAAATGTTTGGTTGGGAATTTTGGGAACAAACATACTAGGTCCTTTTTTTTACGACGAGCATTTGAATGGTGGAATGTATTTACATTTTTTATCCAATGAGTTTGATGGCTACTTAGATGAATTGCCACTGAACATCCGCCGTGAAACACAATATTTTCAACAAGACGGTGCCCCTCCCCATGATGCAGCAATAGTAAGGGAACATTTAGATGCATTATTCCCAAGAAAATGGATTGGAAACAATGGACCAATTGCCTGGCCAGCTCGATCCCCAGACCTGACTCCTTTAGATTTTTTTGTCTGGGGATACATAAAGGATAAAGTTTTTTCGACAACTAGTACAGATATCGACCATCTCAAACAAAAAATAAGAGATGCATGTAATAGCATTACACCCATCATGCTAGAAAATTGCCACAGAAATTGTATGGACAGACAACTTATGTGCATTCAACAAAGAGGTCGGCAATTCGAGCATTTAATGTAGGTTATCATGAAGAATTCATTTTCTGTATTGGTTTTATTTTCACTCAAAAATTCAATATGAAATAAATTGTTCTCTGTTTGTTTGATTTCTTCTACTCTTAAGTAAGTTTATTTCCGAGGTAAATTGCTATCGTTCGTCTCTGAAACTACAGATATCTTTTATTATAGTGTAAACATTATTTTAATAGATACATTTATTCAAAGCGTCACTGATAATTTTTATATCGGAGAGTTAGGTTTTGTGGAATCCACAAACGACCAAGACAGGACCGTAATTAAAAATTGTTGTCGCTGATGATGTTAGTTATTTTAAATGAAACGTTATAAAAATATCAAGTGTGATGTACCACTGAATTGTGATTTTATCGCTTTATCAATATTTGTACTAAAACAGACAGGTCCGTATTTGAAAAGAAATGTTGATGGTGGCCGTCTTGACACGAAACGTTTAATCAAAGATTCATCGTTATATTTTTATAGTACATTTAGAATACATTAAAACTTTCCTTTTCCATTTTTTTATATTTTCAGAAATAACAATTCTATTCGTAAAAAACAAATAACAGCATTTTTAGTTTTCCCTGTATAACTCGGGAAGGGCGAGACTCCCTGTAAATTTTCTTCGACCATTGTACTGTTCTCCACAATAGTTACCTTTTCTTCCATTTAATCGTCTTCGTATCTGTTACGGTATAGAATATAGCAATGTTACCACAAGATATATATATGTTACCACAAGATATATATAATATATATATCTATCAAGAGATTGCAGGTTCGATTCCCAGACGGTGCGATCTTTTTTCATTTTCAGATGTGAAAGTCTGAATGAATGAGGCTCGTGTTGGCTGGGAATAATCCTCCACGATTCACTGTTGCGTTAAAAATTAACAGTGCTGCTCCTAAAGTGGCGTATGGAGTTAGTAACAAGGCCTATCCAGAACACATGGCTAATGACCATAGCAGTCGATGCCAAAACACCAAGGAAAAAAATAATAATAATATATATAAAATAAATATAAATATAATATCAAAGGTCTGATTCAGTGTCTTCCTGCTCATGCAAGAGTACATATGCTCTTCCACTCACAATAGATTCTGATGGAATCGGGGATACATGAGAATCGTTGTAAATCATCATATTCTTGGAGTACCGTGTAGATTTTGCCAAACTTCAAGCCGGATAGATATGATAAAATAGATACCTTCCCAGTTTCATAACCTAGACGTGGTTTACGATCCTGCATTCATATCTTTTTGTCTGCCAGCAAGATGTTCGTTGGGAATCTCTTTGAAGTCATAGTTTCCGAATATGAAATTTCGCAAGATGCTAGTCAGCTAAAAGACAGGATAATACAATTTCAAATTCCTCCTTCTGTTAGCCTGCCGCGTGGCCATTTCCACATCGCTTTCAGCAATGATTCATAGACGAAACACCGGCACGAGGAGAGTTGTATTTTAGGGAGTTAGGGAGTTCGGAAGTTCTCGCACACACAAGTAGACGTGACTGAGAATAATAATTACCCGGAATTATTCTAGGAAGGAAGGATTAGGAAGCAGTGAGCACAAAAGCTGATACCCAGAAACTCTTTCCGCGTGATTTACTATTACTGCAAAAAAAATACGTGAAATGTGGATGAGAATAGTAAAGTTCAGAAGCGTATCATTAGTTTTACCCATAGGATTCGAAATAAACACAGCAGATTATTGGACTTTTCTCAGTGAGATAATTTCTTCGGCGATTTCATGTTCGGTTTTTCCTGGTGTCTACTTTCATGATCAATTCAGTAACTTTTTCACCGATGAGAAATATCAACACTTTGTATTATTCATATCCACAGCTGAAGTTGGTAAAATATAAATTTCAAAAATTTCAGTAGAAACAAAATCACGATAAACACCAGAGACAAAAAAACTATAAAGGTGAAATATATTATTGACAAAATAGTCAGTTATTCATTTGAAAACACACAGATGCACAATATAGAATGGTAATTCAGAAAATAATATAACATTAAATAAATGATGGTCCACATCATTGATCATACTGAAGAAACTGGTCTGGAATTGTTACTTCAGGAGAAAGATCACCTAAAATGGAAACAAAACTGTGCCATTGACCCTTAAATGAATTCCATAGAATGATAATTGACAGTTTTCAATTGTTTTGCCAATAATTACATCGCTGAGGTCATTCTAAAAATACATACGAAGTTTTTGAATCAATTCCTGATATACGACATTTGTATTGATGTTTAACGATCTCTTACAAACATCTCCTTGAAAATTTTCACTTGTAATCTCCCAAGTGCTTGAATTATTGCCGGAAATTTTTCGAGTACATGAATTTTCGAGATAAATTTACGGCAATTAATTCAAGCACGAGGGAGATTCGGTAAGAAAATTTCACACCGAGAAATGAAAATCATCCAACAATTCATAAGAAATAACTAACGATGGTTTCACCTGAACTATTTATATGCATAGTACAAAAAAGATTCATGAAAATATAGATATGTAAAACACACTTAACAAAATTTCAATTTAATTTTTTTAATAAAAAAAAAAGTAAAAATGTTTTTGCTCCACTGGGAATTGAACTAGTGACCACGCGACCAGTGACCACGCGACCACGAGGCGTTCACTTTACCGACTCGCCACGGGGCATTTGATTTACATGTAGACAACTGGTGTATTGAAGTGTTTCTGAAATTTGATTTCAGAATTTGCAAATTCTGCGATTATCGTGAAGAAAATATTCACACACATTCGAAATATTTAATAAATACATAAATATGAAATATTATCTCATTTCAAATGAAAAATACATTTCCATTTGTACATCAAAGCAAAATATAAACTATCCCCTGTCAAATATTTGACAGAAAAATTTCCACTTATTAATTTCGGCCAGGGTACCCAGGAGGATAAAAATTTCCGGAATTTTTTTGGGTTGCCATGGCATCTAAACAAGAACGAATGTTTTGGTTCTCTGTAAAAGTGAGGTGTGAAATTTTCATCCAAATATTACTTATTTTCCGAAAAATATAACTTTAGAAAAATGCGTTTTTTTCAAGAAACTGAAAATCAGTTAGTTTAGCTGATGGGTGCCAAATAGGTTTCAAGAGGAGCCTTAGTTGATGACAATTATTTTTTTTGGAATATCACAGATAACGATTTTTCCGTTTGTTGCGTAGTTTTTGGAAGTCACTGTATATCCGTTTTGAATTCACTCAGAAAAATCCTCCATCAATAAATTTTTATAGCCAACGCCGAGTCATTGTTATATGCAACAAAGTGAATTGATAGGTAATTACTACTGTTTTCATGAATTCTAAATGTAATTGACTAATGTCAAAGCTCAATTTAGATAACAAACATTTATGCAATTATAACATTCGATGAACAATATTGAAAATGATTTATTATGGTAACGAAAACGAAACTCGTTGGTATAACTAGAAAGAAATTAAATAAAATATAATGAATATGTATAGTAGGCCTGTCACAAAACCAGCTTTGGTTTTTATGTTGCAATATCCGTAGTAAATTTTTAACTTGATAACGTGATCGAAATATTTCACAGTTTAATCAGCAAAATATTGACGGTTCCTACTATGAAATCTGAAATTCAATTCATCTAAATATGAATTTGATTTCATATGAAGGTTGTAGTTCATACTCAAAGTGGAAAACAAAGTTTTTTTGAAGAATAACACAAAGTCGTCTCCACAAATAGTTAAAGCTTGAAGTTCTGGAACTTAAGACATTTTTTGAACATATATAATATGTCGATCTTCAGTTAAGAGTACAATTTTAAGAAGGAAGATTGAGTGGAGAGAAAAATATTTAAATTTAAAATAAACTATTGACTCATAATACACGTAGTTTCAAATACATTTTTATGAAAAAAGTAGACCACCAAAAGATTGCAGCAAAGGACATCATTTGAAAAGAAGATTTCACCATGCAACTTGGCGTTTAATCTTAAAGTTTTTTGTAATATTTCATAAAAACGTATTTGAAACTAAGTATATAATGAGTCCCTAGTGGTAACCCTTAGTTAAATTAGTTAAATATTTGTTTTTCACTCTCTTCTCCATATTGTATTTTAAACTGAAGGTGAACTCAAATATGTTCGAAACATGTCTTAAGTAGGATCCCCATCCAGAACTTTGATATTAAACCATTGACTTTGTGTTATTCTTGAACCAAAAAAATAATGAATTTTCATCATACATTATATTTCAAATGCCGAGGGATGTGTAGTGATAAAAATTTTTCATTAAATTGTTAACGATTCGGAAATTCCAATGATTTAATTTCATTGGAATTTTATGAAAATTTCACACCCTGCTTTTTCAGGCAATCAAAAAAATTTTGTTCAGTTGCCCTCGCAACCCAAAAAAATTCCGGAAATTTTTATCCTCCATGGTACCCTGGGAGAGATTATTGAGTGGACATTTTTCTATCGAATATTTGACATGTGGTAGTTGACATTTTGTTTTTATGTACGAATGGAACTTTATATTTCATATGAAAGGAGATAATATTTCATAATTATGTATATACTAGATATTTCGAATGAGTCTGAAAATATTTTGAGGGCTTCTTGCATTTCAACAATGAATAGAAACATCGGATAAAAACATTATATCAATCAAATGTCTAGTTTTTTATGTACGAATGGAACTTCATATTTTATATGAAAAGAGATAATATTTCATAATAATTATGTATTTACTAGATATTTCGAATGAGTATGAAAATATTTTGAGGACTCTTTGCATTTCAACAATGAATAGAAACATAGATCAAAAAATTATATCAATCAAATGTCTACCTTTACTTGATAACATCAATTTAATATTCGAAACAATTTTATTCAACTTATCTTTTCGTCTCATAAACAGAGTTTTTAAATCAATTGCTGATATACAAAATTTGTAATTGATTCGAAAAATCGATTATTGCGTAGAATTTCGGAAAAAATTCAATTTTTTCTCACCTTTACAGTGCTTAATAAGCTCCAACAAAAATCGCCTCATTTTCAAAAAAATATAACTTTTGAGATTTGGCAAATTTTGAAAAAGGCTCTTTTACAAGAAACTGAAAATCACTCAGCTTGAGCTTGAGCTGAAGTGGGTTTCAAGAAAAGCCTAAGTTGATGACAAATTTATATTTAAAAAAAAATCGCAGATGAAGAATTTTTCCATTTATTGAATTTGAAATTGAAATTATTTATTTGAAATGGGAAATTCTACTGTGAATACAACTCCAAAAGGTAAAGTGGTCTAAAAATAATTCTAGCAATAAAAAATATGTTCAAAAAACATACCAGTGATAAAAATAGAAATGTGTGCTTGAGAATATTGTCACACATCACAGAACAATTATCAGAAGTATAAAAAATTACTAATTCCATATCACAATTATTGTACTCGAGCATAAAAACGAACAATTATTTCTGAGAGTAGATATTGAAATATTCAACATATCACAATGTTACACTATAAACAGAACAAATGAAAGCGTGAACCAGTAAAACATCCCGACGATATGAAATATACAAATTCAAAATGTACGTGATATATTTTCAACTGAGCCTTGAATGAATGTAAAGTAACTGTGGCACGGAAGTTGAATGAAGTAATTCAGTCCTCTAGAAAATAACGATTTCATAGATTGATTTGTTTTTGTCCTAGAAATGTGGATTTGACTAGTGATCCTATTGTGTTGTATTTACTAATCTGATTATTGTACGAAATGAAGGAATCAAAATATTTTGTTAAAAAAGGAGACCGCATACTTTAATATGGAAATTGGCCCTCTGTCGAATTGGCTGAATTTCTGATATGTTATAGTCCAAGTCATTCCAAACCAAAAGTTCATTAGGCACAACTTTTTCTATTGGCTAGTTTTGGCGCTATATGACCCTGACCACAAAACGTTATTGTGGATAATCATCACTATTATGATTGATCAAAATGTAGACAGTCATTAATAAGAGATGCTATCAAAAGTTTTAAAAGAGTTTTGTCATTTGGTCATTTATAAAGTGTGTTCCAGCTACTTACAATTTTTAGAGTTCATTAATTCTAATATGGTTACAAATCGCCTACAATTAAAAAATATTTCTGAGTACTATTTTATACCATATTCTACGTCACATAGTCAAAAAATATATGGAGTGTTCTTCTTAAAAGAAAGCTAAAGTTATATTCAAAAAGTTTTGTAGGAAAAATATTTTTCGACCATCCTGTATTATTTCAAGGCATGAGAAAGTATAAGAAATATCACAAATCTATCTATAAAATGGCATTACAAATTTTTTTTCTTCTAAGTCTATCATTGTAACGTCAGGGATATTTACGGAATGCATCTGCAAATGGACTCATTTTGACAAAAAATTTGTAACCTCCAAGCGATTCAGAGACAATCAATAATAATTTATGGGTGAGTGAAGGTTACATATTTGAAATATATATTATTATTAGTAATATTTCGTTTTAAAATAATACACTCCACCTTCCAACCCAATTTTGTTTGTATCGCCCTGTATGTGTGGTAATAAATTCTTGTTCAACAGGATCTAGTTGTCTAGTTAACTTTCGTTTTTAGATCGAAATCACAATAGAACTTGAGAAATCGAACATTGACGCACTATTGCCCCACCCTGTATAAAAATGTTATAGTCTAGATTTGTTGAAATTGTGGGGTACGTACTGGATAATATAAAGATAATGCATCCCTTTAATGTAGAAAAAAAAAACGTTTCAATAGGAACGTTAAATGTAACATTTAATATATTGAGTTATTTTCTCAATATTATACTTATACTAAATGTGCGAATGGAGGCTTGGTTGACCCGCCAGGAGGAGTTTTTGCGCCACACTTCCTGAGCGCCAATGAAATAATCAGATATTGTTACATGCTCATTCGACACAACCCTATCGAAATGAAATAGACCACTTTTTGTTATATCTTCTTTGAGTCGCATCATCAACTTGAAGTATTAATTTGACCGAACTAGCTGGATCATACTGTATAATTGACCACCTGTAATTGTTATTGTTAATTCCGTCAACCGGTAGCACCCCTACGCGCAACCCTCAGAAGTCTTCGAGAGACTTGTGTGAGCTAGGGAAGACGCAGTCCTTACCTTTTAACGGGTGATGCCATGCACGAGACCGGTGAATCGGTGGATCGAACCCACAACCCCACGCATGCGAGGCGAACGCACTACCAGCCGACTACCACGGCCCATTACACAAATGAATAATACTTTTAATAGTATCTCATATTAATGATTACTCAGAATAGTGAAAATTATTCAGGATAACGTTTTGAGTTGTTTAACAATGGAGGAAAAATTAGAGTTTTCAGCGGCTGCTAGCGTCAAAACTAGCCTATAGAAAAAGTTATGCCCATTGGACTTTTTGTTTGGAATGATTGGAACTATAACATATCAAAAATTCAGGTAATCCGCCACTTTCCCTATTGAAGTGTGCGGTTTCCTTTCTGTTAATTTTATGAATAAATATCATACTTGAGTAGTACAATCTTTCTGCAACATCATACCATATTGCGTATTTTTTAATGTCACTGTATAGTTGGGGTGTCCTCTCTCAAAAATAGAAGAGTGATATCATTAGAGTTTCATCTGCAATATTTCCATGTCGTTCTGCCCAAATTTGAATCAAAGAATTTCTGGAAACAACTTTCCATTCGCAACTCCGAAATTCAACTTCGGAAAGATAGTCGACATGCACTCAGATCCTCCGGTCTCAGAGGAGTGCCACGGTGCCACATTTATCATCTTGCACTATTGTAGGCCACTTATAAATCTTATGTATATGTCAAGACTGGAAATATGGCCTGATGGCGGATTCGCTAAGTACCATCATTCATCGTTGATTCGACTGAAATGGGACGGGCATCAGTCAATTAAATATATGTAAATTCTCACACTAGTGTGCTGCTAAGTAGGTGTGTATCTACTACAGTGAGTTTCAAAAAGTTTGCACCATATGAGAAACTTTTTTATTGTCCATTATATACCTGATGAAAATTGGTGCTTTGCAGTAAACTTGGATTTTCGAAGGGGTGAACAAAAAATTGAAAATTTTGATCTGAAGTAAACTACCCTTATTCTCAACATTAAAAAAGTTGTTTAGATTTGAAAACAATGATCAGATTTGAACAGCTACATAATTAGCAAAAAAAAAAATTATCAATTTTTTATAGTTCTAGCATCATATAAAGAGTAGTAGTATCTCATATACACCTCCCTCATATTTCTATAATAATATTTCAATTCGAAATGCAGTCCAATTTATTATTCGAACTAGAATATCGATGTAGTTTGAATTTTTACTAGTTTTTTGGTGCAAATTTGATATTTCACTCTGTATATAAGGATATCTCACATTTGAGAAACGCAAAATTGATAACTTCTCAAAATGTCAAAAAGTCAAAGCTAATGTCATTTTAGAAATTCATAGACCAATTTTCAATGTGAAGTATGAAATTATTTCTGATTCATATACGATAAATATTAATATGTACTGTTCTAATAAGTACAAACGTTTTAAAAAATAACCCTTTCTATTTTTAGGTTTCGGAATTTTTTCGTTATTTGGTTTTTATTTATGTTTACTATACAGTGACAGTGACCAAAAAGTATGTACCATATGAGAAAAAAGTTTATTGTTATAGTATTGTAAAAACATTTTCATTATACCTATCTGAAAACACCACATTTACATGCTTATTTAGTATACCAAAAAACGGTTTTTTCCGAGCGCCCGCACGGAAAATTTTTCCGTGCGCTGGTGTCATAGCTGCCTATTTACATGTTAAAATTAAATAATATGTTGTTGACAGTTCTCTAGAAATCGCAAATTGTTTGAATATTTCCTTACCAATAGGGTAAATAACGCTGGTTTTGTGTCAATTTCTGGATATTTCAGTACCATAAATATTTCAATTAATAATACATGTTTTTGTTCCTTCATCATTAAAAATAAATGTTTCTCAACTTTCTGTGGTTTTCAGGTATATATAATGAAAAATATCGTTCATTACTCGTCCATAAATGCTATTTTCGTGCTTGCACGACTTCCCGTGTTCGGCTTCGTCTCCCACGGGAACATTTCTCGCACGCACGGAAAGCGCCTATTTTCTGAACTCGTAATAGTTTGTGTATGTCCGATAACCTAAAAATCGATTTTGACACATGTCACGTGACCACTTGTATGGCGGCTAATTGGTAAAAATACCATGAAGCCAAAAGTGAGGTAAGATGGCAATATATCAAAAATTCAATTTGGAGAAGTTGCTTGGAATTCAATTTTATACTCACATACAGAGTTTCAAACAATGAATCGGAAAAAAATTAAATTGTATTTTACGATCTCTCCAGAATGATTTGTACCTACGTAGCTGCGTTCTTATTGTTAGTGTATTTGTAATGCAATTTACTGTATTTACGTATATTAGATATGGTATACATATATTTTTATTGATTTGTACTAACAAATTGTTCGTGTATTACATTGTATTCTATATATTTTTCGTTCAGTTGATCTGTACCTGCATAGCTGCGTTTTTATTGCTTGTGTATTTGGTAGTGTATGGCCCCGTATACTGATTACTAATAAAGAATTGGTGGTCGATTACATAAGCGATAGCTATCATCGATGACTAGGGAGTCAGTAGATGCGAGACGTTTGTGGAGTCGAGACTAAAGTGTGCAGTTAAATAAAGTGTTTTACTTCTATTTCCCAACGAGCAAATAGTGAACTTTACATTGGCGACGAGGATAAAACTATACCAAGTAAGTACCAAAAAAATAACTTAAATGGACATTGAAGGTGTTAAACACCGGATAAATGATAAAAATGGCATGGAGCCGTAATGGCATCGGTGTTAAACTCCGGATGCATTACTTTATTCAAAGCCGTAATGGCAAAGGTGTCAAACACCAAATAAAAACATGACTGTATAAAGAGTAAGGGCATTGGTGTTAAACACCGGGTGCATTACAGATTTATTCAAAGCCGTAATGGCATGGGTGTTAAACACCGGGTGCATTACAGATTTATTCAAAGCCGTATTGGCATAGGTGTTAAACACCGGATGCGTTACAGATTTGATCAAAGCTGTAAGAGCGTAGGTGTTAAACACCGAATGCATTACACATCCATTCAAAGCCGTAAGGGCGTAGGTGTCAAACATCGAACAAAAATACATGACTGTGTGAAAACGTACTGGTTACACACAGAAAAAATTAGAATTCTAATACGTTTTTACATACTATGTAAAAGTAAAAGTACACCAAAATGTGCAAGCTTCCGAACAACTGAATGAAATGAAGCTGTTATATTTCAGAAACGATGTCGAACATTCCATCTCTCGAAGCATTCGATTGTGATGGAGATGTCAGTTCTGTTGGACTCCGATGGAGAAAGTGGATAAGAGCCCTCGAAATATACTTGGAAGCTGCCTCTATAACTGATCCGAAGAAAAAGAGAGCGAATCTTTTACATCTCGGAGGACTAGGAATTCAAGAAATCTTTTACAACTTACCTGGTGCAAATGTCACAGATACTGATTGTGAGGATGGTGATTCATATACTATCGCCATTGAAAAACTTGATCAATATTTTTCCCCGAAGCAAAGTCGAATTTACGAGAGACACCAATTTCGACTTTTTAAACAAGAAACAGGAGAAAAATTTGAGAAATTTTTAGTAAGACTGAGAAACCAAGCCGAAAAGTGCCAGTTCATGAATGTAGAAGAACAAATAATTGACCAAATTACCGAGAAGTGCCTCTCCGTTGAACTTAAAAAGGAAATCTTGGCTACTGGGGATTCAATTACTTTGGAAAAAATTATCGCCGAAGCAATCTCGTCAGAAACTGTTGATAGGCAAATATCGGAGTTCACCGAGAAGCCGGGTTGTAGTTCAGCTACAACCGTCAATCTACTTCGTCAGAAGAACATACTCTCAACAGCAAAATGTATGAGATGCGGATCTGGAATAGAAAAGGGCCAAGTACACGATTGTCCAGCAGTCAATAAAGTATGTCGGAAATGTACCTTTAGAGGCCATTATGAAAAGTGTTGCCGCTCAAAAAAAAATTAATAAGAACCAGAGGGGACCGCCACCAAAGAAATTCAAGCAAAGACAGCCAAGAAATGAAGAAGTGGACTACGTAGAAAACCAAGAAGATGTGGAGTATGTATTTCACATTGACGATGACGATGTGGTAGATTGTAAGGTAGGAGGTATTGTAATTAAGATGTTGATAGATTCTGTATGTAAATCCAATATCATAAATGATTACACTTGGAGATCCCTAAAGAAATGCGGAATAGTAGTTCAAAATCAAATATAAAAGCCTAACAAAGTATTTTTCGGTTATGGATCTAAAGATCCCCTAGAAATTTTGGGTTCATTTGAAGCAATAATCGAAATTGGACCTCAAAAAGAAGTGGCTTCTTTCTATGTCATAAAGGATGGAAAGAGGAATTTGTTAGGCAAACAAACAGCAATTTCTTTAGGAGTCCTCAAGATAGGCCTGAACATTAATAACTTGAATTCTGAAATTTTCCCAAAATTCAAAGATGTTCTCATTCACATTCCCATCGATAAAACCGTTAAACCTGTGAGCCAACATTATAGGAGGATACCCATACCTCTGGAACAAAAAATCAACCTGAAACTTGAGGAGCTTATGCAAGCTGACATAATAGAAGAGGTAAAAGGTCCATCTGAATGGGTATCACCCATGGTTCCTGTTCTCAAAGAGAACGGTGACGTCAGAATATGCTTTGTATTTATATTAAGTTAGCCATGGTAATATCAGGTTGTGAAAACGTATAAATGTTCGTGTTATTTTCACATATAAGTTACATTAGAAAAAGGAAGAGATGTAGTGCATGGCCCCGTATACTGATTACTAATAAAGAATTGGTGGTCGATTACATAAGCGATAGCTATCATCGATGACTAGGGAGTCAGTAGATGCGAGACGTTTGTGGAGTCGAGACTAAAGTGTGCAGTTAAATAAAGTGTTTTATTTCTATTTCCCAACGAGCAAATAGTGAACTTTACATATTTATTGTATATTTTGTTCTGTTTAGTTTTTGTTCAGATTGATTTGTACGTACGTTAATGCGCTCTTATTATTAATGTATTTGTCATGTAATTTACTGTATTTATGTGTATTGAGTTTTGTATTCATACATTTTTATTGATTTGTACCAATAAATTATTTTTTAATATTTTGTATATTGTGTTCTGTGTATGTTCCGATCAGATTGATTTGTACCTGCGTAGCCTCGTTCCTATTGTTAGTGTATATGTAATGCAATTTACTGTATTTACGTATATTAAGTATGGTAAACATATATTTTTATTGATTTGTACTAACAAATTGTTTGTGTATTACATTGTTTATTGTATTCTGTATATTTTTTTGATGAGATTGATTTGTACCTACGTAGCTGCGCTCTTATTATCAATATATTTGTCATGCAATATACTGTACTTATGTGTATTGAGTTTTGTGTACATACGTTTTTATTGATTTGTATCAACAAATTATTTTTGTAATATATTGTATATCGTGTCCTGTGTATTTTTCGATCAGATTGATTTGTACCTGCGTAGCCTTGTTCTTATTGTCAGTGTATTTGTAATGCAATTTACAGTATTTACGTATACAAACAAACAGCAATTTCTTTAGGAGTCCTCAAGATAGGCCTGAACATTAATAACTTGAATTCTGAAATTTTCCCAAAATTCAAAGATGTTCTCATTCACATTCCCATCGATAAAACCGTTAAACCTGTGAGCCAACATTATAGGAGGATACCCATACCTCTGGAACAAAAAATCAACCTGAAACTTGAGGAGCTTATGCAAGCTGACATAATAGAAGAGGTAAAAGGTCCATCTGAATGGGTATCACCCATGGTTCCTGTTCTCAAAGAGAACGGTGACGTCAGAATATGCTTTGTATTTATATTAAGTTAGCCATGGTAATATCAGGTTGTGAAAACGTATAAATGTTCGTGTTATTTTCACATATAAGTTACATTAGAAAAAGGAAGAGATGTAGTGCATGGCCCCGTATACTGATTACTAATAAAGAATTGGTGGTCGATTACATAAGCGATAGCTATCATCGATGACTAGGGAGTCAGTAGATGCGAGACGTTTGTGGAGTCGAGACTAAAGTGTGCAGTTAAATAAAGTGTTTTATTTCTATTTCCCAACGAGCAAATAGTGAACTTTACATATTTATTGTATATTTTGTTCTGTTTAGTTTTTGTTCAGATTGATTTGTACGTACGTTAATGCGCTCTTATTATTAATGTATTTGTCATGTAATTTACTGTATTTATGTGTATTGAGTTTTGTATTCATACATTTTTATTGATTTGTACCAATAAATTATTTTTTAATATTTTGTATATTGTGTTCTGTGTATGTTCCGATCAGATTGATTTGTACCTGCGTAGCCTCGTTCCTATTGTTAGTGTATATGTAATGCAATTTACTGTATTTACGTATATTAAGTATGGTAAACATATATTTTTATTGATTTGTACTAACAAATTGTTTGTGTATTACATTGTTTATTGTATTCTGTATATTTTTTTGATGAGATTGATTTGTACCTACGTAGCTGCGCTCTTATTATCAATATATTTGTCATGCAATATACTGTACTTATGTGTATTGAGTTTTGTGTACATACGTTTTTATTGATTTGTATCAACAAATTATTTTTGTAATATATTGTATATCGTGTCCTGTGTATTTTTCGATCAGATTGATTTGTACCTGCGTAGCCTTGTTCTTATTGTCAGTGTATTTGTAATGCAATTTACAGTATTTACGTATACTGAGTATGGTATACATATATTTTTATTGATTTGTACTAACAAATTGTTGGTATGTTACATTGTATTCTGTATATTTTTCGTTCAGATTGGTCTGTACCTGCGTAGCTGCGTTTTGATTGTTTGTGTATTCATTGTATAATTTGTTCTGTTTAGTTTTTGTTCAGATTGATTTGTACGTACGTTAATGCGCTCTTATCAATAATGTATTTGTCATGCAATTTACTGTATTCATGTGTATTGAGTTTTGTATACATACATTTTATTGATTTTTACTCTTAAATTATTTTTGTAATAAATTGAATATTGTGTTCTGTGTATTTTTCGATCAGATTGATTTGTACCTGCGTAGCCTCGTTCTTATTGTTAGTGTATTTGTAATGCAATTTACTGTATTCACGTATATTAAGTATGGTATACATATTTTTTGTATTGATTTGTACTAAAAAATTGTTTGTGTATTACATTGTATTCTGTATATTTTTCGTTGAGATTGGTTTGTACCTGCAGAGCTGCGTTTTCATTGTTTGTATATTTATTGTATATTTTGTTCTGTTTAGTTTTTGTTCAGATTGATTTGTACCTACGTAGCTGCGCTCTTATTATCAATGTATTTGTCATGCAATTTACCGTATTTATGTGTATTGAGTTTTGTATACATACAATTTTATTGATTTGTATCAACAAACTATTTTTGTAATATATTGTATATCGTGTTCTGTGTATTTTTCGATAAGATTGATTCATACCCGCGTAGCCTTGTTCTTATTGTCAGTGCATTTGTAATGCAATTTACTTTATTTCCGTATATTAAGTGTGGTATAGATATATTTTTATTGATTTGTACCTACTAAGCTGCGCTCTTATTATAAATGTATTTATCATGCAATTTACTGTATTCATGTGTATTGAGTTTTGTATACAAACATTTTCATTGATTTGTACTAAAAATTATTTTTGTATTATATTGTATATTGTGTTCTGTGTATTTTTCGTTCGGATTGATTTGTATCTACATAGCCTCCTTCTTATTGTTTGTGCATATGTCATGCAATTTACTGCAATTAGGTATTTTAAGATTTGTTTATTTTTTTTGTATTGATTTATGCTTACGAATTATTTCTGTATTATATTGTAAATTGTATTCTGTATATTTTACGTTCTTATTGTTTGGTCATGAGGACCATTTCATTCATATTAAGTTACATTTCCATATTCTTCAATGATTTGTACCTATATACTATTGAGAAAAAATCTCTATACGAGTTCAGCAATTCAGATATTTTTTCTTTCGATCGCAGGGCATTGGCAGATATTTTGAGAGCAATTTATTGCATGCCTTTCCAAAAGTTTTTCATTTGATTGATCGCTACTTGTTAATGTGATGGTATGAAATTTGTTTTATCAACCTTTCGCCTAAGAAGTTTATAATCGAGCCATATTTATCTTTTTCATTTCATTTTCTGCTTTTTTGTAGACTTCATGTCATGAGAAATTAATGGCAGTATTGTCAGCATTGTCAGCATTTAATGTGGCCTTGAAGATTTTTGTTTTTACCGACACAGTTAATACATACCAAAAATAGAATTGGCCCTAATATGGTATCCTGAGGTACACCTTCAGTGACTGTTGAGACGTCGCCCGGTTCGTCGTTTATTTTCACTCTTGGTGTTCTCTGTGATAGATAGAAAACCTCTGTTATAATTCCTCTTCATAAAGGAGGTGACAGAGAAGATCCCTCCAACTTCAGACTGATATCGTTAATTCCCACACTTGCAAAAATTATCGAACAATTAGTGAAGAAAAGAATTATGGAATTTTTGACGACTAATAGAATACTGAGTGCAGAGCAGTTTGGTTTTCAGAATTCAAAAAGCACAAATGATGCCATCCACAGACTGATGTCAATGATTTATAAAAGCATAAATGGTAAAGAAGCTGTCGCGGCGGTGCTGTGTGATCTTTCGAAAACATTCGATTGTGTAGATCATGACATTTTACTGCGGAAGCTTAATCGTTATGGATTCGGGGGTGTCACTCTGAACTGGTTCAGATCTTATCTCTCTGATGGAAAGCAGTGTGAAAAATTATCCACTACTTCTGGTACAATTGGAATAAGGTGTGGAGTGCCCCAGGGCTCTGTACTGGGTCCTATACCTTTTCTATTGTATATAAATGACCTTACAATTCTACCAATTTCGGGAAATTTAACGTTATTTGCAGATGATACAACCATATTATATGGCACCATAAAGATAAAGAAAGACTCCACGAAATAATGTGTGATGACATGGTGTTAATCAAAGACTGGTGTGATTCTAATTTACTTTAACTGAATATCAACAAAACAAGTGCCATTTATTTCAAAACCGTGATACCGAATGTGAATATAGGTAGTCAAATATTAGTAAATAAGGACACATCTAAATTTTTGAGAATTTACTTGGACACGAATCTGAAATTTGAAGAGCACATAAGAAACTTGAATAAAAAATTGGCATCTGGTTGTTATGTTTTGAGGGTGGTTTCTAATGAGTTAGGATTTGCTGCTGCAAAATCAGTTTATTACGCACTTGTGGAATCCCATTTGCGTTATGGTATATCATTTTGGGGAGTTTGTAACAACCAATTGTTTCAGCCAGTGTTTATACTACAGAAGCGAGCAATTAGTTACCTGTGTAAAATAAAATTTAGGGACTCATGCAAACCACTCTTCATTGAACATGGGATCCTGACCCTTGTTTCAATTTTTATATTGGAAACGGTTTCATTAATCCACAAAAATAGATTAGATTACTAAGTAAAGGATGTCCCCTATTATACTCGTCAAAACGAAAATAGTCTAAAGCTCCCCATTCCCATGACAAATCTAATAAAAGACTCTCTGATCTATAATGGGGTGAAGATGTATAACAAATTAATTTGTGAAATTAAGGAAAAAAGGTACAATATTTTCAGAAACCTGTCAAAAAACTACTTAGTAATAAGGCATATTATAGTTTAGCAGAGTATTATGACGATTCATTTTGATGTTTTCTTATGTAATTTTAAAATAATGAATTTTATACTTACATTTCTTATTTTAACCGTAACATATATTTATCAAGAGGCATAAGATGTCCGGAGGACTGCTCACTGCTAATATCCTATACAATAGGAAAGTTGGGTCGAAAATCCATCAGAAAACAACTACTTTCCTGGCTAATGCCACGACGAACATTGAATTACATCTGATGAAATTTCCGTGCAGAGTTCCTACAAGGTTCTCTCTGCAATTGCTTGGTTGCATGGAAATGTTCATCGAAACATTCGGACCACCTATATATCGATTTCGGAGTGTTGCTCCTCATCAGTATAGGGTAGGTCTAGCAGTCAATTGACTGCTAGACCTACCCTATACTGATGAGGAGCAACACTCCGAAATCGATGTATAGGTGGTCCGAATGTTTCGATGAACATTCCCATGCAACCAAGCAATTGCAGAGAGAACCTTGTAGGAACTCTGCACGGAAATTTCATCAGATGTAATTCAATGTTCGTCGTGGCATTAGCCAGGAAAGTAGTTGTTTTCTGATGGATTTTCGACTCAACTTTCCTATTGTATAGGATATTAGCAGTGAGCAGTCCTCCGGACATCTTATGCCTCTTGTCATAAGCTCATTGTGACCTACAGTTTTCTTTTCTGTTATATATTTATCACGCCTACATTGTTACTATTCGGCTATATTTTAAATTTTAAGAGTTTGTATATTACATGTTATTTATAATTTTACCTGTGTTTGTCAACAAGAATTTATTCTTATGTACAATAAACATATATATCATCATCATCATCATAGTCTCAAAATAAATTAAGTACCAAGCCCCGAATTTTATGAATATTTGAAGTACATAAACTTTCAGAAGTATTCTTATGGTTTGTTTAGAATACGAGAGACGGGAGCTTTTCTTTCCAAAATGTTAACATTTGTTTTTCTACGCTCATGTTTTCCAAATTTTATTACCAAAATTAGACATTTGATGTTTCATTTCTTTTATGAATATCATCAGCCAGTCACAATACTGATAATAATCCTGCTCGTATCTGAACATTCTACTAGTTGTAATTAGTCTCGAATAATTTTCAACATTCAATATGCCTCGACGAGAAGTCCGATTAGTTTTCATCACAGTGCGTCCGAGCGTGATTAACAGTTGATTGCTATGGGATGAGCTTTACTCGGAAATGGGATGCAACTGGGCACTGATACGAGATGATGTGGATGAAGTGATATATCGAATTATGGATGGGCGTCATTTCAAATTATCAATTATAGAGGGAATTAAAAAAAATCCTAAAAGTTTTTGTCATTTCTCTGTGAGCAGTAAATAATGAAAATCTAAATTTTTCAGGATAGAGAAAAATTTTCGATTTAAAATAGCGAGAAAGTGTTCCATAGAATAGAATAGAATAGAATTTATTTGACCAAGTTACAATTATGTTTTTGGCAAGTCAATCAGGTACAAAACGTTAAATAAAAGTCATTTAAAAGTACACCTAAAATATCACAAACAGACATAACAATATTTAAAATCGAAACAAGAACATGACTTATTGTCGAAATTAGAGTCAGGACACATGATTGAGAAGTGGGGGCGCGCTCAGATACTCGTCGATAGAGTAAAAACAGTGGAACAGTAAATGTCGTTTTAGTTTTAATTTGAAACAATTGTAATTGAGCATCTTGAACTCTTGAGGCAAAAAATTGTAGAGTCAGCTGGAAGATTATATTAAGAATGCACCAGATATAGACGATTTTAAATCGATACCAAAAACTGCCCTCGTTGAAAAAATTTGCTACACCTTCCATGAATTTTGATTTTTATCATTTATTATTATTATAAAGCTTGTGGGAATTGCCCCATATAATAATCTTGTAATCCCATTTCTCTCGGAGAAACAATTCTCCAATTATGACGAAATGTTTCAGAACCTATATAATATACTGAATTTAACGGGCGGATATTATAAATTGTTCCTGGGAAACTCCATTACAATAATACAATGAAATGCTGTAGTTGTTATAATTTATATAACGTACATCATGCCATGCACCACCGTAATCAACAAAGCGAATACATCGTCACTCATGTATAATCATCCAGGATGCGATGAATTCTGGAGTTCATCTGAACAGTTCGGAATAATATGCTTCTCAAATTTTCCCACACGAAAACACATAACATGCTTGCCGATGCAGAAAATAAATAGAGTCGGTTTTTGACCTCAATTTTATATTTCTGACACATGGGTACCTCACTTTCCAGATAATTTTTCATTTTCCAAGTTCGTTCACACTTGAACGTCAAATCGAGAAAACATCCATACAATCATAGACTGGTGCTATAATTTTTGTGAAGAAGAAAAAATATAACAGGCATAGACCAGGTGGAAAATGTTGTTAATGTTTCAACTTTAAGGAAAACAAATATTTAAACACGAGAACACTCAAAATGGTGATGCAGTTTAGGGGTTGAAAATGTTTTTTTTTTGCGATTTGTGACGAAAAGTACCTCTTAGCGGAAAATGTTTGGAAGAAAGTTATTCAACACTTTTCGACGTAACCTCAAATTAACTGTTAAAATGGTGAAAAACAGATTTTTCAGTTTTTAATTTTTTCTAGCCTATAAATCTTTTAATTCGAAAGAAAACATGTATTTTTTGGTGTCGAATAGGCATTATTTTTTTGAAATTCAGAAGACGACTAGTTTTTTTGAGTTAGGTACATATTTTCTGTTCTGGTGTTTTCTTTTTTTGTATTTCGATGGTCTGTTAGTATTTATTTCAATTGTTGAAATGTCTACTAAACTGCTTGAAATTGAGAAAACCCGACAAGTCTCTCTGAATTATGATTTTTTCAATATTTTTAGTGATTTTGAATAGTTGTAGAAAATAATAAAAGTGATATTATTGAATTAATTTTGTAGAAGAAACTTGTAGTTCACAATGAGCTTATGACTTGAGGCATAAGATGTCCGGAGGACTGCACATTGCTAATATCCTATACAATAGGAAAATTTGGGTCGAAAATCCATCAGAAAACAACTACTTTCCTGGCTAATGCCACGACGAGCATTGAATTACATCTGATGAAATTTCCGTGCAGAGTTCCTACAAGGTTATCTCTGCAATTGCTTGTTTCATGGAAATGTTCATTCGGACCACCTATACAGTGACCGCCAAAAAGTATGTACCATATGGGAAAAATTTTTATTAATGGAGTATTGGAAAAAATATTCTGGGGAAAAGTTTGTGCATGTCCGATAACCTAAAAATCGATTTTGACACATGTCACGTGATTGCTAGAATGACGGCAAAATGAAAAAATTTGCAATGAAAAGGCAAAAAAAGGGGTAAGATGGCAAGATATCAAAAAAAGTTATTTGAAAAAGTCACTTAGAATTCTATTTTATACACATAAACGAAGTTTCAAGAGATAATTAACAAAAATTGAAAATAGCAATTTTTTAAAAATATTTCCCATCTATTTAAAAATATTTTTTTTTCTTATGATTAGCTTGACTATACTGAAACATTTGCATTTTAATGATAATGATAAAACTTTCTCATTTTCTTCACACCAGAGGGCACTAAATTAAAAAAATTGGGTTTTGCCAGAACCCTCGCTGTTACATTGGTTCTTATCTAACAGTTTTATCAGAATTTCAAGACTAGTATGTTGATATGGCAATCTAGAAACACCATGTTTCCTGATTTCGATCAAGTTTCAATAATAACGCTGTATGAGCGTTTTACTTTGCACATAAACTTTAAGAATCTTAATTTGACGCACTATTTTCAAATTTATGTTCGAAGTGAAACGCTCATGCACGATTATATTTGGAACTTGATTATAATCTGGAAATAACCATGTTTTTGGAGTGTCATGTCATCTCGATGGTCGTGGAATTCGGATATAACTGTTAGATACAAACCGATGTAACAGCAAGGGTTCTGACAAATTCCCATTTTTTTCAATTTAGTGCCCTCTGGTGTGGAGAAAATGAGAAAGTTTTGTCATTATCATTAAAATGCAAATGTTTCAGTATAGTCAAGCTATTCATAAGAAAAAAAATAATATTTTTAAATAGACGGGAAAATATTTTTAAAAAATTGCGATTTTCAATTTTTTTGAATGATCTCTTCAAACTGCGTTTGTGTGTATAAAACTGAATTCTAAGTGACTTTTACATATAACTTTTTTTGATATCTTGCCATCTTACCCCTTTTTTTGCCTTTGCATTACAATTTTTTTCATTTTGCCGCCATTCTAGCGGTCACGTGACATGTGTCAAAATCGATTTTTAGGTTATCGGACATGCACAAACTCTTCCCCAGAATATTTTTTTCCAATACTCCAATAATAAAAAAATTTCCCATATGGTACATACTCTTTGGCGGTCACTGTATATCGATTTCGGGGTGTTGCCCCTCATCAGTATAGGGTAGGTCTAGCAGTCAATAACTAATTCGTTGCAGTCGTATAATATAACTGAATAATTCATAGGGATTATCCCTAAAATACTAATAACTGCAATTTTCAATACTCTCAATTCTACAAAATCCATCAAATTGAGAAATTTCGCAACAAAGCTCCTATAAAAACGTGGTTTTGTTACATTTTTCTGTGCTATAAAGTTTATTGTTCACCCTCATTGGTAGACATATTGGTGTATTCAGCGACATCTAGCGGTTGTCTTTTTTCGCCTATAAGACACGTGAAAAAGTGAAAGAGGCGGAGTCTTCTATCCAAATAATCAATTAGAGATTATGCACATGCGCAGTTTCTAGATAACTAATGGCACCATCTAGCACTATTAATTTTATACACACCGCCACAAAACAAATGCGTATCTATCATTGTGTCAGCAAAAACCATACATGGCCCACTGATGTTATAACTAGTTTTTTCTTGAATAATCTCCAAGTCAGATTAAATTAGCATTATTTTAATATATTTTGGTGTGAAATTTTCTTACCAAATCCCCTTCGTGCTTGAATTAATTGCAGGAAATTCTCGTTCATGAATTTCTCAAATAATTCATGTTCTCGAAAAATTTCTGGTTATAATTCAAGCACTTCGGATGTTATATGAAATTTTATCAAATATTTAAAATTATTGAAATCCTTTTTTCAACGTTCACAATAACTTTTGTGTGGCATAGCTTGCATCTAAAATAGGTCGAAAAAATTAGGGCTCATGGTAATTTCCTCATGGTTCTGAAATTCCAGTTCGTTGATAATTATACAATCCCGATGGAAAAATTGGGTTAAGCCAGTAATTAAATCTGGCGGAGGCGGTGGAATTGATGAATGAATTCCCTACTTTTCATTCGGTAATTGACTATGCGATCTTTTCGATTTTCAACTTCAATATCTGCTTAAAAGTTCTGGTATGAATCAATTTCCGAGATCCGGATTCGTTAAATGAAATAATTGTGTTCCATGAAAATTCTGGGACTTCTGAAATGGTATTGGTTGTTGCTCATAGATCAGGTAAAGTTAACGAATAAAATGAATTTCTTGTTAATTTTTTAATCAAATACTTTTGATTTCAGTTTCAGATACATAACAAACCCAAGTAAATGTTGAGCTTCCGCTTCACACAAGCTTGTCTGGACTTTATTTATTTCATTTTTCATTGTTTTTCATTGCTCTGGATTTTCATGATCGAGTATTGTGAGATTACAATAGTATATTGTGTATCTAGTAGTAAAAGTAATACATTCCCGGACGACAATGTAAATTGTTGGCCGAGGCGTTAAGCCGAGGCCAACAGGCATTGAAGTCTGGCAATGTGCTTTTACTACGAGGTACACATATTATTTTTTCTGAAGTCGCAATCAGCATTATCAAAAACTAAGGAATTCTACATATTGTTTGCGTGAATTCAATAACTGTCTAAAATGTAAACAAGCCTGCAAAAATATTCCCATATCGTATTCGATACGGGAAAGTACTTTCCCGTACCATTTAGGCCCTAAAACGGTCCGGGATAGTAAACGGTACAGGAAAGTTCGTTGCTTAGCAACAGACTAAAATACTAGATTAGCGTATTTTGAGGTCTGAAGTTGCTCCGAGAAAGTGGGCATTCTTGAACAATTTCAGAAAAAATAATTTCCTCAACTATGGCTCAAAGTTAAATGCGACTCCAACATTACCGAAACCTTTCACTTCAAATAAGGACAATATTGTTAACGTTTTGGCATATTTTTATGAATATCGAGAAGCCCCCATTCGAAGTGCAGAAAAAGATTTGCTTCAGTAAAACGAATTTTACAAAATCACGAAATGCATCCGTATAAATTACTGAAGTTCAAGCTCTTAACGCAGAAGACTCTGAACGTAGAGTGCATTTTTGCAAAGCCCTATACATTTTTGTCAAAAATAATTTGGAGTGACTGATCAAAATTTACGAGGGATGGAATTTTAAATAGAAGGATTGAACATTTTTGGGCAGATTTTAATACTAATGTGACAAAATGAAGTTTTTTATAGAAAGTTGAACTAAATCTTTTTGTGTATTTCAGGAAACAAAGAAATTAGCTTTTTTATCATGACACTGCATGCTGATAGATATCTCCAATAACTAAGGAAGACTGTTCCCAATTTCCTCGAAAATATAGGAATTCGTTTTTCCAACTGGACGGGGCGCTAGCTTATTCCAACCGGGTTGTTTCCAGGGAACTTTACGGAATGTTTGACGATCGTTGGTTTGGGTGATTAGGGCCATGGCATCGGACACCAAAATCACCCGAACTCACGCCGCTTGACTTTTTTCATGGGATGTTTCAGAAATTGTGTACAGTAGTCCAGTGCCTACCAAAGAAGAACTGCGACGGCGAATAGTGCGATGTATTGAAGATCTAGATCCCCATGAAATTGAAAACGCAACGACGAATCGCATACAAAAGCACATGTCTTAAAATAAATTTTTAGAGAATAATGGAAAACATTTCCAACGTTCATTTTGAAAATGTGATATTTTGTTTATTTTCAATTTTTTTAATAAGTATATCCAACTTTACACCTACAAATGAGAGATAAAAAGCTGATTTTTAGTACAGTTGTTCCCTAGAAAGTATGAATCATAGTCATCTTGAAATTTTAGTGTTCGGGTGTATTGATTTTTCGAAGAGTTTGGAACGTTTTCTCTGAAACACTTTACGACACAGCTTATAGATGATCTTCTTCGTCTTTTTCTGATTCGAGTGGTTGTTTCACCGAGTATTGTGCACTTTCAGCTACCAGATTGTTGACTTTAATGAATGATTCTATATTTGGAAGTAGAGATTTCTTATCTGGACTATCTGTTATTTTCTTTGTTTGGTGGTTAGGTCTTGGGAGATTGATATTCCGGCCTCATTAAGTTTTTTCAGTGAGATTTGATAAAAATTCAATTTTCACATCACAGTTTTTTTTTACATTCCTGACAATATATGTCTTTCACTTAATTTATTGTAAAATCTGTTTATATTAGAGATTTCAACTGGTCCTAAATGAAATCAAAAGTGATTTCGTGGCGTTCTCTATCAAGTCCGAATATGAAAATATTGTTGAATTTCTGCTAGAGCTCTAGTTTTTCAATTTTCTGCTTCAAATCTCTATTTCTAGATGTCTTATTCTCTCGGTTTATTTCTCAATTCTTAATTGATTTCGTGCTTCACTAATATCAATAGTTTAGTTCTTATCTATTTTGTCGTTTTACAGTCGAATTCGTACTCGCTATTGAATGAGTACTGAGTACTGAGAATGTGTGGACTGCTTTAATTTATTTATTTATTTATTCATTCAATCCAAATTAGATCAAAATTACATGACATATGGACAGGTTTAATATTGTGTTGAATGAGAAAGGGGGAATTGTTTGGGGTTTTTACTTATTTCTTCGAATTTGCATTTGATAGTAATGAAAATGCTCTACTTATAGTCCTACCTTGTCTTTATATATTTTCGATCACTCAGTGAAGAGGAAACTTATTATTTGTTGGTGCTTAAGAATCTACTTTACATTACGAGTCGTCCCCTCCGTAATTCCCATAAATTCTCTTGTACCGACACGACTCAAAGTGTTGGAAATGATTTTATCATACAAGGTGAATTGGAAAATTTCGAAACGTCCATGCACTCTAGACCTCCTGGCAATTCACGGTACGTGAAGGGTCCTAATAGGGTTGGTTACTGCCTTTGAAAATGAAAACACATATGGCCGCAGGAGATAGCAACGGAAGTGTGGTTTTCAGTTCAGCACCAACTCTTTGGAAGATGCCTGGGGAAGTTCTCATACCGGCTTTTTCGTACTGGATTGGGTTTCATTTATATTTTATATTATGTGGAGAAGATGGAATGTAAATGGTAGTATTTTTCAATATCGAACTGGAGGATAATTGTTCGGAGAAGTCCGGATTTTACTCACGATAGAGTACAATTCGTGATAATAATCAAGATTTAGATTCAAAATTTATTTTTCACAAAAGAATACAGTATCTTTCATTAAAAACCATTCTCAAGTTTACTAACGTATATAAACTATATACAGGGCTTTTGTAGACGAGTGTGCAGTTGTATGAGCTTTAAATGACTCACTGGAGTGACTCACGCTATGCTTTGTAGCCTGTTTTGTGATGTCTTAATCGGCAAGTCATTTGTACAAATTGTATATGTCTTATATGTAGTGATATTCGACTGACAAATGCAGTTTACCTACATATTTGCGAATTTAGAGAAAGAGTGAGAAGAGAAGAAAAAAAGGAAAAAAATATAAATTGACATAACAATTCAAGTGAGATTGGACAATTTGAAACACCTTGATTGGGGTATAACCATTTTCACTGCGTTTATGGTATTATTGTGAATATTTGGTAGTGTATGTGAGGAGCTTGAATACACAAATTTGTACTATTAAAAGTGAGTAGGTATTCATTTCAATATGAAAATGTAAATTTTTCTGTGTGATCATGTACATATTTTTCGCCTCTTTTTTTAAATAGTTTGAAGAATGTTATATCTTTTAGTTATTTTGGTAAAATGTTGAATATTTTTGGACCATTAAGAGAAAACAATTTTTGGTGACAGTTTCATTGAAGAATTCAATTTACACGTCCAGGTTCATTTGTGATTGAGTTCCTCTTGATTGTTTCTGTGTGAAATCTGCTCTTTTTTGGAACATTCTTATCAAGCAGCGATAAGTGTATAATGAATGAATATTTAACATATTGAAAAGAGCATATTTTTTAAAGATAATTTCAAATAGAATGTTTTGGGAGGTATGCAACGGGCTGATAGCAGTTTTGAATGTTGCTCCCCAAGCAGGAATACAATATTCTATTATAGATTCGTCAAGAGAGGTATAAAGTATTATAATTTTTTTTTTGTTAGAACATCACTTAGTTCATAAAAAGTGGGCATTAATACTCTGAGCCTTTTTGTATCAAAGTTGTTCCGTCCATTTCAGGTGCTGATCTAGTATAACTCCAAGGTATTTTATGGATGAAGTTTGTTCTACGGTCTGACAGTCACATGTATCTTGATTTTCACAGAGTGGGATATGCATTTTTATTTTGAAGTTTTTGGGTTGATCACGAACAGTGGGGGAAAAGGTCAGATACTCTGTCTTATTTACATTCAATGATAGTTTATTATTATTTAACAACACGTATATTTTTTGTAAATTTGTTTCTACTGTCTCTTTTATTTCTTGCCACGATGTTCCCTTATTAATGCTGTCATCGACATAGCATATTATATCGCCTACAAAATTGTCGATTTTTGTAATACTGTTAATGTAAACAAGAAAAAGTATCGGTCCCAACACGTTTCCTTGTGGTATACTAGTTTGTACAATCAGTTCGTCACTTATTTCATTCCCTATTTTCACTCGTTGGTTTGAATTTGATGGGTATTTCTTCATCAATGCAAATGCATTGCCTCGAATAATAATAGTTCAATTGCCATGAAGCGCCATAATATAGAATGTTTGAATGAACAGATTGAAATTGACTGTATTACCTTTTTCAATGCCCTACGTTTCGAAAAATAATTAATATAACAGTTTTCTCTGAATTGCAGTTTTGTATCCAATCCTTCTGTTTTGTCTCTTGTTCGAATGACCAACCCCTTTGCAATTGAATACCTACGTTATTTTTGATGATTTACGATTTTGAGTTGTTTCTCTCTGATAGATGACACCTCAATGTCAAAAGCCTTGATTATCGATTCACATCTCCATTTTGCTATCAATCTCAGTTCCTTTTCGACAGCTGTTGTAATCGGTTGCTACAAAAACTTTTTAATTATTGAAGATCAACCGATGTTGTTTCTTTTGATATTCCCCGGCTGAAAGTTGGGTGTTGTCCTCTTTTGCGCCATGATTTTTAATAACTCCGATATTTATATTTCATTATTTTTATTTTGCTACATTTCCATGCTCTGTAAGTATCCATTTTGGTTCACATGTTTACCTATTTTAAATAATTCTACAACTTTTTCAAAATTGTAATTAGTGCCTTTACTCATTTCAGTTAGACCTTTAATTTCAACTGAAAATGAGCATGTCTATGTTCGAAAACATGTTTTGATAAAATTATGTTGACGCAAGTTTATTGACAAGTTTTGACAAAGCTGCTTTGACAACAGCCCCCGTCCTACCCCAGGGGTCAAAAATATATTGTGAAGTCGACTCTCAGTTTAACTCAGTGTCTTCACATTGAAACTCCACTTTGAGGATGTGCTACTTCCTTATACAGTGCGACGCTAAATTATGGAACAAATTCATTATTTCTGAATATAAAGATATATCGGAAAAATCCTCAGACAGGTCGATTTTCTTTTCCGATGGGCCAATTTTTGAACCTCACCTAAAATATATAGGGTTATCCGCATTTGAGGAAAAGCGACTTTGGTGATATTTTTAAATGAGACACCCAGTATATTTGTCCATATTTGGATAGGGATCGTCATTACAAATCCAGTGATACCAAGTTTGATGGGATTATATCAAACGGCTGCGGAGATATGGCCATAAAACTTCTCCATATACCCAATGAGTGCGACAGAGACTTTTAACCTTCTGAATCGTGTGGAGTCTCGCAGTCATACTCATTAGACATACGAGGAAGTTTTTTGGCCATATCTCCGCAGCCGTTTGATATAATCCCATCAAACTTGGTATTTCTGGATTCGTAATGACGATCCCTAACCCAATATGGAAAAATATACTGGGTGTCCAATTTAAAAATATCACCAAAGTCATTTTTACTCAATTGCGGATAACCCTATATATTTTGGGTGGGGTTCAAAAATTGGCCCATCGGAAAAGAAAATCGACCTGTCCGAGGATTTTTTCGAAATATCTTTATATTCAGAAATAATGAATTTGTTCCATAATTTAGCGCCGCACTGTATATTTTATAACACTTGTTACATAATTTACTATTATTGTATCAATTTTGATTTGATATTGGATTTCAACATCAGAGTCTACTGATTCAATCACTAATGATCAATTCAGGCATCGTCAGTAATAAGCAGTCCATTTACCCTCTTAAACATATTCACGCCAATTTATAGGCAGAATAATTGGCATTTAATCTCCACGGAGTAAACCGCAAATTTGAGTGCTATGCATGCACCGTCAATATTGAATTGGACCTTTTATTCTAAATAATACATAACGTAATCCCTACTAGTTATGCAGGAACATTCGCCACGAGGTCTCGAGACACTTAATTGAAAAACCACGGAATCCTTATTGGATGTTCAATAATTTTAATCGGCGTGAGAATTTAAATGGAAAATAAATGGGTCGTTAAATAACGGAGGCTTTACCTTTCAGGAAAACAGGAATTCATTAGTAGTCGATGAATTTTCGAAGAAATGCAGACTTTTTCGAGAAAGATCGTCAGAAAAGTTTGGATGATATTTTTATTATAAATACAAGCATAACTAAGAAGAAAATTTCCGAATTATGCAGGGTGTCTCAAATCTCAACTTTTGGAGGGCTGATAGTCCTACCCATGACTGAACAGAATATCACAATAAGTAAAATATTGATGGTTTTGGAGATATTGGCAGTTTTATGAATTTCGTAAAAATCGAAACCTTTGATCAGTATTTCGAGTGCCACAGGTACAAAACTTCATAGTTTGAGATTATTATTTCTGTTATGCAACCCTGAATAATCCTTCTATTGATTAAATTCCGAAATAAAAATATTGGTGCAATACCTTTGGAGAAAAAAAAAACATATTTGTCCGATTTTCGAGTTAATTTATATTATTACCTTACTTAGACTATTCATACTATAAACAAAATCACCACGCGAACCTGGCAAATTATTTTAAAAAATTACTCATTCGGTGTAGTTTTGGACATGATACAACTATCTCATACTTGAGGAAAAAATATATTCCTAGTTTACTGCAATAGGAGCTCATTGTGAAATTACTTCAATAATTTGGAATTCGAATGAAAACAGTTGGTAAATTGAATTGACAGGTATTTATTGACAACTTAACAAAAAATAAAGAAAAATTAGAGAATGTGTATTAACTGCCTGCCATCAAGTCGAATGCAAGCGAGTCATCTTTTCAAAAACGATCTTTTTATTCTTCGTGTACTTTCTTCGGCGAATATTTGGACAACCTCTTCATTAATACGACGCCTACGTTTCAATTCATGTTAATCATTTACTGGCTGTGCACCTAGCGGGTTCAAATCTGGAGACTGAGGAGGCCTCAAAATAAAACCAAGACGGCCGATCCATCTCTGTGGATAAGTTTGATTGAAATAATTTCTCACTGGTCTTGCGTAATGAGCTGGACAACCGTCATTTTGGAACCTCATTGCCCTGCATACGGCGAAAGGTACATCTTCCAAAAGACTATGCACTTCGTTTTCTAAAAAATCGCGATAAATTTAAAAAGGGCCAATTATTGTACCGATCCAGATGCCGGTCCATAAATTAATAAAAAGATCTTTATTGAAAAGATGACACGCTTGCATTCGACTTGGTGGCAGGCAGTTTGTACACATTCTCTAATTTTTCTTTGTCTTTTCTTTATTTGTCAATAAATACCTGTCACAAAGTGTTTTCAATCGAATTTCTACTTATTGAAATAATTTCACAATGAACTCCTATTGCAGTAAACTAGGAGTATATTTTTTCCTCGAGTGGAAGATAGTGAATGTTGTATCATGTCAAAAACTACACCAAAAGAGTAACTTTTTGAAATATTTGGCCAGGTTCGTGTGGTGATTTTGTGTATGAAGAGTCTGAGTAAGCGAATAAAATAAATTTACTCGTGAATCTTGCAAATATGTTTTTAATTTCTCCAAAAGGTTTTGCACCAAAATTTGTATTTTAGATTTTAATCAATAGGAGGGTTATTCAGGGTTGCATAACAAAAATTATAATCTTAAAATATGAAGTATTGTACATGTGGCACTCGAAATACTGATCAATAGTTTCGATTTTCAGGAAATTCATAAAAACTAACAAAACTATCAATATTTTATGAATGTCATATTGTGATATTCTGGTCATTCATGAGCTGGACTATCAGCCCTCCAAAGGATGGTGTTTGGGACACCCTGTGAATGAAAACTGGAGTTATCATCAAAGAGTGACAATGAAAGTTGTATGGATAAGAACAGTAATGATAAAACTCACTCCACTGAATTGAGTTTTCATTCTTATACAGTGTTATGCATGCTTGCAGCATATAAAAAAGAGTTACCAAAAATATTTTATAGTGGATCATATCTGCTTATTTAAAAACCTTATTAAGAATGGGCAATTCATGGGGAAAATTCAATACGAATGAATATAAGTGGGGTTATTAGTGAGGACAGCAACAGAGTTATTGGAAAAAGTTGTTTATAATTTGATATCAGGTCTACAAAATTTTAAATACATATCTGAAAATATAGAAAATGGTGCAATTTTTCTGAATATTTTTTTACTGATAGAAAAAATGCAAATTTTTTTGGTCTTGAATAAGT
Organism: Chrysolina oricalcia; assembly: GCA_944452925.2. NCBI lineage: Eukaryota > Metazoa > Arthropoda > Insecta > Coleoptera > Chrysomelidae > Chrysolina > Chrysolina oricalcia. The sequence continues at coordinate 2,245,713 of OX101816.2, forward strand.
TTGAGGCATCACTTAAAGTTTACGTTGCCAATAAAATGGAATTTTTTAGGATGGTTCCCAAATGGTGGTGCCAAATTTCAAAAATCAGTTTTTACTATTACTGCTGTTGTAATGGTACATATCTTCCAATTTTTTTTATAACTTTTTAAATTTGAATAGTCAACATCGAACATTTTTCTCGACCGCAATAAAGTTTCGTGGAAAAAGATGGAAAACAATTTGTATTCTGCAGTACAACGTGGAAACTTGTGATTTTATATTTTAACAACTTCAGTTTTATTATATCCTCAAAAATTATTATCATTTTTATTTCCCCCAAATAATTGTTTTTTGTGAAATACGAAAACTATAATTAATTATTTTAGGAACCAGAACCAACAGAAATTAAAAATGAGCATGATATATATCAGACTGCTGAGGGCTACAATCCTGCAGTGATTAGCAAATCATAATAAATATAATTCTTAATAATCATATTAATTTCAATTGTAATAATTGAAAAAAAATACCAATTAAATTTTTCTTGTCCACCTTCGCGCTATATATGATATTTCTGTATGTTGTTAAAAATAAAGTCAAATTAGCCTTGGAATAAACAATATTCCTCGAAGGATTTGTACATGTGATAAAAGTTTTGTCTTGGTTTGTGTTAAATAGTAAAAAAATCGCGATAATTCTATTTTCAAAAAATGAACAGTAGGACAACATTTTTTCTGAAATGACACTCACACTTACGAAACAAGATGAAATTGAATGGATTTTAATATACGGGGACTACTACAAAAGGCGTCCAGAAAATAACTTTCATAATTGTACAATGCCAGAAGTTCTTCATGAAAAGACCGTTCCCAGACCGTTGAAGAAAATGCTTCAAATGTATTATCCGCAGTTACCGAGAATCCACAAAACTCAACAAGGCAACTTGCTGTTTAAACAAGCGTTGCTAGAACATCTATCAGGTGAATTTTGAAAAGGAAAAATTCTACTCTTATCAAAACAAGTTTAAAAAGACCATGATGACGATTATAGGTTTGACTCCAGAGCCTAGCTTAAAAGTTGAATTGAAGATGATCGAAATTTTCTTTTAAAAAATGTTTGTTTCACTGATGTCACATTCACTCCAAATGGACATATTAGCTTCCAAAATTGTCAGTGGTGGGCAACTGAAGTCCCCATTTCGTTGTGGAATGCAGAGACCAATATTATTTAGAAGTAAATGTTGTGTCTGAGATATATCGGTCGAAAATCATTGGGGCATTTTTTTCAGACAAAACCTTAACTACCAAAGTTATTTAAAATTTTTAAAAACGCAATTGTCTGAGCTCTTAGATAATATTTCATCATCTCAGCGAATAAAACTGTATTTTCAACAGAATGACGTTTTAATCTATTCAACCCTAGAAATCAGGAAATGATTGGATAGTGAGTTTGGTGGAAATAGATTGGGCGCTATTTAGTCAATCCTTGGCCAGCTAGACCACCTGATCTCACCCATCCAGTTTTTTTTCGTTGGAGAGATATTTGAAAAATAGGGTTCACAAATTCAGGGCCTTCAGAGATACAGACCATTTGGAACAGTGGATACGAGATATTAGTATTAGAGTATTAATTACACTGTCTATGTTGCATAATGAATATGACCCATTTGTTAACAATCGTTTCAATTTCAAATAGATCTCTCCGTTATACTCATCGAGATTTTTTTTTTAAAGTTATCCCACTATTAATAATATCGTTGAAAGTTGTTTTGACAAGCAATGTTTACGGGACCATTTTTGAAAGACGTGATAAAGACGTGATTTATGTCATCTAGGGAGGGTAACAGATACGCAAAACCTATGAATTTGTCAGTAAAGAATCAAAATTACAGTAAAACTTGTATTCAATAATGAAGTTGGTATTTCCTGTTTTCCAAGATAAAAATAACTGACCTCCAGGATACAGACGTCTGGAGTTTGTTCGATATTGATTTTCTACTTGGGGTCTGTAGTCGTCACGAATGGAATGGTAAAATAAATTCATTTTTAATTCATGTTGACAAAATGTAGAAAATTGCTTTTTCTTCTACTATATTCAGATCCGGTATTACTAATTTAATGTTTGATGGTATACTGCATCAATGTGTTTCAGTTTGAATCCGAAAGTTATTTTCAGGGAATCTTCTTCAGGGGATGCTAATGATAATAATACAGAAACAATGTACATAATTGATAATGATGATAAGTTAAAAATAATTCATTACTGCTGTTGATTGAATAAGAGATGAGGTAACTTTCTGATGAACTCAGTTGTTCAATATTACCAATTCATCAGAAAGGAACCTCATCTTATGTTTAATCAACTTTGGCGAAAAAAGTGTTGCAAATAACGATCTGTCATATGTTTTCAGGAAAGGGCTATAGCCCAAAATTTGAAAAAATCGCATTTCAAACACAGAGATTTATCAAGAAACAGAACATGTCTTTATCATCTAGACTATACTGAAACTATGATGTCCTACCAAAATATGACTCATTGGTTCTGCAGTAGAACTAGAAAACAAACATCAAAAAACGACTTTTTTACTATGCTCCGAATCTCAAATTTCAGATACCTACCCCTAAGGTGCAGTCAACAATGTGTTATACAGGGTGAGTCAGAATAAGACCGACAAACTCCGACTACAGATTCCTTGCCTCATTTTGAGATGAAAAGTTTCTATCAAGGTATGTCCTAAAATGCATCCCCTCTGAGATATAGGGTGTCAAAAGTGCGAAAAAAAATTAGATTTATTTATTTTTCTCTAAAACTCCCGGAGAAAAAAATTTCAAACTTGGTGCACTAATCAAGGTTTATCAACGTGATAATTTGAAGTAATAATTTTCAATTTTTCGAAAACCAGTGGCGTAGTTACGATGGTATGTGGTCATATTTTCCTTCATATTTTCTTTGGACAACTGAATTGACAAATGAGCGTTCGACATCAGTTAGGCTCATCCATACTCAACCTAAAAGTCATAACATTCCATTTGCCTAAAAGTGACAGTTTCTGAGATATTTGCAAAAAACTGAAGATATGTCCTGAGAAGGGACATAACATCCTGTGTGCTATAATCGCATGATGCAACTTTATTATAACTTATAGAAATAATTGTCAACCTCTTGAACGTTTTTTAATGTTGGGAATATTCATAACATAGTACAGGTAAGTCAGAATGAGACCGACAAACTTGGTTTTTTTATTCGTCATAATATTTGCACGAATCGATTTCGTAAATTCACCGATATGTGACCATACATTGTTGCATAATGATTATTCTGAAAGATCCACTAACAAACCCAGCCTCAAATTATAATACTCCTGTTAAAGGAGAGTTAAATCCTAAAATAATATTTGCGAAAAACTGTAAATAAGTTCCTACTTTTGATTTGTTAAATTTTATGTAGAAGTATCATTATCAAAGTCATTTCATACTGAATTATCTAGAAAAATATTTTCCAATCATCTTGTTTTTGGTGAAGAAAAACAATTATTGTGTATTTATATCTACTCAAATGATAGAATCGGTGTATAGGGTACACAGCATAAAAACAAAAAAGGCTCAAAGTAAATATTCAAATGGACCACCATTTTGTTCGATACACAATTGGCATCTCCGTATCATTGACTGTCGCACGCTTTGGAATATTCCTGGTGTATCCTGTATTAACGTACATGCTGCTAAAATTCTTGCCGTTAAATCTTCAACAGATTCTACAGGTGTCGAATACACCAGGGATTTAAGGTATCCTCACAAAAAAAGTCTAGTGACGTTAAATCCGAAGAACGTGCAGGCCAGTGTATGGGACCACGTCTACCTATCCACTGATCATGGAATGTTTCATCAAGAAATTGACGAACGATTCGTTGAAAATGGGCCGGTGCTCCGTCATATTGAAACCACATTCTTTGACGAACCAATAGCGGTTCTTCTTCGTAAAACATATTCAAGAAAAGCTCGATAGTTCTGTCCATTCAAATGTGGAGGAAGAAGATATGGTTCAACGATATGATTTTCGATAATTCCTACCCAAATATTTACTGAAAACTTCTGTTGGTAACTTTTTCGGAACATTCCATGCGGATATTGTTCATCCCATAAATGACTATTCCTACTATTGAAATACCCTTCTCTTGTGAAACTTGCCTCATCCGTGAATAAAACATATCTGGGAAAGTCGTTTGCTTCTCCTTACATGCTCAAAAACCATTCACAAAACAACGAGGGCCATAATCACCAGCATCTAGGGCCATCACCTTCTGCAGGCGAAATGGGTACAATAGTTGTTCACGTGCTACCCGACTTACTGTTGATTGTGACACTTGTAAACTATACGAAATGGCCCGAGTGCTCGTAGAAGGATCTGCTGCTAATTGTTCAATTTATTTATTTTTTTTGATTATTGCACAAAGTAAATTACGTTGATACTCAGGACATATCTTCAGTTTTTCTCAATTATCTCAGAAACCTTCACTTTTAGGCACATAGAATGTTATGACTTTTAGGTTGAGTATCGATGAGCCTAACTTATGTCAAACGCTCATTTATCAATTCAGTTGTCCAAAGAAAATTCGTTCAAATAATATGACGAATAAAATAAACGCAGTTTGTCGGTCTCATTCTGACTTACCTGTACTATGTTATGAATACTCCCAACATTGAAAAATGTTCAGGAGGTCGACAATTATTCCTATAAGTTATAATGAAGTTGCATCATGCGATTATAGCACACAGGATGTTATTTCTCTTCTCAGGACATATCTTCAGTTTTTCGCAAATATCTCAGAAACTGTCACTTTTAGGCAAATGGAATGTTATGACTTTTAGGTTGAGTATGGATGAGCCTAACTGATGTCGAACGCTCATTTGTCAATTCAGTTGTCCAAAGAAAATATGAAGGAAAATATGACCACATACCATCGTAACTACGCCACTGGTTTACGAAAATTGAAAATTATTACTTCAAATTATCACGTTGATAAACCTTGATTAGTGCACCAAGTTTGAAATTTTTTTCTCCAGGAGTTTCAGAGAAAAATAAATAAATCTAAATTTTTTTCGCACTGACACCCTGTATCTCAGAGGGGATGCATTTTAGGACATACCTTGATAGAAATTTTTCATCTCAAACTGAGGCAAGGAATCTGTAGTCGGAGTTTGTCGGTCTTATTCTGACTCACCCTGTATATTCAAATTGATTTTTATGATATACGACAGTCAAACAATTCAGTAGTAACCAAAGAAAATCCTCAACTTATGGCTCTGAATATCGCCGACAAAACGTTACAATAAATTCCTCAATTTCCCGCTATAACTCTATAACTCACTCCAAATCTCTCCATTGATTACAACTCGATGAGAACATTCCTTTCACGCTGTTCTTTAGCAGAAAAAAGATAATATTATCTTTCTATTGTTGCAACCTTCCCGGCAACTCCTTTATTCTGCTTCTCTGACGTAACGGATTGATTTTGGGGGGAGCAAGACGGATTTTCTGTATTTAACGTGTGGCTAAAGAGTAGTGAATAGGGGCTGATAGCGGCCTAAAACTTTTGTGAATGGCAGGGGAGACTTCGCCTTCTTAAGCTGATTTAGTTACATAAGTCGTTCTGGAGGAATTGGATTCAAGGGTTTGGGAAATAATGCGTTGGAGTGTATAATCGGACGTTATCGTGAATCCGGGAAGAGAAAAACACTTGATTAAGTACTATTCAATGAATGATAAATTTTAAGAAAAACCCAACTCGGAATCATAGAAAGGCGTATATACTACAATCCCATATAACAATTTTGGGGGGTCATTTGACCCAGCTTGAAACATATTCAGAAAGATGCTGCTGTATGAAAATAGTTATTTGTATGCTAAGGCCGCGAAATACCTTTTTAACGTACCGAAAGAACAGTAGTTATCGCCGAGGCCGCTTGCGGCCGAGGCAAGATAAACTTGAGGTCGTTAAAAAGTTTCGCGGCCATGGCATACACACTACTTTTCGTGCAATCGTTAAAATTATGAAAATAGATAGTTGTAAATAAATATATTATTGCTCTAAAATCAACAGCAGTTCAATTTATTTAACAATATCACCGTGTGCTATGGAAATGATATGTTTCAATATATACAAAATATTTTGACAGTTCTTGTCAAAACGCAAAATGTCTGATACTGATAGCGATATTTCAGTACCTTCCACTCCTCCTGAGCTCAAAAGCGTTGTAAATTCGGCGCTTTCCGTTTTAATACCCGAAAAATCTAAACGGCAGTACGAAAAATGTTACGGCGAGTTTAAAGATTGGTGTGACAAACAGAATGTTAAGACGATGTCTGAAAACATTTTTGAAAGTGACGTTTGGTTTCGCGGCCGTTGCTATGGGTAAAGGCCGCGAAATTAAATTTCGCGGACTGTGCTGAGAACGCGAAATACTGACTTCGCGTGCGATTGCACGAAAAATAACTTTAGTCACTATGTCAATTCTTGGTGGTGCAAATGACTGTAATAATAATAATACTAATTTTTCATCTGAAGATGTGCTTTTCCGACAAAATATTCCTGTACGGCATTCCTCACGTTGGCAGATTATGAAATAATAATCTCCTAGAACCTACTGCCGTACAAAAATAAAATTCGGTATATAAAATATTTTGTAGGAAATTTCTATTGTTTAAATGTTCCCCTTGTACCCATAAACAATATTCCAGACGTCTTGCTTCGTCGCCTTCTTGCAGTGTGTTTAAAAATGTTGGCTTGAAAGGTTTAATATTCTTCGCCTTGAGACATCTCCGAATAGTTTCTCGTGGAATATTCAAATCTAAAGTGTCATTCCCTATACTGGCATTAGGATTATTTCCGAATTAATCTAAAATGATTTGATCATTCCTGTCATTCCTGTTTCGTCTTTGTACGGGATTACTTTTTAACATCATTTTTGATACTGCACCAGTTTCATTGAATATTTTATTTATTTTATTTACCGTACCGCAGCTAATACGAGGATGACCTGGATGTCTCTCATTAAATACTCTACAAACCTCTCTAGCACTTCTAACATCATCTCCCGAAAGGCGTACAATTTCAATTTGCTCTCTTACGCTCAATCTTGCAGCCATGACACAAAATAATTCGAAGAACTGTAAGGTGAATATTGTTGACAATAGTACACTTAAATTTTGCACAAGTGTAAAACTGTAATATCATTTCCATGGCAACTAAGATTTAAATTGAAAAATCTATTAGGTCTTAGTTTTAGTTAATTTGCGTGAAAACTTGAATGTAATTCCGTTATTTTCATTAAAAATATCTACGCTATTTGTTTTTTTTTTCATCTGGTGGCACTTTATTGTTGAAATCATAAAAAAAATATTCTCATGGCTATATCTGTTGATATAGGGTGTTTTTTGTGACTGTTAGCTGTGTGAGTTTTCGAATTTTTGAGTTGTCATAACTTTGTTATTAATTAATATTTTCTTATGAAATTTTGGTCACACCTGTTTAGAGGCACTTCAAATCCAGTGGCGTAGTAATTTTTTTAATAAAAAAATCGTGTACAAAAAATCCCGATTTTCGACAAAATATCGTAGTATGCCCTGAAAATTGGAATAAACATTTCAAATTTTGTCCCAAGGTAGACCTTTTGGTACTTGTCATTTCAAAGAAAAATTATTGAAATCGGTTTACAAATTCAAATTTTATATAGTATAGTAGAAGTACTTGTGTTTGTACGAAAAATATTGCTGGAATAAGGTATATTGTTATGAAAATATGTGGTATATAAAAGTATAGTTGAGAAAAAGATGTCAAAATCCACAAAATCATCAAAAAACCCAAACAAATACTAACCTCTAATCTGAAGTACCTTACCATATCAGTAAAATACCATACAGTTTCTTTCAAAACCATTCAAAAATGCAGCCTACAAATTTTTTCCAAGAACAGCATCATTAGGCCAAAACGAATTTTAAACGCTTAAAATAAGAAAAAAAGTAACAGCCAAGGACCAGGTGGAAAATGTCGTTGAGGTTCCAAAATCAAGGAAAAATAATTTGAACACGAAAACACTCAAAATGGTGAAATGGGGATGTAGTTTAGAGGTTGAAAACGGTTTTTTGCAACTTTGCCATTGAAAATTTTCCGCTTAGATGTAACGTTTTACCAAAAATCGCAAAAAACCGTTTTCAACCCCTAAACTGCATCCCCATTTCACCATTTTGTGTGGTTTCGTTTTTAAATTATTTGTTCTTCAAAGTTGGAACCTCTACAACATTGCTGTTACTTTTTTTTCTCTCAAAAATTACAGGCACTAGCCTAACTTTCCTAAAAAGAATTTTATATTATAAATCAGAGACATGATCAAAGTTACTTGCACATAAAAACAAATCTGAAAGGAGAAAAATATTACCAGGAATGAACAGAGAAAATAAAGGAAATAGAGGGTGAGAAAAAATCTTTCTTCCATATGAAAATTAGGTTTTCTTGGTTTATTGGTTAACCCTGAGACCCTGAGATTTTCCCGATGTAAAGTCCATAATAAGTTATAGGAACAAAAAAATTAAGCATATAGGAGACGTTCAATTTTTGCGATTTTGGGGCCTCAACCAAATCGTCTTCTGCTTTGTCAGATGATTACTAGTATAGTCATTTCTTGAATAAAATTATCATAACGGAAGACATATAGAAATCGTCGAAAAAGTCTGAAAACTGGAGTGGGCCCTACACGATTTAAAAAATATTTGGATTTTGGGGATTTCGAGGGATGGAACTGTATCTCACAAACGAAAGACGTATGTATAGCTTCTTATAGCGGTTTCAGATCCACGGCTCTCCTTCTATAAGGTTTTGTTAAATGTATTTCCTCGTCCACGATTTTTTATGGATTGATTGGAATGTGAATTGGCAACGTTGCATGTGATCACTGAAAAATAAAATACTTCATGAAACCCACATGGAGCAAATTCTGAAACTGAAATAGCATAGAGGGTGATCCATTTAAAAAAGTGACCAAATGTAGAACCTCGGATTCATGGTTCACCCTGTACACTCGAAAATAATTTTAGAGAGTAGCACATCAAGTGTCCGATAACTTTCAGTTGGTTACGTTCTCCAAATAAAACTCGTCCTGCAATTAAAATCTCACCGGTTAAACGATCTTATGTGACGAATTGAGAAAATTGCCTACGTGATTTCTTTCTCTCGATCACCCAGCAGGTGCCTTTAGTATCCTATTTAAGCGGGGTAGTTTCAACAGAACTCCATAACACTCAACTCCGGTCTAAATGCTAACGTCTCGCTACATTCAGCAGAGTTTTCCGAGAATGTTTACGTGTCATTGAATTTAATGATTCGTTTTTGTCTCGATGTCTAGCAAGTGATTCGAGTTGGATCTGACGATGTTTCGAAATTTTACTGGTTACGAACGAATGTCTTTTATATTCTGAGTTGTGGAAATTTCGTTCAAAACTTCCTTGAATTCCAGATGTGAGTGAATATCTACTGACGCAATCGAATCTCAAGAAAGTAATTCCGTGGGAATTTTGAACTGAGTGGTTTCTTAGGAATGTACGTTCTACAAAACAATGGCGAAAATGGAGAATGTGCATCACTTGACAACTTTCATTCATTTTAGCATCAGAACTACCATTAGCTGTTCTTGAGCATTTGTGAATCGAAAACATCACCTGAAAACTTCTTTGTTCAAAAGATTTATTTTTTATTTATTCTGCAGAAAAGACAGGCAGGGCCTAATAAAATGTTTCTTTATGATACAAATATATGAAACAAACATAAATACAACAAAAGTAGTGGTTAAACTAAATAATCTAACAGATTTGACAATTATCCTACAAGTCAAGTATCTAATAATTAACTGAACAGTAAATAAATGAGAACTGTGAAGAGGAGAATTCACACCAGACACCATGAGTTTCTGTTTGCAACAGACCCTATTGAACAAAAAGGCATTATTCTTTCCCTAAAAAATGACTGATCTTCCGGATATGATTCCGTGAAGGCTGAAACCCTGAAATCTATTGCAGACTCAATAGGGATCCCACTTGCGTACATTTTTAATAAAAGCATGCAACAGGGTATATTTCCCACATCACTCAAGAGAACCATTGTATTTCCGATATTTAAAAATGGAAACCGTGAAGATATAGTTAATTACAGACCTATCTCTACCATAACAAACTTTTCTAAAATTTTCGAATGTACATTTTTCGAAAAACATAAGGTTATCTCTAGAAACCAATTTGGTTTTAGAGAAGGTGTGTCTGCCCAGGACGCTATTCTGCAACTTACCACTCAAATTTACTCCGCCCTAGATAATGGCCACCCATCTCTCTTTGTATTTTAGCCTAGTTACTTCAGCAATAAAGTTCAACAATATTTGCATTTCTTTCTTTTTGCATACGAATAGTAGAAAAACATGTTATATTTCGGTGTGTCAATCAGAATGGATTGAAGAAAGGAACCACATGGCCAAAATAATTTTTCCGGGCGTCCAGGGCCGGTTTCACTCCAGCAATATTCGTCAACTTCCGTATTCTGGACTCTGCCATCATCATAATCTAGGAAAGTTTTCAGGATAGGGTTCGGAAAAAAACCACATGTTCAAAATAATTTTTCCGGGCGTCCACGGCCGGTTTCACTCCAACAATAATCATCAACTTCCTTATTATGGACTCTGCCCTCATCATAATCTGGAAAAGTTTTCAGGATAGGGTTCGGAAAAAAACCACATGTTCAAAATATTTTTTCCGGGCGTCCAGGGCCGGTTTCACTCCAGCAATAATCCTCAACTTCATTATTCTGGACTCTGCCATCATCATAATCAGGAAAAGTTTTTAAATTAGAGTGCGGAAAAAAACACGTGTTCAAAATAATTTTTCCGTGCGTCCATGGCCGGTTTCAGTTCAGCAATATTCCTCAACTTCCTTATTGTGGACTCTGCCATCATCATAAGCTAGGAAAGTTTTTATGATAGAGTGCGGAAAAAAACACATGTTCAAAATAATTTTTCCGGGCGTCCAGGGCCGGTATTAGCACAGCAATATTCCTCAACTTCTGTTTAATGGACTCTGCCATCATCATAATCTGAAAAATTTTCAGGATAGGGTTCGGAAAAATCCACATGGTCAAAATAATTTTTCCGGGCGTCCAGGGCCGGTTTCACTCCAGCAATAATCCTCAACGTCATTATTATGGACTCTGCCATCATCATAATCTGGAAAAGTTTGTAGGACAGAGTGCGAGAAAAAAACACATGTTCAAAATAATTTTTCCGGTCGTCCAGGGCCGGTTTCAGTCCAGCAATATTCCTCTACTTCCTTATTTTGGACTCTGCCATCATCATATTCTAGGAAAGTTTTCAGGATAGGGTGAGAAAAACAACCACATGTTCAAAATGATTTTTCCGGGCGTCGAGGGCCGGATTCAATCCAGCAATATTTCTCAACTTCCTTATTATGGACTCTGCCATCATCACAATATAGGAAAGTTTTTAGGATAGGGTGCGGAAAAAATCGCATGTTCAAGATAATTTTTCCGATCGTCCAGGGCCGGTTTTACTCCAGCAATATTACTCAACTTCCTTATTATGGACTCTGCCATCATCATAATCTAGGAAAGTTTTCAGGATAGGTTGCGGAAAAAAACCGCATGTTCAAGATAATTTTTTCGATCGTCCAGCGCCGGTTTCACTACAGCAATATTCCTCAACTTCCTTATTATGGACTCTGCCATCAACATAATCTAGGAACATTTTCAGGATAGGGTGCGGAAAAAAACCGCTTGTTCAAGATCATTTTCCGATTGTCCAGGGCCGGTTTCACTACAGCAATATTCCTCAACTTCCTTATTATGGACTCTGCCATCATCATAATCTGCAGAAGATTTCAGGAGAGGGTGCGGAAAAAAGGAACATGTTCAAAATATTTTTTCCGGGGTTCCAGGGCCGGTTTCACTCAAGTAATATTCCTCAACTTCCTTATTATGGACTCTGCCATCAACATAATCTAGGAAAGTTTTCAGGATAGGGTGCGGAAAAAAACCGCATGTTCAAGATCATTTTCCGATTGTCCAGGGCCGGTTTCACTACAGCAATATTCCTCAACTTCCTTATTATGGACTCTGCCATCATCATAATCTGCAGAAGATTTCAGGAGAGGGTGCGGAATAAAAGAACATGTTCAAAATAATTTTTCCGGGGTTCCAGGGCCGGTTTCACTCAAGCAATATTCCTCAACTTCCTTATTATGGACTCTGCCATCATCATAATCTGGGAAAGTTTTCTGGATATGGTGCGGAAAAAACTACATGTTCAAATTAATTTTTCCGGGCGTCCAGGGCCATAATCATAATCTGGAAAAGTTTCTAGGATAGAGTGCGGAAAAAAAATACATGTTCAAAATAGTTTTCCCGGGCGTCCAGGGCCGGTTTCAGTCCAGCAATATTCCTCTACTTCCTTATAAAAAATTTGAAAACATAATTAGAGTAAAAAATTTATTTAATATTATAGGTTTTATTTTTTTTCACAACTATTTAAAATATTGAGAAAATTATGATTCAGAGAGTCTTCTTTGTTTTCCTCAATTCGAAGCGGGTCCAAAGATCAAGCTACATAGACTATTCGAAAGTAGACATTTCAAAACTCAAAGACCTTCGAAATACAAAAAAAACAAGACAATTATTCGTAGCGACAAGAATATCAAAATCATGATTTCTAATTAACTGTTTGAAGAAACAAATTATATTAAAGGATTTTTCATTTCTTGAGAAAAGGAATGAATGAAAAAAATATATATTCCTTAATTTTCTCGAATGGCTAAGAAAATATGTGTCTTCAGCTATGAAATAATAATTCAGTTGTCGACACATTAAATTCTAATTTCAATCAATAACGAAGGACAACATGTTGTTTAATCGCAACAATCTAGGCTCCAAAACAAATTATAGCCCAATTAATACGGTACAGAGAAGCTACACATTTTACACGAACTAGGGGCGATAATATAATTGTGTTTTTAATATAGCTGCAAGATTGAGATTCCATCTTCAATATTTCCGGAATGAACAAAATTGCATATTTTAATACAATTTTGAGATGATACCGATGGAACAGTATCTGTATTGATTCAGATACACTGTTTTCAGTTTTGAAACATAGTGTTATGTTGAGTATTTCGATATGATGATGAAAATGAAAGATGAAAAGTTTACTTCAATACGATCGAAATCTAGGACGCCAGAAAACTGAACGAAAAATGACAGATGTCGAAAACGATGATGAGCTTTTATACAGTTACATTCAAATAGTATATACAAAAATGGAAAACATTAATTGATATATGAAATGTAAAGGATAAACAGTTTTCAAAGGTTTTGCCAATCTTGTATCGCTGAGGTCATCCTAAAACACAGGAGTTTTTAATCAATTTCTGATAAACGAAATTTGTAATTGATTCAAGAAATTGAAAAAATCGATTACTGTAGAATTTCACGAAAAATTAAATTTTTTCTCACCTTTACATTATTTAATGAGCTTTAACAAAGATCTCATTGAAATATTTCGTCCAAATTTAACTTATTTTCCGAAAAATATATCTCTTGAGATTTCGCTAAATTTGAAAAATGCGATTTTCAATGAACCAAAAATTGTTCAGAATATCTGATAGGGGCTAAGTAGGTTTCGAAACTAGTCTAAGTTGATGAAAAATTTATTTTTAATTGAAAAAATCTAATATAAACGAGATCAATTTTGTGGTAATACCACGAGTCCTTTCGGACGAGTATTGACAAAATTTCACGAACCAACAAAGTAAAAAAAGTTCCATTGTCGTGAATTCTTCAAAAATTACAGATAATACCTGATCGACGTGAAGTCTATCAGACTGACATTCATATTAGTAGCAAGATGATATCAAGGTCTCCGTTGTTGTTTGAATACGTAGTTGCCATGACAAAGTGATATTACCGGCTCGAAAGGAAGTAACTGCCTATTATCGAGGCATACGTACCTTATTGGTCCTTATAGAGAGTTGAAGTGATTCAGTACGTGAACATTCACGTAGACGTTAACGTACGAAATATAACGTTTACGGGTTGTTATGAAAATTGAGTTGAAGTTGAACTTATGTCAACCGTTAACCCTTACATGTTAAGTTATCTTTATTTTGGTTTTATGCTGTTTTCTCTGAACAACCTGGATTAGAGTTTATCTTAGCGGATCTTAATAGCGAGTTTGACAAAATAACTCCCTTGCCAAATGCATATCAATTCTTCCGGAATTGGTTTTCGAAATGTTCATTGTTTTAAATAAATCGAAATACCGAACAAGATCATCAAAAATACATTAAAGAAATGATGATTGATATAAAATTGTAAATAATGCTTTGTCACTTTTTGATGTTATGGCTTTAAAGTCAAAATTAGCTAATTCGCAACTCATCGGTGTGATTCGTATATTCTTCGGTTAACGTGCGTTGATTTTTAAGGTAACCGTGTGAGACCGTTAGGTTACGTATGCCCGTAAACCTATTTTCAACGTTAACGTGAATAGCTGACGAATGCTCATGAGTAGATGTCAATTTGTACGTTAACGTTTACGTTCATGGCAGCACTTCAGCTAAGGGGGGTTTAATACGGCTCGGCGAGTGAAATTATCAGTTGTAATACCACAAGAGAGTGAGAATAAAGTGAAAATAATTCGACAAAATGGCAACAAGTTTGAGAAAAAATGTGGAGAATTATTTTCTACTTTATCGAACTTTCGTGTGGTATACGATAGATTATTTTTTGATGCACCAATCATAGACACATTTTCTATTTAACATTTTTATTCATTACGGTTATCTAAATTCATTTTTAAATTTGCATGCAAACTGATGACAGACGTCAAATCAAAAGTATCAGTTGTTGTCACACAATATAAACAAAATACCACGAATATTCCCGAGGCAATAATCTAAGTAGAAAATTCCCACTATAATAATGTTGTGATTGGTTTGAAAGTACATCGTAGCTTTAAATTGATGGTTTTTATTGGTTGCAAGATATGTTCAAAAATAATCGGGGGTAATACTATCGATAGAAATTCTATCAGAAATCAACGAGACCAAATTGCTTGGTAACACCACGAGTCCTTTAGGACAAGTGGTGTTACCTCAAAGCAATTTGATCGAGTTTAAGATTTCTGACAGAATTATCAATAGTATTGTGAGCACGAGTAGTATTTATTAAGATAATTTCACGAACCAACAAATTAAAAAAGTTCCATTATCGTGAATTCTTCAATAGTTATAGATAATGATTGATAGACATGAAGTCTGTCAGACTGACATTCATATTGGTAGCAAGATGATATATTCTCCTTTGTTGTTTGCATACGTGGTTGCCATGCCAAAGTGATATTACCGGCTCGAAAGGAAGTAACTGCCTATTATCGAGGCATACGTACCTTATTGGTCCTAATATTGTAGGAAAGGGGGGTTTAATACGGCTCGTGACAACTAAATGCGTGTGCACGGAGGTACGGAAATCGGAGGTGAGTACCTCATCCGGTGGGCTACTCTCCGCACACAGCATCGTCGCAATCCAGCAACTCCGGAACTCTTCTTACTGGATCAGACAGGAACAGTACGAATTCTTTTTAAATGTTGTTGGTGTTAACCAACGACGCTTCATCTATCTAAGCCAGGCCGTAGATTTCTAGAGGAAGCTATGACCTGGCCAGAAATACTAATGACACCAGAGCCATCCGGGCTACCACTCGGTAGGACAACTACTCGAAGGTCTGTGGCTCCCGGACGACTGCATAAAACAGCCGAAAAGGAACTCTTTAATAGTTTTTGTGCACATTTACTTTGGCCAATGCCGATGTTATCTTTTGCCAGAAATACTACAAATTTTTAAGTTTTGGAAAATACTCACTGGAGTATATCTGGAAGCGAGAGTTCTAACAGGCTCCGCCTACCAGCACTTTGCGATACCATTGGCCGACTTAAATGTTCGGCAATGGTATAAATAAAGGCTCAAATGGCTGTTTTAGGCTTTTCGATCTACACTGCAGACATGCCTATGTCGGACAACCCCATGACCAAACTTGCTCTCTATGCAGATGACACGGCAATCTTTGCTGAGTCATCTCATGAGAGAGGAGTAACACCGAAGCTGCAACTTCAGATAAACAAGCTGGAACCGTGGTTCAATCGTTGGAAGATCGGAATCAATGCAGACAAAAGCAAGGCCATACTGTTCACGAGGCGACGTAGGACACCCGAGGGCCATGTTACTATGAACGACGAGAGAATTCCATGGGTAGACGAAGCCGTTTACCTAGGAGTAACCCTGGACAAGAAACTCACGTTTCAGAGGCACGTCTCCCACAGATTAGCTATAGCGAAAGCCGCAAGGCATAAGCTGTACCCACTCATCGGACGTAGGAGCAACATGGCACTCGAGTTGAAACTACGCCTCATCAAGACAATTATTCTGCCTATCATATTGTACGCATCCACTGCTTGGGGGCAGTGCGCGAACAGTTATAGGCAGAAGATACAGGCCTTCTTCAACGTCTGCCTGAGGACGGCAACAGACGCACCACAATATATGCCCAACAGGTTCATATATCGAGACTTAGACATCCACCCGGACTATATCGACAGACTGATCAGACAACATGTGGGGACTACTCTAGACAGAGTAGAGACCCACACGAACCCGCTGCTCACGGAGCTCCACGAGAACAGACGTGAGCAAGACGACAGAGACAGAGACAAATACAGACGTCCAGTAAACCAAGGAGACAACGACACCCCTGAAGAAGTACGGCGGAGGCGAGACCTTCGGCGACGCCAACGTCTACTTCAACAGGCACCAAATCACGATTAATCATGCTTTTATGTTTCAGATCCACGAAGAACCGACCAAGTAGAATTTCAATTTCAATTAACTCAGCACACAGCACTCGGCCCTCAGCCGAGAGTTTTTTCAGGCCTTCAGCCAGTTTCAGGGGGGCACCATGCACAGTAAAGTAAAGTAAAGTCATTGTTTAAAAGTCAACTCATGTCAGATATAAGGGAGCTTCAAGCCGAGAATTGGCTGGGCACTCCATATCAAACGGTCAGATTTTATTCTGCTGATCGCCAGTCATCAGGATGAGGAACCGCTTTAACGAGCGGGGGTGGTGGATAGGGGGGGTGAGCTTTCGAGTACGTACGAGTGCTGGGAATTTCATCCTTCCGGGCCTCAACCTTAGGGGGTGCATGGTGGTGTTTTAGGCAGTCATCCAGGAGCCGCCCGAGGGCTCGGAAAATTCCCAGGAGAGAAGCCCTCACTTCTGGATGGCTCAGTAGTGTTTTAAGTGTAAATAGTATTTCTGGTTTTAGGTATCTTCGGCCTGGCATGCGAATCAATGGAACCTCGTTGGTTGGCAACACCAACAAATCCAGAAAAAGAGCTCCGGAGTTGCTGAGATTTTGCGACGATGCTGTACTTCGGATAGGTGGTACTGATCTAGCCGGAAGAGGTGAAACATCCTGTTTCCTACTATCCGAGTGCACGCATTTGTTGACATGGCGCCCAACGTGGGGCTAGTAAACAGGAGTTTACGGCTGTATCCGGATGGAGCAGGGCCCCCGATTAACAACTTTTCCAGTAACCCGGACTTGAAGATACTTATCGGAAAGTTTTCTTGGATCCACTTTCGGAATGAATCTGAAGCGAGTTATGCCAGTGGAATCGAGGATGCCCATGTCCTTCGTGGGTTCGATGGTAGTGTTCCATTCCACAGCCAGCCAGTTGTTCCCAAGCCAGGAGGCTGGGGTAATTCGACATAGTGAAAGCTACCTCGCCAACGGTTGGTTGTCCTAGCCAGTGGGCAAGGGCGAAGTGAATATGGCCCCTCTTTGGAAGCTGGATAATGAGCGAATGTGGATATATGGCACATCCCATAAAAGTTTCGTAAAGGAGTAGCCTGGAATTCCTACGATAAGCCTGCAACAACATCTGCAAGATTTGGATAGCCAGTAGCTGTAACATAGTTCTCTTTTAGGTTTTATTTTTAGGTACACGTTCGAGAGAACTGGCCCTTTTTAGGGCAAATCCAACGACGTTCCATCCGCATGCCAAGCAATCCCTTAAAGGGGGGCCGTGTTATCTTTTGCCAGAAATACTACAAATTTTTAAGTTTTGGAAAATACTCACTGGAGTATATCTGGAGGCGAGAGTTCTAACAGGCTCCGCCTACCAGCACTTTGCGATACCATTGACCGACTTAAATGTTCGGCAATGGTATAAATAAAGGCTCAAATGGCTGTTTTAGGCAGTCATCCAGGAGCCGCCCGAGGGCTCGGACAATTCCCAGGAGAGAAGCCCTCACTTCTGGATGGCTCAGTAGTGTTTTAAGTGTAAATAGTATTTCTGGTTTTGGGTATCTTCGGCCTGGCATGCGAATCAATGGAACCTCGTTGGCTGGCAACACCAACAAATCCAGAAAGAATTCGTATGTCAGACACGTTCCTGCTGGTTTTCCAAATAAATGAAGAGCTCCGGAGTTGCTGAGATTTTGCGACGATGCTGTACTTCGGATAGGTGGCACTGAGCTAGCCGGAAGAGGTGAAACATCCTGTTTCCTACTATCCGAGTGCACGCATTTGTTGACACCGAAGCAAAGTCACTGGTGGGCGGAGCCTATCGGAACTCCGCTCCGAGATATACTCTTCAAGTTAAAATTTTATTTTAGTATTTCTGGCCGAGGTTCACACTCGGCGAGTGAAATTATCAGTTGTAATACCACAAGAGAGTGAGAATAAAGTGAAAATAATTCGACAGATTTTTCGATTGAAGTGTAGTAACCTGCTCTACGAATCTTATGTTATGAATTATATTTATATATTTTAACATTTTTTGTCTATGTAGCGACGTATGTATAAAAAATGTGCTTGTATTAAATTATTATTGATGTTTATTATTTTCTTTTCGTTACACTTCGTCAATAAGAATTATCATTCTACAGACAATAAATTAATTTTGGTTTGATATGATTATAAGTCAGCACTGCAACATTCACAGAATCCGATACTACGATTATTGAAAATTGTAGTAATTTTTTATTTTCTCGTGAACATGAAGATATAAACAAGTAAACGAAATTGACTACAATAATCAGTACAGTCTGATGAACAACTTGAAAAATAGAGATAAAGTTCCTAAAAATAAATTACCCATTGAATTTGGAGTGACCACAAGAAAAACGATTTCCAAGGATTTTCCCTCACGTAAAATATAGCAATTGTTATTAACAAAATAAGAAAAAAAAGTATCCAGTTTTTGTTAATAACTCAAAAACTGTCGATATTTAACAAATTTGAAAAACATTCTGTGAAGAAGAGGAAAAATATCAATAAAAATGTATGCAAAAGATAATTTATCACAGAAAATAATTTTTTTATAGAATTTACTGGTAATTTGATTTTTTGATGAAGTATGGTATCATGTGAACACTTGAAAGAATAAATCCACATTGGAAAAAAATGTGTTAATAAAAGTTATACTATTGTTAATTAACAAACTTTTTTCCAGTCTCCGTTTTCATATATAACAACGTAAAAGTTTAAATAATTGACATATAAATTGTTGGCTTCCTGGAGTCCTAATACTGAACAAGATCACACTATAAAAGTTCATAAAAGTTTATTATTTGGTTTATTAATTTTTTTATATCTAAAGAAAAATAAAATTTTCAAAAAATGTTGTTAAATAATGTTTTCTTGACGAATGTTTTATTATTACTGTTTATAAGTATAACAATGGCAGTACGCAATACTGGTTACAAGTTTTTGCCGTCAAAAACATGTTTTTATTTGTGTAATAATTTCATTGTTTATTAACTCAACAATTTGTTATGAACAATTTCTGAAAAGTGATTTTTTTTCTGGTACAAGAAACAATTACAATAACAGCCGTACATAAATTAAAAATAATATTAAAATGTATTTTAAAAAAATAGAGAAAATGTTTTCCCTACTTTGTTATGAATAAATGGCTGTTTTTGTAATTTTTTTCAGTTCCAGAAAAAATATAAAACCATTGTCAGAATTTGTTTATAACAAACTGTTAAGTTAATCAACAATGAAATTATTTATAAAAAACTATTTCTTTTTTGAGGAGTACAAATTATGATTTTCAAGAAAGAAACAATTTCCTAAATAATTACTTAAACAGTCGAAATATAAATAAAACGATTTAAACAATCAGAAAATGTAGGTAAGAATAGTATATTCTGTAACAAGATTAGAATGAAAATTCGATGCGAGTGGAAAGTTCCGAGCGCGAGCCGAACGCGAGCGTGAGGAACCACGAGCATCACGAATTTTCATTCTAACCGAGTAGCAGACTATACTTTCTCCACGATCAAAGATAGGAAACGTGACAGCAATAATTTTGACACTTACTCACATTTTGCCACTACGATGACAATCAACTGCGTCAAGGCTAATGTTATTATTGCTAACCAGTGTGAGAATATTATTCTATCACAAGAGAGAGAATGTAACTACATTTAAATTGCATGGGGGCAGAGGTGTTGCAGAATATTTCTTCAATCTCAAGAGAGAGAATTCCAGCATTCTGTAATCAAATTTGATTTCAGAAATGGCAAATTCTGTGATGATCGTGGAGAAATTATTTTCTGTAATATACTGTCTTTTGCAGCGGTGCGCACTATTTAGCACTATTTTCATTGTTAAATTAAAATTATTGAATGGAGATCGAGTTCCGGTAGTATATACATAGATATTTTATTGGAAATTGTCTCCTCTTTACGGAACTATATTCAAAAAAAATTTAATATCCATAGTTTTTGAGTTATTAACAAAAACTAAATAACTCTTTTTTCATCTTATTTTGTTAATAACAATCGCAATTTTTTTCGTGCTGTTAAATCCTAGAAAGGAATTCTTCTAATGGTCATTCTAAATCCAATGAGCTATTGCTCATATTTTTAGGAGCTTTATCTCTGTTCTCACGTTTTTCAGCTTATTGATCAGAATGTCTCGTATACAAATCTCGTAATCAAATAACCTCAGGAAACATATCAGTATCGAAATTCATCCACAGAAAAAGAAAATATCTGAAATATTTCTTGGTTGTCATGAAACTCTTTGCTTTTCTTTTTCCTTTCGAAAGCTGTTTCAACTTGCCCCAGGCTCAACCAATCGTCAACAAATTGGAATACTTCTTCGTGTATTGGAAAGTGAATCAAATAAAATTTCGGTTGTCGATATTGCCAGTATTTCCGAAATTCAATCAGCAGAATAGGAAAGTGATGGTTTTTTTTGTTAAAAAATTATATATAATATTGTTTGCTTAGTGGATTATCTATCGAGTGAGTCCTTCTCTTGGTTCAGACATGGATTACACAGAGAGAAATAAATGTGTGTTTTTTACACAATTGTGAATAATTCCAGCACAATTTGTTTCGAAAAAGTTGACAGCACCAATTTTTTCATTTTTCTTCTATAACATTGTATTAGAGATATTCTGTATAAACGATACACTTCAGTGTTGTATTATTCTGAATAGTTTTGTTTTAATTTTATACACAAAATATACAAAATTAATAGGTATGTTGTGCGACGAAGGTCAACACCTTGTGTACTATTTATGCATAAATTGCAACGAATGGCAACAATTTGTGTACCTAGTTTGTACAAATTGTGTAGGTATTTTAATTATAGGATGCAAAAAATGTCACAAATTGGTGTACTCCGCATACATGAATTGTGTAGGGATATTGCTCATATTTGTGTACAAAGCAAGGACAATTTTTATAGGTACCATTTATAATTTTGAGAAAGAAACACTCGAGGCACATAACATCCAAACGGAATAAGATAAGAATAAGCATCAGTTACAACTTGCTCGCTTTTTCATATCTTATTCTGTTCAGAAATTATAAGCTTCATTTTCCAGAAGGTTGAAATAAAATTAAATGTCATTCAAATATTGTTTATTTCATCTCAAAGAACTAATAACAAAAATAACTGAACTAAACTCTAATTACAAATAAAATAACATAAACACAAAATACCAAACAGAACATAAATCAATCATACATTTTGTTATTTTGGAATACGTTGAATAATAATAAAGTTTAAAGTAATCTTCGTGTCAAACTATATTTATTCAAGTTGGAAGTAGGTACGAGGATGCACCTTTCAAAAAGTTAACAATGATGAAAATGAGTCAGTTTGTAGGTTTCATGTTATAACAAAAAATATAGCAATACTAACCTTCAAATATTGGTATCAGTTTGCAAATATTCTAACACTTCCATTTGACACAAAACCATATACACATGAGCAAATAATAAATAATAGTTAAGTAAACTTAACCAGCTTCGCCCTTCGATCAGCATAAAACAATCAAACAATGTTGGACTGGACATTTGGAGTGCTGCGCATGCGTATTTAGTTGGGTGAGACGACGCCTTGGTCAAGTTGTGGCAAATTACACAATTGTGTTGAAATAGTACACAATTTGTGCATATCAAATAGAAAGTACACAAAGGGTGTAAGATGAGTTCAATGCGTTGTAGATGTTTTCCATATAAATTGTGTTACGGTAGATGTGCATATTTTTGTGTATTTTTAGGCAATGTGGAAGTGCATGAATACTATACAAATTGACATTCACAAATATTTATTGAGTTTCACAAAACATATATGATGAAAGAATGAATAATTGTGTAAAATATCAACACAACTGTGTCTTACACAACGTTGTGCATGAACCTACTGCATTCTTTTCTCTCTGTGTAGATTTGTTCTGGAGTACTGTGTACAGAAGAGGCCAAATTGGCACTTTTAAAGGAAGTATTCTATTTTTGAAGTGGATAAACGAAAACTGATCGGTATCAGAAAATCAATTTGTCAGAAGATATGAATGGTGAAAACCGCGTTTTAGAGTTATAGGGTGTTGGTCGAATATGCGCACTTTTGAAAAGTTACTGTAAATGTTTTCTGTGAGAAATTATCAGTTTCAAAAAAAATATTTCCATAACACTTTTTTACGTATGATTCAATGTTGTGATAAATTATTTTTCAAACTATTAGTCATTACTTGATACAAAAATATTTTGAAGCGCATAGTTCACCCTATATATGTTTGCATATACCAATATAGCTTAAAATTACTATTTAAAAAATATAGCACACTAGATGTATTGCAGAAGTCATCTTTGGACCGTACAGTTTTGAAGCTTGAAGGCATATACCTAGAAGCGCACAAATATGCTTCTGATCATAAAACAATTTTTTTGGGCAGTTCCTGGTTTTCATTCAATTTTTATAATGAATTATGATTATTCAAGATGGTACAGGATGTTCTGTTTTATACAAACCATGGATAATGTAGTGGCGGTATTCAGAGAGACACAACCCCTGAAAAACACATTCGCAATTTGAAAAACATGTGCCAAAAAGCTATGCAGCACTCAAGCAATAGGGAGGAAGATTTTGAAAATTATGAAAAGAGTCTCCCTGATCCCCTTTTTGACAATTTAATCCATATTCCCCCCCCCCTAATACCACCCCCTATTTTTGATGTTTTACTCCCCATTTTCTTCACCCTAAATTATTATGAGCGCTTTGTGTCCTGATTTTTAATGATTCACTTCCCGTTTCCCCCACCGCCTCTCTAAATTTTCCCGGGAGCTTTGCTCCCGGATTTTTTAAATTTTCTCTCGGGAATTTTGCGCCTGGACATTCACAATGTCCCCCTTCCACCCCCTCTCAATTTTTTTCAAACACCAAAAAATTGAAAAACTATACAAGATTTCGAAAATATATATATATATATATATATATATATATATATATATATATATATATATATATATATATATATAAACAGTTTAACTGTGCTCAAACAGGTCTACAAAAAGTTCCAAAGATATTTTTTCATATCTTGAAAAAAAAAATTTAAGTGTGGACCGAATACGTTCTTAGACTTTTGTTTTAAACACCAAAAACTCAATAACGAAACGAGATATCAAAAAAATTATAATTCCAGTTTCATGGTCTTCAAAAAGTTTTCATGAAATATTTTCATAACTTGAAAAAAATCTCGAATACAAAACGAAATATCGAAAAACTGTATACCTATCAACAGTTTTATTTTCCATGAACAGGTCTACAAAAAATTAATATGAAATTCTTTCATATCTCAGAAAATAAACAGAATATTGATTTTTTTAAATAAAAACACCGAAAACTCAAAGATTTTATAATTTTCCCCTTGTTTCCCGTTGTTTTCAAACACTAAAAAATTGAAAACTATACAGGATATCGAAAAACTTTACTTAAACAGTTTTATTGTTCTCAAACAGATATACAAAAAGTTCCCATAAATTTTTTTCTTAAAAAAAAAGAAATGGACTGAAACGTAACGAGATACTGGAAAAATATATATGAACAGTTTTAATGTATCCGAACAGGTCTAGGAACAATTTCCATAAGTATATTCCTATCTTTTAATTTTTTTTGAAGTATCGCTATAGACATTGTATTCATATGATTGGTGTTCACTTATAATTTTGAACGCATTAAAAACGTATTCATTTTATTGGTGTTCAGTTATAGTTTTAAACGCACTAAAGATGTTGTATTCATATTATTGGTGTCCGATTATAGTTTTGAATGCATTAAAGTCGTTGTATTCATATTATTGAAGTCCAATTATAGTTTCAAACGAACTGAAGTCGTTGTATTCATATTATTTGTGTCCAATAATAGTTTCAAACGCATTGAAGTCGTAGTTTTCAAAATATCCCTACAACTTTTAGTCCCATCAACTTCCAAGCTCTTCATAGTCCCCCAGTTGAGCCCTTCAATTTCCAAGCTCTTCAACTACCGAGCCCTTCAACTTTCGAACTCCTCAACTTCAGAGCTCTCACTTGGTATTTTCCGATCATATCTCAATATTTGCCAGTCGCAAATTAATTTACCCACAACAACTATCTTTTCGATTGGGTAATGAAGTGAATTCTGAGTCTTGGCAAATTTATTCATCCAAACTGGACCACATCAATACAATTTTGTGATCGGAGTGGCATTATGCCGAAAGTGATTCATGTCTAGATAATGTACATTCCAAGTTCATCTACATATTTAATTGGATATTTAGGAGAGTTTGCCAGACTCGGTCAATCAGATGGTGTTCTTGTCAAGGCGAATGATAGAATACACAATTTATTCGAAATAGAATAAATTATAACTGTCACTGTTGGAATATATTCAATTGTACCTGTCAATGAAAATAGTGACATTCAGCACTTCTGGGCTAGGGTGTTTTAACATAATCGAATGTCCTAAAACATTTGAAAAATTCACGGAGAATTCCGGAATTTTTTTCTTATGATGATGATAATAACGTGATGAATGATGGAGTGGTTTGTCGAGGGGCGAACCGTGCTCATCCCCAAAAACGGAGCCAAAGATTTACAGGCCGAAAACATGCTTGAATGAATGTTATAAGATGTTTACGCGTATCTAATATACACTCGTAGTCTCCGTAGTTGATCCGGTTTATGAACAAAAAGGGTCAAAGAAGGGAGTCGCCGGCTGCAAGAACCCGTTGATCTACAGATGATGATTATCGCAAGGCATTTGATACAACATCACATGAGCTTATCATGCAATTGCTCAGATACCTTGGGATATCCACTAAAAACTTCTTTGTTCAATCGAAAACAATATTATACCTTGAATCTTTACCCTTCAAAAATTTTGCTTACGATCATCTCACAAATTTTCTTGTTCATTCAAAAACATTGATCTGCCTTGAATCTTTACCTCTAAACTGTTTGCGTACGATCGTCTTACAAATTTTCTTGTTCATTCAAAAACATTGATCTACGTTGAATATTTTCCCCTAAAAAAATGTACGTGCGGTTATCTTACAAAATTTCTTGCATAATCAGAAACATCAAACCACCCCAGACCTTCACCCCAAAAATTTTGAGTACGGTCATCAGACAAATTTTGTTTATTAAAAAACATCAATCTACCTTAAATCTTTACCTTTAAAAGTTTTGCCTATGAACAAATTTTCTTGTTCTATCAAAAATATTGTTCAGTCCTAAAAATGTTTCGTCGATCAACCTACAAATTTTCATTTTCAATATAAAACAATAATCTACCATAAATCTTTACCCCTATAAATTTTGGGTGCAATCATCTTAGAAATCTTTTTGTTCAATCAAAAACATTATTCTACCCTAAATCTTTACCACTAAAAATTTTGCGTACGATCATCTTGATCCGGAATTGCAGAATATGAAAAACCTTGGTCTGGAAGTTAGATCTTTGGATAAAATTTGGTTCTTGACAATTTTTTTTCAGACTGTGGAAGGTTATAATACTATTAGAAAATGAAGAATATCTTTTGGAAAATAACCTTTTTTTCAATAATCGTTCAGAATATTTTTTTATAAATGAAAAACTGATTGGTATTATGGTATTAACGTCTCCATCTGATAGTTTCGAAATTTGAAATCAGAAACAAGATTGATCTATGAAAAACATCTCTAGAAGTACGCTCCGTAAGTTTATACACCCGTCTTTCTTTTTCAGGTAAGCAATGATGAGTCATCGAGGGTGAGTGGTAAGCATATTCAAGTATTTTGATAGAAATATTTATCCAGCATTTCTAAAAACACATTCATTATTTATTTATGTTAGTATGTGGCAGTATATTGTATGAATATGTATGTGAATATGTATGTTTAAATCTAGGTATCTACAAGCATATAGCGGATGCTATATCCATGCGGTTTTGATTATTCATTTGTTCATGTTTGTAAATGTAAGTTAATGATGAATTGATATAGTATATTACTAATTAGAAGTTGTTATCATTTGTTGATTTAACACCATGAGTATGGAAGCGGTTGCATTTCAGATTAGATTTAGTTTCAATAAGAAAAGGAAGAAAAAATATAACTTTTGTCCAGTTTCCACTAACACTTTACTACTTTATTACGACCGGTCTCGGCTTTTACACCATTTTCAGGTAACTACAGATTTCATCAAGTTCGTGAATATTTATACATAAGAAAGTAATTAAAGAAAGGTTGGGTTTAAATTACCTAACTGATGTTTCAAAACAAGTTGGGAAAATACCTGGAATCTACCTGATGAGTCAATCTAATTTATCTAAGAGAGGTTCATACAATCGGTGGGTCCAACTTTGTTATCAAAAGTCATAGATTTGGATATAATTCATAATCAAATAGGACCCAAAGGAGATAAAAAATATGCTAGTATAAGCTACTCGGGAAAACTCTCAGAAAATATTAAAAACAATTTTTCAAAATTTATTTTAATAACTTTATTCACTAGTAGGAGTAATTTAGGGAATATACTATTCAATGCAAAACTCAAAAAGGGTAAATGGAAAAAATCAGGTATATATAGACTGGAATGTGGTGATTGTACAGCAGCTTATTCAGGACAAACGGGAAGAAATTTTGAAATAAGGTACCGTGAACATGTGTTATCAGATAAAAAATCAGCTATATATAGACATTTGCAAGAAACGAATCATACAATAAATAAAAATAACATGAAAATCCGTTATACGTGCAATAAAGGAAGAGAAATGAACTTGTTGGAAGCCTTGGAAATAAACAAATTGAATAAAAACCCCAATTTTGATACCCTCAATGACCAGTTAGAATTATGTAGCTCTCCACTTCTGAATCTATGACTTTTGATAACAAAGTTGGACCCACCGATTGTATGAACCCCTATTAGATAAATTAGATTGACTCATCAGGTAGATTCCAGGTATTTTCCCAACTTGTTTTGAAACATCAGTTAGGTAATTTAAACACAACCTTTCTTTAATTACTTTCTTATGTATAAATATTCACGAACTTGATAAAATCTGTAGTTACTTGAAAATGGTGTAAAAGCCGAAACCGGTCGTAATAAAGTAGTAAAGTGTTAGTGGAAACTGGACAAAAGTTATATTTTTTCTTCCTTTTCTTATTTCGCCATGAATTTCCACAAAATAAATAGATCATCAATCAAACAAGTTAGATTTAGTTTCCTTTGAGCTCACCAAAAGTATACTTTATTGAGTCTTTTTCCGCAAATACATAGCGATTTTCTAAATAAAAACAATCGATTCAACAAACCAATCATTTATTACCGCTAAAGTCTCAATTTGAATGTTAAAGCCTATAACAACATCAAATCTATCAAAATGTGATATTCGTATCTAGGAAATTGAACTCCTAAATAGCTCAAAACAAAATTCATTTTCAAAAGTGGAAGTTGAAACAAGTTCAACTTAGTTTTGAATGACTAAAACAGTGCCTACTCCTGGTTGAAACCAGAGTACGAGATAACACCCCCCTTCTTTTGTATTCCTCTGTACAGTGATATTTTCTGTCCTGATTACCAAACTATATACTCGGAGACGAAAATAATAGTCAGTGACGTCAGTCACTAGTTCAGACACAACACAATAAGAGCGGCTTAAAATAATATTCAATATTTCACAGCAAAAACCTATTAGTATCCTGAATCGATCTACCAAGATGCCACAGCGTATTGACACAAAACACGCACCGGTGCCAAATATAATGATTTTGGATTGACGTGGCCTTTACTTGATGGAAATTCATAGTATATGACACTAAGGTAAACACGATTAAATTTCCACAGATTTATTGTCTTCGCGACATGTTTCGATACACTGTATCTTTTTCAAGCGAATGTAATACATTAAATTATTCTACCTTGAACATTACTTAAATACCCTTCTTAACAATTGAGGTAATTAGGAGCTACCTATGATAAAAATAAAATTGACAATACAATGTAGGTAGATACCTGGAAATCTCAAAACATATCTACTACTTAATTAGTTGAAAAGGTTCAACAAAGGGGAACTATTAAGGTCCAATTGATCATTTAGTAAACAATTCGAATTTTTCAATTTATTAATTTCCAAGAATTCTAAATAATTAAGTCTAATACCTTTATTTTCAACATGAAGGATTTCAAAGTTTTCATCGAAGTCATGGTCTTCTTCCAAAATATGATTGGCATATGTTGAATGTGTTTTATTATTTACATAATTCATACGGTGCTCACGTACACGGCTTTTGAATGTTCTACCAGTCTGGCCTACATATACTTTGGAACAAGAACCATAATTCAATTTATAAACTCCTGATTTTTTAGATTTTTGTGTTTTATCTTTATTATTTTTAATAAACCTTCCCAACGTGTTATCTGTTCTGAATGCTACTCTTAAATTTTGTTTTTTCAAAAATGACGCTATTTTTTCTGAAACGGGCCCTGAATAAGTTAATGTTCTGTAATTATTGTCAAGGTTCCTCATAGTGGGGTACACTTCTTGGATAGCCTTTCTATGTAATTTTTTAGCAAGAATATTCTCTATTAATTTGACTTGCAAGCTTGTGAGGGGCTGAACAAATAAATAAAAATAGTAAAAGTTCAAGACATAAAAATTCAACTATAACCATCAACAATTCGCTTACGAATTCACAAGTCAATACACAACTACTAATTAAAACGTAAAAACATATAATAAAATAAAATCTAATAGTAATACAGAGATGTATACTCCTAGTGCTGCAGCACAATATAAAATAGAATAGTTAAATGAATAAAAATATATAATTATTAAAAACTTTCATACATATTTCACAATTAGAAACACAACTACTAATGAAAAGATGGAAACATATAAGAGAAAAGCATATATAATAATAAAGATATATAATAATGCAGAGATCACGAAATTTTTGGAAAATCTTAAATGCAATATTTATTTTGTTCTGCTAAGCATTTAAATTGATTATATCATGTATGGCTTTTCTTGGAATTGTTAACGTAAATCTCTTCAATTCTCTCTCAAATACATATGGAGATGTAGTGTTCTTTATCTTCCTTGGAAGTAGATTGTAGGGGGGTCGTACAGGCTGTGCAGCATCACAAGCACTTCGACCTATAAGTTCTTTTGTGCGTCTATTCGAGGCCCGGGATTCCGAGACTTCTTGTGAAGTTTATCAGTTTCCCGGGAGCTAAGTTCTTGATGTCGGAGGGCGTTAAAAAGGCCCCTTCCAGGAACTTAAGCCTCTTGCAGAAAAGCGCTGGGCATTCGCAAAGCAAATGTTCTGCAGTTTCCGCGAAGTTCTCGCAGTAGCGGCAACCATCACTCTCTAATTTACCCATCTTTTTGAGGTGGTACCCCAGAGGGCAGTGTCCAGTGAGGAGTCCCGTTACCATATTCAAGTCTTTCTTGTCTAACTCGAGAAGCTGTTGAGCTTTCTTTGGCGATAGGCACACTAGTCTTTTCGCTTGTCTTTGTCCTGGCACTTTATTCCAGTGAGATTTCATTTCATCGGTTTCCCAGCGTCGGAACTCCTCTTTCGAGTGGGCTTTGGAGAGTCCACAGAAGGGTTCTGGGCTGGGAAATTGTGTGTTTGCCCCTTCTTTGGCAAGGCAATCTGCTTCTTCGTTACCTTTAATTCCTTTGTGACCTGGCACCCACATCAGGGTGACCTGATTGTTTGTTGCCAGTTGTCTCGGGGATTTTTTACAGTCCCAAGTCAGCTTAGACTCACAGGTGTATGACCTCAGAGCTTTTAGTGCTGCTTGGCTATCTGATATAGATTTCTTCCCTTCGAGTGCCTCTTTCAAGGTTCTTGGAAGTAGATTGTACAATTATCCAAATTATATTCCGGCCCATTCAATAGATATTATTGGGGTATTGTTTTGTTTTTGTATTGTGTTTTATAATGCAAATAACATATTCCATGCGTGAAAAAACATGGAGAGTCAATTATAATTACATGTTACTATTACCTCCATACCACTGCGAACTAAATCCGATAGAATTTATATGAGCTCAGATAAACGGCGAAGTTTCCATACTATTAAATTGAATGACGTTAAACTTTTGATAAATGAAGCTATTAATGGCGTGACAGCAGATAACTACATCGTCTTCAACCTTCAAACAAACGATGGAAGAAATGTTGTGGACATGCATAATATGTCAATATCTTTTTAAAAATTCAAAATCTTTGTTTAATAAAATATGCAAAGTACATAAATGCCCATAAGTAATATAATAATATGAGTTTACTTTTTACTATTCGTTCATAGTTATTAAAAATATTTTATTCTGGAAAGAAAGGTCAGCCTTTTCCTCTTCGTCGCAGTGATGGTACATTCTACGCCTCTGGTGAGTTTCGACGTTATCTTTAACGCTCTTTTTATTTTCTTATTTTCCGTATTTCCAGTCGCTGACACTTCCATTCGACGACGACTGGTGACAAGCGATCATCCATCATGCCAATCCGCAGTTTTATATGTAATTTTCTTCTTATTTTCTCCTACATCACCATGCTCGTTTATACAAATGATATAGGATTCTCTCGGGGACATTTATGGTTGTAATATTGACTGGATGTTGTGCCGGGAAATATAATGGTCGTTTTTAACGAAATTGGTACACATTTCACAAGTTATTGATGGTCTTGTCTAGAAAAGGGACAAAAGTAATATTAGGTCTATATGGTTTGATGTTACTTTGATTCGGTCAGTATATTACTCTTCAGTGTTGGAAATGATTGACACTTGACCCAATTTTCTTGATCCATTTATATTCGTGATTTACACAGACAAAAGCCTGTATGTTCAGAAGACGTGAAAATAAAGGGTGGAGAAGAAAACAAAATAAGAGCTAGTGTTTGGAGAATTCGAGGTTATAGCATATATGCTCTGAGAAAATAGTAGGGAAAGCTGCTGTACCTTGTATCATAATTTTGACTTATACTATTTTTCATTTTCCAAAATACAACATGTAGTAGTAATCTTTTTTATAGGTACCCTAATCTTGCAATAGAAATAATGAATAATAAGAATTAATTAAGTTGCACATATTTCCAGTTATTATATTGATAAATTTAAAATGTGAATAGAAATAACAATAATTGAAATACATAGGTACTTAGTAGAAAATACATAGAACTAGGTACATTAAAAATAAAAATATATATACGAACACAAAGATGTCGCTAGTTAATTTTTGATTTTTTATTCTGATATATATATATATATATATATATATATATATATATATATATATATATATATATATATATATATATATATATATATATATATATATATATATATATATATATATATATATTTCAATATTTCAATTTCAACAAATTCCAGACGCAGTTCAACCCGAACTTCTAGTTTTCATATATATGTATATATATATATATATATATATATATAAGGATGGATTTAGCGAGGGGCAATATATGAAAATATATGTAGAAAAATTATTGGGTATAACCCTCAAAATGTTCTGCAACCGTAGACACGTGTTTCGAGCTCAAGCTCCCATCAGTACGGTAAAATCAAGTGCGAAGATGTACAATATATATATAAAACAGATATTACAACCAACTGAGCTCTAGATATTCCAAACAATTTCCTTTTGAACACTTTCTTTATTTTCATCTTTGATGACATTTGGTTCATTGGAAAATTCTCGTAGTCCCTTGAAGCATACATTTTTCATACCACTACCAGTATGAGTTCTATACACCGGGTGTCTGCGAAAGGTGGCTCGCACCCATAACTTTTTTGTTTATGAAGAAACAGAAATGAAATTTGAAAAATCTGCATAAAACATGAAACTTAAGTTCAGGCATCTTTCAGTTTCACCAGGAAGTGACTCGATTTTTTAATGGACACCCAGTATATTTTAACCTCTTTTGTTTCCATATGACTTTCTGAATACAACCATGTATCATCTGCCACTCTTTGTATTCAATTATTTTTTTAATTTCTTAATCTAGAGTGCTATGGATAAGTTCAAATCACTAATTGCAGCTCTAAAATTTTTGTGGAAATGCAACTTCACTGATTTCGGTGAAAATTTATGTGCTATGTAAAATTATATTTTCAAATTGAAATCACTAATTTTTTTCAAATGGCAACATGGTGGAAAAAAGATTTTTTTACGATTAATTTTGATACCGCACACTAATAGGTTTTAAACAAACTTCAGTTCAAAAACTTTAATAATCTTGGAGATCTTTTTTAAAATTGGAGCATCTTTTGATGTTAAAAAAAGATTTGAGTGCATCGAGTAACCTGTGACAAAAAACTGACAAAACAAAATCATTAGTGAGTTTTTACTTTACCTCATTATTCGCTTCTGGATTCGGTTTTGTTATATCAGTTGTATTGGTTTTAGGTTGCTTGAAGCATTTAAATCTTATTTTAATCTCTACTAAATTTTGAGAAATATGTAAACTTTCGGAGCTTTAACGAAAGTTTGTTTGGAACCTAATAGTGTGATGAATCAAATAAATCGTAATCAAATGCCATGTTTTCCCAACACGATGAGCCACCATGATGCGATTAAAAAAAATTGTGATAGAAATTTTTCATAGTAGATACATTTTGACCAAAAACAGTAAAGTTGTATTATTCTCAAAGTTTTAGGTCTGAAATTATTGATTTGAAGATATCAATAACCCTCTGGAATAAAAAAGAAATATAAAAATGAAAAATGAATCCGGTTACAAAAAGCGACAAATGACACATGGTTGTATTCAGTATTGAGACAAAGTGAAATCGGAATTTTCATGAAGTTGAGTAACTTGTCAAAAATTCACTTTTATGTCTCATACAGATCCTTCAGAATTCATTCCATCATCCTCAAAAACAAAAAAGTTATATGGGTGAGCCACTTTCCGAGGACAACCGGTATATATGGAGTTAATACTAGATTATTTGGTAATCTAGAAAGAATATAATTTTTCAAAAGTTTTTTCATCACATATCCAGCATGACTATTTACAGTCAGAGTGTTGTCTATAACACCTCCCAAATTCTTCTTTCCAGTGCAGTATCATCAATCTCAAATTTTATTTCGTGAAAGGAAATAAAGTTTAATTTATATTCAGTTGTTATCACCATAACTTTTGTTTTGTTAGCATTCAATTTTAATTTGTCTATATGTAAATACGTCTCTACAAAAACATCCCCATAAACATTGTCTTCGATATATTCCTAGATGAAGAAGTCCAGTGGCGTCAGGTCTGGAGACCGAGGAGGAATATTTAAAAGCCACTACTGATATTTGAATATACCATTCAACGACCAACCAACGCAACGGCAGCAGTACTATTATTATAACTTGGAACGGTTTTGTTCACAAACATGCTTTATGGATTCACCAACCATATTCCTAATTTTGTGCGAATATTTATTGCTATTTGAATCGTCATCATGAAGATATGATCAGAAAATTCGGTTATCCTTTATAGCACAAAAACATTCATTCCCCATGAATCCTGGAAATTGCTCTGATGAACGAGCTTTTGATTTTCTGTTGCCCAAAAATGACTATTATGGCGGTTGTCTATAAAATTTTTGGCAAATTTGGCTTCATCTGTCCATATCACGTTCTTCATGATCTCAGAGAAACCATTCTCAGAATTCCACTCGTGCATGTAAGTCTTGAGCTTTCAGATTTTGAACTTAAAATCCTTGACGAACATGAAATTGTTACTGAATATCCTGCGTATTTCAACGAATTTTCTGGATATGCTGTGAAGCAGGCCAGAACTACAATTATATCGCATCAATTTCTGACAAAGTAGTTGTAACTTTGTTTTCAACGCTTTTTTGGTTTGGTACTGCTTCGAATGATTTGCATTTCAAATATTTCCCAAAATCGGATTTTTTTTCGAAGTAGGTATCCAAAAATGATAGAATGCATGACAGAATTTGCATTTCCCTTCAATAGGCGCATTTAGAAAGATTTGCCCTTAAATTGCTCATAACGCGATTCTGCAAAAACTACTTACACCAGATGTTATTATCTATCAGTTTCCGCAATAATATTTGCCAGTTTTAGATTTATAATAATTATGAATTTTTGAAAAATTGTCTCTTTTTCTAGGTTTTCCCGGATTTCCTCAGTGAAAAATACACCGATCTGGTCGTGTAAAAACTATTTGGCAAAAAAACTAAAGAAGTTGTAATTTTTCTCACTATTTCTAGTTTAAAAAAATTCCACAAATCGATTTTGCTGGAGCGAAGAATTATCTTATAAAAAGTAATATAGGCCGTTTGCGTCTTTAATTTTGTGTGAAAATGGCCTCTTATTTTTATCCACAGTTTGGCCTATAGTCTTAACTTTGGTTTAGTTGTTACTTTGTGATTTATATGACTGTCGATGTGTTGCTGCATGTGATTTAAGGTGGTGCAGAGTTGCATGTAATTTCAGTGTCGTCTGTAATACCTATGTTGGGAAAGGCAAAAGCGAAACAATTTATCTTCAACACTTCTCTGATGTAATATGCCAAAGTCAAACGTTTACTGCTATCCGTTTTATTATACCCGTCTCTCGATTCGTATTTCTGTCGAGCCTTCTCTGCTATGATTAATGACAGTCGTAGCATACCGGGGAAGTTGTAAAAAAGGGCTGGTACATTTTACATTTTGAATCAAAGATTTTTTTATTTCAAGAGTTTCAGCACTCCATGGTACCAGATTTTTGTGCCTCCATACTCATATTTATCTCAGATGAAAAAAGTTATTTTTGTTTCTAGTGCGCAAAACGCTACTTTGGTGATCGAGAACTGATTTTTTCAACGAGGCGCAGCCGAATTAAAAAAATAGTTGAGATCACCAAAGTATCTCACGCACGAGATGCAAACAAAAATTTTCTACAAACGTCAAAAATTATTGTTCTGATATAAGTAATATGCTTAGCTCAATATAATAGTATATTGTGTATCTAGTGCGTAAAAAAGTCTTCACGCACGTGGTGCACACTATACTTCTTCTACGACCTTTTACTTAGAGATTGAATTATAAAGGAAATTTTCATCGGGTGCCTCTTTGAGAAATTTTAATACGTGTTCCTTTTCCAAAACGCGTGATTTTTTAGGAATGTATCACTCGTTTTTCCGTTTCAAGAAAGCGCGAACTTTCGGATAATCACCAATTTGTACGTTGTACTTAACACTGAGGGTGCTTTTCAACATTGAGTAGTGACTCCATTTAACCTTTGTTGAAAATTCAGATAGGTAGGCTAATATTACGCTTTCGGAGAATGATTGGACGTTGTTTGTATTGCGCCATTGCATACACTTTTCCAAAGTGTTTTCGTAAATTCCCAACGATTTTTGTGGCAATAACGATGATATTGCTTCACTGGCTGCTAACGTTATATTTGGAGGAGTTGATGGGAGTACTTCAATGCTGTCCATCAGGAATTTGCGTGAAATACACGGCTAATCGGTTTAAATCAAAATTTCGTCGTACTATTTATTAATTCAGAGGGTAATTAATTACTATTTACGGTCAATTAACTGATGTAACTCTGAACTTCACTCTGCGGGAACTGTCATATTTGTCAATTTCTCTCGCCACCGCTACCTAGACCAGCGACCGGTGTGTGAATTTGTATTGACTCTTATGGCACCGGTGCGTGAAATAAATCCCATAAGAAATGAAGCTTTACACATTTTTATCGATGTGTGACGTTAGTAATTCACATACGGGAGTAGAAAAAAAATAGTGTTGAACTGGCTTAAAATGTTTTTTCCAAATCAAGTATAATTACTGTAACTATGGAAATAAAATGGCAATTTTGTATCGATAAACATTTAGAAATAAACGATTCCTTGGATTTTTGCTTGATTGAGGACCATAAAAGTTAAAATATAAAAATCTCATATAGTGCGCGAAATATGTATTTCGCACACTATTTCACGCACGGTGTCGTGGTAACGTGGGGAAATGAAAAAAGGGTCACTTTGCAAATTGTTTTCAATGCGCGAACCTTGTAATTTTTTGACGTTTGTAGAAAAATGCTTTACTTTATTTAGGATACTTGCATCATCGACAGGGCTATCTCAAGTAGTGGTTCGCTCGAGACTAACGAGAGATTTTCATAAAGTCTTGTCTCGTCTCGCCGATGAAAAAATAAGTCTCGTATCAAGTCTCGTCTCGCAGCCTCCATTCTAGTCTCGTCTCGCAGCCTCCACTCTAGTCTCGTTTCGCTTTTTTCATGGTAGATTCTGCTTGCTAATAAAGGATTTCTGTCAGCTTCGCCAATAACTAATTCTTCGCGAGTGAAATTCATTTTCAACAATTTTAAGTGTACAATTATTGACAGTACAAGGATGTCAAATTTTACGAAAGCAGCCTACTAGATTCCTCAAAAATCATCCACATTTCTTATTTTCAACATATTTCTCAAATTACACAAAGTAGACCCCACAAATGCTATATTGACGAAAAGCTCTTAGAAAATGCCATGTAATGGTGTAAAATATAGGTTGTTGCATTTGAAAAAATCGAGTTATTGCCATTTGTAAATCGTCATTTGAAAAAAATCGTAGTAGGCGATGGAACATTGACTTCAAGTTCGCCAGCATTTCAAAAGATGATCTGAAGCTTGAGGAATAGTCTGGGAAAAAGTAGGTTGAGTTATCTTAAAAGGTTCTGAAGTTATGAATTTTTCTGTGGGTCCATGCACGACGCGATTTTGACACATAAATTGTCAAAAACTATTGCAGATAGGTATATGAAACCAGGGTGCGTTATGTTGACAATTTAGTGGCAAATCCAAAAATGGAATAAAAAAGGAGGGTTGCCATTTAAAAAAATTTAACGTAGTCGTGTATTTTATTTTGAAACATTTTGTATATCGATGAACATATTTTCAGAATGTGCTCACTGTTGAACAAAAATCAAGTCGATTGCTTGCATAGAAAAAAAGTTATGGACCTTACACACACCCCTGGGTCACCCTGTATATTTTTTTAATAGCTTTCCATGAAAACAACCAATTTTGAAGCGAACAACGTATAAGGGCGGAGCGAAACAAATGGAAAAATATATAGTTCAACCAATCATTTTCAATGACAGACCCAATATCGAATGAATTTCGATATCATCTGTGAAGATTTATGTCTTCTGAACGATGAAATGTTATGTTTATTTCCTTTCCTCCGCTTCTGATTGATGTGTTCGAACAACGTCTAAAGTACTGTGAAACATCCCCGGCACGATAAATACCTAAAAAGAGGCCTTTTCCCCCGGAGCAATAAAACAAAATGGATAACGTATTAAAACGGTGTTTCGTGAATGATAAAACAAACCATTTATCACTTCTTACTCACTCCGTTAACTCTGTATACACTCCGAGTAACAAAGAAACGTCGTATGCGACGTATCGCAGTTGGCAGGAAGAATTCTTGTTTCATTTGTTCCAGCGTTTCCCCCGCTTCAATTAACCTCGCCTGCTTAGATAGGAACTGATAAGTGGCAACGACTGAAGGGGAAATTGGGGAGAATGCAACAGCATTCCTGATAGGGATCTTGGTGTGTATTTTGTCATATTCCTTGCCGGGGAGGGCGCCATTACAGGGTTTAATGGTTATGAGAAATTTGATTAGTTTAATCTTGTTAGCTGGAAGTACTGGGAGACTATGCAGATCTAAATAATTTTGGAAAATTATTACCCGGGGTTCGGAGACAAAAAATTTCACTACAAAGAAATTTTTGCGGCGAGGCGCAAGATGAAAGGAAATCATGAGAGTTGCTTGGAACTATTCCTTTTAATAAACTTTCAAATTTGAATTTTTCCAATTTGTTTGTTTTTTCTGTTAACCAGTTGTCGTCCCCTTGCGAACGGCAGTACTCAATAGTCAAAACTTGTGCGAGCTAACGATTAACGAGGTCTTGCCTTTTCATGCGCGATTTCTAGCCCGATCCGAGGAGAATCTCGAAAGGAGGTCTATTGGTCACCCATCCAAAGCCCGACCTCGCCTATCGTTGCTTGGCTTCAGATCAATGTTGAGAAGACCAAGTACATGGTAATAAGTACAGAAAAACGATTTAGAAGCTTTTGTAACCAAAATTTTGAGATAATGCTAGGACCTGATAATGTGGAACGGGTCAACCAATTTAAATATCTCGGGGTTCATGTGGATAGGGGATTACAGTTTAAAGATCATGCCAACTTTATTATAAAGACGATATCATTCAAAATATATTTTTTATCTCGTTGTGCCCCATATTTGACAAGGTGGGCAAAAATTTTACTATACAATTCATTAGTTCTTCCTCATTTCACCTATTGTTCTACAATTCTGTATCTGCTGAAACAGAATGATTTGGCTCGTTTACAGAAACTCCAAAATAGAGCTATGCGCATAATTTTAAATTGCAGAAGGTTAACACCCATAAGAGAGATGTTGAAGCAGCTAGAATGGTTACCAATTGATTCTTTTCTTGTCTACCAAACATTAATCTTAATTTTCAAAATAGAAAATAAAATTTCACCAACATATTTACAAGAAAAAGTTAGGTACAATGACCAAATCCATGGATACAATACAAGATCCAGAACCGACTTTCACATTCAACAAGTCACATTAACACATACCCAAAATTCAGTTTTTTTTCAAGGGACTTGATAGCTACAATAATCTGCCAGAAGAGATCAAACGTATAGAATCTTTAACATCCTTCAAGACAAAGTTAAAATCATATTTTCTTGATCAACAAAAAACCTAGTAGCCACTTCCTCATTTTGTTAAGTTCGTTTTAGTATTTAGCTTTGACTGGAGTACATATGTTTTAGTATGTTTAACGTATTTTGTGTATTTATCAAATATTTTTTAGAATGTGTATATGTGTATAGATGTGTGTTTGTGTGCTTATAGATGTTGTAGGTATGTGTATTTCTGTTGTATACAAGTGTATATATATGTTTATTTTTTGTGACAAGGGATCAAATGCCCAATTTGTGGGAATATGTTGTATTGTTCATTCTTGAAACTTATTCAATTACTTGAAAATGTATATTAGCCAAATGGACTAAATAAAGGATTATATATATATATATATATATATATATATATATATATATATATATATATATATATAGGAAGTTATTCATGACATCTATAGTCACTAGTTGAAACTTAATTTGACACGAACCAAGGAATCCAAAAGTAGAGGTTTGTCCACAAATTGACAGGCAGCCAACAATTCGTTGTTCTGACCAACCCAAGGTTCAATCAAGTTTCTAATACGTTATGAGGAACGCAAGCAGAATCTAAGTGAAAATAGAGTATATTTCGTTTTAATTCCGAGAGTTCTAACCTTTGACAGCTGTTTCGTGCTAACGCACTCATCAGAAAGGATTTATGGAGCTCTCGAAATCAAAACGAATCCACTCAAGAATTAATACCGTGAGGCAAGACAGAATATAACAGGAAGTTATTCATGACATCTACTGTCACTAGTTGAAACTTAATTTGACACGAACCAAGGAATCCTCTACTTTTGGATTCCTTGGATTCGTTTTGATTTCGAGAGCTCCATAAATCCTTTCTGATGAGTGCGTTATCACGAAACAGCTGTCAAAGGTTAGAACTCTCGGAATTAAAACGAAATGTACTCTATTTTCACTTATATATATATATATATATATATATATATATATATATATATATATATATATATATATATATATATCGGTGACCCGGCGCTCTCTATTACAGCCATCCTCTCTGGAAAAATACTCTGTATAAAATTCTCCACTCATTCACAAATAACAACCCCGAATTCTTGAAATTCAAACACTATCACTGAATTTCAATCGATTCTAATTATTTTGATGTCAATCCTGAAAAAAAATTTTAATTGAGACTTGATTATTTAAAATTAGGTTATATAACACGCAAAACTTTCTATGAAGAA
Source organism: Chrysolina oricalcia (assembly GCA_944452925.2). Taxonomy (NCBI): domain Eukaryota; kingdom Metazoa; phylum Arthropoda; class Insecta; order Coleoptera; family Chrysomelidae; genus Chrysolina; species Chrysolina oricalcia. The sequence goes on from OX101816.2 coordinate 2,286,588, forward strand.
CGATTTTTTTTCTTAAATTATGTCTAGGCCAAAATAGGTTCTAGAGCATGCAGAACTTTCGGGGGTAATATAACAAGACCTCGTTTATCAGCGAATACATTTTTCAATTTCAACGAATACGATTTTGTTTGAAAAAATGGAGTTGAATTCGGAGATTTATGTTCTGAATAAAACCCGAGAGCTTTTAAGCACGAGGTTTTTATGCTTTGAACATAAATCTTCGAATTTAACGAGATGGATTTTCAAAAACAAAAATTTTTTAATAAAAATTCCAAAATTTATTCGATTTGATAAATGACAGTCGAGTAATATTTTATCAGATTATTTCCTAAATATGTCAATTACCCAGTAACATTTATTCCACAACGTACATTATTATTTTTATTAAATTAATGAACATAATAAGAACATATAACGACTAGAATGATTTGTTATTTTCCGATTTTTTACGTCAATTCCACATTGTTCAGCAAATTTTTTCAACCATTTAGATAGTTCATTCCTTCCAACAGGTGAATTTTTATACCATATTCCATTTTTGTCCAATATGGATTAGACGTCAGAAAGAAACGGCTTGTGGTTATATTTATCCCTAGTTCAGACATTATTTTATGGAAATGTCGAACAGGGAATCTTCCAGGTTGTTCTTTGTTTTGTATGAGCTAATTTGAATCGAAAGATTTTTGACTTCAACCCTGACAAGTTTGGCTGAAAATGGGATTATATTATATTCTACCCGTTTCGTTACCATAATTGTTGGTTTCGGGTTTGAAAAAATCCTTCTCCACCTGTCCATGCAAGTTCGTATGAAGCTATATGATTTAACTTTTTCTTTAAACCTTCTGGAGTGTCCTCATCGCAACAGTTCATAATATCAATATGTTCATTTCTTTCAAGAGATGTAGAACTTTATTTCCTCTTTTTTGGTTCTACTTGTAGAAGTTTTCTTTTTGCATTACTTGCATTACTTGCATCTCTTGCACTTTTGAAATCGATGTCTGTAAAGGGGTTAAAAGACCGACCAAATTCCATGAAAAATTTATCCTGTAACATTTTTGCGGTTATATTTCATATAGTCTTGACTGAAAAATCTTTGTAATCTTCGCCATTCAACTTCCGCATATTTACGACCTTGACTTGTAATAAATATATTTGCTAACTCTACATTTGTACAACTTTGCAAACAAAGCTGCAATTGTGAAAATATTCACGCTCATGATGCGCATTAGTCGTACGACGGACTATCCAGTGATATTCACGTGTTGTTCGCGCAAGAAGTGAGAATTTCACAATCTCAGCTATGTTTGCCAAACTGTAGTATCTTCTAAAATTTGATAGTTCCTGCTGCAGCAAAACTGTTTAAATTGTGTCCATACTGATGATTTTTTTGTACGCAGAGTATTACTTGGGACTGAATTTATTATTAATTTAGTTATATTTTCTTTATTTACACTTCCAAATCTCTTTATTTTCATAACGATATCAATGTATAACTACAACAAAATGTCGAAATACCAAATTTGAATTGGACGCCTAGCGCGAACTAAATTTATTTACCGCAATATCTCACACGACTTATGAAATGTGTTGCATACATTCAGGCAATTGTCAAGAAGGACCATGCAGTTTGTTCGCAGAAGAAACGAAGCAGCTTTATCAGGGAATAAATTTTGACAGATGAGGGAATTAATCAAGAAAAACGACTGTCTATCCTGAATTGTGCCTACTCCAAAATTAAGTTCTAGAACATGCAGAACTTTTAAAAAAGATCGTCTGTTTTTCCTGAACGGAAAAATAAAAAAAAACATATGTCGCCATTGGACCACTCTATATATCAAGGAAAAACATTTTTATCTTCGGGAGGATATTATTCGGGAAGAGTTGTGTCCTCCCCACTCCAGTTCCCGCATTTCAACCCACGGAATTTTTTGGTCTCAGAGCCACCACCAAAGTTCTTTTCTCTTACAAGCATGGTACAGGTATACATAAACAAAAATGATTTTGAAAATATTTGGATAACTCCTACTGTACAGCTACAGGTTTGAATGCCATATATTTAGTAATCATCTTCCAAATTGTTCAAAATTTATCAGTTAGCCTAATATAGCACAGTCTCAATATACAGGCCAATCAATAGAGGACTTTTCCCTAACAAAATTAGTAGTAGGATAACGGCTATGCCATCACATGAAAAACAGTTCATAGTTATATTTTGTTATCTTTTGGAGTCGCTACTGTCATTTATAAATATTTTATAATTAGCTAAATACAAAAAACCTCATTTTTCTACGACAGTGCGTAATACTTTTTCGCATAAATGCTTAAAAAAATCACCTGTACATAGAATCATCAACTATGCGTAAAGTAATATTTTACACACTGTTCATACATTTATGCATTTTTGAAAAATACATTATTTTGTGTCAAATGTAACTCGGAAGTTTTTATTTGATAATACGACGACAATTCATATCATTAAACATTCAAATTAATGATATAATTGCTACAATTTGGCAATATAATAGCTGTCGAAGAAAAAACTTTGTGTGAAACACTTTCGTAAAGGGCTTTTTTGTACTCGCGTGTTTGTTGAACTCAAAAAAGTCCTACTTTACGAACTTGTATCATAATATCTATTTATTATACAAGTTCGTAAACTAGGACTTTTTGGTAGTCCGCGAAACTCACAGCTTCCCCACACGTATCTTACTCGTAAAGATCATTGATATAAAGATTGAAGAGAATTGGCCCCAAAACAGTGCCTTGAGGTACTCCATATTTTAAAATTCGATAACTGCTCATGGTTCCATGATATTAACGCATTGTTAGTAACTCTCAAGTAATTCATGAGCAACTCCACTAACGCCAATATTTGAGAACACTGACAATAGTTCTGAATGGTCAACGGTGTCGAATGCTTTTGCCAGATCTATGAAGCCACAGATAGAATGATTTTTTTTGTCAATTGCATTATTTTTCAACCCGGTCAATCTGGCAATTGCATCAGACGTTGAATTATTTTCACGAAAACTATATTGCCTACTCGATAAAATATTATAACTTTCGACAAATTAAATCAACCTCTTCAATATCAATGAAATAGGGCGATAGTTCGTAACATCGAGTCTTTCACCGTTTTTGAAGAGAAGTTTTATTTCAGTAATTTTCAAGATGTCTGGAAATTTTCCCATTCATTGACTTATTTATTATTTAAACTAACGGTGGTGCAATTTCTTTCTTGATGTCTTTCAGAATTTCAGATTTTATGTTGTCAATCCCCGGTGATTTTTTTATTTTTCAGATTCGTTATTATCTCCATAACTTCTGCTTTGTTCGTTCCCGTTAAAAAAATTGAATTTGGATTATTTTTATGCCTGACAACTTTTGTTTTCATTTTGTTCCTTCAATTTTTGGCTATTTTTTCACCAATATCAGTAGAATGTTTACAAAACTCATCAGATATTTCTCTAGAAAGATTTGTTATTTTTCCAGCGGAATTTTTGATTTCTTTAATTCCTGTTTTTTGTTTTTGATTTTTTGAAATTTCATTGATACATCCACATAGACTTTCATTCGTGTTTTTATTATCCTCTATTTTGCTATTATAGTAGTCACTTTTGGCTTTTTTTATTAAAAACTTCAACCCATTGCTGTAGTTTCTAAATTGTTCTTTGTTATGTTCTGTGATTTTTTATTATTTTGTATAGACTGTTTTTTTCATGTGTAGATTTCACTATTCCCACAGTTATCCAACAGTTTCTTCCTATTTCGCTTCTCCTTATTATTATTTTTGTTCTTGAGCTATCTAAATGGGTTTTTATTTTATTCATTAAATTTTCGGTAAACTAGTCGACGTTATTTTTAGCCAATTTTCCTGTTTGAGTTTTTCTTTGAATTTATGTTTATTGAATAGGTTTATCAGTTCGTATTATTTCAGATGTAGTGAAGTGGTTTATGATGCAACAATGGTCTGTTATGTTAGATTCGAGGACAACATGTGCTTCAATATTGCCATTTTTAAATTCCTTATGAACATTTTTTAAATATCGTTTGTTTCAATTCTGTTGAACCATATTGGAAAGGTGGAAGATTTATATTTATACTTTCAAACAGGAACAAATTCTTGAATGTCGTTACATAAAACTTCATAAAATTTGGTAAAGTTCGAATTTATGTCATCATCATCCAATAAGGAATTATGCTTCATCGATTGGTGTAGAAAACTAGTTGTATCACATGAAACCATGCAAGTTTTTCGATCCGACATTCGAACATCTATGCGAATTCATCTAAGTAGGCGATGAACCAACATTTACGTAAGATGTTAATTGGAAACTGGCGTGTTATGTGCCATTACAATAACCCTTCGTATATTTCTAATATAAATAACACCAACTAATTCCAGGGTAATTCTACGCGAAAATTGTGTTCTCCAGTATTCTCGTTAACTAGCAGAGTTAATGTTCTGATATGGAATTGGTTCATGCTTGTCATTTATTTTCCACTAGGAAGATTTCAATTTGAATTGCTTAAATAAAAACACCGAAATTTAGTTTGCAATAGAATGTTTATGGTGTGCTGTAAGACATTAAATTTTATTTTTACACTTCTTTGAGTAACGACAACAATCTGAAATTGGTTTGTGAAGCTCAAGTGTTCAATCCTGTCAGTAATTTGAATTGGAACTTCTATTTCTATAAGCTAAAATATCTAAAGCTTATTTGGAAATAGGTAATGACATTTTGTCAGTCTGGATGTTTTTTGAATCTTCTAACATCTATTATTAGTATTATAAGATTCCTCAACCCTTTTCAGTAGATTTTTCTTCTGAACCTTGTATAAGCAGGTGGGGAGCTAACTCTTTTAGTCAGGTCAAAAATTTCCAGAATTTGCCCGAACAAGACCTGATGCTTTCTAAATATTTGGAAACTTTTCAAAAAAATTATGGAGGATGCTCAGAAATTGGCGCCAAATTTGGCTACCCTGAAAATTGTCTAATTCTTTTCAAATGGTACACACATTTTTTCTCAACGCCATAAAGTATGAGTTGTTGCTTCATCTGTGAGGAATTAAAAGATAAACAATTAATTCTAATTCATTGGGAAAGGACAGGACGATTCTAAAGAAGTCGGACCTACCCTTGCATTGAAGAGGGGCAAGAACCTGGAAACATGACTGCAGGTGGTCATCCCCAGCAGAACGATGGATAATATTTTGTTCATTTACAATGAGCACAATTGAGTCTTCTTGGAAGAACTGGATCACAGCAGGTGTTATAAACTCAACAAAAACAAAACAGGAATTATACAAAAAAATTTAAATTCCTGATAAGATCCTACCAATCTCATTAAAAAAATTGACTATACCAAATATAATACAAGAAAAATTTTCTCAATATTATCAAAATAAAAAAGAAACAAGCTACAAACGCAAAAAATATGCAGAAAATATCGTAGTTAAACGAATAAGCGGACAGAAAAGAGAAAAGGTAGAAAACTCTTTGATATCTAAACCTGAAATTCAGTCGATACAGAAATCATGATATTTATCTCCTGTGGAGAGGAACGAAATTGAATCAATTATTGAGAAACTGAAATCAGAAAAAGACACAATTGAAACGTAGACGATTGAAATGATTTTGAAAAAGAGATAGCAACCTACCTTTAACATCCAATTAACGTTACTTGTAAAACAGGAATTCTTTCTTCAAATTTCAAGAAGGCAAAAGTAGTTCCAATACAAAAAAAGGGTAAATAGAAGGATGAAGTCAACTATAGGTCAATTTCTCTTATCAACACATTTGCTAAAATATTTGAAAAGTCGTTGAAAAAAGAATAAACGATTTCTTCGACAAAAATCACAAAATATCGAATCAGAAATTTGGTATTCGAACAGGGGTACCTATCACCAAACGATATAACATCAAAATTGATGAGTGAAATTAATCACTGCATTGACACTGAAAATCAAGCAATCGTTGCCTTTCTAGATCTTGCCAAGGCCTTCGATACTGTCGATAACTTTCAGCTAGTCGAGACCTTGGAAGGCTCAGGTATAAGGGGAATTGACCTCTTGAAAAACTATCTAACAAATCGTAAACAATCGGTAAAAATTGGTGAAACTGTAAGTCATTGTAAAAAATTATCGTATGGAGTGTCACAAGGAACTGTTGTTCGGCCAATATTGTTCCGATTGTACATCAACAACTAAATCACCCAGAAATATAGTGGAAAGATATACAGCTTTGCCGACGATACTGATTTCCATTACTCCTCTGAGAAACCTCACTACTTACATTCCATTTGCTAGCTACTTAAATCATTTGTCCTATTTTAAAACTTTGGAGATCAAAGTAAATGGTGAAGATGGAAAGATAAATACAACTGATGAGACAAAATACTTCGGAATTATTAATATAGAATTATCGCATTGAGCAGGTTACTAAAACACCCAGAATTCTCTTCTACAACTTCAAATGTTTGGGTAACATACTCTCTTGGGCAGGTAAACTTTTTATATCGTGCTCTAGCCAAATCACGCCGGCAATATTGCATACTGTGCTGGGGTGCATGTTCAAACACACACTTGCGAAAACTAGATGTTCTTCAAAAAATAATCTCAAAAATAATTTACTGCTACTACTAAAAAAAGTAGAACAATACAAGACAAAACGTAGGTAGTTATATCACCGTTAAGACTATAGATGAAACAATCGGTGAAAAATGTTATACAGTAATCTTCAACAAATTAAATGAATCTTATTAAAATTACTTCCTAGAAATAAACAGTCTAGAAATGTTTAAAAAATATTTTGAATCATACATATTTCTCTTAAATGAAGTTCTCCTCAATGTATCTTTATTTATTTTTTTATTTTATCATATTATTAAATTATCAAATTTTAAATGTCTATTGTACTTATGTGTCTTTAGTATTTTTTTAATATGTCTAAAATAGAGTATGTGAATTGTCGGCAGCCTGTCAATGAGTATATAAACATCTAACTTCGGATTCCTTGGTTCGTGTCAAATCAAATTTCAAATAGTGACTGTAGATGTTATAAGTAACTTTCTGTAATATACTATCATGCCTTTACGGTACTAATTTTGAGTGGATTCGTTTTGATTTCGGGAGCTCCATAAATCCTTTCTGATGAGTGGGTGACCACGAAATAGCTGTCAAAAGTTGGAACTCTCGGAATCAAATCGAAAAATAGTCTATTTTCACTTAGATTCTGCTTACGTTCCTCATAACGCACTATAAACTTGATTGAACCTTGGGTTGGTCAGAACAACGAAATTGTTGGCTGCCTGTCAACGAGTAGATAAACATCTAACTTTGTATTCCTTGGTTCGTGTCAAATCAAATTTCAACTAGGGACTGTAGATGATGTAACGATGTGTATTCAATTCTGAATTTATTGAATCAATAGTATTCAACATTGATTCGATAAATTAGTGGGACGATGTAACAGCAAAACATGTATTCAATTTCCTGTTTCGAAATTTTGTTGAGCGATCAAGTAATTAAATGTCAGGTTGACGTTTGTCAAAATTTGATCACTACTGAATTAATTTCTATCAGAACTTCAGGAGATAAAATTAAAGATTCACATAACCACGGTGAGTAATATTACTTTAACTGTATGAAAACATATCATGCAATATTTTATATCAGATGTATCCCTTTTAGCGGAGACGTGGTTCAAATCTTAAACTAAAGTTAAGCAAATGAAAATTTTCAAATCAGTAATAAAAGGAAAACGTAACTGGTGAAAGCAGTTCAGTCCAGTTTGTGGGAGGAATTGGAAATTCTTTGTTGTTTCTTGGTGTCTCTATACAGAGGGTCTTTCTACACATTGCCCTAACTGAAAGCTGGTGAGATCTTTCTATGTACTAATAGACCTAAGCAAGTGAACCTAGGAAGGTTACTATTTATGGAGAACTTCTACTACCTTATTTGTCAGTTTCAACCGGGATTCGCATAGTTATTTAGATAATGAATAATAGTGGACTTTAAAAAAAAATAACTTAGATATTAGTCAGATCTATCTACTTAGAAATAATCAATTATTCATCATTCGCTTCATTTCCCCTCATCTTTCATTAATTATAAGTATTGTTAGGCCTTAGGTTGAGGCAATGTTAATTTGTACTAAATGTTCGATATTTAAGTGAATATCAACAATTCTTTTTCAATAAGTAATATTTTCTTTTGTTTTGAAACTCCTAAAATCCCACGACTTCCTTCTTATTGAGTATTTATACTAAACATTTATATATAATATCGTAAGAGATATTACAATGTTATAAGTAATTTTCTGTAATATACTGTCATGCCTTTACGGTACTAATTTTGAGAGGATTCGTTATGATTTCGAGAGCTCTATAAATCCTTTCTGATGAGTGGGTGACCACGAAATAGCTGTCAAAAGTTGGAACTCTCGGAATCAAATAAAAAAATAGTCTATTTTCACTTAGATTCTGCTTACGTTCCTCATAACGCACTAAAAACTTGATTAAACCTTGGGTTGGTCAGAACAACGAAATTGTTGGCTATCTGCCAATGAGTAGATAAATATCCAACTCTGGATTCTTTGGTTCGTGTCAAATTAAATTTCAACTAGTGACTGTAGATGTCATAAGTAACATTCTGTAATATACTCTTTATATTTATATTGAACATGATAATTGTGATAAATCAGATTTCTTAAAAATATTAAGATTATTTATTGTGCAGTTTGAAAAGTTTATTCCAGGTCCCACTGATCTGGAAGTGGAAGGAATGTTTACATTTATTTCATCACTACTAGTCTCAATAGAGTTCAATATTGAATTAGAAATGCTGATTTTATTCTGAACCGAATTTTCAATGTAGCCTTCCGCAACTGAATTGGATCTCCAGCCCTCATGACGTTTTAATGCAGTAATATTACCACCGGCATCAACTAATACAGTTGCAGATGTCCTTCGAAAACAACGCCCTGTATATAAATTCGGATCAAGCAGATTTGAATATGTTGTTATTTGCTTCCCTGAATTACCAAATTCATTAATACCAATGAAAAATTATGGGTCTCTATTGACCAAAAATCTGCATCGTTATGAAAAGTCTGTATCATAATGGATCTCATTATGAAATGGATTTTGGGCATAAAGTGTATTATTATAGTACGGGTGTAGAGAAAGTATTTTAAAATTTCACTGGATACCTAACACGGAAATAAACGACCACCCCTATAATACCACACTCCAATCTTCCAACCCCCATTTTTCTCGCATTGAATTTAAATACAGCAAAGTCGCTTTTGCGTGAAAAAATAACAAGGCCATAACTCACTCTTCTCACTAGGTACGTAATTCCGTGTTCGCTTCGAGAATTCCGCTACAGTTGGCAAATAATGGCGGTTTTATCTGCCTGCTCTATGGTTCAAGGCCTGATGAACATGATAGAAGGCATAATTTATGTTTTGCGGGATTAGTATAGGATGAAAAATATTATTAGGTATGAAGAATGTTGCAGATGGGCTTCGACCATAATGGAGAGATATTATGAAAGCTGTTCAAGTATCTAAGTGAATCATATTTTTCACTGCGAGCATTCTTTAGACGTGAATGAAGAATCACACAAAATGTACAGATTTTTTTAACTTGCCTGTAAGAATTATAATTATAATATTTATAAAATATTTATTATCGAAAAAAAAACAAGAACAACGATCAAGCAACATACAACAATCTGTGATGTAAATACCAAGGGTCTTGTTAAGTGTAGGATACTTGTTTCGAAATAAGATTCAAGGTATAAATAAGAAAAAAAAGTAACGAATTGGATATGAATCTGAATATAAACATAATGCAATAATATGAGACAACTAAATTCAAAACAATTGTTACGAGAATATTAAAAAGTGAGACTGAATGTAATGAGATGTTATATAGAAGGTCACGAAGCTTCGAAAATGAATATTAGGAGGAAGAATGACGATGAGTGGAGAACAGGGGATAGCAAAATAGGTTCATGATGATGATGAAAGCTGAGAAACATTTCACCAAATTCATAGACTGGTTCAATCATAAATTGTTGACCATCAATTTCAAAAATGAACAAGGCATTTATAAGCTACGTGATACACTAGATATTCCATATAAAAATCGAATTATTGGGATTGAACTGAGAGATAAAATTAAATATTTGGGTGTCACAATAGATCGCCATTTAAAATGAAATGTTTACATTGAGCAAGTCAATAATACGCTTCAGACAAAAATATATTATGAATTTAAATGCCTTGCTAAAGAAATGAAAATACCGCAACTGAAAATGGTTTATTTTGCCCCTTGTTACTATAGTATAAGTTATGGTAAGGTGGGGTAAGTGTGTTTTGTTGTTGTTGTTATTTCCAACAACCGGTTGCACCCCTACGCGCAACCCTCGGAAGTCTTCGGAGACTTGTGTGAGCTAGGGAAGACGCAGCCCTTACCTTTTAACGTGTGATTCCATGCACGAGACCGATGACCATGCGAGGCTTTGAATCCTCGACCCTTCGCTCCAAAGGCGAACGCTCTACCAGCACGGCCACCACGGTGTTTTAGGGTAAGTGTGTAGAGGCGTCATAACCTATATTCGGTGCTTTATTGTAGTACAACTACATGTTATGACATGTAATGCAGAATGCTAGAGTTCAAATAATTCTTAGACAAGCAGTGGTAATTAAAGAGAATACATGATAGTGTGGGCATTGAATCGACTTTTCTCTTTTAAAATTTTTTATAGCATATTAAACATCGCTCTTTCCAGACTCACACACATGCCGCCCCTAACTTCTTTAAATGCATAGATAAGTAAAATATACATCAACTACATACTTGCTCCACTCAATGGGGGCAAGTATGTATTACATACCTTGTTTAAAAAATATAGCACCTAATGGAAAGTTTCGACATTTTGATGACTTTGCTACTGCGGCATATTAGGAAGACACCAAGTAAGGTACTGATGTCCGTAAATTTAATTATTTTCTTTGGTTGAATTTTCACGAGTAAATACATGTAAACTTGCATAATTTTACTAAACTCTTACCTTACCTTACCTTACCTTAGGTATATTAGGTTGGGGTGAACTTGGTTCAACATACCTGGACCTATATATTGCAAAAATATTTTATGAAAATTATTTTCAACAAGGCCCGTCACTTTTCAACGGATGCTCTCTATGGAGATAGAATACTGGATGCACATCACATATATTTTTATTAAATAGCATTGTTCTATAAAAAGAAAACAGAAACAAATACTTGCTTATTTCCCACTTTCATGACACTAAAACCAACAAAAAATAATTCTGGAAAAATCAAATATAACAGTTGGTCGAAAATATTACACTTTACTCGCTCCTTGAGTATTCAACTATCTGTCCCAACGAATGAGAGGAAAAACTCACTATAACCTATTGAAATCGATGGTTAAGCAATTCCATTCGACATAGGATAGAAAGAAAATTCACCATATATTGGAGAATAAACTAAACGCAAAGAATAACATTCAAAATTTCCTATATTAGGTACTTCCTTTTTATGTTTGTTAATCACATCCTCTTCAATATTACAACTGAAAATTGACAGTTGATGTTTACATTACATACTCTCAGTGAAATCTGTACACGTAACATTTTTTAGTGGACAGCTTATGGGGTTTGTTAACTTGTTACTTGTTTTTGTAATTTGTTTTTTATTTATGTTCAAAACGTGATATGTAACTCAACCCATCAAGGTAACACTATGATAAAATATATCGTAATTTTTCAGATTTGTAGATATTAATTGATAGTTTAAAATTAATTAATTTGGTCAATTATTTCTTGTCATTAAATCATACTGATAGTTATTATAGACATATATAGAGAGAGACATATCACACTTGCACCAAAACACTAGCAGAAATTCAAACCATTTTCAACATACATCGATACACTAGTTCGAATGAAGAATAGAACAAAATTTTGCATTGATAAATTATTATAGTATTATGAGGGAGTATGAGGTGTATGAGATACTACGAGGCTTGTTTGGTAAGTCCGTGACTTTTTAAATTTCCCGCGCAGTAACTTTAAATGCAACACTGCTGCTGTCAACCACCATCTTTCTATAGACTACTGTCAAATTTTGAGCAAGCTGCGACATTTGGTTTGTGTTTGACAGCAATTAGAAGCAGACAACCTCGTGAATTTTAACAAAAATGGAAAAAAGTGAATTTCGTGTGTTGATTAAGCATTATTTTTTGCGTAAAAAAACCATAACTGAAACCAAGGAAAGACTTGATAAATACTATGGGAACTCTGCACCATCAATTTCAATGGTTAAGAAGTGGTTTACTGAGTTCCGTTGTGGTCGTACCAGCACAAGTGACGCCGTACGTTCAGGTCGCCCAAAAGAGGTCATCACGCCAGAAATCGTCAATAAAATCCATGGAATGATATTGGACGATCGGAGAATAAAAGTACGTGAGGTAGCTGAGGCTGTAGGCATCTCAACTGAGCGAGTACATCACATTTTACATGAATATTTGGACATGAAGAAGCTATCCGCGAGATGGGTGCCGCGATTGCTCACACTCGACCACAAGCGCAACCGTGTGACCACTTCAAAGGAGTGTTTGGCAAAGTTCAATCGCAATCCGGGCGAGTTTTTACGCCGTTATATAACCGTAGACGAAACATGGATCCATCACAATACCCCAGAGACCAAGGAACAATCAAAACAGTGGGTGTCAACTGGTGAACGTGCACCAAAGAAGGCTAAGGTGCGTCTGTCAGCCAACAAGGTTATGGCCACAGTTTTTTGGGATGCACGCGGTGTCATTCATATAGATTACTTAGAGAAGGGTAGAACGATCAACGGCGAATATTATTCAGAGCTTTTAGACAGATTCGATATTGATTTGAGGCAAAAACGACCACATTTAGCGAAAAAAAAAGTGCTGCTTCATCAAGACAATGCACGAGTGCACACGTGTGTAGTCACTATGGCAAAAATTCATAAATTGGGCTACGAACTACTACCCCATCCAGCATATTCTCCAGATTTAGCCCCTTGCGACTATTTTCTTTTCCCAAACCTGAAGAAATGGCTGGGTGGTAAGAGATTTGGGTCGAATGAAGAGGTTATAACCGAAACAAACGCCTATTTTGAGGGCCTTGAGAAAACCTATTATTTGGAAGGAATAAAAAAACTGGAAAAACGCTGGACTAAATGTATTGATCTAAAAGGAGATTATGTTGAAAAATAAAACGCTTATTTGCCAATTTTTTTTTTTCTTTATTCAAATAGTCACGGAGTTACCAAACAGCCCTCGTATTTATGAGGCTAGAACCATAAAAATTTAAGTTTTTGTTTTGTTGCGTTGCTGTGATTTTAAATCTATATATTGGTTTCAAATTCAATAAAAAATCTGAATAAACTTTTTCAATTATGTCGAAAATATGGGTCTTGATCAGAATTTCTATTTTTCTTTGTCCCTGTACACTGTTCAAATTTTTTAAAATTTTGACAACTCAACTCCAAGTTTCTTGCAATGCACCAATTTTTATCAGGAGTGAATTTTTTTGACAAATGGATAATGAAAAATTTTCCGATATGGTGCAAACTTTTTGAAACTCACTGTATTCAAAGGCTTCCAATGCAAACAAGAATGAATAATATTGATTCATCAATGACACACATGAATACGTTGAAGCTTGAATAAAATCATATTGCAACTTTAAAATATTTCCTTATATTATCATAATGCATGAGGAACGTATTTTTCCTCAAAAAGAAAGCTGTAACATCACGATAACAATAGCCAGCTTGATCCCGCAAAGCAAAAATAGCAAACGTGACCTTTCGCAACCGCCGGGTAATATTTTTCCTGGGCATTATCAACATGATGCTGTTTTTTCTTTGTTGTAATCGTGTATGTGGAATACGGAACTCGACAAAGACTGATGGCTCTGTATATGAAAGCTAGGACACAATGTGAGAATTTGGGAAACAAAAGCAGGTGGAGATTTTTTCCGGCTTATTTTAGGTATTATTCACCATTGTGGAGTTTTATTCTGAAAGTTATAGCGGATTTTCTCTGGTGTTTGGGATGAAAACTTTTCCCTGGATTTCTGGATGGGAGTGTGGAGAATTTAAAAAAATTTAATTTTTGCACTTTCTCTAAAATAGCCAAATAGTCGAAAATGAAACCAGACATCAAAAAATATAACTTTTTGTGAATAGATTTATAGTTCTTCAACAGATCTACCAAAAGTTCAAATAAAGTTTCTCCACTTCTTCAAAAACAAATGAAGAAACAGTCGCTAAACCTGATGAAATTTTCAAAGTATGCTACAAAAACCCAAATTTTTTATAATGTTTTTTCCGTGAGCACCGCGCATGAATTCCAGAATATTTTCCCTCCTCCCCCAATCCTCCCCAAAATTTTCCAGGTGCTTCGCAAGATACGAAAACGAAAAATTATGGACTTTCTTCTAAAAACACCAAAAATTCGAAAACAGTGATACCAAAAAAATTTATTCACTCAGTTTTATTGTCTCCAAACAGATCTAAAAAAGCTTTAATGAAATTTTTGCACACTTTCAAAAATAATGTTTTTTTTTTTATATATATAACCACTAAAAATTCAAAGATAGAGGGACAAATTTTCAAATTTCACGCCTTCTTTTCAAATTTGATCGCCTTCTTAAAACCTACAAAAAATGTTCACGAATTTTTTCCGTAATATCAGAAGTATTTCATAAAAACGAAATATTATAAACTTTTTTTTCTAAAAACACCAAAATTTCGAAAACTAAACTGAATTTGAAAAATATGTATTCTTTTCTTTGAACATATCTTCTTTTCTTTGAACATATCTACGAAAAGTTCAAAAGAATGTTTTCTTAAAAAAACGCATTTTTCTAGGATATTCATTTTCTACGAATTTTGGTGTTTTCAGGACAAGTTCGGCTCGGGAAGGATAGATTTGGTGATAATTTTATGAATCCAATCCAAATAATAAAAAAAAATCACATCTCCGAGGTTAGGCCTTAAACATAGGTCTATGTGGTATCGATATAAGAGGTCAAAAAAGGTATTTAGAACACATTTAGGAAATGGGAAAAAAAATCATATCGTCCTGCAAGTGGCGTTTTATGAAACTAGAAATGGAAGTTTGATTGAAAAAATCGGTTCTCACTGACTTCATCAATGGATCGATTGAACTGTCCAGGGTGTAATTACTTATTTCGAACCCAATGGTACAGGTCCCATCCTCCCTTCTGGAGTTATTCCCAAAACACTGAAAAAATTACTCCTCACTTTTTTCTTAATTGGTGAAAGATGGTTTCTATTCACTGGTTGAATTTGTATTTTTGGAAGAACTCCAATGGTAAAAATCTTATACCTCTAGCTCTTACCGTTCTCGAAATAGCAATTTTTTGATCCTTCGGGCTAGATTTTCTTTTTTTTGCGTTTGAGTGGGTTTTACTGAGTCAAGGAGGAGGAGGGGGGTGTGGGGTTACTTCACCGAGTCGGGGGAGCAGGAAAAGGAGGATGATGAGAGAATATTTCTGTAATATTAATATTCCTTGAAATATCTGAATTTTTTTTTTCTGAAAACAAGAAAAACTCGACAACAAAACGAGATATGCAAAAAATATAAATGAACAGTTTTATTGTCCTCAAAAAGGTATACCGTGGAAATGTTTCTTGGTAAATGAAGAGAATCTTGAATATTTTTTATAAAATTTTCAAATTTCACGTGGTACCTTTTTTGACCACCTCGTGAAAGTCGACAAAAAATATAGACGAACTTTTTCTGTAATTTCTATAGTCCTGAAAACATTTCAAAAAACAAGAAATTATATACTTGGCAAAATTTTAACATTATTTTTTAAAAACAAGAAAAACTCGAAAATGAAAAGAGATATGAAAAAAATGTAAATGAACAGTTTTATTTCTCGCAAAAGGTAAACAAAAAGTAGGCATAATACTTTCTTAATATATTGAAAAATTAACAGAATTCAACATTCTGTTCATTTTTGAAAACTACCAAAAACTCGTGTTAGCATTTTTGTTTTTCACATGTTTGCACCCATTTACAGTGTGTTTCCCTTCTCATGGAAACACCCTCGTATCTTCCGTAACTTTTGACTTAGAACCATGAAATTGTCAGGATCGATAGATACACTACAAATGAACTCACTCCAAAAAAATTATCATTCTACGTGATATCAACTGCACGCCGTTTTTATGCAGTGAGTTCATTTATAGTATATCTATCGATCCTGGAAATTTCACGGTTCTTCGTCAAAAATAACGGAAGATACGAGGGTATTTCCATGAGAAGTGGAACACACTGTATATGGTTGCAAACATATAAAAAACAAAATTGCTAATACGACCAACCTCCGGAGAACATTTGACTTCGAGTAATTCTATGAAAAGTTCACACTTGGGCGAGAAGTTAATAACCTGGTTTTAGAAAAATCGCGTATTCTGCCTCATCCTGTGAGTATGCACACTATTCAAAGTCAATTAATATTTTGCACAGCATATTATACCCAAAAATCAAGAAAAATCAACTTACAGACATAATTTTGTAAAATAGACATTAGACATTTGCAACCCTCTTTTCTTTAAATTTAAATAAAAATGAGCAATGCAGACGGCAGCTCTTCGTCGGTAGGCACTATGGGTTCGTTTATACTTTATAACATAATTATATCATTGAACAGTAACAGAATGGTCACAAAAATAAGAGGGGGCGCCACAGCAACTTTTGATATGTCTATGTCAAAGAGTACTTACTTGGGAAGTTGTGCAACCGAATAAAGACAATTAGATGTTATACCCAAAACTATAAGAGACTTTACCATACGATGTTGTCAAGTTGAAAAGTGTTAATCAATAAATAAATAAAACATAAATAAACACACAAACATTTAATATGAATTAATCTTCACTGGTCAGAGTAACAGTTTCTCAAAAATAAGACTGATTCTAGTAATATTCAATATTTGGTATCTGTTGAATCTGAGGTTAAAATTGTAAGATTTAATTAGGAAATCAATTTTCCCAGCGCATAGTACTATGTGGTGGTTTACAGATTTGAACTTCAACCGGAGATAATATCAATATTGAATAATAATAAATAATTTAAAATTGAAATTGTAGGATTTCATCCAATATAAAAAAATTAGAAAGTGAAACCTGTTCCTCTGGTGACACCAACGTGAAGATTTCTGGACTGGATCCTAGGCCAACTAGGACTGGAGTGATGAAGGAATGGAGTCTACGAAGACTATCAATGAAGAAGGCCTCATCACATTTGACAGCAATTCAACAGTTCATCAAGCAAAACCAGGCATTCTATACTTCGGCACATCAGCTATACTGGAGCCATAATACCATAAATATCCAACAGAAGGACGTGGGGCTCAACCAAAGCTTGGGAGATACCCAACCAGGCAAGGAAACGTGACAAATTCCTCCGGGTACAACAACAACCCTATACATGTTTTTTAGTAAATAGCTGTTCTAAACAGTCGTTAGCATGGAAACGATGAAAATAAAAGTTGGAAAACTCACCTTCCGTGAAGGGTTTTATCTTATAAAAAAAAGTCGGCGTGGTACAAAGTTTTCAAACGCCAAATTGTTCCAAGAAAGGCATTTATCAAAAGCCAGGTCTTTGGAGTTGATAGTGAGATGAGTAGAATGGAATATCCACAAAGGATCACTTAACAAATTCAGGATTCGTCAGCCGAACAAAACCAGGAACCCCTGTATGGCTAGACACCTGTAGCTTCTACCAATTCTACTATCTGACCCTTCTCTCCGTCGGAAACGATATCCCTCTTGAAGATTTTTCCATCCAGACAGTTATGTTATCAACATTCAGATATTTCGATATTTGCATGTTCCATGCTTAACCGACCAATCTGACCAGCATAAAAATAATGGTGTGTTTGTTTGTCTCTGATCAGAAACCCCAAAAGCTAAGTTGGCTACACTGATATTTTAACATGACAGTTGACAGCTGACAGTTGAAATATCATCGGACAGCTGACAAATAGAAAATAAACGTAAACATGAAAACAATCAAAACATTTAGTTTATAATCACTTTAAACCCTAAAGATTAAAACAAAGACAATAATTCGAAGACACTCCTTATGAACCTTCTCAATAACCAGAACTCAGACATACATACGAAGCACTAGTTCGAAGACAACATTGGATGTCAAAGTGAGTAGGATATATTTTCATTCGAAGAAATTCCTTATTCACCTTTAATCATTTTTAGAACAACACTTGCAAAACGTAAAACAGATCACAATTTTCTAGTAAGCAGAAATACAAGCACTACTTGGAAAGCTAGACAGGACCACAACCTATGCAGTTTAAATGAGAACAATTCGAAAAGTAATGATTTATTCTGATGGTGCATCCAGAACATAATTATTCTCGTCGTAGTGACAACTTGTAAAATGTGAATTGATCATTAAATGTGGTTTTGAATGGAAATTACCATGGGTATGTTGATAATGTTTCTATGAATGACGTTAGATAACCAACTAGGAACATATACGTATGTTTTGTTAAGGCTCATTGAAAGTAGGTCACCACAGGGTGAAGTCTACATTGCTTTAAAGCTTTATAAAAAATTAACAAAATGAAGTAGCGAAAATTTACATGCTACACATTCAACCCAATTTTTTAGCTCACCCTGTATGACCAGAAAGAAAGTTCACTGAAGACAGTTGCTTGTATTGACCTCTAGAATGATATAATCAAAAATGAAGAGAATCTGTCTAGCCCCAGGAATACATGTATCCAGTGACATGTCCTTTCACATGATGACTTTTTTGATCACCTCTTGAAAGTCGACAAAAATTTTCATGAATTTTTTCCGTAATATCAATAGTCTGGGAAATATTTCATAAACAGGAAATATTTCAACCAAAACCTGTTGACAAATATTCCAATTTAAAATGAGTTAGGAACGCTTGCTAACCCTGAACTTTAAAAATATAACATGACACATACATCCTCTTATTTCTTCAATAATGACATCTATACAATAAGACATCCTCGTACCATCGACAGCCAAATTACCATCTGTCACTCATTTCGCCGTTCGTCATTAAATTATCGTGTCAATTAGTTGTGACAGGATATAATTCCGAGCAGCCCTATATGCACCCCATGCGGTGACATGACTAATTCAGCGTGACATCGTAAACCACAGTTTGTCACACGTAATCAATATGTATAACTAATTTGATACAAAGCACAAAATTAGCATGGATTGTTTTGGTAAACCCTTATCCCTGAGAGCTGCTGTTGTGTATAATTGTGTTCTGATAGTGCTTTCTTGTGGACAGTTCTGATTAATGTGTAATTGAAAGTTAATCAACCTGAAAATTTCTTACCTCGCTTTTTTATCCAATCAAAAAATTGGTTTTTGTTTAGCTGCCATGGCAACCCAAAAAATTTCAGGAAGTTTTTATCCTCCAGGGTACCCTGGACGAAATTATTAAGTAGAAATTGTTCTGTCAAATATTTGACATGTGGTAATTGACATTCTGTTTTTATGTACGAATGGAATTTTATTTTTCATATGAGAGAAGATAATCGCAATGAAATTATTAGTACTATTTCATCCTTGATGGACACACACAACCTGAAAACACACAACAATGTATTGAATGAAAACGACAAAACGTTGGATTTGGTTATGAGTAATTTTGAATTGAATGTACAGGAGGACTTATCACCGTTGGTAAAAAAAGATGGAAAACATCACCCCGCACTACTAGTGGAATTCAAAATAAAAAAAATTGAAAATAGGCAAATTGTAAATAACCTGAGAAACAAGTACAATTTCAAGAAGACTAACTTTGAGCAAATCTATGAGTTACTTAGAGAACATGATTGGTCGGCGCTTAATATATTTCATGATGTCAATGACTGTGTAGAATACTTTTATGCAGTCTTTCACAATATACTTGATATATCGGTACCGAAATTCCATGAAAACCCGAAGCATTGTAAAATATATCCGCCTTGGTTCACAGCGGAAATCAAAGCTGATATGAAAATTAAACAATACTACAGGGAGAGGAAAAAAATATCTCAGCATTACTTAGATAACTTCAAAAAAAGAAGAGCCTTATTAAAGATTAAACTTAAAGAAGCTCACGCAAATTATATCGAAAATATTCAAACCAACATTAAAAATGATAGCACACTCTTCTGGAACTACATAAAGAATAGACAGCAAAGAAATAACAATGAAAATGAGTTTATAATCAATGATCGGGAAACAACAGATAGCAAAATCATTTCAGAAGAATTTGCAGACTATTTCTGCTCTGTATATGATCACGACTCCACCTACAATTTGAATGAAATTAATAAAATCACTACTCAATGGAATACTACTTATAATTCACAAAATGTACATTTTGATACAATCTCCTATTGCGATATTGAGCAAGCGCTTGAATCCAACTGCTTTAAATCTAGGGCAGTATGGAACTGCAGAGACACCTTAAACCGACTGGCGCAACGCAACAACGTTACCCTAGTCTGGATACCAGGTCACACAGGCCTAGAAGGAAACGAAATAGCGGACGCCCTAGCAAAAGGGGGGGCCGAAACAACGTTCACTGGACCTGAACCGGTAATCGGTTTAGCATATAGCACTGCCAAGAATGTCATAACAGCTTTGGCAGACAATAAAAGACTCGAGAACTGGCGTAGTCTACCGGGCCTAGCCCATTCCAAAACATGTATTGCTTGTACAAGGAAAAAACAGGACTCTGACAAACTGCTAGAACTCAGCAGAGCGCATCTCAGAGTTATAGTAGGTTTGCTTACTGGCCACTGCAAACTCAAACATCACATGCATAAAATCGGACTTGCACAAGATGCAGAGTGCCGGCTATGCATGGAGGATGATGAAACGGCTGAACACATTCTGTGTACATGCCCTGCAGCGGCCAGAACCAGATTCTTAATATTTGGCGATACGACAGTACGCATTCCTCAATTTCGTCAAGAGATTGGATATACTGGGAGAAATATAACCATAGGGTGAGCCACAATAGGCCATTGGCCGCAGTGGAGGGCCTGATACGGGCCCACTCACGTTCAAACCTAACCTATTGAGCAAGCATTCCGAAAATTGAAACCAAAATGGTCATCTGGGCCTGACAATATCCCATGTTATATATTTAAAGCATGCAAAGATTTGCTGGCATATCCACTCTTGATTATACCGGGTGGCTACGGAAGTATTGCCTACGGAATATCTCAGTTATTGTATGAAGTAGGTTTGTGAAATTTGGTGCGTCGATATAATGACATAAGAGCTAGAATTTGAGCATATTGACATGTCGAAGTTAACTTCCGGTCTGACCGGAAGTAACATCAACTTTCTTATTTTAAATAGAAACCCTACTTTTTTTTCTTTTCGCTTTATTCAGCATTCAATTCCCCTTCTAATGACATATCACAAGTTGCTATCTAACCAGAAACTAGACCAGAAAAAAATTATTATTGAAATTCACCGAGTAGGCCGTGGAAGCAAAATGAAAGCCAAAAATTGAAAAGTTGGCTATGGAAACCATACGTCACTTGATAACAGTTGCTACTACTGTAATTCGTAATTGAAAATGCTACTTCTTTCATCCCATTTGAAAACGTACCCCTAGCGACTCTGACGGACAAATGCATCGTTACTTCACACAGTTCAAACTTTCACTGTTAGAGGGCTCTTAAAGGATGTGTAATCATGTGTAATATTTCTCTGAAACTGTCAAAATCACTCAATGTTCCAGAAACAACCACAAGGAGCACTAGTGTTTGGGGGAAGTTATTCGAATCAAGGTCAAATTTGGTTTGAATCGAAGAGCAATTTCAAATCTTAATATTTCGGAAACAAATGGATTTATGGAATTATTTTTACTACATGTGATTTATGAGACCCAAATCTATGCAGAAAACCCAAAAACCAAAATCATGCGTATTCCCTATTCTGACATGGTTTTCAAAAAGCTTATGTATTAAGATTTATGCAAATAAAAACCACACAATAAATTAACTAACGAACAAAGATAACTGTAATTGAGCTATCTCAACACAGATGACTTTTTTACCGGCAGTGGTGACACATAAACATAACCTAAAACGAACACGTGTGAGTGCCATTGTAGGTGAACAACAAACTGGTCAGTTTTCTTCTGAAGTAAGCACATATTTGTCCATCTTCATTGCATGCTAATTCATCAATTTGTACTACAAAATGAAAACCTTCAATTTGTATAGGTGTGGTAGGTGTTATATATCCAATTTATATTGAAATTTACATGATATCTTCAAAATAGGGTTAAATTTTCGGGTGTCTGATTTATGTACATGCAAATTATACAGTGTCCGAAATCAGACAAATTTGTCTGAATTATGGACAGGTTCGAAAAGAACAAAATATAGTGATGACTACTTCTATTCGGATATCAACGTATATTTTATCCTTTTCCACATCCAAATTTATTTGTTTGTGCCTTGGTCCTAAATCCGACAGGTGTGTCGAATTAATGTCCGCCTTGTGTCTGAATTAGAGCCGTAGGTATCCAATATATTCTCATATACTTTGATCATCAAGTACACCCACTCCTCAAATTTGTTTCTATATACAGTGTGTCCCACTTTGAGCAGCCACACCCTCATATTTCGTTGAGCATGAAATAATTCCAAATTTTCTTTGAGTCAAGTTGTAGTACTCGGAAATACCTACCTTTATGTTTACGTAACCTTTGTATATCCATTTTCCACGGCTAACTACGACCAAATGAAAAGTGAAAAATTGGGAAAAACATACTAGGCATTTTTTTTATCGCAAAAATAACACCAGATTCTGTTTCAGAACACCTTAAAACCCCCAAATCTCAATGCTTGAATCATTTGAATATACAGGGTCTCATCTGTAGCTGGTAGCATTATCAACTCTAATCCATAAATAATGCTTGGAAAAGTTCCAAAATGTCTTCTCTTGTCACAGAATTCCCAAAAATATTTAATTAATACTTGAAAAATAGCCAAATATCACTTTTCCAAGGCTAACTCTGATCAGAATGAATGATACCCTGTATATTCAAATGATTCAAAGAAAATTTCGAATTATTTCATGCTCAACGAAATATGAGGTTGTGGCTGCTCAAAGTGGGACACACTGTATATATATAATAGTTAAGTAAGTAGTTAAGTACGTTTCAATTATTCAAAATGGTGTTTTTTAAACAACTTTTATTTCTTTACAGTTACAGCATGTCTACCAAGAGATATTGCACATACTCAAAAGAAAATCTTCGTCAAGCATTAGATGCTGTAAAACAAGGGGTGCCTTTTGCAACTGCAGCCAAAGATTTTAATGTGCCCAGAACAACTTTAATCGGAAAAATTAAGGGTATTTATCCCGAAGACTGCAGAAGTGGTGCGTCAACAATTTTAACTTCAGATGAAGAAGATCTTCTGGAGCAATGGATAGTAAATATGGGTGCCAAAGGATTTCCTGTCACCAAGGACCAACCGATGAAAGGATTTCAGATCAGGAAAAAAACAATGTGTACAATATTGGGGACTTCGTGGTTGTTAATTTTGAAGATGAATTATATCCCGGTGAAATTACGGATATAAGGGACAAAACTGTTTTAGCAGTGGGAGAAAGCTGGAAATGGCCAAAACCTAAGGATGAGATTGAATATGAGTACCATGAAATAGTACAAAAAATTAAAATACCACGGGAAATGAATAAAAGAGGACTTTATGTAATTGATGAGTTGAAGGAGAATGAAGATGATCTTCACGATAGTGATGAACATGATAATATATATATATATATATATATATATATATATATATATATATATATATATATATATATATATATATGAAAATAGGAAATTCGTGACTGTATGTGAAATATTTGTTTTAGTTCCCAGTTACTCCTATACCTTACAAATTTGTGAATGTATTTCAGTTTTAGTTTCCTTAATATGTTTTGTACATTAATAAATATTTTTTTTGTAAATTTTGTCACTGTCACTGTCTGAAAAACGGTCATGACCATGTCTGAATTTTATAGGCAATATTCTGTATTCACTGTCGGATTTAGATTCAAATCACTATTACTATATTTTATTTATTTTTCCAGTTGCCTTACCGAATTTCGCTGAACTGAAAAAGAGAAATTGTTTCTAAAGAGACCAGACTATCCCAAGAACAGAAAAATATAAAGATGAAGTGAAATTTCGATATTTCGCACCCTAAAAACCGAAATATTATTCTTAGACGTCTGAATTTGGGACATTTACCTTACCTCTCGAACCAAACCTACCGTCCATGGGTCGTCATAGCGGGTGACTTTTCCAAAAGGAAATGTTTTACTTCCTGATACTTACTATGTACGTCAATACTACAAAAACGGTTGTGGCCATAGACATCCAATCAGTGGCGTTAAACAACAGAAATATGAAGTTGAGGAAAATGAAATCCATACCAGTAATAGTGTAGAAGAATAATGGCCAACCGAATATTATGCTTCCTTCTGCAACTGCTTTGTCAGCCAATTTGAGAAAGCTGGTAATCGCTTTGAACGATGTTTGGTTTTTGTCGTCAATTTCCACAAACTTCGTCAGTTTTTCAGTAACGAAGGCATACCTATCTTTCATCACCTTAGAATGTATCCTGATATATAAAAACAGTACTGTACTGTAAAAGTTATAGATGACTAGAGCACAGTACGAGTACCAGCCGTCATTTTCATCGTACACAGTGAGAATATACCATAGCATAAATATTGCCGTGATCAAAGAAATCTCAGCGCAGAGTTTGGACCTCTTTAGACTTGTCTGGTATCCTATCGATTCCAAAACTTGTTCCATCCTCATCAGATGATCGAAAAACAAAAACCAATTGTTTCTAGTTGTGAAATTGCAGCGTAAGATGTTACTACCCACAAACAGAAGCATTGACAGGTGCCAAATGTACTATAACAGGTCGTATACAAGTAATCCACTTGGTACTATTGACTGGATACTTCTAGAAGAATGTAGACAGTATAAAATCATCCAAAAAGCTGTGGTTAATATTGGCATATGCTTGCCATATTGCGTACTTATTGGATTAACAGCACAGTACTTTCCCAGTTCAAACATCGATCTCAGGACTTTGATGTCTTCTTGTTTTGACTGGAATAAAAATGCCTTCTTGTAGTTGGCCCAATCGGCATTTCTATGTCGAACCATTTTCTGCAGGTCTCTGCTGTGAAAATTGGTTTTGATTTGAAGGCTTGCGTGATAGTGTACGATTTAATTTTTGTTTAGTTTGTCGAAGATCAACCTACAAGTTGTAACACATACCGGGTGGCTACGGAAGCATTGCCTACGGAATATCTCAGTTACTGTATGAAGTAGGTTTGTGAAATTTCGAGCGTCGATATAATGACATAAGAGCTAGAATTTGAGCATATTGACATGTCGAAGTTAACTTCCGGTCTGACCGGAAGTAACATCAACTTTCTTATTTTAAATGGAAACTCTATTTTTTTTTCTTTTCGCTTTATTCAGCATTCAATTCCCTTTCTAATGACATATCACAAGTTGGTATCTAACCAGAAACTAGACCAGAAAAAAATTATTATTGAAATTCACCGAGTAGGCCGTGGAAGCAAAATGAAAGCCTAAAATTGAAAAGTTGGCTATGGAAACCATACGTCACTTGATAACAGTTGCTACTACTGTGATATTTTATTTTCATTCGTCGGCGTTATAAAAAGCCGCCAAAAAAAAATATTGGAAAAATTGGGAAAAAAACAATACTCTGTAGGTGCATAACTTAAATAGGAACATACAACTTTTTCTTGCCTGTACTATTCAGCATAACCATTCCTTTCTAATGATATAATAGAAAATAATTTTTTGAACTGAGATACCGAAAAATCCAATTATTATTCTTCAAATAACAAAACAGATTATCGCCATACGCAAAAATAAAATTAAAAATAATGTGGAATGATAAATTATATGCTGTAGGTTCTAGGTTAAATAGGAACATAAACGTACTTGGTCTGTGCCATCGTCCATAGATATTCTAATATCTACCTATGGACGATGTTGGTGCTATTCAGAATAATCATTCCATTGCAATAATCATTCGAACCAAAATATTAACAAGTAGGCTGATTAAGATGTATTTTGGAATAAAACAAAAAAGAATTGAGAGCTGTCACGAACGCTGCTATCCATATTATTTTGACGTTCGAAGAAGTGTTTTTGATTGGTTTGGAAATCGAAATCAGTTAGTGGAATATTCAAAAAATGCCCCGTTATTCACGAACCGAACAAATTGACATGCTTCTCATTTTTGGTGAATGTTTAAAAAATTCTTATGCCGCTGAACGATTGTATTTAGAGCGATATCCAGGGAGGCAGCAACCGTCAAGAAGGTATTTCCAGTGGCTTGAAGAAAAATTAAGAACTGAGCCTGATGTTCACGAAGACCAAGAAGCATTTGTTATTAATGAGGAAACTGAAATTAATGTTTTAGCTTTAGTACAATATGATAGCACAATTTCCTCAAGGCAGATTGGCGCCGAATTAGCTATAAGTAAGGACTCTGCTAGGAAAATTTTGAAAAAACATCGATTGGAATCCTTCAAGTATCAGTTGCATCAACATTTGTATGAAAATGACGGTGAAAGGCGCCTGGAATATTGTAATTGGTTTCTTCGACAAAATGCTGAGAATCACCTATTTAACTATTATATCTTGTTTACGGACGGTTCAAGATTTACCAACAATGGATTATTTAACAGGAATAATACAAGGTAGGTACTGTACTTTATTTGGATTATTGTCGATAGTCGAAGTGTAAAGTGCTAAAAGTGTGAACGGTCTTTTGTTCCAGGTACTGGGCGATAGCAAACGAGCACCGGTTTCGACAAGGCGGCTTCCAGGAGAGATTTAGTGTGAATGTTTGGGCAGGAATAGTTGGAACTCATATTGTTGGCCCCATTCTTTTTCAAGGCCAACTAACCGGAGAGAGATACTTTAATTATTTAACGAATGAAATTTCGGAATTCATTAACAACCTACCAGCGGAAATAACTGAGAGAATGTACTTCCAGCAAGATGGCGCCCCTCCGCATAATTCGAGAATAGCGAGAAATTATCTTCAAAATCGCTTTCAAGAGAGACTTATAACAACCCATGGTCCAGTCAGGTGGCCACCAAGGTCACCTGATCTAACTCCGTGCGACTTTTTTCTATGGGGACATCTTAAAAATAGGGTGTATTCCACACAGCCTACAACTCTACATGAGCTAGAAGTAAAAATTCGTAGAGCTTTCCAAGATATCACGCCCCAAATGTTGAGAAACGTTTTACATGAAAATATCACCAGAGTCAATAAATGTATTGACGCTGAGGGAATGCATTTCGAACATTTGTTTTGAATTTATTTTATCTTTAATCCTATCAATTTGAATTTTTTTTTTTCGATAAATCTGTTTTTTCGTTATTTGAAGAATAATAATTGGACTTATGGACCTACAGAGTATTGTTCTTTCCCAATTTTTCCAATATTTTTTTTGGCGGCTTTTTATAACGCCGACGAATGAAAATAAAATATCACAGTAGTAGCAACTGTTATCAAGTGACGTATGGTTTCCATAGCCAACTTTTCAATTTTTGGCTTTCATTTTGCTTCCACGGCCTACTCGGTGAATTTCAATAATAATTTTTTCTGATCTAGTTTCTGGTTAAATATCAACTTGTGATATGTCATTAGAAAGGGAATTGAATGCTGAATAAAGCGAAAAGAAAAAAAATAGGGTTTCTATTTAAAATAAGAAAGTTGATGTTACTTCCGGTCAGACCGGAAGTTAACTTCGACATGTCAATATGCTCAAATTCTAGCTCTTATGTCATTATATCGACGCTCCAAATTTCACAAACCTACTTCATACAATAACTGAGATATTCCGTAGGCAATACTTCCGTAGCCACCCGGTATATAACAAATCATTAAAAAATGGTACATTCCCAAAACAATTTAAACAAACTCGAATAACTCCAATATTCAAACAAGGTGAAAGAAATGAAATAAATAATTATCGACCAATTGCTGTACTCAACTGTATCGCAAAAGTTTTTTAATTCTTCATTCATGAGAAACTATATAATTGCATCAAATCATATATTGTTGATGAGCAACATGGGTTCAATAGAAAAAGGTCTATAGAGACCAATTTACTAACGTTTACTACTAAAATATTTGAAAGCATCGATACTAAAACACAAGTAGATTATATCTATACGGATTTTGCCAAAGCATTCGATAAAGTCAATCAGGACATATTGCTAGCTAAACTGAAATTCTACGGATTTAGTAATCATTTATTACAATTTTTTGCATCATATCTGAAGGAAATAACTCATCTACAAAGGTGAAGAATCTCAGTCATTTTTGGTAGGCTCGGGAGTACCACAAGGCTCGAACTTGGGGCCATTACTTTTTACAATGTTTATCAATGATCTCCCAGAAGCGGTCTCATCAGACTGTATACTATATGCAAATGATTTCAAAATGTACAAAAAAATTGAAGACCTTAATGATTATTTAGAACTCCAAAATGACATAGATGATATATCGACGTGGTCCGAGAAAAATAAACTCGCATTCAATTTATCTAAATGTAAAGTTATCACTTACAGTAAAAATGAAAATCGACATGATTTCATCTACACAATGCAAAACACAGTCCTTGAACGAATCGATGAAATATGTGATCTCGGTGTGATATTTCAAAGCGATCTGAAGTTTACTAGGCACATTCAAAACATCGCGAAGGAGGCTAACAAGCTGGTAGGTTTCTTGAAGCGTAGTACACAATCATTCACAGATACAAATACCATAAAACATCTATTTGTTACAATTGTGCGAAGCAAAATAGAATATGCAAGTATGATATGGGATCCTGGGCAAAAAAATATGAAACAAATGATAGAAACTACACAAAATAAATTTTTGAAATATCTTTATTACAAAAAATACAGAGTTTCTCCTGAATTAACATCATACAGTCCTATCAGAGAAGAATTCGGCCTAGAGACCCTTGAACGACGAAGAATCTTTATTGGCTTGATATTTTTGGGTAAATTGTTGAATAGTCATGTAGGCAGTATGTTACTACTCAATAGAGTATCTCTCTATGTACCGCCCCCAAGAATTCGACCACGACTAGCATCCTTTCATATAAATAAAAGTAACACCCCAATGAATAGAATATGCAGACAATACAATCAATACTCACATACAATAAGGTATGGCCTTTTTGATATTTCAACTTATAAACTCAAAATCATCTTGAAGAATATTATGAGTTCATGGAATTGATGGTGTCTGGTACGAGTCCCCTATATTCAGTTGTCTTAATATATGTGTATATTTTTTTTTACTGTTCAAGTCAAACCATAAAACTATATTTTGTTACTATTTATTACTATGTATTATTATTATTACTTACTCATTTCATGTTGTACTCTGAAATACTAACAAACATGTAATTGGGCTCTGCCTGTTTGTTTCTAATAAATAAATAAATAAATAATATTTCATATTCACTAGATATTTCGAATGTGTCTGAAAATATTTTGAGGACTCCTTGCATTTCAACAATGAATAAGTCCATCGATGAAAAAATTATATCAATCAGATGTCTACATGAATTTCATTTTTGAAACAATTTTATTCAACTTATCTTTTCGTGAAAAGTTGGTTGACATATTCAGACGCTTTCTTTGCACTACGCTGATTGATTCTGTTTTCTTCCACATGGCATTCTATATGGATTTATTTAAAGCGGTTCAGTGGTCTGTAATTTGGACCGTCTAGTAGATTTGTAAAGCGCTTTTATGCTTTATCCAGCGAAGCGCTTACCGCTTTTCACTGACACATATTTTCAACACACCGCCACAATATAAATGCGTATCTATAATTGTGACAACAAAAACCATTCATGGCCCACCGATGTTATCACTTCTTTTATCTAGAAAAATTTCCAAGTCAGATGATATTAGGATTAAATTAATATATTTTGATTTCTTACCTAACTCTTCAACTGACATTATTGTCAGAAAATGAACCGTTCCTGCTTTACGCATTTAGACTATAATAATATTGGGTGGTTTGATTAAAAAGAGTATCACCCAATGTATTCGTCAATTTGTCTGATCGAAATGCAGAATTTTCCAAATACTTTCACCTAGCAGTTGCTGTGTTTCTAAGCAATACAGTTTTCGGGACAGCAAGGAGAGCGTTTTTTTTTTGAAAATTCAACATTTTGTCGGGATTTTACTACTGAATATTAATCTGCATTGAATCAACGAGAATTGTTCCGGGCATTTTTTATTCGTGGAAGATACTAACTGGTCAGAGACCAAGCAGCTAAGGACACTGGATGTCTCTAGAGCTCGAATCACTTTCATTATTCAATGCTGGTTCGAAGCCGGTGTGTTACACTAGGACGTTTAGTCACAGAGGATAGTACCTACTGGGAGTACACCAACTGTTGCAGAATCAGTTGGTCGCCAAGAAGTCTTCCAGTCTAATATTCATCAGTTACTCTCTATATCGTTATTTTCTATGTTGAGCTATGTTACGCGCTGTGTTATGTTATAATTTTGTCTGCTTCTAGAAGAGTAACCTCTTTCCCAAGCTTATCGGTTATAATAATAATAATAATAATAATCTTTATTGGTTTCAAAGACCTACAAGGTATAAAACAAATCAACATTTAAATAAGTGAACAGATACATTTAATTACACAAAACAGTATAAGGAACAACGAGAGTCCACTATGAAGATAGGAACTCACCCATTGTATAAAACATGTTATTTAATAAGTACGTCTTTAGGGCTTTTCGGAATTTGAAGTAAGTCACTTCTTGTTTAATATTTGGATTTAGGTGATTGTATACCCTAATTCCATTAGGTATGGGCCCGTTAAGGCATATATTCAAATGATTTTGAGGTGAGGTGATGACTAAATCTTGTTGGATAGTTGTGTATATCGTTAAGACAAGGAATGCTGTTTCGGTTGTTATAAATGTAACAGGAAATTTCCAATATATATATATATATATATATATATATATATATATATATATATATATATATATGCAGAATAGTGGGAGTATCTTTAATTTGTCAAAAAGAGGTCTGCATGATTCTCTTTGCTTCTTGCTTAACATTGCTCGTATGCATTTTTTCTGAACCGTAAATAGTTTTTGTGCTGATGAAGACATGCCCCACAGCAAAATGCCATATGATAGTCGAGATTGTATTTCAGAAAAATAATAGTTTTTCTGAAGGCATCTTATTTGATACAGCTTACTGTTCAAATTTTTTGTTGTATCGCTTATGTGAGACTTCCAATCAAGTGTATCTAGTTATGCCTAGAAACTTAATAGTGTGGCATTTCTCTAAAGTCATTTCCCTTAGGTGAATTTCTATATTTTCAACCGTTCTCTGTTTAGTGTGGTATATAAGAAACTGTGTTTTGCTAGCATTGATATAGAGATTATTAATGGAGAACCATAAAATTAGTTTTTCAATGAGGTTATTGCATGCTTGTTGATTAAGGTTGGAGGAACCATTCGATACTAGTATAGAAAGGTCATCAGCATAAAGTGTTAATTTGAAAGGGGAGAGGTATTTTACGATATCCGCTATATAAATTGAGAGGTGGGTGTGC
This sequence comes from Chrysolina oricalcia, assembly GCA_944452925.2. Classification (NCBI taxonomy): domain Eukaryota; kingdom Metazoa; phylum Arthropoda; class Insecta; order Coleoptera; family Chrysomelidae; genus Chrysolina; species Chrysolina oricalcia. The sequence continues at coordinate 2,318,431 of OX101816.2, forward strand.
GAATAGTGGAGAGTTCAACAAAAAACAAAGAAGAAGCACACTTGGTACGTAAATACTATACTAACAACAATAATGGCATTATAACAAAATCAATACTGCGACCAACGCCGACACATTAATGTAAATTAACGTACAGAGGCATTTTATTACTGAAAATACTAATTTAGATGAGACCAAACCCAGGGTTGAAATATCCTCTTAGGCCATAGAACCATCGAACACTTGCTTAGAAATACCCAGTGACTTCCCATTTTGATTTTATTCTATAAAAAAAACTCTCAGAAATACATTTGTTACGAAAGATCCCTTTAAAATAAACCAGTGTATCAGATTACCTTTGAGTGTTTGAGGATGAACCAATATTTCCAAATGAGATATTTCAGCATAATAGGGCAATCTCTCTTGAATATTTATATAGTGTTGACATGTTTATTTTCTTGTAAGCAGCTCACATTTTAAAATCCTTATAGGCTACCCAAAAGTAATTTTCAGAGAGGGTGTAGCAGGTCAAACTAAACAAAACTTGAAGTCAACATGTAGTTTAGCAGTTGATCATTTTATTGTTTTGGTTAAATTATTAACATTCTAATAATACAACTCTGTTCAACTCAACATTCGAACCGGGTAATATCGTTAATCTTCATTCTTTAAATACAAAGTGGATATTCTCCACCTTTATCTAAAAACTTGATTCTTCTAATAAACTTTTAGTGTATTTATTTTTGTTCCGTATTAGTTTAAATTTCTACCGAAATATTGAAAGACGTGGCAACGTCGCTTTTTTTCGGGACGGCGTGTGTGTGGAAGACTAGAAGAGAGAATCTACGAAAATTAGGCAGTTGAACATAAATTCGGTTCGTGATAATTTTAAAATTGTTAAAAGCGAAATTCGGCATTTTCCTTGTCCTTTTTCACCATCCTAAAATTTCCTAGTGCCAGCACATGACTTCTGATGGATTCGGAGCCATTAGCAGTTTGGTAAGTTGTAAATTATTTAATCATTAACGAAAATATTTGCAACAATTTTATTGTATTTCAATTCTATTGAGTCTTTTGTCTTTTATCTTGTTCAATTATCATTAAATTATCTCGCCTCATTAATTTTTTTCCAAATTTAGTAATATTATCAGTCAAATTTAGTTTGAGAATATCCCTAACATCTCTGGTTGTTATTCCATATTGTTTTGTTCAATAGATTCAATAAGTGTTATCAATTCTGGCTTTTCATTCACAAAAATTCACATTCCGGATTACAAATTCTTTTTGAGTTTAGGGAAACTATTTTAATTAACAGAATTGAACATTCAGTGCTAAAGTAAAGTTCTCAGTCCAGCAGGAGAAGAGAAAGAACTAATAAAGCATCCGGGTGGAGAAAGGCACGAATCAACGGTTGAAAAAGTAAGGCGAGTTGAAAATCTTGAATTATGTGAAGTACCTATGATTCCTAGTTCATTGACAATTAGTACCCAACATTCTCAATCATTGTTATGCTAGGTCAAATCAGTTGTGATGAAACTTTATTTAGTCAAAAATTGTTTTTGTTTACCAAAAAGAGAAGGAACTATGAAAAAAATAAATACGTCGCTGTGATCGAGCCGCATACAGTAGGAAGAGATCTGTAGATGATTATGATGTATACAAACACGTAACCAGAGTGGTCTACCTCAAGTTTCAGTATGAAGTGATCAATCCCAGTGAACAACAACTGATTGGCATGAATGGTGCCTCCGACGGAGCTCTATAATTTCCATGCTTCATTAATAACTACCAATATGTAGTGAAGAACATTGAGATACTGATATGAGTATCGTAATGAGATACCTCTCCGCATTAGTTCGGTAAAGTTGAAAAATATTTTCAATTTTTAAACTTCAGTTCATTCAAACGTAAAGGAAACAAGAACTATTCCATTACAAATATAGACACAATAGTAATGATACTATAATTACTATAATTACAAGTAGATATAGAATTTCTAGGATGGATAGACGAACTAGGAATTAATCATTGCACAAAAAGAGTCATCCTACGTGATATAGACTGCACGCTAGCAGCGATGGAACCACCCATTTTTCCAGAAAGTGACATTAATGGGGGCACAATGGGCCCTAAATTTCTCCTTATTCGTGTTCAGGACCTTCAATTTACTACTAATGAACTTGTCTCCTGAAAAATGTTCAGTCCTCAAATATTCCAATTTGTTTCACTTCTCATGTAAAAGCACTCGTATCTTCCGTAATTTCCGACGTAGAAATTTTGTCATCGCTGCTTGTATAAAAAATTCGCCTCTGAAATCTTGATAATGAATTTTGAAGCACCCTATAAATCCAAGGAGTTTAAAACTTTCTTAGTCAATTGATAAATCTCCCAATATAATCTCATGAAATCAATATCCCATTCCAAATATTAGTCCGAACTTTCACCCAGTATGTAATTGAGCCTGAATTATGGCTTTGTTTGGAGAAACAGATTCACAAACAGCCAAGCAGAGATGCATTGTGGGTAAGACAGATAGTCGGACTCGCCAACATAAACATGTATGCGGTCTTTGGTTTCGATCTCGGGTATATTTGCTGGAAACGGCCGCGTACCGTTTCTGTATTTGACTGAATCTGAAAGTTTCAACAGAATAGCAGAATATAATTCCATTTTAAGGCACATTATAATGTTAATTAGTTTCATTGGAGGACTGATGTGTGATATCGTGTTTTGATATATTTTGAACTCGTGTATCTCTCCTGTTACCAGGTTTATTAGTGAAATAATTCTCGAGACAAAATATCCTTTAGGGAAACCTTTCCACACTCAACGCTTTGGTGATTTTTTTAAAATGTTATCTGCATCGATCACTCACCTATTCGAAAGAGACATTACCGCCGTAGCCCTCCAACTTCAAGTCAATAAGGAGCTTGCAACCCTATTTTCTAAAAAAATAAAAAGGAGCAATGCAGACCGCAGCTCTTGGTCAGCAGGAACTATGGGTTCGTTTATACTTTGAACAGAATTATATCATTGAACAGTAACAGAATGGTCACAAAAATAATTGGGGGCGCCACATTAACTTTTAATATGTCTAGGTCAACTTGGAAAGTTGAGCAACCGAATAATGACAGTTTAGATGTTATTCCCAAAACTATAAGAGTTAGGCAAAAATAGAACTTACAGATAAATATGAGAATGAAAAACTCTTTGATGGTACCTTCACTTTTCACCAAGTCCACAAGCTCGACCTAGTGACATATCTGAATATTATTAAGAGTAACTCTGCTGAATCAGATCTCATTTCACTCAGAATGTTTCGGTAGGTCAGTGTTTATTTGATTGAAAACCTCACATTCATAGTAAATACAGTACTGAGAGCTGCAGTAATTCCTGAAGTTTTGACAAGAGCAAACGTGAATGGACAAACATGGATTAGCTTCACTGGCTAAGAAACCCAGGTGTAACAGACAAAATTCAAATCGCTTGTAGGTACCAACATCTTGGACACAAATTTTGTTTGTACCATCATGAAATACTTCGGGTTGATTCATGTATTTGGTTTCATGAAATCTAAGTGGAAACCGGAGTCTATCCGTAATATGTCATTGGGTGTAGAGCTAGTCGACGGTTCTTGTCGATCTCTTTTTGCAGCTTTCATATGCGTGTAAGATTTTCGGCATTCTGAGTGCACGGTAATTGTTTCCAATTTTTTTAACAGAGTGCATATCCGTCATTCCTTTGCTAAGAAGCTTCTGTCAATTTCTCCAATCCTTGTCTTCCGTGTCAGGATTGTTTTTACAAATGCAAACTATCTACTGTAACAAAGAATTACGTCCAGAATAAACACTATGAATCGAAGTTGATGGAAAACAAAATTGTAATCTTCAATTTGAAACCCATAAACAAATGTTCACTAAAATATTATCATTCAATCAATTATGACAGTCATATTCTACATTATTATTGATTAATTTATTTATGGTATTTGTCTGTTTCTTTCAAACGGTTTAATAATTCACAAAATTTGAAATTAGGATACAAAAATGCAGGTTTACGCTTATTCTACTCCATAATTTCCGTCAAGTTTTTCATTCAAAATCTTCTTTATCTTTCTCTATTCCTCTTTCGCTTCCTTTCATTTCCTTCTATCTCCCTTGCCCTCTTGCATAAAGTTCGTTTATGCATTCTGAACTCGTGACACTTACTGTAAGATGTAATGAGTTTAAAATACACGAATTAAAAAGAAGTAAAAATACTCATTGTGTCAGCAATTTTCGATAATAATCGCTGCATCGATAGATCAAACCACTAAAACCACACAAATGTTCAAAATTATTCCGAAAATTTGACGATAGGACTACTTTGCTTTACGTCTGCGTATGACGGTGTTGTTGCTCAACGCTTCGTTAAAATTTGACTGTTTTCAATAGTTTAAACATTTGAGACATTCTTAATACTGTTTCGTTTGTAATATTTCCTACTCATTCTATTTGTGTAGTCTAAATTGCGAAAAAGGACACACATACAAAGTTTTTTCCGAAAAAACCGTTTTTCGAATTTTATTTGTTAAATAAAAAAAGTAGTAGGGAATTTTGTCCTTCCGAACGTTGATAGATAGTTTACGAGCACCATTCAAAAGGTTCGGAGGTTTCAAGAATTTTTCTGAAGTTTAATCCTTCATTGACTCCACTACACATAACATCCGAATCCTTTATCGCAATTCCCAAACTTTCAGTGACTACACGTTCCAATGAAATGCACGATAACGAAAAACAAACTTCAAAGCGCTCCTCTCAAACTCCACCCTAAATGGAAATGCCTCAGCTGGTAATTTGATCATCCAGGAAGTAATATATTTTCATTAAGAGCCATGTATGGTTCATAACGAATATTAAATTCCTGAATACACAAGGGAATGAGCATTGGACTGACAAATACTTCACATTTATAGCTAAAATAGAATTTGGTTTCAGTAGACTTTGTCTTCCGTGGAGTTTGTTGACATGGTTGGCTCACATTCAGAGAATATCGTGAGAACTGATTGAAAGTAAGTAGGCTTGAATTTCAGCAGACTGTGTGCCTCAGGAAACTTCTTCAATGCAGTGAGTTCCACAGCTTTGCCGTTTGTTAGAAGAACGAGCTCTGGGAGACAAATCTCTGGTATGGTGGTATGTCCTCAGAGTGACAACAAAGAGATGTGAAGACCTAGCTCGATAAGGACATTGATATTTTTGCTGATCATGAATCGTTAAAAAAAGAAAAATACCTTATATGAAACAAAACATCCTAATCATTATCCATTAGAAAATTCACCATGTGTATAATGGAGCATGATTTGACAACTTTCTAGGACATAGTATATTCTGATTTTATGACTAGTTTTATAAGACACCATGTTGTCGCACGCGTTGTTTGGAGTACGACGAGCGAAGAAAGGAGTGATCCAAGAGAACAAGTTCAACAATGTGTCTTATAAAACGTGTTTCATATAATATTTTTTCTAGTAACAGAACAGAATTAGCAGAATTGTACTGACTAAAAATTTTGAGTTACTTAATATACAGGGTGTCCGGTAAACCTTGTACAATATTGGAACCGGTGATAGACCAGGTCATGACTGTTCAGAATATCGGAATTTCACCTCAGTAAAAATATCACCGTTTTCGAGATAATGGGAATTTTAAGAATTTCTGGAAAATCGCTACCTAACCTTGGATTTTTGAGTACCATGTATACAAATTGGGACGAATCCCAATATCTTTGCTGCTGAAGATTACTGATGAGTGATGCTTCTAGACGTACAGAACAGTTTCTCAGAAAGTGAAAACATTTTTCAAGAAATGAGGGTAAAATGACAGATTTGAGTTTCATCAATTTTTTTTTTAAAAGTTTGACATTATTATCTGAAAGAAACATAACCAATTGGAAGTGGACCTTCATTTCAAAAGAATGCTCATTTTATCCAGACTCTACCATGATATAAAACAAACTATAATTATTTTTGGAAGAAGTGATTTCCATTGAATTAGGCATGGTTTTAATCTAGGCTTCCATCAACTTTTATTCAAGAAAAAAAGGAAACTACCCAAACACCAAAACTACGTCACAATAACACTCGACGCGCGTTTCGCCAACAAAGTTAGCATCTTCAGGAGCTAAAAGTGAGCTTTTGAGATTTTAAGATTGTGAGGTAGTTTTGGTGTTTGGGTATTTTATTTTTTTCTTGAATTGTATTCACACCAAAGGTTCCAAAATATTCATTTATTTGATCAACTTTTATACTTACGCCCAAAAATTATTTTATTTAGATTTTATCAAGATAAAATGTGGAAATAATCATTAATAATAAAGAATAGACTACTTGGTAGCATTAAATAGTATGTCAATAAAATTAACTTTTCATGTAATTAGGCCTAATAAAATTATGGAAATGAAATGTCGATTATCCGATATGGCACCGATTAATACGAATTCTTGTGATAAATGTCGCAATTGTCCAACATCCAGATTCCAACGAAGTTTCAGAGACCGACAGATATACAGGGTGTAACCAAGTAAGTGGAAACTTTTGTAGGAGACGAATCCTTGTCGAAAATTAAAAACTTGTGACTTCTGTCGTAGGTTTTTGAAATTATTCCGCTTGTTTTATTCAGTGATATTTATTTCTTTGTCATGCTGTAAATACGTTATACTCCCCGAGAATATGCGCATATGCACTACATTTATGGTGAATGTGGAGGTAGTGCTACTGCTGCAGCAGCGGTTTATGCAGAACTATATCCGATTGCACAATGCCGCTCATAGAATCGCATTTGAAAAGGTTCTTCTAGAAAATATGTCGTCTCTGCATACGAGTGGATGGAAAATAACATTTTTGTAATAATATTCAGTGCGATGTTGAATAATCGTTATTGTGGTTTATAGTGTATGTTGATTTAAAAAAAAAACGTTGAATTAGTATTTACTTCATTACATCTCATTGAATGCTTCTAAGCAATTGATTCGTGATTAACTATTTAATCATTTCATCTTGATAGGATAAAAATAAAAGACATTACTGACAAAGTCTAATGGAGTTGATTTTAGCTCAGAATTACATCACACTCTAATATTATCGAAATTCTACTCCTTCCAAAAATAATTATCGTATGTTTTATACCATAGTAGAGCCTGGACGAAATGGCAATCTTTCGTAATGAATATCCAGTTCCACTTGGTTATGTTTTTTCAAACAATAATTTCAAACTGTTGTTATAAAAATTGGTGAAACTCAAATCTGTCATTTTACCCTCATTTCTTGAAAAATTGTATTGTTTTCTGAAAAACTGTTTCGTACATCTGAAAGCATCACTCATCAGTAACCTTCAGCAGCAAAGATATTTGAATTCGTCCCAATTTGAACACATGGCATTCAAAAATCCAATGTGAGGTAGTGATTTTCCAGAAATTAAAAAAATGCTCATTATCTCGAAAACAGTGTGATTTTTACTAAGATAAAATTCCGATATTCTGAACAGTCATGACCTGGGATATCACCAATTTGAATATTGTACAAGGTTTACCGGACACCCTGTATATGTATACATTTATTTTTAGCCACTTTACAGCATTTCATATTCTCATATTTTATCTTTTAGTACTTGTATTTGGCACTTTTTGTAGTTTTTCAACGGAAAAAATTGGATTTAATATTAATAAATAATATCAGAAATATCGAGTTGGTAACACTGATAAAATATTTAAAATTTGAAGGAACCTGTCGGGTAATTTATTTATTTACAAAAATTATTTCAATTTTGAATGCAAATATCAGTAAATTACGTTTTTTAAAATGACTGATTGACTGATGAAGAAATCTGGAGTTCCACCCCTCCTGAATTGAGAGTAATTGCTTGAACGGTTGTGAATGATCTGTTGCTCAAAATAATCTCGTTCAGTTTACGAAAAGGAATTTCACAATTTCGAAGTATCCTATGCTTCACCAAACTCCCACTGCAGTCAAAATAACTTTCCAAACAATCAGACCACTGTGCTTATAAACGCCCGAGAAACCAGTCAAGTAACAATTAAAGTTTATAATAATTGCACCATCCAAGGCAACAAATAACACCACAACATTCAAAAGTCATTCTTCTTCTTTATTTAATATCTGAAAATCCCATCCCTCTTGTCTGACGTTCATCTGAATAGAAGCCATTTCGATAGGCGTTTGAGTTTCATAATGACTTCATTTTAGACTCCAAATAGAAAAACTAAAATATTACAATCATCAGGATAAAAACTTACTCATTCATTAATGGATTATATATAACTAGTTTAGTAGAATTTCTCACCGGTTTTGATATACCGAAAAACTGCAAAGATGTATACACAATTTTTTCTTAAAAAAAAGAATGCAATTTTTTGACAATGGGTGGATACCACAATTTTTCTTGTATTTGGAACTATGAGTGTCCAAAACTCCATTAAGAAAACAATTAAATTGAAAATTTTCATGAAAGACGAACGAAAAAAGGATAATTTTTGTTTTTGCAGTTGGCAAGACGAAACGGAAAGACAACCAAAACGAAATTTCAGAAGAATTTTCATTTTTTTGTTAAAGAAGACGCTCGTTTCTGATATTTTTGACTGCACCACTTTAACCATCAAGCAGATATACGTTTCACACTGAAATATTTTAATGTCATAGGTGATTGAGGAAGATTTTGTTCTAAAGCCCTTACAATACTCTTCACATTAGTACTTGAGTTGTTCAATTTTTCACTGTTTGTGTATTTCGGACTTCACTTTCCAGCTATTTCCTTGAAAACACATCGAGAAGTGACAAATCTGGCGACCGCTGACGCCGTTCAATGCGGTTTCAAATCCCAATGGAGTGAAGAGGGAAATGTTGGTATCAATACTGACATACCATCTGAGCAGAGGAGCCCCTTCTCGTGGAAATTTCAAATGGTATTAGGCGTACTGTTGAACAATTGCAATAATATCAGTAAGGCTTCCCAAGTCTCTTGAATTTTTTGTACTGAGTTCATATCTCAGTTCCTTCTGAGGGACGGTGAAACAAATGGATTGTTTATCTTAATAATAATAAAAATAATAATTTTATTCACAAAAAAGATTGGTACAGAGATGAATTTGACAAATACAACATGGTTGTGAATAAAGAATATACCACGAAGCGGTAGACACTGCTTGTTTGTGGACGTATTCAATAGTGGTTTATATAAAAAACTATGCTAGATTAAGTAACTCAATAATATATAAAATAAATTATTTAAGAAATAGCGATATGTACATTGATATAAGAATTTCAGGATATAAAAGTTGCTATTACAGTGAAGTGAAAGAAAATTAAAATTCTACACTATTCTTATGAGACTAATGTAGGGTCTACTAATATTGGTTGTAAAAATAACTTATGTGAATATCTCAAAGAGAGAGTTATAATAAAAATGAAACAATACAACATGAAAATCACACAAAAGTGCACAAAACTGCGTAGAATTAAGAAAAAAACTTGAAGATAACAAAATGTAAGATGTAAGGAGTGAAAATGTAAAATAAAAAAACAAGAAAAATATGTAAGGGTGAAGGACTATACAAATGTAAAAATGGTGGAGTGTTAAAAACGTTAGAATTCTTGATTGTCTAAAGGTAAAAAATGTGTTGTAGATGTAGATATGATGTTCACAAGTGAGAGTTTTTATTATAAAATGTAGAATATAAAGAAGTACCTATGATCAGTATAGAGATGTAGAGTTTGAATGTTGGAAAGTATAACAACAAGGTAGAATAATTATTGGAATATCCTTTTATTTATTTTATGTATCAATGAATTATTTCCCTAGGATTTTCGAGTACAATTTTTTTTTATTTTTGATTGGAATTTTTTCCTTTGTTTCTCGTTTTTCAGACTCTCTGGTAATGCATTGAAAACCTTTGGTCCTAAATAACTATAAGTACTCTGGCATATCGATTTGTGAACGAAAGGGATTTGGTAGAGGTTACGTCCTCTGGTATTCTGCTGATGATTTTTTCTAATCAATTCTCGTTTATTTATAAACTGATTTGTTGCTAGGCCCAAGAAGTATATTTGCTTTATGTCCATTATTTTGGTTTCTAGATAAAGAAATTCTGTGGGATAACGTGTTGGCTTTTTATATATTATTTTCATTATTCTTCTCTGAATAACTTCGATTTTTTCAAGTGAACATTCGTTCCTGCTCCCCAACCGATAATTCCATATTTCAAGTGTGGTTCGAAGAGCGTATAGTACAGCATTTTTAAATGGTTTCCTTCGAGTATTCCTGAAACTTGCTTCATCTTATACGCCACGCATCTTAGTTTCTTGAGGAGAAAGTTAATGTGTTGGTCCCATTTCAGGTGACTGTCTATTTTTATCCCTAAATATTTCCCTAAATATTTCATGGAGTTCGAGCAATTTATTTGAAAATTATCTTGTGGAGTTACTTATGACTGTTCATGTGAGTTTGTATCGGATTTGTCGAAAACACATGAGAATGCGATGTTATTGAATATATTATTTTGTTAATTATCATATCACCTTATGTTATTATTATGTATCATCGTTGTTTTTGAAACAATTGATTTATTCTATTTTTCCCCAGACCCATGCTTGAGGGCAACCTTTTATGGATTCACTATATTTATTTCCCTTCTTTTCTACCAATGCTATTGTAAAACGATGAGAAATAAATATTATTATTATTATTATATGAAATATTTTAAATTAGTGGATTGTAATTTGATGTAATATCGTATTTCTGATCGTCGAATTTTAGTTTTACTATTGCGTTTTTTAAATTCAAATACCATGACGTATTTCATTTCAAGTGCTATGAGCCAAATAATAGAAAAATGTATCCTCAATAAACTTTATCTATTCTTATCCTGATAAGTCGACAGAAAGTGCGGCTGCAGCGTTCCAGGAAATGTCTATATTGAAAAGAGAAAGTATGTTGCTGTACTTTTTTTTGATGTATCCAAAACTTTCGACTGTGCTAGGTATTCGTGAAAAATTCCTTTCATGGATTAAGTCCTACAAAAAATATAGGAAAATATTCGTTTATTGAATTGATACTAATCCAAAATTATTCGACGAAGATATTGGTGAACCTCAAGGATCGGGCTTGGGACCATCAATATTTCTACTGTATATCAATAATCTTCCAGGGTATATGGGACGTACGTCAATTATACTTTTTGATGATTCTTTAGTTTCTGCTGAAGCCGTCAGCTTTGAAGAATCAATAGTACTTTTAAGGCTCTGCTCCAGCTAAAAAAGTTTTGGATGTTAATAATCTTATCGATGTTTATCATGCGGTGGTGAACTGAGGTCTTTCTCCTTCTATGGGATGATGGAACAAATATGGTCAAAAACTCATATTCGACTCATATACAAGGTGGGTCACGGTCGATGGTACCTTAGACGTTTACGGAGAACGGGACATAGGATCATTCTGAAAATTTGGTTTCTCAAGTAGTTGCTTTTGGTCTATCGATATAAAATATTTTCAGCAATGCAGCGTTGCCGCTTATACCAGAAAGTAGCAGCTTCTTTGTTATTTCAAATGGGTCACCCTGTATATTACCGCATTTTTGAACTTGTCATTCCTTTCTGATAATTTCTGCCTCATACTCCCCTATATCTATCTCTAACGGTTTTTGAGATATTGGTTATTTTCCATATTTTTTACCCAAAACATAGCTCGAATTGAATGTTTATTTCTGCGGTATTTGGATTCTTCGGAAGTTGCAATTTTGTGTTTAGTTCATCAAGATCATGTACATTGATTCTGTATAGAGAAGTTTGTTCTGCATTATACAGGGTCGTTCAGAATTCATGATCTTACTGCTAGCTACGAAAAGGGTTGAAAGTGCGTTTTTTTAAATGAAATATCCTGAAAGATGACTAAATTCCCTTCGAATTGATATATCATGTTCCTATACCTAAATAGTCAGAATTCCGAGATAATAGTAATTTTCACTTGTAATCTCCCAAGTGCTTGAATTATTACCGGAAATTTTTCGAGTACATGAATTTTCTTTGAAAATTCATGTACGAGAAAAATTTACGGCAATTAATTCAAGCACGAGGGGATTCGGTAAAAAAATTTCACACGGAGAAATGAAAATCATCCAACAATTCATAAGAAATAACTAACGATGGTTTCACCTGAACTATTTATTACCACTGAAATATTGATATGTAAAATACTTAACAAAATTTTCATCAATAAATGTGTTTAAATTTGGAAAAATAAATAAAAAAGTTATGTTCTTATCGTGGATTGAACCATAATAAGTGGACATTTTTTTGTCAAACATTTGACATGTGACAAGTTGATATTTTGCTTTAATGTACAAATGGAGGTCTAGTTTTCATATGAAAGGAGATAATTATGTATTTACTAGATATTTGGAATGTGTCTGAAAATATTTTCTCCACGATTATTGCAGAAATTGTCAATTCTGAAATCATCTTTCAGATACACCATTCCCACCTGTCCCGTAGCTCAGCGGTAGTGTTGCGGCCGGTCTCACTAGGAGAGGACGTCAAGTGTGCTTCACGCCACCCTGTTGTTGCCAGCTCTGGTGACGTGCACGATGCCTTTTGACAGTGCCAAGGGTCCCCATATAGAGAGGGCGCTGGTCACTGCCTCCGCTGGTGCAAATGTGTGGTGGAAATGTCAACCTTTGGCAGAAATAATGGTGGTAACTGGAGTATTCTCGCCTCCTGCAAAGCTTATGCGCGTGTTGTCGTCCCATTCAATGTAAAAAGTTGAGGGTTGGTAGTTTGAGAGGACCATAATTTGGATGTTTCCCCGGAAAAGGCTAGAAGCAAAAAACCGGGTTGAAGTACTTGACGTTTTAGATTCTCAACTTGGATTCCCTTCGGAGCCGGTTCTGCCCAGCGCTCCTGGAAGATATCCAGCGACTTATATAACACCTCACCATGTTTGCGGGGTAGGTTGTCATGTACAGATCGACAAGCGTAAGGATGCCTCTGAGATGCGCAAATGATAGAAAGCGTGAGTAGATGTGCGACAAAGATCGACTACTGTTTAATAAGGCAGAGCGATTGAGCTCCTGCAACACTCCAGGGTTTTGTCTACTGCGCAACTAATTCTCGGAGGCATCCTTACGCTTGTCGATCAGTACTCTTAGCCTTGTCACATGTCAAATATTTGACAGAAAAATTTCCACTTATTATGGTTCAATCCACGATAAGAACATAACATTTTTAATTTTTTTGGTCCAAATTTAAACACATTTGTTGATGAAAATTTTGTTAAGTATTTTACATATCAATATTTCAGTGGTTATAAATAGTTCAGGTGGAATCATCGTTAGTAATTTCTTATGAATTGTTGGATGATTTTCATTTCATTCATTCATTCATTCATTTCAAAGAAAATTCATGTAATCGAAAAATTTCCGGCAATAATTCATGCACTTGGGAGATTACAAGTGAAAATTGCTATTATCTCGGAATTCTGGTATAGGAACATGATATATCAAATCGAAGGGAATTTAGTCATCTTTCAGGATATTTCATAATATACAGGATGTTCCATTTAAAAAAACACACTTTCAACCCTTTTCGGATCTAGCAGTGAGATCATGAATTTTGAACGACCCTGTATAACGCAGAACAAATTTCTCTATACAGAATCAACGTACATAATCTTGATGAACTAAATACAAAATTGCAGCTTCCTAAGAATCCAAATACCGCAGAAATAAACATTCAATAAATTGGATAAAAAATATGGAAAATAACTAATATCTCAAAAACTGTTAGAGATAGGTATAGGGGAGTATGAGGCGGAAATAATCAGAAAGGAATGACAAGTTCAAAAATGCTGTAATATACAGGGTGACCCATTTGAAATAACAAAGATGCTGCTACTTTCTGGTATAAGCGGCAACTACTTGAGAAACCAAATTTTCAGAATGATCCTATGTCCCGTTCTCCGTAAACGTCTAAGGTACCATCGACCGTGACCCACCCTGTATAGTCTAAGTTATATCATGTAGGCATATTTTTGAAAAATGTAAATGTCTAACAGTACCCTCTCTATACATTTACCATTGTTTCATGAATGTGAGAAACCATGAATATGATTTTGAAACAAATCATGATTCTCATACCTACCCTACAAGGAGAGGTAAATTAATGAGAGGGAAACAACATAGAAGTCAAATAATTGTAATGTTGCCTTTTGTTCTTCAGTTGCCTGCCTTCAGATATTGGGGAAATTTGAGCTCTCGTGGGTTTGAAAAATAAAGTCAAAGAATATTTGCTGAATGGCAGTTTTTATTCTGTGAAAGGATTTCTCCAGAGGAAAATGTATGTAAAGTTTTGTACCTTTTTTAATGTGAGAATTATTGTTCTCAACGTATAGTCATTTTTTAATACGTATATGTTTCATTCTGTATTTGTACGAATTCTTTATTCAATTTTTTGATGATTCCTATATCATTTTGTATGATCAATTCAAATAATAAAAATATTGTTATTATAATTTTCTTTCTGAACGACGAATGTGGAGATGAAACTGTTCAGCTATTTGATAAAAAACTCCACAATCGTTATGCCTATAGTATGTTCTAGAGTTGTAAAAAATATTCGAAAGACTGAATCTGTTACTATTAAAAAACGGAAAATTGAAAAGCGTCTTGCAAATTGAGGCAAATTGAGTTTCAGTTTCGGTGAATTTTTGTCTTACGTTAAGTATAAGGCAACTGGCAAGTGCATCTGACATCAATCCAACTTTCAATAGCACGCGTTCTGAGTACGTTCACTGTTAAAAATGTCAAAGTTTACAATGACTATTTCAAATTTGACATATTCTCATCAGTGTTGCCATATCTCAAAACTTAAGTAGCATTCCTCGTATCCAGAGTCAACAATTTCGGTATTTATTGCACCTTGCCAATAAAGAAAAATTATAAATAACCCATCATCAATTAGGACATCAAACTGAAGAAATCCACCAAATTAGAAGTCTTCTTGTTTTTTGTAAGTCAGAACGTACACATTGACTGGCCTTTACATTCCACTACAAGTATTATTCGAACCTTTCCAATCTTAATTTGCTCATTTCCCCAACCTGCATTACAAAAAGGACCCGTCAGCAGACATCACAAAATACAACAAAGAAAACATAAGAATAAGAATAATGCATACACTTGGTGAGTCTTGAAGTTCAATTTTCATTTGTGTAACATTTTTTTTATTGTTTGGAAAATGTCCATTCATTCCTCTAACTGAGCTGCCATTCCACTTCGTATGAAATGAAAATGAGGAAATTTCCAAGAGAATATTCACTTAACTATAACGAATTCCAAGGAAAACATTTGAAAGGATTCTCACGGCTATTAAGATTTTCTTCATTTACGTTCATAAATTCATGCTCAAAGAATTTTTAGACTAGAACAGATTTTGGTTTGTGAGAGAGAAAAAGTATTAGGTGGTATTGAATAGAGATTGGGATTCTCAATGCTGATGAATCAACTGGGAATTTTCAAGTGTAGGTGTCAACGTAGTTCGATTAATAGAAATAGACTTTAAAAATCGAAAATTTCCCAATCATTCCAAAAGTTTTCAAAGTTTGGTCAACTGAATGGTATATCGAGAAAGCAACAGATCTCAATTTGCAACCTGTTCCGAAGTCCGAAACAATGTCAAAATTGCAATTACCGTGAATTTTGCTGTATACTCGATGAAAAAATTCCAAAAGTTCGGCTAAGTGCAAACTAGTATCAAATATATTATTTTATATCACGAATCAAGTTAACAACCAATTCAGGGCGAAGATTAGCGCAGTGGTTAAGCGCTCGCCCGGTAACCGAGAGGTTGCAGCTTCGATTCCCAGACGGTGCGATCTTTTTCAATTTTCAGATGTGAGAGTCTGAATGATTGAGGCTCGTGTCGGCTGGAAATAATCCTCAACGATTCACTGTTGCGTTAAAAATTAACAGTGCCACACCTAAAGTGGCGTATGGAGTTAGTAACAAGGCCTATACAGAGCACATGGCTAATGACCTTAGTAGTCAATGCCAAAACACCAAGGAAAAAAACAATTTAAGTTTACGGAATTTTTTTTTATCAAAAACTGTTGTTTTTCTTTGATATACCATAAGGAATCATTCCAGAAGTTCCGCAAACTTGACAGATACATTTTTTTAAATAGGAGAATTTCATTGTATGAGTATGTTTTACAGGTGACGAATAATTCTCATGAAAACGCATCGAAACCAATTGAAAGAAATCTAGTTATCGTTGATGAGTCTCATTAAAAAATTGTTCGGTTGTCGGTTTGTAATGTCTGAAAATGAAATAGAAAAACTCCAGGCAATTATTAATGAATGAATGGTCAAAAGATGTTATTCAGAATCAATAACTCCAAAAAAAAATTTGAGGAGTTATACAAATATTTCTTCAAATACAAATATTTCTTCTTCCTGTAAACAGAGGTGAGGATACCAGTGTTTGTTCTTTTAGCTTTCACATCATCATGAGCTTGATTGTATCCCTCATATTATTGATTGCTGAGAAGAAGTCATCGAGGTGTTCATCTCCGTGGTTTCATATGATGAAAGTGTCGTCCACGTGTCTTAGCCATACTTCCACTCCATGTATATGTTGGCGATTACTGTAGAAAGAGAAGATCCCATCGGCAGTCCAACAACTTGGGAGAAGATACGGTCATTTTCTTGAAAGTACGAGTTATGAAGACAGCACTTCAGTATATTCAATATCACTTGTAAGGGGAGATTAGTCCTTTTATGAAGCTGGATGTCTTCCTCCAGTTTCCTCTTGATTATGGTCAATGATTCTTCTATGGGGACATTGGTATCAAGGCTCTCTACGTCAAAGCTGATGAAACATCTTTGATAATGTCTACAAAGTGTTTGGAATTCTTGTGGAAAGAACTGCTAGTAAGGGTTGTAATATTGGTAGAAGGTATTTCTCCAGGATATAGGCCGGTGAGTTGCGGAAGTTGATGATTGGTCTCAATGGCATGTCGGGTTTGTTAATTTTTGGAAGACCTTAGAGATGAGGTGGTTTACTGTAATGTGGTGTCGTCCGTTCCTTGTCAAAAATGAAAGTTTTGTACATCGTCAGTGTGCTGTAGATTTTCCTTTCTATCGAAGTTGTTGGATCCTTCTGTAGGAGTTTGTAGTTTCCTGTCTCGAGTACCGCTTTAACTCTTCATCATACGTCTGGGTGTCCATGATAACTGTGATTTTGATGGTGGAGTCCATTTGCAGAGTTTTTAGGGCCTTCGGTTCTTCAGTTATGATGTATTATCGAAGGATTCGCTCCTTCTCCGGAACTTCTCTTACTTTCCATCTAAATTATTCTGTCTGGATTATGTTACTCGTTGACTCTACAGAGCTCACGATCTCCAGGACGAGACCGCGCGTAATTACCACTTAATTACACCATACCGGCAGAACTATAAAAAATCGTGTACATTCTTAATTTGACAGTATTCACCTGATACCACTAGCAATCACCCCGGAGCTCCGAGTTCGAATCTCGTCTCCAACAATTTTTTTTTCAACCCAGCAGACGCATCACACTAGGGTCAGCCATCTCAGTTGAAAACGGCTTCTACTCTGGGAGGGTTTTTGTTTGAAAAGAAATTCGAAAGAAAACAGAATTTTGGTATATAAAAGATTTTGTTAAGATTTCCTTATAAGTAAAATCCCAGGGTGTTCAGACATAACTTATCTTTGAAAACTTAGGTTCTGAGTGGTGTCTCATATACTTTCAACACCTGCGTGCTTGTGGAGTTCGCTTTGTGACACATTGGCAGGTACCAGGTGAGAAAGTTAACTAAAAATAAGAGTTACTTAACTTAAATTTGTGTTGCTGATTTTTATGTATATTTTGTAGAATATCACTCTGAAGTAATTTGTGGAGCTTTAAAGCGTCTGACAAAAGTTCTGGTCCATGGAAAGTGTCTGACACTTTTGAAATTACTTTAGAATGATATTCTACAAAATACATATAAAAATCAGCAATACAAATTTAAATTAAGTAACTCTTATTTTTAGTTACCTTTCTCACCTGGTACCTGCCCAGGTGTCACAGAACGAACTCCACAAGCACGCAGGTATTAAAAGTACATGAGACACCACTCAGAACCTAAGTCTTCATCTTTTTGAAGATAAGTTTTGTCTGAAGGCCCTGGGATCTTACTTATAAGGAAATCTTAACAAAATCTTTATTTACTAAAATTCTGTTTTCAACTCAAATTTCTTTTTGAACAAAAATCCTCCAAGAATCGAAGCCGTTTCCAACTGAGATGGCTGATCCTTGTGTGATGCGTCTGCTGTTTTTTTTTTTAATTGTTGGAGACGAGATTTGAACTCGGAGCTCCGTGATGGTTGCTAGTGACTCTGTCCACGAACCCACCAGGAGTTACGGAAATATATCTGTAGACTGGCTATTCAACTAAGTGAGTAATTTTTTCACGTCCAGTTGTATGCATAAAAAGTCGCTCAAGGTACGACACTAATTGAGGCATTGCACCAATTGCACTAGAAAAATGATAAAGCTCAATACTGAAAAAATTGTTTCCTGGCCTGGCTCGCAATAGCCTATATTTCCTGCACACAACTGTACCTTGATTCTCTAATATCTGAAAAAATGGTCATCTGATCAAGCTAGCAGGTAGGCATGCGAGCATAGTACATACTAACACTACTCAATTGTACACATTTCGTTCGTTCAAAAATAAGTTACGTCTTGCGGCCCTGGGATTTTGGACTATGAAGACGATTGCAGATTCAAACAATTCAAACGTAGTGAAAAATTGAAATAAGTAGAAATCTTTCAACCATTGAGACGATGGAAGTCCGAAATGAAAGTTATCAAGTTACCACATCGTCTACAACGTTCGAACAAATCTATTGATGTTGATGCATGAATGTTCAATTATTCGTACCCAAAATCTCACTAGCTCCTCATCTATCTCCCTAGCTACATGAACTCCGGGCTTCCTAACTCACAATTTCACAGATAACATGCACGAGGTGTGTGTGAAGAATAGGTTATTTGTGGTTTATTTTCTGAATATTGTCGTTTTAGTTTGCTGTTGTCATCATAGCAGGTTTCTAAGTACCCAGTGTTTGGAGTTTACTCACATGCTCCAACTAAGTTCTGAAGTTTAGATAAATGCTGCATTATTTGAAGTTTCGTACTCGTTCATTTGGGAATCTTATTTTTCTCGTGTTAGTTCGTGAGCCAGTTCTGAATTCTGGAAGTTTGTTGTAAACTGTTGACTTGTTTTCTCTAATTTCATTGAATTTCAAGTGGAAAGTGAACTCACGAAATCATAAGAACTTTTTAGATAAAGATATTAGTATTGGTAAGTGGAACAGCACATGGTTGAGGGAAAAAGCAAACACTTGTGTCAACAAGTAGTTTGAACTCTGCCATTTGATCGAGCACAAAGGTTATATCTATAAAAACATGATATGAATAAAATCGACAAAGTCGAATTACCCTTTCTCACCAAGTGAAAAACATGAGGCAAACATCCGACAAAAAACAACTACTCACCTGGCTTATACCAGGACGGATAATGAACTACATCCAACAGATAGTTGATTTCATGAACATCCTGTTCACATTTTCTAAAAAATCAACAGGATAAAATACGTTGTGCATAATTTTTTTGGCAAGTCTAAAATTGCATTAATTCTTGTATTGGTTGGAGACATCATTTTTTATTTGAGATTCACAAAATTGAAATCCTTCCAAAGTGGACTTGATACAAGTAGAATACTTTTTAATCTCTGTGAACATGTTCATGTTCCATACGACCACAAAAAGCGATGTCATCTTTGTAAATTTCAGCCCCTGTAATATTGAAAATGATAGAAAATTCTCCTGAAATGCTTCAGGAGCTAGTTTCAAACCATATGGTATGCTCAAAAAATTGAGATATACCGTGAGGTGTTCCAAATGTAAAGAAGTACGAACTAGGTTTTTCTAAACAAATTTGGTAAAAACCCTGCTTGCATCTAAGGTGCTAAATATAAATTAACTGTTCAAAACGTCCGCCACTTGCAAGTCTTCACAGGAAACTGTCAAGTAGTTTCACTATTATTCCTCTGCCTTGATTTATTCCTAAATGAAATAATCCATTCTGCTAAGGTCTGGGAATCTAGCTGGCCATGACATTGTTCGACCACGACGAATAAAATGTGAACACCGTTGTGCATGAACCACATGTGATTTCGCATTGGAATAGTAACATCTTCCAGCTGAATTAGCGAATTATCTTCAAGAAACGAGGGATAAACATGCCCATGTGAAAAATTCCAGCCCACTTATTCATTAAACTACTCGTGGTGCTTATTATATGAATATCTGATACTGTTTTAGAAAAACTAGCTTTGTCCACGACAAATGAAGGGTTTTTAGAAACTTCTGCAAAAACAACTGGCAAAAATTCACGCGTGATGAAACGTCTCGAGGAAGAAGAGGCAGAACGCGTCGAATATGAAAGAAGTATAAAGAATAATTATGAAGAATTCTTCGTACTGGAACAAGAGCGATATCCAAATCATTGGAAACTTCCTGAATTCTGTATATGAAACAACTACTACTATTGTTATTATTCGTTTAGGTACATATGTTTTAACTCTATAATGATTGTTCATTATATTTCTTATAATATTATAATTTTATATTTTTAATATTTTTGACTGTATAAAATTACACTTACTTTGTCAATAAGATGTACTTCTTTGACAATAAAGCATGATTTGATTGATTGATTGATTGATTGTTAGAATTCTTTATGAAAATTTCAAATTTGCATAAAAAAATATCAATACGGTCTCTAGAATTTTCGCAAAAAAAAACACCGCCTGATGCAAAAAAAAATATATTACATAGAAAATAATTCTAAAAATCATATTTACTATACAAAGAAACAATGATGTATCATTATTTCGACTAAAACTTTTGCAGGGCATCTTAACAACACATTGCAGGGCATGCCACTGACAGAAAACAAAAACTAAGTTTTTCTTGGATAAAACGTATTTTTATGTGTAATTTGCATGACCAAAATTCACGAAAAAATATGAAGTGACTGTAGAGATATTATGAGAAAATTTATTTTTTTTGGTAACTTGCAACACCCTGTATCTCAGAAAGAAAGCGGTTGCAGGCAATTGTTCATATGAAGAAGATTCCTTTGAATTATCCGAAGATGATCGCCCTTCTCAATTATGGAACACTCTGTATAAAAGAGACCTTATTCATTATTTTAATAACAAAAAGTAGTTTATATTGAATTATTTATAACAAAATATTTGAATACATAATTAAACTACAAAATTAATTCATTAATATTATTTTTATTCATTTTCACAACTATTGAGAATCATTGAAAATATTTAGAAAATCATGATTCAGAGAGACTTGTCGGATTTTCTCAATTTTAAGCGGTTTAAGAATGCATAAGCCATAATGTTACATAGACCATTTTAAAGTAGACACTCCAACAATTAAAAAAATGATCACTTATGACCTTAAAATCACCTTCAAAATACACCAAGACAATTGTTCATGGAAGAATAAGGTATTTTTATCGAAAAATGTACATAAGTCGAAAACTAGTCGTCTTCTGTATTGCAATAGGATCATGCTCATTCGACACCATAAAAGTCATGTTTCAGCGAATTTTCATCTGAATCAAATCATTTATACGCAAAAAAATAACTAAATGACAAAAAATGGGTTTTCCGCCATTTTGACGATTAATTCGAGATTTTGTCAAAGAGTATAGTTAGCAAAAGTTTTCGATTTATTTGTTATCCACAACTTTTCCATTGAACATTTTTTGCTTGAAGGTCACGTTTTGCCGCAAATCGCAAAAAACGCATTCAACCCCTACTGCACCCCCATTTTACAATAATTTTGAGTGTTTTTGTGTTTAATTTTTTTTCTTTTAAGTTGGAACCTCAACAAAATTTTCCACCTGTTTCTTGCCTGTTACTTTCTTTCTGTTTCACAAAAATGATAGGTACCGGTCTAGAAGGTTAAAATATTTTTTGTTATTTTTATAAATTTTTTCAGAATAAGTTACAACACAGTAACACACGCAGTAACCTATCGGGGAAAACTTATTTCTGCGTACTTCTACATTTATTTTTATCAATATTTTTCAGGATACGTTACGTTACAACACAATAACATACGCAGTAACCATCGGGGAAAACTTATTTCTGCGCCCTTCTTCACTTATTTTTATTAATTTTTTTTAATAATACGTTACGTTACAATACAGTAACACACGCAGTTACCTATCGGGGAAAACTTATTTCTGCGCACTTCTACCCTTATCTGCTATATATTTTCATGAATTTCAGTCTGTGGTAAATTAAAATACCCACAAAACTATGTTAACGACCATTTTCAGATTTCTATAACGAATCTTAAAATTGAAATTGTTAATAAATACCGACTTTTGATTCATTTTACCTAAGAGAAAATGTTTGGAATGGAAGCAGAACAGTCAACGGTAGACTATTCGAGGCACTTGCAGACATTTTTCGTTTTTACGCATTTCTGTCGTCAAAAGCACTTAATTAAGAGGGAAGTTAAGTATGATTCCTCTTTCCCAGTTAGCGCTGATGAAGTTTCAAGTTAATCATCTTGAGAAGTAACTGAGGTGGAATGTTGTTGGACAGAATTTCATTCCATCCAATCTGGATTTGCAGAAGAATTTGATGGAGTGAAGGTTGTTATCCGAGGAGTGATTTCAATTATTCAGGTATTTCTAAGTGTATTACTCGAAAGACTGAATTATTTGAAGATTCTTGAATCAGCTACTAACAACATGCAGCAAAGGTAAATTGTGAAAATAAAACTATAAATCCAGATAGCAGGTGCATATTTTCAAACTAATGATATGCAGCTCAATAATTTCTTCTGGAATTCATCCGAACCGATCTGGAGACTATATAAGTTTGATCTTTTAGTAGAAGGATAAACAAGTTTTAACTTATTTATAACAAAAATTATGGGAGAGTCTGTTTAAAATTTGTTTTGTGTGAACGTATCCCAGGTAGCACATCATATCGGCTGAATCTTGGTTCCATATTGGGCCAATATAGATATATTGTAAATGAAAAATCAATATTGGTCCAATATGGGTGAATATTCAAAAAACAATATTATAATAATGATATTGGTGGAATATTGATTGAACCTGTTCTGAATGTAGATTGTCAGAAATAATATTGGGTTAATATTGGTTGAATAAATTCTACCAATATCGATAATACAATATTGGTTACATATTGTTTTCCACATCTAGAATAAATATTGCAATCCAAATATTCCAGTCATATCCATTATAGGGAAAAAAACTATATTGGATTCCCAAGTTTGATAGCATATTGGTTGAATATCATTTCCACTTTATTTGAAAAACTTATTGAAATAATTAAAAAATATTGAGTCAATATTGGTTGAATGATATTTACCAATATCGATAAAACAATATTGTCTTCACATCGTTTTCAACATCTAGAATAAATATTGCAATCCCAATATTCTCCTCATATCGATTCTAGGAATGAAAACTATATTGTATCTCCAAGTGTGATTACACATTGGGTCAATATTGGTTCAAAAATATTTATCGATATCGTTAAAACAATATTGTCTTCATATTGTTTCCTACATCTAGATTGAGATGAAATTTGAATATTGGCCAAATATTCAATGAAACATATTAAAATTATATCATGATTAAATCTGGATAAAAATACGCTAGGTGGCTCTACATATAGAACGTCTTCTAAAACCTACGAGAGTATATTAAATACTTCTCTTAACTTGTTTTCAAGACAGCTTACTCAGTGGTTATGGCGATCAAAAGGCAGACTCTGGTGTCACCTTCTTCAACTAAAAGACATTTAATAATTTACCAAGGTATATTGACATCCTCAAATATATCCAAATGATATTGTACCAATATCGATAAATATTTGAAGGCCATTATTGCTTCCAGAATATTTCACCAAAACTATTTTTGAAATATTTAAACAATATTCGACCAATATCGCAAAATGTTCACATTTTACTTCTCGACAATATAACTATCGAATATTGTGCCAATATCGTCAGAATATTGTATCAGCGATATTGTATCAATATCGCCAAATATTTTGAGGCCAATATTAGTACGAGAATATTTCGCCAATATTATTCAAGTAATATTGGACCAATATCGCCGAATGTTCACTTTTTTTTTCTCGCCAATATTGCATTTCAAATATTTCGCCAATATGTTCACGATATTGTACCAATATTTTACCAATATAGGTGTGCTACTTGGGATCTACCCTGCCATTGAAAACCCGTTATGTTCCTAATCTGACTATCTTCATTCAATATTCATGGAATTATTTGGACCACCAAGGTTAGGAGGGTGTATACAGGGTGTAACACAAGCAAGTACGTTAAAATGTTTGAATGACGTACTCCTATGACAATTAAATTTTTTAAAAAGTCTATGAAAACTTATGTCCAGAAATGCTTCGATTCGATACAGGTTTTCGAAATTGACTATTCTTGTTCGTTCATTAAAAATTACTTTCGCACGAAATTTGGTACCCGTGGTTTTTTTGAGGTGGTAAATCATAATTTATTAATAATTTTTATGTAGCCCCTAGTGGGCGAAAAATCGAAAAATAAATGTAGTAAAGTATTTGTTGTAAACTGTAAAACTGCAATACGAAATTTGAAAAATCAATTTTCGATTTTGAATGAAAAAAAATTAAAAACCCACCATATGAAAATAAATTATTGAAATGAATTACACCCTGCATATACATCGCTTTTTCGAGGGCCATCTACCGAATATGTTATAAACTCTTCTTTGTTATCTTGATAGTATTCGAATTTTTCGTAAACCGTATTTTTGGTATGAGGAGTATAGATAGCATATGGGGTATGGAATTCAGAAGTTTGCTGCTCATATTATTCAATAATGATTCGTGTAAAAAAGTTCGAAGTAACAAACTCATTTTTGCTGACGATCTTAAGCTCTCTACCAACGTAAATTTCACCACTGACACTATGAAACTCCAACGTCACGTTAACATACGAGGATTGCTATTTAAGTATGAGATATGGCAACATTGATGTGAATATGACCAATTTGACATTGTCGTTCTGAAGTTTGACATTTTTAATGATGAACGTACTCAGAACATGGTGTCATACGAGTGCCATTTGTGCTATTTACAGATACTTCTTGGTAAAAAAATGGTGGTTAGCCTGGCCCTATATATTGAAAAATAAATTCGAAATGAAGAAAAGTTTAGTTTCAAAAAGTGACAAGTGACACATGGTTGTATTCAGGATCTCATATGGAGACAAAATAAGTGAGAATATACCAGGTGTCTTCATTAAAAACGAAAAGTTTATGTAATTTCTGATGAAACCAGAAGTTGCAAGATGATGAGTCATTTTTCAAGAAACGCAGTTTTATGTCTTACACAGATCATTCAAATTTCATTTCATTATATTCAAAAACAAAAAAATATCTGCGTACACCTGGTATATGCAGAAATATTCATTTATTTATTTATTTATTTATTTATGAAGAAACATACAGGCTTTACCTAATTACATGTTTCTGTTTGATCTTAATAAATTCTTGTACTGAGAACAAACCAAAACAAAAAAATGCATACATCTATATAAACCGATATACAGATCCATAATTAGTTGAATATATATATATATATATATATATATATATATATATATATATATATATATACAGTGACCGGCAGAAAGTACGCATCATATGGGAATTTTTTTTATTAATAAATTTTGACAAATATTGATATTTGCAATCGCTTCTGCATCAAAAGAAACCCCAAAAGACGTTGTACAGTGCCGTTCGTCTTTTCGAGGTTGGCGGGAAATTTAAAAAATTTGAAAATTATTTCTCTAAACACGCTTGTTTGTGAAAATATCGAGAAATGTTAATGAGAAAAGTTGTTCAGATTGACATTTTATAGCTATGTACAAGTTTTGAAAAAGATCTGAGATAAAAAAATAAAAATCAATTTTTTGCCACAAAAAAAAATCTTTTTGGAAACATACATTTCTGACAAAGAAACTCATTAGTAAAGCCAACACTAATATTTCAAATAATGTTTTGTGAAGATTCGCAAGCTATTCCTATTTTATTCGGAGAAAATTTGAAATCTGTGATTTTGCAGTGTGATCAGCTGCTTCATAAGAAGTCACTGAAATATCTACAGGACATATTAAGAATTTCAAATTGAAATTGTGTAGATACTTGGTTCTTAATTAATAATAAAAAGTATCGGAATTATAATGTCCTGTAGATATTTCAGTGACTTCTTATGAAGCAGCTGATCACACTGCAAAATCACAGATTTCAAATTTTCTCCGAATAAAATAGGAATAGCTTGCGAATCTTCACAAAACATTATTTGAAATATTAGTGTTGGCTTTACTAATGAGTTTCTTCGTCAGAAATGTATGTTTCCAAAAAGATTTTTTTTTTGTGGCAAAAAATTGATTTTTATTTTTTTATCTCAGATCTTTTTCAAAACTTGTACATAGCTATAAAATGTCAATCTGAACAACTTTTCTCATTAACATTTCTCGATATTTTCACAAACAAGTGTGTTTTGAGAAATAATTTTCAATTTTTTTAAATTTCCCGCCAACCTCGAAAAGACGAACGGCACTGTACAACGTCTTTTGGGGTTTCTTTTGATGCAGAAGCGATTGCAAGTATCAATATTTGTCAAAATTTATTAATAAAAAAAATTCCCATATGATGCGTACTTTCTGCCGGTCACTATATATATATATATATATATATATATATATATATATATATATATATATATAAATATGCAAACAAAAATACCAAGAAAAACCTTCAAGAAAACCTACCAGGTATTTATATTTTCAAAATAAATTGTCGAGGCAACTCTTAAATTTACGCACAGAGACATCAAACACACCGAAACCTATCTTTTCATTGTATATATTAAAATAGGAACACAGATCGTTCAATGGTCCAAGAAGAGAATTTCTGAAAATTATATTGTTCGGACGCGTGCTCTGTAATGATACATATAGAGAAATGTGACTCAATAAATATTCAGAATCTATGTGGGAGTTGACTATTTTAAATAGAAACATTAAGTTACGACGGACCCTTCTATGTTTGAGGAGCGATAGTCCAAATTCAAGCCTCAATGGACTGTATGGGGCGAAACCAGGGTTAGTTCCATATTTTTTATAATAAAGGAATTTAATGATTTTATTTTCTGCACACCTGCAGATTTTTTCGTTTCCACTTTCTTTTGTGAGTTTCTGAAATCGTCCTCATTTATCGAATCAAAACATATCATTACCTAGAGGTTCAATATCAACTTTATATGGATTTTTCTTGGCTTTTCATTCATTCATTCATTTATTTATTAACTACATGCCAATTACAATGTAATGGATAAGTGTCGTCAATAGCTTCACATGACAGTGAATATTGAATAATTTAAGAAACAAAACACAAAATTAAAAACATTTTAAACATACCACAAATGAAAGATAAAATTTAGAGAGATTTACAGTAAGTAATAAATTCGCCGAGGTTATAAAAGCAGTTCGCTATTAAACAAGTCTTAAGTTTATGTTTGAAGTGTCTGGTAGACTGAATGGATTTGGTAGCATATTGTATAGTTGAATACCGGCTCCTTCCAGGGATTTCTTAAAGTAACTTTGGTTGTGTTTTCTACTATACATTTTATTGTTATTTCTTGTCGAGTATGAATGCACGTCACAATGTTTGGTATAGTTTGCAATATTTTGACGAATATACAGTATTATTTTGAAGATATAATATATACCGATTAAAGTAAGAATTTTTTTGGTTTTGAATGTATCTCTACAAGATGTCCCGTAATCTAGATCACACATAATTCGTAGAATTTTTTTCTGTATAACAAATACTTGGGCTTGACCCCACGATATTATATTATATGACATTATTGAATGAACGGCTGCAAAGTAGTAAGATTTAAGAGAAATTTCATTAAGATTTTTTTTCAAAGTCAGAATTGCAAAAAAGCATTTGTTCAGTCTGGAGCAGATATAGTTGATATAATTATTCCAGCTCATGTCGCTATCCACCTTTGTGCCTAAAAATTTTGTATTATTATCAATAGCTAACTAATTCTACGTTGTTCATTGTGAGATTCATTAACTCCTTTCCTTGATGAGGACCTGTAAATTGCATGCAAACAGTTTTTTCTAAATTGATTATAAGATGATTTCTATTGCACCAAGTAGACAATTGCTCTAAAACCACATTTGTTTTCATATTTAATTCATCTGAGGTTTTTGCCGACACAACGACGGTTGTATCATCAGCATACATGAACAATCTTCCCTCCGATATGTGAGAAGGAAGGTCATTCATGTACAGAAGGAACAGCAGTGGCCCCAGAATGCTCCCTTGAGGAGTTCCAAGATCAACATCAAATCTTTCAGAATAACTCTTCTCAACATTAACAATGAATTGCCTATTTTTTGTGTAGGATAAAATCCATTCGTTTATAGGTCCTCTTATTCCTAAATGATCAAGTTTTGTTGACAAAAATTCAGGATCAAGCGTATCGAAAGCACGAGACAAATCAATAAAAATGCCAATCACCAGCTCCCCAATATCTAACTTGTCGTAGATTACTTGAACTAGCTCATTTGATGCACTTTCAGTAGAGTATCCAACCCGAAAACCATGTTGGAAGGGGGTTATTATTTTGTATTCGTCAAGATATTTCATTAGGAGAGTATATACCGCTTTTTCAATAATTTTTGAAAACGGGCTCAAAATGGAAATGGCCCTGTAGTTCTCAACTTGCTGTGAATCGCCTTTTTTGAAAATAGGTACCGTTTTTGAAACTTTCATTTTTTCTGGAAACTTTCCTGACAGAACTGAGTGATTTATAATTCTTGTCATGAAGGGAGTTATCTCATTCACACAACTTTTAACAAGCTTTATTGGAATCTCGTCTAAACCACTGGAAGTTTTATTTCTCATACCTAGTATAATATTTTTAACTTCATACTCATCAAGAGCTTGAAAGAGAATACTTCCCGATAGCGTCAGCATCAGAGTGATCAGTACTCATTTGATCATTGTAATGGAACCCATCTGGTATGCTTTATTTTTTACCAACGAAAGTCCATAAAGCGCTTATATCAGAAGTTATATTATCTTCAGTTTTATTGATACTTTTTTTTCTAACCTCTTTAAATTCATCATTGTAAATTTCAGCAGTTTTCTTTCAATCCTGTGAATGAAAAAGTGCATATGCATCTGAAGACACAATCTGAATTGTGCTGAACACGGTAGTTATATTTTTGTTATTCCTGTTTCACTGGGATTTAATTTCCAACCTGCTGCAAAATGAAACAAAACGAAGCCATTTATAATAATGAATGAATCAACAATTTTGTGGTTATTGCGAAATGAATTTTGATTTATACTGAAATAACGCTTCCGTTCTTTTATGTCTATTGCATGTATTATTATCATGTACTCCAATAAAACGATAATTACATTTCAGTAGAGTACGTAATAGTCAATGAATTATTAATTCATTCATCATTCGAAATTGATTGGAACAGTCCATAGTTCAGGGCAAGAGGTAAGTTTGCTACAAACATCATTTGTTGTGCAGTACGAATCTCTAACTTGGAATAAATTCAGTAAATCAACGACAGATTTTTTGTTTGTTTCAAACTGGTTGACAATGTTTCACTTTGAGTAAGGTTATTCTAGACTTTCATTGTCTAAAAAATACAAAGAAAAATTCAAATATCTGCAATTTTTAATCACGACGTTTCAACTGTTAAAATCTACAGTAGTTATCAAGTGTATAATGCGACAATCTCAAGGATACTTGTTATGTATGCTATGGATAATTTTGTGTCATTAGCCTAGGGGTAATTTGCCGGTGTTCAGGTAAACTTGTTAATTACAGTGCCGGGCCCCTCCGGTACAGCATTATTAGTTCTTATCGCAATTTCAGTTGATCCATGCCACTAATTAAGGGTTTCCACACATTACGGATTTATATGCTAGCTTGACTGAAGACTTTGTTGTTCATAATGTATGCACTCTCTTTAAACTTCCTTCTATACCAGCCCTCTTCTTTATGGATGACTTCGGCTTCAGTCCATTTTATGTTGTGTTGGGTCGTCCAGACATGATCCGCTATCCCTGACATTGATGTTTCTCCTCGTTGAGTGTTTCTCTTGTGTTGAGCGAGTCTAACGCTGAGTGGTCTGTTAGTTTCTCCAAGATAAGCTTCACCGCATTCACAAGGAATGCGGTAGATGCAGTTTTTGGAGTCAATGTCAGCGTTACGTGGTCTCGTCTTTGTGAGATGGCTGCGGATAGTGTTAACTGACTTGAAACATCTCCGTATTTTGTATTTTGACCCAATTCACCTCATACTTTCCAATAGACCTCCAACATACGGGACTCACAGGGTGGCTTGTGTTGGCTCGTCTGGTTTCTTGTTCTTATCCCCCCTGCGGGCTAGAACCTCTTCTATATGTTTTTTGGGGTACCCATTTCGTGGCAGATCTTCCTTGATATTGTCCAATTCGATGGTAAGACTTTTATCTGTGTTACACAGGTTGTAGCACGGTCCACCAGCGATCGAACAACCCCTCTCTTTGTAGCACCATGATGGTTCGATTCGAAGTTCAGTTATTGTCTGGTGTGAGTCGGCTTTCTGTATACTGATGTTTGGCACTTATCATTGTTCTTTTGAACTTTCTCGTCTAGAAAAGGTAAACCGTCTGGGTGTCCTTTTCCATCGTGAAGTTTATGGACTTTCTGATGTTATTCAGATGTTCCAAAAAGACGTCAAGTTCCTCGTCTCCGTGGTTCCATACAACAAACGTGTCGTCAACATATCTCAACCACATCTGAGGTTTATTCTGGGCTGTCTCTGTAGCAAAAGTTTCAAACCATTCCATATAGATGTTTGCTACCAAGGGCGATAATGGGGATCCCATCGGTAGTCCGTCTTCTTGGGAGAAAAAGCGGTCTTTTTCTTGAAAGTAGCAATTTCGCAGGCAGCATTCTAGCAGGTCCATAATGCCACGTACTGGTAGGTTCGTCCTGGTCTTCAGCTCTGTGTCTTCTTACAGATTTTTCCGAATAATTTGTAAGGCCTCTTCTACCGGGACGTTAGTGTAGAGACTTTCCACGTCATAACTGACGAATTGGTTTTAGTTTTAGACAGTTTCTTTGTTGGTAATATTGATTGGTATTTTGAATTGCGCAGTTTTTGATCAATGGGGATGTATACAGCGTGTCTCAATAGACCAGGCAGCAGCCTCAAATGGAAAAATTGTGACTTGTTAATTTTTCTGAAACTTTGGTATGTTGTAGTATATGACCTTCTGAACAAGAGTGTACATGTTCCTTAGAGATAAAGGGTGTCGAAGTTGGAAACTGGCCATTTCTTTGAAGTAACATTGCTCGTAGGAAAACATCTTGAATGAAAGAGTTTCGAGCGACAAATATTGCCTACCCATAAGGCAATAAATTAAGATTGATTTTTAATAAAAAATATTGTTACATATAGGGTGAGTCAAGCATTATTTAGAACGAAATACTCATTCGACCCAATAAAATGAAGATATGATCAAACCAAGTAACACACTGAAATACCCATCGTTTGAATATGTCAAAATCGACAAATTGAAATTTTATACTGGGTGTGTCAAAACATCACATAAGCAATACAGAAAAACAGTTTCGGAAAAAAATTCATGCAGAAAAAATAAATAATCATCGTCATAGTGCCCCCCTTGAAGATGTCTAAATGAAAGTACTCCTCTAGCTCTGTTGAAGAAAATCCTCATGTCCCCAATGGGCAGATAGTTGGGAAACTCGAGATTGGCCAATCTTCATTGACGAGAATTCTTAAAACCCAAAAATTTCATTCTTATGAAATGACAATCTTCCAGGAACCTACCTAAGATGATCCGGATAGAAGACAAATTATGGACCTAGACCTAGATAGAAATATTGTAAAAATAAAAAATGTTCTGTTTTCTGACGAATCAACGCTTACGTTAACTGGTGAGATGAATCATCACAAATTTTCATGTAAATTTAATCATAAAAAAAATATCTACAATTGCAATTACATGTTATGGCTACTACGAGGGTTGTCTTCCATATTTCGGGATTGGACAACCCTAGTGTTGCAATCTGGCAGCTGGCAGCTTTATCGTTAAGTTTGGCATTCTTCAGGTTATGCGTACTAAGAACATTTTGACATACGAGCACCATTTGTGTTGTTTACAGTAACTTGAAAGATTCATCTCGGCCAAAAAATGGAATAAAATCGTGAACATTTTCGTGCGATTATTTTTTACAACTTTTGACGTGGATTAATTCAGCAAGTAGCATCAGCACTGGTTGCTGATGCATTTTTGAATTATTGAAATTTAACTAAATTGGAGTCGAAAAACTTAAGAAGGGTTGAAAGCGATACTTCACGGTTTTTCGAAAATTGCAACGAAAGTCGACCTCTTATTGAAAAAACTGAATGGCAAAGTTATTGATAATGAAAAGATCTAGAACTTTTGTAGGCATTATTTTCCCACCTCAAATTTCACGGGAAAATCGGAAAAGCCAATGTTTCAATTATTAATTTTTTTCTCTCTTAAAAACCTATTTTTTTCACGAAATTTGATGGAAATATAACTTACTATGTTTCAGGTGATCTGTAATTTTTTTGTAGCGGAACACTGATTTTTCCTTTATTTTCTCACGATTTGCAGCGGAAATTAACCTCCAACAAAAAAATTGAAGGAAAAAGTTGTTGGCAATAAAAAGATCTACAGCTTTTGTATCTAATATTTTTCCACATAACCTCAAATTTTCAAAGATCGGTGTTTCGACGAAATTTTGACGGTCAATTTGAGGTTATATCAAAAAGTGTTCAATGCAAAAGGTTTGATTATTTTATTATCCATTATCATTGATCATTTTCTGCTAAGTAGTCACGTTTTGCTGCGAATCGCAAAAAACCATTTTCAACCCCTAAACTGCATCCTAATTTCACCAATTTGAGTGTTTTCATGTTTAAATTTTTTTATTAGTCAAAGTTGAAACCTTTACAACATTCTCCACCTGGTTCTTGCCTCTTACTTTATTTCTTATTTTAGGCGTTTAAGATTCGTTTCGACACCAGCCTAACTAAGAGCCTTTCCGAGTACTTCAAAAAATATCTCAGTCAGAACACAAAAAGGTATATTTTCACAAAATTTTGCGACCAACATACAATTTTCATTAAAAAAAATTAAACTAAATTAAAAAGAGTTTTCTGATTTTCCGGAAAATTTGAGGTTATGTGGAAAATTCTTGGAAAAGAAAGTTGTAAATTTTTTCATGGTCAACAGCTTTTTTCTTCAACTTTTTTTGTAGGAGGTTAATTTTTACTGAGATACCATTTTTACCCCCAAAAGTTCACCTCTTTTCGCCCTTGTATCATAATCAAATCCGTATTTATATCCTTTTTTATTTTTTGTATTTAGGTAATATGAAATTTCTATTCTCGAAAGGTTTCGACTGTCAATTTCAATGATTTTGATAAATGAATATGAGCTTAGAACAAAAATTGAAAAAGTTGATTTTTGAAAATCTGTTTTTTAATTTTTTCGCGTTTCCTGAAAAAAAATCCATAGTAGTATTACTCCTTTATTACATAATCTAAAAGTAGACGCTTTAATGAAAAAAATGGCTTCTTGCGAGCTTGAAAAGACGAATATTACAGGTGAAACTTTTCAGTTGAAAACGAGTTCGTTTTTTCGGAATTTGTCGAAAAAAAAGGAAACATCTGTATTCCGCTACAAAAAAATCATAGCTCACTTAAAACACAACGAGTAATATTTCCACCTTAAAAAAATATTTTTTTTCGCGAGAAAAAAATTAAAAACTGAAAAATAGTTTTTTCCGATTTTCCCGGAAACTGTGATAAGGTGGAAAAATATTTGAAACAAAAGTTGTAGATCTCTGTATTTTCAACAACTTTTCTGTCAATTGTTTATCGATAGGTCAACTTTCTTTGTCGATTGCAAAAAAGCGTGAGAAATCACTTTCAACCCCTAAGAGTTCACCCCGTTCCACCATTCTCCATTTGTTCGAGTCCAATTTATTTTTCCCGTTATTCTAACAATAATTTGCTCCTCTTCTAGTAGGTCCATCAGCCAAAATACGGAAAAAAATATGTACAATCGCAATTACATGCTACGGTTACTACTCAGTAACTCCATTTCTGAGCAATCATTCTTCGTGAATAGTGCAGAATTTTAACTAGATTACCAGATCAATTTCAAATTCTTCATGCAGAAATAAAAAGCCTATTAAATTTTTAATGGTCAGTTAAGTTAATGCCGTTTTGCCTGACCTGCACTTATCGGGTTGTACAAATTGAAATAATTATAACGTATCCCATATAATTTCCAGGGTAATGGTCCGATATTAAAGTTAATTGATAACGGAATGACTTAGGAATATTAATCAGCTCTCGCTATAAATTGCATTATTCATCGATCGAGTTTGCCGTTCCGGGAAACGTGTTCGAGTTTGGAAAATCGAAAAACTTTTTTCAATTAGGGAGACATGTGATGGAACTGCGATGAATTCTGAAACAATAAAGATGAATTTAGACAGGAAAAACTGGGATTTTGGGCAAATATCGGTCGTTAATATATACTTAAAAAACTTAAAAAACTTTTAAAGGGAAAAGCTTTTATTCAAATGCACCAAATAGAAGACAATCAATTTTGAAGTGAATTAAACCCATCATTTTGTTACATCACAATATTTTAAATGATATGAAAGCTTGTCGCGAGAAGTATCTATCTATTTCAAAATGTACAGTACACACAGGAGATCTATATGCGATTTCAAAAGCTCTAGAGATCTCGGTGGAAGATAATTGTGTCATAGCAATTTGTACAGACTCATTATCTTCAATTCACTTCATGAAAAATATGTATACCAGTCATTCAATTGTACAAAATATTCATGAACCTTGTCATGAGTTAGCTGACACAGAGGTTTCTGTTACACTAATTTGAGATTACATGTAGGAATTCATAGAAACGAGAAAGCAGATCAATCAGTCAAAGAAGCTTCATCAGCTAACTTACCGATAGAAAACATACAATTTGGAAACCATCTCAAAAGAAAAATGGAACGGATCCTCTCGGAAAAATGGTGCAATCTCTCAATGCATTTGAAATAATAAAAAAAAAAAAAAAAATAGAAATTTATTTATACTGAGCAACAAACAGAATGATTTTCACTTACATGTTACACAGTTGTAAAGAATTTCCTAATACATAAAATTCATTGAACACAATGGTACATTTAAAAAATACAATAAAAATACAAAATGCAATACTAAAGATAGAGATAAGATAATATAGTTCAGAATACCATAAATCAGTTGAGAACAATAAAATTAAATATGCCAGAGAAGATTCAGGTACATTTGAGCATTCGAAGGAGGTGTCCCTCTGTAATATTGAATATATCTAGATCACAGTCTTTCACCATTTCGTTAACGGTCTCTAGACATTGTTGAAGAGGAGACAAACTGTTCGAGACACGAAATAGATTGTCTCTTCTTCTAAGTCTTATGTCAGGTACGATAAAATCAATAGTTTGGAGAATTTCAGGTGCTTTTCAATGTTCTAAGAACGTTAAAAACGAAAATTACTTTCGAGGACTCACGTCGATCTTTCAATGGTTGGACATTAAATTCTAATAGATGGCTAGAGTGAGATATAAATAAGGGCCAGACCTTGTGTTTCCTGAAGGAAAGAGTTCTCAGTAATCGTTTTTGGATTTTTTCTATCATATCGGAAAATAAAAAAGTCTTTGGATTCCAAATGTCACATCCATATTCTAGTTTAGATCGAACAATGGAATTGAAAAGTGTTGAACAAGTATCGTGACTGAATTCACGGATAGATCTCAAAACAAAGCTCAATTTCCTAGAACATTCAGACACTAAGTATTCAATATGCCTAGAGATCTTTCATCTCTTCGATTCTCTGCAGACTGGTGCCATTAATGTAATAGTCATCGACAGTGGGTGACCTCTTTCGTGTGAAACTCATTATTTTGCATTTAGCTTCGTTGAGAGATAAGTCAGATACTGAAAAGTAATTCGATAGATTATCGAGGTCATCTTGAAGCTTAACAGAGTCTTTCTCGCTTTTGATCCTTCTGAACAGCTTGAGACCATCGGCATATAGGAGAAATTGAGAATTCTCAATATGCGTCATTAACAAATAACACGAAGAGGAGAGGCCCCAAAATCGATCCTTGAGGAACGCCTTAGGTAGCGGTGAATTCGAAAGAAGATACATTGTTGAACCGTACAAATTGTATTCTGTTTGACAGATAGCAGTGCAAGAATTTTTACAGTACCAACAATATTATTCCTCCCACTTTTAAATTCAAAGCAGTTGATGATATTTTTGTATATAACAGTATTTGTAAAATTAACTCCAATGCAATGGGATGTGATGGGCTAAATGTTGAACTTATTAAACTTTGTTGTCCTCTTATCGTGCCATTTATCACACACATAATAAATTTCTGTCTTTCAAGTGGTGTTTTCCCTACTGTTTGGAAAAGGGCTATAGTCCAAGTTCTCCCTAAAAAACAAAATCCTTCAGAATACAGGGATCTTAGAGGTATAAGTATTCTACCTATGCTTTCCAAGATTCTAGAAAGATCCATTGAAGTACAGATGGGGCAACATTTAGCAGATCACTCACTATTGCCTGTTGTTCAATCTGGGTTCCGTAAAGGTTATAGTTGTACCACTGCTTTACTTAATATAGTCGACGACATCATTGCTTCAATTGATAAGGGCCAGTGTGCAATTTTGGTACTACTAGATTTCAGCAGAGCGTTTGACACCATTAATTTTAAATTACTGCTTAATATCTTACACTATATAGGTTTTTCGGAAACGGCTGTTGGCATTATACAAAATTACCTTGACAATCGTAAACAGTGTGTAAAAATTGATTCAAACCAGTCCGAGTATATGACACTAAACTCGGGGGTACCTCAAGGTTCAATCTTGGGACCCTTACTATTTTCTATATATACCATTAATTTAATAAAATCCTTAGAACAATGCAAGATTCATGTCTATGCAGATGATACCCAGATTTATCACAATTTTCCTCCGCAGTTTGCAAATAATGCATGTGAAATAATTAATAGGGAACTAGCCACGTTTATTAAAGTAGCTTCTGACCATTGTTTACTGATCAATTGTGCAAAATCTAAAGTAATTTTATTTGATTCTATATATAATCGGACTAGATTTCAGTTTCCTATTAATATAGAAGTAAATAACGAAGCGATCACTGTAGTTAAAGACACTAAAAACCTGGGTATCATCATAGACAGGGACTTGAGATTCGAAAAATATGTCAATCAATTGATCCATCGTGCATACAGTTCACTGAAATTGATTTATGGTAACAGGCATTTCTTTCCTCGAAAAATTAAAATAAAACTGTGTGAAGCATTAGTTTTATCGTATTTCAATTTCGGTGACTCCGTCTATGGTCCGAACTTAACAACTGCATACAAAAGTAAAATTCAAAAAGTGCAGAATTCCTGTCTAAGACTCATTTACGGTGTGAGAAGAGGTCAGAGAATATCACATAAATTAATCGAGACTGGATGGTTAAATATGGAAAATCGCAGAATTCATCATGCTGTCACTTTGTTTCACAAAATTATTTCATCTAAAATTCCTCCATATTTGTTCAACAAAATATCTTTCAGAACAGATATACATAACTTAAATCTACGATTCAAAGGATTATTATCCCCACCTAAATTCAAAACCGAAATGTTCAGACGATCTTACACGTACCAGATTTATCACTTGTATAACTCCGTTCCTGAAAGTTTAAAGAACTACGGCATTACTCGCTTTAGGTCTGAATATAAAAACAAACTATTCAAAACTCAAGTATAGATACTCCTTCTCCGCTGCCCAAATAAGTATTTATTATCGTCCCTATTCTCTCATTATCTATTTTTCAATCAGGTTACATACTAAAATGATTTTTCATTGACACACTTTATAAGCGTTAAGTGGAAGAACATTTTCGTAGAGAGGTGTTCATTGTTTCTCTGCAGAAAATGAACTTCGCCCTTTATTTTCAGAAATATATATTGTTATTTACATACAAAAAAAAATCATGTATGATAATTGAAAATAATAAAGACCTTTATTACTATTATTATTATTAAATCAAGAGTGTTGTTTGTGAAACCGAATGCTTTTAATTTCAAGATCAAAACCTCATGGTTAACTCTATCGAAGGCCCTGGACAAGTCAGTGTATATTACGTCTACTTGGCTGCTATTTTTCATACCATTCGTCACGAAATTACTAAATACGCACAAATTGGTAGTGGTAGATCTATTACGAATAAAACCATGCTGTTGGTCGATTATAACTGAGTCCACATGATTGTATACACGGTTGTATATTACCCGTTCAAATATCTTCGACGGAGCTGACAAGACTGTTATGGGCCTGTAGTTTCTTACATTGTTCTTATTGCCGCTTTTGTGTATGGGGGTGACTCTTCCAATTTTGAGGAGGCTTGGAAAACATTTTTTTCTTATGGAAAGATTGAAGATCAAGGTCAACGGTTGCTTCAACAAGTCACAGTAGGCCTTAAAGAAGTAGGCTGGAATGCCATCAATTCCAATGGCCGCTTTGGGTTTTAGTGTCTTGATAGCATTTTCAACCTCTTTTTCACTTATATCGCCAATTTCAAGGGTATCTAAGCCATATTCAGGAAAAGTTGTGGGATTTACCGGTGCATCGCTATTTGTGAAGGTTGATTTGAAAAAAGTTGCGAAACCATCTGCAATATCTCTGTCATTGATCAATTCATCATCATCATAAGTGAATACCCACAATGAACAGAAAAGATAAAACAGTCATCCACAGATTGAGAATCGGACACACGCGACTAACACATGAAAACCTAATGAGTGCTAATAATCCTCCAATCTGCCAACATTGCGATACTCACCTCTGTAACAAGTGCTGATTTGATAATCAAATAGAGCTTTATTACAACTGATTCGACCAAGCGGAGTCGTAAAAACATAATGATAATTGAGAATATTGGGATCTAATTTTCTAGCAACAAGGAATCATACCTCACAGCATTTAAGATTTTTAACTCACCTTACTTTTCCATCAGATGATCTCAACTTTCTATACTCGATGCTGGATTGAGAACTCGTTGCGGAAATAAAATAATTTTCTCTCAAATCAAAACTGGAATCTGAATTTTTGAGAATGGAAACTATAATTAAAAAACTCATTATTATTTGGGACATTTCTCAAATTATTTGATGAAGCAACTTCTGATTTTAATTGATAATATAATTTAAACCGGAAAAAAGTGAATGAGGCCAGACAATTTACTAATAATATAACAAGATAAAATGCAAAAGATTCGAAATAATTTAAATACAACAAATACTAGAGTTGATTAGGAGAATCAACTTTTTAGAGACAGGTGGAAAAGATCGACTTTATATAAATTCAAATAATTAAAATCAACGATAGTATCCAGATTGAATATTGTGTTGATCAGAGATGAATTATGAAAATAATACTTTAAGAAAACTAATAAAATAACTAAATACGCGACCACATGTTAACTTTAACGAGTGAAACGAAGAACTAACTTATTTTCGACCTTAATTTCAAAATTGCCTGCTTCGCCCTCCCTGATAACTCTGGGTGGTCTATGAAAATATAAGAATCTGGGCCTCTCACAAGAACATAAACATGAGGAGATGATTCGAATGTTTTTTTCTTTATTATTCTGAAATGTCCCATTTCGAAATATTGGTACGCACGGACACACATAAAAACAATCAATAACATCGTCTATTTTAAGAGGACCCTTGGTAACCATGTTTTTCTGAGAATATTTACTAGAATAACATAAGTTTTCGAGGGTTTGAGAGAACATTTCAGATGTTTGAACTCGGGTTCGGGTCTGATTGAAATTATTATTTCCGGTCATAAAATACGTTTGGTTACACAGTATGCACGCGTCAGAAGCCAACATAACCTGAAGGAAACGTTGAAGGAAGTACTCGACTCTACTAGTAAGTTCAGTTCACTGCTCAAATTTCTCAAGGACACTAAACTATACTACTCAATTTAAGTACCTACATTCTATGATTACTATTTTATTTTAGTAGTTAAACTGTATATCAATATGTACCTCCGAGCAATAAAAGATATAGAGAGTGCTTTCCTGTCTCTTTCTTGAAAGCAACATACCCGAAGTTGTTTATAAATATCTATGCTCGGATCATGTCAGAACATTATCGGATATTTCCGTTTCCACGCATTAATCAGGTTGGAATTCCGTATTGTTATTCACTCTTAAATTGGCGATCTAGTTTGTTTACATGCGTTGACAACTTATTTATCGTCTTGTCAGTTCAGTTTGGATTTGAGCCTATTTGTATAATTGTTTTAATTTTAAGTGGTAGAAGTGTTGTGTTGGATTGTTGAATTGTTATATGAGAGACCTTATCTCTTCGAAATGGCGATAACGTGTGAATTTTGTGGGCTAAAAAAGTTATCAAGCACTAAACAAAATTTCACAAGTAAGTATCAAATCAAACCATGGGCGTCGCAGCATGGCATATGTCATGTCTGATGGGCATACCCTACTTAGTTTTCAGTAGTATTATTAAAGTTGATTTTTACTGGTGTGAATCACTCACTTAGAAATCCTCAGTTATCTGTTCTAACCACTTTTGGCCTCACCATATTTTTCGGTCAGTTTGTAGAACTATAATTAGTTAATGAGCATTACCAGTCAAGGCATTTTATGATGAATCCTCATCTGATGCGATAAGGTAATATTTTTCAGTTTTCTTCAAAATATTTTTCTTACCAGTAAGAATTTGGGAGCAGGTTAAGGGTTTCCGGAGTGCAAAATTCGTAATGATTATCAAATCAAATGCTTCCAGCTCGTATCTGATTAATCATATTCATTCAATATTTCATGTTCATTGGACCAATATGAAGTTTTTTTCTCAAAACAACAGCAAACATGAAGTTTTCTAATAAATTCGTTCATTTAGTGGATTCCAACTCCTTCCAACGTTGAAAGATATTAAGAATGAAGCATCTTCGTCTTCTACGATGACAGCACCAGAATCATTATTCGAAATACAAAATTATCGTAGAACAAAATTATCGTAGACAGCGACAACAGTGAAGTCTTGTTCATATCCTCACGAATTTCGCAATTTTTCTGCGAATGAAATGGCTGCCAGTCATGCCGTACCAATCGTTCATGCTGCCATTTTATTCGCAGAAAAATTGCGAAATTTGTGAGGGTATGAACAAGACTTTAACACGTGAACGCGCAAGAACTGGCAACAACATTGTTATCGTTTTTTGAAATTGGTTGACAATGTTTCACTTTGAGTAAGGTAAGGTACTAACATTGTCTAAAAAAGAACAAAGAAATATTCAATTCTCTGCAATTTTATTCACGGCGTTTCAACTGTTAAAATCCCCAACCGTTATCCAGTGTATAATAACTTGATAACAACTTGCAATTAATTTCTATTGCCCCACAGCAATAAGCACTACCTTTTTACATTCAAAATTAACGGATGAAAGTCTATTTTTTTAATGATCCTAAAAGAATTGGTCTATGCTGTGTTGGTACACGTAGCGTGTTGACAATTCTCACATGTACAATAATGTACAATAAACAGTCACCTATTTTTGCACCTGTTGCATAAATAACTATTTGTCCACTACATATTCATCATAAATTCTCTTTATGAATGAGTTATTTATGCCACCATTTAGGAAATATTGCCATTTGTATGGTAGTAAGAGTTTAATCCAAAAAATCATTGTATTAACATAAGAACATGTTACTATTTTTTGACAACACTCGTAGAGTATACCCAAAGGCATAACCTGTGTGGGTACATGGCAGCTTTTATTTGCTGTGGCGCTCCAGGGCGACTTTGTTTTCATTGGAAGTGCATTCACTTTTCATCACTAGGGAGACCTTCAGCACTATTGCTGGTGGTTGGAGCGCATTCCAAGCTTTAGGGTTGCAGGTAAATAACGAACTTGCTTTCCAACCAGGCATGTGATCGTCTATCGTTGCCAATACATGTGATAACAAATTTGTCTGCACCGACCGTATCTAATTAATAATATATAAGAAAATATATTAGCACGCCACTGGTTCTAAGCTTAGCTCCAGTTTTCAAAACAATAACAAATATCCCCCTCCGGGCTCGGAGTTCCCACTCACCTACAAATCATAACAAAGGATAGCGGTATGCAGCTTTCACATCAATATGTGTTGTTTATATAGAAATGGCACCTCTAAATCTTTTATTGCTCGGAGATATGTGCCTAGTTTAATGTATTACCTGTGTCGATGACCAATGAGCAGTCGAGACACGTTCATTTAGAATTGAAAAACAAAGTTTTCTTTTTTTTAGTGCATTTAAACAAAAGCTTTTCCCTAAAAATATTTTTTTAGTTCATTCATTTATTAATTTTTTCGTTTTCTTTGGAT
Organism: Chrysolina oricalcia; assembly: GCA_944452925.2. Classification (NCBI taxonomy): domain Eukaryota; kingdom Metazoa; phylum Arthropoda; class Insecta; order Coleoptera; family Chrysomelidae; genus Chrysolina; species Chrysolina oricalcia. Next base: position 2,361,230 of record OX101816.2, read on the forward strand.
ATTTTTCTCAATCTGTTTATTTCAATGAATGCGTCACAGTTGCACGATCGTTTGCCTGTTAATTCACCGTTGAAAATTTTTCCGAATTTCTATGCGTTCGAGAGGGGAAGTGCAGGTCAATATTTTTGAAACCGTATTATTCAATGGTTAGATAATTTTCAACATTTTTACGGATTTTTTCAATTTCTATTTCACTAGTTTTGCTAATATTTGTTTCGTAACAGAAAAGGGAGGCAATTTCCCCAATTGATTTTTTTTTTCATCATTATTTTCCATGTCCGTAACTGTTGAAACATTTACCGAATTCCTTTGCGTTCTCTATCTAGCTTTTGAGAGGGGACAGGGTAGGGAGACGGTCAGATATTTTTCACTATTTTTATATTTTTATATTTGGAATGGGTTCCCTATCACCCTATGCATCGGCCGTCTTCGACAGCACGAAAGCCAGCCGAGGGACCAGTGTGTGTTCAAGAACAGACGGAAAAGCATATACAGGGTGTTCCAAATTAAGTCGGCACCATTGCCAACTCCGTTATTATTGATGCTACAAATTCGGTTAAACGGGCAAACTAGTAGCATTTTTAATGGCCTTCTCTATGCCGAAAACAAAACAAAATTGACAGTCGCGTTTTCAGAATATTTCATAAAATGATATTTTTTTCAATGGAACACCATAATACAAAGCTCATTTAACTTTTTTTCGAAAAGGTGAAAATAAGACAGTTTTTTTCAATAGGAAACATTCATATCAAACGGATTTGATAAAGCGCTCTAAAATATCGAGTAAATGTTCAAAAACACCGCCTTCTTGCTGAACACATATTTGGGCCCTTCTATTGACACTACGTATGGCATTCAACACAGCTCGGCCATCAATTCTATTAATTACAGTTTCAATATAATTTTTCAGTTCATCTACATTATTATGTTTTATTTTGTACATCTCATTTTTCAGAAATCCCCAAAAATAAAAATCTAGAGGTGTCATATCTGGTGAACGAGGGGGCCACTTAACAGAACCATCTTTAGCAATCCATCTGTTTCCAAAACAGCCTCGCAGCATTCTGTTTACGCCACTGACATTATGTGCTGGTGCTCCATCCTGCTGAAAATAGATCATCTGACGAGCCTCCAGATCAAGATCATCGAAAAACTCTTCCAACACTCTTGTTAATAAATTAATGTAACGGGGTCAGTTCAAAGAACTATGATAGAAAAATGGACCTATAATTCTGCCTTTAAATAAACCACACCAAACATTAATACTAAATCGTCTTTGCGGATTGTGGGGATGGACTAGAAATGGATTATGTCCACTCTAATAATGAAAATTCTTTCTTTTATACATTCCACGATTTGAAAAATTAGCCTCATCGCTCCATATAATATTTCTATAGAAGTTTGGATCTTGTCTGCATTTATTCATAAACCACCGACAAAACCCCAATCGTTTCTCAGGATAACCAGGTTCTAGTGTTTGCACTAGTCTTAACTTATAAGGAGAAATCTTATGTTTCTTCAGAATTCGTTGAATACCAGACAGTGGAACAGCTATTTCTCTAGATAAATATCTGATGGAATTATTTGGATATACTTCAAAGTAGGATAAAACGACAATTTCTGTATCTTCAGATATTACAAAACGTTTTTTAGTTCTCCTCTTCTCAAAAACTTTTTCGTTGTTCCTGAATCGACGATGAAGCACAGCAAAAAAACGCCGATTTGGTAATTCACGATCGGGGAATGAATTGCTGTAGTGTTGGAGTACTCTTACACTATTTTTCTGGCAAACCAAGTAGGATTCTAACATATCACGTTTTTCTTGATGGGAAAACGGCATTTCGAAAAAAATTCGAACAGTAGTTGACAGTTACAATAATTTATGACATTGTCATGATATACTTGAGAATATTTGACAAATAGTATTTCAACAAAGTTTCAAGGCAACTTGACTGCTCATAATAATTATGTTTTATCGAATCAAACACATTTTTTCCAACCACATTCATATGACCCTACAGTATTTTCTGTTCTGTACAGAAACGGCTTTAAAGTTATCATTGCAGCAGACATATTTTGATTCACAAAATGAATGCGGCTAGCGGAATGGCCCTAATATGGAAATTATCGTTTTGTACATTAATACCAAATAGCTCAGTGGTGTCAATTGAGTTCACATCCCGGCGCAATTTTTTCTTTTTAATGTCTTATTTTGCTATTAGTAACAAAACATTGTCATTCGTATAAGTACCAAATTGGGTGTTTGGACAATCATGAGGTTTTATTCGCCAAAACAAAGAAATTTTTTGTACTAGTGAAAGAAATACATTTTTCCACATAAGTCGCTCATTTTCCACTTCAGGAAGAAAGGTGATATAAGCTTTGTTGTTGAGAATGTTATAACGAATCGAAATGCATGAAAAAATAGCACGATACAAAGGGCTCTCAGCGGGGAGGATGAATGGTGCCGTTCGGTGAGACTCAGTGTAAACCCTGAAAAGGCTGAACTGGTTCTCTTTACCAGAAAACGCAAACCAGGGGACCTCCCAGATGTTCAACTTACTGGAAGGTCCCTGCAATATAAAAGCTCAGTCAAGTACCTTGGAGTCATCCTTGACTCCAAGCTAAACATATTGATCATAAGGTTCAGAAAGCCACAGCGGCTTTCTTGGCATGTAGAAGGGCATTTGGCAGTACGTGGGGGCTCGGCCCCAAGATTCTATATTGGATCTACACAACTCTCATACGCCCAATGATTACGTACGGAGCCATCGTGTGGTGGCAAGGTGCAACATCCGGCAAGTCGAGAACCCAATTAGATAGGGTACAAAGGCTTGCCTGCCTTGCGATAACAAGTGCAATGAGGACGGCACCTACCAGGCCGCTGGAGACGCTCGTAGGACTGCCCCCCTTATACCTTCTTATCGAACATGGGCACGCAAAGCCGCAGCTCGCCTAAGAAGTTCTAACCAATGGCGGAGCGAGGGAATGTATGGACATTCTCGATTATGGGATCAGACGGTAAGGGATTGACCCCTTCTTGAAATGCCGGGTGACAGTTCGTTACCTGCCATACGATTCAGTAAAAGGCCGCTGACAGTAATTCTCGAAAGGGAAGACTGGGAGCGAATCGGGCACCGCCTGCGTCCCACCAAGGGGATCATTTGGTACACAGATGGCTCCTGAATGGGTAAGTCAGCCGGCGCCGGGGTATACGGGCAGTCTCCGAAAGCGGAACTCTGTTACGCTCCAGGAACTTTTGCTACTGTATTTCACGCAGAAATGTTTGCCATACTCGCCTGTGTAAGAGAAAATCTCAACAGAGGCTACCGCGGCCAGCAAATCACGATATGCACCGACAACCAAGCGGCGATCAAGGCTCTCACATCATATAGAGTCACTTCGTTGCTGGTGTCTGAATGCATCGAAGATCTGCAAAGGCTATCTTCCGCCAATAAAGTAAAGCTACCTATCATAGGAGTTTCAAGATCATGGTGCGTCTCAACCATGAAGGAAATTCTGGAAGTAAAATTCCAGGATACATGGAAAGATAAACCAGGCATGAGGCAATCGAAACTCCACATCGGAGGCCCTTCTACCAGGAGGACCAAGACTCTGCTCACACTGAGTAGAAAGGAAATCAGATTAGTGACAGGGCTCCTGACGGGACACTGCCACCTCAACAGGCACCTCAACATTTTAGGTTTCACGGCTGATACCGAATGCAGGTGGTGCTTGGAGGATGAGGAGTCAGCCACTCACATCCTCACGGAATGCCTGGCAGTGGCAGCAATACGGGAAGCACACCTCGGGAGCATCGAACTGAACCCGGGAAGTGTCAGAAGGCTGGCCTCTTTCGCTCGCGAGATAGGCTACCTTCAAAACTGAACCATCTCCCAGCTGTATTGGGTGCATAACGGGACCGATTGAGAGGCCTACATGCTTATGGCTTCGTCCGCCCACATACCTTGTTCTATATATCTATCATATGCATGAAAAAATATAGGGTGTTCAGTTGAAAAAAATATCATTTTATGACATATTCTGAAAACGCGACTGTCAATTTTTTTTGTTTTCGGCATCTAGTTGCTAGTATGCTACTAGTTTGCCCATTTGATCGAATTCGTAGCATCAGTAATAACGGAGTTGGCAATGGTGCCGACTTAATTTGGAACACCCTGTATAAGAATTTTACAAATTTAAAATTATCATGATGAAACAAAATTCAAATGAAACGTTCTGTCCTTTTCTCAATTAAAAATACTTTCCTGTCTAGGAAGATGTAGTCATGTCTTTGATAAGATGTCTATTCTATGCTTTCCATTCTCAATTTACAAATTTCTCGTTCCATGATTGTGTGTCTATTTATGTCAATACTCCATTATAGTTCCATGCAAAAAAGTACCTAATTTCACTTGTCAACCTAAAATAAAATTTAAAATTTCTTTCTCTTCCATTGTGTCGTTAGAGCAGCATGAGTGTTTCTTAGTTTATAATTTTATCAATATAATTGTTTGTTTCCATTTCTAATTAATTGTGATGACTTTGTCTATTGAAATTTCACAAATTCTTCTCTTAATATGTTTTTCTACTATTTAGAGGAAAAACTGGTTCTTTATTACAGCGTTCTGTCATCATGACAAACATAAAAGTCAAATCAACGCCATATTTAGCCCATTTTCTATGAGATTGTATTACTTTTTGAACTTGTTGCATGAATTACTATAATATATGACTATATTTTTCATTGCACAACCTCGTGCCACTGGTTTCCACTGATTTGTCATTGTTCACTGTATTTTGATAACATTGTAATGATGACAATAAATATTGGAAAAAGTGTTATAAAAGTATACTTCCTGCATCCTGAGTACTCAGCACTTGCACCATCACAGAGCACACGGTAGCATATTTTTGTACACTTCAAAGTTTAAAATGTACATGTAAATATAGGAAGAAAAAGAGATTATGAAGTCATTTCAAAATGTATTATCATCCACTTCTTCCATAACTAATTTTATTTTTCAGGATAATATTTTTATGGCTTTCTCTACCTGTCAATGAAAATATTCCGCCGTTCGGATTCTCAGTCTATCCTGGAATAAGCGATGGAAGAAATACATATTTTTCAATTCCGTGAAATGAAATGTGTTTTCATAGACAGTCTGCGTTTAAATTATTCATGGGGGTTTTGTTCTCAAGACTGGTGGAATAACAGTGCTAGCGAAGGATGGGAAAATGAATTATTTATGGATATCCTGAAAATCAATAATTTCCATTGCGTATGTTTTAATCCGAATGTGGAATTGATATATCCTATGTTATGGAGTTGAATCGAATTAAACATAAATATTTTTTTTTTATATAATCAGTATCATACAGTAGCAAAGGAAATCCTATGTAAATGTTATGATGAATTTATTTCGTGGAAATTCAGGATGAGATATAGGGCGAAAAAAATAACTTTTGTCTAATTTAGACTTTTAGATTTTATTTATTTCGGCCGGTTTCAGTTTTTGCAGCATCCTTAAGTAATAATTGGAAAATTACTACACTCCACTCAAAAACGGAAATACCACGGTTACATCCACATCATCCTTCTTTATAGATCACATTTTCAACAAATCTGAATGTGAAGAATGCACAAATACCATCCCAAATATTATCAGAATAAATATTTAGTATTCTATTACCTCCACTTTCACAATAACTAAAAAAACAAAAAATATCAAAGACAACAGTTTAGCTCAGAAAACAAGCATTATGAGTCAAATGACCATGTTGAAATATGGAAATTAGAATGCAGTATTTAAATGTAATAATTGGTACTTTTTTATCATAAGCTAATGGTTATTTAAGTAACAGGGAATGTAAAGACGTGTTAACATTCGAGGTGAGCGAGTACGAGCCGAGGCAAAGCCGAGGCTTGTCGCTTGCCGAGGATGATAACAGTCGATACATTCCGTGTTACTTATTACGTTTTTCCCGCTGCTTGTTGACATTTATCAAAATTTGCCTGAATTGAAGTTTGTTTTCTTACCCTTCCTTCATGATTATTCGTTCGCTATTTCATTCTAAGTTGCTTGTGCGTGCAACTAAGTTACCGAATAAGCAGACAACAATAATATTCAAAAGGTCTCATAACCTAAAAATGTATATGAATGAAGCTGAAGGTATTACTTGTCAAAGTCAAAGTCATTATTACCCTAGGCATGTAAATGACACTATTAAGTTCCGTTGTCAAGATGAATTAGTAAACGAATGATATAGGCCATTTACCTGTTTTGTTGCTAAGCATGTATGGACTATTTACAGTGTCGGCAGCGGGAAAATGAATTTATTGATCGCTGCGACCACAATTTCAGAACAAAAAAATAAGCTTGAGAAAAAAACTTGGAAAATCTTGAGATTATTGGACGATAATTATTCATAGTAGTTGAACAGTTGTGTGCATAAAAAAGTCGTACATGGTACGGCACTAATTGAGGCATTGCACTAATTGCACTAAAAAATGTTAAAAAGCGCGTTACTGACAAATATTATTTGAATTTCGACTCTACTGTACGAATTTTTCATGCACATAACTGTACATGCCTTTTTAAAGATGAGAATAATTTTTTCAACTTCCTGATATTGGGGAATCTCACCATTCACAAAAGACGAAGTCGCTAATTGTAACAAAGGTTCAATAATATTTTCTTTACAAGACTTGATTATAAAAAGAGGAATTTTATCGTACCCAGAGGAATTCTTATTTTTCAGTTTATATTTTGAAATTAATATCAGTTTGAAACTGGTAAAATGTTCAAGAAATAAAAAGTACCCATTTATATCACTGGAAATGTTTTTCGCCATTTTGTTACAATTGTACTGGAGCAGTTCATGAACTTTTGTCTCTCTGTTTCAGGTAAGCAATCATGAGTTATCGGGGGTAGTTGGTAAGTATCCTTGCTTTTTAAAAACGCTAAAATTATTTATCCAGCACTTCTTACATGTATAACTTAGTGCTATATGAATTAGGATTAGCAACAATATTTCAGCATTAATGGAGTATTTATACGTCCAAAATAGTAACAATTGGTGAAATCTGTAACGGTTGCATTTACGCTTATGTAGATGTGGAATGTGTTTTCCAGACTTGCCTACCTTCAATGATAAATCCATTGTTTGGATTTTCTCAAACTAGTTTTTCATGAACCAAGATTTCGTTCACTTGTTTTTATGAGTGGATCTGACAGTATATGTTTAGAAGCTGCAGTCCATAAAGTTGGCTACAGATGAAAAAAACTTTGTTAGTGTTATTTCTGAAAAACTTTAATGAAGGTTCATTTCTGCAACTGAAGAATCCGACGTTTTATTATCTTATTATCTTCTTATCTTATAATCTTATAATCTTATAATCTTATTATCTTATTATCTTATTATCTTATTATCTTATTATCTTATTATCTTATTATCTTATTATCTTATTATCTTATTATCTTATTATCTTATTATCTTATTATCTTATTATCTTATTATCTTATTATCTTATTATTTTATTATCCTATTATCTTATTATCTTATCATCTTATTATCTCATTATCTTATTATCTTATTATCTTATTATCTTATTATTTTATTATCTTATCATCTCATTATCTTATCATCTCACTATCTTAAATCGATAAGGAAGTTGCAATTCCAGAACTCACACCCTTCTCTACTGGCTAGCCTGGGTAGAAATAGTAGCGCTTACTTCGTTACAGAGTTTCAGTCATGCATGCAGTTATTTCCCTGTGCAACTTTTGGATCATTCCACTAAAAAAAAGACACCAACCATCTCATGGAAGAAATTTAAGAAGATAGAAAAATCGCTCATATTCCAAATGTTATGAGCTCGGACGTTAAATTCCCGAAATTATTTAGTTTTATTCGGTACTACCCCAAGAACAACAGACAATAAAACCATATAATCTTTATGGTCGTTTCGGGAAAGCCATTCAGGGAGAAGCACCCTCTGTGTGCATTACTATTCATTGGCCTACGCAGCAATCACATAAATTTTGTAAAATTACTCTGGATATTGTTAAAATATACAGGATGGAATAAAGAAAGCGGCTGCAGATGTAACACACACGATACAAGTCCATGCGCCCGTTAAAAATAATGTGGAATCAATAACCAACCGTCTTCTTCTCTACGATATAAAAGTGCATGGTGCACCAAAGGCGTATAAAAGAGTGAACTTCTTCACGTTGATGTCCATGATTGTCTACGTATTGATTCACTCTACTACTCAGTTGAAACGATTATTAATGATCATTTTCTTTATGTAACTTTTAACCAATCAGAACGTTCAATTTAATTAGGTCATCTTGTACTTGTAAAAAGAATTGAGCTGGAAAAATCACATCGGCTATGTATGCAAGAGACTTTCCAGTGGGTACTATGCTATTCTCCAGTTGAAGAATGAACTTGATCGACCAACTCTTTTAAATGTTTACTACGCTCTCATTCACTCTCATTTGTCGTACAATATAATTCTGTGGGGGGGCGCCTCAGAAATCATTAGAGTATTTGTGGCTCAAAAAAGAGGAATGAGGGTTATATTCAACATGAAGAGATTAGATTCCTGCAGACCTCATTTTCGGGAAAACCATATTTTAACAGTACCCTATGTATATATTGTTATGAAACAACGTTGTATGTAAGAAATAGTAAGTTATTATTATTATTATCACTCTAAAGAAAGGCTAAATACTATACCTCAACTCCTAAAGAACATCATAACTGCATAGAATGTGAAAACACCCTCAAAATCCATCCAATGAGCCTTAATATTCTGTTTCCGAAGCTAGAAAGGTTGTTCCGAAACATCCTTCGTAGTAGAGTAAAAACCTACTGCTACCAGCCAACACCTACTGTAAAATGAATTCAAATTAAAATCTCACTTTAAACATGACTAAAGAGAACAATTTAGAACCATATTTCACAAGAAAAAGTTTAAAAAGTCAACAAAAATTAACAATATAACCTCAAATTTAATGATTATAAAATAAATACCAGACAGTAAAATGTGACAGAATCTTGGAAAGAAACCTCAAAGAATCCAAAATAAGGCAGCAGATAAAAAGATTTAGAAAAAATTTCATTGTAAATAATTAATAATTTAAGTTGTAAAAATTAGAATAAAAGTAGGCTAAGGTTTTTCAAAAAGACACAAAGTGAGAATTCATGAACGAAAAGTGAAACTAGTGCTGTGAAATCGGGAAAAAAAAGTGAAAAGGAGTTTCTATGGTAACGAGGAAGATTATTATTGATGGGGGAAGCCGAAAAAACGACCAAGAGAGTAGAATGTTGAAAATTTTCTGAAAATAAAAAATCAAAATTTGACCAGAAAAACTTCAAATACCCAGACAAGTTGCAGTCAACTTTGAGTATAAAGCATATACTGTACTATCAACAAGAACCTACCTCCAGAGAAACTTCCAGATTGAAGAAAACAGCTAGGCAGATCTTGAAGAAAAGCTTTGAGTCCAAAAGTTTTTTCAAAGGTATTTATCAGTTTCAACACTTGTTCCTGGCATATCGTCGAATTTTCACATATCAAGAGAGAATAACATCACTTTTGGCATTCATTTGCTAGAACTATTTAAAAAAAAAAAACTTTCTAATTTCGTGCACTACGGTGATATAGAACTGAACTTTACATTCTTATTAATAACTCACTTATTTTCATTTCATTTATTGGACGATTGGTTATAATCATTAATACAAAGTAATAAATTTCAAACATAACCTTCAACTGAACGACAACAAGTTCTCAGTCGAGCAGCGCGTAGAAAGAATCGTTTCATCATTCGATACTCGATCGCAGAATATTTGGTGGTGACTAAACAACCACAGGAACTTGTTGGCGATTCAATTTTTGTACAAAAGGAAACAAGAAGGGTTATATATAGGCTAAGGTATCTCGCAGGAAAGTAAAATAAGTATTCTAGATTGAAAATCAAAACATTTTGCTGAATTTAATTGAATAAAAACGCTTATATTTTGAATTCTGAGTTAAACATTTATTATTTTGGTACAACTGTCACAAATATCTCACATTTTCACATTGGAAGCCCTTTCCAAGAAACCAACCCTGATGAGAAGAGACTGCATGTTTCTTATTGGCACCAACTGAGCTGAGAGAGTTTCTGCAACAGAATAAAGGTAAAGGTATAAAGAGGAAAGGTACAACAGTAAGTATCTAGCCTGGGCATTCATTTGAGCAATAAAAATATTTATCTGAGTATTATTATTACCATCTGACTTATATTTCCTACATACAACAAATTTATCACCTTTGAAATCGATTATTACAATTTTGTCACTTCAATATAGGGGCAAAATAACAGTACATCTTAATACTACTTTATAACAATATATACGGTTGCATTTGCCATATTAAACGCAATTTGAGAGATTCAGCGATACATCGATATCCAACCAGATACGGTGATTCAATTAGAATCGAAAAACACTCCACAAGTTTATATGAAAAAACCCCTTCCCTGGCAGGAGCAAAATTTTTCAACCACCTACCTTCTGACATTAAAGATACCCAGCCTTTAAAGTTATTCAAAAAAAACTCAGGTTATTTTTAACGAACAATTGTTTTTATTCCACTACTGAATACCTCAATTTCAGGTGAACTAAAAATTGCAGATATCATTTTACTCGTGTGTGCTTGGATTTTTGTATTTTTAACCTCTATTTATATTTTAATGTGTACTCCTAAGTCGCTAAGATTTACTGTTATATTTATAGATTTTATTTACCTATGTGTATAATTTGTTTGTATGTGTATGGGTATATGTATATATGTGTTTGTATGTGTGTGTATATGTGTATATGTATATATATATATATATATATATATATAATATATATATATATATATATATATATATATATATATATATATATGGTTCACTATCATTGAACCTCCGAACAATTTAATTGGATATATTGTAAATTTATTTGTATAGTTCTATCATTTGTATAGTTCTGTCTGACCATTGTGACCTATCCTATATCATGTATTTGATCATAAAGGACGAATAAGTATTCTATTCTATTTTGATTATTTTTCCACATTTGTAAATCTGAAATTCTGGTGGTTTCAACTAATAGCAATGCATCATTCCAGCAAATTATTCGGTATTTCCCCCGATAATTTCACTCGCCGTATGAAACCCTGCTTTCCTGCAATATTAGGACCAATAAGGGACGTATGCCTCGATAATACGCAGTTCCTAGCTTTCGAGCAAGTAATACCACTATGTCATGGCAACCACGCATCCAAACAACGGAGAAATTAATATCATCTTGCTACTAATAATAATAATAATAATAATAATAATAATAATAATAATAATAATAATAATAATAATAATAATAATAATAATAATAATAGGGCGGGGATTAGCGCAGTGGTTAAGCGCTCGCCTGGTAATCGAGAGATTGCAGGTTCGATTCCCAGACGGTGCGATCTTTTTTCATTTTCAGATGTGAAAGTCTGAATGACTGAGGCTCGTGTCGGCTGGGAATAATCCTCCACGATTCACTGTTGCGTTAAAAATTAACAGTGCTGCTCCTAAAGTGGCGTATGGAGTTAGTAACAAGGCCTATCAAGAACACATGGCTAATGACCATAGCAGTCGATGCCAAAACACCAAGGAAAAAAAAAAAAAAAAAAAAAATAATAATAATAATAATAATAATAATAATAATAATAATAAGGCAGGGGGGTCAACCAACACCTAAGGCCCTGGTGAGTAGCGACACCACCTACCCGAGCAAAGGATGCAAAATCGGACCGGCAGCTCATGCGCATCCGGGAGGGAAAAAGCATCTTTCCCTCCGGTGTCGGCCGTGGGTTTACTGGGTTAACCCCCCAGTAAACTCTACTACTCGGTTCCAAACGATCGAGGAAGAGGCCCCCACAACCGACCCCCTCGGATTAGGGGTCATAGGCAAGGTGGTGGGGCCAACGACGATTTGCCAAACGATGACGACCGCGATAACAACGGACGCTTTGAGTGGACGGACGAATTAAGGGACGGACTTCTGCATTGCTACGAGAGCAGTGAGCCCGCCCGGAGAGGATACATGGCGAGAATGCATGCTCTGTGGTGTGAGAGACACCCAGAGCATGCAGCGTTTTCCGCACAAAATCTCAGGGATTATGTATCCCATCTTCGGGCTCGAGGCTACGTTAGAGCTCCTCCTCAGCCAGTTATCGAAGTGGCAGATATGCCACGTGTCGGTTTGGCTGTGGAGGAGAATACACTGCTTTCCAATTTGAAAATAATACCTGCTTGCCGTAATATGGCAGAAATCTTAGCTGCAAGAATGCAGAAGGCCGTTATACTTGGTTCGCTTCGTCTACTCAGGGCACACGATTCTCGGACCCAATAATCACTCACCCTACGGATGTAGGGAGTGGTTATTGGGGTTAACGACACCAGCGCGCCCTCCGGATGGGTCGGAGCACCGGAGACAGGGCCTGACTGGTACACTCCTAAGGAGAAAAAAAATAATAATAATAATAATAATAATAATAATAATAATAATAATAATAATAATAATAATAATAATAATAATAATAATAATAATAATAATAATAATAATAATAATAATAATAATAATAATAATAATAATAATATTAGCCATTCAGGTACAGTTGCACATATGGTAAGTCATATAAAGCCATTTAATGATATGTGGACATAAACCACAGTTACTTGTATAAATGAGTAAAACCACATATAATACAGTCACATACAATACAGATACAGTAATACATAGTACATAATACAGTAATAACATATTGAGAATATAAAATGAGGATAAATAAAATAAATTAGTAAATAAACAAACAAACCACGAACATATGTACAAATAAAATCAAAGTTATTACAGGTGAGACGACAGCACAACACGAATTACATATTTGAAGTGAAACAATTATCAGTATAACTAAAATCATAACATATGAGTACGAATAAACCACGACCATTATGTACATACTGGGTGGCCCATCGAAAACTTGACATCGGGGTTTTGGGTGATAATATCGCAGATGTGGAAAAACCCTCGGACAGGTCGATTTTAGTTTCGAGGGGGACAGTTTGTTCTCCTACATGCACCACCGTCACGGCAATACTCGAGGTGTGGGGTGAACAACCCCTAAAATTTGAATAGGGAATAATGGTGGAGTGGCACATCTTTTGAAAGCCCGTTAAGTTCTCTATCCAACGGCGTCCCGATTTTGAAGTTGGGATGAACCGTTTGGGAAAAAATAAATTCAGGAATAAACCTGTACGAAAATTAAGAGCTTACTTGTACGTCTCTGGAAAACTCATTTGCCAGTTTTTGCAAGCTATCATTTATTTGCTACGATACTGTGAATGTTTTTGCTCAGTTTCTTTCGCGGTACCCATGAAATTTTTTCAATAAAATAGAACAAACAGATAGAGCATGCAGTTTCTGTTTTTCACGTGTGTACTACAAGTGAGTTTCATTCGTGTGTGGTATCGTACGTCGAAATTGAAACGAAACAATGGTGTATACAGTGGTAGAGAGGGTTGCGTTGATTGAACTGTATTATGAAAACAATAGATGTGCGAAAAGGGCTGCGGAACGGTTCAATCAACAATATGGCAGGACTGTGTCGCGGCAGTATGTGTCTGAATTAGTATCAAAATTCCGAGAAACGGGATCGGTAGCAAATAAAAAACGGCAAATCGAACCGCCAGTAAGAAATGAGGCGACAACAGTGACAATTTTGGGCCATGTTGAGGTTGACCATACGTTGAGTACAAGACAGCTACCCAACTGTTTCCGGTATCTCAAGAACTAGCATTCAGCGTATTTTAAAACTACATAAATTCCATCCTTACAAAATTAAATTAACACACGAACTGAATGAAGATGATTTCGATCGGCGTTTACAATTCTGTGAGGTACTAAGTGAGCAGGCGATTGCAAATCCTCAGTGTCTGTTCAACATTTGTTTTAGTGATGAATGTTCTTTTTTTTTAAATTGTATAGTTAATCGCCATAATTGTCGATATTGGGCTGATTCGAATCCCCATATATTTCATGAAGTACATACGCAATATCCTCAAAAATTAAACGTATGGGCTGGTATTTTTGGGGATCGTATCGTGGACCCTCTCTTCTTAGAAGGCAATCTAACAGGGGAATTGTATCTGGAACTGCTTGAAGACACAATTGAACTAATGTTAACTAACATTATTGAAAATGACCATCATTATCAGGAAGATCAGTTGATATTTCAACAAGATGATGCTCCTCCGCATTATGCTATGCCTGTTCGGCGATATTTAGATCACCACTTCCCTGGTCATTGGACTGGTAGGCGAGGTTCTATTGAATGGCCCCCACGATCACCAGACCTGTCTCCCTTAGATTTCTTTCTGTGGGGTCATTTGAAAAGCAGAATTTATGCTACACCACCAGCTTTACTAGCAGATTTATGGCAACGAATCACATTAGAATGTCGCCAAATCACCCCAGACATGCTCCAAAATGTACGAGAACGTTTTCAACAAAATCTGTATCATTACATGGAAGTTCGAGGTGCGCATTTCGAGCATTTGTTACGATGAGACTAATGTAAGTGAATTTTACTCTTAACTTAATTATGGCTCATTTCCGTCAGAAAAACTGCCGACCGTTTTGTTTCGAGAATTCAACGGACTTTCCAACGATGTGCCACTCGACTCCTATTCCCTATTCAAATTTTAAGGGTTGTTCACCCCACTGCTCGAGGGTTGACCTGACGGTACTGCCTGTAGGAGGGCACAATGTCCTCCTCGAAACTAAAATCGACCTGTCCGAGCGTTTTTCCAGATCTACGATATTAGTACCCAAAACCCCCATGTCAAGTTTTCGATGGGCCACCCTGTATAATTAAAATCATTGAGTTAAATTATCATAAAGCGGGTAAGACTACAGCACACTACAAGTAATATGTTAAAAAGTTAAATGAGAAAAATAAATAAAATAAATTAAATCACAATGATGGATCATCCAGGTATTCTTGAAAGGAATAATAACTTTTTTCAGCCAACAAACATTTTATTTTGTTAAAAAATATTCTGCCATTTCCAGAATTTTTAATTTCCGTTGGCAGTTTGTTGTAGAAACACAATGCATTGTAGAGATGAGAATTTTTGAATTTTGTAGTTTTGTGGTTTGGTATTTTTAGGTGACCACCATGACGTGTGTTGTAAGCATGTGACGAAGCATTGGTATTGAAAGATTTCAAGTTGCTTCTAGTGAACTTTAAATATTTTAAAATGTAGATGGATGGGGCAGTTAACATTTTCTCTCTTATAAATACTGGATTGCAACTATCTCGATAGTCCATATCGAAGATTAGTCTTACGATACGTTTCTGCCCAACAAATATTCTACCAAAATCTTTACTACAACCCCATGACATTGTGTTGCAAGAAATGTGTGAGTATACCATTGCCTAATAAATAGTTAGTAAGCTCTCCTTGGCCACACATGTTTTCATCTGCTTAATTGCAAAGAATGCTGAATTCAGTTTCTTCCATATGTGATTGATATGCAGATCCCAGTCTAACCTCTCATCTAGAAATGTTCCCAAGAATTTTACATCTTGCGACATAATTATTTCATCAATAGCGTCATCAATATGACTGTCAGTCTGACAGACTTCATATCTATCAGGCATTATCTGTAACTACTGAAGCATTCACGACAATGGAACTTTTTTTACTCTGTTGGTTCGTGAAATTATCTCAATAAATACTACTCGTGCTCACAATACTATCGATAATTCTGTCAGAAATCTTAAACTCGACCAAATTGCTCTGCGGTAAAACCACGAGTCCTTTAGGACGAGTGCAATTTGTTCTCGTTGATTTCTGACAGAAATCTGTCCATAAATTTGGTTTTGAGATGATGATCGATTGTAGCACCTGAAATTTGGCACGTTTTGATCGGTTTCCGGACCTGTGATAATAACAAGAACCGTGTTATTGATCTATACCACGGTCATTGTTTAAACAGAAATAAGATAACGAACAGTCGTTACCGACCGATGATGAACCCTTTACTCCCATAAACACCTACCACGTAGGCTTATTATGGCAAGTACCTATCAGAAAACAACTACTCCCCTGGCTAAGACCACGTCGGGTATTGAATTAAATCTAACAGATACTTGTGCAACGTTCCTCGTGGTTTGGACGGGGAACGGATGGCTTCAGTGCTGTCTGTGTTGACCTACCCTTGCACTGATGAGAGGCAACAACCTCGAAACTAGTCTGCAGGAGGTCGCCCTGTCCAAATCAAAACATGATTCTGCTGGTTGCAATTGCGTCCTCTGATGCTTTGAGGAACGTTGCACAAGTATCTGTTAGATTTAATTCTATACCCGTCGTGGTCTTAGCCAGGGGAGTAGTTGTTCTCTTACAGGTACTTGCCATAATAAGCCTACGTAGTAAGTGTTTATTAAACGATCTCCCGAAGAACTCTGTTTTCTTAGAAATAAGATAGTTATTCAATGCCTGTGTAAAAGGCATTTGATTCAAACGCGAGTGTCATCTAGCGTGATTAATTACGAACACGAATATTTGACGTCATTTCAATGTAGGTTTCTTCAAAAAACCCTGATGTTAATGCTGTCCCATTGTTTCAATCAAGTTACGACATGACTTGAAGGCCAGATCACTGAAGTTACGACATGACTTGGAGCGAGATCACTGTCGCCATCTACATGTCGCATCCATTTGAATCCTATATAAATCCCATAAGGTTGGCTAACTATCTTACATCTATATAAACAATGCTATGGTATACACTTATATGGCTATGATTAAATGATTAATTACCAATATTAGAGTTGTAAAATATAACAATTACTTATAAAATGGTACGGTCATTCAAAAAACATAGTTTTCGTAACTTCAAGGATGCGGCGATATGAAATTATACTGTAGCAAGTAATCTTGACTTTCAATACGTCGAATTCAAACATGGAACAATTTAACCTCGTAATCCAAGGCTTTGAGTGTAGATAATTCAGGGAAACGTTCCTTAGACTGCCATACCTACGTGGCTCGGCTTTCTTCAGTTTTATCGACGAAAAAATACTGAAGTGCTCTATTGAAGAAAACGTGGTAGTTCCAAAAACATTAAAAAAACAATCCTAGGTACGGAAGGCAAACTAGGGAAGAATGTGATCCACCAAAATAGTTTTAACTTCTAATACTAAACACCCAACCGGCCTCGGCGAAACTTTGTGCCCAGTAGGAATGGCCGTTAGATCTCTAGAGAGATGTATTTCATTAATCAAACTTCCCAGAAAAGCATACATTCCTGGTTAAAATTAATTTAAACTCACCTTCTAAGAAGATTGCCCCTTTCCTCAGGAAATAGTACAGCAAATGATTATCTCTCAAAATCTTCATTTTCTCGCCCCTCTCGTTAAAAAAACCCAAAAAACTGAGCTTCCTCCCCACAAAAACATTCGTGCATACACGAGTACTTACTCTAATCTGATTGGTTAACATTCAAATTAGGCGTACCGAGCGATGTCATTTTAGTCCGGGAGCCAGTGACAGATTTCCATGACCAAGTTCCTCTCAAGCGAAAATTAGTGGAATGCATCAGAGAGTTATATTATAAAGCTTCGTGAACGTCAGCTGCCGTGGGGGGGATGAGCGGTGGTAGCCTCCCACGCACAAAAAAAAAGAAATGTATTCAATTTTGTTTTCCTACCTGAAAACATGATAAATTATCGCTAAAGCAATATCCTGAAGAAAGAAAAAATCAGCTGACTGTAGCATGGTGTATTATACGACAGCTAGTTGGTCGAACACAAAAAAAATGTACCTTCTATGATATCCTCTCAAATAAAATTTTACCTTATATTCGGATTGCGTCAATTTAACATGTTTCCGGGAAGGAGGACATAATTGAATATTTTTTTTTCTTCGTGCGTAGGAAGCTACTGTGCTGATCATCCCCCCTCCCCACCAACCGAATCGCAGCTGACGTTCACGAATCTTTATAATACGACTCTCTGATGCATTCCACTAAATATCGCTTGAGAGGAAATGACTGACCAAATTTTTACCGGGCTACTGGACTATTTCTCATGTCAAAAGTTATCGAAGTCTCATGAACACTCATTCACCACGAGAACAACACCAAAATAGAAATTTATGGTTCAAGAGCACAACAGAACACACGCATATTCGAGATGACAACTCATCAGGGTTAATGGTTTAAAGCTTTTGAGGAGTTTGATCATTGTGCCTTTGACCCAACATGGTTAAAACATTGTACAGATTGCTCTTTCTTCAAACTATTCCTTATATTTCGCACTAAATGAACAAGCAGGTGTCAATTTTCATTACTTCAGGACCTTGACCATGACCTGGAGAAATTTGAAAACTACTTCCAGGCGACTTCGGGCAATACCAAGAATTATAATTCCTGCCCAGCAGACGGTTTCTTTACCTGTCATATAGGCAGCTCTCTATCTATATGTTGGAGAATTGTACACGACCTCCCCTACACCTATCAAATTTTCAAATCAGATTTAAAGTTGAAGTTATGGTGAATGCGTACTCGAAGTTTTGGTGGATGTGGTAACAGTAAAAGTTTTGGTGGATGTACATCTTTTCAAAGTTTTGGTGGATGTGAGGCTCAACCATAACGTCAGAGTATTCTCACCTCTTCTCTACACATTAGATATTCATCATCGTAATTTTAGGACGATTAGCACCGTTTACATAGCTCAAGAAGGCAAATTTTATTGAAATACGAAGCATTAACCATACCGAATCTAACCTAACCTAGCCTACATAAAGTATTTCCAGGACTACTTTGTAGAAAGTTTCATTGTCTTTCATTCTATCAAAGCCGTTTCCCGATACGCCTTCTTTCTTTCCGACAATACCTCACAAACACTATTTCTATAACTCAAAGTCAAAGAATTTTTTTCTTAAAGATATGCCTATCTCAGAAAATTTAATAAAAACACACTCAATTTTTCTGGCTATTTCAAACAGTTCCTAAGCTCACATGATAGAATTTGAATATCTCTGAATATCTGCGAACCCTCTCTTTGTTGTTCTGATTATAAAAGCAATATATGAATTCTATCAGTTGATGAAAACGAGTATACGTTCCGGTAGAACTTTTAGATGTGAATTATTCACCCTGAAACTCATCAGAGTTTGTAAACAATCGAAACTTTGTTTGAGCAAACTCAATTCCATCCATGGAAATCCTCATCACTCATATTTCATCAATGTGCGGAGGATATATTAAAAAAGTAATGAATATTTCGGCAATACCGTTAGATTGTCGCTGTACATAAACTTTCATTATCATGGGTCTTCGAACATCGAATGTGTATTCAGATAACCAACTTTACTGCCTTCTGGCGCTCCACGATGCATATTTAAAGCCCTCGAAACTCAATCAATGCTCCATTCCGCTATAAATAAAACTAAACTGGCGGTCACAAAAAGTAAACATTGTCGTACAAGTAACGACTCGTTATGTGACGGGAATGTTCAATATCAACGATTTTCTGTTTCCTAATAAAAGTTCAAATGTCGATCTAGGAATATGTCTGAAAAGCGTGGGAAATCTATACACTGCAATATAAACTACACAACACTAATTTCGTCGCACCTCAAAATTTTGCTCCTGTTGAAATCTAAATAACTTTTTTCTACAAACGCTTAACAAAGTAGCCTTTGACGCTTTCAGATTTCGACGCAAAGTTGACGTTTTCCGTGAAATGTCATTTCGTGACAGCATTTGCGCTCTAGAGCGGAAATATTTCGAAAACGCTCGCTTCTCCAACGTATTTCCGCATGATGATTGATGATAGTGACAGCGAATTATCAAACCTCCTGATGTAGCAGAAAGTGCAACAATTGTTACTTTGAATCTCCTACCAGAGAAATCAAGAAAGAAATATGAATTACAATACGGTAAATTCATGACGTGGTGCCAGTCAAAACATTCACCACTGAAGATATTCGCACATTTATACAAGAAGCGCCCGATGGAGAATATCTACTAAAAAATGTAAATTTTAATATTTCATGCTTTTAGTAGTTTGAGAAGCGATTAGTATTTTTTGAATTCAGTGCAATTTGGTTAGCATATACATTATGAAAGTTTGGTATAATGTGATGTTCTTTTGTTGAATAGCATCTGGTGTTTCTTTTTCTGAAAACTGCGTTTGTAGAAAGTGTGTATTTCGAGCAAAAAGTGTCATTGTCGCTCTTTGTCAAGCGACAATATATCACTTTGCGCTCTTAATACACAAATAGCTATTTTCTGCTTTAAACTGTTTGAATTCTGTTTACACTGTTCGCTAGTCCAGTCCTTTGACTATAATTTCGTACTGCTACGAAACATGAGGTTCTTCATATAAAATCGCTACAGGGTGTTACCTAAAACAGCGCAAAATTTCGGAATTTTGAAAATGATCCCAAATGAAGAAAAACTTTATTTTTTAAATTTGACAGCACAGGCATGAAGATGATCTCAGTACCTCAACATTTTTTCTGAATTGTCTTCTTATAGCTTTCATTCTCAGAGTGATCTCAAAAAAATCACTTTTTGGTTTTGCAGTCATAACTTTTTTCTCGTCAACCGATTTTCAAAACGTCAGGCTAATTTTGAAGCTGAAACTGCAGATGAAGAGATATGAAGATCAGAATTGACTCAAGATGGAGAAGTGAGATCAAGGGTTTCCTAAAAGGTGACCCAAATTTAAAACACCCTCGAATTAAATGAAAATTAACTTGTTTTCGGAAGGATCATTCATTCTGGAAACGTCATATTAATTCTTCTTATTGACTGCATTCGACATGCATAAAAATTATTGCCCGAACTCGACTATCGCCGTAGCAAGAAAGGAAGACGTCGAGACATGTCGTTTTCTGTGTTTAATGTGTTTTCGATTTAATTTGTCAATGTTGTATGTTAAATATATTTCACCTATTTATGAACCAAGTGCGTTTGGCCCAAGAGATGAATGTTGCCTGTTGTCCGTTGGTATCAGTAACAGCCTGTTAAAAGCCATTGGTTGATCTTATATACAGGGTGTTAATTGAGTACGTTGACAAACTTCGGGAGGTGATTCTTTGAAGGTTTTCAGGACGAAAAGTTCATATAAACATATGTGCCAAACGGCTTGGTTTTCGAGATACAGGGCGATAAAAATATATTTTTTTCAAGATTTTTTAGAGTTAACTTCGACATTTTCGACAATAATCAGTTCAAATTAGGCAAGTACAATCCATTCAATAGGGCGCACGATACAAAATAATGCATTTCTTAAATAATTCACAGGGTCCTCCTTTTTTCAGAGTCAAGCTTTGTTCAACCCTTCAGAATTTTTTTTCCGCCGCCACTGACATATTATGAGAAAGGAATAATCAATGTTGTTTCATTTAACATCTTTTTGATATCTTGCATTTTTTCATTTACTTGTACGGTTCAGGGGCTATAATGAAAATATTAATTTAAACATTTTCCAGTGTGGCATAACATTAGAAAATTAAACATTTTCAATTATTGTAAATTGATTGAAATATTTTTTCAGAATTAGAAAAATCTACGATGAATAAAAATTATACAATAAAAAATATAAAGACAAGCTTTTATACAAATGCACTGAAAATGAAAAAATAATTTGTTTCATTTTTTGTAGGTTATTCTGTGAGTATCAAAATCTTTCTGTACAAGATTACCTAGATCAAACAATGAAATGAATTATTTTTTCCTTTTCAGTGTATTGTATAAAAACTTGAAAATGTTTTCTTTTTATAATTTTCATTTTTAACATTTTAGTTTATTTTTTATGTGACACTGAAAATCTCCAACCCAAAAACCATCACATACCAATTTTGAACAGAATCGGATCATAATCACAAAACTCGTCCGCCATATTGGAGCCGCCATTTTGTTTTTTAACAAACACTTTTTTAATGCATTGTCATCGGAATTACGGAAACCTGCCACATTTCAAATTAATCGGAGTATTAGAAGTGGGTCAAATTCAACTTTTATTAAATTGTTTGTTAGTTAGTTACAAGTGAAGCTAAATAAAAGCTTGTTATTGTAAAGATGTGATTTCTTTTTGTGATATCTAACAGAAAACTACTATCTCCCCGTCACTGCGGTACGCTGGATATTAAACTAGATCTGACAGATATTGGGAAAACCTTAACTTTCAACCTGAAGATTCTGATGGTAAAAATGTGCATTTTCATTGAGATATTTGATTAAAAATGTTTTTACCCATCAGTCTTGATAGAGAACTCATACAAATTTTTTGTTATTTTAAAAAAAGATATTTTTTAGTTTTCAATTGAACGTTTCCTTTTCAACATAAAAAACTTCCGAAAGGTAATCCTGTAATGGAAGATAGTTAATAGGGTTTATCTAATAGTCGCAGATCATTACACATTTGATTTTCATTTATGAATCTCTGGTCATAACTCCGAAAAACTAAATCAAACAAATTTTTGTTTCCGTACGGAGTACATTATTTTATCAGAAATTTTGGTTTGTTTTTTCTTCTGCAGTAACGCAGAAATTTTGTAATCAATTTGAATTCATAAAAATATCAAAGTGGGCTTTGATATTAATTCATTTATTTAAATATCAACAACTTGACAGTTATCGAAAGTTGAGAAACTGTCTCTTTGTTAATTCTTCATTAGTGCAAGCTATAAAGCAGATTCATTCAATATTCCTTTGGATAAAATGGTTGAATATACAAATTCAGAAATGGCAGACATGCACTTAATGTATGGAATGGCTGATGGTAACGCTCGTGCCGCCAGACGAATGTATCTAGAAAGATTTTCACAACGTCATATTCCCAGCACACAAATGTTCATCAATATTCACTCCCGTCTTCGTGAAACGGGTACTTTCAAGAGGTCTGCTGTTCTCATAGGAAGACCCAGGAGAGTTAGAACAGTTCAGATAGAAGAAGCTGTACTTAACGAAATTGAGCAGCACCCAGACACCAGTACAAGACAAATTGCGGCACAGTTTAACGTAACCCATGTATTGGTATGGCAAATTTTAAAAGAGCAACAACTTTATCCCTATCACATACAGCGTGTTCAAGCTCTTCTGCCAAGGGATTTTCCAAAGAGATTAACTTTTTGTACTTGGATTCGAAATAAATTGTTGGAAAATCCATGGTTTTTATCTCAAGTGTTATTCACCGATGATGCATGCTTTTCCCGTAAAGCCATTATTTATTTTCACAACAATCATATGTGGGCTGATGAAAACCCACACGCCGTGATTGAAAACCATTTTCAAGAGACGTTTTCTGTGAATGTTTGGGTTGGAATTGTAGGGAATTTCCTTATCGGGCCACATTTTCTGCCTCATAGACTCAATGGTGACCATTATCGACATTTTCTTGAATTCATCTTACCTGGACTCCTAGAAGAGATCCCACTGAGGGAAAGAATTGGAATTTGCTTTATGCATGATGGTGCTTCAGTACACCTCAGATTGGTTGCACGCCAATATTTAGAAGAGAATTATTCTGATCGCTGGATTGGGCGTGGTAGGCCACAACTTTGGCCACCAAGGTCACCCGATATGAATCCATTTGATTTTTTTCTCTGGGGGCACCTTAAATCATTAGTGTACCGAACTCCAGTTCAAAGTGAAGAAGACCTGAGGAATCGCATACAGGAGTCATGCGGAATTATAAGAAACACTCCTGGTATTTTTGAGCGTGTCCGCCAGTCTATGGTTAGGCGCATAAACGCATGCATTGAAGTTGGCGGTGGCCATTTCCAGCAGCTGCTCTGACATATCAATTTCAATAATGGTCCTTTTCTGAACTTAATTTTATTCCTAGGGAATTTATGTTACTTTGCTCTAGTATTTGATAATAAAGTTATTCACTATTGAAAATGTCCAAAATTATTTTGCCATAATTAACTTTGTGCAATACATATTCAACCTGAGTTATGGAAAAAAATGTGTGGGAGCTCCATAACATTACATTTTCTCTACACGAGCAGAAAATGGCTATTTGTGTAATGAGAACAAAATGACGTATTGCGTCACGCGCTAATCTTTGGAGAGTGACAATGACACTTCGAGAAATGAATTATTTTATATCATGCGCACTATTGAATGGATTGTACTTGTCCAATTTGAACTAATTTGGATCGATTATTGTCGAAAATTTCGAAGTAAACTCCAAAAACTCCTAAAAAATGTATTTTGATCACCCTGTACTTCGAAAACCAAGCCGCTTGGGACATGTTTATATGAACTTTTCATCTTGAAACCTTTCAAAGAATTACTCTTCAAGTTTGTTAGACTATTTGCTTCTTAAATTTCTTTATGTTATGCGTTACTGGAAAATGTTTGCGTTTATATTTTCATTGTAACTCCTGAACCGTACAAGTAAATGAAAAACATCAAGAGAGCAAAAGATGTTAAATGAAACAACATTTATTATTCCTTTCTCATAATATGTCAGTGGCGGCGGAAAAAAAATTCTGAAGGGTTGAACAAAGCTTGACTCTGAAAAAAGGAGGACCCTGTGAATTATTTGAGAAATGCATTATTTTGTATCGTGCGCCCTATTGAATGGATTGTACTTGCCTAATTTGAACTGATTATTGTCGAAAATGTCGAAGTTAACTCTAAAAAATCTTGAAAAAAATGTATTTTTATCGCCCTGTATCTCGAAAACCAAGCCGTTTGGGACATATGTTTATATGAACATTTCGTCCTGAAAACCTTCAAAGAATCACCTCCCGAAGTTTGTCAACGTACTTAATTAACACCCTGTATAAATGTTTCAGACATGGCATATTCCCAAACATTCTCAAATGTTCTTAAGTTCTACCTCTGCATACAAAAGGAAAAATTACAGACACGTCTAACTGCAGACCAATATCACTTGTGCCAATTATATCAAAAATAATAGAGGCTCTAATGAAAAAACGGTTAATTTATTACTTTGAGATGAACAATCTGGTGTCCCCCGAACAGTTCGGTTTTAGGCAAGGTGAAACAACAACGCCTGCACTAGTTAAGTTCGTAGAAATAGTAACAGCGACAATAGAGGAAGGGAATTATGTTGATGTGAGCCTTTGTAACTTGAGTAAAGCTTTCGATTGTGTAGACCATTATTTAATGAATTTAAAATTGAAATATTACAACATTGGTGGTAAAGCTTTAGAGCTCATTGATTCATACTTATGTAATAGAGAGCAATTTGTTGACATATATGGGCAACAGTCAATACATAAAAATACCTATTATGGTGTCCGTCAAGGATCTATACTAGGCACTATATTATTTATAATTTACATTAATTATATCAACAACCAGTTACGAAATATTGATATTATTCTTTATGCCGATGACACTACTTTCATAAGCTGTGATAAGGTAATCAATACTGTCCATGGACTTTCTAATGATGTAGAAAAAGCAGCTGACTTATATTTTTCAACTATTGAACTAAAATTGAATATGGAAAAAACTAAAAAAATAACTATATCCACTAGACAAAACAGCACAAATACAGAACCAGTTAAATTATTAGGCTTTCATATTGACAGCAAATTGACATGGAATTCGCATATTGAACATCTGTCAAAAAAACTTTCTTCAAGTTTGTTTTTGCTGCGTCGATTGAGAATGTCTGTGTCTCATGGTATGATGAGAATGGCGTATTTTGCATTCATAAATAGTCACCTACAATACGGAATTTTGATCTGGGGCCACAGTGCCAACATGAAAACCCTTTTCACACTGCAAAAACGAGCAATACGAATTATATCCGGTGTTGGTCCAAGGACACATTCTAAAGACTTATATATCCGATATAATTTTCTTACCCTACCTAGCATGTATATATATATATATATATATATATATATGAAGTTGTGAAGGTTAGACGACTGTCTAAGTTAAAGAAGAATCCTTTAAATTCGGGTATGCAGTCAACAAGGGTATGGAAAAAAAAAGTGTACTCTTTTTTCTATTCAAGCTTTCGAGTCATTTATTGGCTCTTCATCAGGAACTCTACAATGAATTGAAATTGAAACATTATTTGATTTGAAAGAAATTAGGCACGTGTGTACTTACAAAAGTGAGGTTATGAATCCCTTTCACTCGCCGTACTATATGAAATATCATGTCACCACGGACAACACTCTTGATACAATATTAAAATGACAAAACTTTTTTAAAATATGATTAAAAATGATCATGGTACGAGATTAAAATAATTGCGAAACACCATTTAAAATTACACAAGGGCTCTTATGGAGGCCATGATGAATTAAAGAGGAAATGATGTATATGAATGACAATGACAAATGAATAATGAAGTTGACACTTGGCAAGCAATGACATATTACTAGTGCCCTTGTTGCCAACATACAGTGAAATGGAAAATAGTAACACCAAATTGCTAAGGGGTACCAACATGAAAATCATTAAAGTGAATTTTGGTCTCTCTCATAAGGAGGGCGACTGAGTAAATATGAATAAATTATGCTCAGATTATCAATATCAGTTCTGGAATTCATTGAGTTAGGTTCTTTGAAAATTTGTGTCATTTCGAGAAAGGTTCTCTTTTTTAAATTGGATTCATGTTCTAAGATTATCATAATTTGGGTTATGGTCAAGAGAAATAGTGTGATGAGTTAAAGAACAAGTTTTTTTTAAATTTCTGATATCACTTTTATGGGAGGTGATTCTGTCTTTCAATTTCCTTTTAGTTTGGCCAATATATTTCTTTTCACATTGCGAACAAGGGATGCAATAAACTAAATTATATATATATATATAGACAGAGATTTCAACCTGAGAGAGAGGGCGAGTTCAATTTTGAAGGATGACAATATTTCAAAAGAGCAAACTATATTACCAACCAAGTACTACCAGCAGTGTGAGCAACCAAAAAAACCCTAAATCCGCAATAAGGACAAAGTACCGAACCCTACTTCACAGGTGAAGACTGGGCTCAATGCCAAAAGTCACAAAAATTACAGATTTCAGTCTCATTTGGGAAAACTGGAGGGATTAGTTCCAGCTTTGAAGACATGACATTACAAAAGCGAAATCTGAAAGAGAGACAAAAAACACCGAAAGACCTTACTTCAGTGATGAAAACCGGGCTTAAGGCCAAAATTCCACCAAGTTTCCGACTAAGCTTCATACGGAGAAACTGGAGGGATTAGTTCCAGTTTTAAAATATAATTGTAAATTACACTCAAATTTTGTAGATCAGTTCTCTTGTTCATACTATTGGTACCACCATTTTGTACAACATCCAAAATTTCGTTTTATAGATCTGTCCCGATGAAGGAATAACATTTTTCCGAAAGCTTGACAATATAACAAAGAGTTTTCTTTGACTAAGCCAAGTGATTTGACTGCATCCTCAAGAATTTTACCAGTTTATCTATATATATATATATATATATATATATATATATAAGTGGAGAGGTAGTCTTGACTGACTAGTTAGTTTGTTGTGCACGTTGACTTTTACTTCTAACCTCAAGTTGTAAGTAATGAATTTATTTGATTTTACCCACCATTTTGTACAACATCCAAAATTTCGTTTTATAGATCTGTCCCGATGAAGGAATAAAATTTTTCCGAAAGCTTGACAATATAACAAAGAGTTTTCTCTGACTAAGCCCAGTGATTTGACTGCATCCTCAAGAATTTTACCAGTTTTTTTTTTATGTATATATATATATATATATATATATATATATATGTTCGGAAAGGTTTCCGCGGTCAGAAATATGTACATTACTAAGTTCATGGGTTGAACCGCGTTGAGAGTTTATAACTCGACGTTTCGGCTCCTGCTTTGGAGCCATTTTCAAGAGTGTGACTGCGAGGCCTCTATCTGCCTACTCCTCGAGTCGTGGTCTTGAGAGATATCAAGGTTTCAACCTGCCTACTCCTTGATCTCAAAAGACGATCCGATGTTGGTTGCACTGTAGTATTTATAGGTGGTTGGCTACCTGGAGGTGGGCGGGTCTTACGGGTTTTCTCGTTTGTCTTGTCTGCTGGTGCCTGCTGTGTAGTTGGAGTTAATGGGATAATAATTGATTGCGGATAAGTTTCACGTGGCCTGGTAATTACGGTTAGAAGAAGGGGCTTCCAAATGGGGTTCAATTTACGGCTATCATCTTTAATGTTCAGGCAATCAGGCCGTTTTTCGATTTCGATGGCTTCTCTGATAAAACGAGAAGTTCTTGAACGTACTGGGGCGATGGTTTTCGTTTTCTCGAAATCTATGGGGTGACCCGTTTGGATAAAATGAAGAGCTAATGCGGAGCTGGTGTCTCGATTTCTAACTGAAAGGGAGTGTTGATAGGATCGAAAATGGATCTGTTTCGAAGTTTCTCCTATATAAGAGTGGGGGCAGATAGAACAGAGGATTTCGTAAATACCATGGTCTTCGTTGGGAATTTTGTCTTTTGTTGGTCTGATGAGGTGTGATAGTTTTTGTTCTGTGGTAAAGATGGTTTTGATATTTGCTTTTCTGAAAAGTCGACTGATTTTGTCCGTCACCCCTTTGATGTAAGGGAAGAAGACTTTGGATGGACGGTCTTCAACTTGTGGTTCGTTTTTGGTTACTAATGGTTTCTGAAGCTGTTTTTGGATGTTTCTGTCTATGTGGTCTGGTCTGTATCCGTTTTGTAGGAGAGCTTGTTTTACGTTGTGAAGTTCGGATTGTCTGTTGTGGTCGTCGGTTAGTCGGATGGAGCGAGATATCAGAGTATTTACGACTGAGTTGAGTTGTGAGGGATGATGGTGGGACTTGGAGTTGAGATATCGGTTGGTGTGGGTGGGTTTTCTATAAACCGTGTACGAGAAACCTTGTTGAGGATTTTTAGTGATTTGTACATCTAAGAATGGCAGAGTTGAATTGCTTTCTATCTCCATCGTGAAGCGAATGTAAGGGTGTACTTCGTTCAGATGGGTCAGGAAAGAATCCAGGGTATCTCTCCCGTGGGGCCAGATGACAAAAGTGTCATCAACGTATCGTAACCAGCAGGAAGGTTGAAGAGTGGCTGATGAAAGGGCTTTGGTTTCGAAATCTTCCATGAATATATTGGCAATCGCAGGTGAGAGAGGGGATCCCATAGGGGCACCTTTGATTTGCCTATAAAAAGAGTTTTGGAAGGTGAAGTATGTGTTGGACATACAATGTTTGATTAGAGTGAGGATGTCTTGTGATATGTCGTGCTTGTTTTGTAATATGGTGAGGGTCTCGTCAATGGGGATGTTGGTGAAAAGAGAGACGATGTCGAAGCTGACTAGGATGTCGGAGTTAGATATGTTGAATTCCTTAATTCGATTGATGAAGTGGTAGGAGTTTTTCACGTGGGATTCGGATATTTCAACTATAGGTTGAAGAATGTTAGAAAGATGTTTCGCTAAGCGTTGGGTTGGGCAGTTGAATGCACTGACAATGGGTCTGAGAGGGGTTCCGATTTTGTGAATTTTAGGAAGGCCATATATTTTTGGGATTCGAGAGGATCTCTCCTTCGGTATTAATAGGGACTTGACGTCGGATGGAAGGTTTGATTTATTGATCTGGGCTTTTGTTGTTTTTTTTTTTACAAAATTCCCAACGAAGACCATGGTATTTACGAAATTCCCTGTTCTATCTGCCCCCACTCTTATATAGGAGAAACTTCGAAACAGATCCATTTTCGATCCTATCAACACTCCCTTTCAGTTAGAAATCGAGACACCAGCTCCGCATTAGCTCTTCATTTCATCCAAACGGGTCACCCCATAGATTTCGAGAAAACGAAAACCATCGCCCCAGTACGTTCAAGAACTTCTCGTTTTATCAGAGAAGCCATCGAAATCGAAAAACGGCCTGATTGCCTGAACATTAAAGATGATAGCCGTAAATTGAACCCCATTTGGAAGCCCCTTCTTCCAACCGTAATTACCAGGCCACGTGAAACTTATCCGCAATCAATTATTATCCCATTAACTCCAACTACACAGCAGGCACCAGCAGACAAGACAAACGAGAAAACCCGTAAGACCCGCCCACCTCCAGGTAGCCAACCACCTATAAATACTACAGTGCAACCAACATCGGATCGTCTTTTGAGATCAAGGAGTAGGCAGGTTGAGACCTTGATATCTCTCAAGACCACGACTCGAGGAGTAGGCAGATAGAGGCCTCGCAGTCACACTCTTGAAAATGGCTCCAAAGCAGGAGCCGAAACGTCGAGTTATAAACTCTCAACGCGGTTCAACCCATGAACTTAGTAATGTACATATTTCTGACCGCGGAAACCTTTCCGAACATATATATATATATACATAAAAAAAAACTGGTAAAATTCTTGAGGATGCAGTCAAATCACTGGGCTTAGTCAACGAAAACTCTTTGTTATATTGTCAAGCTTTCGGAAAAATGTTATTCCTTCATCGGGACAGATCTATAAAACGAAATTTTGGATGTTGTACAAAATGGTGGTACATATATATATATATATATATATATATATATATATATATCAATGTTTGATCTATGTAAAAGAGCACTTGGATAACTATAAACAAAACATTGAGTTTCATGATTATAATACAAGAAATAAAAGTAATATTGCTATTTCTGCCAATCGACTCCAAAAATCACAACAAGGTATAAACTATTATTAAATTTCTTCAACAAACTACCTGATGATGTGAAAATATTGAATATAAGAGTATTCAAGTATAAATTGAAACAATATTTAATTAAAAAATGTTTCTACTCCATTCAATACTTCGATACATGATTTATAGATTTTAATTTCCTGCAACTGCCCTACATTATACAATTGTGATATGTATTTTTATTTTTATATATAAATGTGTATTAATGTATCATATATTTTTATTCATAGTTATTTACATTGATTTATCTTTATCGTTGATTTTTCTACCATTTTATTTATACTCCTAGTAATTTAAGTTGTTTTATCTTTATCTTTTATTATTGTATTATTTGACGAGTGTAAACATTGTAAAATGTAGTAACACAATATCATGAACTGAAATGATGTTTGGATACGTGGTTGCCAGGACAAAGTGGTATTACCGGCTCAAAAGGTAGGAACTGCGTAATATCGAGACACACGTCACTTATTGGTACTAATATTGCAGGAAAATGAGAGTTTCATATGGCGAGTGAGATTATAGAAATAATACAGGGTAACTTAACTGAATCGAACGTTCTGATTGGTTGAAAATTACACGATACCAATAATCATATAAAATGAACTGATATCACTCTTCAGTGAATCCATCCTCCACCTACACACTCCTTTTGATAAACGGCAAGGAACTAATTTTCAATCGGGTCTCTTACCAACGCGGTGGCGAAGCGTAAAAAAACCATAAAAGGAAATTAATTAGTTGTTTCCGAAGGCTCAAAGCCGAAGGAAGTAAAGTTTTGATTTACGCTCGGCGAAATTGTATGTTAACTTTTAATAAGTCGATGTCGGAGCGGTGGCGGCATCTCATAAACTAAGTGGCTTTTCGATAAAGACTCTTCGTTTAACCGGTTTAATTAAAGTCTGACTTTTAGCCCGGGTCCCGGGAACGGCGCTCCGTAATAGTGAGCTTATGCTGAATTAGTCGCGATATATCAAGTGATGCTTAATTCGCACACCCGTTAAAGCGAGTTTTTTTTTCTCCCTCATTTCGTTTTTTCTGTTGAAGTATGACTTTGGAACTGTCTGAGAGTTATCGATGGTTTGGAGGATAATTTTGAATATGATTTTCTTTGTAAGCACTTTACATACTCTCTACGGTTGAGATATAATCTTTATTTTCCAATGGACAATATTAAATTGTTGTTGTAGGAATAGTCAAATTATCATTTAAGGTATTTGGAACGGTACGGTATGCGCCAAAAGTTTTCTATTTACGGCCCATTAGACATACGTCGATCATAAAAGTAAATTTGGTTTCCCGACTGTACGACTTCCCCACCATTTCAACCTTCCAATCTAGTGTCATAGTCACTAGGCAATACTGCTCTGTCGCCAGTGTCAATGTCAGTATCTTTTATAGTCTCGACAATCAGATTGCTTAAAAGTGATTGAAAACTGATAATTGCTAATATCCTATACAATAGGAAAAGTTGGGTCGAAAATCCATCAGAAAACAACTACTTTCCTGGCTAATGCCACGACGAACATTGGATTACATCTGATGAAATTTCCGTGAAGAGTTCCTACAAGGTTATCTCTGCAATTGCTTGTTGCATGGGAATGTTCATCGAAACATTCGGACCACCTATATATCGATTTCGGAGTGTTGCTCCTCATCAGTAGGGTAGGTCAATAACTAATGACTGCAACGAATGAATCGACAACCAAACCCATTTCAAGACCGAAACTGAGATCGCGCCCGCACAGTGGATAACTCCAAACCGCGAGCGCCATCCCAACGCCGGCAATGAGCAGTCCTCCGGACATCTTATGCCTCAAGCCATAAGCTCATTTTGAACTACAGATTCCTTTTCCGTTTTATACGGTCTTGACGATCGTGGTTCATGGGTATTGCTTAGTTGGGTGGCCGGCGTTGGGATGGCGCTCGCAGTTTGGAGTTATCCACTGTGCGGGCGCGATCTCAGTTTCGGTCTTGAAATGGATTTGGTTGTCGATTCATTCGTTGCAGTCATTAGTTATTGACTGCTAGACCTACCCTATACTGATGAGGAGCAACACTCCGAAATCGATATATAGATGGTCCGAATGTTTCGATGAACATTCCCATGCAACAAGCAATTGCAGAGATAACTTTGTAGGAACTCTGCACGGAAATTTCATCAGATGTAATTCAATGTTCGTCGTGGCATTAGCCAGGAAAGTAGTTGTTTTCTGATCGATTTTCGACCCAACTTTTCCTATTGTATAGGATATTTGCAATGAGCAGTCCTCCGGACATCTTATGCCTCTTGTCATAAGCTCATTGTGATCTACAGATTTCTTTTCCGTTTTATATACGGTCTTGACGATCGTGGTTCATGGGTATTGCTTGGTTGGGTTTCCGGCGCTGGGATGGCGCTCGCAGTTTGGAGTTATCCACTGTGCGGGCGCGATCTCAGTTTCGGTCTTGAAATGGATTTGGTTATCGATTCATTCGTTCAGTCATTAGTTATTGACTACTAGACCTACCCTATACTGATGAGGGGCAACACCCCGAAATCGATATATAGGTGGTACGAATGTTTCGATGAATATTTCCATGCAACAAGCAATTGCAGAGATAACCTTGTAGGAACTCTGCACGAAAATTTCATCAGATGTAATTCAATGTTCGTCGTGGCATTAGCCAGGAAAGTAGTTGTTTTCTGATGGATTTTCGACCCAAATTTTCATATTGTATAGGATATTAGCAATGAGCAGTCGTCCGGACATCTTATGCCTCAAGTCATAAGCTCATTGTGAACTACAGATTTCTTTTCCGATGATAAATTAAAATAAATTGTTAGCGACGCAATTATTACAGATACTCAACGTTCAAGAGCTCAAGACAACTTATATGTCAAGCACCCGTGCTTTATTACATTATTTGAGTAATTATATTGAAAATAACATTTCATTTTTGATTTCATGTTGGAAGTAAAGCTCGTTTTTTAATTTTTTAAGGGATTATTTTATTTTATTCTTTTTATTCTTACCTGTGCATTATTTCGAGTTATTCGATGTAAACCAAAAACAACTTGGAATGTTATATGATGATCGTTCTTGATTAATGCAAATGTGCAGGGCAGAAATTTAGGAAAAAAATCATGAATTCCGACGAAAATGGAATCTGGCCAAACTAGAGAGAAAAGTAAAATATACTACGAAAACCAAAAAAGTAATCAAAAATTTACTTTTACCATTTTGTTCAGAAAATTATTCAAAATCCATGTCTAACCTTTTCCAAAATTCCTTTAAATATTTTTTGCTCCCTACGAGGTGCAGAGCGTTGTTGCCATTGCTCTTGACGTGGTCATTTTAATGCTCTCATCGATCAAAATATTGACGACTTTGGGAGCTTGTATTTCGATAATTAGATGGACGAATTTGTACAGATTTGGTTATTAGCATTGTTATCGAGTTTATTGACATGCGTTAGTTTTTCATCAAATTTGTAAGACGCGTTTTTTCTGTACAGCGTGTTTTTTTAAACAATAATTGCATTTTGCATTGGGGAACAAGTCTGATTACAACTATCTCCGATCCTGAATGGACGAAAATTTTCAAAAAATTTCAGCTGATGTAGCCACTGTCGAGTAATATCATGCTGAATTTTCATTGTATTTGTAAAAAAAACTGTTCTAGCGTTCCAAATACCTTAAATCTAGGTGAATGTAAAAATATAAGAAATTCAAAATTCAGTATTTCTAATTTGAGATTTGAAACCAAAAATCGGGAACAGGATATTTGTAATTGGAAGTGTCAGCATCAACAAAAAATTGGCATAAAATAGAATGCAACAAGCATGCCTACATTTCATGATAAGAAACTTTCAAACAAGACAATACATATCTATGACAGAAACTCTTCAAAACTATAGAAACATTTTTGCAGTTAATATTCTTGCAATTGTTTTTAGAATATTTTCATACATTTACTTTCAGTCACATGATTTGACAGTTTATTGAATACCCTGGGTGCCATTGTAAGAAAACCTAATGTTGAAATTTATTTTAAATAGTGCTCGAAAGGTTCAGCCTTTGTATCTACATCCGAAAGCCATTAAATTCAGCAATCAACGATGAGTCATTGCTTTGGTATGCCTGTCTGAATTCTAGAACAGGCCAAGAGCCAGCAGACGAACAGATAGGAAAAAACCTCAGTCTTCGAGAACAATTTCGAAAAGAGATCTTCTTGGATATAAATAGACAGCCCAGATCAGAGAGGACAGATACAGTTAGAGTTCAGCATAGACAGTCTGGTTTGAATTAAAACAGAGCAACATAATTTATGCCATTGATTAGAACTTATATTTTGAGTTCAAAAATAAATTAGATAAAATCGTATTGGGTCGCGAATTTGGACATGGTTTTACGAGAATATGTGAAATTTTCATAGTCGAAACTTTCATCTGAGGCTCTGTGAAAAAAGATTTCCAACACCTATGGAAAAATTTCTAGAAAATGAGTAGTTGAATTTTAGCAGCTCAAGTTGTTTTCACGCTCTGCTCAACTACAGATCGAAAACAGAATCTATCTTCAATACACCATCGCAGCCAAATTCAATATTTTTGTTACACTAGATTAAATGACAATTGATGCGCAATTTATAGTACAAATTTCGAAAATGAAATGAAGTCCTCCAACAAAGACAGCTCAAATGCTGGAATGCAAAGCTTGTTTTTCCGCTTCGCTGGATAAAAATTCATTCAAAAGCAGATTTCAAATGTGAAAGAGTCGCACGTCGAACACACATTTTGCCAACTGGCGGATTTTTACACAATTCAGGCAGTTGGCTGCGTCATTGTGACTCCATTGAAAGAAATTTGATATTTAGAAACGGTTCACTACAGATATGGAGTGGCCCACGAAACCATGAATACTCTACTGATTTCCATATTGCATTCATGACATCTGATAAAAAATCCTATTTCCTGTTGAATTTTTAATGGAGTAGGAATCATACTGTAACGTTTCCATTGTCATTCGGAATAATTTGGAAAATGAAAGGTTAGTGTCCCGTTAGCGGTGTTGTCTGGAGAGCAAGGAGGTCGGGGTAATCTGTTGTGTAATAAATAGAGTACATATATTTTTGTAATAAGAATCACAAATGAACGAAAGTTGAAACTTACTTAGTTGACTCGACTTTGTTGTTTTTTATTGAAAACGAATTCAATAGATAATATTTTCCTATATAATCAGAAACGTATCTGGAAATTACACTCTCAATATCGATTAAAATTATAAAACTCACCAAATTATAAATACTCATCTTCAGTTTATTGCGAAAATTATATCAGAACTTTTTAAAAACCAAAAAAACACTTTTTCCCGAAAAAAAAAATTACTGAATATATTTAATCAGCATCATGAGTACTACCTACTATACAGGGTGTTATGTAATAAGTGTCCGATATTTAACAGGACGATTCTTCAGTTATTTATAAGGTAAAAAGTTCATATAAACATGGGTCCGCAAGGCCTTCAGTTTTGAGATGAGGGTGTTGAAAATTTATTTTTATTTTGGTTTTTCGTGATTAAATTTTGAAATAATGTCTATATTTGAACAAAAATTGGTATTTGAGGACTTTTCAATATGAGAAATTCAAATTTGATCTCTGTTTGGCACTTTATTGTAGGGGGCGCCACCTACAGGTCTTTGTCTCTTTTGGGTAGTCACAACTTCACAAGTTCACATTTTCTAGAAAAAAAAACATATCCCACTATCATTTTTACGTGAAAAAGGAATACTTGTCAAAAGTCGCTACAAGCAGCCGTTTTCGAGACATTTTAATTCAAATTAACCGATGCATCCAATCGCCTTCTCATTGATTCGCGAACTCTTTAAATAATCAAGTAGGCTAGTAAGTTTATTCCAATGTTTTTCTTGTGCTGTCATTTCAAAAATTATATCTTGACGCATAGTTAAATAGTTTTATTTGTTACTAGTCTGATTATTTTATTGAAAATGGTAAACTTCACCAATGCAGAGTATGCTGACATACATTTTACATACGGACTCGCTAACGGAAATGCATATGAGGCTAGACGTTTATATCAGGAGCGTTATCCGAACCGCACAACTCCTACTTCAAAAACCTTTTCAAGAATTCACACTCGGTTAAGGGAAACAGGAAGTTTTGAGAAAGCTAGTCATCTGTCGGGTGCACATCGGTCGGTAAGAACCCCAGCAACCGAGGAAGCAGTTCTTAATCTGCATGGTAGGAGAACACCCGGAAACAAGCTCCAGGAAAATAGCGCTGACGTTGAACATTTCTCATGTTCTGGTATGGAAAATTTTAATTGATAATTTGTTCTATCCCTACCATATTCAGAGAGTTCAGGCACTCATCCCTCGTGACTTTCCGTTACGTATCAACTTATGTCGTTGGTTTCTCCAATGCCTTATTCAAAATCCTTTATTTGAAAATCTAATCCTGTTTACCGACGAAGCAAATTTCTCACGCAACGCTATACGCAATTTTCACAACAATCATTTGTGGTCAGAGAAAAACCCCCATGCGATACAGGAATCACATTTTCAAGAACAGTTCTCTCTCAACGTGTGGGCAGGAATCCTTGGAGATTATAGGCCCATTCTTTATTCCGGGGAGATTAAACGGAGAGAGATATCGTCATTTTCTTGAAGCAGATTTGCCTATTTTACTGGAATATGTGTCGCTTAGACTACGATATGAAACGTGGTTTATGCATGACGGTGCCCCGGCACATTTTAGCATACAAGCGCGAGAATTTTTAGACCAAACCATGGCTCCCTAGGTCACCAGACTTTAATAGTTTAGATTTTTTCCTGTGGGGACATCTAAAGTCCTTAATTTATCAGACACCTATCCAAAATAGAGAAGAATTAAGAAATCGAGTAATTAAAGCATGCAGATCGATTCAAGATACTCCAGGAATTTTCCAAAGAGTGCGAGAATCAATGAGAAGAAGATTGGATGCGTGCATACAGGCAGGAGGTGGACATTTCGAACATTTATTGTAATTTTGAATTAGATTAATATTTGGTGTTCCGTTATTTATGGTTTATTAGGAATTAGCTTTTAAAATGTTTCTAGGTTAAATAAAAAAACAAAATCAATTTTTTTTCATTTTTGGACAAACGCATACATCGATTAATTTAAATTAAAATATCTCGAAAACGGCTGCTTGTAGCGACTTTTGACAAGTACTCCTTTCTCACGTGAAAATGATGGTGGAATATGTTTTTTTCTAGAAAATGTGGTACATACATGCACGAAAAAGTTGTGACTCCCCAAAAGAGACAAAGACCTGTAGGTTGGGCCCCCCACAATAAAGTGCCAAACAGAGATCAAATTTGAATTTCTCATATTGAAAAGTCTCCAAATACCAATTTTTGTTCAAATATAGACATTATTTCAAAATTTATTCACGAAAAACCAATATAAAAATAAATGTTCAACACCGTCTATCTCAAAACTGAAGGCCTTGCGGACCCATTTTTATATGAACTTTTTACCTTGTAAATAACTGACGAATCGTCCTGTTAAATATCGGACACTTATTACATAACACCCTGTATAGAAAAAATTACAGAAAGACAATTTTCCATTGAGACAGTGCGAGGTCCATTCACAATTCATTCATTTTATTATGTTCAATTTCTTCAACATCGTCTTGTCTCACCAAAAATATAAATCGAGAGGTGTCATATCTGGTGAACGAGGGATTCACTCAACAGGGCCATTGGTATCAATCTGTTTCGGAAAATAATGAAATAATGAACAATGAAAATATATTAAACAATTATGAAATTCAAAATATTCAATTAGAGGAAAGTAACATCAACCATGTTTCAATATAACTTCATTGCCCAGATTATTAATGAGGAAACCCGCCTAATTAAAACTATGTTTTCCAAATAACTTTCTCATTTTCAGTAGTAGTGAGAAGAGTCGTTGAAGTTGTTGTTTGTGAAGAACGTGATCATGAATCGAAACAAATGATAAAATATAGGGTGTTTCATTTGAAAATTAATTAATTTATGAAATATTGTGTCCGTGAAAAATATTACTAGTTTAACCTTTTAACTAAATCCGTAGCTTCAATAATAACAGAGTTGGCAATGGTGCCGACTCAATTTGGCACAAACTCGATATTCAAAATTAATGGAGATTATTATTAGGACCTATTAGTCTCAATCTATGGCAATCCATATCAGGAAAATGCAACGAGATCTGTGCACACACTAGTTTCGGTTAACAAAATTATTTCATTCATTATTAATTTTTCTGGATTGCAATCTATTCAAATGAATTTATCAATATTTCTTGTATGAGTTATGTGTGTAATATAATAATAGTAATATGAACCAGAGCTGTGCCGAGCACTGACAAAAAGTGCTTCGAATACTAAGCACTAAGCACTCTTGAAAAGTGCTCGGGAGTCTCCAGCACTAAGCACTTTTTTCATGAAGTGCTCGCGATTACTAAGCACTTTCGAAAAGTAATTCCATTCAGCGAGCACTAAGCACTTTTCAAAAGGGCGAGACCGTTAAGGTGGCCATTCTATTTCGTGTATTACGAGTTTATATTGCATTTGGAAACGGTTTGAATTGGAAAACTCAAATTTGGTAGGTGTACTCAGAAAAGATTGGAGTACTTATTGAATATATAACTAGGTTGAGATCCCACCTTGTGGACTTTAATTGGAGTTGCTTTCAAGACAATAGTATTACTCCTGAGTTTCATATGCAGAATTTGCAAGATCTATTAAATGATCTTGTGGTTACCATTTTTCCATTAAAAAAATTGGACGTTGTTTCTAATAAATTACCAGTCACTTGGATGACGGAAGAACTGATTCAAATGCGTGATACTCTGAATGCTATAAAAACCATACATGATGTAGACAAAGATGTTTTCTCTCTAAATGCATACAAATGACTGAGTAGGGATTATAAAAATCAAATAAAAATATGTAAAACAGAAGCTCATAACAACTACCTGCTAAACTCCACAAATGTTATGAGGGACAGTTGGAACTTAATCAACCATGAATGCAATAGAAATATAAGAAAACAAATTGAGACTAATATATCTGTGGACCAATTCACTTCTATTGCCGAAAAAATCATTAGCTCATTACCTCTCATTTCCCATGAACCTACATCATATCTAAGAACAATGAAAACTGCTGTACGCTCGTTTGTTTTGAATCCTGTAACTCCTGCTGATGTATATGATATTATTCTAGGTCTAAATAATTCCAAAGCATTTGATGCCTATGAGCTGAACAGTAAAATTATCAAATCTGTAGCGGACATTCTTGCCGAACCTTTAGCTATCTTAATAAATAACTGTTTCTCCGCAGGAATTTTTCCCAGTGCTCTGAAGTACTCTGTTGTCCTACCTATTTTAAAGAAGGGAAGCACTGATGATATCAACAACTTCCGACCTATATCCATTATTCCGATCATAGGTAAAACAAGTCTGGGCGTGGGATCCGCCTACGCTAGGATCCACCTAACGCTCAGACTTGGCCTCCGGCGGTTAACTCTCGCGCAAGCGCTCGACCTCGCGCTTCGCACTTTTCGAAAGCTCGGATGTTGAAATGCCTAGAAATTGTAGAAATGTTTTAATACAACGACCTCATTGTGTAGCCTTGTTTTTTAACCTATAATTGGACACCAATAATATGAATACAACGACCTTAATGCCTTTAAAACTATAATTGGATACCAATAATATGAATACAACTACCTTAATGCCTTTGAAACTATAATTGGACACCAATAATATGAATACAACGACTGTAATGCGTTCACAAATATAATTGGATACCAATATTATGAATACAATTACTGTAATTTGAAACTATAATTGGACACCAATAATTTGAATACAACGACTAATGCGAGACCTGAGAAAAAATCCAAGTATATTTTTCAAGACATGACTGATTTTCCACAAAAATACGTATTTTCAATACATGGCTGTCTTGAATAATTTCCCTCAAAAATACGTGTTTTCAATACATGACTGTCTTGAATTTTCCCACAAAATACGTGTTTTCAATACATTACTGTCTTGAATAATTTCCCATAAAAAAACGCGTTTTCAATACATGACTGTCTTGAATAATTTCCCATAAAAAACGCGTTTTCAATACATGACTGTCTTGAATAATTTCCCATAAAAATACGCGTTTTCAATAAATGACTGTCTTGAATAATTTCCCATAAAAAAACGCGTTTTCAATACATGACTGTCTTGAATAATTTCCCATAAAAGTACGCGTTTTCAATACATGACTGTCTTGAATAATTTCCCATAAAAGTACGCGTTTTCAATACATAACTGTCTTGAATAATTTCCCATAAAAATACGCGTTTTCAATACATGACTGTTTTGAATAATTTTCCATAAAAGTACTCGTTTTCAATACATGACTGTCTTGAATAATTTCCCATAAAAGTACGCGTTTTCAATACATGACTGTCTTGAATAATTTCCCATAAAAGTACGCGTTTTCAATACATGACTGTCTTGAATAATTTTCCATAAAAATACACGTTTTCAATACATGACTGTCTTGAATAATTTCCCATAAAAAACGCGTTTTCAATACATGACTGTCTTGAATAATTTCCCATAAAAAACGCGTTTTCAATACATCACTGTCTTGAATAATTTTCCATAAAAATACGCGTTTTCAATACATGACTGTCTTGAATAATTTCCCATAAAAAACGCGTTTTCAATACATGGCTGTCTTGAATAATTTTCCATAAAAATAAGCGTTTTCAATACATGACTGTCTTGAATAATTTTCCATAAAAATACACGTTTTCAATACATGACTGTCTTGAATAATTTCCCATAAAAAACGCGTTTTCAATACATGACTGTCTTGAATAATTTCCCATAAAAAACGCGTTTTCAATACATCACTGTCTTGAATAATTTTCCATAAAAATACGCGTTTTCAATACATGACTGTCTTGAATAATTTCCCATAAAAAACGCGTTTTCAATACATGGCTGTCTTGAATAATTTTCCATAAAAATAAGCGTTTTCAATACATGACTGTCTTGACTAATTTTCCACAAAAATACGTGTTTCAAAAAATTTCATGAAAACTTCTTGATAGTGAAATATTTCCCAGACTATCGATATCACGGAAAAAATGTTCAAACAATTTTTGTAGACTTCTATGAGATGATCAAAAAAGGTATTTTTGTGAAACTTGAAAATCTGTCGCTATCTTTGAGTTTTTGGTGTTTTTATATAGTCCCAAATTTTTACAAATCGCAATTTTTTTTCAAGAAATCGAAAATTTGGAAGATACGGTAGATACGAAAAAATCCAGGCGCTTCGCGCATGGAAAAATTCGAAGGATGTGGAGGGAAGTAAATATTCAATAATCCGGGCGCTTCGCGCCCGGGAAAATTCGAAGGAGGGGGGAAGTAATATTTCAAAAAAATTCGAAGGAGGGGGGGAAGTGGATTTATTAAAGTCCGGGCGCTTCGCGCCCGGGAAAATTCGAAGGGGAGGGGGTAAGTGGATATTCAAAAATCCGAAAGTACCAAATTTTTCGTTTTTAGGAAATATTTCCCAGACTATTCATTTAACGGAAAAAATCTTGTTAACTTTTTTGTAGACTTTCATGAGATGATCAAAAAAGGTTGAGTAAAACTTGAAAAACTGTCGCTATATTTGAGTTTTCGGTGTTTTTATAAAAAAAATCAACATTCTGTTTATTTTTTAAGATATGAAAAAATGCCATTGAAATTTTTGGTAGACATCTTTGAGTTAAATGAAATTGTTGATTTACATTTTTTCGATATCTCGTTTAGTTTTCG
This sequence comes from Chrysolina oricalcia, assembly GCA_944452925.2. NCBI lineage: Eukaryota > Metazoa > Arthropoda > Insecta > Coleoptera > Chrysomelidae > Chrysolina > Chrysolina oricalcia. The sequence goes on from OX101816.2 coordinate 2,403,884, forward strand.
AGTTTTTGGTGATTTTAGGAAAAAATGGGAAATTTTTTCTAAGTCCCAATTTTTTCGTTTTTTCGAAATATTTCCCAGATTATTGATATAGCAGAAAAAATTATTGAACATTTTTTGTAGACTTTCTTGAGATGATCAAAAAAGATAAATTGTGAAATTGGAAAATCCGTCGCCATATTTGAATTTTTCGTATTTTTATAAAAAAAAAAGTCTATATATTTTTTATTTTCCAAGATATGGAAAAATTTCATCGGAACTTTCTATTGACATCTTTCAGTTTATTAAAACTGTTGATATACATTTTCTCGATATCTCCTATAGTTTTCGAGTTTTTGGTGTTTTTCGAAAAAAAATCGAAAATTATTTCTAAGTCCCTAATTTTTCATTTTTGTGAAATATTGTCCAGACTATTGATATTACAGAAAAATTTTATTTAAATTTTTTGTAGATTTTTATGAGACGATCAAAAAAGATGATAAAAAAATTGAAAATTTTCAAAATAGGGAAAAACTTTTCAAACACTTTTGGAAGGTCTGTTGAAGTACATCAAAACACTTCATATTCACTTTCTCGATATCTTGTATCGTTTTCGAGATTTTAAGGTTTCAAAATTTTTAAAAAAAATTTCAACTTTTTTTCACTTTCTAATAAAGTTGGAAAAAAACGGTTTGGAGTATCAGTGAGGCTTGTGAGTACGTACCAGAAGAACTTTTAAGATTTCCATTTGTTTCATTGGTACGGTCAATATCTCGATTTTCCATTTTTTTTAATATTTCCCGTACTATTGATTTTACGGAAAAAATTTATTGACTTATTTTGTAAGTTTTCTAGAGGCGGTCAAAAAATAACTCCTGATAAATTGAGGAAATATCGACCGTTTTTGAGTTATTTCGTTTTTTCAAAAATTCAAATTTTTATTTTCAGTTTTCTCGAGTTTTCCCGGTTTTCCGATAATTTTGGTGAAAAATGTTTCGTATATATTTTGTTCCTCTATTTGAGCTCTACTTATCGCAGTTTTCAAAATTCAGTTTCGATCATCGGTTTGGCGTATTTTTGAGTTTTTCACTTTTCGGAAAATCGCCCGGAAAAGCCGTAAGCATTTTCCGATCCTTTCCAAAACCTATACACTTCTGTAGGACAAATATGCGTAGGAATTCAGGAAATATAGAGCAAAAAAAATCAATTCCTGAACCGCTATCGAGGAAACTATGAAAAGCCGGAAAAACGCCGTAAAAATTTTCCTGGGTTTCTTATCGCAAAAAAAAAATTTGAGAAATATTGTCCTCGAGTTATTGATATGGTTCAAATTTCAAAGCGATATCTTCAAAGGTATGGAAATGCGAGCGTTTTGAAATGCCACGACAGACAGACGGACAGACAGACAGACAGACAGACGGACAGACAGACCGACAGACAGAATTATTATCAAGCATCACCTTTATGATTCGACGTTTGAGAAACAGCGTTAGTTTGCACGTACTCAGATCTTGTTATTTTGGATTATTTTAAAGTCACATGGTGTATGGTATCTTGCTGTGGGGTGGCTCGTGTCACGCACAGAAAGTATTTATACTGCAAAAAAAGGTAATTAGAGTCATGGCGGGAGTACATCATCGCGACCACTGTCGCCCCCTTTTTGCTAAACTCCAAATTATGCCACTTCCTACTTTATTTATACTTTCATCTTTACTTGAAATTCATAAAAACAAAAGTTCATATGCTGTCCAATCAGAAATTCACCCTTACTCCACCCGCAATGGTAACTCTATTACAATACCTAGGTTCAGGCTGCAGATGTCACAGAATAATTCTCTGAATCTGTACCTGTATAATAAATTGCCATCAAAAATAAAGTGCCTCAACCTATACCAATTTAAAAATAGAATCAGGGCATTTTTACTAACAAATTGTTTTTAAACGATCAAGGAGTACCTTGATATGAGCTTGACTGAACTCGAACTCTTGTGATGGACGCTCCCTAAGTCATTCCTGATATTTTACTCATAGCTGATAATTTTACTTTAATCATGTCTATATACACTTTTATGTTATTTATACATTGTACTTTTTGACGACCTACTAATTCTATGTTTATTAGTTTGGAAATAAATATCTATCTATCTATATTGACATTGATTTTATATCGAAAATTGAGATTTTCTTGGTCGACCATTGAAGGAAATGAGGCAATACTTGCTTTTGTTTTATTTCAATAGAAAGACCCATAAAAACAGTGCAACATTGACTACACTTTCACGCAATTTTTCGAGGTATTCTGGGAGAAATATATCCCTCCGCTTATCTGGGTGGCAATCCAAACAACAGATCGCGTGAGAGTTTACTGCCTTGCCTTGCCAGTGTTTAACGTCGATGAGGTATATCCGGACTCATAATGAGATTAGGCTAGAAGAACTAGTGTCACCAACTCACCCCAATCTCTCAGCGACGAACACCGTCAGAGAGTCCCAATATGTCGGTCGACCATTCCGTCTGATTGGAGATGTAGAGCTGTTAGACGAGTTTTCTTCATGCCTAAAATGTTAATCGTTTCTTCCTTTATTAGAATCTCAATCCAGCGAAACTCCATGTCAGGGTATCACATTCTCTATAAAGCCTTTGCGACTGCAGAATCTTCTGGTTGGTAATTGGCACAACTTCAGAGTAAATGGCCAAATATGGAAAAATACACTAGGTATTCCATTTCAAAATATCATTAAAGTCATTTTTGCTTGAATTTGGATAACCCCATATATTTTGGGTGAGGTTCAAAAATTGGCCAATCGAAAAAGAAAATCAACGTGTTCGAGGAATTTTCCAAAATATGTTTATATACAGAAATAATGAATTTATTCCATACATTTGCATCGTAGTTTACACTGTTTAACAGCATCCATTTTCATCAAGTCAAAGTCTTTATTTCCATCTATCAAATCACATAACACAAAACATGTCACTGATTCTTCTTATTTGAAATATCGGAAAAATTCCTTCCTGTCCCCTCATATATTATAGAACATTCCAGTGGAATAATCGAAAAAGGCGCTAGTGTGCCTCCAAAGATCCCAGAAATCATTAATTTCTGTCCGCACGATTCTCGGATGGCTTTGTATTATATATTATCTTGTCAGAGATAATGTTGCCATATATTACTTTCCCGAGTTTATGCCCTAAATTCGTTTTTATCGTTTTTTATGATGTTAGGAAGTGATTCCGAAAGGGTCATTCCAGTGGAGTTTCATAACTAGGCCATTACCATTCCTACTGCGACCCGTGAAAGAATTATTTTCAGTGCACAAGGCAGTAATAGACCAGTTCTGATGCATTTTTTAGGTGAAAAAAAATAACAGGATGAGACCTGGTGGAAGAGGAACAAAATATTGTTCGAATGACGGGGAAAATAATTTGGTGTCGACAAAATGGAGAAGGGTGGAACGGGGTCAACTTTTAATTCAATTCAATTCATTTTTATTTTCCATTTTGACATTTTACAATGTATAGGAATAGTCCAGTTGTAAACACGTACACACCCATACTCACGTACACACATACACACACATAAACATGTAAATATACATAAAAATAAGTATGTTTAGATAGAAACTTGTTCATCTCATGTCAAGAAATTAATTTAAATTATAAAAGCAGTTGTGCAATAAGAACTGCTCTAGGCTATTTTTGAATTTCTTTAGAGACTCACTTTTTTTATTTGAATAGGTAGTTTATTAAATAATTTGGGTCCCATGTAATCGGGAGAGCAATACGCAACTTTTTGGTTTGCTCTAAACACACAAAGATTATCCTTATGTGTTATAATCATGAATATCTTTAATGCACTAAAGCTTTTCTTTATTTTTGTAAATATAAACACATAACTCGAGGATATACAAACAAGCCAATAGTAAAATGGAATAATCTGCAAAAAATTGTTACATGATACCCAACTCGGTTGCTTTTCCATGCATCTTATTACTCGCTTTTGAGCCAAGAATACATCGGAAGCAGCAGCAGCAGCACTACCCCAGAAACAAATACCATATCGAAGTCTTGACTCTAGTTGTGCATAGTACAGACTACGGATCTGATGTTTTTCTAGTACATCTCTCAAAGATACTTCAATGAATTGAGCTTTGGAACGAGATTTTGACAATGGTTTTCATCGTGATGAATTCCCAAAAATCTTACGCTATTGTGCGTATTGGTTACCATTTCATTGTTTATATTTATAAAAATATAAATAGAAAAGTTATTGGGTATAGCCCTCAAATTGTTGTGCAACCGTAGACAATAACAATAACTTTTCTATTTATATTTTTATATATTTCCCCTCGATGAATCCATCCTGATTTATATTTATATGCATATCTTTAGCATTTTTTTGTATACCATGAACTCTTAGTATTTCAGATTTGGCTGTGTTGAATAGTAAACACTGATCATTGAAATAACTAGCTACCCTACTCATCACCTCAGAGCATTTATTGTCAAGGTCATTTGTTTCGCGTGCTGATATGATGAAGGAAAAGTCATCAGCATATGCAGTGAAGTGATAATCACCGACTATAGATTTCACTTGATTCGTATACAAGGTGAACAACACTGGGCCTAAAATCGAGCCCTGAGGCACACCCATATTAACAGTTATAGAATCGGAATTGAATTTGAGTATTTCGCTGTTCATTCGATCCTCAATTGATACAAACTGCTTATGATTTTTGAGAAAGGACGATATCCAAGATGACACGTTACCACGTAGGCCATACATTTCAACATTTGATAAAAATATTTCGTGATTGACGCAATGCCCTGCTCAAATCACAAAAAATTGCAGCAGAACACTCGCCTGTATCAACGAATCTAATAATTTGCTTATAAAATGAAAATATGGCCGTTGATGTCGACTTCCCTGAACGAAATCCGTACTGATTTTTATTCAGTATTTCAAATTTCTCTTTAGGGGTTGAAAGTGGTATTTCAAGGTTCTTCGTGGATAGCAATGAAAATTGTACTCCTACCGAAAAATAATGTAGACAAAGTTGTTGATAATAGATAGATCTACAACTTTTGCAACATACAATTTTCCACATAACCTCAAATTCCTCGAGAAAATCGTAAAAACCGATTTTTCAGTTTTTAATGTTTTTCTCATGCAAAAATTAATGTTTTTTCACGATATTTGATGATATCATTAATTATTGTGTTTCAAGTGAGCTGAAATTTTTTTTTCACAAAATTCAGATTTTTCCGTTTTTTCGACAGATTCTGAAAAACGACCTCATTTTCAACTGAAACGTTAACATAAAGTAAAATTCGTTTTTTCAAGCTCGTCAGCCTTCATATTTTCTGTTGAAGCGTCTACCTTTAGATTATGTAATAAAATAGTAGCACTACTATAGAATTTTATTCCAGAAAAGGTGAAAAAATAAATAAAAGATTTTCAAAAATCTATTACTTAAATTTTTGTTCTAAAGTTAAATTTATTCATCAAAATTATCGAAATTACCAGTTGAAACCTTCTGATAATGATTTCATTTGACCTTAATGGGTACAAGAAATAAACAAGGACATAAATAAGGATTTGATTATGATAGAACGGCGAAAGGAGGTGAACTTTTGGGGGTAAAATGGTTTCTCACGATTTGCAGCAAAAATTAACCTCCTACCAAAAAATGTAAAGGAAAAAGTTGTCAACATTTATCTTCATAACCTCAAATTTTCCGGGAAAATTGGAAAAACTGTTTTAATTTTTTTCTTGTGTGAAAATTGTATGTTTGTTGCAAAATTTACTGGAAATATGCTTTTTCGGCAACCATCTTGGACTAGGCCGGGAAGTGCTCGAATTTTAATACAAATATTAATATAAATAAGAATTAGAATGTTTCTGTTGGTACCTATCTTCTGTTCGAATTTCAATATATAATACAAATAAGAACTGAAATGTTCGAAATATTCAAATTTGGAATCGTTTCATCCGGTTAACAGATGGGTGAAAGTCGACCTCTCTTCGTCTCTTAGACTAAATGCGTCTCATTGATTTGTTATTCTATATGGTTGCCGAAAAAATAGTGTACGTCACACGACTGCAATAACAAAAATCGGATGCGACAAATGACAGATATCTTCCATCTGGTAAAATATCATTTGTTAATTACTTTTTGCTTGATTAGCTCTGTGATTACGTGGAACAACCGGGATCTGCTCGTTAGGCTCGGATTTTTATGAACCACCATATAAGATTCAATTTCAGGAAAGTAGCTTTTAGGAGCCGCCCCCTCTCCGAGTAATTCAAAGAGGTTTGACAAAATTAAATATTTTGCTGCAGAAAAAAGACGTCTAATTTAGACCAGAAAAACGAATATTATCACTAAATTTTGCTACAAACATACAATTTTTACACAAGAAAGAATCAAAACTAAATTAAAACGATTTTTCAGAATGTCCCCAACAATTTGAGGTTATGTGGAAAAATGTTGGGTACAAAAGTTTTAGACCTATCTACTGCCAACAATTTTTTTTTGTAGGAGATCAATTTTTGCTGCAAATCGTGAGAAACCATTATACCCCCAAAAGTTCACCTTCTTTCGCCCTTCTATCATAATCGAATCCTCATTTATGTCATTGTTTATAATTTGTACCTATTATGGTAATATGAAATTAATATTCTCGAAAGGTTCCAACTATTAATTTCAATAAGTTCAATAAGTTCATAAGTTTAGTTTACAAATTTAAAAAAATGATTTTTGAAAATCTGTTTTTTTTTTTCATTTTTTTGCGATTTTTCGGAATTTGTCAAAAAAAAAGGAAATATCCGTATTTCGCTACAAAAAAATTACGGTTTACACATAATAAGAAATATTTCCACCATATTTCTTGAAAAAAATTTTTTTTTGATGGTGAAAGAAGTCAAAAACTGAAATATCGGTTTTTCCGATTTTCCCGGAAAATTTGAGGTAATGTGGAAAAATGTTGAATATGAAAAATGTAGATTTCTTCATTATCAACAACTTCACCAATTCAATACTCTTCGATAGGAGGTCAACTTTCGTTGCCAATCGCGAAAAACAGTGAAATACCACTTTCAACCCCTTAAAATGTACACCCTCCTCCATTTGGTCGACTTATTTTCTTCCGTCATTCGAACAATATTTTGCTCCTCTTCCAGTATGTCTCATGGTGTTAATTTTTTCCCAATTCTATATTTTTTGGCGGCCATCAGCCCTGGTCTATAATACTTTTCAGTTTTGCATAAAGGGAAATAAGCATACTAATCCCTTTTGAAACTGCTTTCATCATTCATCACTACCATAAAGAGAAGGAATAAATCTCAAAAAGAGTAATCCATTTACAACTCACAGGTACTTAATCCATTCAATCCCCAAATTGTAATAAATATAAGTAGCTTTCAGGTTTATCCGCATTGATCCGTGCAAACAGCATCTTGTCTGGCATGGTTTACGAGACGTTTCATATTTCATTGTGGTTTATTACCCTCCTTTGGACTCGACAATTGAAATTCATCTTCCAGTGATTGAATGAGACGAAGTTTCCTGAAAAGTTACAAATATCGAACCGGGTAGGTAAAAAACCTACAGTCGAACTCCATCAAATGAAATCTTTATTGATAGTGTGAGTGTAGTCAGAGGACACACATCAGCACATTACGAGATGTAGTCGGAAGACTTACATGAGCAGCAGGACATGTTTCGAAGGATTAATCCTTCATCTTCAGCGAAAAAAGTTACAAAGTCTCCGTTGGATTACAAATATCAGACTGTAACTCAAGTCGGTCTATTGTATGTCCCATGCGATTTTTATATATGTGTATATATATATATATATATATATATATATATATATATATATATATATATATATATATATAGAAGGGTAGTCTTTGCTGACTAGTTAGGATACGAAACAGGAAATTTTTTGGGTATAGCAGCAAGCAGAACGTGTACTCTTTTAACACTATATTTCCGATATTTCAACAGTGAATACTGTCATCTTCAGGGAAGCTACAAGTAACAAGCAAAATTGTACGATTAATGGAAAGAAAACTTTGAAGAAGAACCACTTACTGTGTTGATGAGAATGATTGCTGGATGTAATATTAAAAATTATAAACAACATGTCATGTAAGTCACATGTGACAAAGATGAACAAAACACATTAAAATACGTCAAACAATAAAAATATTAATATTAAGTCATTGTTATAAAATTTTGTTTAAACATTTATTTGAATTATCTCCACACGGGGAGAGATTCAAATGTAATGTAAGAAATTTGGTTAGGATTATTAGACAACAGACAGGTGACATTATTGACATTAGATGTCAGACACTTTTGAAGTGTGACACGAAACCACGAATTGGCCGCTGCTAGTGGGTGAAATTAACCAATTGTCTCAACTCAAAAGAGATGAAGTGTTCTCTGAGGGAGAATTATTTAAGTTATGTGTAATATTATTGTCGATGAGGAGTAAATATGAATAAATTTCACTTAAGTGATTAACGTCAGTTTTTTTATTTAAGCAAGAATCTGATTGAGAGATGAAAGCCATTTCCATGAAAAGTCTTTTAGTGGTATTATTTTCCTTAGTCAAAATTTTTGTATTACTATAGTTCATGTTATGGCCAGTGCTATTAACATGTTCACTCAATGCACATCTTTCAGGATGGCATCTACAGTCACTTTTATGTGAAGTGATTCTATCTTTTAATGTCCTCGAAGTCTGACCTATGTAAGTTTTATCGCAATTAGAACAAGGAATACAATACACCAACTGTGATTGTGAAGTTAAAGGTGTTTTATCTTTAACTTTGGTAAAAATGGAATTGATTGTTAATATTGTTATATTTGCAATTTTTATGTTCTCAAAATCTTTGAAAATTCTAGCCAGCCTGGGTGAGACATCTGCGATATATGGAAGAGAGGTGAAAAAATATTGGATTTGGATCCTAGCTGCATCATTTGTAGTAGTGATATTATTTTGCGAAATGTTATTGATATTATTTAATGAATCATGTGTGTCTATGGTAGACGTACTGTATAAAATCTTTTTAATAGTGAAGGAGGATATGAATTATCAATGAATAAATTATATAAGGTTTTTAAATTTTGTAGATGAAAAGAGGAGTCAGAAATACAGAGTATTCGATGTTTCATTTGTTTAACCAAATTAACCTTCATGGATTGTTTATGGTATGAGTGATAGTTCATAAATCTTTCACTACTTATGTGTTTTCTATACCAGTCAATGACTAAGGTATTGTCCACTGTACGACGAAATTTTGTATCCAAGAAGGGAACACTATGTTCTTCGTCTTCACGTTCTATGGTGAACTGTATATACGGGTCATAACTATTGAATACATCAACTACTTCTGTAGTTCCGTGATGTGGTAAGGCTATAATCAAGTCATCCACATATTTTTTAATGAAAAACAATTTGAAAGGTAAAACTTTTAGGACTGTATCCAGTATGTCATCCATGACATACATAGCAAGGATGGGACTAATTTTTGCCCCCATAGGGGTTCCAAAAGTCTGTTTGTAAAATTTATTATCAAATGAGAAATAAGTATTATTGAATAAGAAAGTAATAAGTTTAAAGAAAGTTTCTTTATCAACACTACAATGATTACTATCCCATCTTTTATCAATGGCTCGTATACAAGCATCCAAGTAAACATTACTAAAAAGTGAGACTACATCCAAGCTCGCTATAACATAGCCCTCGGGGAGTTTCATTTTATTGACAATCCAACAGAATATTTGGCATAATTTTTGACTGATATTTTGACCACTTCGCATGATTTTGATAATGAATATTATATTAAAGACTCTTTTGAGGTTTCAAAAATTTTCAATAAAATGAAACTCCCCGAGGGCTATGTTATAGCGAGCTTGGATGTAGTCTCACTTTTTAGTAATGTTTACTTGGATGCTTGTATACGAGCCATTGATAAAATATGGGATAGTAATCATTGTAGTGTTGATAAAGAAACTTTCTTTGAACTTATTACTTTCTTATTCAATAATACTTATTTCTCATTTGATAATAAATTTTACAAACAGACTTTTGGAACCCCTATGGGGGCAAAAATTAGTCCCATCCTTGCTATGTATGTCATGGATGACATACTGGATACAGTCCTAAAAGTTTTACCTTTCAAATTGTTTTTCATTAAAAAATATGTGGATGACTTACCACATCACGGAACTACAGAAGTAGTTGATGTATTCAATAGTTATGACCCGTATATACAGTTCACCATAGAACGTGAAGACGAAGAACATAGTGTTCCCTTCTTGGACACAAAATTTCGTCGTACAGTAGACAATACCTTAGTCATTGACTGGTATAGAAAACACATAAGTAGTGGAAGATTTATGAACTATCACTCATACCATAAACAATCCATGAAGGCTAATTTGGTTAAACAAATGAAACATCGAATACTCTGTATTTCTGACTCCTCTTTTCATCTACAAAATTTAAAAACCTTATTTAATTTATTCATTGATAATTCATATCCTCCTTCACTATTAAAAAGATTTTATACAGTACGTCTACCATAGACACACATGATTCATTAAATAATATCAATAACATTTCGCAAAATAATATCACTACTACAAATGATGCAGATAGGATCCAAATCCAATATTTTTTCACCTCTCTTCCATATATCGCAGATGTCTCACCCAGGCTGGCTAGAATTTTCAAAGATTTTGAGAACATAAAAATTGCAAATAAAACAATATTAACAATCAATTCCATTTTTACCAAAGTTAAAGATAAAACACCTTTAACTTCACAATCACAGTTGGTGTATTGTATTCCTTGTTCTAATTGCGATAAAACTTACATAGGTCAGACTTCGAGGACATTAAAAGATAGAATCACTTCACATAAAAGTGACTGTAGATGCCATCCTGAAAGATGTGCATTAAGTGAACATGTTACTAGCACTGGCCATAACATGAACTATAGTAATACAAAAATTTTGACTAAAGAAAATAATACCACTAAAAGACTTTTCATGGAAATGGCTTTCATCTCTCAATCAGATTCTTGCTTAAATAAAAAAACTGACGTAAATCACTTAAGTGAAATTTATTCATATTTACTCCTCATCGACAATAATATCACACATAACTTAAATAATTCTCCCTTAGGGAACACTTCATCTCTTTTGAGTTGAGACAATTGGTTAATTTCACCCACTAGCAGCGGCCAATTCGTGGTTTCGTGTCACACTTCAAAAGTGTCTGACATCTAATGTCAATAATGTCAACTGTCTGTTGTCTAATAATCCTAACCAAATTTCTTACATTAAACAAAATTTTATAACAATGACTTAATATTTTTATTGTTTGAAGTATTTTAATGTGTTTTGTTCATCTTTGTCACATGTGACTTACATGACATGTTGTTTATAATTTTAAATATTACATCCAGCAATCATTCTCATCAACACAGTAAGTGGTTCTTCTTCAAAGTTTTCTTTCCATTAATCGTACAATTTTGCTTGTTACTTGTAGCTTCCCTGAAGATGACAGTATTCACTGTTGAAATATCGGAAATATAGTGTTAAAAGCGTACACGTTTTGCTTGCTGCTATACCCAAAAAATTTCCTGTTTCGTATATATATATATATATATATATATATATATATATATATATATATATATATATATATATATATATATATATATATATATATTTATATATTATATATATATATATATATATATATATATATATATATATATATATATATATATATATATATATATATATATTTATTGTCTAAGACTAATAACTCTTGTTACAAAAAAGATATCATGAATAATTGGATGGTAATTAGAGATAAAAAATTCGAATTAATTCTTCAAAACAAATAAAATTTGAATTGTATACAAGAGTCAAGACTGTAAATAAAAATATGGTTTTTCCCTCAGTACTAACATAAGTTAGAATAGAGAAATTGTAAAAGAGGTTAAAAATCACAGGGCATCATCGAAATATTCTTGTAAAATAAGTTTTACCTATGAATAACAAATGAAATAACTTCAAGATTCCTAATACGAGGATGTATTGATATCTAGTTAGCCTAGACCAGTTCCCTGCATAAAGAAAATATTGCGCTACCATAGCAACGAACAATAACTTATTAGAAGTGTCAGTGTAAAGTTTGACATGAAAAAAGTAAACCAGAGTCAAGCAATAAATTAAAAGAAAAAATATTTCCACCGAGTATCGAGCTATCATCAAGTACCTGTATTAAAAAGGGTTAAGAGGTAAGCAGATTTACGAAGATATGCTTAATACCCTTGGTGATCAATGGTGAAAAATTGGACCGCAAGCTTCAAAAGAGGTGAATTTTCCATTGAAGATGATGACCGATCGGAAAGGCCAGTTTCTGTGTCAGTCCCCGAAAATATCGAGGCAGTTCATGACATGATTTTAACAGACCGTCGAATTGGGCTGAAACGGATATCTGAAGCACTGAATATTTTATACGAACGCGTTCATCATATAGTTCACGTCAATTTGGACATGAGAAAAATTGCTACAAAAAGGATCCCCAAATGTTTAAATGTTGACCAAAAGCGTGCAAGGGTAGTAGCATCGCGTTCGATCCGTGCTCGATTTGAAAACGATGTAGACTTCTTAAACCGAATTGTTACTATGGATGAGACTTGGGTACATTTCTACGATCCAGAAACAAAGCAACAATCGATGGAATGGCGACACTCCGGTTCTCCAAGACCTAAGAAGTTTCGTGTCCAAAAATCTGCTGGAAAAGTTCTTGCTTCAGTTTTTTGGGATTGCCATGGAGTAACCAATTAAAAGGAGAATATGTTGAGTAATAAAATATTTTAACATTGAAATTTTGTTTGGTCCTCGTAATGTGAACATACATTTCGAAACAGAACTTTTTCCATCGGCATTATAGACACATCCCAGCTGCAATCCAAAAGAAAAATTATTTTTTGTTCCTAAAATTGATTAGTTTTTTCAAAATACTCGTTAACCTTACTGTTCCATCGATAAGGAATTGATTAATTTTCTCTTGTAATCCTCTTACGAATATTATCATGTTATAGAGAAATATTAAATGGATGAATTAATAGTCTTACCTTGAGCCCCGTTTTCGCTCAAATTTGATGAAAGTGCTTGGTTTATTTTAACAGTGTACACATAAATTGTGCTCGTAAACTTCCTCGTTAAATTAGTAGCACCACTTTATTTTACATCACACATGACGGCATACGGTTTTTTGTAGTATCCATCCATAAAATGAATGTAAAGAGTTTTATCTTTTTGCATGTAGATGTGATGGTTTCAATTTATCAATATCTAGGAAAATCAGAAAATAATATCAAGTGAGGTGTCAAAGGAGAATCAATTCGTGTTCTTCGGAACCATGGTGAAGAATTCTATACAGGTAGTAGATTAGGCGTCCTAAATTATCTCGATTTCAGAGAGACGAATAATTTCACGAAATGCTTGTTTCTACGACAGTGTAAAAACTAAGTTTTTACGCACTGTTTACAATGCGTGAAGTGGTTATTTTCAGGACAAGTACGTGAGAAATGAACTGTGTGTGAAGCAATTTTCTACACACTGTTAATTTTTTTACTCTTTTTCGAGAAAGACTTTGAGGAAAGTTTTACTCGAAAGTCATCATTCGATAATAAGACAAAAATTCAAAACTTCATAACATAAAATATTCAAATTGACAAAACATTTGCTACAATTTGTCAATATGATAACTGTCGTAGATAAAACTATGCATAAAACATATTCGTCAAGAGAATTTTTGTACTCGCTTGTTTTGTTGAACACACAAAAAAAATTCTTTTCAAAATTGTATCATAATAGTATATTATGCAATGAGCACAAAATGATGCCCATTTTGCACGAGTATGAAATTTGCAGCACGAGCCGAAGGCAAGTGCTGCAATTCATACGAGTGGCCATTTTGAAGAAGACAGAAATCTTTGGGAGATCGTTTGCTAACGAATAGTTGTTACCGACCGATGATGAACCCTTTACTCCCATAAACACCTAACTATGTAGGCTTATTATGGCAAGAACCTATCAGAAAACAACTACTCCCCTGGCTAAGACCACGACGGGTATTCTGTAGCTGTTAGATTTAATTCAATACCCGTCGTGGTCTTAGCCAGGGGAGTAGTTGTTTTCTGATAGGTTCTTGCCATAATAAGCCTACATAGTTAGGTGTTTATGGGAGTAAAGGGTTCATCATTGGTCGGTAACGACTGTTCGTTAGTGGCCATTTTGTTGCGAGATGCATACTATACTTTTTCTACAAAACGTTCTCGCAAAACGATTTTGTCTTCCATTCCAAAAATAGGTTATAAGCGCGTTGATACATACTCTTCGACGTTTTCAGTAAATTCAGTGTTGTTACCTTCGCTGCTTCTATTATGTTCGGATGTGTCAAATCTAAGTCGATATCACTATCAGTTTCCATTTTAATCAATAGTTTTTATAGAAAACAACTATGAAATTATTCGTTACCTACTAAAACTTTGACAGAAACGATCTGCTGACATTTCATCAATTTTTCGCTGGACGTCATAATTTGACAAGCCGTAGTCGTCGTGATTTTAGAGTGAACCTAGACCTAAAACGAAATACTCCATTTCGCATTTGTTGCTTAGCAACTTGCCTAGCAACCGATGCAAAAATTAAATTCTGTTCAAAATGTGCTTGTTTATGATTTAAGTTACGGTTATAAAATGAACATTTATCGAGGAAAAATTTTTTTTTTCAAGGAATTGTTGTTAATTCCGGTCACACAAGTGGTTGAAAGGAATTGTTGTTAGGATCAAAGCAAACACTATTGTTGATCACGTACTTCCTGTAAATTTGATATTTTCAGTTCTTCAAACAAAACACTAAAGGCTTCTACTTACTTGAATGAAGAAAAGTTGTATTTCGTGCAGAAATGTATTTATAAAATCATAGCAAAGCGCTTTCGACTATAAAGTCATCATTAGTGCGTACCTGTAAGTAAGTGACATTGAATTGAATTTAAGAAATTTTGATAATGAGATTTGAAAATTGAAAAATTACTCACTCGTCAGGTGTACAAGAGCCAGACAATGAAAATATCATGTGTCCAAAGGGCCATGTAAAATTTAAAAACGGGACATCATATGAATAACATTTTAAAAAAGTCCTTATTCCAGAATTAACCTGGATAAAAGTTTCAACAGGCAGAGTAACACATGTCTGTTGGAGCTTAGTCTACTGTTAAACTAAATGAATGAAATTTACATTGTGTCAAAAGTTGACAATGACAATGACGTTTGGCTTAGAACATTAACTTCTAGAAACACTGATCTGTGAATCTGTGATAAATGACCAATTAGTCAAATTGATCTGTAAATGTATGTATAGTTCTGTTAATGTAAACCTCAGAAAATGTGACCAACCGGAAGAAAAGTCTAATGAGAACCTCAACCAGATGTGCACAGAACCAGGTTCAAGAAACAGTCTCAGGATATCACCCGGTAAATGTAGGGTACACTCTACCTGCAGCGTTCATAAAATAGTCACTGATCTTTGAACATCAGTAGAGTTATTAGATTAGGATACACAGAAAATGCAGTCTTTATAAAAATCAGAAAGTGAAGAAGAATGTCTTAAACGAATGGTGTCGTTGATAAATCATCTAGTATAGCATGAAAATAAAAATTCAAATACTTAAAATACATGGTCATAAAAGTCTTTCATATTGTAATATGCTCTGTCAAGCAGTAATTCCTTGACAGCATTCTGGAACATGTGCCACCAGTCATCGATGATGTGAAGGCAGGTGGTTAAACATTTTGTTATCATTATAATTTATGGATTTTTGTTCAAATAAGCTTCTGAGAATTGGTAGAGATATTGTGAAATTATCATTCTTTGTGTTGTATGTTGACGTGATCGATCGAATATTATTGTAATTCTTTTTGTGGATGAAATAAACACTTTTTAGTATAAATTAACTTGTCAATGTCAATATTATTAAAACAATAAATAACGGTTTACACGAATATCTGGGTTTAGTTTCACAAAAGTATTTCACAGCCCTATTTTGTAAAACGGACACAGCATTCAAAAGAAATTTAGATTGCTGCAGATGTATCCAATTTGGATAATACAATCTTGACTGCAAAACAACCAGAAGATCTTTTTTGCTCAGAACATTGATTCGAATGTTAAAAGTAAGACTGTCATCCACATGAAGTCCCAAAAACTTAGCTGATGATTCAGTATTTATTCTCAAGTTCCCTAAGAATATCTCATCCAGAGTGCACCCGAATGTCATAATGCGTGTTTTTGAAATCCTGAATGATTACTTATTTGCAACAAACCAATTCTTTACTACAGATATGTCTTCAGCTTTATGTGTACTGAGTTCATTGTTGGTGTTGCTATGCCACGTATTGCAGTATAATTTGCGAACATAGTCAATTTACCCCTGATATTAATGTTTGCTAAATCATTAATATACAATAAAAATGAAAGTGGGCCAAGTACTGATCCTTGTGGTACTTCACAGCGGACGTATCATAACTTCCAGCTTTCTTTGTTGAGATATACTATTTTTAAGCACTCCGATAAGTATGATTTGAAGCCTATTTTTATGCACTGCGATAAGTATGATTGGAAGCCATACATTTCTAATTCTTTGAGCAATATTTCATGATCAGCGCAGTCAAATGCTACTGTGAGGTCGCAAAAGATTATTGCAACTGCATTAACCTCATCGATTTTCAGATTTGTATTCTCCAGCAAAAACCCTTGAAAAACAATTTTCAATTCCCATCAAAGTCGAACAAAGGAGTTGATCCGGGACTGAAAATCTATTTGTGTCAATGAAATAGTGAATGGAAAACGAACTAATTTAATCGCATCCGGTAGTGAGCTTGAATAACATTATATTGTGATTTCGATTTAGTTCCAGCTACTTCATCACATCCTGACAGACTGAAGTGGAATAATATATCAGAGGCTGTCAGTTCCGGAGATTACCCCATTCAGAGCCATATCCACAGGATCACTCATGAAAACCGGTGATGAAATTTGTCGTGTCCACGAACTATTTTTATCACGATGAGAGTAGTAGTTCTATGGATTCAGAATTATGTATAGAAAAAATAAAAATGAGAGAAATTGACTAAATAGTTCAGCTTATACTGAAAAATTGGCTTACACTTAGCTAATGGAAAATATAAGAATGGACTTAAAATTTGGATTATTCAGAATCGGTATAAATGTCCTGATATGAGGTTGTGGTACAAACACATCTTCCAGATATAGTACGTTTCCTTTTTGACTATGTCATTTTATCTAAAAGAAGCCAAAACTCGTTCTGAAAAATCCGAGAATAGCTATATTAAAAAAACAACGATCAGCTCAATATCTTTCATGTTAATATTCGTAGTATCAGTATAAATTTTGACCAACGCGAAGCCATCCTAAAATTGATTATATGTACAAAAATACACATACACAGACATATATATATATATTTATATATATATATATATACTGTATAAGATAAAAACAAAAATAAAAAAATATAAATCACATAATAGGAACAGATTTAGAAAAATACAGTTATTTCAATGAACAATGTCACATATTAAAAAACTCTTGAACAGTATAGAAGGACTTCGTTATTAAATATTTCTTCACGTATTTCTTGAAAGTTATGATGCTTTTCTCATCTTTAATACTATTTGGCAATCTATTATAGAACTTTATGCCTGTATACGAGGGAGCTTTTTCATAAAAAGTAATCCTGTGGTAGGGAGTTTTAAGACTGTTACCATGTCTTGTTGGGTAACTGTGGACGTCAGAATTTTTGATGTAGCTGGAGATTCTCTGTCTGATGAACAATATACATTTATAGATATATATATATATATATATATATATATATATATATATAAGGATGGATTTAGCGAGGGGCAATATATCAAATATAAGTAAAAAAGTTATTGGGTATAACCCTCAAAAAGTTGTGCAACCGTAGACACGTGTTTCGAGCTTAAGCTCTCTTCAGTACGGTAAAATCAAGTGCGAAGATGTACAACACTTGGATGTAAAAATATATATATATACAGGGCAATGTTAAAATTTCATGGTTTTGAAAGTATGGTTTACATGTATCCCTGCGTTGTAATCCAAAGATAAGCCTGATAACCCTTTTTTGTAGAGGGAATAGTCTATTAACTGAAGTGGAATTGCCTCAAATTATTATGTTGTAGGTTAGATGAGGGTATACCATTGCGTAATATATATTCAGCAGCTGTGTTTGGGGGAGTATATTTTTTAATTATAAAATAGCAAAGTATCCACTACTAACTTTTTTGCGACTTTGACTTATACACTCCTGAAACGATAATGATGCGTCAAGAAAGGTGCCAAGAAACTTTGTGGATTCGGAGACAGTGACATCAATATTTTCTGATACCATTTCCAGATTCATGTTGGGATTGGATACGATGAAGAATTTCATCAAAACAGTTTTTCTTCAATTTAATATTAAGTGATTACACGTACACCATTCATTGAATTTATTGTACAGGTGGAACAATTTAGATGAGAGATGCAGTCCGTGCTCATAAAAGATGGCAAATCGTTGATAAACATTAAGAATATAAGTTGCCCCAATACTGAACTCTGAGGAACCCCTAAATTAATTTCAGATTCCATTGAATGGGTGTGGCCTAATATAACAATAATTTTACGGTGAGTCAGGTATGACAAAATCCAAGCAAGTCTGTTCGCACGAAATCCCATACCATATAGTTTCGTTTCAACAAAGCTCAGATTCAGACAATCAAAAGCTTTAGTGAGGTCGAAGAAAAGTGCTCCAACAAATTTCAATTTCAAAAAAAGGTATTTATATAAGTATTCTACAAATTCATACACTGCAGTTTCTGTCGACCTACCGGGATAGAAACCATTCTGACATTTTGATATTATTTGATATTTATCTAAAAATTTTATTATCCTTTTATGCATGGCTTTCTCAATCACTTTGGCAAATACACAGGAAACAGTTATCTGCCTATAGTTGTCAATGGATAACGGATCATCTTTTTTGTAAATAGGGGTGACTAGTCCTAGTTTCAAGTCTTAGGGATATTTTCCTAGTTTAACAGACAAATTTATCAATTTCGCTAAAGGTTCAGCAATAAAGCAAGCAATACTCTTAACGATTTTAGTTGAAATACAATCTTCTCCCATAGAATTAGTGTTTTTAAATCATTTATTATTTCAACTATCTCTATTGCTTCTACAAGACTGAAAAAGAAAGAGTTGTCATTATTCAGTATGCATTTTATTAATTTTATTATAATTGGAACGCAAAAGTGGGTCGTGCAGGACTCACCCCAGTCCAGCCACGAGATTTGAATAATTTAATCGGTCAAATTAAATTAAAAATCCTAGCCGCAACTGGGGCTCGAACTCCGGACCTTTTGACCCAAAGTCGGGCGCTCTTACCACTGCGCCACGCCCCGACATTCACTGGTCTATTAGTTATATTTTTACCAAAAAAGTAGAATCGGATCTTTGTGTGAAATTGTATGCTATTTGAAGATATTCCATATTCTATTCTGATATCTGTGTTACGAAGCTCCCTATTCGTGCTGGGTGGCAATGCGTACTCAAACACTCAGAAATGAGTAAATGAATTTTCGGAAAATGAAGGTAACAGACTCTGTTGCGGTATACTGAATCAACCGTATTTGAAAAGTAAATCTCAATTTACCACTTCTTCCTAATTCATTTCACTCCTTGCTGAATTGTTCTGATAGCAGTATACAACCGTACAATCAAATATAATTCCAATTCTAGTCGTGAGTGTCTCTGTGGCAAAGCCGCAAACGAGATCAGATCGAGGGATTTTGAAACTCTCTGGAGATAATTGGGAAGATTGCATATTAGAGTGCTAATTACATCTCTTGTCGTATTAGCTGGAGTTAGTGTACGGAAGAACAATGCGCAGATACTGCCAGGTGAGATAAACTAAGGACGAATTTGAGGACGTTAATGATTTGTTAATTATGAATAATAAATGGTTGAACGTCATAATACGGTATAATCATCAATAGTATTTGATTTCACTAATTATAACGTCAGCAGGGTAAGGAATTATGTGTACTGAATTTGTATACATAAGTATTCAAATGAAATAGGGCAAAAATACCTTTTTCGTCGACCTCTGCAAAAAATGACATTTTACGTACTAATTTCCGGTAGTAAAATCGACTATTTTTGAAGGCAAGTACTTTTCGTCCGCAAACACTTTTCGTCCGCAAACTCTTTGCGTCCGCTGTGGTCACTATGATACGGCACGGTACGAGAGCGGCAATTGAGTCATTTTCGTAAATCCACGTTTTAATTAATACATAGGCGCCTGTGACAATAACTGTCATTTGCTGTTGTCAAATTAATTATTTACGAAATCCGCTAGATTTCAGGTAAAGCACTTCAAGAGAGAAGTTTTGGAAATGGTGCTGTTGGAGCACCTGCATCTGAAGTTGCATCAACAAGTACCCAAAATCAAAACTTGTCTCTTGCATCTTCTTCGACAGCAGGAATTAATATCAATAATTGCACAAACTGTACGTTCAATATTCATCTTCGAGATTGATTTAATTTTGTAGTATAATTGAAATAGAGAGTTGTTACACTTCAAATACATTTTGTTTATATTCATTAAAATTATGATCGAGTCTGCAGTTCGAAGAGTTGGACGTAGCTGAGGCCAGCAAACATGCGAGTACTTACTTTCATAAAGGTAGGTAGAGGTCGACGAAAAAATGTAAAATGCACCTCGGCGAAAAACTGTCTACTGTCTCGCCTGCTTGCTATCCTCGGCTGCGCCTCGGCTATCAATTTGCAGGCTCGACTATAATAGACAGTTTTTCGTCCTTGGTACATAAATAACTATTTTTACGACTATAAAGAAAAATATAATTTTCGGTGAAATTCCGTTAGTAAGGCGCTACAAGCTATCTAAAATTTTTATTGTGACTTACGTAGTTTGGTTTCCTGAACAAAAATCCCATTGAAACGTTTGGCGATCTCAAGTAATTTAGGAGATACGGGCCTATTTTTGAATGATAACTGCAAATTTCTACCACACGTTCCTTCCGTGAAAAACACACTCGGAAAGTCTCATTATTTTCACCAGCACAATATTCGCTCCTCAATTCACCAGTTTGGAAATGGTACTTTTTGTAACAAATGCTGTCTTTATAATTAAATAGAGCATTATCACAACTGATTCGACCGAGCGGAGTCGTTAAAAACATAATAATAATTTGGAACGTTGGGCTCTAATTTTCTAGCAACTAGGAATCATACCTCACAGCATTTAAGATTTCTAACTCACCTTACTTTTCCATCAGATGATCTCGACTTTCTATACTCGATGCTGGATTGAGAACTCGTTGCGAAACTCACTTTAGCACTCAAATTTACTTACTCTGTTCAACTCTAAGTAAAATAATTTTCTCTCAAATCAGAAGAATTCTTGTAAACTGCATAACTTTTGAGAATAAAAACCATAATTTAAAACACTTATATCTATTAAACAAAACAATAAGGAATAACAACAAAAGGTGTTTGGGACATTTCTCAAATTATTTGATAAAGCAACTTCTGATTTTAACTGATAATATAATTTTCCCGCTGCCGACACTGTAAATAGTCCATACATGCTTAGCAACAAAACAGGTAAATGGCCTATATCATTCGTTTACTAATTCATCTTGACAACGGAACTTAATAGTGTCATTTACATGCCTAGGGTAATAATGACTTTGACTTTGACAAGTAATACCTTCAGCTTCATTCATATCAATTTTTAGGTTATGAGACCTTTTGAATATTATTGTTGTCTGCTTATTCGGTAACTTAGTTACACGCACAAGCAACTTAGAATGAAATAGCGAACGAATAATCATGAAGGAAGGGTAAGAAAACAAACTTCAATTCAGGCAAATTTTGATAAATGTCAACAAGCAGCGGGAAAAACGTAATAAGTAACACGGAATGTATCGACTGTTATCATCATCGGCAAGCGACAAGCCTCGGCTTTGCCTCGGCTTGTACTCGCTCACCTCGAATGTTAACACGTCTTTATATTCCTTGTTACTTAAATAACTATTAAACCGGAAAAAGTGAATGAGGCCAGACAATTTACCAATAATTTAACAAGATAAACTGCAAAAGACTCGAAATAATTCAAATACAACAAATACTAAGAGTTCATTAGAAGAATCAACTTTATCAAGAGAGGTTGAGAAGATCGACTGTATATATATATATATATATATATATATATATATATATATATTCAAATAATGAAAGTTAACGATATTACCCTGATTGAATTGAACAGAGTTGAATTATGACAATCACAATAACTTAAGTAAACTAATAAAACTGCGCAACCACATGTTGACTTGAACGAATGAAACGAAAGACTAACCTATTTTTCGACCCTAATTTCAAAGTTAGCCTGGTTCGCCCTCCTTGAGAACTTTGGGTGGTCTAAGAAAATATAAGAACTGGCCTCTCACAAGAACATAAACATATGCGAACTATTTGACTGTTTGTTTCTCTATTATTCTGAAATGCCCCATTTTGAGATAAATACACACACGCAAACACTTAAAAATAATCAATAACATCGTTTATTTTAAGAGGACCCTTGGTAACCATGTATTTCTGAGAATATTTAATAGAATAACATGAGTTTTCGAGGGTTTGAGAAAACATTTCAGATATTTGAATTCGGGTTTGGGTCTGATTTAAATTATTATTTCCGGTCATAAAATCCGTTTGGTTACATTTTTATCAAAAAATTCTTCCTTCTTTTAACAATCACGAAGACATCAAAATTCATGCTGTTTTGTCTAGTGAATATGATTCATCCCAGGTTGGTAACTTGAAAATCAGTCACACCAGTGAACATCAAAATTTAAAATCAAAATAAAAATTCTGTGATAGTGTTTGAATTTCGATAGAATTCGGGGTTGTTATTCATGAATTCGGGGCAACCTTTAATATAGATACAAAATCAAAATCAACTGTTGGCATCAGACACTTCCGAGAGTAAGAGGTAAATAGATTTTTCCTACGACCACGTAGGAAAGTAACGTATATCGCACCGTACAGTCCCGCGGAAAGTGGCTCATATCCACAAGCGTACGAAAAACTTTCCACAAGCGTGCGGAAAGTTACTTTCCGCACGCATGCGGAAAGTATTTCGCACGCTTGCGGATAAGTTGTCAAATGCATAATTTCTATTAAGATCTACCGAAGTCAAGTTGTCAAATATATAATTTCAATTTAGATTTACTCATTTAATATGTAAATTTGAAGAAATCTATTTAAAAAGATTTTTTTTTCATTCAGAAGGCCGAAACTCTACCACTGATACTATCTAAAAATCAGTATATATACTATCTAAAATCCTACCAACAAATTTTGAAGCAATCTATTTGAGGAGTGTAATTTTTTTCATCTTCTTAAAAAAAAAGTTTCCGCGGACGAGGATCGAACCCGGGTACTCTTCGTCAGAAGTCACGTCTAGTCCCGCTGCTTACCAACTGAGGTAATGGAAACATATTACGACAAGAAAATATATTGTATTAGACTGTATAGTGATTAGTAATTATTATCAAAAATAAAAGATGTCTAATTATGATTTTGATCTCGTCGGTATTATATCATAAAGAAAATATTTTGTATTTAAATTAATTATTACAAATAAATGAAGTCAGAATGGTTCTCAGTCGGACTATTCATTCGATTTTCTTGGACACATGCCTAGATATATGTGGTCGTAGGAAAAATAGTGTACGTTACTCGTGCGAAAGTGAATTTTCACACTCGTGTGATTGCCGCACTCGGCTTACGCCTCGTGCCACAATATTTTCCACTCGTGTGAAAAATGTCACTTTCCGCACTAGTAATGTAATATACTATTTCCAACTTACTCATACATAAACTACTATGATTCGAATGCTGAAAGTCAATTTGAATTTCCAATTTCATAATATTCATATGTCATGGTCCCTCAAGTTGAAGACGACGTTCTGTCTGTACACTGGAAAGAAGCTAATAGCTTTATCCAAAAATGTATTTATTTATTTTTTATTTATTCATAATTGGTGGTATCACATAAATATTTCCACAAGTCAAGTCCAAATAAAGATAAAATTAAGATTGTACAGCTATAAATGCCTATAGACATACATACATACACACACACACGAACACAAAATGTACACATACACACATATACAGATAAGCACATAAGAACTGGTACTAACATTATATATAAATAAAAAATCATAGGGAATTGTTGGGGCTATTGATTAAATATCTCGTAAAATTCATCAACACTGAAAAGTGCATTTCCAATCAGGATGTTTCGAATATCTTTTTTAAAAGTTATAATTGGAAGATCTTTCAAGTTTTCAGGTAGTTTATTGAATAATTTCAATCCTATGTATTCTGGTCTTTTTTGGCACTTCCCAAGCCTATAGTATGGAACCACTAGATTATTTTTGTTTCTGGTGTTGTGTGTGTGAGTGTCACTGTTTCTCAAATAGTTATCCTTTGTTTGTCTAATATACAGGAGATTTTCATAAATGTATTGGGATGGTAATGTCATAATTCCAAGAAGTTTAAAAACTAGTCTACAGTTATCTCTATACCCCAGTCCGCTTACAATTCTTATGGCTCTCCTTTGTAATCCGAAGACCCTCGCAGACTGTGATGCTCCACCCCATGAGATCAGTCCATAGGACAGAACAGAGTGGAATAAAGCGTGGTAAGCCGTTTTCAGTGTGCTTGAAGATACACTGCTAGATAGACTCCGGAGTACAAAGACGCTACTACGAAGTCGACCGCAAATGTAATCTACATGAACGTCCCATTGCAGTTTGGGATCAAGGTATACCCCTAGAAACTTAACTTTTTCGCATTGTGGTATATTATCCCCTATATCTCTCAGTGAAAAGATAATGTTGTTTGTTTTATCATTATTTATTATTAATTTGTTTGAGGTGAACCAAGTTTCAGCCCTTGACAGTGCCTTCTGTGTATCCTGAACAACACTATCAAGAGATGAAGCAGCTAGGGAGATGGTAGTGTCATCCGCAAAGAGAGTATGCCCCACTCGGGTGTCACACAGAGGCAGATCATTAATGTAGATCAGAAAGAGTACTGGCCCTAGGACAGACCCCTGTGGTACACCAGCATGTAGCAGACTCTCCGCCGAGGACACTCCATCCACCCTCACTGATTGGTACCTGTTGGATAGGTATGATTCTAGTAGTCGGATACTACTGTCATGAAAGTTATAAACTTGGAGCTTTTTCATCAAGAGATTGTGAGAGACACTCCCAGCTATTATACACCTAGAAATTGGATAAAGTAGGCGGATCAGTTTTAAGTAAGAACCTAAATTGGTTCAGGAGTTCATAAGGAGACACCCTGAAAACAAACCTTGTATCTGTAGCTGAATAATTTAAGTTCTCCTTGATAGCGTTCCAAAGAAACTAGTTTCCTCAACAAGTTCTCAAATTATAGCTGTTTTAATTGTTTATTATTCCCAAATATTTATCTACTCGGATATAGTAGTTTCATAACCTCTGCGTAGGAGGTTTTCGTTGATTTAGTAATTCCAAATTTTATTTTAATTTGCTCAATAGATATTATAATGATATTGTATTTATTATTTCAATTCATGATTTTATTTAAGTTGTTGGAATTTATATGCCTTGCTGTAATTTTCTCTCACCTTACCCTTTTGCCCTGTCTTTACATGTTTATATTCCAGCTCAGTCGGTACGCCAATGAGCAGATGATCGTCTCTCTCAGGAGAGTTGCAGCTGGTCCTTCTTTCCTGTTCTTGATGTCAATTTGTAAGGTTTTAAAATTTTGTATTGAATATATTCAAAGGATATGGAAATAATAGTGTTCGTTTTATTTTCTTCAAACTCAAATAAACTATTTTTCAAAAATCTATCAGCTTTTAATAGAAATAATCCATTCTGTCTCCAACAAAAACAAAATCAATTACTCGGGGCTTAACTCTACCTACTCTAGGAGAAACCTACCTTAAATTATCAAACTCATTAATTCTACAATCTATCACTATTGGTATCAAGACTTCAGTACAAATTGTTCTTCTGGCTGGCTCGAAACTAACTTCACTACGTTTGGCAAGTTCATACAAATCTGGGGTTATAAACATTTTGAGGGCGAAAGTAAGAAGAATAAAAAAACTGAGTAACGTTTGATAACATGCCACTTCCATTGTGCAATAAGAACACAATTTGTTGTTGTTGGTCTTCATTACACCCATAGTAAACTGAATATTTTCCTACTCAAGTAAAAATCAATACCTGAAAATTGCGTCATATACTAATACATATACATCATGTATACATCTCTTCAGGTTCTATTGAAGTTAATGATCACATTGATGAAAGATTCATCCCCATTCTGAAGGTAAGTCCTAACAACAAAGGGCTGTAACGGATAATCCCGAAATGGATGTTTGTTTACGAGTTAGGAATTCATAAACAGGACTGAGAGCAGTTAATATAGATCCTCGGGGCAACTATCGAACCTGCAAAGACGAGTCGCCAGTGTGTCCCCGGGGGTTTCCCAGCATAACCAAATACCGCAAGGTTTACTTCGCACTAATTGATTCCAAAACGAGAACGTTATTGTAGCACTGATCGAATATGTCTGAGATGAGGCGTTTGTATGCAGAATGAACAAATCGAAAGGCACGAAGTCTGGATTGATGCTTTTCCGGACCATTGAAGATGAAGCCAATGAATGTATGAGCCGAATAAAGGTCTAACTTGGAAGGACTGTCAAATTACTCTCAATGATTCGATTGAATAAAAACTGAGTCAAGATAATAGAGTGCAGGAGAAATGGGACAAATCTGAATGTAAGTGTTTGTAAATGACTGAAAGACCTAGACACAGACATAAGGGGGATTCTAGACATCAGTAGCAATCGCTTTAATTTTAATATGCTAGACCTAAGGTAGACTTGGAATTACATCCGTTTTGAATGGTATCATTGATGATACTTTTTGGTATAGAAGACACTGTGTTTTCTTGATATTTGGTGCGAAGAGGCATATCAACTTAAGAATTTCAATAAGCATGGTGTCACATCGTTGAAAAAGTAATTCATTTCCCTTTTGAACTATCTTCATTTTTATGAAGAAAGTAGTCCATCCTCGAAGTGGAGTTTCAGTATATAGAGGCTAAGTAAAACTCGAAGTCGTCTCCACATTGTGGAGACGACTTCGAGTTTTACTTAGCCTCTATATTGTGGAGACGACTTCGAGTTTTACTTAGCCTCCATATCCTCATTTTGTCAAGTTGCGTTGATACGTTCGTTCACAATTTCTATCTCTATGCTTTCCTAAAATTTTAGGTTGATGTGCCTCCAGCGTCATATGTCGACTAATTGCAATGCATTTCTCTCAAAAATATCTTAATACTATTCAAAATATTGTTTGTCCCATTGTTCCACATCAAATGATTCAAATTTATCGATGTAAGAGCACCATTAAATCCGCACTCATACTTGATATCTTGAATACATATTGTAAAAAAACATCAACGAAATTCGAACAAATTCAGATGGTTGGCACAACTGGTTGAGTTGATCATCAATATGAAATCCTAGTTATTTGACACATTTTTCTTCAGAAATTTCAGCATTTAACACTATAATAATATTTTGTGTTTTTTCAGCGTTCAGCGTCAGCGTCAGTACATGTTGCTTGATATCTGGGTTGATGAGCGTTTTATCATTGGCAAAAAGAGTGCAATTTTTTGGAAGGATATGATAATATATATCTTTTTCATTCAGTATAACAGGGTTGGTCCTGTGACACACCTTGTAAAAATTTTTTCAAGCCTGATTTTATGCAATTCACAAAAACACGGCGATTATCGATTTTGGCCGAAACTTGTCCAACACTCATCCCTTTTTCTAATAATGGTAGAATGACCGAAATTTCCAATGTTTCTGAAAATATACCCAGACAGAAGCAATTGTTTATAGAAGCTAAAGGGTCAGTAATAGTTTTTGACAATGTCATATTAGACCATCGTACAGTTTTATTAGAATCACATTATTATGATTCTCCTAATCCTAGTAAAAATGAGATGAAAAGATGCTTCAATGATGTAAATATTACAACTTTTAACAAAGACTTAGTGACGGAAAACCGGTCTTGCATTTATCAACAAAAAGACATTGACAAAACTCTCGATATATTTTATAACTTATTGATTTCCAACTTTAATATCAACTTTTCCAAACGGAAAATATATGTTAACAATAAAGACAAAAACTGGATAAATGATAATATCGAAAAGTCGAGATCTGCTCTAACAAACCTTTTCAATAAAAAAAATCAATACAGCTCTGTCTGACGCTTATAAGGAAGCTAAGAAACAGCATGTCAATATAAATAATAATTTAAAGAGAAAATATTACCAAGATAAAATACACCAATCATATAACCACACAAGAACTTTATGAAACGTCGTTTCACCAAAAACATAGTCATTGCCAAGGGTGACATCCAACTTGATTTCAATGAGTACTTTCTGGAGGCTTCTATGGCATTAGTAAATAATATTGATACGAATTCATACACATAACGTTTGCCAAAATAAATCAATTTTTTACTCTATTTTCTTAAATCCTTTCAGTGAAAAAGTAATGATGCATATGTTGAGTACAAAAATGAAAAACAAGAGAAATGCCAGAATGTATGAAATACCAGCGTTTATTCTCAAAAAAGTTTTGAATTCCTAATAAAACCTAAAACATTTTTAGTTAACTTTTCGTTTACAACACATAGCTTTCCGAATAGTTTAAAACTAGGAAAAGTGTTACCGATTCGCAAAAATAGGAAATCAAACAACTCGGATCATTCCAGAGCTAAACAAAGCGTGTCAAAAAATTTCGAATATGCATTTTTGGATCGCCTATTGAATTTTATAAATGCCCACAATAATTTGAGTCCCATGCAACATGGATATCGTGTGAGTAAACCCACTCAAACTGCTTTGATAAATTTTTTAACCAAATTATCAGAGATGAACGACACTGACAAGTGCCTTGCTGTTATATTGTGTGACCTGATCAAGGCTTCCGACTGCGTCAACCATGTAAAGCTATCAAATATCCTAGAATCCTAGAATGTGAGAGGAATCTCGAATAAATGGGTCTCTTCTTTCCTCAATAATTGTCGTCAATGTGTTTCTCTCATAGGACCCCGCACATTTCTTATGGGAAATGGCTTTCCGTGAATTTGGCTGAATTTTTGGTATGTTGTAGTTCTTGATGAGCTGATCAAAAGTGTTCATAGCCACAAGCCTCAAAAATGGACAGTTTTCGAGATATGGAGCTTTCAAAATGGATTTTTTTATTTTTTTGTAGTATTTGCCCATCAATCGGGAAGCTTTCATTTGTTGTTGGGATGGAATTTAAATGTTCGGCGCCCAGAACCCGACTGAGGAATGGTATTTCTCAGTTACATTTGGCACCACCATCAATAATTTTTTATACACTGCTCCACACTGGACATGAAATGAGTTACTAATTCCAAGATCTTCTATCCAACTTTTCATGCTACAAGATAACGCCAGAATGATTCATATTTTCAAAAAACAACATGTGTTGGGTATTCTCTGGAATAACTGATTCTAGATATATCTTATGTCCAGTAATATCAAATATGCTTTCCAAAATTTTCATAACGAGTCTCAGAGAGCTTTAATGGGGGAAAACGGAAAAATCATAATCTTGTATCGTCAGAGATAATAATTCTGATCACTATTAATGTCATTCACATAAAATATGTCATTTATTCCACACAAATCTCGATAATCAGACAATGGTGTGCCAAGACATTTTTCTCAGGCTGGCTCTAAATGGATGATAGCATCTCACATCTGAACGAATCCGTGAAAGTGTCTGCATCTTTGATACCTTGTAGTACTTTCCAGGTAGAATAAGGAAGTTTAGATGATGGAAGCAAACTATGAATGGAACTTCCGATATTTGCCCCCGAACTCTTGAAACTACTATATTTTTTTATAAATCAAAGTTTACACAAATAAATGAATTCTATCTGTTCATATGATTTTTGGTAAAATGAATGAGTAGATCATTCAAAAACATTATAATAGTAAATGTAGCATTCATAATAATACTAATAATAATAATGATATTATATAAAAAAATAAATAAACTATCTTAGCAACCTCAAGAAATCATTTAAAATATTATGAGTCAGATCATGGGTAAAGTGATTTACTGGTAACATATAACTATAATTATATCAACGAACCTAACACAGTCATAAATCATTTCAAGAATATAAAGAAAAAATAAATCCGCTTCGCTTATAATATTTCAAATGATTTTTTGAGATTGCCAAGATAGATTATTATTGTTTTTGATTGATCTATCAATTCATTTTGCAAACGATCATGAGTAGATACTCAATTATAAGTGTAAACTCTAATATGCAACATTTATAAAAAAATTGTATTTTCAAGAATTCGGTGGTAAATATCGAAAGTTCCATTCATAGTTTGCTACCAATACCTGAACTTCCCTATTCTAACTGGAAAGTACTACAAAGAATCAAAGATGCAGACATTTTCATGGATTTCTTTGGCTGTGAGATGCTATCATCCATTACGAGCCACCCTGAGGAAAATGTCTTGGCACACCATTGTCAGATTATCGAGATTTGCGAGAAGAAAATCACGTAATCTCATATAAATGACATCGATAGTGATCACATTTGTTGTCTCTGTGAACACAGTATTATGATTTGTCCATTTTTTCCATCGAAGCTCGCTGAGCCTCTTTATGAACATTTTGGAAAACATGCACGATATTATTGGACATTAGATATATTCAGTATCAGTTATTATGGTCTCTCTTCAAAAAATACACAACATCTATCGTTTTTTGACAATTAAAATTATACTGGCGCTATCTTGTAGCATAAAAAGATGTATGGAAGATCTTGGAAATAGTACCTGATTTCATAACCAGTGTGGAGCAGTGTATAAAAATTGTTTGATGGCGGTGCATAACATAACTGAGAAAGACTATTTCTCAGTCGGATTGGGGGCGCCGAACATTCAAATGCCATCCCATCAAGAAATAAGAGCTATCGGATTGATGACCAAATACTACAAAAAATGGAAAAAATCCATTTTCAAATCTCCATATCTCGAAAACTGTCCATTTTTGAGCTTTGTGGCTGTAGACACTTTTGATCAGCTCATCAAGAACTACAATATACAAAAAATTCAGCTAAATTCACGGAAAGCCATTTCCCATAAGAAATGTGCGGTGTCCTTTGAAGTAAATTAACACATATCAATATGTTTCTCGGAAATAGGTCAGGTTCCGTTAGGGGTTCCTCAGGGGTCCGTATTAGGGCCTATTTTATTTTTAATCTACATAAAAAATCTCGAATCTGACATAATGCCATCTGAATTTAACGCGTATGCAGATGATATATCGCTACTAGTGTCGGCAAAAAAAACCGAATCTTTGAAAAACGAATGTCAAGTTGCCTTAAACAATGCCTCTAATTTTTTCAGTGAACACCACCTATTCTTGAATCCACAGAAAACTAAAATTATTCGTTTCCACAATTATCAGAATGAAACTGATCCATTTCCAATAAATATAAATGATACAACCTTATCAAACGATACCTAGTGAAACTTTTAGGCTTGCATGTAGAGGAACAACTGAATTGGCATGAACATTGAGAAAATTTTATCTCTATTTTGAATTCTATTCAGTACATGTTTAGGAACAACTGTATTAGACAGAGCACGACTCTGAAGCATATACTATGCAGAGGTTGAATCAAGACTGATATATGGTATCTGCTTGTGAGGCAACTCAACTTTGGCTAAAAATGATTTTATCAAACAAAAATATATTTTACGTTGCATATACTATGCAGAGGTTGAATCAAGACTGAGATATGGTATCTGCTTGTGGGGCAACTCAACTTTGGCTAAAAATGATTTTATCAAATAAAAATATATTTTACGTTGCATTTCTAGTACTTCTCGAATGTCCTCATGTAGACCAATCTATACCACTCATTATTTTATGAATTGGCAGTTTATATTTTCAGTAACAGAAATGATTTCAAAACAAGGACCTGCACAATATGAATTAATGGAAAGAATGAAATTCATACCCTTGTTGCCTGGTATCAAATCCCTCAAAGTCTCCCAACAGTATCGGTCTCAGAATTTATAACCATTTACCACCTGATATTAAATCATCCTGTAATGTTAAGAAATTCAAATATAATTTAAAATCATATTCTGTTACAACTTTGTTTTTACTCCATAGACGAATTTTATTCATTCAGGTCTGCAAAGGTGATTGGATAGATTTCATTTTAAATATGACTCATAACTATGAGGCGCCGTTTGGGTAAAAAGTCTTTTTGCAAATATAAAAATGTTGTGTCAATATATTCATTAGTTGGAGCATTATTTATTATTTTGCTTGCCGATATATTTATTTTCTGCCAAGCATAATATATTTAAATTTCAAGCGTTGCAAATATATTAAAACGTAAATGCCCATATATTTATAAATTCGATCTATTTTATGTCGTCAAGAGATGGCGCTGCCGACGCCATTCAATACACCCTTTAATTTTTTCAGTTCTAACGTATTTGACTTTGAATAAACCAATAATTATTCCACTAAACTGATGAAAAAGTATTCTGAGAATATTTGCTGGCGGCTGCGATATCATTCGGCGCCTATATTCTGGAGAGTGTAAGAAATCGCGTAGGTAGCGCCATCTATTGACAACATGAAATAGATCGAATTTATAAATATATGGGAATTCACGTTTTTATATATTTGGAACGCTTGAAACGTAAATATATTGCGTGTGATCAAAAAATAAATATATCGGAATGCAAAATAAAAAATATTGCCACAACTAAAAAAATATTGACACAAAATTTTATATATTTACAAATCACTTTTTACCCAAACGGCGCCTCATACATACCTTTGTAATGTATATTTTTGCAGACTGACTAGTCCAATACAAAATGTACTTTTGTCGTTCACTGGAAGATAAATTGATTTGATTTTGATATAATTTGAGTTTTTAAGATAGCACTAAAGCTCGAAGGTATCAGGACAGCTCGAATCCCTCAGAACAGAATTGATACTCTTGATTTTGGTTGGTGTAACGGGAAAAAAAGTAATCTAAGGTGTTTGCAGAATTCCCAAGAAATCAAGACATCCCAACGATAATCGACAAATACCACTCAATTTCGGAAGGATATTCGAAAAATATCGGAATGAGGAGAGCTGTTTCACTCTTCTTCCAATGAAAGGAATATTCACGATATCGAAATATAGCAGGTAACGGCAAGTGTATTCCGTTCGAATTTAAGGCTCTTATGAACTTTACTTGAACTACTTATTTTCGATAATTGCAATTATTTGTAAATGGTGAATGCAGTAAATAAATGAGTATAAGTGACTACTTTGTACCACACATTTTGAATGCTTTCACCAAACCAAAATTATCTTGATATCGATATATACTAGCTAGCATCAAGCATCACGGAGAGGCAATGAACAATATTGAGAGTCCAGAATAGGGGAATTTGTTGGCACAGAGCTCAACATTCAAACTAATTGTAGAATAACCCCTAGATAAACTATCACAGGACTGGGATTAATAGCAGGCTGCAACAATGAATCGGCTCACAAAGTCCATCTGGAAATCCGTACAGGAAGTTTGTTAACGCCGGATTAACGATTTGGAAATACAGTGGCCTGACTGTAATCCCAGAACCCTTATACTCTCTCGGTGGAAGTCATGTAATTCAGTTTTTGGGTCTCCGTCTGGAATGACTGTTTTGCATTCTTATGATTCACTATTTTGCCTGCCAAGGCAGGAAAGTAAAAACTCTGTGATTTGTGGTAAAAACTCACATTAGTTTGTCTGAAAGTGACAGCTTCACTTCCGTCAAATTTGGCATTATGACAAAATATTTGAAAATAATAATAATAATAAAATTCTTTAATTCCCATCAGCTAAATGAAAAAAAGAAACAGGCATTACATGTTTCAAAATAAAAAACGCTATGATGAGAAAAAGCAGGGGAAATAGTTATACAGGGTGTCCGGTAAACCTTGTACAATATTGAAACTAGTTATAGACCAGGTCATGACTGTTCAGAATATCGGAATTTCACCGCAGTAAATATATCACCGTTTTCGAGATAATGGGCATTTCAAGAATTTCTGGAATATCGCTACCTAACCTTGGATTTTTGAGTGCCATGTTTACAAATTGGGACGAATTCAAATATCTTTGCTGCTGGAGATCACTGATGAGTGATGCTTCAAGATGTACAGAAAAGTTTTTCAGTTAGTGAAAACATTTTTCAAGAAATTAGGGTAAAATGAGAGATTTGAGTTTCATCAGTTTAAAAAAAATGTTTTGACATTATTGTCTGAAAGAAACATAAGTGAAATTTGTCCAGCTGTGTGCACGTTCCAATGTAATTGAATGAAGAAAAGTTGTATTTCGTGCAGAAATTTATTTATAAAATCATAGCAGAGCGCTTTCGACTATAAAGTCATCATCAGTGCGTACCTGTAAGTAAGTGACATCGAATTGAATTTAAGAAATTTTGATAAATAGAATTTTGAAAATTGAAAAGTTACTTACACGTCAGGTGTACAAGAGCCAGACCATAAAAATATCATGTGTCCAGAGGACCATGTAAAATTTAAAAACGGGACATCATATTAATAACATTTTAAAAAGTCCTTATTCCAGGATTCACCTGGATAAATGTTTCAACAGGCAGAGTAACACATGTCTGTTGGAGCTTAGTCTACTGTTAAACTGAATGAATGAAATTTATATTGTGTCAAAAGTTGACAATGACAATGACGTTTGGCTTAGAACATTAACTTCTAGAAACCCTGATCTGTGTTTTGAAAATTGAATAATGACCAAATTGATCTGTAAATCTATTTATAGTTATGTTAATCTAAACCTAAGGAATTGTGACAAACCGGAAGAAAAGTCTAATGAGAACCTCAACCCGATGTGCACAGAATCAGATTCAAGAAACAGTCCCTCGGGAATTTGTGAAACCAATTCCTAGCTCAGGATCATGGGACAGGTCTAATGAGAACCTTCACACTTCCCAAAGCGTCAAAAAGGTAACCCAAAAACAAGAGGCACCATTAACATAATCATAAAAGATTTAAGAAAGTTTCAACAGGCAGAGTAACACATGTCTGCTGAAGCTTAGTCTACTGTCTAACTAAATGAAAAATGACATGATAATTTCAACTTCAGGTTCTATTTTTCTATAACTTGGGTTTTTGCATGTGCCGTGTCAAGTTCTCATTAGACTTTCTCTTGGCTCAGTAATTTCCTTGGTTTTGATTAATAGAATTACTGAATTGATTGAATATGAAATAATTTGAAAATTTCTTGAATCTTTTCTGTTTGTAGTACCTCTTGGTTTTGGGCAACCTTTTTTGGCGCCTTGGGATTGGGTAGGTTCTCATTAGACCTGTCTCATGATCTTGAGCATAGTATTTGATTTCCCAAATTTCCAAGAGACTGTATCTTAAGCCTGGTTTTGTGCACATCGGGTCGTAGTTCTCATTAGACTTTTCTCCCGGTTTGTCATATTTCCTTGGTTTGGATCAACAGAACTATAAATAGATTCACAGATCAATTTTTGGAAAATTTCTTAAAAAATTTCTGGTATGGGCTCATCATTTTGGCCATCCTCTTTGTTACTATTGAGATTCGGAAAGTTCTCATTAGACTTATCTCATGATCTTATGTTCCAATCTGGTTGCCCAGGATGTTGAACTAATAATAATAATTTATCAATTTCAAAACACAAATCAATGTTTTATTATAGTTCATTTTTTACACATTTTTTATATCATAACTTCATTGTCATTGTCAACTTTCGACACAATGTCATTTTTCATTTAGTTAGACAGTAGACTAAGCTTCAGCAGACATGTGTTACTCTGCCTGTTGAAACTTTCTTAAATCTTTTATGATTATGTTAATGGTGCCTCTTGTTTTTGGGTTACCTTTTTGACGCTTTGGGAAGTGTGAAGGTTCTCATTAGACCTGTCCCATGATCCTGAGCTAAGAATTGGTTTCACAAATTCCCGAGGGACTGTTTCTTGAATCTGGTTCTGTGCACATCGGGTTGAGGTTCTCATTAGACTTTTCTTCCGGTTTGTCACAATTCCTTAGGTTTAGATTAACATAACTATAAATAGATTCACAGATCAATTTGGTCATTATTCAATTTTCAAAACACAGATCAGGGTTTCTAGAAGTTAATGTTCTAAGCCAAACGTCATTGTCATTGTCAACTTTTGACACAATATAAATTTCATTCATTCAGTTTAACAGTAGACTAAGCTCCAACAGACATGTGTTACTCTGCCTGTTGAAACTTTTATCCAGGTGAATCCTGGAATAAGGACTTTTTTAAAATGTTATTAATATGATGTCCCGTTTTTAAATTTTACATGGTCCTCTGGACACATGATATTTTTATGGTCTGGCTCTTGTACACCTGACGAGTAAGTAACTTTTCAATTTTCAAAATTCTATTTATCAAAATTTCTTAAATTCAATTCGATGTCACTTACTTACAGGTACGCACTGATGATGACTTTATAGTCGAAAGCGCTCTGCTATGATTTTATAAATAAATTTCTGCACGAAATACAACTTTTCTTCATTCAATGAAAGAAACATAACCAATTTCAAGTGGATATTCATTTCAAAAGAATGCTCATTTTGTCCAGACTCTACCATGGTATAAAATAAACTATAATTATTTTTGGAGGAAGTGATTTCCATTTTAATCAGGCGTGGTTTTATTCTAGGTTTCCGTCAACTTTTATACCTACGCACAAAAATTATTTTGTTTCGATTTTATCCAGATAAAATGTGACAATGATTATCAATAATGAAGAATAGACTGCTTCATAGCCTTAAATAGTAGGTCAATAAAATTAACTTTTCATGTAATTCAGCCTAATAAAATTATCGAAATGAAATGTCGATTATCCGACATGGCACCGATTAATACGAATTCTTGTGATAAATGTCGCAATTGTCCAACATACAGATTCCAACGAAGTTTCAGAGACTGACAGATATACAGGGTGTAACCAAAGAAGTGTAAAATTTTTAAGAGGTGAATCCTTGTCGAAAATTAAAAACTTTTTCAACTCCTGTGTTGTGTCCGTAGAAGCAATAGTTTTCTAATGAAATTATAAAATACAGCATTGTGAATGAACGGATGTTCTGAAAATAGTATTGGAAAAATCTAGTAGGTGGCTGTCACATTTTGTTTGAACTTGTGACTTCTGTCGTAGTTTTTTGAAATTATTCCTATTGTTTCATTCAGTGGTATTTATTTCTTTGTCATGCCGTACACATGTTATACTCCACGATAATATGCGCATATGCACTACATTTATGGTGAATGTGGAGGTAGTGCTACTGCTGCAGCAGCGCTTTGTGCAGAACGATATCCGATTGCACAATGCCGCTCAGAGAATCGCTGATTTGTGGGCTATTGGCGAAAGAAAATAAGATCGCAGCGCCACCTATAGCAAGACTTGGAACTACGAATCACGGACAAAGGTTTTTGACTTTACACGTGTTTATATTGCGTTTTGACGATCTGTACTCCTATTTTCAAACAATTTGTGAAAATTTGTGATTTCTCTAACTAAAAAGTGATTGTGTTTCTATTGAAAGACTCTAAAGAACGTTTCAGTCAGGTGATTTAAAGGAATTTCATCTCCGATTAGTTAAGAATGCTTCTACAATTTAAGGTTGCTTGGCGTTTTGATGATCTGTTCTCCTATTTTCAAACAATTTGTGAAAATTTGTGATTTCTTTAACTGAAAAGTTATTGTGCTTATATTAAAAGACTTGAACGATAGTTTCAGTGTAGTTTACAAATATTTTACGTGTTTTTTGAAGTCATGATTTGTGAGTTATTGATCTGATTCATTCTGTTGATTAAGGATATTTCCATGCTCGATTTCTGTTTCTGTTCGTATTTTTTTGGTTTATACTGTTGATAGACTGCCAAATATGGGAAAATACAATCCTAGTTGTTCAGTCCCAGGATGCAGGACATATGGCAAGAAGGAAAATGTGGGATATTGTCGTGAATTGGAGTTGATTCACGACTAACTAGGTAGATACTGATCATTCATGGATTTAAAACACTTTAGAAATATATAAAAACATTTATTTTACTATGTACAAATATGAGATTAAGACGATTGAAATTAATGAAGGAAATAATCAATAAAGAATTAATGAATTAAAGAATTGAAGAATCTCTCCTAGACTAGTTATTGATTGAATGAATAATTTTAAAAAGATCTTTACTTACAATACATATCGGCATTTACATTTAAGAAACATTTTCCTTCTATCTAATATCTGATCTTCCAAACTCCCCCCATTGCCCTCACTAGCTGTGGGCACGGCAGAACTCTAAACTCGACTCGACTCGACTACCAGATCGAACTATCAGTGGCCTTTTTGAAAACTCTTGTTTGTGTTATGTTGAGGACAAGTTGTGTTTCAAAATAAAATATCTTCGCTCACGTACTGAATTGTAAAAAGGTTACCCACGTATTGAAATATAAAATATTTTAATGTACAGGATGTTCCATATATTTTTGACAATATCACAAATTTTCCCCCAAAAATAAAAGCAAGGTTAAAAAATCACCAATTGGTTCGACCAGATTAAAGAAATTGACCAAAGGAAAGCATGTATTTTGAAACTGAAAATTGGCAAGCTAAATAATATCGAAGTATATGCTTGTTTGACAAACAGACTGATGAATGAATCAGATCAATAATTGATCGCAAATCATGACCTCCAAAAACAAGTAAAATATTTGTAAACTACACTGAAACTATCGTTCAAGTCCTTTAATAGAAACACAATAACTAATCAGTTAAAGAAATCACAAATTTTCACAAATTGTTTGAAAATAGTAGAACAGATCATCAAAACGCCATACAACCTTGAATTGCAGAAGCATTCAAAACTAATCGGAGATGAAATACCTTTGAATCACCTTACTGAAACGTTCTTTAGAGTCTTTCAATAGAAACACAATCACTTTTTAGTTATAGAAATCACAAATTTTCACAAATTGTTTGAAAATAGGAGTACAGATCGTCAAAACGCCATATAAACACGTGTAAAGTCAAAAACCTTTGTCCGTGATTCGAAGTTCAAAGTCTTGCTATAGGTGGCGCTGCGATCTTATTTTCTTTCGCCAATAACCTTTAACGCATTTGAAAGAGTTCTTCTTGAAAAGATGTCATCTCTGCGTACGAGTGGAAGGAAAATAACATTTTTGTAATATTATTCAGTGCGATGTTGAATGATCGTTCCACATTCGAATAATAAAATTTTCAGTTCATATAACAAAATTTTACCATGATTTTTCCACAGCTAACTGATTCGATAATATGTTTCAGACTCCATGCCTGTAGCCTGTGGAGCAATTTGTTATTTATAAACATTCTGAACTATTTCTATACCACTGATTTTCAAAAATACACCGATCAGCTTGTTACCCATCTGTTCACAAAGAGATAGCTTTATGACATGATAGAAATACAAAGCTACTTTGCCTTCCTGTACCTTTGAGCTCGCATCAAAGTTATCTATTATGCATGAAACCTTTGAGATTTATTTTTCCTATTTCCTTTTCGATCTGTAATGTATCATATCGAAATAAATTCAATTCGAGCGATTGCATGTATAGCAGAACAATGGAATATATGAATCGGCTCTTTCATCTTTTTACGTCCGACTGAAATCATTCGAATACTCAGAAAAATGAATATTTTCTGATTTCACTGTGGCGTAGGCTTGGCGTAGATTCATAACTGAATGGTAAGTGGAATACATGGTGGAATCGATAAGGCGCCGCTTGAATAAAAAAGGTTTTTGCAAATATGTTGTTATATACTGAGTAATAGGACTAATCAATCAATCAATCAATCAATCAATCAATTCTTTATTGGTGTTAGGACACAAAAGTGTTTACACAAGTCATTTGAAGTTGTACATAAAACAATTACAAAAATACAATATAGGTACAGAAAAGCTTTGAAAAAAAAAGAGATAAAATCGTACATTAAAAGTCTGGCAGACATTACCCAGGTAGCACACCATATCGGCTGAATCTTGGTTCCATATTGGGCCAATATAGATATATTGTAAATGAAAAATCAATATTGGTCCAATATGGATGAATATTCAAAAAACAATATTATATTAATAATATTGGTGGAATATTGGTTCAACTAGTTTTGAATGTAGATTAACACACGAAATATTGGGTCAATATTGGTTGAATAATTTCTACCAATATCGATAATACAATATTGGTTATATATTGTTTTCCACATCTAGAATAAATATTGCAATCCAAATATTCCAGTCATATCGATTATAGGGGAAAAAAACTATATTGTATTTTCAAGTTTGTTAGAATATTGGTTGAATATCATTTCCACTTTATTTGACAAATTGTAATAACTCATATTGAGTCAATATTGGTTGAACGATATTTACCAATATCAATAAAACAATATTGTCTTCACATCGTTTTTAACATCTAGAATAAATATCGCAATCCCAATATTCCCCTAATATCGATTCTAGGAATAAAAACTATATTGTATCTCCAAGTGTGATTACACATTGGTTGAATATCATTTCGCCAATATTCAACAAATCTTATTAATTAATATTGGGTCAATATTGGTTCACTAATATTTATCGATATCGTTAAAACAATATTGTCTTTATATTGTTTCCTACATCTAGATTGAGATGAAATTTGAATATTGGCCGAATATTCACTGAAACATATTGAAATTATATCATGATGAAACTTTGATAAAAATCCACTAGGTGGCTCTACATATAGAACCTCTTCTAAAACCTACGAAAGTATATTAAATACTTCTCTTAACTTGTTTTCAAGACAGCTCACTCAGTGGTTATGGCGATCAAAAGACAGACTCTGGTGTAACCTTCATCAACTAAAGGACATTTAATAATTTACCAAGGTATATTGACATCCACCAATATATCCAAATGATATTGTACCAATATCGATAAATATTGTACCAATATCGATAAATATTCTACCAATATCGATAAATATTGTACCGATATCGATAAATATTTTGAAGCCATTATTGCTTCAAGAATATTCCACCAAAACTATTTCTAAAATATTCAAACAATATTCGACCAATATCGCAAAATGTTTACATTTTACTTCTCGACAATATAACTTTTGAATATTGTGCCAATATTGTCAGAATATTGTATCAGTGATATTGTACCAATATCGCCGAACATTTTGAGGCCAATATTAGTTCAAGAATATTTCGCCAATATTATTCAAGTAATATTGGACCAATATCGCCGAATGTTCACATTTTTTTTCTCGCCAATATTGCATTTCAAATATTTCGCCAATATGTTCACAATATTGTATCAATATTTTACTAATATAGGTGTGCTACTTGGGTAAAATTAGGTTAAAATTTGTATAATTGAGTTGTTCTGAAATGTAAGAGTACAATTGAAAAACTCATTGACATCATAAAACGCATGTTGTAGAAGAAATTGTTTGAGTTTCAATTTGAAATTTTTGAATTCTAGTTCCTTGGCTTCCGCAGGGAGGGCGTTGTATAGCTTGGGTGCCCAATAGGAGATTCCATCGCGTGTCCTCGACAGTCTCAAATAATTGACTTGGATGTTTTGACGATTTCGTGTAGGGTAGTCATGAATTTGGGAGTGGTTTATATATTCATGCAAGTTTTCTTTTATGTATAATAGACATTGTAATATATATATACAGGGTACAGTTAATACCTTATGTTCTTTGAATTTGTCCCTACAGTCGTCTCCGTATTTCAGACCAGAAACAACTCTCAATGCTCTTCTCTGTATACTGAAGATTTGAGAGCATTGGCTTGAGTGTCCCCATACTAATATGGCATAGGATATGGAGGATTGAATGAGGCCGTGATAGGCTGTAAGTGAAGTACTCAGGTTCACGATTTTCGAAAGACTTCGTAGTAAGAAAGTAAAGCTCGACAATTTCTTACATAGAAATTTACAGTGTTCTTGCCAGGTCATTTTTTCGTCAATGCAAACTCCTAAAAATTTGGTACACTTGGATGTGAATCTAATTTCGCCAGTATTTCTCATACTGAAAAGCATATGTTCTGTTTTCGATTCATTGACTTTCAGTTTATTTGATAGGAACCATCGTTCTATTCGTTCTTTTTCAGTTTCAACTGTGGAAATCAGAGTACTTAAATTTTTTCCTGAATGTATGAACGTGCTGTCATCAGCAAATAGTATAAACTTTGATAGTGGAGATGAATAGGGCAAGTCATTTATAAATACAAAAAAAAGCAGTGGTCCTAAAGCGGATCCTTGGGGGACACCATATTGTATATTGAGTAGAGAAGATTTTTTATTTTGGAAAATAACGAATTGGACTCGGTTTTCTAGGTAAGATTTTATCAAGTTGATACTTTCAACTTTCAATACCAATAAATGACACCCTCTCACAAAAATTCAAATATTGGGATGTAGATGTAGCACTTCATAATTCAACTAGTTTCACAACAATACTCATGACATTTTCAACAATCAAACACAAATTTTCAAAATTGAGTATTCATTATAGGTACTGCTAATAACTCAAAACCAAATTTTATCGAATTTGAATCTTACAGAAGTGCCTAGCATTCGTGAACATAGCACATGTCAAATATATTTGCTGAATGCCTCTCAGATGAAATCAAGCTTTGACAAAAAAAATTAAAAGCAGACACACCTATAGGTATTACAAAACATCCAAAAAATATTGACATGATTGAAATACTGCATTTTCGACTCACCAATTTACAATCTTACATTTTTGTACATTCTCATTTGTATGAAAGTTCCTTTATATACCTAATGAATTCTTTTTTTATCGTATTCCTATCAAAAATTAAGAAGTTTCTTGAGAAATGATATGACCTCCACATGGCATGGTTGAAACAAAAAAATATAGCCTTTCACTTCAATGAAACAGCAGTTCTAAAGAGATTACCAATATACTCACAATATCTTTTATATTATGGTCTAACCAATCTTCTTAAGATAAACGTGTCAATATAGAATTTTTAACATTGTTCGAAAGAAAAGGTTCCATTTACAACTTTTCCATTATAGGTTCTTATTAGAATTGACCACTTTTTTCAAAGACCATATTTGGGTCTTTTGTTCCAAAATGAATCTGAAAATTGATAAGATGTGTTGATAATCTGAAAAATTCAGAAAAAATTTGTCAGTCCTCGTGAACACGAAAATTGTTATACTTACACTGCGCACACTTCATTTATTGATCCCAAGAAACATTTCTGTTTAGAGAGTGATTATATCTTTACATAAATTGTTTAACAGCAATACATATGAAATAAAAATTGATGAAGAAATCAAACAATTTTTGGAAAAGGAATGATGAGAATAATTTGTGAAATGAGAAAAATAAGTCATATCAAAGCAAAATCAGTCAAAGGTGAAACTTTGTTATAAATTTTATTATATTATAAAGGAATTGAAGTCATCTGTAAAGCATACATTTCTTGAGTTCATTTTTTAATTTAGGTTAGTCCTGATTTCTGTCACAATTTTACACTATGTTACTCAAAATTGATACT
This sequence comes from Chrysolina oricalcia, assembly GCA_944452925.2. NCBI lineage: Eukaryota > Metazoa > Arthropoda > Insecta > Coleoptera > Chrysomelidae > Chrysolina > Chrysolina oricalcia. The sequence goes on from OX101816.2 coordinate 2,447,896, forward strand.
ATTGATAGCCATTTCTTTCTCAAGGTTTCCTGTTTCAATCCTGAAAAAAAAAGTTTGAATGAAAATAATTTGTCTTTAGTAAGGAAAATGGGAAAAATGTATTCTTCAATCTACTAATTAATGATTTATAAACAAAATGATCTTGAACTCACCTCTGGAGAATACAATATAATTTATGACGTTTGTCGGTATTCTTGCAGGTTTTCACTGCACACTTTCAGATGAAAGGAATATTTGTATCTGTAAAAAAAGTAACCAACATATTCCTAAGTTGGATCAGTGACAGCAGGGCTCATCAGAAGATTTTGGGACTTGGGACAATCTGGTTTCTTTTCTGTGAATCTGCTAAAACTATTTTTGAAAACATTACGAATGACGGCAAAGAATATCCACAACAGTATTGTAGATATTCTTTGATGACGGTAATGATTGTAATAACAAAAATTGACTTTTGACATGTGTCACTAGTTCAAAGATCGGACCTAATTTTCGTGGTGTTTTTGAAACATTGGAACTATTTAGACTCCACCCATTGGCCATACCCGTAAGAAGGTCAAAGCATTGTTTATATAGAAGATAGTTAGTCAACCTTATGGGATTATAATTGGATCAAAATGGATGCGACATGTAGATGGCGATAGTGAGCTCGCATCCAAGTCATGTCGTAACTTCAGTGATCTGGCCTCCAAGTCATGTCGCAACTTGATTAAAACAATGGAAAAGCAATAAAATCAGGGTTTTTTGAAGAAACCTGCATTAAAATGACGTCAAATATTCATGTTTGTAACTAATCACGCTAGATGACACTCGCGTTTGTGTCCAATACCTTTTCCACAGGCATTGACTAACTATGTCCTATTTAAACAATGGTCAAAGCCTTCTAGGATTCAGTGACCCTAATTAAGAGCTCATAAGGACGCCATCTGGGACCAATTACAAAAGGCCCGCGCGAATTTATTTGTTCTGTCATGATACAAATCTATACTAAGGCGATCAGTCGATAAACATCTTAGACCTGACAAAAATCAACCATCAGAATCAATTACACTAATTTCTAGCAATAATTACCATCGTTCCAGACTGGAATCCAATTTCTGAAAAAATCGACATTGCCGCAGAAAGTCAAAAGAAATTTGCGATGAGGTACTCCACTCGGTGAAATTGACTGGTGTTGATTAAAATTAAATTTTATGCATGAGTTGCAGCCGCAGCGTGGCCATGAGAGCCATAAATTCAAATTCCATCATTCTGCGAAGGGGCACTGCTATTTCGTGTTCAGCACAATGTTTGAAATATTGAGAACGGCATGAATTTTGGAGGGAATACAGCGGCCCGATGGATAGATATTCGGTTCGTTATGTTGGTATTGAATTGAGTGGATGAAGTGGTGATTTATTCTGCGAATGGCTGAGCGGGTGAATTGATGGGTTGAAAACTTCAATGGTCATTCAGGATGAATTGCATGAATGTCTGTACCTGATAATAAAAATATGAAGAATGTACATCAGAGATTATTAATTAATATTTACTGTAGTATATCTCTATAAAATTGCGTCTTCATTCAACATTATGGAAACCATAGACTTCATAAACCTCAAAGCTGACCTGAATTAATTTAACTAATCTTCATTTTACGACATATACAGGAATCAGCAACATATTTTATCAAAACAGTTAATGAGTAAATCAAAAACCATACCTCTCCACCTAGTTGGCCAGGAAATACTCGATTTTACAAAATTTAACAGTATAATTCCAAAAGTTTCAAAACTTTAGCTGAATAAAGATTGCGTTCAAATCATATGAAGTCTGATTTTACAATCTTTTTTTCTGAACGGAAAATGTTGAAAACCAGGATTCTATGAATTTCTGAAAACTTTCGAAGTGTTGACAAAAAGCAGTTCAGATCTTCTGAATTTGCAACTATTCAAACAAGAGAAAAATTTCTTTCATCAAAAAAAAAATGTTTTTATTACAAATTTTTAGAAGAAAATTCCAAAAGTTCTGCTGACTCGAAAAAAATAAATAAAATATTGTTCTTCAGAATTGCTTTAATTTGCATCAAACGGAATATTTATTTCTGTATCTAGTGCGCGAAATGCTACTTTGGTGATCGAGAATTGATTTGAAAAATTGTCGAGATCACCAAAGTATTTCGCACACGATATGCAAACAATTTTTTTTCTACAAACGTCAAAAATATTGTTCTAAAATAATCAATATGCTTAGCTCAAAATGAAAAATATTATTGAACTAGCTCAAACTGTTATTCCAAATCGCTAATTACTGTAACTATTGAAATAAAATGGCATTTGTCGAACATAAGTTAATACGTGTTCAGTTCGGGCGACTTTGGGTGCACTTTGAAGCATTAAGAGTACCTTTCAGTGACATTTTCAACACCTTTCCCACCTCTCAGGTAAAAGTCCAAAATATACAAATTGTGTACAGGGTGTTTCATAATAAATGCGCAGGACTTCAGGATGTGATAGCTCGTCCAAAAATATGAAACAAAGTTTCTATTAACTTACCCTCTAAAATGCACCATTTTCGAGATACAGGGTGTTGAAATTTTAAAAAAATAATCGTTTTTGCGAATATCTCTGGAACCGTTTATCGCACAGAAAACAGATTTCGTAGGAATTTTTTACTCATAATAAGCTATGTTTGTGCTGGTTTTTTATTTTTTTAAATTCATAATTGGTGAAAATTTTGAAGGGGTAGTGGGTGTTTTTTTCTCCAACTTCTACGTCACTGGAAAAAGTACAGTTTTGAGCCTCTTATATGAACCGCCAATTTTTTATACACAAAAAAGGTATTCTTGGTCATAAGCTCTAAAGTTGACCGTTTTCAAGAAAAATCAACTTTCATGTTGTTTAAATAATGTTTTTTCCTCGAAAAATTGCTGCGTGCATTGAAGCTAACGGCGGACATTTCCAACAATTCAACTGAGTATGATTGTTATTGTTTTTTTTTATCTTGCAATTAGGAAGTCAACGTTTGGTTTTGTTACTTGTTTTTAACGTTTAAATAAATTTTGTATAATTAGGAAAAAAAATATTTAAAAAATTTACCATGTTTTTCAACATGAAAGTTGATTTTTCTTGAAAACGGTCAACTTTAGAGCTTATTGTGTAGAAAACATTGGCGGTTTAAGTAGGCTGCTCAAAATCATACTTTTTCCAGGGGCGTTGAAGTTGGAGAAAAAAACACCCACTACCCCTTCAAAATTTTCACCAATTATGAATTTGAAAAAATAAAAAATCCGAGTAGAAAATGCCTACGAAATTTGTTTTCTGTGCGGTGAACGGTTCCAGAGATATTCGCAAAAAACGATTATTTTTTTTAAATTTCAACACCCTGTATCTCGAAAATGGTGCATTTTAGAGGGTAAGTTAATAGAAACTTTTTTCCATATTTTTGGACGAGCTATCATATCCTGAAGTCCTGCGCATTTATTATGAAACACCCTGTATATTGATCTCTACTTCCATATGCCGTTTACAGAATTTGAATAAAATAATTTCCCTTAAATCGGCGCATTTAGTAAGATTTGCCCTTAAATTGTTTATAACGCGATTGTGCAAGAACTACACATCTGACAGAAACCATCTTGTGCACAATTGAACCACATGTTATTATTTATCTGCTTGCGCAATATTGTTTGTCCACCTTCCGATTAATAAAAATTGTAAATTTTTTAAAAATGGTCTCTTTATCGAGGTTTTCTCAGATTTTCTCACTGAAAATGCTTCGATCTGGGCGTATATATAACCATTTTGTATGTTTTATAATTCTCTAGAAAAGGTCCATCGACTGTAAAACGATTCCCTGAATAATCATTGAGATATTTCTAAAAAACCAAAAAGTTGTAATTTTTTTCACTATTTCTTGTGTAAAATATTCCACAAATCGATTTTGCTAGGGCGAAAATCGGGGTTTTCATTAACGAACTATGTTAAAAAAAGTAGTATAGGCCGTTTGCGTCTTTTATTTTGTGTGAAAAGAGCCTGTTATTTTTATCTACAGCTTGGCCTACATATAATCTGCGATTTGAGGGTTCATTGACATCCCCTACTTATCGTACCGAACAATTCAAACGATTGTTTCGTTATCAGATAGTCGAAATGTACAATAATTTAACAAATCATCAAAAAATGTAATCAAAGTTGTTTCAAAAAACATTACAACGCAATTCTTCTCAACAACAACTTTCCATTATTCAGTTTCATAAATTATTTTCAACTTTGTATGCTATTATACCATTGACTACGTTTATCTGGACGATCTCTATCCGCTTCAAATTCAATAGCATTGAGTCGAGTGAAACCACCCTTCAGTTTATATCGCAATATTTAAGTGGATTGAAGAATCCTATTCTTCAATCCGATTGAAAAAAGCTAACTTCACAGCAAAATGTCGAATTTCGTTACCTTAAATTTCTTGTGTTCTGCGAATTAAATCACGAAATAATATGTTTTTCCTCAATCAGCTGAATGAAAAAACTGCACTCTTCTTTGGACCATACGTTTCTTTTCTTAATTATTATTTTGCTCTCCATTTTGAGAAAGACCATTGTCAATATAAACACTAATCTGAATTTGGCTACTTTTACCTGTCATTTGTCAATTTCAAACTCGTTTATCTCGTAATTTCACTTCTCTCGATCGGTTGGGTCCAATCCTATATTTTATGGAATTGACTTGAGTGATTCAATCCAATCCGAACACTGTATATATCGATTAGGGGTATCGGATCCAGTCAAGTCAAACCCATTTTGAGTGAATCCAAAGTTGTGAGATAAAAAGTGTAGTCATTATTTTTCTTGTATATAGTTCAGAGTTATAAATAAAAAACTGGAATAGACATTAAAGACGATATTATTACTATACTTTTTTTGCCATGATATCCACCACGTGAATCCTTCAACATCCATCTCATTCAAACCACTTGTATTTTACGCAGTGTGAATATATGCTCGAATATTCTTGGGAAGATTCATGACCGTAATAATTTAACGAGGTCCCAACAAATCCACGTTTCGTGATAACAATTAAGTAAAATGAGCACAGGATTTATGAATCATGTGATACGAGCACATATTTCCTTATCTTCCGGTCAACGAACACAAAAAATGTGCAGTTTTCATGGAGTAGATATTTCGAACTGATTCTTGGTTCGTACACATTTCCATACGTATTATTTTCGAACGCTGTGTTTGATATGATATATAGTAATGGTAATGGTGATGGGTGGAGGACGCAAGCGTCAGTGACTAGGCCCCAGTGGGCCCTTTTTGCAATCCCCGGCATCTTCACTCATCCCATGGTGGATACCTGCTCGAACCTTTTCGACATTCATGTGTCGAAATATTCTTCCATTGCGATGAGTGCATTTCCTTCTCCTTAATAGTGACAGCTACGAAGACATTTTGTCTGATCCTGCCATAAATACCACATTCGCAAAGCAAGTGGAAGGAGTCCTTCTCCTCACTACATTCCACGCATAGTGGGTCTACTACAACTCTGAGAGCCAGGTGCCTCTCTTTGCGGCTTAGCTTCAGTATCTTGGCCATTCTTGCCTTGTCGTGCCCCGATATCATCTGCTTTGACTGCCGTTGTTACTTGTCTCCCTGTTATGCCGGGTGCGGGTTCGGACCCGTAGTAGGGTTGCCCGGCTACTTGCTTGGCTAGCTGGTCCGCCTGCTCGTTGCCTTCAATCCCTGAATCAGCGTTATTTTCTTTTCAGTCGCAAGACTCTCCAGGGCATCTCTGCACTCCTGAACCAGTTTTGATCTGGTTCTGATTGCATTCAGAGCTCTGATGATGGCCTGACTGTCCAAGCAGTCTCTCTGGCCCGGTCCTCACCTCTTTCATTCTGGTTGCCTCCAGGATGGCATACACCTCTGCTTGGAAAAATTTGTCAGAGAACCTAGCGCATAGGCTCTTCTCTCTCCGTTTTCCAAGTAAACTCCTGCTCCGGCTTGTCCTTCCTCCAGTTTGGACCCTTATGTAAAACAGCCCAGGCTTTCTGGGGGAAATATCATCCTTTCTCTTTCCCACTATCTCCTGACTGGGACGTCTAGCGAGATCCTAATCCATCCTAATCCTAATTTCATCCTCTGTCTGTATCACTTTGATCACGCATACTGGGACTTTGATATATAATAAAAAAAATAATTTCGTGTATCACAAATAATTTGAAAAAAATTCCATTTGCTTCGAAATCAAATTCAATATTATAAAACTTGACAACACATAGTCTTTTAAATAAAGAAATCCGCATTGTTCACAATGAGCACTTGTCAAGCTTTTGTTTTGACATGAATTGTTGATTGTTGCAGACATTAGTTATTGTCTGCAGAGACCTACCCTATACTGATGAGGGTCAACACCCCGATATCGATCTATAGGAGGTCCAAATGTTTCAATTAACATAGGAACTCTGCACGGAAACTCATTGGATGTAATTCAACGTTCGTCGTGATATTAGCCAGGAAAGTAGTTGCTTTCTGGTGGATTTTTGACCCAATTATTCCTATTGTATAGGATTATGACAATGAGCACCGTCCTTGTTAGGTAGCACACCTTGTTTCTCTCTTATATAGTCTTTTCCATACAAACTACAAATGGACAATATTGTCACGAACGGGTTTGAGGAACCCCTGGCCCCCTAGCTGTGAAGGGTGCTTAGTAACTGATGCTTTGCTAGCGAGGGGTTGAAACATTGTGCTACTAGAATTGTGACCATCCTGGTATAGTGAAAGGAAAGAGTGAAGTGAAATTAGTTATTTTTTTTATAATGCACTATTGGTTTTCAGACCAGGGCCAAACCAAATTTGAATACCCGAATTCATAGACAATTCTTTGTGTGTGTTTGGAAAATTTAGAGTAGGTTATAAGTGAACTAAGAAAACACAAGGCGACTCAATGAAAGTTCCGAAAGAGGGTTGGGGGTAACTAAATAAACGTTCCCATGGTTGAATATTTATTTTTTACGATTTGTGGCCGAAATGTGCATTCTTGTTGAAGTTGAAAGCGAAAGTTGTAAATGAGTGAATCACATCAACAAATGTAAATATAAGATAGGTAACAACGATCTATAAATTTTCTATCCCCTCTATTCCTATATCCACACAGATAAATATGATTTTAATCACTTTGGAAGTTAGACCCTGAATGGTCCTAAATCCGTAATGATCTTTTCCTAATGTTCTACGTTCCTGAACGGACCTTCTGTTTAAAAAAACCCCAAAAAAAATCTAGCTGACCAAAATATCTCCATCTATGAAATAATTTTCCATTTAAAGCATTTTTGAGCTTCAGCTAATGCGGTATCAGCCTATATCCACAGAAAAAACGTTGTTGTTGAAGCAATATACATATTCATATTCATTATTGTGATTTCCATTTCAGAACAATCAGAATTTGTTCTTGATATTATAGAGTTTCTGCATATCCGACTACAGTTAAGATTATCTTCATCAGAACTCTTCATCATTTGAATATTCGCCTTCGCCAATTTTGAGATCATTTTTGTCCAAGCTATATTTACATTTTTTAAAGTGACTTCAAATTCGGAGCAATCAGACTTTCTTCTTGATATGATACGGTTCTTGAAGATCCGATTATAGTTGAGGTGATCTTCATCAGAAAAATTATATAAAATGTAATTTACCACTGTTTTGGTATTCGCCTTCGCCAATTTATAGAATATTTTTGTCGAAACTATATTTACATTCATTATTACGATTTCCCATTCGGAGCAATCGGAATTTGCCACTCATATTATACAGTTTCTGCATATCCGACAATAGGTAACATTATCTCTATCAGAAAGATGACCTAAATCCTTATCGTCCATCTTTTAGAAAACCGCCTTCGCCAATTTTTAGATTGATATTCTCGAAGCCATATTTTCGCTTGTTAATTGTGACTATCAATTCGGAGAAATGTTTTGTCGAAGTTATATTTACATTTGTTTTACAATTTCTCATTAGGAGCAATCGGAATTTGTCCTTAATATTATACGGTTTCTGCACCTTCGACTTTAGTTAACATTATCCCATCAAAAAGATGACAAATCCCTTTGCCCATATTTTAGAACGTTGCCTTCGCCAATTTTTAGATTGATGTTCTCGTAGCCAAATTTTCGCTTGTTAATGGGAATATCAATTCGGAACAATCAGAATTTGTCCTTGATATTATACAGTTTCTAGATATCTGTTTATACTCAGAGTAATCTTCATCAGAAAAACGACATAAAATGAAATTTCCAATTGATTTGATAGCCGCCTTCGACAATTTATGGAATGTTTTTGTCGAAGCTATATTTTCATTTGTTTATACGATTTCTCATTTGGAGCAATCAGAATTTGTCCTTGATACTATACAGTTTCTACTTATCCGACAATAGTTAACATTATCTCTTTCAAAAAGATGATATGCTTACTGCCCATCCATGTTTAAAAAGTCGCCTTCGCCAATTTCTTGATTGATGTTCTCGAAGCTATATTTTCTCTTGTTAATGGAACAATACAAAACAATCACAATTTGTCCTTGACATTATGCAGTTTCTGACTATCCTATTATAATTGAGGTAATCTTCATCAGAAAAATGACATAAAATGTTATTTCCTACTGTTTTGATAGTCTCCTTCGCCAATTTATTTAATGTTTTTATCGAAGCGATATTTGTATTTGTTATTACGATTTCCCATTCGGAGCAATCGAAATTTGTTCTTGATATTATACCATTTCTGCTTATCCGGCAATAGAGAACATTTTCTCTGTTAAAAAGATGACATAAACCCTTATTACCTATCTTTTAGAAAGCGCCTTCACCAATTTCTAGAATGGTGATTTTGAAGCCAAATTTTTGCTTGTTACTGGGACTTTCAATTCGGAATAATCAGAATTCGTCCTCGATACTATACAGTTCCTGAATATCTGATTATAATTGGTATAGTCTTCATCAGAAAAATAACATAAAATGTTATTTCCCACTGTTTTGATTGTCGCCGTCGCCAATTTATGGAATGTTTTTGTCGAAGCTATGTTTACATTTGTGATTACGATATCTCATTCGGAGCAATCGTATTTTGTCGTTGATATTATACAGTTTATGCATATCTGACAATAGTCAACATTATCTCTATCAAAAAGATGATACACATTTTTATTGACCATCTTTCAGAAAGTCGCCTCCGCCAATTATTAGAATGATGATTTCGAAGCCATACTTTTGCTTGTTAATGAGACTATCAATTCGGAACAATCAGAATTCATCCTTGAAATCTCACAGTTTCTGAATATCCGATTATATTTGAGGTAATCTTCATCAGGAAAATGACCTAAAATATTTCCATTGTTTTGATATGCGCCTTCGCCAATTTATAGATTATTTTTGTGGAAGCTATATTAACATTTATTTTTACGAATACCCATTCGGAACAATCGAAATCTGTCCTTGATATTATCCAATTTCTGCTTATTAGACAATTGTCAACATTATCTCAAATCAAATCAAATCAAATTTTTTATTTCCATCAAGACAAATGGAAAGTGTGTACAATTTGAGAATATGTCTAAATCATCTACATCATTGATAAGCTTGGTAAAATTCATTAATATTATAAAAAACATGTTGAAGGAGGAGAGATTTCAATTTATGCTTGAATATTTTGGTATTTTCCTTATTTGTGATTGTGGTAGGGAGACATCTATAGATTTTAGTGCTTGTATAAAAAATGTTGTTTCTATTTATATTCATTTTGAAGTTTGGTAGAATATACGAATCTTTATTTCAGGTATCGTAGCCGTTAATATCGGAATGAGTTACTAAATTATTTCTGTTTTTAAAGATCATTAAGCTGGCTTTGTATATATATAAATTGGTAACTCTCATGATTCTCAGGTCATTGAAGTACTGCCTGCCTGAGTCGTATTTCCTTAAACCACATAAGGCTCGTATTGCAGTTTTTGGCAGCATAAATGTGCCCTCAGCACCAGTAGAATTACCCCAGAATTCCAATCCAAACTGAAGAATACTGTGAAAATAGCTGAAATATACTATTTTTGCAGATGGAAGCCCGACGTTTCGTCTTATTGTCAAGATTGCGAAAATTGCCTCGAGAGTCTTTTATTGAGTTCACTTATACAGTGATTCCACTTCAAACTACAGTCAATATCTATCCCTAAAAATTTAATATGGTCTACACTTGTTATCGTTCCCTTATCTGTTTCAATGTTGATATCTCAATAAAAAAGATGACACAAATCCTTTTGCCCGTCATTTAGAAAGTCGCCTTCGCTAATTTGTAGATTGATGTTCTCGAAGCCATATTTTCACTTGTTAATGGGACTATAAATTCGGAGCAATCAGAATTAGTCCTTGATATTATACAGTTTTTTAATATCCGATAATGTTTGAGGTAATCTCCATCAGAAAAATGACATGAAACGTAATTTTTCATTATTTCGATAGCAGCCATCGCCAATTTATGAAATGTTTTTGTCAGTTCTATATTTACATTCGTTATTACGATTTTCCATTCGGAACAATCAGAATTTGTCCCAATATTAAACAGTTTCTGCACATCCGACTATAGTTAACATTATCTATATCAGATAGATGATAAATCCTTTTACCCATATTTTAAAAAGTGGCCTTCGCCAATTTTTTTTTGTTCTCTCGAAGCCATATTTTCGCCTGTTAATGGAAATAATCATGCGGAACAATCAGAATTTGTCCTTGATATTATACAGTTCACGAATATCCGATTATAGTAGAGGTAATCTTCATCATAAATATGACAAAATGTAATTTCCCATTGTTGATAGTCGCCTTCGCAAATTTATAGAATATTTTTGTCGAAGCTATGTTTCCATTTGTTAGTTCCCATTCGGAGCAATCGGATTTTATCCTTGATATTATACAATTGACAATGGTCAATATTATCTTTATCAAGAAGATGACATAAACTTTTTTTGCCTATATTTCAGAAAAGCGGCTTCGCCAAATTTTAGATTGATGATATCGAAGCCATTTTTTCGCTTGTAAATAGGAACAATAATTCGAAACAATCAGAGTTTCTCCTTGATATTATACAGTTTCTGAATATCCGAACATACTGGAGGTTTTCTTCATCAGAAAAATTACCCAAAATGTAATTTCCTATTGTTTCGCCAATTTATAGAATGTTTTTGTCGAAGCAATATTAACATTTGTCATTACGATTTCCCATTCGGAGCAATCGGAATTTGTCCTTAATATTATACAGTTTCTGAATATCCGAATATAGTAGAGGCAATCTTCATCAGAAAAATGACTCAAAATGTAATTTCCCCATTGTTTTGAAAGTCGCCTTCGCCAATTTATAGAATATTTTTATCGTAGCTATATTTACATTCATTGTAACGATTTCCCATTCGGTGCAATCGCAATTTGTCCTAAATATTATACAGTGTGGAAAGTCTAACTGGAACAAATTCGGTAATTTAATAAAAAAGGTTTATCGCAAAATTCCTGAAACACGCCAAGTTTTATTTTCAATAGGGCATATTACAAAGAGATGTGTTCATCTGTTTAATTATCTGGAGGGTTGCAGCCACCCCCAACTTTTGTTTTTTAAATGGAAGGGTAGATTTATTAAGTTTTTATTGGAAAGCTTGTTCAATTGCAAATACAAGTCCATAATTGTTCGTTAGTTTTTATAAGCGATGTGTCGGAAAAAAATGAAAGAAGGAAATAGTTACTGAAATTATACGGTCCGCGTACGCACCTGACTACGACGTGGACAGTATAAGATTTTTTGATGTGTATAGGTACACTGTTTCTTACCGGAGAAGCTCAAGCAAAAACCTTCTGGATAGGTTTTTGGTCAATTTGAACTGGATGTGATTGATTTGTTGGTGTGTTTGCAATCCAACGAGTAACTTACAACAGAAAAATAAGACAATGCCCTATTTAACCGAGACGCATCGGATCGAAATTTTAACGATGATCGGATATGGGGACAGACTCGAATTTTGCGAACGAATGATGGCTGCTATCGATGGTGGACAAATTGCTGTGGAATGGGTGCTGTTTTCTGATGAGTCTACGTTCACAGTACATGGGCACGTCAATCGACAGAACTGCCGTTATTGGGCTGACGAAAATCCCCGTTGGATGCGTGAATGCCATACCCAAAGGCCTCAAAAAACAAACGTCTGGGCTGGAATTATTGGGGATCGCATAGTAGGTCCTTTTTTTTTCAATGGAAACTTAACCGGCGAAACTGATCCTTTGGATCCCAACTTATGTGACCAACGGTTGTGGTTTCAACAAGATGAGGCACCACCACATTTTGCTCAAAATGTACGAACCTATCTTCACGAAGTGTTTCCAAATAGGTGGATTGGACGAAGGGGCCCAATTGTGTGGCCAGCCAGATTACCCGATCTGACTCTATTAGATTTTTTTATGGGGATATCTGAAGAGCAAGGTGTATGCCACTAAACCTAACGACATCGCCGAGCTTCAACAAAGAATCAGGGATGAAATTAGGCAAGTAACGCCGAAAGTGTTACAAAATGTGCGGAATGCTATTTATTATCGATTGGGATATTGTCAGCAACAAGGTGGAGAGCAATTTGAACATTTCTTGCATTAAAGTAATTTCAGTAACTATTTCCTTATTTCATTTTTTTCCGACACATTGCTTATAAAACGTAACAAACAAACATGGAGTTGTATTTGCAATTGAACAAGCTTTCCAATAAAAAATCAATAAACCTACCCTTCCATTAAAAAAAAAGTTGGGAGTGGCTGCAACCCCCCAGATAATTAAAAAGATGAACACATCTCTTTGTAATATGCCCCATTAAAAATAAAACTTGGCGTGTTTCAGGAATTTTGCGATAAACCTTCATTTATCAAGTTACAGAATTTGTTCCAGTTAGACTTTCCACACTGTATAGTTTCTGTATCCTACGATACTTATCATTATCTCTATCAAAAAGATATATTTTTATTGTCAATCTTTCAGAAAGCCTTCGCCAATTTTTAGATTAATGTTCTCGAATCCATATTTCCGCTTGGCAATTGGACTATCAATTCGGAGCAATCCAAATTTGTCCTCGATATTATACAGTTTCTGTATATCCGACACTAGTTAACATTATCTCTATCAAAAAGATGACATAAATCCTTAATGCTCATCTTTAGAACGTCTCCTTTGCCAATTTTCAGATTCATGTTCTCGAAGCCATATTTTGCTTGTTAATGGGACTATCAATCCGGAAAATCAGAATTTTTCTTGATATTATACAGTTTCTGAATATCCGATTAGGGCTGAGATAATCTTCATCAGAAAAATGACATAAAATATAATTTCCCATTGTTTTGATAGTCGCTTCCGTCATTTTATGGAATGTTTTTATCGAAGCTGTATTTACAATTATTATAATGATTTCACATTCGGAGCAATCCGAATTAGTCCTTGGAATTATACAGTTTCTCCATATCTGACAAAAATCAACATTATCTCTATCAAAAAGATGACTAAATTTAAGCCCATCTTTTAGAAAGTCGCCATCGCCAAGTTTTTCATTAATGTTCTCGAAGCCATATTTTCTCTTGTTTTCGCAGTTCGGTACAATCAGAATTTGTCCTTGATATTATACAGTTTCTGAATATCAGATTATAGTTGAGGTAATCCAAATCAGAAAAATGACAAAATGTAATTTCCGTTTGTTTTGATAGACGCCTTCGCCAATTTATAGAATGTTTTTGTTGAATCTATATTTATATTTATTATTACGATTTCCCATCCATTCGGAGCAATCGCAATTTGTCCTTGATATTATACAGTTTCTGCATATCCAACAATATTTAACATTATCTCCATCAAAAAGATGACATAAATCCTCATTGTCCCTCTTTTAGAGAGGTGCCTTCGCCAATTTTTTGATTGATGCTTCGAAGCTATATTTTCGTTTGCTAATGCGACTATCAATTCGAAGCAGTCAGAATTTGTTTTTGATATTATAGAGTTGCTGAACAACCGACAGTAGTTAACATTATCTATATCAAAAAGATGACATAAATCCTTTTTGCCCATCTTTTAGAAGGTCGCCTTCGTCAATTTTTCATTTATGTTTTCGAAGCCATTTTTGGCTTGGATGATAATCCCATCAATCCAAAAAATGAGAATTAGTTCTTGATAAAAAACAGTTTATGCATATCCGACTACAGTTGTAATTATCACCATCAAAGAGATGGCATAAATCGTTATTCCCCATCTTTTTAATATCCGCCTTCGCCAATTTGTAGATCGTTTTTATCCAAGCTATATTTACATTTTCAAGGTAATTTCCAATTCGGAGCTATCAGAACCTTGTCCTTGATATTATACAGTTTCTGAATATACGATTGAAGTTGGGGTAATCTTCATCAGGAAAATGACATAAATAGCTATTTGTGTATTCAGAGCGCAAAGTGATTTTTTGCTGCTCGACAAAAAGAGTTACCGCTCGAGGAGAAGCGAAGCGGAGAGCGGCAATGACACTTTGTGCTCGAAACACACACCTCATTTTTCCTACAAACACAGCTCTTAGACATAAAAATCTTCTGAGAAAAATTAATTCTATCCATCCCAACATTAACTTCACACTTGAACTTGAATCTGATAACAAATTAAATTTTCTGGATCTAACCATCAATAAATCTGACAATCTGGAATTCAGCATTTACAGGAAACCCGCTCAAACAGATCACGTCATTCCAGCTTTCTCTAATCACCCATATCAGCATTAAATGGCAGCCTTTTATTGCTCAAATCGCATACAATAACGGTTATAATCCCAACATTATTCCAAATTTAATTCAAAAAGTCAAAAATAAAAGAGAACAATATTTAACCTACCCGAGAGTAGAAAACCCTTCTAGATTTGTATCTCTACCGTTTATAAATGAACATATTTCTAAAAAAAGTCTCTGGTTGCATCAATAATAAAATAACAAATATAAAAATTTCTTTCAAAAGTAACAATAATTTAAGTAAACATTTAGTCAATTCAAAAGACAAAATTAACAAATTATCAAAAAGTGGAATTTATAAACTTAATTGTAACGATTGTGAAGCTTCTTAAATAGGATGGACTTGTATGCCTTTGAAAGTTCGTATAAACGAACACCTGAACAAACCTGGAAACTCAGCTTTCGGACACCATATCAATTTTAATAAACATAATTTCAGTCCAAATCGAAACTCACAAATTTTGAAACAAGTCAATTCAAAAAATTTCAACAGACCAGATTTTCTCGAAGATTTACAAATAGACAAGGAAATACAGTGCAACAACTTATGCTTAAACACACAAGTACAACTGAACAGATCATATATTCCTCTACACAGGAGATTAAAATAGTACTCCATTGTCAACAAAATTCTCTAAATTTATTGTTCTTTGCTCACTAGGTAAACTTTACATTCTGTAGTCACAAAACATTGTCATATGTCATAAACTCACTTTTAACTCTCATTGAACATGGACCTTATGTCAATGTCAACACGCTTCATCTGTCAATCTTCAATCTTATCAAAATTTAAGAAAACTTATTTCTTCCGTTTGTACCTCGTGGCTGACTGTACAGCACGAAAAGGCATTTGCATTTTGCATAAAAATGCAGATCCAAAAACTTTAAAATAAAAAACCCCTAAGGGGTACACATTAAGTACTTAATTATTAAAATGTTGAATGTTTGTCCGTACCAAACAAATGTTAACTTTGGTCATGTTGACTTTTTATAATAGTGCTCCTGTATAAGTACTTGACGAGTAAGTAATTCAAAATTTCTTCACTCTTACTTTGTTTCAATTATTACTTACTTGCAGGTATAGCACTGATGATGGCTTAATAGCCGAAAGCGCTTTGCGATTATAATAAATTTACATACACGAAATACAACTCTTTCATTGAATTGAACAGCTACATGTACACAGCTTTAACAAACTTCACCATAAAAATGGTAGTCCATTCATTCAAAATTCAAAATTTACATTCAATAGTAATCCCAAATCTATAAGCTATCCAACTATCCAATAATTTACATCTCTAACAAAAGGAAAAATTGAAAAAATTTGCCTAAAAAAATTACCGTGGCCCTGGATCGAACTCACCCCAAGATCGAAAACCCAGTCTGGTAGGAAGCGCTCGGAAAATGTTTCCGTGGGTGCGCATGGAAAGAATCCTTTTTCAGTATGCTGAATAAGCATGTAGATATAGTGTTTTCAGATAGGTATAATGAAAATGTAATTTCCTATTGTTCTGATTGTTGCCTCCGCCAATTTATAGAATGTTTTTGTCGAAGCTATATTTAGATTTGATATTACGATTTTCCAATCGAAGCGATTGGAATTCATCTTTGATATTATAGAATTTCTGCATATCTGACAATAGATTATCTTCATCAAAAAGATGATATAAATCGTTATTGTCCATCTTTTGGAAAGTCGCCTCCGCCAATTTTTAGATTGATGTTCTCGAAGCCATATTTTTGCTTGTTAATGGGAATATCAATCCGGAAAAATCAGAATTTGTCCTTGATATTTGACAGTTTCTGATTATCAGATTATAGTTGAGGTAATCTTCACAAGAAAAATTACATAAAATGTAATATCTCATTGTTTTTATGCCCGCATTCGCCAATTTATAGAATGTTTTTGTCGTAGCTCTATTTACATTTGTTATCACGATTTCACATTCGGAGCAATCAGAATGTGTCCTTGATATTATATAGTTTCGGCACATCTGACTATATTTAACAACATCTCTATCAATAAGATGACATAAATTCTTATTGCCAATCTTTTAGAAATTCGCCTTCGCAAATTTTCTGATTGATGTTCTCGAAGCCATATTTTTTATTGTTAATGGGACTATCAATTAGGAGCAGTCAGAATTTGTTCTTGATTATATATACAGTTTCTAAATATTCCAGTATAGTCAACATGATGTTTATAAGAAATGATCGCCTTTGCCAATTCATAGAACGTTGTTGTCGCTATATTTACATTTGTTTGAGTGATTTTCAATTATAAGCAATCGGAATTCTTCCTTGATATAATATAATTCCTTCGAATCCGATTATAGTGAAGGTAACCTTCACCAGAAAGATGACATAAATCGTCATTTCCCATCCTTCAAATAATCGCCTCCGCCAATTTTTTTAACGTTGTTGTCGAATGTTTAGCTGAATTTGTTAAAGTGATTTCCAATTGTGAGCAATAGTTTTACCCCATCTTTCAAATGTCGCCTTCCCCAATTTTCAAATCGTTGCTGTCGATGCTATCTTTACATTTCTTAATATAACTTACTACTTGGAGCAATCAGAATTTGTTCATAATATTATATTGTGGCGTTGCTGCGGGCCAGTGCGGACCTGTCACCTTCACCCCTGAACAAGCTTGCGTTCCGAAGGAATGTTCGAGAATGTTCGACTCATGTCATCTCGATCGTGCGACATCTAGATGCGAATAGATGAGACGACTCGAGAACGTTCTGGTGAGATTCTCTACGAGTTTGAGTTCCTCTATACCTCGCGACGAAAGGCAGATCTAGAGAGTTGGACAGTCAGTGAGGAAGTGATAGACAGTTCAGTTTTGAATAAATGGTTAGATGTAATTGTCAAATTATAGTTGTTTGTGAAATATATGAATTGAAAATGAATTAGACTCTGTAACAAGGTTAGAATGAAAATTCGATGCGAGTGAAAAGCGCGAGCCGAAGGCGAGCGTGAGGAACCACGAGCATCACGAATTTTCATTCTAACCGAGTTAGACCGGTGGAAAGTGACAGATTTTGGGACACGATTTTACTCAGTATGCCTTTTGGAGGGCAGTACTGTCCGTATATCCTCGTGATAATAATGCATGAATTAAAGAGTCGTCGTAGGTTCTTCACATTGAAAAATAATAATAATATTTTCGAAAAATTATGTGTTTCGGTACCATTCCAATCAGGTTGCCATGTGTTTTGTAATAAATTAATAGACGTAAAATACTCGAAAAACCATTGGCATACCATCAGGATGGGCGGAGAATCCCTTTTTCCAAATAAAATTTCACGTGACTATACCAGCTATTCGGACCCAACCTAACGGCCTGCCAATCTTTTTTCGAGCATTTTAGTTGTATTATATCATCACGAAACACATGGCAGTCTGATTAAAATCGTACCCGAATAATAATAATAATAATTAAAATTGTTATTATTATATTTTAATATGAAGAACCTACGACGACTCTTTGATTCATGCATTATTATCATGAGGATATACGGACAATACTGTCTTACAAAAGGCATACTGAGTAAAATCGTGTCCCAAAATCTGTCACTATCCCTCGGTCTAAGTAGCAGACTATATTTTCTCTACGATCAAACATAGGAAACGTGACAGCAATAATTTTGACACTTTCTCAAATTTTGCCACTACGATGACAATCAACTGCGTCAAGGCTAATGTTATTATATTGCTAACCAGTGTGAGAATATTATTCTATCACAAGAAGGAGAATGTAAATACATTTAAATTGCATGGGGGCAGAGGTGCTGCAGAATATTTCTTCAATCTCGAGAGAGAGAATTCCAGCATTCTGTAATCAAATTTGATTTCAGAATTGGCAAATTATGTGATGATCGTGGAGAAAATATATTACAATATAGTTGTCGTTAATCCTACAACAGTTGATATTATCTTCATCAAAATCGTTATTCCTCATTTTTAAAATAGTCTCTTTCACCAATTTTTAGCTCATATTTCAACGATGTGTCATACGCTATGAGTGACAGATTTTTGCTGAATGGGTTGAACGATCGTTACTAAATTATTTTTATTATTTTTGTTATAGTCTAACGAGCCATGCGACGTGAATTGGCTGAACTACCAGCTAATGGGTGTTCCGCCAATACACACTAGGTGGTAAAAAATTTGCCAGTATGGACTTTGGAATCTCTTATGGCGACAGAATCAGTGCAGCTCTTTTACTAACTGTAGAAACATGAGAGCAGAATGACCAAAAACTTGTGTAATTATTCCATAGAAAATCTGATTTTCCATTTTGTCAAGTTGAAGACAAGAGAGACCATACAATAATGGTCTCATTCACCTAATGGTATAGAATGAATTAATACAAACCTTGATTTAGTATTTCAGGGTCCAGGCAGCCGAGTGGTTAGAGCGAAATTGTTTCAATCACTTTGGCTGCCAGTCAAAGGTTCAACGCCTAGCAACTACAGATAATTTTCTGAAAGCCCAAGAAACTGCTAGGAATCGCACGTAAAAAGGTAAGACCTCGTTAAACCCTAGCTCGCACAAGTTTCGAATTCTGAGGGCTGCCGTTCGTACGGGGATGACACCTGGTTGCGGAAAAAACAATTTTAAACAATTTTTAAACAACAATTTACCACCACTCTACTCATTCCACGATATTGTCTATTCGCTCATAGAATACTTCAGATGCCTTCCTCGAGTACACACGGTATTTGAGCAATAAAACAAATGGCTACAAACAGTAGTAGACGATAGCAACACTTTGCGCTTCGATGCAGTCATCTAAAGCGGTAGCTATTTGAGAGGAGAGAAAAAGTGTAGAAGTATCCTGCACAATCGCTTTCCTCATATTAAATAACATGCTGCAACACAAGAGCAATTTATCTTGTCAGTCTTACCCCTACTGCAGCAAACAAGAAAAGCAAGATCGTTTCTTTTTCAACATTCAGTTCTCTCTTGATACTTACGGGCTTTTTACTGCCAGAATACGAACGTTCAGAAATCTATTCGACATTGGTGTACAGAGTGGTCACGATATCACTCATATACAGTGTGTTCACTTAAGACCACAGCATATGGAAAACTTTTTTGTTGATAATGAGTTCTGCATAATAATAATAATATTTATAATAATAATAATAATATTTATTCATCATTTCGATTCTCGATGTACAGGTAAAGTAATATAATTAAAGCATAACATCGAACATAAATACGAAGATACAATAAAGTATAGCTGAATAAATTGGTATCCCACTGAGGGCAAGCCCTGTGTGAGGGTGGATAGTTGGATAAACATATAACAAGTAGTATACAAAATTTGTACAAATAAGTAGTATAAAACACTATATAAAATATAAATACTGTGTACGTACAAAAAACTGGTAATAAAATATTTTAGTTACTCATAATAATGTTAATGTGATTGAATGATAATAAATGTAAATTAAAATAAAATAAAATTGTATATTTCGATAGTTTCGATTGTTGGTACTTTTTTTTCCTTACATGCTAAATGAAATTTTTCATCAAAATATTTCTCGAGTTATTATTCGTTAGCCTTCAATCATTTTATGGATTTCCTTTCTTTCCTTTGTAATTTTTTCAACTGCTTTTTGAGTACCAAGAAGGAAGCTTCAGTCTTCAGAGAGTCAGGTAAGAAGTTTTATAGCTTTGGAGCAATATAATAATAGCTTTTTTGGCCTATTGCCTTTTTCATAAATGGGGTAATATATTTATGTTTTTGTCTGGTAGAATACCAGTGGGTCAGAACAATAAGCTGTTCTTTATTCAGGAGTTGCATAACCAGTAAATGAATGGAATAGATCTGTCTCATATCGAACATTTCTGTTTCAGCATATAGAGAGTCACTTGGGTATCTGTAGTCTTGATTCAATATCATTCTTAGAAACCTTTTTTGCGAGATTTCAAGCATATTCAAGTAGGTTCGTGAAACTCTACCCCATCCTATAATCCCATAATTCAAGTGAGACTCAACTAAGCTTTGATAAACAGTATTTTTTTTGCTTCAAATCAAGATATGTTTTCACCTGCTTAAATCTATACAGAATACAGCGTAGTTTTTTAGTAAGGTATACAAAATGTTGATCCCATCTCAGGTGAGGGTTCAAGAAAATACCTAGATATTCAATTTTTTTGACAGGTCTAATATGCAAATTTTGTTGGACGGTTAAGTCAAAATCTGGAAGAGACGTTTCTGTACTACTGAATGGCAGGTAGTGAGTTTTGCTGAAATTGATTGAGAGAAGTCTGCGATCAAACCAATCTTTTAAATTATTCAGGTCATTTTCAGTTTTTGTCTTTAAATCATACCAATTATTTTCTTTATAAACAATGACTGCGTCATAGTCTGAAACATTGAACACAATCAACAGACATACATTTCTTTCAGTCATTCATTGAAAATATAAATTTTTCTACATTCATGCAAAAAGCAAAACTTTATTGAACTATATTCAGTGGAAAAAGAAGTTCTTTATTGCACTAGTGCAATAAAGTTTTTATTGCTTACTTCAACGTTCTGTCATCATGACAAACATAAACGTTTAAACCTACTACATATTTAGCAGATATTCTGTGAGATTGGCAATAGGTACTTCACTACGAAATATTCATATTGAAAATTGCACCAATTGTTCATTCACTTTCAACATTGAGGGTAAAAATAAAGTTTGAGTTAAATTGTTCGTAACGTATCAGTTCCTCAAGTCAAAACTCCGTTCAGATATCAAAACAAAATTGTTATTTTCCACATTTCTCTTTTTTTTAGTTTCAGGAAAAATATTTTTGTTCATAAAAAGTTCTGCATAATCGAATACCTAAAATAAAACTCGGATATCAAAATTTCCGTAGGACAATATCAGAAAATATGAATTTTAAATGATTGTAAAATATGTACGTTTATTTTTGACAATATCAAAAATTGTTGTAGAGAAAATTCATTTAGAATTGTTAACTAAACAATTGGTCCTGTTGAGTGGCATCCCCTTTCACCTGACATGACACCCCTAGATTTAAATTTTTGGGTTTTCTGAAAAATGAGATGTAAAAAATAAATCATAAGTGTTGTTTAATTGAAAAATTATATTGAAATTATAATTTGTTGTTGTTGTTTAAAATTGTTTTTTGGTTAACCAGCCTTCGTACCCCTACGAACGGCAC
Source organism: Chrysolina oricalcia (assembly GCA_944452925.2). Taxonomy (NCBI): domain Eukaryota; kingdom Metazoa; phylum Arthropoda; class Insecta; order Coleoptera; family Chrysomelidae; genus Chrysolina; species Chrysolina oricalcia. The sequence continues at coordinate 2,469,895 of OX101816.2, forward strand.
CAGAAAAATTTCTGCAGTCACTTGGGTTTGAACCTACGAATTGGTGACCGAACTGTATTGAATGTAACACGTAGTGTCAAAAAGAGTGCCCAAATATGTGTTCAACAAGAAGGCGGTATTTTTTAAGATACACTCCATATTTTATAGCGCTTTATGAACTCTGATTGTTATAAATGTTTCTTGTAAATAAAACTTTCCTATTTTCAACTTAAGGAAAATAAGTCATTCAGCTATATTGGTCATAGAGGGCACTTGCAATTGTGTCCTCTGATGCTTTGAGGAACGTTGCACAAGTAGCTGTTAGATTTAATTCAATACCCGTCGTGGTCTTAGCTAGGGCACTATTTGTTTTCTGACAGGTACTTGCTATAATAAGCCTACGCAGTAGGTGTTTATGGGAGTAAAGGGTTCATCATCGGTTGGTAACGACTGTTCGTTAGCAAACGATCTCCCAAAGATTTCTGTTTTCTTCGATTAAATCTCTTAACCCGGAGATTCGGAGTGTTCTTCCTCTGCTCATTAGGTGGAGCGGCCTAGAAACTGCTTCCATCTCGTGAACCAGAATTGACTAATCAGCGGAGTGTGTATTGGTTTGGACGGGGAACAGATGGCTTCAGTGCTGTCTGTGTTGACCTGCCCTTGCACCGATGAGAGGCAACAACCTCGAAACTAGTCTGCAGGAGGTCACCCTGTCCAAATCAAAACATAATTCTGCTGGTTGGTCATAGAGGGCACTTGCAATTGCGTCCTCTGATGCTTTGAGGAACGTTGCACAAGTAGCTGTTAGATTTAATTCAATACCCGTCGTGGTCTTAGCTAGGGGACTATTTGTTTTCTGACAGGTACTTGCTATAATAAGCCTACGCAGTAGGTGTTTATGGGAGTAAAGGGTTCATCATCGGTCGGTAACGACTGTTCGTTAGCAAACGATCTCCCAAAGATTTCTGTTTTATTCAGCTATATTGTTGAGAATGTATTTACGAGTCGAAATCCATAATAAAATATAAGGTGTTCCATTAAAAAATTAAATTTTTCGAAATATTTTGAAGACGCGAGTGTCAATATTTGTTTTTGTTTTCAGTAGAGATGGCCATTGAAAATGTCACTAGTTTGCCCGTTTAACAGAATACGTAGCATCAATAATAACTTACCTGGCAATGGTGCTCACTTAATTTGAAACACCTTGTAGAACAGATACATTAAAGCTCCGTCAGCAAAACTCTTTCGCTGCTGTTAAAGGTTCCTCTGGGAGATATATCGTTCCACATTTTTTGTGTTTTGGTCTGTTATACATAATAAATAGACCTGAAAATGGTATTGTAAACTATCATTGCGAAATTTTCAGTTTCTTTCAGATGAATTCATTTGCTCTTGAGCTGATTGATTTCTATTTTGATATATTTCCATGTTTTTTTCAGGATTCTCATTCCATTCCAATTCAGCCCTAAATTCGATTCATAGAAGTAAAAACATTCAATTTGTCCTCTGAAAACTGACAAAGAAAAAAATCGTTAAGATTTCATGTTTGGTCGTCTAGAATGGAGAATGTGATTACGAAGGGTCCGAATATACGCGGACTTTTACAAATTCGTTCATCTGTAGGACTACAAAAACTGGAGCAGATTGGAAAAACGTGCTATCAAAATACGATTTCAATCTAGACTCACTTGAATCAAATTTCTCCAATTCAATAGCCTCAATCTAGTTGATTAAATAACTATTATGATGTTATGATGAATAATGACTCTGATATTATTTTAATACTGAAAAAAATCACTCTAATGGACTTCTATCATAAATACTTGAATATAACGTCAACTTTGCATCAACCATAACAGAAAATTTTTGCAGTTATTCTCATTTTCTAGAGAAAGACATTTTTTGGTTGATAATTCATAATCGAAAGTTATGTAAGATAAGATAAGAATTTCTTGGTCTTCATGACAATAGTATACAGTATGTCCCACTTTGAGCAGCCACAACCTCATATTTCGTTGAGCTTGAAATAATTCGAAATTTTCTTTGACTCAAGTTGTAGTACTCAGAAATACCTACCTTTATGTTTACGTAACCTTTGTATATCCATTTTCCACGGCTAACTACGACCAAATGAAAAGTGAAAAATTGGGAAAAACATACTAGGCATTTTTTCATCGCAAAAATAACACCAGATTCTGTTTCAGAACATCTTAAAACCCCCAAATCTCAATGCTTGAATCATTTGAATATACAGGGTATCATCTGATCACTATTCATCTGATCAGAGTTAGCCTTGGAAAAGTGATATTTGGCTATTTTTTAAAGTATTAATTAAATATTTTTGGGAATTCTGTGACAAGAGAAGACATTTTGGAAATTTTACAAGCATTATTTATGGATTAGAGTTGATAATGCTACCAGCTACAGATGATACCCTGTATATTCAAATGATTCAAGCATTGAGATTTGGGGGTTTTAAGGTGTTCTGAAACAGAATCTGGTGTTATTTTTGCGATAAAAAAATGCCTGGTATGTTTTTCCCAATTTTTCAATTTTCATTTGGTCGTAGTTAACCGTGGAAAATGGATATACAAAGTTTCCGTAAACATAAAGGTAGGTATTTCCGAGTACTACAACTTGAGTCAAAGAAAATTTCGAATTATTTCATGCTCAACGAAATATGAGGGTGTGGCTGCTCAAAGTGGGACACACTGTATAAGTTGAACGGACAGTATGTTTAGACAAGTCAGAGAAAACAAAAAAATAAAATAAAATTACAACAATTATCCTACATATATGACACTATTTAAATTCACATTTAAAATTTAAAGTGACTAAACACAGAGGTGTCATTTCATTACATTGGCCAAACTGCACCAAAAATATCATTTATTTTATAAAATGCTTGGCTTATAAGTGCCTGCTTCACCGCAAATTTAAGTTTTTTAATTGAAAAGTTTTTCCATTCTTGTGGAAGAGTATTATATAATTTGCCATACAATACATCAGATTGTTTTTCAGTATTTACCAATTTCATTTTAGCTGTTCTAATGGTGTCATTGCTTTTGGTATTGTTTTCGTGTATCATTGCTCCAGTAGTGTATTTATTTTTATTTTTATGTACGTATAATATAGCCTCGAGTGTATATAAACATGGGACAGTGAGAATCTCTAGATCAATGAAAAAATATTCTGCATGATCTCGGAAGTTTGCTCTAACCATCTCTCTAATTATTTTTTTCTGAGATATAAAAACATCATTTGCTGCGGATACTAAACCCCATACTGCAAATGAGACTGTATTCATTTTATTCTAAGAACATCTCTGCTTACCACATTCCTCATTCTTCTTGGGGCGAAGCGACCATTGGAGAGTTTTTTATTAATTTCAATGATATGTGTCTTCCAGTTCAAATTGCTGTCTATATGGAAACCTAGTAGGCGCACACTATTATCATTTCCATTGTTAGTTCTTTTGTTAAAATCTATCATTTTGGTTTATCTTTATTCAAACATAACACATTAGCATTGAAATATTGTTCGCATTTTACTTGTGTTTCTTTTGTTATTTCTTCTAGTTTACTGGTATTACTTGATGTAACTAGAAATGGGGAGTCATCGGCATAAAGAAATGTATCCGCAATGTCAACATATAATGGCAAATCATTTATATACAAAATAAATAAAAGAGGACCTAACACTGATCCTTGGGGAACTCCATGAAGAATTTGTTGAATGTTAGATGTTACCTTGTTATGAATAATATATTGTCTTCTACCAGTTAGGAAAGATTTCAACAATTTCAATGCTAAACCTCTCATTCCGTAATTTTTCCAGTTTATTCAGAAGCATGTCGTGGCATACACTATCAAAGGCTTTTGATAAATCACATAACACAGCCCTGGTTAAAATACCTATGTCTTTATTTTTTGCTATAGTATCAATAATGTCCATTACTGCTTGAGTAATTGAGTGTAGCTTCTGAAACCATACTGTCTTTCGTTCATATATCCTCCTGCTTCAATATAATCTGTGAGCCTGTCTTTTAACACGATTTCAATAACTTTTGACAATACCGGGGTTATTGTAATGAACCTATAATTATTACAATCATTTTTATCACCTTGTTTGTGGATGGGCACGCTTCACGCTTCTGGCACATAGCGAAGTTACGAGACCAATTCCGAGTATGTTATTTTTCAAACATTTCAAAGAAAAACTCAATGCCCAAATCAAATTTCAAAATAAATAATTAATGATAGTTTTCCTATATGATGCCAACTCCTTGAAAGACACTGTATCCTTCTCGTGTTCATTTTGGATTGATGAAATCTGAATGGAAAATCAAAGAACAGGTAATATCCATCGCTCCGCCGCTGTTTAACACATTTTACAGTGTCCTACTTCGCTCCGAGTGCGGAATCTTTGCAACGAAAATATTAGATTAGTCAGATATGGCACCCTTAATTAGTTTAGCAGACCGCGACTGAATGGAGTCTTGTCAGTTTAATTCGATCCACTCAGAACAGCCTGGAACGTGGTTGGGCTCTTTAGTTGTGGCCGTGAACTTTGGCTCAGTGGATTTGGTCCCACACTGAGAAAAAGGCGTGAATAAGATACTTATTATATTCAATTAAGGATATTTTTTAGTGAAGAAAGTACTTTTTAGATGGAAAAGGGCGAGTTACTCCGATTTTATAAAGTATATTGGCGTCAAAAAAAGTACATTTTCTGTTTATGTGAATATTCATTACAACGAAATCCCATTTTTTAATATAATGGATAATCAAAGATCCAATAAACTGTACTCCACATGGACTTTAAACTCACAATTTTAATTGATGATGAAGTCAACAAAGTGAGATCATTCCAACACTACATTCTCTTTCGGAGCCATGAAATTTTTATAAGGCATTGAATTGCTAGCCGTTCTGAAAAACTTTTTTAGGTTCTGATATTCATAACTCACCAACGAAATGGTTGTTATTTTGAATTATGAACAATGAGTGACTGATATAAAGGTGGAAGATGGTTATTATCCTAACAAATGCGGAAAGATTACCCTTCTTGCATGCGATTACGGTAAAGTGCATTTCCTCCTTATTTAAGGATCAACAATTTTTTCCACAAGCGTAAGGAAATTAATTGAAACTTAAATTTTTTCAATTTTTATTTATGCAAGTTCCTACCTAACATATTTTCTATCTCCTTGTTATTGATAATGTTTATTACGAACCAAATTTTTCAACCATCTCAATCGTGAGGCATATTCCATCGGGTGTTTCATTTTCATTACCTCTTCTAGTGTAAGAGTATTTGCTTTTTGGGTCGAAAACAGACATTCTGTTTTTTCATGAATGCAGTTACTGTGTAAAATTTGTTTCTATCCAAATTTTTCTTTATTTTATATAATAATAATAATTCGTTTAATCCAGTAAGGCCATTATTACACAGAATTGGACTTGTCAAAAAAAGATATTATAAAATGAATACACGCATCCATAATATATACATAAATACATACATATAAACATTTTTAAAACATATACAAAACGAGGAACTGTAAAAAGGTCCTGAAGACATATAATATAATGATAATAAAATATAATAATGAAATATTTATTCCTTGAATGGACTGTAAAAAAATTATATAGAACTATATTCACTCTCCAGCATTAAATATTTGGCGTATAAGGTGTTTGTCCTCCAGGCTTTAGACATTTATAGAAACTAAGCTGAAAATACTTTTCTGTATCTGGTGTTATCACATTTTTATTGTTACATCATTCAGTGAAAGGCATTTATTGCTACTCATTCCTATCTTCAGACTTTTTGTTGGCATTGACTCTGGAAAAAGTAGGGAATATGGGTGAAAGCAGGATTTTTACGAAATTTTCACAGGTGCCTTAAAACATGACCAAAATGCAATTTCCATAGAAATTTTTCCGCAGAAACATCTTTCTCTTATTTTATGGAAAAATATGTATATCGGTACTTGCTATCAAAACATACAATCACAATCTGTTGAACGTAGTATTTGTTGCACCTTTTCAATTGAAACGCACTATTTTGAGCTGAAAATCCTTTTACCCACCCAGCTGTAGCAATGTATGAGTAAAGTAATTCCAAATATTAATAAAAAGTAAAATATTCGATAGACAAAAGCAATAATTTTGTTTGGCAAATGAGATAGCAGCCATTTAAAATAACAGCTTTCTCGTAACAGCGAAGCTTATTTTGCAACGTGCCAATGTTATTCGAGAAATATTTAATCCTGACATTACATTCGTCAACGCTTCTAGAGGTGCGACATCTAGATGCGAGTGGAAGTAGTTCCAGAACTATCTAGAGTAGATTCCTTGATTATAGAAGCATTTCGCTGCGCAAATAGAGTTGGTTAGATGACGTGAGAGTTTCAGTGACTATTCCACTATTCTCAAGATATTCACGTAATCTGACCAATCATAAATCAAAGACAACTTGTTTTATCGCGAAAACACAAGCTGTCTATCGATTCTGATTGGTCTGTCCACGTTGGTGTATTCAACGATGTAACCATAGATGACAAAGCAAAGTTTGACATTTTGACAGATCTTAATTGTAGGCGAAGACGGCAAAATGAGTCGCATCGTAACTATTTAATAAATTATTGATAGTTATAATACATTTTTTGTGATTATAGTTGATTGATTATGGTTATGATGAATTGATTGTTCATGTTTATAATAATACTTTTAATGCTTCGTGAAATAGTCTAATAAAATTCCACTCGTGATTGAATTTATCTCATAAGTCTATCTTTTATTTCTGAACTCAACTGAATTGTATCGAGTAAACACCACTCGTCCTGCGGACTCATGGTGTTTTCTCGAAGCAACTCAGTTTCGTTCAGAAATGAATCGACAGACTTATCGCAAAAATTCAAACACTTGTGGTATTACTACTGAAAACACTCTAGTTAGAAATTGAGTAGTGTTATATAAATTAGATGAATTGTGATATTATAAATTAGAAATTTATGTTTACAAATTAATAATTTTAAAACTGTTTAGATTTTATATTCATTTGCAAGGATTAGGCGATCTTCAGGATCCACTATGGATTCTCTCGTTTTCCTAGTGTACTTTTGATCTATTTCCTTCGAAATGTTTAACAGTGAAATTAGTTTCATTTTCGACCCACAAAAAACTGATGAGTTGGTAATCTATTGAAAAAGATCATTACCAGACCGACCTACGAGCCAACTGCTGGCGAGAATTTTTTTAGCCATTGGAAAGATCGTTGTTTTGTTCTACTGTAATTACAATGTATTCTCGCGTAACTACTGAACTTGATGAATATGGTAAAGGCATTATCCAAAACCCGGTTTTAATTGGACATATTGTGAAATTCATATCATTCATATCATATGCAGTATATTGATTTCTCAAAAAAAATTAATCCTGATGGAAACCTCTGCTTCATCCCAAACCTATATTGCAAATATCAATATTGAATTTTATACTACCATATACGAGCGATATTGAAAAACATTTCTTGTTTTCAAAAAAATTTTATCCCATCACTTCATTTTTCACGGTAGAATTAAAAGTATGGGGAAAATATTGTTCAGAATCGAATGTTGATTCATAAATTCAAATCACAGCCACCTATGATCAATTTAATTTTTCCACTTTTTTTCCAAAATTCTCCTCATCGCCCTGTTCGATATGAGGAAAGCTATGCTAGATGGATGTTATATTGTTAGATATGATCATATCACTCTCTGGAGGTTCCCTCGTTTCTCCCTCCCATCGGAAAATCACGTTAATAAATATGTGACGGTATTTCACGCGTTAAAATATCTCGATTATTAATCGCCTTCATTAATATACTAGTTGATTAAATAACTGTTAATGGATTAAAATAGTTATTTATGCAACAAGTGCAAAAAGTGAATGTTTATTGCACTCGACGTGAAATTGTCCGACGAGGCCGTTAGGCCGAGTTGGACAACACGTCGAGTGCAATAAACAATTTTTGCACGAGTTGCATACAACATTTTTTCTTCGTTCATGCAAAAAGCAAAAAATGATTTATTGAGGTGCGGCACTAGGTGTAGGAAAATGAAAAGCGCAACTTGAATACTTTATTATTAATATCGATTTGCATTGAAACAGGAACTAGTGCAATAAAGAACTTCTTTTTCCATTGAATATAGTTCAATAAAGTTTTGCTTTTTGCATGAATGTAGAAAAATATAATTTATCTAAGATTCGGATCCAACATGAAAAAACGCGACACATTAAACTTGTCTGACTCACCCTGCATAGGACTCATCTAATTAACAAACGAACGGCTCCCGTAGGCCCTTCCAATATTATGCGGGAGATGAAAGATCACGGAGATTAATTTCAGCCTATTCGGGTAAGGAAATTTGATCCATAAATTCCACTGTTTTGACACAAAAAGAACAGTTTTCCTCACCAGATATAGCCGTGACCCGCATTCTTGATTTCCTCATGGAAAGTTATGGCCATAAAAACAATGATCAACACCTTTTATTCCCGAAACGCTAAGAATTGTTTGGGTGACTTTTGGAATAAAGGAAATTTCAAAATATTGATATGTCTTTTGGCTTCACACACAAATGAGTACTCAGATATATTGATAAAACATCTTGTTTTCGATTTTGTGGTTTCGCTCTTGATTGGCTATTGAATAACTATATGATGTGTTTTCAATTTTGGACTTCGCTTCCATATTAGTCGTATTATAAAGCAATAACTTACCACCAGCAATCTGCTGGAATGACACAACACCGAGCTTTGAGCAAAATAGTTGATTCATGTCAACTTAATTAATGCAATCACTATTCTCCGAAACATGTCGATTTTTTTTTAATTCAAATACGCCGAACCGTTCATTTAAACCGAATTTCGAAAAATGCGACGAGTATGGCTCGAATCGACGAATAAATCCTACTTCACAATTTTTCATGAAAATTTTTGGAAAACCAAAAAAACGAATACTTCTTCACAAGCCTCAACGATATTTCTAAACCGATTTTTTCCAACTCGAATAAAAAGTGGAAAAATTGAACTTTTTCTATAAAATCACCAAAATCTTGAAAACCAAACGAGATATTGAAAAGTTGTATACCAACAATTTCATTATCCTTGAACAGTTCTATAGAAAGTTTCCATGCATTTTTTTTTCAAATCATGAAAATAAACACCAAAAACTCGAAGACTAAACAAAATATCGAATAAATGAATTTTTTATTCCTTTCAAACAGTTCTACAAAAAGTTCCCGTGAAGTTTTCTTCTTCATATCTTGGAAAATGAACACCCCCCCTAACAATTTTTGTATTATTTCCATCTCCACCCCCGAACCCCCCTTCACCTACAACACTCTTAAATTTTTTTATAACCCTCCCTTCTCCATCCAATTATTCTGAACGCTTCACCTCTGGATTTTTGATTATTCTCCCCTTAAAATTTTTCCGGGCACCTTGCGCCCAGATTTTTCATAATTGCCCCCTCTACCCCTTACCCCAAATTTTTGATTATTCCAACAAAGCAAAAACCCGAAAACAAAACGAAATTCATATCGACTAAATGTATATAAATAGTTTTATGGTCTGCAAACACGTCTACAAAAAGATCTGATGAAGTTTCTCCATATCTTGAAAAAAAATTTCTTCATGTCTTGGAAAATGATCATCCTCCACCTCCCAATTTTTCAATATACAATCTACCCTCCTAATTCCCGTACCCCTCCCAGATTTTTCTCGCTTCGCGCCCTGATTTTTTATTCAACCCCTTCCCCCTTCAAGTTTTTGACATTTAACCCAAACAAAAAAAATCCTTTTTTGTTGAACACCGAAAACAAGAAAGCGATACGAGATATCGAAAAATTGGATATGATCAGTTTTATTGTCCTCTAAGAGGTCTACAAAAAGTTCCTATGAAGTTTTTCTATATTTCAAAAAACAAATAAGATGCGGACATGGAAATATATTCTGTTTTTTTACAACAACTCGAAGACAAAATGAGATATCGTAAAGCATACCTACAGTTTTATGGTCAGCAAAGCAGGTCTACAAAAAGTAGACCGAGCTTCTTTGAGCTTCTCAACTTCCGAGCTCCTCAACTTCCGAGCTCTTAAACTTCCAAGCTCCTCAACTTCCAAGCTCCTCAACTTCCAAGATGCTCAACTTCCGAGCTCTCAGTTGTTGAAAACTTTGATTTCAATGCGTTCAAAACAATAATTGGATACCAAAGATATGGATACAACGACTGTAATGCGTTTAACACTATAACTGGACACCAGTAATATGAATACAACGACTGTAATGAGTTTAACACTATAATTGGACACCAATATTATGAATACAACTAACACTATAATTGGATTCCAATAATATGAATACAAGGAATTTAAAGTGTTGAACACTGTAATATGAATACAACGACTGTAATGCGTTTAACACTATAACTGGACACCATTAATATGAATATAACGACTGTAATGAGTTTAACACTATAATTGGACACCAGTATTATGAATACAACGACTGTTATGCGTTTAACACTATAATTGGATTCCAATAATATGAATACAAGGACTGTTATGCGTTCAACACTATAATTGGATACCAGTAATATGAATACAATGACTGTAATGGGTTTAACACCATAATTGGACACCAATATTATGCATAAAACGACTATTATGCGTTTAACACTATAGTTGGACACCAATAATATGAATAACACTATAGTTGGACACCAATAATATGAATACAAGGGCTTTAATGTGTTTGAAACCATAATTGGACACCAATAATATGAATACTACATCAAAATTTGAGGGAGAAATGGGATTTGCATCTTCAAGAAAATATATCCAATATTTCCGTTAAGCCTGTAAAAATTAGGGGGAGAAGTAGAGTGAATAATCAAATATCCAGGCGAGAAGCATCAGGAAAAATTTGTGGGTGTTGGGGGGGGCGTTAAATAATTTGAAATCCGTGCGCAAAGCAACCGGAAATTTTTCTGGGTGTTGTGTAGGGGAGGAGGTGAATAATCAAAAATTATTTCACCGAAAAAATCTAAAGCATTATTTTCGAAAAAATATAAAGCATTATTTTTTGATTTTTTAAAGGAAGTCGAAAAAGATTTCTTGGTAAATTGTAAAAATATCAACCGTTCCTAAGATATTTCGTATTTCCCAAAATTAAAACTTCTGTTTTCAGATTTCTTATATCTCAAAAAGAAAGTTTTTTGATATCTTACAAAATTATCAACCCCCCTCCCTCCCACCCCAAATTTTTATCTCAGAAAAGACACATACATAATAATCATTTAAACTCACACATCTTTCTAACTCCTGCTATAACATGATGAAAGTAGGATGAGCTTTTAATATAGAAATTTAGATTTTTTAAATTATTTTAAATGTTCAGAAATGAGTAATATTAGTACATTTTCATTATTTCTCAATCTAGAATAAGTTCTTATCAGTTAATGTCGAAAATGCAAAGTGGCAACACTGCTTTTCAGTTATTTTAATGACTAATTGTATTTCACCGTTTCAGCAACAAGCAGTGGCGGCGATAAGGGGCCCGCCGTGCAGGGGGGTGCAGCTCCAGAAGCTCTTTGCTATTTCCAGATTTTATTGCCACATGTATGAATGTCCTAACAAAATTTGGCTTTGGGGGGGAGGGGGCGAATCCTTAAAGCCACCACTGGCAACAAGTATCTAGTATCACAATATACACGCATATAAGCAATGTTACTATTTTATCTTATTTATAATTTTTTGCCTCCTCATTCTTTGATGTAGAAGAACTTATTTAAAGGTGTACCGGAATGGTTTGAATGTTGAAATTTAAAAAAAAAAAGTTTGTTTTTTATAGATATGTAACTGAGCAAAATCTTACTTCTTTTCCCTCCTACTTAACTCTTGCTGTAAAACCATGTTTTAAGAAGTAATAAAGGTATTATTATTATAACCGGGAGCACGGGACCCAGAAAAGCATACCCTCCTTTCTACAAATTTGATCTAGAGCCAAGTTCGTGCGAGATCCTTTAACACATTACTTTTACAGCTTGGCAAATCTATCTGTGCTTTCGAATGTTGGGTTCGCGGTAGAATAGCCACTGTCCTTTCTTGTCTTTCCCGATTTTTGATAGCGGATATTTACCCTCTCTGTTAATCGTTCGCGCATCTCAGAAGCACAGTTAGATTTGCCAAGCTGTAGTTTCATCAATAGCATTCAGTTCGCTTACGAACACGTCCATAGATTATTTGCAAATAAAATGCCACTGTCTATCCTTTTTTAGCTTTACATGAAGTATGAAAAAATCTCTTCAGTTCCTTAAATTGTAGATGAAAGCAAGAGACAAGAGACGAGAATAATAATTTAATCTAATAGAAACTACGTCCGTCATATAACAGAAATAGTCCTTTATCCTTATTAAAAGTGCTATACTTGCTCATCTGCTAATTAGTCGTCGAAATAGCCTGAATGTAATTAAAAGTCTCCGAACTCCGGATTTCAATTAACACACCAACTAGACCTGCGAAAGTCCTTCTGGGACCTTTCCACGCCAGTCGAGAGATGAGAGATTGTCAAGATTCATTTCAGTCTATTTGCAAAAGGAAATTCGAACCATAAATCCTGGAATTCAGACGCGAAAAAGTACAATCCTCCAGGTCAAACGCGGCATTGCGACTACGGCTTTTGCACATAAAATGCCTGTAAATCATTTCAAGTGTGATTTAGATAGTGCATAAGTAATTTACTTTTGAAATGTTTACCGCTGCGTTTGATAAATTTCAGTTTCGGGTCATGGCTTTATCAAGTACTGAATTATGAAATTTGTATGTATGGCTTTGATGTTTGATGTATCATTTGGTTATTTGGAATTGAATCATTGGATGCGGAAATGAAGTTATTTTCGATTATGACAATTTGACATCTGTAGTGTATGGCCCCGTATACTGATTACTAATAAAGAATTGGTGGTCGATTACATAAGCGATAGCTATCATCGATGACTAGGGAGTCAATAGATGCGAGACTAAAGTGTGCAGTTAAATAAAGTGTTTTATTTCTATTTCCCAACGAGCAAATAGTGAACTTTACATTGGCGACGAGGATAAAACTATACCAAGTAAGTACCAAAATATAACCAAAATATAACTTAAATGGTAATTGCAAAGGTGTCAAACACCAAATAAAAACATGACTGTATAAAGAGTAAGGGCATCGGTGTTAAACACCGGGTGCATTACAGATTTATTCAAAGCCGTAATGGCATGGGTGTTAAACACCGGATGCATTACAGATTCATTCAAAGCCGTAATGGCATAGGTGTTAAACACCGGATGCGTTACAGATTTGATCAAAGCTGTAAGGGCGTAGGTGTTAAACACCGAATGCATTACACATCCATTCAAAGCCGTAAGGGCGTAGGTGTCAAACATCGAACAAAAACACATGACTGTGAAAACGTACTGGTTACACACAGAAAAAAATTTGAATTCTAATACGTTTTTACATACTATATAAAAGTAAAAGTACACCAAAATGTGCAAGCTTCCGAACAACTGAATGAAATGAAGCTGTTGTATTTCAGAAACGATGTCGAACATTCCATCTCTCGAAGCATTCGATTGTGATGGAGATGTCAGTTCTGTTGGACTCCGATGGAGAAAGTGGATAAGAGCCCTCGAAATATACTTGGAAGCTGCCTCTATAATTGATCCGAAGAAAAAGAGAGCGAATCTTTTACACCTCGGAGGACTAGGAATTCAAGAAATCTTTTACAACTTACCTGGTGCAAATGTCACAGATACTGATTGTGAGGATGGTGATTCATATACTATCGCCATTGAAAAACTTGATCAATATTTTTCCCCGAAGCAAAGTCGAATTTACGAGAGACACCAATTTCGACTTTTTAAACAAGAAACAGGAGAAAAATTTGAGAAATTTTTAGTAAGACTGAGAAACCAAGCCGAAAAGTGCCAGTTCATAAATGTAGAAGAACAAATAATTGACCAAATTACCGAGAAGTGCCTCTCCGTTGAACTTAAAAAGAAAATCTTGGCTACTGAGGATTCAATTACTTTGGAAAAAATTATCGCCGAAGCAATCTCGTCAGAAACTGTTGATAGGCAAATATCGGAGTTCACCGAGAAGCCGGGTTGTAGTTCAACTACAACCGTCAATCTACTTCGTCAGAAGAACATGCTCTCAACAGCAAAATGTATGAGATGCGGATCTGGAATAGAAAAGGACACGATTGTCCAGCAGTCAATAAAGTATGTCGGAAATGTAACTTTAGAGGCCATTATGAAAAGTGTTGCCGCTCAAAAAGAAGCTCTAGCTTTGGTATGGGCAGTAGAGCATTTTGGTATCTATTTATATGGAAAAGATGAATTTGAACTGGTCACAGACCACAAACCACTTGAAGTTATATTCTCACCTAGATCTCGTCCGTGCGCAAGAATAGAACGATGGGTTTTACGATTACAATCTTTCAAATTCAAAATCATTTACAAGCCGGGTAAAACAAACATCGCTGATCCTCTATCTCGATTGTGCCAAACAAATCCTAGCACATCCTTCGAGGCATACGATCAGGTTAGCCAAATTGTCGAACTGGCTCGCCCCGTAGCAGTAACAATGCAGGAAATACAAGAATCGTCACAAACTGATGAAAAGATATTAGAACTCAAAGATGGCATTCAAAACAACAACTGGTCTGAGTCTGTAAAGCGGTGACAAATCTTCCAGGAGGGATTTTGTCTGTGTGGTGATATTCTCCTGAGGGGTACAAGAATAGTGATTCCAAAGAACTTGCGACAGCGTGTACTAGACGCAGCGCATGAAGGTCATCCGGGAATAGTGGCTATGAACGAAAGTGTGGTGGCCAAAGATAGATGAACATGCTGAAAGATCGTGAAAACACGTAAAGGGTGCCTGTTAGTTTCAACACCCACTATCCCTCAACCAATGAAAAGGAGGCAACTGCCAACAGGACCTTGGATAGACGTAGCCATGGACTTCATGGGCCCTTTGCCTACAGGAGAACATTTGTTTGTAATAGTTGACTATTTTAGTCGCTACAAAGAAATAAAAATAATGAGGAGCATCACCTCTATGAGCACAATAAACATCTTGAAAGATATATTTTCAAGATTGGGGTTTCCCATGACTATCACATGCGACAACGGCAAACAATTTATAAGTGAGGAAATAAAAACGTATTTTGAAGAAAACGGCATAAAAATATTCAACTCCATTCCATACTGGCCCCAGATGAATGGAGAGGTTGAAAGACAAAACCGGGATATCTTAAAGAGGCTTAAAATTAGTCAAGCACTCAAGAAAAATTGGCGACAAGAACTGGTAGATTACCAAATGATGTACAATAGTACTCTGCACTCAACAACTGGAAAAACACCAAGTGAGTTATTCTTTCGACGCCAATTCAGAGATAAGATCCCTAGTTCTGGTGATACCGAAAATAGCATATTTGAAGAACATGCCAGAGAAAAAGACCAAACACAAAAACAAATAGGAAAAGAATATGGTGATAGAAAAAGGAGGGGTGGAGAAACGGACTTGGAATTGGGCGATAAAGTCTACAAGAAAATATTGATTAGAGAAAATAAAACAATGCCAGAATTCGACCCAAGCACACACACAGTGGTCGATAAAACAGGTGGGGATGTTGTGATTCGAAATGACGACTCTGGTCAGGAATGTAGAAGAATCATCGTCCATCTGAAGAAAATAGAAGGAAAATGGAGTGTGTGTGTGACGATTCAAATTGTTAAAACTTTATTGTTTTCAGATTATTGTTCAGGTCACTAATATTTATTTCTTTCATTTTTATTGTAAGCTATTTTTATTATTGGTCTTTGATGCATACTTATATGAATTGTTATTGTTATAACTTCATTGTCGTTACAATATTGTTCAGGTCACTATCACTTATTACTTTCATGATTATTATTATTTGCTATTTTAATTGTTGTTCTTTGATACATACTTATATGAATAGAATACTTATATATGCTTTGTATTTATATTAAGTTAGCCATGGTAATATCAGGTTGTGAAAACGTATAAATGTTCCTGTTATTTTCACATATAAGTTACATTAGAAAAAGGAAGAGATGTAGTGTATGGCCCCGTATACTGATTACTAATAAAGAATTGGTGGTCGATTACATAAGCGATAGCTATCATCGATGACTAGGGAGTCAGTAGATGCGAGACGTTTGTGGAGTCGAGACTAAAGTGTGCAGTTAAATAAAGTGTTTTATTTCTATTTCCCAACGAGCAAATAGTGAACTTTACAACATCCACATAATAGTTCGAGCAAGGAATGGGTTTTAGACGGACTTCTGTTCGCCCTTTTTATAATGTTTTGGCTGTGTTGCAAGGTATTTGAAGCTGATTATACCAAACTATAGGGCTTATAAAATGTTTAATAATATGCCATTGAAATGTGTGCCAGGGAGCTGGAAAATCACCACACACGAAAAACAATAAAAATATTTTCAGATAGTCAAGCAGCACTTAAAGCGCTTGAATCCAACTGCTTTGAATCTAGGGCAGTATGGAACTGCAAAGACACTTGAAACCGACTGGCGCAACGCAACAACGTTACCCTAGTCTGGATACCAGGTCACACAGTCCTAGAAGGAAACGAAATAGCGGACGCCCTAGCAAAAGAGGGGGCTGAAACAACGTTCACTGGACCAGAACCGGTAATCGGTTTAGCATATAGCACTGCCAAGAATGTCATAACAGCTTGGGCAGACAATAAAAGACTTGAGTACTGGCGTAGTCTACCGGGCCAAACCCATTCCAAAGCATTTATTCCTTGTACAAGGAAAAAACAGGACTCTGACAAACTGCTAGAACTCAGTAGAGCGCATCTCAGAGTTATAGTAGGTTTGCTTACTGGCCACTGCAAACTCAAACATCACATGCATAAAATCGGACTTGCACAAGATGCAGAGTGCCGGCTATGCAACAAGGATAATTGAACGGCTAAACACATTCTGTGTACATGCCCTGCAGCGGCCAGAACCAGATTCTCAATATTTGGCGATGCGACAGTAAGGCCAGAAAACCTAGTATATTGTTATCCCAATGCATTCCTCAAATTCTGCAAGAGATTGGATATATTGGGAGAAATATAACCATAGGGTGAGCCACAATAAGTCATTGGCCGCAGTGGCCCACTCACGATCTAACCTAACCTAACCTAATGACAGGCTGAATCTTTCTGAGTAGCTTAACTTTACTGAGACGCCCAACTTTTCCTCTAAGAAAATTCTCGATAGTGGTAGCTAATGAACTGAGCAGGCGTCAATCATGTTGATTTGGTGAGTGCAAATAAGTCATTTATAACAGTTAGTATATCAGTTAAACCTCGAGATAAATCGATACTTGAAAAAACTTTTGTCCTACAAAATAGATGGTAGGACTGAAGAGTCCCTCACTCCCAACATGACGTGGTTATAAGAAACCATTAGTAACCAGCGGATTTTTTTACCGTTGCTTGGTTAATACGAGGATGTATTATATCTTCCTTGCATAAAAAAATATTGCGTTACCATAGCAACGAACAATAACTTATTATAAGTGTCAGTGTAAAGTTTGACATCAAAAACGTAAACCAGAGTTACGCAAAAATTGTGAAAATCGAAAAATTGGAGTATCGAGCCATCATCAAGTAGGTACCTGTATTTAAAAGGGATAAGAGATAAGCATATTTACGAAGATATGCTTAATACCCTTGGTGATCAATGTCGTTCGTATGAGACCGTGGAAAATTGGACTGCAAGCTTCAAAAGAGGTAAATTTTCCAATGAAGATGATGACAGATCGGGAAGGCCAGTTTCTGTGTCAGTTCCCGAAAATATCGATACAGTTCATGACATGATTTTAACAGACCGTCGAAATGGGCTAAGAATGATATCTGAAGCACTGAATATTGCATACGAACCCGTTCATCATATAGTTCACGTCAATTTGGACATGAGAAAAATTGCTGCAAAATGGATCTCCAAATGTTTGAAGTTGACCAAAATCGTGCAAGGGTAGTAGCATCGCGTTCGATCTGTGCTCGATTTAAAAACGATGTAGACTTCTTAAACCGAATTGTTACTATGGATGAGACTTGTGTACATTTCTACGATCCAGAAACAAAGCAACAATCGATGAAATGGCGACACTCCGGTTCTCCAAGACCAAAGAAGTTTCGTGTCCAAAAACCTGCTAGAAAAGTTCTTGTTTCAGTTTTTTGGGATTGCCATGGAGTAATCATGGTTGAATTTTTGGATAAGGGTAGAACAGTAACTGGAGATTACTATTCAACATTACTGACCGCTCTACGGGAAAAAATTAAAGAGAAAAGACGCGGAAAGCTATCCAAAGGTGTTTTGTTTTTGCAGGACAACGCCCCTGCTCACAAATCTCATGTTGGCATGCAAGAAATTCGTGATTTAGGGTTTGAATTACTAGAACACCCCCCTTATTCACCAGATTTGGCTCCGTTCGACTATCATCTCTTTCCTCAACTGAAAAAAAGTTTAAAAGGTCGTAAATTTTCTTCCAGCGAGGAGGTAATAAAAGCTGTGGAGGTCTGGTTTGCAGAGCAAGAAGGAACTTTTTTTTTTAAAGGTCTAGAGACGTTGCAGGTTCGCTGTAATAAATGTATCCGATTAGGAGGAGAATATGTTGAGTAATAAAATATTTTGAAATTGAAATTTTGTTTGGTTCTACAGTAGGCTAAGAATTTTTCAATATATCGTCGTATTTGTATAATTGAATGGTCACATTTTTCTCCAAATTAAATGGTGGGTGTTCCCAGTCCTACGCTCCATGATAAAAAAAAATATAAGTAGGACAATGACAACACATGAAAAGTTAGTGTATTCTTCACCTAAATAATACAGTGTCCTATAAAAAAAACGGGTATGTATCGCTAGTTCTACAAAAATTATTCAAAATAACGAATTATTTTGAATTTGTGGTTCAGCTAATTTGATATACTTTTATTCGAAAAGTAATGTTACTTTCGATTTATTATTGTTTGTTCAACTCAAAATTATCATAATTTACTTAAAAACTTTATGAAAACAGTGGTATATTTTGTTTAGCGTTCATAATTTTTATAAACGTATTGAAACCAACAATAAAAAAGTAAAAACATTGAAATAATCAATTTGCCCTCTGGGACGGCTTAAATGATGGCGCATTCGCTTTCATAGATGCAGGGAAACCCGGAAAAACCTGCAACACCACATCGTCTGAAGAGCTGAAATTTATAACTGAAAACTTTCAAATCTAATTACTCACGACTAACATAAGAAAAAACAACAACAAAAAAATATAAACAAGCTTTTAATCAAGTGCACTCAAAAGGAAATTATTATTGCTTCAGATAAGTGACGTAAGTTATTCTGTGTGTAACAATCAAATTGAAAAGCTCACCACAAGAAGTTATCAGTTTGTATACAGAAAACTATGTTTTGCACGACATCGAATCTGTTATTCACACAACTGAAGCAAATATTCTTCCTTTTCCAGTGTAATTGAAAAAAACCTAGTATTTATTCATTTTTTACTTTCAATTCAATTTGGATGTGACTATCGGACTCGATCTGCGCCCAAACCTGTTTTGAGTACTATGTATTGTTTCAAAAAGAATTCAGAAATATTCCGTGTGTAATTGGAAACCACCATGAAAATAATGATGGATACATTTCCTGGCATCAGGCCATAGCAAAGATTGTACAAATTCAGCATATTAATACGGAAAATGAATAACTACGGTT
Source organism: Chrysolina oricalcia (assembly GCA_944452925.2). NCBI lineage: Eukaryota > Metazoa > Arthropoda > Insecta > Coleoptera > Chrysomelidae > Chrysolina > Chrysolina oricalcia. The sequence continues at coordinate 2,489,732 of OX101816.2, forward strand.
GAATATCAGAAAGGTATCGATGCTAAGATAATATTTGTTGGGGCCTTAATACGATCGTACACAAATATGTTATCTCACGAAATACTGGTCGAAAAGCTGACGTTTTTTGGAATCAGAGGTTTGCCGCTCGACTTCTTCAGATCATATTTGAGTGATCGAAAACAATGTGTGAGCATCAATAATTCATCATCTGATTATAGAGCTGTCATGCATGGAGTACCGCAAGGCTCTGTGTTACGACCTCTCTTATTCATTATTTATGTGAATGACTTGTTTCACAATATGTATCCGAAGACTTGCGTTGCTTTTGCGGATGACACAACTTTGGTTGATGCTAGCACGAATATAGAAGATTTGAAGATAAACAGTCTTATAACTACTACTCGAGCTAGAAAATGGTTTACTTCCAATAATTTGAAACTTAATGACGATAAAACACAGAATCTCATCATCTCAACGAACAATAACATTGCTCAAGGTCATAGTGTGAAGCTGCTTGGATTAGTCATCGATGATAAACTAAATTGCTCCTGTCATGTCCAACAACTATGCCGGAAACTCTCAAGCTCCATATTCGTGCTACGCAATTTGAGTAAACAGTTATCCATAGAAACTATGAGATCGTGTTATTTCGCTTTGTTTCATTCTCATTTCAGTTACGGTACGTTGCTGTGGGGTAACTCTTGTCATGCTAACATTATTTTCCGTTTGCAAAAACGAGCTATTAGGATCGTAGCCGGTGCTGGTTTCAGAGACCACTGTAAAGAAATTTTCAAAACTTTGAATATAATGTCCCTTCCATCATTATATATTTTTGTTTCATTAATAGAAATCAATAAAAATAAAGCCAACCTAGAGACCAATGCAGATGTCCATAACTATTTGAGAAGGAATGCTGATCATTTGAGATTACCTCATTACAGGCTCACAAAATCGACAAGAAATTCTCTAGATCTGAATTTATTCAATTTCTTACCTAGAAGTATCAAATCATTGAATAATATTGGAAAATTCAAATCCAAAATCAAAAGACATATTTTATCTCGTTGTTTTTATACAGATGAAGAATATTTCTACACACCATTTTTTGAATTTGAGTGACAAAATTTTCAAGGAAACTGCTGTCACCGATGACCATTAATCGAAAACAACTTCAAGGTTTCAAAACACTGGGTTGTTCAACGGTTTCAAATTTTATATATTTTCTGATTTTACATTTTGTAAACTTTGAATTTGCATATATACTGTAGCTATATATTTTATATTTCAATTATTTTTATATTTTATATTTTACATATTTTTAAATTTTTTATGTGATCTGCTCTTTTCATTGTCAAAGTTGACTTGCCGACAAAAATATTTTTTCTGAAACAATTAATGTTATTTAAAAATCTGGTTTGTCCAACGATTTCAAATTTTATGTATTTTAAATATTTTGAATATTTTCAGTATCTCTATATATTTTATGTATTTCTCCTCTCTATATTTTGTAAACTTTGAGCGTACACATATACTGTGGTATAGTATTGACTTGCCGAAAACAATATTATTTGTAACTTGGTTAAATAAAGATTCTATTCTATTCTATTCTATCCTAACCGGTCGATAACTAGTTTTGTAGGCCTATACTAATTTTTATAAAATAGGTCGTTAATGATAATCCCAGTTTTCGCTCCAGCAAAATTGCTTCGTGGAATTTTATAAACAAGCAATAGTGGAAAAATTTACACCTTTTTTGGTTTTTAGAAATATCGCAAAGATTATTCAAGAAATCGTTTTTTAAACAAGCAATAGTGGAAAAATTTACACCTTTTTTGGTTTTTAAAAATATCTCAAAGATTATTCAAGAAATCGTTTCACTCTCTTATTTTTATTTACAGCTTGGCCTTCAATCACTAATCATGTAGAACCCGTGGAACTGTGGATTTGAAATAATATGTCATTGGATTTGAATACTTGCAATCTATATGAAATAACATTGGTGTTCATGGAAGGATCTTCCGCTGCTTCTAGAATCTGTACTGCAATATTATTATTCCCTTCTCTTCTCCTTGTTCCACATTAATGTTCATCACGTTTGAATGAGCCGATTTCTCCTTATCGCAAATATATAGCAGTGAAGTGTAGATATATCTATCAGTAAATCGATATCAGCAGCTGCAATTACATGTTTATGTCTTGCACAGTGAAGTGTACGCAAATCTCAGTAAAATCCATGATGAGCTAGAAGACTATTTTCATAGATCCGGTGTAGAGTTGATTATACAGGGTGTTCCGAAATGATCAACATTTAGCTGGAAAGCAATCTTTCTAGTACTGGTAGTAGGTTGTTCTTCAATCAAATTAAGTACTGCTTCCTCAAGCTGTGGTGTTCTTACTTCTCGATGGCGACCACAATCCTGCGTTCTTTTGTCGAATGAACGATATTCTCGTGGTAAAGGTAAAGTTATCGGGCTCATTCTCCAAAAAAAAAAAAAGTGAAACTTACGTAGTTTTGTCCCCTGAAAGAATTTTGTGGGGGTCTCAATTACTTTAGGAGTTATAGCCATTTTAAAGTCGAAAATTGTAGATTTTCAGACACGAATTTTGCAGTCAAAATTGCACAAAATGCCTCCTTCTTTTTGTTGACACTGTCATTAAACACTAATCTATCCATATTTCACAAATACAAACACCAAAAATTAAAATTATACTCAAAAACTTGACCTTCTTTTACTAGCGATTCTAACCCAACTTTTGTTTGGTTTTTAGTAATTTTCATGATTGCAGTAGGTAAAACATAAGAATGAAGGGGAAGTTATTGCTCATATTTGAATTCGCAGATTCAGTGATACCAACTTCTTATGAGCATGTAAATAACTAACAAATAGGTTAGAATCACTAGTAAAAGAAGTTCAATTTTTTGTGTGAAAAAATTAGTTTTTGCGTTTAAAAACGTGAAATATGGATAGATTAGTGTTTAATGACAGTGTCAACAAAAAGAAGGAGGCATGTTGTGCAAATTTTGACTGCAAAATTCGTGTCTGAAAATCTACAATTTTCGACTTTAAAATGGCTATAACTCCTAAAGTAATTGAGACCCCCACAAAAATCTTTCAGATTTGTGTTCATGAGACAAAACTACGTAAGTTTCACTTTTTAATATTTTTTTTGGAGAATGAGCCCGATAACTTTACATTTACCATTCTCGTAATCGTTGATGAAGTCGGGAAAATATTCTATGTGAAGGATGCTGCCGTTGAGGATACATTTCAGCATATCTTCTAGAAGCTTCTAACCCATTCCCCTGCGACAGACCGTAAACGTAATGCATATCAGCCATTTGCTCATTTGTGTATGCCATTTTAATAACAAGTGAATTATTAAAGTAACAAATTAAGAACAGAACAACAATACACAATTAGTATTACTTCAAGTTTACAAATTTACAAACTGACAGCTTGATACCAATTTAATTGTCACTATCGCTAATAGCTGCCTACTAGATGAATTAGTTTCGTATTTTCGTTTTATAGCGATACTTATGTATCTTGTTCGTAAAATAATTTTTTGCTGCGAACTGGTTTATTTTGGCAAAAAATTCAAGAGACATTTTTTGTTCAGAATGAAACAGGCTAACGGAATTAAATTTTTGAATGGTAAACAAATAATAAGACAAAAAGTTACATTGGAAATAAATTTTAGGGGTTGCGTTTTCCACCCATTACAACCATGGGGTAAACCAAATAAATTACTGGCTAAGTGTCTTTGTGGTAGTAGAAAATGTCAGGTTAATTTCGATACTGAAACTTTTGTAGTGCTTGTGAAAAAAGTCGTTAATCAAATTTTATGTACCCCCTTCAAGGGGCTGTATCTTAACATGGGATGCTCCAATGAAGTTTCTTTATATGAAAGATCCTATCATTTTTCGATGAGGAATCACTCCTCAAATGTTTTACACTTATTTAGTTACACCCTGCATATCTATCTATTTATCCAATGTGTATACAATATCGCTCACAAATTTTTCCAAAGCAATATCTAGACTTTTTTGTTTGTGCTGGCATTCTGATAGTAATTTATGAGATGAAAGAAAACTCACTTATATTTATTAACAGCAGATCCAAAAAGTTTAGAAAATCTTAATTCTTCCACGCTCATTACAGTCATTCGCCATACCCTGTGTATTGTTAGTAACATGCGGATTGAACCGCCTATTAGTGGGGATTTGTTAGCACGAAATCCCTTCTCGCTGGAAACGCACAAATGAACACACCAACCTCCGACTTAATTGGCAAAGAACCATCCGATAATTCGGGCAATTTCCCCTCCAACCCAACCCTGTCGATCAATGGAACATCAAAGTGAGAAAAAATCCGACCGGGAACACGAGGCGCTGCGGAGCTTTTAGTGCGAAAATTCATCGGTACTAATTAGATTGAGGTGTAAGTGGATTCGGGGTGACACCACTTTGTTTCCACCTGGATGTACGGGGGTGATAGGGGAACAAGAGAAGAGTAGAGGAAAAAACAATTTTAGACAAAACTCAAACTATTCAATATAATTATTTTAAACGTGTTAGTTTTAGTCATAACAATCAACAAGTATTATCTTACCATGATACGGTAGCGTTATTTCTTGTATATTTCAGTGTGTACATATACAGTATGTTTTACTTCTAAAGGAAACACCCTCGTATTTTCTTTAATTTTTGACGTAGAAACATGAAATTTTCAGGATTGATAGACACACTAGAAATGAACTCACTACACACTAGTCTAGTCTACAAGAACTGTTTTGGTGGATTTCTCAAGGGCACCTAAAATTATGATTCGCAATTACCTCTAGAAACTTTTGGAAAAATTTGAAGGTGCGCTGGCAAAAATTTAGTAAAAAAAGGAGGGAGTTTGTTTTTTTTGCAAATATCTCGGAAACTATTAAAGATATCAAAAAGAACCCCGCACCATTCTTATGGAAAATGGGTCCCGGTGAAATTCGATGAAGTTTTCATATAATGTTGTTTAGGTCAAGCTGATTAAAAGTGTCCATAGGCCCAATTCAATCCTATGGCTAGTTTTCGAGATACAGGGTGTCAAACTTGGTATGAGTGGCCATTTCTTCAAAGTAATATTGCTCTCAGGAAAACGTCTTGAATAAAAACGTTTTGCGCGACAAATATTGCTTGCCCATAAAGCAATACTTTCAGGCGGGTTTTTGATGAAAAATATTGTTGGATACATGGTGAGTCCAGCATTATTCAAAATGAAATTCTCAATCAACCCTATGAAATGAAGATGTGACCAAACCAAGTAACACACTGATATGCTAATAGTTTGAATACGTCCAAATTGATAAATTCAATATTTTATACAGGGTGAGTCAAAAAGTGACAGTTTTTCTGTTGACATTTTGTATTTTTATTTTATATTTTGAGCTTTAGAGATACTTGACCACGAACCATTCAACATACTCTTTGAACAGAATTGATATACAATATGAGACAAACACTAGGTGATGACAAACATTAAGAAATGAAGATTTTTTAACTCTTTTTACTCATCGTGATATGATGAAGTTCAAGTCAAGCTGATCAATAGTGTTCATGGGCCCAACCTTGAAAAATGGACAGTTTATTCTCTACAAGGTGTTGAAGGTTTACAGATAAGACTAACTCTGTTATCCACATATTCCACCGAGTTCATAGTCATATTTTTTGTTTTCAATTCTCACTTCAGGAGTTTGGTAAAGGATGTTCATTATGTACAGGGTGAATAACTTTAATACCAATGTTGAAATAACGGCGAAAACTGGACACCATTATTGAACTCATCCATCTAAAATATTATTCGGTGATAATTATACCTTCACATCATAGTGTTCCCTGGACATAACTGGATTTTTTTGTGTGGAGTTGTAAATAAAAATGTAAAAATGATTTAATGTAGATCAAAGTGTTTGAAACGGTAACCTTCAACACCTTGTAGAGAAAAAACTGTGCGTTTTTAAAGGTTGGATTGGGTTGATCAGCTTGACTTGAACTTCTTCATATCAAAAATTCAGCAAATCAAGTACGGGATAAGTTATCTCCTTTTCTCAATTTTCATTATCACCTAGTGTTTGTCTCACACTGTTTCGTTCAAGAAGTATGTTGAATGGTTCGTGGTCAAGTATCCCTAAAGCTCAAAATATAAAATAAAAATATACGAAATGTCAGCAAAAAAGTATTACTTTATGGGCAAGCAATATTCGTCGCGCAAAACATTTTTATTTAAGACGTTTTCCTGAGAGCAATATTACTTTGAAGAAATGGCACTCATACCAAGTTTGACACCCTGCATCTCGAAAACTAGCCATAGGATTGAGTTGGGCCTATGGACACTTTTGATCAGCTTGACTTAAACTACATTACATGAAAAATTCATCGAATTTCACCGGGACCCATTTTCCATAAGAATGGTGCTGGGTTCTTTGAAAAATAACCCTGAAAGAGGAGACAATTTCCTGAAAAAATGTTACTTCCCGGATCTCTACCACCAATATTTAGAATTTTAATTTATAGGCAAAAATAGCGTTAAAAGCGAGTGATGCGAGTCCCGCGTGCGCTGACAGATACGGACCCTTGAGCAACAAAGATAAGTTTTACCAATTAAATATCAATATTGAGAAATAAAAAAATTCTTTCACCATTTAGACACTTGAATGAACAAAAATCTATGGAAAAACATTTTTTCCCGAAATTATTTTATTACATATGCTTTTGTTAATTAACTAGTTTGTACAAGTTTCAAATTTACATACAAACCCAGATAATTGTTATACTAAAAACCTCTAATTTGTTTCACTTCCTGGAGCTAAGGGTTTCAAAAAGATCCCCATTGGAAAAATTTTAAAATGTTTGTTATTATAAATCTAAGAGACTAAAAAATTTAAAATGCAAATAAGCTATGAAACATTTTTTTTAATAATCCAATTTGATCGTATTATATTTATTTGAAGTTACATAAAAATGATTTTTTTAAATTTCTTACTCTGATTGTTTGAATAATTGTTATAAACAAATGTTTTTAAGATATTTGAATGTTTGTATTTGGAATCTTAATCAGCAATAAATATGATGATCTTTAAGAAACAAATCATTTCTTAAAAAAAATTATTTCTTAATAACGTTGATTAACTATTTTTTTGCTACCAACTATTAAAATTGAGGAATTATTTTTTTTCAATCATTATTTCCATTGCTCTTTGATATTCTAGAAAAAAAACATTCATTTATATTTTCTTTGTTTATTCAATAAACAATTTATTATTAACAAATTAATTTTCATGATAAATTTTTTTCAAATACTGCAAAATAGTTTTTTATGCAACAAGTGCAAAAAGTGAATGTTTATTGCACTCGACGTGAAATTGTCCGACGAGGCCGTTAGGCCGAGTTGGACAACACGTCGAGTGCAATAAACAATTTTTGCACGAGTTGCATACAACATTTTTTCTACGTTCATGCAAAAAGCAAAAAATGATTTATTGAGGTGCGGCACTAGATGTAGGAAAATGAAAAGCGCAACTTGAATACTTCATCATTAATATCGATTTGCATTGAAACAGGAACTAATACGTAACGAACAATTTAACTCAAACTTTATTTTTACCCTCAATGTTGAAAGAGAATGAACAATTGGTGCAATGGTGAAGAAGTACCTATTGCCAATCTCACAGAATATCTGCTAAATATGTAGTAGGTTTAAACGTTTATGTTTGTCATGATGACAGCACGTTGAAGTAGAATGACAGATGAGTACAATAAAATTTTTGTTGCACTAGTGCAATAAAGAACTTCTCTTTCCACTGAATATAGTTCAATAAAGTTTTGCTTTTTGCATGAATGTAGAAAAAATAATAAAAACCACTATGTGTCATTTGTTGTGTAAGAAAATTTTGTTCTATTTTCTACATAATTTTAAATATTTTTCTATTTTACGTTTGGCGTTTTCTCGTAGCTCTCAATCATTATAACTTGAATAACATTCACTGATCGACTGGAAATGAATGAAAAATTAATTGTTTTTCTTGTTTCAGAGAGCAAGACACCATAGAGACTCCTTCACAACAGAATTTTCAGAAACAACACATATCACTCTACTAGAAACAAGTAAGTAACCTTACCTCACATATAAAATTGCATGGAAAAAACTTGTGCCTCAACCTGTAACTCATTTTATACTTATCGTCGAGTTAACGTTTGATGGAACTTTTAGCCTTAAAATCAATTGAGGATATTTGTCCCCTTTATTCAGGGACACCCTTTATATATCTACCAGTTAAGTCTAAGAGATTTTGAATCGATTGGAGTTCGCAAAATTGCTCTATCTCTAACCGTTTTCGAACTGAAAAAATCAAATCGAGTTGAATAAGATTTTTTTCCGCCAATTTTTTTAAATGAAAATTATTGTGTATGCACGCCAAATTTCAAGTTCATTCCAATTCAAATATTGCGAATTTCCAATAGATCTGCCGATTTTTTATTTTTCGCGAGTTTTAGGAGTCCACAACTTTTTTCGAGTAAATTATTTTATTGCGATTAACTCAAAATTTTCATAATATACTAACTCGATCATTCTGAATCGATTGGAATTCGCAGAGTTGCTCTATCTCCAACCGTTCACTACTTGAAAAGTTCTGAGCGAGTTAAAAAGGGTCTTTTTACACCAATTTTTTTTTCTTCAGATTTTTGGACTCAATTTTTTTAAATTCAATGTTTTTTGTATATGCGCACCACAATTCAAATAGTGCGAATTTCAAATAGATCTGCCGATTTTGTATTTTTCTTTATTTTAGGGGTCTACTCCTCTTTTCAACTTTTTTCTAGCAATTAATTTTTTCTTCCGTTAACTTGGAATATTCAGAATAATTTAATTTGACCATATTGAACCGATTGGCATTCACAGAATTGCTCTATGTCTTACTGTTCTCGAATTGAAAAGTTCCAATCGAGTTAAATAAGGTTTTCTTTCGTACATTTTTTTCTTCAGATTTTCAGACTCAGGTATTTTTGAATCCAACATTTTATGTATATTCACACCAAATTTCAAGTCGATTCTGATTCGATTCTTGCGAATTTTCGTGCCGATTTTGTATTTTTGGCGATTTTTAAGGGTGTACCCCTTACAACTTTTTTAGAGTAATTCATTTTTTCTTCGATTAACTTGAAATTTTCAGATAATATCAATTCAACCATTCTGAACTGATTGGCATTCGCAGAATTGCTATATCTCTAACCGTTCTCTAATTGAAAAGTTCAAATCGAGTTGTATAAGATTTTTTCACGCCAATTTTTTTATTGTTATTTTCCCACTCACTTTCTTTGAATTCAATATTTTTTGTATATGCACACCACATTCCAAGTTGATTCCGATTCAAAAAGTGCAAATTTCGAATATATTTTTAGGGGTCTACTCCTTAAAACTTCTTTCTAGTATTTTTTTTTATTTGATTTTATAATTCAAATATTTTTTGTATACACACATCAAATTTCAAGTTGATTCCGATTCAAGTTGTGCAAATTTTGAATAGATCTGCCGATTTTGTATTTTTAGTGATTTTTACCCCTTACAACTTCTTCTTACTAACTTGAAATTTTCAGAATACACTAATTTGACAATTCTGAATCGATTGTCGTTCGCAGAACTGCTCTATCTCTAACCATTCTCGAATTGAAAAGTTCAAAACGAATTGAATAAGGTTTTTTTCCCCAATTTTTTTTTTCTTCATTTTTTCCGAGTCAGTGTTTCAAATTCAATATTTTTTGTATATGCACACCAAATTTCTAGTTGACTTGATTCAAATAGTGCGAATTTTGAATAGATCTGCCGAGTTTGTATTCTCGAAGTAATTTATTTTTCATTCGAATAACTTGAAATTCGCAGAATTGCTCCATCTCCAACCGTTTTCGTATTGAAAAGTTAAAACAGGTTTTTTTCGGCCAATTTTTTTTCTTCATATTTTCCGAGTCACTTCTTCAAATTCTAAATTTCTTGTATGTGCACACCAAATTTCAAGTTGATTCCGATTCGATTAGTGCGAATTTTGACAGAACAAAATTCTGAGCGTTGGGGGTGAGTTGGACTCTGCAATTTTTTAAAACTGATCCTGCTGCTACCATATTTCGTCAAAGCGTTAATGATTAAAAATAATGAAAGATTCCACTTACAGAAAAAATCACCTAGTGTTTGGGGAGAGTTGGGCTCTGCAATATTTTTATAAGAGTTCCTGCCACTAGCATATTCCGTCAGAGCATTCATGTCAGAGAAAAATGAAAGATTTCATCGACAGAAAGAAATTATCGAGCGTTGGGGTGAGTTCTCCGTAATTTTTTTGAGGTCCCACCACCACCATATTTTGTCAGTGCATTCATGATTGAGAATAATGCAAAATTCCATTGACAAGAGAAATCGTCGAGCTTTGGGAGCGAGTTGGGTTCAGCAATTTTTTTATTAGAGGTCCTGCCACCACCGTACTTTGACAGAACGTTCATGATTGAGAAAAATGCAAGATTCCATCGACAGAAAAAAATATATACAGAACTTGCTGATCATTTGAAAAATCACGACATGATGAAATATTGAAGTTTTGTTCAATGGAAGGAATCATTGATTTTCATAATGCTCAAATGGGTCCTCTTACGCGAGGGAGTTGAAAACTTGTAATACAAAGTGTGAAAAAAATTCTGAAAGAAGTTTTGAAAGCAAGATGTCTCTTATATCTTGAGAAGTTTTTGACGGGATGTGAAAATATCCTCAACTTCAAGCATTTGACTCAAATAACACTGGACTCCGCCGACGCAGAAAATTCAACTCCCAATCATTTTCTGATCGTTGAAATTGGAGATGTCGTAATTATGGTTAAACTAATATAGATGTTATTTAGTTAAATTCAAAATGTATAATTTTTGAAAATGTTAATGTTTTGGCCCCATGCAGGAGTATAAAACATGTGATTTCCACCCAAATATAATTTTAACTGGACAAAAGAAACACAAATCGCAAATAGTTCTTGGCAGAAAAGTCATTCAGATGGGGGTTGCCAATGAAAAGAAAATTGCGATTCAGTAGTGTCACGAACTGAATGAAAGACAACTTTTAAATTCCAAATTCCAACAGTCCATCACCTCTGGGAGTAATCGGTGTTTGGACGTGATGAATGACTATCGATTTCAAACGAAAGAGATCGATTGCTTAGTGACGTTTTACATTATTTCGAATATTTGAAAGTTCACTCGATATTCAGGCCATTTATATTTCGAAATTGAACAACCCATCCCGTTTTTTCTGTTGACAAATAGTATTTGAAATTCATTCAATAAAAAGGTTTCATTGAAACTGGCATTATTTAATGCGTTCTCGTGTTTTTATGTCGAGAGAAAGAGAGCTAGTTAAACCATTCGGATTGCTATTCATGTGCGAAAAATCTGTTGACCAACACAAATGTTACCAGTGGAAATTGCTCCAAAGTGTGAGTAAATATTGACTTTAAATGCAGCGCCATATCAAGTTCAGCCAATTATTCTGTTAATAATGGAATGTTTTTGATCTCTGCTCGTTAATTCAGAGTCATCCAATACAAAAATTAACACTGACTAGTTCACCTTTTTCTATTTTCTCATTATGATAATAAGAACTCCATTCTGTCTGGGAGTCTCGCAGTCCAGAATAGCATATACAAATTATACAGTAAAAATATCACCGTTTTCCAGATAATGGGCATTTTAAGAATTTTGGAAAATCGCTACCTAACCTTGAATTTTTGAGTGCCATGTATACAAATTGGGACTAATCCAAATATCTTTGCTGCTGAAGTTTACTGATGAGTGATGCTTCTAGACGTACAGAACAGTTTCTCAGAAAGTGAAAACATTTTTCAAGAAATGAGGGTAAAATGACAGATTTGAGTTTCATCAATTTTTTTAAAAAAAGTTTGACATTATTATCTGAAAGAAACATAACCAATTGGAAGTGGACATTCATTTCAAAAGAATGCTCATTTTGTCCAGACTCTACCATGATATAAAACAAATTATAATTATTTTTGGAAGAAGTGTCCATTGAATTAGGCTTGGTTTTAATCTAGGCTTCCATCAACTTTTATTCAAGAAAAAAAGGAAATTACTCAAACACCATAACTACGTCACAATCACACTCGACGCGCGTTTCGCCAACAAAGTTAGCATCTTCAGGAGCTAAAAGTAAGCTTTTAAGATTTTAAGATTGTGACGTAGTTTTGGTGTTTGGGTATTTTATTTTTTTCTTGAATTGTATTCACACCAAAGGTTCCAAAATATTCATTTATTTGATCAACTTTTATACTTACGCCCAAAAATTATTTTATTTAAATTTTATCAAGATAAAATGTGGAAATAATCATTAATAATAAAGAACAGACTACTTAGTAGCATTAAATAGTATGTCAATAAAATTAACTTTTCATGTAATTAGGCCTAATAAAATTATAGAAATGAAATGTCGATTATCCGACATGGCACCGATTAATACGAATTCTTATGATAAATGTCGAATTTCTCCAACATCCAGATTCCAACAAAGTTTCAGAGACCGACAGATATACAGGGTGTAACCAAATAAGTGCAAACTTTTTTAAGAGACGAGTCCTTGTCGAAAATTAAAAACTTTTGTTTGAACAACTTGTGACTTCTGTCGTAGTTTTTTGAAATTATTCCGCTTGTTTCATTCAGTGGTATTTATTTCTTTGTCATGCCGTACATACGTTATACTCCCCGAGAATATGCGCATATGCACTACATTTATGGTGAATGTGGAGGTAGTGCTACTGCTGCAGCAGCGCTTTATGCAGAACTATATCCGATTGCACAATGCCGCTCATAGAATCGCTGATTTGGGGGCTATAACCTATAACGCATTTGAAAAGGTTCTTCTTGAAAATATGTCGTCTCTGCGTACGAGTAGATGGAAAATTACATTTTTGTAATATTATTCAGTGCGATGTTGAATAATCGTTATTGTGGTTTATAGTGTATGTTGATTAAAAAAAACGATGAATTAGTATTTATTTCATTACATCTCATTGAATGCTTCTAAGCAGTTGATTCGTTACTACTCATAACTATTTAATCATTTCATCTTGATAGGATAAAAATAAAAGACATTACTGACAAAGTCTAATGGTGTTAATTTTAGCTCAGAATAACATCACACTCTAGTATTATCGAAATTCTACTCCTTCCAAAAATAATGATCGTATGTTTTATACCATAGTAGTGCCTGAACGAAATGGGCATTCTTTTGTAATGAATATCCAGTTTCACTTGTTTATGTTTTTTCAAACAATAATGTCAAACTGTTGTTAAAAAAATTGGTGAAACTCTGATCTGTCATTTTACCCTCATTTCTTGAAAAATTGTATTGTTTTCTGAAAAACTGTTTCGTACTTCTGAATGCATAAATCAGTAATCTTCAGCAGCAAAGATATTTGAATTCATCCCAATTTGTATACATGGCATTCAAAAATCCAAGGTGAGGTAGTGATTTTCCAGAAATTAAAAAATGCTCATTATTTCGAAAACAGTGAGATTTTTACTACGGTAAAATTACGATATTCTGAACAGTCATGATCTGGGATATCACCAGTTTAAATATTGTACAAGGTTTACCGGACACCCTGTATAGTGAGAATGTCAAGTGGATCTGACGTTTTTGAATTTTTCGTGATTTTTAGGGGTCCACCCCTTTCAACTTTTTTCGAGTAATTTTTTTTTCTTCGATCAACATGAAATCCACACTATATACTTAGTCGACCATTCTAAATCGATTGGCGTTCGCAGAGTTGCTCCATCTCGAATTGAAAATTTCAAATCGAGTTGAAAGGGGATTTTTTCTCTCCGGCATTTCATCATTTAAAATGTTTGATTCCAGTTTCTTGAAATTCAGTCTTTGTTTCATATGCATAACGAATTTTAAATCGATTTCAATTCAATTGAATATTTCATAGGCTCTTTCAAATTTCTGACCATTCATTTGATTTTCCGACTGAATATTATTTCTGAGCTCATACGAATCATATATTTTTGGAATCATCGTAAAATTTCACTGTTACAGTGTGTTCCACTTTGAGAAGCCACACCCTCATATTTCATTGAGAATAAAATAATTTGAAATTTTTTCTTCTCATATTATAGTACTCACGAATACCTGATGAATACCTAATAGATCATTCGTATATCCATTTCCCAAAATGTGAGGAATACATATTAGGGATTTTTTCATCACAAAATTAACATATTCTGTTCAAGTTCTCTTAAACCTCTAGATCCCAATACTTGAATCAATTGATTATCCAAATATTTTTCATGACAAACTGAACTTGAAAAGTGAAAAATTGGGAAAAAATATATTATGGATATTTTATTGAAAAATTATAGTAGTAGTAGGTAACGGTACCAGTTATAGTCCTAGCTCCAGTTATTGTCCACTTGACGTTTCAAATAACTTTAATAAGCTTCTGCAGCATTATAATCCATGGACAAATACTTGGGGTGACATCTAGTAGTCTATAGCTGATTTAACATGAGTTTAACCCATACTTCTTCCTCCAGAGCATTTATTCCAGTCAGTTCAAATTGATCACCCTCGGCAGAAACACGAAAACACGCAAATTGCTTAAGTTTCATTTAAGAAAGAGCCCAACAGACTTCTTGTCGTAAAATTGTTTCTATTCAAGTGAAGTGACTACCGTCTGTGGTAAGTACTCAATGACTGCATTTTCTCGAGTGGCAAATATGAAAAATAAACATTTCACCAAAGAATAATTTATTTTCCAGTAGGTCAATCATAGGAACAGGAAAATGCAGGGGTTTCCAGTTATTGACCTATAGGACAATAACTGGTGGAATGCATCATTGATAATTTTCTCTTTCTCTGATGATAAATAACTAATAATATCTTTGATATCTTTCCATTATACTGAAATATGTATAAACTTCAATTGGTCCAGTATTTGACCTATGACTTTCGATTGAAATAACTATTTAAATGAATTACAATCTTTCGGTCCATAATAGGATAATTATTCGGTCAATTACTAGTACAAATTTAGGTCGTTAACTCCTGTCGAACCATTTTAGATCTCTTTGTGATTTTTTAATGATGTTTTGATTAGTAATATTATAAGCTAACATGAAATATATGATGAAGAAATAGCCACTTTTATATTCCTTTTTTCAACCAAAAAGTTTAATATAAGTATATTCTTTTATGGTTCTAATAGTATACTAAGTCAATAATATGATCGTTATACGGACGAATACTGGCGCAGATGAAAATGGTATGAATTAATTTTGATAATTTATAGTTTCAGAGATGGCACCTACAAAAAAACTGCAGTATTCGGAAGAAGACTTACGAAATGCTTTAATAGCAGTAGAAAATGGCATGTCCTTTTATAAAGCTAGTCAAGTTTATAACATTCCAAAAACTACCTTGATATACAAAAAATCTGGAAAAACTCCGATGGAGAGAAGGATGGGTCCAGAAACTATTCTAACCACCAAAGAAGAGAACTTAATAGTTCAGTGGATATTTCGTGTAGCCGACCGAGGGTTTCCTGTATCCAAACATTATTTACTGGATAGTGTTCAACTTCTTATAAAGAAAACTAAGAGACCCAATCCTTTTCTGAATAATAGACCTGGACGAAAATGGTATGAGGCTTTTTTGCGACGACACCCAGAAATAAGTGTACGTGTTTCCCAAAATTTAACTTCATCAAGATCCCAGGTAACAGAGGAAAAAATCAGGAGTTGGTTTTCGGAAGTAAGCGACTATCTTAAAACTAATTCCTTCAGCACCATAACTGAAGATCCTAAAAGAATTTTCAACTGTGACGAGAGTGCATTTTTCTTAAGTCCGAAGGATAATAAAGTACTCGTTAGAAAGGGTGAGAAAGCAGTATATAATTTCATTGGTAACGATGAAAAGGAATGCATAACAACTCTAATCATGTGCAATGCTGCAGGTGACCTGCCTCCTCCAATGTTGGTTTTCAGTTATAAAAGAATCCCCCAAAAAATTGTTGAACGAGTTCCTGATAGCTGGGGTATTGGCCATACTGAAAATAGTTGGATGACGGGAGAAAGTTTTTTCGAATATATTACTAATGTAATTTACAACTGGTTGATTAACAGTGGTATTGAATTGCCAATTATTCTATTCGTTGATGGGCATTCTTCCCATTTGACCATGGCATTAAGCGATTTTTGTTCGCAGCATGGTATAATCCTGGTATGTCTCCACCCTAACTCAACTCATATCCTTCAGCCATTGGATGTAGCGTTTTTTCATCCTTTGAAAAATCAGTGGAAGAAAACTGTCTACCAATGGAGAATTGACAATGGAGGAAAAAAACTGGCACGCGAAGAATTTGCGGGAGTACTGAAGTCGGCTATTTATTCACTGGAAAACATCGAAGGCACTCTTAAACATGGATTCAGAACCTGCGGACTACATCCCTTCACTCCTGATAATATCAATTTCGATAAAATTTTCAAAGCATGCAAAACCAAAAATGACGAAAAAAAACTTATTGAAAGTCAGAAACAGCAAGATATGGAGAAATTTTTGGAGTATATGAAAAGAGATATACCTGATAAAGTTGCGATCTTCGAACAGTCGGGTGTATCTTGGACTGGAGCTGTTGAAGACAAAAGCCTATTTTGTTTCTGGAAGAAATTGAGAGATCAAATTGAAAAGAGAGATATTTCAATAGGAATTAATAACACGAGTCCTCAAACTAATAGACTTATAGAAGAAGTACTGGTAGAAAACCAGGGTATCCATAATTTGGAATATTTAGAAACGAATGATATCTATATTCCTATTGAAGAAGAAGAATATGACACACTAATCAACGCAAAACCTGCTGGTTTTGATAATTCTGAGACTCATATTCTAATTGATGTACCTGCTGCTTCTTGCTCAAAAACTTACAATGAAGTTGTTCCTACTGTACCTAGTCCTAAGAGTGATAATAATGACTTACCTGCTATATCTAGTCCTCAGATTAATAGTGACTTACCTGCTATATCTAGTCCTGAGATTATTAATGACTTACCTGCTATATCTAGTCCTCAGATTAATAGTGACTTACCTGCTATATCTAGTCCTGAGATTATTAATGACTTACCTGCTATATCTAGTCCTCAGATTAATAGTGACTTACCTGCTATATCTAGTCCTGAGATTATTAATGACTTACCTGCTATATCTAGTCCTCAGATTAATAGTGACTTACCTGCTATATCTAGTCCTGAGATTATTAATGACTTACCTGCTATATCTAGTCTTGAGATTAATAATAATGAAGTACCTGTTGCATTTATTGCCGAAACTCATAATAATACGGATGAACCAAACCCAATGAACCAGTCTCCAGAACCTGTTAATAGGACAGCAGATATTCAAAAAGAAAACGTCGCTATGCAAAAAACTCCACCTAAAAAGACTGAATCATCAGAAAGAAATGATTTAATCCAAATACCAACACCATTCAAAGAGGCATTCAACTTCTGGCCAGAAAAAGACACCAAAAATCAAGTAGCCAAAAGAAAACCTAAAGAAAAAGTTCCCGCTGTGGCTTCTTCGGAGCAGTGGAAACTGTATTTTAAAAACAAAGAGGAAAAGAAGGAGATTAAGGAGAGAGAAAAAGAAGCCAGAAAGCAGGCTAGAATGGATAAGAAAAATGAAAAGAAGACAGGAAAGAGCAAACATATCGAGTCTTCGGATTTGGAGGAATCTGAGGGTGAGACGGAAGAGACAGAAGCAGAAGAAACTGAAAAGAAGCAACTCAAGTATGAAGGCTATGTGATAGTTAAATATGACAATGATTTTTTCCCTGGAGTTATACTCGATTCAAAAAAAGACGAAAATGAAGAACTAGAAGTGAGAGTGAAAGTAATGTCCAGAAGTGGACTGAACTGGAAGTGGCCAGAACATGAAGATATATTGTGGTATGCAGTCGAAGATGTAATAGAAAATATAGATGAACCTTTGAGAGTGACGAAGAGGGGGTCCTATTATGTGAAAGAAATCACCAAATATTATCCATGAAATAGAAAAAAATCATGTACTTTTTGAAATATAATAAATATTCTCAAAAAGTTTTTCCATGTTTAGTATTTACTATTGAGAAATCAATATTCGATAACTGGTACAAATATAGGTCAAAGAATGCAACATTAAAGTATTTACTAGGTCAAAAACTGGAGCAATCTTACACATTTTAACAAAAAAGGAAAAAAATAATAGATTTCGTATTTTTTTCTTCATAAAATTTTTCAATAATTCGCAAAACACATTAGGGTATTCGAAAAAATTTTTGAAACATCGTTATACATCTATTTGACTATTTTACGAATGCATTATTATAGACGAAAGCCTTAAGTGGTCAATAACTGGTACCGTTACCTTAGTATTAGTTTAGACATGTTTCGAACATATACAGGGTGTCCCAGAATAAAGGGGACAAACTCCGACGGTGGAATCCTCACTTCATTTCAAGGCTAAAAGTTTCAGTAAACATATACTCTAAAGTGAATATTAACTGTGATACAGGGTGTTAAAAGTGACAAAAAAAAGATGTTTTCAAGAATAACTCCATAATAGCTCAACTTTTTCTAATAAAATTTGGTGTGTCACATGACAGCACTCAGTTCCAAATTTCAATGCAAATCACATGTTTGTAACTTTAAACAGGGGCGTACGGCAGACGGGTAACCCTAATCGCTCCTCTCCAACTTTCACGCCACTGGATTAATATCGATTTAGTCTTCTTTTTCTTGATTCTCGATATTTTCTATACAAAAAAGGGTGAGGTTTCGTTATAAAAATTGTCAACGGTTTTCAAGATATTCGAAGTTGAACAAGAGCGTGCGTGTGTGATTCAGAAACTAATTGTTGCTTGTTTTGTTAGAAGTTGCTATGACATTTTTTTTTTTAAATCGGGAAATTTTTGTGAAAAGATCTCTCATAAATGCCAAATTTTTTCGAAATATCTCAATTCGTACTCATTGCATGGTGTGAAATCTCTTTGTTGGTTATTTTGTTATATTCCTTTTAGATATGAGAAGATTTTGGTTGAATTTCAAACGTTTTTATGTAATACAGTTATATGGGTTGCTATAATAATAATAATAATACTTTATTTTCCACTGGACAATTACAAATTGTATGGGATTCGTCAATACATGTAGAGGCGGAAAATAGGAGATACAACTAGAATAACACATTAAAACTTACAGCTAAACAGAAACATTTGAGTTTATTCAATCACTTTCACATTGAAAATATTCTTCTATTGAATAGAAGCATTTTTTGACTAAGAAGTCCTTCAACTCTCGCTTGAAACTGTAGATTGTTTTGCAATGCTTTATTTTGTCAGGAAATAAATTAAATAGTCTAGGAGCCATAGCTTCACAGGAATTGAAATGAATTTTCGTGGAACTGAATGGAACATACAGCGTGTCTCACGGTCGATGGTAGGTTAGACGTTTATGGTAAACGCAAAGCAGGATTTCCCTGAAAATTTCACATCTTACATTTTGTTACCTGATCTATCGATCTAAAATATTTTCAGCTTTGCGGCGTTGCCACGTCTATCAAAAAAAACTAGAAACTTTACTTTTTAAATAGAACACCCCGTATATTAACTCATTTTTTGAATCTCTTTAATTATAATACTTTTTTGTTAATAATGTCCTATACCTATCTCTATCTGTTTTCGAAAAAAAAAATAATTTGTGTTAAATATGGTCCAAAACATAGCCCTAATTGAACTTTAGTACATCAGTACTCTCAATTCATGAAAAGTTGATATTTTGATTATGGGTTGGACAAATTCGAAGTATTTACTTAACACCAAGAAATCTACTCCATATCATACAGGGCGTGCTAAAATTACTGTTATTTCCATAATGCATAAAAGTGGTCAAAAGTTCATTTTTTCAAATGAAACCCCCTGTATATTAATCGATAAATTGAAAGATGATGAAAAATGCTTCAAGATGATATATCATGTCCCTATACCTAAATCATCAACTTTTCTTAATAAAGCCGTTTTTGTGGAAAAATAGTTATTTATGATACCTACAAGTGATGGAAGTGGCATTTTATTTTGTGAGTGGGGAATATTGCGAAACGAACGTCAGCGAGTGGAGCAAATCCATGTATCATACACATTTTTGTGTACAACAGTTACAGCTAGTAAACTATTAAAAGCCGCACTGTATTTGAAATTTCACCATAATGCCATGATTTACAATACCAAAGACATAGCAACGTTTAACAAAATAATCAACAGTGACTTTCCATATAACATACGCTCGCACTTATTCAACTTAAAAAATCTTGAAAACTGTTGATATTTTTGATAATGAAACCTATCACGTTTTTGTATAGGAAATGTTGGGGATTGAGAAAATAAAGATAAAATCGACATTAATCCAGTGGCGTGAAAATTGGGGAGGGGCGATTAGGGACACCCTACCTCCCTGGAACACCCTGTATATGTTTATCTTCACTAATAACAATTAATAAAAGAATATGTGAAGATAAAACCAAACTAATTGAAGAAAAAAGAATTTAATAACATTTTAAAGTTCGTGATAAACCACACAAATGTTATAAGGTTATTTGTATATTGATATAGCCTCTTATAATCGTTGTGTTGTCCCAATGGAGTTCGTAAAGACTATAATTGTCATTTGGTCATTTCTTGCAGATCCCTGTTTGGTCCAATATTGCATGAAAGGAAGAGAATGCGTGGTCGAGAGTGGAGAAGCAAAGTGTGTCTGTCAAAGGGAATGTCCTCCACACCAGAGACCAGTTTGTGGATCGAATGGCAAGATATACCCGAATCATTGCGAGTTACACCGAGCGGCTTGTTCACAATCGACTGCCATAACCGCTATGAGAGGAACATTTTGTGTTAAACCAGGTATGTATCTGATAATTATAAGTTGTGCTTTCATTGAGAATAATCAATTGGGTCGTGCCAAAACGAATTTGAAACGCTGAAAATAAGAAAAAAGTAACAAGCAAAGACTGGGTGGAAAATGTTGATGAGGTTTCAACTTTGATAAAAAACTTAAACACGAAAAACTCAAAATAGTGAAACGGGGGGACAGTTTAGGGGTTGAAAACGGTTGTTTGCAATTTGCGGCGAAACCTGATCACCTAGCAAAAAATGTTTGATGGAAAAGTTGTGGATAATAGAAATATCGAAAACTATTGTATTCAACACTTTTTGAGATAACCTCACATCGAAATGGCAACCCGATATTTCAGTATTTAATATACATGAAAATAAAAAAAATATGTATTTCTTTTGGTGTCGACTAATCGTGATTTTTTCGCAATTTTGTAAATTTTTCGAAAAAAATTCCCTTATCTTCCACGAACAATTGTTTTGATATTTCTTTGTAATTCGAAGGTTTATAAGTGATCATTTTGATTTTTGAAATTTCTACTCTGGATAAAGTATGTGACTTGGTGGTTAATTGATCGTTAAACCGCCTAAAATTGAGAAAAAGTCTCTCTGAATCATTTTCATTCTTTTTTACAACTATTGGAAATCATTGAAAATATTGAGAAAATCATGATTCAGAGAGACATATCGGTTTTTCTCAATTTTAAGCGTTTTGAAGATCAATAAACTACCTAGTTACATAAACCATTTAAAAGTAGACATTTTAACAATTAAAATGATCACTTATTGTTTATAGTTTTCATCTCATTTCAAAAATTCTTTTCTCCTTTACTCCATCAATCTCTCCTGGTTTTTTGAATTTAAACTTATTATAACTTATGAACTAATTAAGATACGATGAAAAACCTAAGACCTATTCATTCTTCATCAACTAAAGAATAAATAAATCTCAAAATTCAAGCTCTTACCCAAATATTTATTTAATTTATAGCATTTGTAGAAAAAAACTTTCAGAATTTTTTTCTACTTTTATGTTTAAATATCTTATAAACTATAATGAATATGACTTTATTACTCATGTAACTTGTTATCTGACGTATCAATGACGATATCCTCTCCGATAGTCAAGCAGCCATCAAAGCGTTGAGCTCATATAACATCAACTCGAAGATGGTCTGGGAATGTCTAGAAAAACTTAATGATCTAGGCAGGAACAACAAGGTGATCCTCCTCTGGGTGCCTGGGCACGTCGGAGTAGAGGGCAATGAACAAGCAGACACCCTGGCACGAAAAGGGGCATCAACGCCACTGATCGGACCAGAACCATTCTGCGGACTTGGAAAATCTTACTTCCAAGAAGAACTCAATAAAACTGAAGAAGCAATGAGAGCAACATACTGGCAAAGACTTCCAGGGCTAAGGCAGGCCAAAGATCTCCTCGGCAATTTCAACCGAGCAAGATCGAAAACACTAATTAACCTCAGCAAAATTAGTCTAAAGACAATCACAGGATTTCTAACGGGGTATTGCAGACTCAAAGAACATCTAAGGAAGCTAGGCTTAGAGGAGGACAACACCTGCAGATTCTGTGGGGAACATCCAGAAACACCTAACCACATATTGATGGAGTGTTATGCTGTACACCACAAAAGATTAAATATACTGGGATCACACCAGCTGACTGTGGAAGAAATACCACAAATGGACCCCCTCAAAATCCTAAAATTCCTCAAGGAATTGAGGCTTGAGCGGCTGCTGTAAACGAGAACATCTTGGGATAGCAGAAGAAGATAGGGCACAATAGATCTAACTATGTCGCAGCGCATCAGTCACCATCCATACCTACCAATACCAAATACCAAAATCAATGACGTTGATCAATGTACGTAGTTATCAAAGAGCAAGATAAATTATGATTTAAAAAAAAACTGTTCCTCAATAATGATCACAGGAGGTAGAAAAAAATTGTAGATAACAAGTTCGTTTTCAAGCAATAATTTTTTTTTGAGGAACTATGTTTCCAAAATAAGTTGAATTATCGCATGAACAACTCATTTGTTTATAACAATTTTGTAAACAATGGAAAATCAATATTTTTGAAAATCATTTGGCCATTGATCATGCAGAAACGGATCAATAGTGATATAAAAAAAAGTATGATTAATAAAGTTTTCTAATTTTTAACCTAGGTAAATTGTTGATAACAAAGTAAAAAATAAATTGATGGATGTAGCCGTTACTACGTGGTAGGAAATCATCGCGAAAAATGAGAAATAAAACTTTCTATGTTTTTATACCACTTCTATTTGTAACCAACGTTACTGCAGTTTCGTCCTATATGGACATTATCAAACATTACAATAATCTGAAATAATAAATAACACTTCTTAAATACCCTTAATTCTACCCGAGGCCTTTTTAATGACTAACGGTCATTAATGGTGAATAGACCAAATCCAGTTGATCATTCAGTAGGTCACATCCACAATATTTGTGATTATAAATTTCTAGGGATTCTAAATAATTCAGTTTCCAACCCTTGCTTGCATAGTGCAAAATTTCCGTATCGTTCAGACTCGGAAACTTGTGGTTGCATTCCAAGGAATGGTTTGAAAACGTCGAATCATGTTTCCCCAGTCTGAAGGACCTTTCATGTTCAGCGTATCTTTTTGAAAAATTACGTCCACATTGTCCCACATAAACACCGTTACACTCTGGACACTTAAGCTTATAAACTCCAGATTTTTCCATTTTTGCTATTCTATCTTTGGCATTGAAAAGAAAATTAGACAACCTGGCATGCGGCCTGTATGCTACTTCTATATTATTCTTTCTAAAGAATCCCGGAATATCCTCTGTTATTCTCCCGAAGTACGTTAAGGTTACAAATTTCTTAGTTTCTGATTGTTTGACCTGGGGGTATATTAATTTGTGCGAAAATTTAAGACGATGTTTTCTGACTAACTTTTGATGTGTGGCCGCTTGGAAATCCTTATTTTGTCCTATCTGTATGATACATATAGGACGAAACTGCAGTAACGTTGGTTACAAATAGAAGTGGTATAAAAACATAGAAAGTTTTATTTCTCAAGTAAAAAATAATTTTTATTTTAAATTTTCCAACTTCTGAGGCCTTCAAAAAATAGCTCTGGTATAAGAAAAATAATCTCAGATTTATTATTCAACAATTTTCGCACTTGTAATGTTCATGTTCAAGTCGGAAAAATTGTTGATCAAATAATGCATAATCAATAGAAAAATCGCGATAGAAATTTTTTGACGAGCGAATTATTGTTCATTCATCTAGTCAGTAGATGCCCGGATTCTTTCAATTTCTAATATCCGTCAAGATCCAAAGTGGGAGGGGCTTACGCAAGCCAGAGTTACCGTTTTCGGCAGTATTTTCAACTGTCTGGGAAAATTATAAATATTGATCCTACAGTTCCGAGGGGGTTTTTTGGAAAATTTCCTCTACTTCAAATTTGAAAAATGTCTAATAGTTTTCAAGATATTTGCATAAAACCAAACCCAATTTGGTTTTTTCAGTCAAGTGATAAATTACTTTTCGGAGGCGGGAAAAGTTTGACCCAAAAAGCACGTGTTGACTAGTCTATATCACTTTTTCAAGAACTCAGAAACGTAACAATGAAATTTTGGTCAACGTCCCCATTCTTTTCACCACCGAATGTTTTCATTAATTTCAATCGTATGTGATGAAAACTAATATGAAACAGTTTTGCTCATGATAATAATAATTGACGTAAATATAATTGGTGAAAACTTCACCCTAAAACATGAACATTTCGAATACATTTCACTTTGTGTGAAAAACTTCATTCATTTGATCTTCAATAATGGAAATGGAGTTAGGTAAAACATTGGATAGAAGTAATCCATTGCATTGCATTCATATACCTCGGTTCACTGATAGGATTCCGTAAAGTTTCCACTTCCTACCTAAGTGAATCACAGTGTTCGGAATTAGTTCTAGATTTGTTTCAACAACATTTCAGAGTTAAATTATCAAATCATTCTGTTTACGAGATATTCCCTACTGCATTGTTCATAAAATAAAGTACATCAATTTCGTAGACACATCAGCTCAAACAACAGTACTTTGCACGCAATTATGGATATCGGATGTTCTATATGAATTTTGTATTGAATCGAAGTCATTAGCATTTCTGATATATTCAATTTACGTTCAATTTCGTAATCTCGTAATTTTCGTAATTTCAATACCTCAAAAAAATTACTGGACACGGTATTTCAAAATTTCAAATCATATTTTTCACGTCACGATAAGACTTTTTTTTCACAAACATGTGATATGAAATTTTTGTAATTTTTACTCATCTGCAACTGTTATCGAGAAAAAATATATTAAATATTTTTTTGTAATTCGCTATATTTAATGAAAAAAACTTAGCAAAATAATGGAAAAAGAAGAGGGCTTTTTAATTTGACGTTTCGGCTTGTTTCGGAACATTTGACGTTATTTGGTAGAGCAATTGAGATCATTTGGATCATTTGAATTTTTAAGATAACGTCAAATAATTTGGCAATAGTTGGAATAATCGAAGTTTGTCTGAAATTTGAGGGCTCTGTGTAGGATTCTTTTATATGTATGGGCACCACTCTGACACTCTGACCACTCTGACATAATTTCTAGTGGTTAAAATCTCAGAAAAGAGAAAATCAGTCAGCAAGTCTGTCATTATCTGGCGGTTTACTACATAACGTGATCTAATGAACGTCCAATGCGCTTTGAACCTTGCATGTAGCCTGACATATCAATTGATGCATTTTGACCCTCACCGGAGTGTTCTCTGTGTTTACAGGAAAAAGGTGGCCGCCCGTTAGGCCGCATCAGACCGAAATACACGAGGAACAGACGACAGCAAGGGCTGCATTATCCAAACAAGATACCACTACATCGGTTCCCGAAGAGGTGCTCAACATAACATTGGCGGCGACCACATACAGGGCGTCGATCGAAGAGGTGAGATTAGTGAACAGATTTATTGTTATTAGTGAATTTTGGAAAGCATTGGAATATCTCAATATCAAACAAAAGGAAAAAATATCTTATAATCTTAAGAACGCGGACGTTTTCAATGATTTTTTGATTGACAGCATCCCAAATACAACTAATGTTATTAATAATAATAATAATAATAATAATAATAATAGTAATAATAATAGTAATAATAATAACTTTATTCATAAAAAAAGAAACCTAACAATTAAGAAAAATGTATTAAGAATAAAGTAAGTGAACGAAAAGTGCTACTGCACTTGTTACGTTTAAAATCAATGAAATGCAGTGGGTGTAAGTGATTAGGAGAAATATAAATAGAATGTTGTATAGCTAAAATACGAAATCGGTAAAAACAATGAGTATAGATAAAAGTAATATAAAATAAATACAAAATAAAATGAAATATGAATACAATAAAATTTCTGGTTAAGATATCAATTAGTTAAAATACAGTAGGTATAGAAAGAAAATATATGAATTAAATACAAGAAAGTTTATATACATAGATATACAATACAAATTGTGACTGAAATATAAAAGGGGTAAAATACAGTGGGTAAGAATAGCTAAAGGTATTATAATTTGAATAGAAAAATAAAAAGGCAATACAATTTGAGGAGGGTCATATAGTGCAAACAGTTGAATTATTATATGTGTATAAACAAAAAAAAGGGGGTCCATTGAAAACGTCTAATTTTCGAAATAATTCGAGATCATGCCTCGGATTGCAATGAATGAATTCTTTCAATTTTTTCTTGAATAATTTAACATTTTTTATATTTCTATATTTTCTGGTATGATATTGTATAGTTTTGGTGCGAAAAAGGTGTATGTTTCCGACGAGTAGCATAATCGTGACGTGGAAGATGTGAGTGATTTTTTATGATATGATATTTATTGCTGGAGCAGAGAAAGTATAGTTGTCTTAAGTCAAGTATTCGTGATTCTTTATAAAGATCATCTGATGGGTACCTTGACTTCTTGGTATATTTTATCTTTAAAAATATCCTTTGTGTGACTTCTAAAGAGTGAAGATGCGATTTCAAACTTGCACTCACACCTCCATATCAGTTTCTCCTCTAGAACACTCATGTCAGTTTGCAAATCCATAACGAATGAGGGAAGAACGTGAACGCTATAAATAAACCTGTTATTTTGAGACAGAGATTCACAACTTTTTTGACTAATGGCAACTTTTTGGTCCAACGAAAGGGGAGAACTGTTCCCATATTCTATCCAATAATCATTATCCTTCCCTCTGGCGTTAATATTTCATCAGCTGAAACTGCTTCCTGCATTGGTCTGTGTGAATCCTCGGTTGACTCATTAACTATTTATCCTAGTTATACATACATTATCTTCAGCAGCATCATTTCCTCATTCCCTTGTGGTGACCCGAAAGTCCAATACGATAATATTTTGTCGCGAGATAACATGATGCGAGATGTTGGAAAATTCAGCTTCCGTCAGTTTTTCATAAAACATGTTAATGAAACCAGTTTGTTTAGGGTGGTTTCACAGAGTAAATTTTATTTGCCGTACAGTGTCCAACTACTCACTTCTGAATCAACTTTGTTAACTTACGTGTTACGAACTATCGTTATTTATCATCTAGTAGTCCATTTTGTCAATTTAATATTGGGTTTGCAAATATATGATAAAATTTCATAATTATTATTGTCTTCCGAAGACGTTCATAAAAAATGAAATTGACACAATTAGATATAAAAACAATCTTTAATTTTGTTGAGAGTTTATTGTTGAACATAGAAAATTACTTGCAACTGCAGCAAAAACAAGCTTAAATAGACTGGCAGTATTTATTGAATGTACAAAATATTTTACTAAATATTTTTTTATGAGAAAATATATACTTCGGTCGAATACTTTTTTGTTTATCGGACATGTGTATGAGAATTAGTTCGCGTTTTTAATTGAATCGTTATGACTATCACAAATATTTCGTTTGAAAGATATCATTATCAACCAACTTGTGTATTACCTCAAATTTTAATGAATTGGTTGAAAAAAATGAATTGTTTCAGTACTTTGTGAATTCGATCTGAAGATGACTGAATAAGTTTATAAAATATCTTGTTGGTTGGAATCAAATTTTAATCAAAATATTGAAAGGTAATGTTTAAATATCAAATCAGATCATGATCGACTGAAACATATGATGTTTTCAAAGAGACGAAACGAGATTTTTTATGAACAAAACATATAATCAATGGGAAGCAAATTGCATTCAATCTAAAATGATTGAAGAGTCACAAATCAATGACCATATTTGTTTTATTAAAATTAATATCTAATTATGGGATACTGAAACTTTTATTCATTCGAGTTAAATGATATTTTGTTCATTCAACCATGATTTTTTCTGCGTGTACAAAATGAATTATGTACCTGGATATATTCCAAAAAATCGAATGGTTCGTTTTAATAACTTCTTTGGCGTGTGTTACAATGGAATGATCAATAGAATGAAATTAAAAGTGAAGAAAAAATTTAAAGACAAACTCTTATCCAAATACACTAAAAAGTATAAAGCTAAATCAGAAGTAAAAATAAATGGAAAGACAAGTTCTTTTTAGATACACTAAAATTAAAAATTAATTACTGTACATTTGTGACTCTGGTCATTCTTTGAGTAACAAATTCAAAAGCTTTTCAGCAGTTATTCCTATTTTTTTTCTTACAAGCAAATAACAAGCTTTTGAATATGTTACTCATAAAATAGAGCATTTTTTCTTGAGGTAATGAATGAATACTTGTCTTTATTTTGTTTACGTTCAATTTAATTTTTTCCTTTTCAGTAGTGAATTAGTCAGAATTCACGATTTCTAACCTTGAAACCACTACAAATCAATTCTTAATGGAATCGGACATTGATAATGAAACACGATCGTTGTTTTGAAGCTGCCATTTTGATTTTATGAATATTGACAAAAAGTCATACTCTCTGACTCTGTAAATCGTCACCTACCAATTTTGAATAGAATCAGACCATAACCACATAACTTTACCACTATCTTGGAGATGCCATCTTCAGTTCATGAATTTTGCCACGAAATTCATTAAATATCTAACCCCGTAAATTCCCACATACGAATTTTGAATAGAATCGGAAAATAATCACTAATTGGAACTACCATCTTGAATTCATGAATTTTTACAGCAAAATCATAATCTCTTCCAATTCCAATTTCTATTAGAATCGAACCATAAACACAAAACACATCTGCAATCTTGGAACCGCCATAAGTTTTTTTTTTCTCCAACAAATATTCGATAATTCAGCATCATCGGAATGGACTAGTTTTAATTTTTTTTTTTATTATGGGTTAATTCTAAAAATGTAAGTAAAGTGAAACAAAAATATGAAAGAATCATTGAAATATGTCTAGAAATGAAAAAGTTATGGGACTTTGGAGTTGCGCTTGGAAGAATAATTGCATAGTACGCAGCGCTCTAGTGTGTGACGTCATGCCCTATGCATTCGCAGAGTGCTTACAAATTTATCGGTATACAATCACTTGCGCCGTTCATGTATTGTGCCTATGTGTGAAAGCACGACAATTAAAAACCCCAATAAATTGTTTTTTCATGTACCAAATGACATGCATAGAAGGACGAAGTGGTGCAAACTAATGAGGCGTGACTTAATTGGATCTAAAAGTACTACATATTTGTGACTTGGCGCGGCTAAGGATCTAATACGTAATTATTTGTGGTGTGGCGATCTGAGACATGTGGCGTAACGACACAGACGAGTCAGAGACCGCGCTAAAATCCGTAAATTTAAATAATCTATATCTCTGTCATTTATTGATAGATTAAAAAAATAAAAACACTGATTTACTAGTTCTGATCTATATTTTAACTCTATCGCATCAAATATAGAATTTTCAACATCACTAAACTATTCCATTGTGAGCAACTTCCAAATATCAAGTCAATCAGACGACTAGAAGTAGATTAAAATTCACCTGCAAGATTCCACTCGAAAACACAGATATACAACCAGACAAACAAGGCAAGTTAAATGAGAACTACTGAAAATTTAAAAGTAAAAAAAACTCAAGGACAAGCTTTTGTTCAAATGCACTAATAAGGAAAAAATAGTTGTGTGATGTAGCTTATTCTGTGAGTAACGAATTCAATAGCTTGCCACGCAAGTATGCCTATTTTTTGTATACAAACTGATAACAACTTTCCTTTTGAACTGGTACACACACATCTGGAGCATTTACTTTTCCTTTTCAGTGATTTTTAATGAAAGCTTGTGATAACTTTTAATAACAATTCCCAAAGGAATAGTTACATCGTCGATGTTCAAATAAACTATTAATGTTTTTAAATATACATTTTATGAATCTGCATGATCTTGTGTTATTGATTTTATACTTTATTATTTTTTATTTAAACTTATACAGTGTGCTGTTTCTTATAATGTGTATGCAGTAAATTTTTTATCACAAATTTAAGTAGCTTTGTTAACAAATATCTTTTTTCATGACAATAAAGCATTTCTGATTCTGATTTTGCTTGTCTTTAAAATGTGTTCATTTTTATTGTTTGTTTTTTAGTGAATTTGAATAAAAGATTGTCATTGAATTTTAACTTTCATTTTTCTTTTTAGTCGTAAGTAATAATATGATTCCTCATTCTATTAATTTTTTAAGAGCTTCAGTATTGAAGGGCTTTTAGCCACCTAATTTTGTGCAGACCAACTATTCGATTTGAAGGCCCTACCATCACTGTACTGATAATTCAGATATCTCGAATAACCACACGGAAATTTTAGTTTCTACAAGTTTCTACAAAAACAGTTCAATTCAGATATAGGGTTAAAAGCAAAAACTCCCTCTATTTTTTAGCGCAGAAATCACTGACGTTGACAAAAACTGAGGTTGCCATTTAAAAAAATGAGTTACACAATTTCAGAGATAGTCGAATTTGGCGCCAATTTCTGAGCACCTCGTATACTTTTTTTGAAAAGTTTCCCAAGATTAAGGAAGCTTCAGGTCTCATTTCCGGCAATTTTTGACGTGACTCTCTTCGTTTTCAAAAAGAATTTTTTTTTGCATCTATGAAAATTTTCAAGAACAAATCATTATCTGAAAACTGGAGAACTTCAGACATATGATGTTTCTGATAGAACAATATTGAAATTCATCGAAGATTCTAAAAATGCAATAAAATACAGTGTGTTCCATTTAAAAAAAAACTAAGTTTGTGTCCGCTTCCGGTATAACCGGAAGTCATAGATAACTAAAACTATTATAACTGAAATGAGCTCCTCGGAAAAGTCCCATATTAAAATTTTCAAAAAAATACTCCCTGTAGTTTCCCATATACAAGTCGACTCAGCTAATCGTGATATACCCTGTACTATTTCTGAAATCGAATAGGATGAATCGTTAAATCATTTTAGGAATAATTCAAAACTGAATAACATTCGTATTTATTTTTCAGGATACGGAAAGTTCTATTCTGTTTTCAACTTCTGAAGAACCAGAATATCTTGAGAACGAAATAGATGATGACATCGACGAAAGCGAAGACAAGAGTGACTTATATTACGATAAAGAAGACTGTTCGATGCAGGAATATGAAGTATTAAAGGTATGTTATAAATGTTTCAGTGTTTGATTACAACTTGAGAATAAAGTGAATATAAATTTTAAAAATCATCTGGAAATGTGTGAGTAGTTTCATGAAAAATTTGTAAGTAGACTGAATCTTCTTATTTTCGTGTGGATGAGTAAAAGCCAGACAATCATCAAAAATAAAGATGTTAATTCACTTTTCTCGAAAAAAATATAAAACCAGCATTATATAAAATATGTGTATACGAACTAATTTTCCTTTTTAGGAATATTTGTTAGTAGATAACAAATGAGAGAGCAAAATGGATTCTGCTGATGACACGTGACCGGATGTTTTCAAATGCAATCTGATGCCTGACAAGTGCATTCATTAACCTTGAAATAGGTCATTGAACCCGTATCAAATTTCGTCTACCGGAAATATGGCGTCAGCAAATTCCAAGTTATTTGATATCCAACATTTGCTTTCATTAACTTCGAAATAGGTCATTGAACCCGTATCAAATTCCGCCCACCGGAAATATGGCGTCAGCAAATTCCAAGTAATTCGATATCCAACACGTGCATTCATTAACCTTGTAAGAGGTCATTGAATCCGTATCAAATTTCGCCTACCGGAAATATGACGTCAGCAAATTCCAAGTAATTTGATATCCAACACGTGCATTCATTAACCTTGAAAGACGTCATTGAATCGGTATCAAATTTCGCCCACCGGAAAAATTGGCATCAGCAAATTCCAAGTAATTTGATATTCAACACGTGCATTTATTAACCTTGAAAAAGGTCATTGAACCCGTACCAAATTTCGCCTACCGGAAATATGGCGTCAGCAAATTCCAAGTAATTTAATATCCAACACGTGCATTCATGAACCTTGAAAGAGGTCATTGAACCCGTATCAAATTTCGCCTACCGGAAATATGGCGTCAGCAAATCCCAAGTAATTTTATATCCAACACGTGCATTCATTAACCTTGAAATAGGTCATTGAACCCGTATCAAATTTCATTGACCGGATGTTATCAAAAGTAATCTGATACCTGACACGTGCACTTTCTGCTGACGTATACTTCCCGTTGCTCTCTCATTTGTATAGACCCTCCTCCCGTTGTTCTCTCATTTGTTATCTACTTTTGTTGCGTTCAATGAGATGCAGGTTTTCCTCTAAACCATATATTGTTTCAAATCAAATTTTCAGAGCTTAACTAAATATATCCGGTGAAATAGCTAAGAAACGTCTCTGATCTCAATCATCATATCAGACTTAATACATTGTGTCCAAGATAAGAATGAGATAGCATCAGGATCCCGGCAACGGTTGAAGTTGAAATGTTGGTTGAATTAGAGAAAATTTGTACAATCCAAAGTCCTTCTATATGTCTTTCACATTACGAAATATTTTGAATGAAGTAATATTTTTGACAGTGACTTTTATTTATTTAGGCTTCATTTTTTTTAATAAAAAAATGGAAAAGTCATTTTCATTGCAATTTTTTAAGCACAACAAGATGACGTTAAGAGATTTTCACTAAAACATCTCGTTTTCGAGAAACCTTCATCAACTTTTTTTAAATACTTTCTTATTATTCTTATTGCAAAATTCAAAGCAATTTTGGATTCTGACATACGTCATATATCACGTGTAGTTTTTTTTATATGTTTTTAGCTTATTTTAGACATTACTTAAATTTATTCATGAAGAACCTTTGATTACGGCTCTGAATGCTAGGAAAATATTCATTGGAGAAAGTCATAACACACAAAAATTTTCACAAAACGTTTCAATTTACTACTTAATGAAACACATTATTTGTAATAATCAAATAAAGTGATTCTTCATCAACTGTAATTACATCTAAGTAAAATTATTAATAGCAGTATCCACAATTTTAATAACTAAAGATGTTCGAGAAAGTGTCCATTATTTTCTGAGCACAGGTATCATTATCTAAATGTGGAACCCAAAACATTGTTGAGTACATCTGATGTAATGGTTTGAATCTGGTGTAATGAGTTAAAACACGTTGATATTTATTGATGTATCTCCAAAGATAAAAGTCAGGAGGAGTCATATTCAGCGATTGTGGAGGCCAGGCAGCCGCTGTGAGAACCTTTTCGAATTCTGCTAGCGGTAAGTTATCATCAAACCATTCTTCCAAATCGCCCTGAAGTTAATTTCGATACCGTTCAGGTGTAAGTGATCCTTGATGAAAAATGGCCCAATTATCTTCAACCCCAAAATTCCCACCATATGTTGATACCAAAACGGTGTTGGTGCCTAGACATTTTGTACAAACGCGGATTTTCTCAGCTTCTCTAGTATTGGAATGGTACAGATGGTACACTTTAACATGTCGAACTTCTTCTCAAAAATATAATTTCTTTCCATTTTCACACAAATTAAAAGACACGTACCCAATTATTTTTTGTATTGTAACTTCACTAAATTATCAATAATGACATTTGTTATTTTTCAAAACTGTTTATGGCATGGATTTTCCTGAATGATTTCGAGTAGTATCTAAAATAAACTAAAAACATATTCAAACAACTACAAGTGATATATGACGTATTTCAAAATACGTAAAGGCTTTGATTTTTGTAGTAAAATTTAATAAAAAGATGATGAGGATCCTTGGAAACGAAACGTCGTAGAGAAAAATTGTAAACGTCATCTTGTTAAGGTTAGAAAGTGGCGATGAAAATATATTTTTTTATTGTCTTTGAAAGTAATGTCAGAAATAAATCAAAACCAATATCAAAAATCTTACTTTATTCAAAATATCTTGAAATCCGAAAAAGATAGCTCACTTTTGCAAAATCCGTATAAAAGGACTTTGAACTATGCGGCTCACCAAAATTGCAACTCCAACCGTTTCCGAGAAACTAGTGCCATCCCATCCTTATTTATTTAGGAGTCAATGTACAGTCTGTCCATAAAGTAACCCCCCCTGTTAACTTTTGAACGGAGTGAAATTTTCCTTTGAATTTTTTATGGTTAAATGGTAGTTCATAAGCTACTTTTTGACATTGATTAAAAAATTCTTTGTTTCAAAATGGCGGCCAGGTGCCATTTTGGAATATTTTTTTTAAATGGCAGGGGGGGTCGAGTGATACCTCATTCGATTCGTTTTTCAATTCTCTATTCGGTAGCAAAATTTCAAACAGAAATATTGGTCCAAAACAAAATGGCGGTACATTATTTTAGAACTCTCACGAGAGGATCCTGTCGAATAAATGGCTATTAAAGAGCTTTAGTGCAATGATAAAATATTTTTTCGTTTCAGCAAGAGCTTCTTGTCACTCAAAATGGCAGATGGGTGCCATATTAGAAAAAAATTCAAATAAGAAGATAAGAAGTGTGATACCTCGTTTTATTGAATCTCAGCAAATCTCAGAAATCATGTTCCATATACGATTCTGAGGGACAGAGAACATTTGTAGATATCAAAAAATATTTCTTCATTTCAATTGAGCTCGTTTGAAGCCATTTGTTCAAAGAAATCGCGTATAAAAGTTCTAACATAATGTGCCGCCATTTTGTTTTCGATTAATATTTTTGTCTGAAATTTTGTAGTCGTGTGGAAAAACAAAAGACAATTCGAATGAGGTATCACTCGACCCCCCCATGCCACTTAAAAAAAATCAAAATGGCGCCTGGTCGCCAGGCGCCTGGTCGCCATTTTGAAGGATAAACATTTTTTATTACTGTCAAAAAGTAGCTTATAACATACCATTTCACCAAAAAAATTTCACGAGAAAATTCCACCACGTTCAAAAGTTAACAGGGGGGGGTTACTTTATGGACACACTGTATATCAAATTACTCTTAGTATACAGGGTGTTCATTAAGTACCTGTACAAACTTCAAAGGGTAGATCTTTGACTAATTTAAAACTGAAAAGTTCATATGAACACGTGTCCGCAAATGTTTTGTTTTGGAGATACAGGGTGATGAAGTTGAAATTTCATTTTCAATTATTTGGAATTACTTTTGTGAAAAATTACTTTTTCCACAATTTTTTATTTTTGAGGTGAGTAATCAAAATTTGGTTCCGATACATTTTTATGTAGCACTTAGTATGCCATCACTATTTATTTTAATTTGCCCTAACTTTTTTGACAGTAAACATTTGGGTTTTTTATAATTGAATATTGTTACACTTTTTCTTAGCAAAAAAGGTATACCCACTCAACAACGCTAGGTGCATGCGGTTTTGAGATTTTTACAAATGTCCACATAGATGCAGGTTATGAGATCGCTTAAGCGCCAGATGAAGTTGCTCAGGACTATACAAAAACTAAGTATGTGATATAGATCTCGCTAAAGTGAACAAATTTTTCCTAGAAAGATGCATCTATAAATGTTTAATTCTCAAGTTACAATACAAAAACCCCAAAAGTTTACTGTCAAAAAAGTTAGGGCAAATTAAAATAAATAATGAT
This sequence comes from Chrysolina oricalcia, assembly GCA_944452925.2. Classification (NCBI taxonomy): domain Eukaryota; kingdom Metazoa; phylum Arthropoda; class Insecta; order Coleoptera; family Chrysomelidae; genus Chrysolina; species Chrysolina oricalcia. The sequence goes on from OX101816.2 coordinate 2,525,822, forward strand.
AGCGTACGAAGCGCCCTCTATGTGCTAAATAAAAATGAATACCAAATTTTGATTACTCACCTCAAAACAACCCCGTTCACCAAATTTTTTCAAACCCTGTATCTCCCAAACGAAACATTTGTGGTCACATGTTTACATGAACTTTTTATCTTTAAATTAGGCAAAGATTTACCCTTTACAGTTTGTACAAGTACTTAATGATCCGCAGGTAACCAATAAATTTTTTTTTTGGAAACAAGAGAATGAAACTATAACAAATATCAAGTCAGTTGAGATATTTGATACATATGTTATTTTCAACTGCTTTTATTCGCTTATTCAATATCATGAACGATAAAACCGACGTAGGAAACTGAAGTAAATCGAATTTTTTTCTGTTTTAAACTCGAACATTGTAACCCGTGAAATACGACAGAAAAAGGATCAGCGTGCAGCTGTATACCTAAAACAACAACCTTTTCGCTCCTATAAAATTTATATGCACATTCGTTCTCCCCGAACCACAGTAAACTAGTCCTGTATCGGCCTTTTTGTTCGCAGGATAATTTATTGTTGTACAACCACGCCAGGCTGATGTCACAGGATAATCATAGCAAGGATTACTTGGTTTCCATTATGTTTTCCCACTATGACAGAAACAACAATGGAAACTTGGAGGCGACCGAGTTGAATGAGGTGAGTGTAACAACCAGTGGTGTAACGCTACAAGTAATTATTATTATAGTCGTGACATACAACAGATTCATATCAAGCCACAATTCTACGAGAAAACAAAGAACTTGAAGCTGCCATTGTAGACGTATTACAACCTGATTTGATATGGTGTAGTGAGCATTTGCTGTTTAATTGTGCCATGTCCTTGTAACACGCTTTTATTATTGTTGAAATATTCCACTAGAATTTCTCGATACAATGTATCAAAACTAGAAAATCTTCTGAACCTTGGTTCAACAATAGTATATCTTCACTGATTAAATTGAGAGATGAATACGTTTTCAAAAAGAACAAAAATCCACAGGACAATATCATCTCTGAAAATTATATTTATTACAATAAACTTACAATAAAAATCCATAAGGCCAAAGAAGTATTCTATAAAATCCAGTTTTCATACACGACCCCTAAATCAATGTTGAAAACATTAAACTCTCTCCATTAAAATAAAACAGAAGCATTATATTTCTCCATAACATAATAGTATATTCTGTAACAAGGTTAGAATGAAAATTCGATGCCAGTGGAAAGTTCCGAGCGCGAGCCGAAGGCGAGCGTGAGGAACCACGAGCATCACGAATTTTCATTCTTACCGAGTAGCAGACTATACTTTCTCCACGATCAAAGATAGGAAACGTGACAGCAATAATTTTGACACTTACTCAAATTTTGCCACTACGATGACAATCAACTGCGTCAGGGCTAATGTTATTATTGCTAACCAGTGTGAGAATATTATTCTATCACAAGAGAGAGAACGTAAATACTTTTTTCGTCGACCTCTGCAAAAAATGACATTTTACGTACTAATTTCCGGACGAAAAATCGACTATTTTTGAAGGCAAGTACTTTTCGTCCGCAAACACTTTTCGTCCGCAAACTCTTTTCGTCCGCTGTGGTCACTATGATACGGCACGGTACGAGAGCGGCGATTGAGTCATTTTCGTAAATCCACGTTTCAATTAATACATAGGCGCCTGTGACAATAACTGTCATTTGCTGTTGTCAAATTAATTATTTACGAAATCCGCTAGATTTTACGTGTGAATTTAGACCGTGGTGTGAATATTAGTGTTCATAATAATCAAGAATTGATCGAGTCTGCAGTTCGAAGAGTTGGACGTAGCTGAGGCCAGCAAACATGCGAGTACTTACTTTCATAAAGGTATGTAGAGGTCGACGAAAAAATGTAATATGCACCTCGGCGAAAAACTGTCTACTGTCTCGCCTGCTTGCTATCCTCGGCTGCGCCTCGGCTATCAATTTGCAGGCTCGACTATAATAGACAGTTTTTCGTCCTTGGTACATAAATAACTATTTCCTACGAGCGTGCGGAAAAGTTACTTTTCCGCACGATTTTTCGTTTTGAAAGTTCTACTTTTTCACACGATTTTTACTTTTCCGCACGATTTTTACTTTCACGCAAGATTTTCTCTTTAAAGCAAAATATTTGAATTCAAGAGTAGTATATTGTACAATGAGCATGAAATGACATACATTTCCCACGAGTAGGTAGGTATATGAAATTTTGTAGTACGAGCGAATTATTTTTTTCATAACAGATTCTATCAAAAACACTCATGTCGTCATTGAATATACAAATATTGAAAAATATAACGAAAATTGAACAGTAAGTACTCTCATCGATTTCAAAACAAAAACAAAAAACTTCCCCAGGATTCGCACCACTTACCCCATTAACCATCAACCAGCGTAGAACGACTGCTCCCTTACTTTGCCAACTGAGCTATTTCAGATATTAATTTAATTGCTATAATACCATATCAAATCCTGTCAAATTTTAAATATCACTATTTATTTTGATAATATTTTGAAATCAATTTTATGAAAATTACGGAATATCGGAAAGTTATTATCAAACAGTCGTTAATAGACTAGATTCGATCTCATATTATAAATCTCGCGGATAGATAAAATCATGCGGAAAAGTTACTTTTCCGCACGATTTTTATATTGTTGAAAATGAGGATATTTAGGACTAACTAAATGATCTATGTAACTATTCTGTCTTATGTGTCATTTTGTAGCATTATTATAAAATCTTGTTTAATAAAAACCTATTTTTTTCATAAATAAGATAGACAAAAACACTCGTAGGAAAAACATTGCACCTAACTCTTGCTAACTCAAATATGATTTCAGAATTGGCAAATTCTGTGATGATCGTGGAGAAAAATGAATTACTCATACTTGTTCTGATTTATTCCAGATATCCGTTCAGGAAAGGCTGGATACTCTAAGTAAGGGATGTTCCCTCTCTAATATGATTCAGTATGATGACACCGATCATGATGGAAAACTGAGCATCAATGAATTTTACGTGGCTTTCAGTAAATTGTATAGTGAGTATCACAATAGATATAAATATATAAGGTGAAAAGAGAGTGTTGTAGTAATTAAAAAAAACAATATATTTAAAAATAATCCATACATTGAGAAGAAATCCAATATAATCATACGAAATCCGATATATTGAAAAAAAAATCCAATATATTGAAAAACATCCAGATTTATTTCAATATATTGAAAATTAATAGAAACATATTTTTTTTTAATCCGATGTATTGAAAAAAATCCAATATATTGGCTGCCCCTCCCCCTTTCTTCTCACAAAAGGTGAAAAACACGCGAAATTAAAATTAGAAAAAATCCCTAAAAATAGTGAAAAATATCTGACTTTTTCTTTTCAATATATTTAATTTCTTTTCAATGTATTAGATTTTTTTTTCAATATATTGAATATTTCTTCGAAATATTGGATTATTTGGAACATTGTAGTTATTTCTGCAGGGTGAGGGAAGATTTCATTTATACTTCTCGTTTGAATTTTGAGAAAAGAAACCGTTTCGTGGCAAAATTGTTAGCAATCGTGTTAGCAGTAGTGTTAGCAATCGTATCAGCCGAGTGGTTAAAGCGATATTGTTTCAATCACTTTGGCTGCCAGTCGACGATGGTTCAAATCATGGCGACTGCAGACATTTTTCTGATGGCCCAAGAAAGTGCAAGGAGTCGCACGTAAAAAGGTAAGACTTCGTTAATCCTTGGCTCGCACAAGTTTCAACTTCTGGGGGTCTATTCTCGAGTTCATGCGAAATCATTTCCAAACGTTTGAAGTAACATAGAGCAATACAAACACCGCGCATTGGAAAGAGATAATAACATTGAATTCGTATACGTTGAAACTCGAGAATAGATTGTCATTTACACAGGATGCATCACTGGAGTTTAATTTTTCACTTTGTGGGAAGGTGTGGAGAGAAGGGTAATTCGACTTCGTCGAAACTATTCGTTGTTTCATCCTGTAAATGGGGTATTCCAGTTGAAAAGTTCGCGTCCCTGTCTTATTCAAAATTCTGTATTATGATATTTTCTAATTATGCTCACAAGATTGCAACAAAACAAAACAATAAATGAAATATAGCATAACACTGTTGCAATAACTCGAGTAATTAAAAAAATCCAATATACCTATTGAAGAAAAACCCAATACGCTTCCGTATTCAATACTACACGATTTATACAATAATCTCATTATTTATTTCTACCAATACTGATCGAGCTATAATTATTAATTAATTCAATTTATTTTCTCAAGAAACATACAGTTTATGAAAGGGAAAAAACCCACATTATGCTAATAACATGAAGGTAAATACAACATTGAGAACTCATTTTTAAAATCCTGAAATCAGAATAGGAATGGATTCAATGGAGTAATTCTTTAGATTATTTTTGAATCGCAATTTACCATTCGTTTTTTAAATAATTTGAAAGTTCATTGTAAAATTTCACACCTTCAGAATAAATTGATTTCTTTCCAATGTTTGTTTTGATTTCGTTAACACATATATTTTGGGCTTGTCGGGTAAAGTGATTGTGTTAGTCATTATTAGTTTTGAAAATTAAAGTGGACTGTTTCATGTTATTCTCAACAAGATGATTGAATGCGCTTTTTTTCAATTTGTATAGATGAATAGATAATTTATTTCTTCGTTTAGCTCAAACAGAGTATAAGAACATAACACATAGCAATGTAACAAAGAAAACGTCTCAAAACAGAACAGAAAAATTACATAAATTAGTCACTTACAATATAATATAAATTCCAAATATTATAGATATATAGGTATAAGTAAAAATAGAGTATTTTTCGTTTTAATTCCGAGAGTTCCAACCTTTGACAGCTGTTTCGTGGTCACCCACTCTATATGAAACATACACAACAACGAATATAAGGTGGAGTAGCACTAGTTGTCAGTGAGTGAGTCATCAAGTGATTCACTGAACTCGTCAATCTTGTGGGGAATCATTTTGATGAGAATTTTTCTAATTTTCTTTTTGAAAGATTCTAGTGGTAGTTCCCTCATTTCACGAGAGAGCAAATTGAAAAGGGGCATACCTATATATATATATACTTTTTTCCAATCTCTTCCTACGAGGTACGATGTTATGTCTGTTGCGAGTATGGAAGTTGTGAACATTAGAGTGTGTTGTAAAAGTAGGTATATTTTTCTCAACATGTATCAAATTTTCATAGATGATTTGAGCAGTTTCATAATGCCGAAATTTTGAAAGAGTGGTTTGCAATGTTCACCATAGTTAACTCTTGCAATGCTACGTACCTCAGTAAATTTGTGAAACTTGCCTTTCCCCAACTCAGTAATCCATATCCATAGTATGATGTTAATTAAGGCTTCTTCTTGATCAACAGTTAATGCTATGCGCCGAATGGCGTACACTGATTTTGACAACTTTCAACAGACTGATATGTGTGTTCCAAGAAAGGGATGGATCAAGATGTAGTCCTAGAAATTTAACTGACTTCGTGTTGGGATAAGTATGATTATTTGAAAATAAACATATCTCCGTTTTAGCCGCATTCAAAAATAGTTCATTATCATCGAACCACGCTTTGGCATGGGCAGTAGCATGTACTGAAATTGCATCAATATCAGTTCTTTTTTTAACTTGAACAGAAAAGGACGTGTCATCGGCATATAAAATCGTCATTGATTGACATAAGTGAAGTTGGATCATTTACATAAATTAAAAACAGAAAAGGGCCCAGTATGTATCCTTGTGGTACTCCCCTTTTGATTGGGAGTTCGTGGCTTATGTTGTTATTATTATAAACCCTCTGCGTTCAATTTTTGAGGTATGATTCAATAATGTTACTAGAAACACCTCGTAATCCATACCATTCCAACTTCTCCAGAAGTTTTCGATGACATACACAATCAAAAGCCTTTGATAGATCAGTGAATATGGTTGAAAACATTTTTTTGTTTTCAAAAGCGTCAAGAATGTTATTAGCTATTACTATTAACAGTATATATTGTGATTTTTCCTTCTCTGAATCCATTTTGATGAACATCAAATAAATTTAATTTCTCCATATAATTACTGAACTGTACGAGGATTGCTTTCTCTATTACTTCAGATATTGTAGGTAGGATGTGTATTTGTCTATAGTTTTCTGGCAGTTCCTCATCATATTTTTTGTGAATGGCAAGAACTTTTGCCTACTTGAGCACGAAAGGAAATATTCAGAGAGACAAGTATTGCCGACGTGAGTCAAAGGATTGATAATATATGATAAGCACTCTTTCAACAATTTGGTACTGATGCCATATGTGTCTTGGATTGTTTTGGTCTTCATACTATTAACAATTGATCGCATGAAAAAGGAATATGGAGATTTATTGATATTATGCTGAATTGAAAGATTTCCATGTGCAGGAATGTCAACGATGTTCTCTGCGTGATTGGTGAAGTATTCGTTAAAAATATCTACATCAAATTCAGGTTGAGCTCTTGGGTTAACATTCCCTCTTTCAATATTTATGATGTGCCAAACTGTTTTATTTTTGTTGTCGGGCAGTGAAATTTGAGTTGAGTAATATTTTCTTTTTGCTTCTGACTAAAATTGGTTATATTTTTTTATCAAGTCATATTGCCCCTTATTGAAGTCACTTGGAATTTTTTTACACAGTTCGTATGTGAATTGAACATTTTGTTTGAGTATTTCAATTTTAGGTGTTCTCCAGTAGCTAACCTGGTTGTCTTTTTTAAAGGATTCGTTTAATAGTAGGGAATGGATATCCAATATCTATCTTGGTTTGTATGAGTTTACAGTTGATTCTTAATAATCAAGTTTAAAAATACATTTAATAATTTTATATCTGACCAGTTACAAATTAAGGTCTGTCGTAATCACATCTGATGCAAATTTTCCATTCCAAGTAACACAACCTTTGCAGGAATAATTCAATCGGATAACTACCATACAATTATTTTTCGTGGTAGTTCCTGTGTTGTCGAGCCTATTACTCAATTATTAATCCGCGTTTAATGCACGCTACTTCCGATTAAATTCGTATCTGATGATTCGTGTTACTTGGCAATTATAACATAAGTTCGATGTGTTCCAAAATTGTATGATTAGTGGCAACGGAAAATGCTCTTTCATCTGATTATACTCGGAATTACACGGAGAAACGGATCAAATTATTCGGGCGAATGATTTTTTCTGGTTGAATTAGTTGCAGGAAATGCTGAATAATTTAGTAACAAGTTAATCAATATTGGCATATTGAATCGACACATTTCATTACCTATATTCTAGTTTGGTGCTTTCGTCTTCATAGTTTTCAAAACAAGTATGCAAATACTCAACGTGTAATACAGTGTATTTCACTTCAAGTGGAGACAATTTATTATTTCATAACGGGTCGGCCGATTTTTGAAAACATTTTTCAAAAAATACAGTACTCCAAGAGCTTTACGTCCTGGTATAAATTGTTTTTTAATTTCACTTTTCCACAGCCCACAACGATGACTAATAAAAACCCAAAAATTATGAAAGAATATTAGGAATTTTATTACAGAAAAAAACATATCTCCTTCGAATCAGGCACATCTGGAACCCCATGTTTCAATATTGTAGCTCATACCGAGTAGTTACAACTTGAGTGCAAGAAATTAAAAATTCTACTCTTTGAGAGTGCCCTGTGTAAAAGCTACTGAGTGTATTACAACTCTCAGACTGCCAATAGATCAAAAGTCACCTAGTGCTTCTATTTACACAATATCATCTGCATATCTCGTACAGGGTGTTCATAATAAATATGGAAATTTACTCTTTTGGAATGTATTATCCAATTTGGAGCAGCATCTCGAATTTTGCGAAAACAGCATTCCATTAGTTCTGATGGTAACTTCATAGCTAATCATTGAAAAAAAGGAAGCTCTAACCTTCGACTAATTTTCTTGGAGCCATAATGAATATTCTGTTTCTACATTGTCATGGTCATAAACGAAGCGTCTAAAGTTTGTCAGTTTATACATTTTATTTGATAGTTCATATTATTTGGCAAGTCATTTTACTCGCAATACGTGGTAAAATCGACGCAAAAATTGTCAGAATTTCAACAGTAAATTTGTTTATCCAATTCGACTGGTTGGTGATAACCATAAGACATATCGATAGGCTGCGGCAGAATTTAATATGCGTCATCCTGATATTGAACCTATGACTTCTCAGACATTTGCAGAAGTAAACATACATTTTGATACAGCTGGAAGTATTGCCTCAAAAAAGCGCACCAGAAATGTGAATAACCTTGAAGACAATGCTATCATGAAAGAGCTCAAAAGAAATGCGAAGACCAGTATCAGGCAACTAACAACATGGAACCAACGAAAACTTGGAGGTGCTTCAAGCGAAACAAACAAAATGCCTATAATCCCAAAATTTATATTTATATATATTTATATATATATATATATATATATATATATATATATATATATATATATATATATATATATATATATATATATAAGTGAAAATAGAGTATATTTCGTTTTAATTCCGAGAGTTCCAACCTCACTTTGGATTCCTTGGTTCGTGTCAAATTAAGTTTCCACTAGTGACTGCAGATGTCATAAGTAACTTTCCATATATATATATATATATATATATATATATATATATATAGGAATGGAATATTCATTACGATGCCAAAGAAATGAAGTAATCGATAGAAATTTCCAAAATTATTTTTAGCCATTAAGCTACATTCATAACTAACGGAGTGGTGTCTTCCCAAAATTCAAGATACTGGTCCAATCAAAATCCAAATTGGATAATACAATACTCTCCCAAAATTGATGTCTGGTGCGGCTTTTTTTTCAGAATAAAATAATAGGATTCTTTTTGAGGAAAATCTCAACGCAGAAAATTTTGTCAACTTTTTATACAACGAGTTATGAGGAGATTTAGAGGATATAGCGATAAGACGGAGACAGGATATGATTTTTCAACTAGATGGTTCTTCTATCTATGATACAAGAATAGCAAGGGGGTGGTATGAAACAACAATTCCGGGGAAATTAATAGTTTGAAACAGTCTCCTTATTAGATGGCTTCCATGCTCACCCAACCTAACACCACTTGAGTACTTTCTTCAGGGTACCTTCGAAGAAAAATGACACTAAGGTAAACACGATTGAATTTGTGTGTGACCTTAGTGACATATACTATGAAATTCTATCAAGTAACGGCCACGTCAATCCAAAATTCAAAGAAAAAGTTTATTGAGATCGTCACAAAAATGTGAACGATTCGTCGTTACGAGTGTAGATCTATCACGCAGGAAGTACCACGAAAAGTCACAAACAACTATAGGAAGATACTGGAAAAATTAATTTTTACCCAACACTCCTTTTGTTATCATTCCTGTTTTTCTGTATAAGCCTACAAGAAAGTAAAAATTGAATTAACATTATTATTATTCGAATTGAATTGATTTGAATTGAGGACGATGAACGATACAAATCAGAAGGAAGAATCAATAATCAACTCATTTTCAAAACTTCGTAGCACTAGTAACAAAACCTCCGGGCAGATTTTCTTCGATATTTCCATATTTTTTATGAACGCTCTGCTTAAGATATGAGAATGATATTGTGTTAATTGATACATTAAGTGACTCTTGATATATTGGCAATCTAGAATTTGCCATACACTCAGTAGCGTTTACACAGGACACTCTCAAAAAGTTCAATTTTTTTTGCATTCAAGTTGTGAACACTCCGTATAAGTCACGATATTGAAACATGGGATTTGGTGGTTTCAGATGTGCCAGAGTCGAACAAAATAATTGTTTTTTTAGTAAAAGCATCGTAGTGGGTTGTGGAAAAGTTGAATATCAGAACAATTCATAGCAGGATGTAGAGCTCTCAAAGTACTATAATTATTAAAAACAGTTTTCTAAAATTGGCATACTTTTCATCGAACTTTCTATAAGTCAAGTTGAAAAACAGCCATAGCTGACACTTTGCCATTTCATCATTTTATCCTTCTCTTTAGCATTTAGTATGTTCTGCGTTTTCTTCAATATGTGAAGATATTGATGATGAATAAAGCTGCTCTATCATTATCATTATTATTTTGTTCTGCTGACATTCTTTTTTCATTGACCATAAATGATGAATAAATCCATCAAAACCACATTAGAGTAATTATTTTCTGTTATAGTAATTTCACACCTATGCATTTTGAATTAAGGATGACAATGAAGGAATAACATGTCAGTTCTCTGTCAAAATGAAGTTTATATTCATTTTTTCATGTCATAACATAAATTATTATAAACTCTACGGAATGGGTATAGGGAAAGTATCAACACTTAAATTCGAAAATGTTACAGCTTTCCAAATAAGTAATAATATGCAGGGTGTTCCATTCGAAACAAACTGAGTTTCAGTCATTTTCATGAGTCCCCAGAAGGAACTCACTTCTGATCCTCCCTGTATGCTGAAACTGAGATCCATTTCATCGACAGAATATCTAATGGTCTTATGCAGCTATGACTCAAATTGTAATATTTTGTAAATTTGCATTGGGAAAAATTGTTATTTTTCAATGGACAGATTTTGCACAAAAATTTGGCAAAATTTGGAATAATTTAAATCTAACTGGTCATTGAGTAAATTATTGGAATTTTTTCTTTTGTTGATCTCTAATGCTTCTAAGAAGTTAAGTTTTAGACCTTTTCTTTCTGAATGCAAAATTTCAAAATTTAGATCAAAAGTATGATTTTCATCTATAAGGTGATTTGAGTAATTTGAATTCCTCTTGTGGTTATCAAAGCATCTTTTATGTTCAAGTATGCGGGTTTTAAAATTTCGAAAGGTTCTACCGACATATATTTTAGGACAATCTCCACATTTTAATTTGTAAACCCCTGATTTTTGTGATTTTTCGGTTTTAGTTTTATTGTTTTTGATGAATTTGCTCAAATTATTGTTCGTTTTACAAGAAGTCGTGAAATTATGTTGTGTTAAAAATGATTTTATTTTGTCACTGGGTTTGCCTAAATAGGTTAATGAGCAATACTTAATTGGTTCTTGTTTTTGGATGGGGTATACTTCGTTGATAGCAATTGAGAATTCTTTCTTTTTAATAATTACATCTATTAATTGTGAGTCATAACCATTATTATGCGCTGTTTGTTTTATAATATTAAGTTCTTTTATGAAGTTGGAGTCTGACATAGGGATATTAAGTAGTCTATGTATCATGCTATTGTATGCTGCTAATTGCTGCTAATTTATGTTGATAAGGATGTAATGAGGACTTGTGGATGGTTGTGTCTGTGTGTGATGGTTTATGGCAGATGGAAAAGCTGTGTCTGTTGTAAAAAAAAAAACAAGTGTTTTTTATTTAATTCTGAGTAATTATGGATATCCATCAAGTATCGGCCAAATCAATCAAGAAATTCATTACTTCCGAATATAAAGATATATCGAAAAAATCCTCGGACAGGTCGATTTTCTTTTCCGATGGGCCAATTTTTTAACCTCACCCAAAATATATAGGGTTATCCGCATTTGAGGAAAAGCGACTTTGGTGATATTTTTAAATGGGACACCCAGTATATTTGTCCATATTTGGTTAGGGATCGTCATTACAAATCCAGTGATACCAAGTTTGATGGGATTATGACATTAGACATACGAGGAAGTTTTTTGGCCATATCTCCGCAGCCGTTTGACATAATCCCATCAAACTTGGTATCACTGGATTAGTAATGACGATCCCTAACCAAATATGGAAAAATGTACTGGGTGTCCAATTTAAAAATATCACCAAAGTCATTTTTACTCAATTGAGGATAACCCTATATATTTTCTCAATTGCGGATAACCCTATATATTTTGGGTGGGGTTCAAAAATTGGCCCATCGGAAAAGAAAATCGACCTGTCCGAGGATTTTTCCAAAATATCTTTATATTCAGAAATAATGAATTTGTTCCATAATTTAGCGTCGCACTGTATAGAAGTAAGATAGTTAGCCAACCTTATGGGATTCATAATGGATTCAAATGGATGCGACATGTAGATGGCGACAGTGATCTCGCATCCAAGTCATGTCGTAACTTGATTAAAACATTGGAAAAGCATTAAAATCAGGGTTTTTTGAAGAAACCTGCATTAAAATGACGTCAAATATTCATGTTTGTAACTAATCACGCTAGATGACACTCGCGTTTGTGTCCAATACCTTTTCCACAGGAATTGACTAACTATCTTCTATTGAAACAATGCTATAAGGATTCCAAAAATTATATAATATACGGGGTGTTCCATTGGAAATAACAAAGTAGTTACTTCTTTCTGATACAAGCGGCAACAGTATAGAGATATAATAATCACCTAACACAAATTTTCGAAATTATCTGTAGTTCTATTCTTCAGATACTTCTTATGTTCCATTCACTGTGAAACACCCGGTATAATGCAATCCAAAAATGAACTCCAGAATCTGTTCCAGGCGTATACGTCGTTTCTCTGGACAAAGCCCTCGAGACCAATCACCTCTCCGCCAGAGTGGGGGATAACGTCGAAATAAAATGCGACGTGACTGGCTCCCCCGTGCCTCCCATAGTCTGGAGGAGGAATCACATAGACCTAGCATCGCTTAACGAGGAGGAAGTTCGCGTTTTCGGGGATGGCAGCTTGTATCTCACCAGGATCCAGTTACAACATGCTGGAAATTACACCTGTCATGCGCAGAGGAATAAGGATATCGTGCAGACGCATGTGCTGACCGTTCATAGTGAGTATTGTTGCAAAAGTGGGTATTTTTAAATGTGGTGTCAATTTTAAAACGTACCACCCGCTAAATTTCGGTCCCAATAGAAAATCTAAAAATATACAAAAATACGTTAAACTCACTTTCAAGGGAGACATTTTGTGAGCTGGTTTTAAACTGATTTTTTTCTATTAATACAATATCAATATACAGTGCGTTCATAAGGTGTGGAAACGCTCTATTATCTTACGAGTTGATTATTTTCGGAGGAAAAGCTCGGACAGGTCGATTTTGTTTTTCAGTTTTCCCCTTTTTTTAGAAAAAAATAATTATTTCCCCCACCACCTTTCAAGATATGACGTCATCGATATTTTTTTTAATTGAAAGGGTATATTTTTATGTCAAAAATTGAAAGCCTGTATTTTTCTGAGTTCAACCATACCACATACGTCATATCTCACAGTTCGATTTACAGTATACCGAGTATAAAGGAAACCAGTGTTCATATTTTCAACATTCATTTCATTATTCATTTTGCAACGTAAACCTGAGAATTACTCAGTAGCTAGTACGAGTATATTGCTATACTTGAATAATAGGCTGAGCAAACATCTGGAAGCCCTTAGCAACCAGACAATAAGTTCTTAGTTACCATTACATATGTCATTATTCTATTGATTTGTTGTGTTGTATATCGATTTATAAGTCTGCAATAACTTTCCGAAAAATATTATCCTAAAAGCAATTATTTGAAATAACGATGGTGCTGTCAGAAAAACAGAGAATAGAAGTTCTGATGATCTTAGGTTACGGCGATCGTAAAAGAAGTATGGCAGAAGTATGCGAAATCTTCAATGAAAAATATCCCAATCGAGAACCAATAAACAAATCGACGGTGAGCAAAATATTACATAAATTCAATGAAATTGGCAATGTTAGGGATAAGCCTAAGAGTTGCAGACCTACCGTTGCCGAAGAAACTCAATTGAATGTATTACTTGGAATTGAAGAAAATCCTCATTGTTCAATTACAACTTTATCTGACAACAATGAGATCTGTCGTGGTGCTGTACAGAAAATTCTTAGAAAAGCTAAATTACAACCATATAAAATTAAACTCATACATGAACTTAATGAAGACGACTTCGATAGACGCATGGAGTTTTGTGAAATTATGCAAGAAGTGTGCAATCAAAATAATGGATTTGAATTTAATGTCTTATTTTCCGACGAATCAACTTTTTTTACAAACGGTACTGTGAATACACAAAATTGTCGTTATTGGGCAACAGAAAATCCCAATTGGACAATGGAAGCTCATACCCAATATACCCAAAAAGTAACTGTGTGGGCTGGGATTCTCAGGAATACCATTGTAGGACCATATTTTTTTGACGGTAATGTGACAAGTGGAAATTATTTGGAAATGTTACAAACTTATGTGGTTCCTTATTTAACTGAGACATTCCCAGACATCAACCAACCTGATCACATAGTTTCTTCTATTTGGTTCCATCAGGATGGAGCAGGTCCACATTATGCTCGAGTTGTTAGAGATTTTCTTAATGAAACGTTCCCCAATCGCTGGATTGGACGACGCGGACAAATTGAATGGCCTGCTAGGTCCCCAGATTTAACTCCCATGGACTCCTTTCTCTGAGGTTACTTAAAAAGTAAAGTGTACATAAACCGATCCACCAATTTGGAAGACCATAAGGAGAGAATTCGAACTGAAATTTAACTCATTACACCAGAGGTGCTGTCTAACGTAACTCAAGAATTCATTAGACGTCTTGGATATTGTCAACTGACCCAAGGAGCACAATTTGAGCATTTTCTGTAGATTTCTTATTTGTTCATTTTCACTACTAACCTATGATATTTTGATAGCAAATAAATTATGAAATGAATGTTGAAAATATGAACACTGGTTTCCTTTATACTCGGTATACTGTAAATCGAACTGTGAGATATGACGTATGTGGTATGGTTGAACTCAAAAAAATACAGGCTTTCAATTTTTGACATAAAAATATACCCTTTCAATTTAAAAAAAATATCGATGACGTCATATCCTGAAAGGTGGTAGAGGAAAAAATAATTTTTTTTCTAAAAAAAAGTGGAAAACTGAAAAACAAAATCGACCTGTCCGAGCTTTTCCTCCGAAAATAATCAAGTCGTAAGATAATAGAGCGTTTCCACACTTTATGAACGAACTGTATAATAAATAGAAATAAATTTCTCATGAAGACGTGATCAAAATAGTTAAAAACTGGTCCATGATCATGTGAAAATAATGATGAAATAATGTTATATCAACATACACATGATGAATATCCATGATATACATACAAAGAAAGAAAAATATCAAAATATACTTAAATGTAAAACTAAATTACATATGTCACATTCTGCATAAATTAAAACAATAGCAAAAAAAGGAGATACAGTTTAAAACATCAAAATTATTTCACATACCTACAAACAATTTTCTGAATTCTCAACCAACCAATATTAGAATTTATTTTTAAATCCCGAAAATCTATTTTTTTTTTTTCAAAGAAACTGGCAAATTATTATAAATCTGTTTACCTATGTGGATGGCATGTTGTTGCATCAAAGCTTTAGAGAACTTTTCAGTTGATACCCAACCATCCATTTTATCCTTTGTTTCATATTTATATTGTTGATTTTCAATCTGTAAATTTTTTCTTATGTAAGCTGTCGATGGTTTATAAAGTATTTGTTTGACAGATGAAAGTTTATATTGTTCAAAGAGAATTTCAGAGGAATAATCAAAAGATGTTTTTAAAGTAATTTTCAAGGTATACTTTTGAATTGATGTAATTGGTTTTGAAACTTTTTTTATATGCCTTAATTAATAATTTTTAATTACTGTCATTTTGATATGGTACTTTTTCCAGCCGTACCTGAAGTTCATGTGACACCTAGAATTCAATCGAAGAGACCTGGTGAAGAGGCTTCTATGTTCTGTCATGTTGCAGGTGAACCTTTTCCGAAAGTAAGTAACGCTACGTGGTTATATTGACCACTTTATCATTTTGTTCACCCCAAGTAGTATTTCTAATTCAGAATGATAATGAAACAATACGTATCGAAGAAACAATGATAATATTTATAAATCAAAAGATGAAACTACCTCATTATTAAGTCTACCAACTGCAACTTATTCTGTTTTTTGCAGGTGCAATGGCTGAAAAATGACGAAGCTCTGAAAATGGACGTACCAAGAAAATATCAAATTATAGGAAACGGAACTGCACTCAAGCTGAGAAATATCGTTTTTGCAGATACTGGAGCTTATATGTGCCAAGCTACTAGTATAGGTAATTATTAGTTATTTAATCAATTAGTGTATTCATGAAGGCGATTGATGATCAAGATATTTCAACGCTTGAGCAAAGCATGCGCGTTAATTTTCAACATTAATAATCGCGTTTCAATATAAGAGTTGATTACAGTATTTTTCCGTTGAAATAGAGGAATTCTAATTTTTTCTGTTAATAAAGTTAAAGATGCTACTTTAGCAGTTTCCCCAACATCTGGCATCATACATTTTTCGTCAACATCCATACTATCGTCCATAACATCTGAATTCCTTTATGTTTGGTAGCCAATGTAACAATCATGCATTCACAGAAAATTCGCCCACTAATGACAAATCGACCATTAATAGGGATCATTAATGGACGATTTCTCAAAATCATCCATTAATAACAAATCGTTCATTAATAGGGGTCATTACTGGTTGATTTCATCTGCATCGAAGATCATTAAAGAGACATGTTAATACGAGGTAGGCGGAAAACTTTATTTAACTCCACTGACTCAGTGATTGAATCAATATGTATTTAATGATAAAAAAATTAGAATTATTGCATTGTTTCAACTTTAGCTATCATGAGTTGAAAATGAAAAATCGTTTTGAAACAAGCTTTTATTTATGAGCTGTTAACGAAAAATTGAACTAAGACATTTGTGTATATATATATATATAAAGCAGGAAATTTTTTGGGTATAGCAGCAAGCAAAACGTGTACTCTTTTAACACTATATTTCCGATATTTCAACAGTGAATACTGTCATCTTCAGGGAAGCTACAAGTAACAAGCAAAATTGTACGATTAATGGAAAGAAAACTTTGAAGAAGAACCACTTACTGTGTTGATGAGAATGATTACTATGGATGTAATATTTAAAATTATAAACAACATGTCATGTAAGTCACATGTGACAAAGATGAACAAAACACATTAAAATACGTCAAACAATAAAAATATTAATATTAAGTCATTTTTATAAAATTTGTTTAAACATTTATTTGAATTATCTCCACACGTGGAGAGATTCAAATGTAACATAAGACATTTGGTTAGGATTATTCGACAACAGACAGTTGACATTATTGACATTAGATGTCAGACACTTTTGAAGTGTGACACGAAACCACGAATTGGCCGCTGCTAGTGGGTGAAATTAACCAATTGTCTCAACTCAAAAGAGATGAAGTGTTCCCTAAGGGAGAATTATTTAAGTTATGTGTAATATTATTGTCGATGAGGAGTAAATATGAATAAATTTCACTTAAGTGATTAACGTCAGTTTTTTTATTTAAGCAAGAATCTGATTGAGAGATGAAAGCCATTTCCATGAAAAGTCTTTTAGTGGTATTGTTTTCTTTAGTCAAAATTTTTGTATTACTATAGTTCATGTTATGACCAGTGCTATTAACATGTTCACTTAGTGCACATCTTTCAGGATGGCATCTACAGTCACTTTTATGTGCAGTGATTCTATCTTTTAATGTCCTCGAAGTCTGACCTATGTGAGTTTTATCGCAATTAGAGCAAGGAATACAATACACCAACTGTGATTGTGAAGTTAAAGGTGTTTTATCTTTAACTTTGGTAAAAATGGAATTAATTGTTAATATTGTTTTATTGTTTATAATAAAATAAAACAATATCAACAATTAATTCCATTTTTACCAAAGTTAAAGATAAAACACCTTTAACTTCACAATCACAGTTGGTGTATTGTATTCCTTGCTCTAATTGCGATAAAACTTACATAGGTCAGACTTCGAGGACATTAAAAGATAGAATCACTGCACATAAAAGTGACTGTAGATGCCATCCTGAAAGATGTGCACTAAGTGAACATGTTAATAGCACTGGTCATAACATGAACTATAGTAATACAAAAATTTTGACTAAAGAAAACAATACCACTAAAAGACTTTTCATGGAAATGGCTTTCATCTCTCAATCAGATTCTTGCTTAAATAAAAAAACTGACGTTAATCACTTAAGTGAAATTTATTCATATTTACTCCTCATCGACAATAATATTACACATAACTTAAATAATTCTCCCTTAGGGAACACTTCATCTCTTTTGAGTTGAGACAATTGGTTAATTTCACCCACTAGCAGCGGCCAATTCGTGGTTTCGTGTCACACTTCAAAAGTGTCTGACATCTAATGTTAATAATGTCAACTGTCTGTTGTCGAATAATCCTAACCAAATTTCTTATGTTACATTTGAATCTCTCCACGTGTGGAGATAATTCAAATAAATGTTTAAACAAATTTTATAACAATGACTTAATATTAATATTTTTATTGTTTGACGTATTTTAATGTGTTTTGTTCATCTTTGTCACATGTGACTTACATGACATGTTGTTTATAATTTTAAATATCACATCCATAGCAATCATTCTCATCAACACAGTAAGTGGTTCTTCTTCAAAGTTTTCTTTCCATTAATCGTACAATTTTGCTTGTTACTTGTAGCTTCCCTGAAGATGACAGTATTCACTGTTGAAATATCGGAAATATAGTGTTAAAAGAGTACACGTTTTGCTTGCTGCTGTACCCAAAAAATTTCCTGCTTTGTATCCCAACTAGTCAGCAAAGACTACCCTTCTACTATATATATATATATATATATATATATATATATATATATATATATATATATATATATATATATATTTATTATAAAAAATAATAACATCCTACCAACATATGTGGTCTGTATAAATAACAATTAATACTATAAAAACGTATAAGAATACAATAAATAATAAATTCAAAATATCTTGAAGACTATTTGAAGAAATGTTATCTGTCATTGACAATAAATATGTGCTCTCATTATTCTTATGGAAAATTTCAGAACTTCAAGTGCTATAAATTTAACAATTTTCACAGGTAAATTGAATTTTTTAGCAAAATCTACAAAGAATTTAGTGATGGTTCCTCGAGCACCAATGAATAAACCAATAATTTTTATTTCACCAGCTATTTTATATTTTTCCTTGAAGAAAGGGATCGTGGGTTCATAAATATGCCTTTTCTCCATATCAACATCAAATGGTTGGGATTCATCTGATTCGAATCTTATTGTTGGGTCCAATATGTAAGCAACGTTTTTCTTCCTGTCGATGGCTATGATATCAATCCTTCGAAGACTGTCATTGGTAGCTGAACATTTGATTTCTTCATAAACTTCAAAATTTTTGTTCAGTTGCTATTAAATGGCGAATTGTGTTGTGTCTTGTATTCCTCAAGAGATTACCATGTTGACAAGATCCCAAGACGTTAGGAAGGGTTTCAATCTCAGTACAGTGTCTGCACTGGTTACCGTCATGAGATCTGCCTGGTACACCTCTCAAGTTGACCACGTATCCTGTCATTTTGATGGCTTCTTTCCACTCAGATGTTGTCAAACCTTCTTGTGTTTTGGTACATGAATTTGCAGGTGGTGTGTATTGATTATAAAGTTCTGCCCATCTTCCCTTTTGTTTCAAATTCTTCCATTTGGAGTATTCTTCTTCCCTCAGTATTTCTCATAACTTACGACCAGAGTAAGTCCACTTGTCATCTTCCAAAACAATTTTTAATTTTTGTATGCAAAAATCAGCTTCTTCCTCAAAATACCTCACTCTCTTCAAGTAAATATTTTCCTGTATTCTCAGCTTTTTACAAATGTTGAAACTTTGTAAAAAAGCTTCCCATGATGCACGAAAAAGACCAAGACCTTTAACTTTCGGAGAGGAATATAGCATACTATCTGGAATATCGGATGGTAAATCCAAAATTACCTTGAGGGACGATTTTATTAATTTACCAATGTCTGTTAGGAATTTCATTGGTAATTTGTCAAGAGGAGTAGATTGAAAGGAGTACACTTATGAGGGCCATATGGAAAAAGTTGAGCACTTGAAATTTTTGTTGGCATTTTAATAAAGGAGATTTGATTAATTTTTCTAAATTTGTTTTCAAATCATCTATAACTTTCCTAGAATCCAAAGTTATCTCATCTCTGAAAGACACTCCCAAATATTTTATCTTCTCATTTTCCGATATGGATTGAATGGATTCAGATCAAAACAGTGAAACAGGATTGAGTTTCCCATTCTTAACATTTATAATTTTTGTTTTTTCTGTATTTAATTTGAGACCTATTTCTAAAAATGTTGCCTATGCCAGTTCTAGAAGAGATAGGGCACTTTTTTCATCTTTACCAATTATGATAGTATCATCAGCGAATCCTAAAACTTTTGCTGGTGGGATGTCTTCATGCATACAGTAGCCGAAAGTGTTCGTAGTTGAAAGTTCAGACAAATCGTCCATGATGAAATCTGCAGCTAAGTTGTATAAGGCAGGAGAAAGCGGTGCTCCTTGCATTACTCCCCTTCTCAAGAAGATTCGTTTGGTTTTTCCTTCGGATGTTTCAACCTGAGTTGAGTTTCCATGCTGAAAGTTTATCAAAACTTTGTGTAATTTTTCAGGTAATGAAGATGAGACTAGAGTTTTATTAAGATGATCATGTCCAATGTTATCATATGCTTTACTAATGTCTAAAAAAACACTGTAATATTCTTCTTATTGATTTTGGCATCTTTCAAAAGACCATTCAGAATCGAAGTATTGATATGAGCTCCTGGAAGGCATGTGAATCCTCTCTGGTTTTCGTTGAAATTAACATATTTTCTGAATCTTCTGTCGAACACTTTCTCAATTACTCTCCTAATAACTGAACATATTGAAATAGGTCTCCAATTTTCTGGTAGTTGATCATTACAACTTTTATCTATCAATATAGTTCTTGCTTATTTGAATTTCTGTGGTACATAACCTGTACTTGATATAATACACGCTATTTTTGATACCACGTCGATAATTTGTTTGTTCTTGAGTACTTTCAATATAATTCGGCCTGGGCCAGGAGAGGTGTCAATTTTAATTTCTTTTAGAGACAGTTCGATATCTTTAGAACTTTAAATGTTTTCTTCATTTCGAGTATGTTCTTTGTTTTTCATGAACTGGATATTATTTTTCACTCCTTTGTTCAATAGCATATAAATAAAAGCGTGTACTATTTTTTCATCTTGTCGTGTAATAGTTTGATTTATTAGGATATATCCGAAATCTCTGATCGACTTTAAGTGATCTGGTATTTTCATTTCTCTGCTTCGAGTATAATGACCATATTCAATGGGATATTTTTTTTTGTTTAATGCTGAGTATAATTTTGAGTCAAAGGAGTTCTTTCGGGTCGACAACTTGGCTCTCTTTATACAGTGCTTCACTAGAGTAGGTTATTTTTTTATTGTGTATAATTATGATTATCTATTTTTGTAAAGTTGCCATATTATTCAAATGACAGCCATTCATACCTCCCCAGTAGTATCCCGTATGAAAGTATGACTGTATAAGGAAGAAATAAATGGTTTCCCAATGGGCTATATCCAGAATTTCTCTCAGGTATTTGAAACGTGAAAGAAAACCTCTCAGCTAATTACAAATATGTTTTGCTTGTAAGTTCTATCGTA
This sequence comes from Chrysolina oricalcia, assembly GCA_944452925.2. NCBI lineage: Eukaryota > Metazoa > Arthropoda > Insecta > Coleoptera > Chrysomelidae > Chrysolina > Chrysolina oricalcia. The sequence continues at coordinate 2,547,524 of OX101816.2, forward strand.
GGTGCCTATTAATAACTATTCCCAGGTATTTCATTGACTTCTGTTCAAGTATTCTGTTTTCTTGATCAACAATAAGATTTCCTAGGTTTAGTAAGTTATTTGCGTATCAGGTGAACAGGAAATATTTTGTTTTTTCTATATTTAAGGTTAGTTGGTTATATCTGAACCAGTCTTTGATTTTTTTTTCTAGCTAAACTTCGGTTTTGAGGGTTTTCCAGTCTTTAGATTGGAAAAATATTGCAGTGTCATCAGCCAAACTGAGGACACAACCTTCTATGTTCATTGGCAATAAGCTATCAATATAGAGTGTGAATGATAATGGCCCAAGAACAGTTCCTAGTGGCACATCATATGTGATATTTCTCATTTCGCTGATGGCACCATCTATACATACTTGCTGTAGACGGTTTGAGAGGTAACTCTTCAATAAATCGAATGCATTTTTTATAATCTCATATTTTTTTAGTTTTCTTAACAATCTTTTATGGCACTGTGTCGAAAGGATCAACAAATACAAGGGTGATGGTTCTTTTGAATCAATTGCTTTGTATATCTTTGATGTTAATGCACAAATTGCATCTTTAGCTGACTTTCCCTCTCTAAAGCCAAACTGACTCTGCAATTACATCGTGTTTGTCTAGGAATTTCACAAGTCTCATTTTTTTTTCTATTATTTTGGCAATATTCAAAATAATAATTTCCAAGTTCTTTTTTATCGCCTGTTTTAAATAAGGGTTTTACAGTTCCCATTTTCAATATCTGGGAAAATAATCGTGTGTTAAAACAGTTATCAATTAGTTACTTTATTGAAGCAGCGATTTGATTCGATATTACTTTTCAATATTCCTGCCCGTATATTATCTCCTTCGGGGATTTTCTTTATTTTTTAGTGTTTTGGTTATTTTTAATACTTCAGATTCATTAGTTAGAAAAAGATACATTGTGTTTTCCACATTGTTGATTTTCTCTTCTGAATTGTTGGCGCTATTGATTTTGGCGCCCAAAGTTTTTCCCAAATCACAGAAATAGTCGTTGAATTCATTCAATATTTTTGGTTCATTATTTGTTTTTGTTCTTGTCTTACCACATATTTCATTGACGTATTGCCACAAGTTCTTAGAAGAGTTTTTTTTTATCAAACCTGATAGTAATCCTTTTTTGATTTTTATATTTAATTTATTTTTATATGTTGTATATTTATTTCGGAGTACAATATTGTGTGGATTGAATTGTGATGTTTTATATCATTAATTTTTTTTAATTAATAAATATAAATAATCCAGCTGTAATCCATGGATATTTAGATCTGGTCTTCTTTACTACTTTCATTAGTTTTGTGTAGTTCTATAAATGTTTGGAAAGAGTTTTCTTGAATGAATCAGTGATTTTGTCCACACCATTAAATTCGTACATAGAATTCCATGTTTCGGAGATGAGATCATGTCTGAGTTTTTCGTAATTTATAAAAATTGTTTTGTTTGTAGGGTTGATTTCAGGAATTTAAATGACTGAGTAAATGAAATAATTGATTTCTTCAATTTTCATGAAAGGCGCTGTATGAAATAATTCCACTGCAATTTTTTTTTGTATTCACGTACGAACAGGCAGGTGCATGTTCTGCATTCTCCCTGAATCTACTAATAGGGAATCCTCCACATACACAAATACCCGAAGACCCAAGTTTAATTAAGATTGTGCATTATTTAACAGCCAATCTCAGCGTACTTCTAATTTCAGGTGGCCTAACGAGGGACATCAGCTCTCTGGTTGTTCAGGAACAACCCACACCGAGTGAGTATAAAGTTAGAATAGCAATGCAATATTCAACAGAATTACCTGAAATTGAACAAGTTTGCGGGTCCCAGAGAAATAAAGCATGTGAGAGTAGTCTTCGAATGGAATCATTATAGGCCAAGCTGTAGATAAAAATAAGATGCTCTTTTCACACAAAATAAAAGACTCAAACGGCCTATACTACTTTCTTCAAGATGATTCGAGGACATTTTTAAACAAGAAATAGTGAAAAAAATCATAACTTTCGTTTTACAGTCAAAAATTTTGTAGAAAATTATAAAACCTACAAAATGGTTTTTTATTCCTATCAATAATAATAATAATAATAGTCTTTATTATAGCCAAGTAAAAGTTTACATGCATGCGGTCTTGGTGACAGATTCAACATATTGACCATAAAGGGTGAATGAAGTTTATTTTTGATCATGTACTAGACATAACCAAAAATATTCTTCCACTTAATCCAAAAACAGAGATGTGTTTATAGAAATCAATTAAGTATTAAGCAAGAATTATTTGAAACAGTAACAGTCAAAATCATTGACAATGCAGCGCTTGAACCTATGAAATACGTTTTGTCTTACGTACCTACGCACAAAACACAAGAAACGAAAGGTTGAAGAAGAATTAATGTTATTGGTTGTCCAAGAGGTGTGCTTTGGATTTTTGCCTAAATTTTGGAACACTGAAATTCTTAACCTCTGATTGAACTGTGTTATATAGAAGTAAATATTTGGTAGCTAAACGAACGACTGAAAATTTCTGTCCTGAAGGAAGGAACAGTCAGTAGCCCCTTATTTCTTATATTAATGTTGTGGATATCAGAGCTATAAGTTATTTTACGATGCAAATATTGTGCTTTTTTGTTCACAATTACGGCATGACATACATTAGTAAAATGTAGCTTTCTCCTGTTATCCATATTCAACCAACTAATTTCCCTCAATTTATGCGAAATCCTTTGTCTTTTTCGTATTCCAAAAATCAGACGTAGATATGAATTCTGAACTTTTTGAATTTTATTTTTGAATTGGATGTTTACTACCGAATAACATGACTTTAGATTTTAATAATTTATTCATAATATCCCAAGAAACAGGTTTGTTTATGGTAGGGATAGAAAATAATGATAAAAGTCTGAATGACTGAGGCTCGTGTCGGCTGGGAATAATCCTCCAGGATTCACTGTTGCGTTAAAAATTAACAGTGCTGCTACTAAAGTGGCGTATGGAGTTAGTAACAAAGCCTATCCAGAACACATGGCTAATGACCATAGCAGTCGATGCCAAAACACCAAGGAAAAAAAATAACAATGCCTTACAAATCTACAGAAAAAATAATAAACAATTGATATAAATTGATGAGCAGACAGTGATCGGTGGCATAATCAATAAAAAAATTAAATCACCATCGACAACTGCACAAGCATTTTGTATTTCTTGAGGTTTGAAGCTATAATACAGCTGAGTGTCATCAGCGTAAAGATGAATATTACATTTTTTGATTTTGACAAGAAGATGAGAAGTATATATGGAAAACAATAATGGCCCAAGTATAGAACTCTGTGGCACACCAGATCTCAACGATAAATAAGCGGAACTTGTACCATTGATGCAAACCTGCTATTGTCGATTTTTGAGATAATTTTTGATCAAGATACAAGCACTTTTGGAAAATCCCATAAACTTTAGTATAGCAATCTTTAAGTCATAATTGATAGTATCAAAAGCTCTGCTAAAGTCTAATAATACTAGCACTGTAACCTGACCCTTATCTGTAGCTTTTAAGATGTCATCAGTAATAAGGAGCAAGACAGTTGTACACCAGAAACCTTTACGAAAGCCCTACTGAATTGAGGGAATTGAAGCGTGGTTGTGTAAATATTCCTTTATTTGATATTCCAATGCTCTTTCCAAAATTTTAGACAGCGACGGCAGAACACATATTGGCCGCAGGTCCTTAAATTACTATTCCTATCAAGAATATTTGGATGATCAATTATTGTAATTTATTAAACTTTTTAAATATATTACTTGTAGTGTGCTGTCTTCTTATCTGTTTAATAATATTTTCAACTCATTGATTTTAATTATGTATGCCATATAGAAACCTGATATTGAAGATGTGAATAAATCAGAGCGAAATAGATATTTTTAAGGAATTTCAACGGGATGTAGTTTCTTATTTTGAAAAGAATTCCGATCAGTTGTGCTATTTCATTTCTGAGTTTATCAATATGCTTATTCCTTGATAGTCTTTCATCTATATACAAGCCCAAAAAGTTTATTGTTTGCTGATAATTTATAGTTTCATCATTAAAATTAATTGGAAGAGTTGGAATATTCACCACATTTTTTTAAATATTTTGAAGATTTCTTCAAATTTAGTGTCAATTTATGTTTTTGTATAAATTAATTAAATTATTACCAATATCATTTTTTATTTTATTTGTTATTTCATTAGGATTATTGGAAAAATAAATAATCGTTGTGTCATCTGCAAACAACGAAAGTACTCCATTAAGAGTCAATTTTGATAATGGGTTAATATATATATATATTAAAAATAAAAACAGGCCAAGAACAGAACCTTGTGATACACCACAATTTATATCTTTCAAAGAACTTCGATTGTATTCTACGTAAACATATTGTTTTCTATCACATAGATAGTTTTGAAACCATTTATGTAGACTCCCGCACAGTACTGTATAATTTTTTAAGTAATGTATCGTGATCAACTGTGTCAAATGCCTTGCATAAATCTAAAGACAAAATGGTACATTTCTGATCTTTATCAAGTTGAATTTGAATATTCGAAACAACGTCCATCACTGCTGCCTCAGTGTATTTAGATCTGCGGAAACCATATTGTCCACTACATAGTAAGTTATTTTTTTCAAGAAAATCGAAAGGTCTAAAATTGATCAATTTTTCTAGAATGAGATAATTGGAAGTTTAGAAATGGATCGATAGTTGTTTAAATCTGTTTTTTTGCCATTATTATAGATGGGAGAGTATAATACCTGTTTCTAATCATAGAGATATAATGAACAATAAAATAGGTGAAATATCGAATTTGACAACTTTTATAATCTTTACACTAATCCCATCAAAACCAGATGCCTTTTTAGAATCTAACTGATCTATAATATTTTCTATTTCTGTTAAATTTGTGGGTTCTAAAAACATAGACAAAACATTTGATTGGTCTTCGAATGATTCTGAAGAATTTAAAATAGCAGAGGATGTCTATCCAATTCTTACAAGATGATTATTCACAGCCACACATATTTTAACTGAAAATTCAATTTTGGTATCATTCACCTCAATGGTTTTTGTATTTACTGCGTGAGAGCTCGTTTTGTTATGCAGTAATGATTTGATTCCATTCCAAACCACCTTGGGACTAGCAGTGAATTGTTCTTTATAAAATTTGTATTTTTTTCTCTAATAGTTTTTTTTTCACTAATTTATTGAATTGAGAATATGGCTGCAAAAAATATTCTGACTGAGGATTTTCTTTTTTTATAAAAATTTTTGTCTATTTTTTTATCAAAAATGCTATGTGGATATCAAACCAAGGTTTAGATTTTTTCTACATTTAATTTTCTTCATAAATGAACAGGAGTCTAATTCCTCTTTAAGTTTATCACAATTGAATATTTTAATTTCAGTGAAAGAATTATCAAAGTATTTTGAATCGTTTTGTTCAATTATGGATGTTATATACTTTTTGTGATCACTCAATGGATGTACCTATACAGTGTGTCAATTTGAAAACGTACCACCCCGAATATTTCAGCCCCCGCAGAAAATCTAAAAATATGCAAAAGCACGTCAAATTTATATTTATGGGGGACATTTTGTAGGATAGTTTTCATTCAAATTACGTCAACCCTGAAGCGGGGGTGGAAACAACCCCTAAAATCTTAAATTGTGAAAAAGTGATACCTCATTTTAAAGACCGTTCAATTACCTATTCAAAAATAATACATACTTGATATTTCTATCCAGTACTTTTGGAAAAATCAGGTGGAAACAATAAAAAGGTTTAGGAAACAGTATTTTGCAATCAAACATAAACAAAATAATAAAAAGACCTTTATTTTGTCAAATGTTCAAAATGTTGTCCATTATTTTGTAAACAGTAATACAGTCTGCTCTCAAACTCTTCTCTAACTTTCCGAAAAACTTCTACCTGAATTTCTCTACACGCAGCTTTTATCCTTCTCTTCCAATCTTCCAAATCTCGAGGTTGTGTTTTATAAACAACCGATATCAGATGGCCCCATAAGAAGAAATCTAGAGGTGCCAAGTCGGGTGATTTTGGTGGCCATTCATTTGCTCCACTTCGACCAATCCATCTACCAGGAAATCTATCATTCAGCCACTGTCTAACTGGAAGAAAGTAGTGTGGTGGAGATCCGTCTTGCTGGAGCATGGGCATGTTAACAAACAAAATTGCCGATACTGGAGCGATGAAAATCCGCGTCTTTTTCGGGAAGGTCGCACACAGTATCCAGAGAAATTGAACGTTTGGGCTGGTAGTCTAGGAAATGCTATTATTGGACCTTTATTCATTCAGGAAAATATAACTGGTGAGCTCTATTTGAATCTGCTTGAAGAAATAGACCCGCGAATAACATCAACTTTGGAAAATCAACTAGATGCGGCTGGCACTACTTCACTACTTTCTTCCAGTTGGACAGTGGCTAAATGATAGATTTCCTGGTAGATGGATTGGTCGAAGAGGAGCAATTGAATGGCCACCAAGATCACCAGACTTGGCGCCTCTAGATTTCTTCTTATGGGGCCATCTGAAACCGGTTGTTTATAAAACACAACCCCGAGATTTGAAAGATTTGATGAGAAGGATAAAAGCTGCGTGTAGAGAAATTCAGGTAGAAGTTTTTCGGAAAGTTAGAGAAGAGTTTGAGAGCAGACTATATTACTGTTTACAAAATAATGGACAACATTTTGAACACTTTATAAAATGAAGATCTTTTTGTTATTTTGTTTATGTTTGATTGCAAAACACTGTTTCCTAATCCTTTTTAGAGTTTCCACCTGATTTCTCCAAAAGTACTGGATAAAAATATCAAGTTTGTATCATTTTTGAATAGGTAATTGAACGGTCTTCAAAATGAGGTTTCACTCGACCCCCCTTTCTATTTAAGATTTTAGGGGTTGTTTCCATCCCCGCTTCAGGGTTGACGTTATTTGAATGAAAACTATCCTACAAAATGTCCCCCATAAAAATTAATTTGACGTGTTTTTGTATATTTTTAGATTTTTTGCGGGGGCTGAAATATTCAGGGTGGTACGTTTTCAAATTGACACACTATATATCAAACTTCATCAATATTCTGTTCGGTATAATGAGGTATTCATAGAGACTCCTGTTGGAAAAACATGGCCTTTTACTCCGTACACAACCCGAGTAATCATAAAAAAATTAACAAAAAAAAGGACTGGCATCGAGTAAATACGTATATTTTTTATTCATATCACAGCTTTTACAAAAACGGCACTTCCAGAATGATCTGTTTTTCTGACTGCGAGCTATCGCAAAGAAATCCAATTTCATTCAATTAAAAATTAAATGTGCTCCATAAACATTCTATTCGTCCCACCAACCAACCAACAAACAAACAAACGATTGAACTGATGGCATGTACGTCAATAAAATGCAAATGGACCCGCTTTTGATTACAGGTTCCCCTAACGAGGAACGGCGATTCTTCGCATTCCACGACTGGGGAGTGTCCATCTACGAGCCGTCCACGTGTCGGCTCTACCACCACATCCAGTCCACCGACATTATTCCCGGCACGCAGGTAAATATCGGGAATGAAAGGGGTTGGGTCGGGTTTCGTGGGATAGCATGCTAAATGGAAATTAACGGGACTTAATTACGATGAGTTGCTATATTGAGATTTTTATCTCTCTGTGAAGTTTAAACAAATTTGAAATACGCCAATTTTTTGCTTCTATTCGAAGATAAAAGGACAAATCAAATGTCCCTGTCAAATTAGCTGGAATTTGGATATGTTGTAGTTTATACCCTTCTGATAATAGTTATTTATATCAAGGGCGTAAAATAGGCGTGTATGGCCTGCGGCGTGGCCTTAACGCATTTTACGCACGTGATACATACAAAATTTTATGCACTAGCGGTTTTATAGCGGAATCACAAATACTGACTTGAATTGCAATGGTCTACACGTTTCATACGTTATGCATACAATAATTAAGGGTAACATAATATGAGGAATGTGAAACTATAGTAGCTGAGGGCTATATTGGAGAAACTATTTCAAATAAATAGATCATCACCGAAAAAATTGCCAACGATTATGAACAAATGTTAGAAAGAGTATTGCTCTATTGAACTGAAATGATTCTAATTCGTGTTAGGAATTGCATGAAATGATGTGTGAATATAGACAATTTGAGAATTTTGTCTACTTCTCGGCCCGCCGGGCCATAATGCGCCCACGGGCGGTAAAGTGCCACTTTACGCCCGGCGAACCGGGCGGTAAAGTGTACTTTACCACCCGCTAGTGCATAAAAAGTTTTTACGTGCCCGAGACCTACAAATGGACTGTTTCAATTTTTTTAATGGACCACCTAGTAAATTTTCTCACCATTGAATTGAGCAAAACGTTTTACATACGGAAGTATTTCCTTTTTTCAAAAATTTTGCGGCATTGTCAAGTTATTGCTGAAAGAAAGAAAGTCTTCGGGAAAACAGACCATCACAAATACCATCATAAAAACTTTATGGATAGAATTCAAGCAAAAATATCTGTGTCATGCAACACCAAGAAATATTTAAAATGTCAAAATTGACTGGTGTTGGATGTCTGAAATATTTTTGCTCAAATTGTATTCATAATGGTTTTATGATAGCATTTGTGATTGTCTGTGTTTCCGAAGATTTTCTTACTTTTGACAAAACCGAATAAATTTCGAAAAAATTTAATGATTCCATAAGTAAAACGTTTTGCTCAATTCAATGGTGACAAAATTTACACGTTGGTCCATTTAAAAAATGGATGCTTTGTGTTATCCCGCTTTAAAGAAACACATTGTATATTTCAAAATATTTTTGAAATAAGTAAGTTTTATCTGAAATATTTTTCCATACTCCTCATGATAGACGAAATACTGTACTTCCTCACACTTATGCGCCACCTTGTAGATAACTAATGGTTACAAATTACTCATAGTCGATGAACATTATTTCACTAAAAAAAATCATAATAATACGAATTTAATTTTGTACCATATTCTAACAAATATCTCAACAAAAAGTACTTCCAGTGTATAATCGTTGAAATTCATTATATAATATTAGTAACATTTAAATATATAAAACCACAGTAAAACATATAAACAATAAAACATAGTAAAATAGAAATGAAAAATAAAAAAAAACAAATATGATCTGAAAGGTGCGATTTAGTGCCTTCCTGTTCATAAAAGAGAACATAGGCATCTCCGCTCACGATGGATCTGGATGGAATTGGGGTCACATATTCGTGCCACGTGCTCGCATACGGATGTCTACAGTAGGCTGTGTAGTGTCCGCTGTAGCATTGTTTAAATAGAACATAGTTAGTCAATGCCTGTGGGAAAGGTATTGGACAGAAACGCGAGTGTCATCTAGCGTGATTAGTTACAAACATGAATATTTGACGTCATTTTAATGCAGGTTTCTTCAAAAAACCCTGATTTTAATGCTTTTCCATTGTTTTAATCAAGTTCCGACATGACTTGGAGGCCAGATCACTGAAGTTACGACATGACTTGGATGCGAGCTCACTATCGCCATCTACATGTCGCATCCATTTTGATCCAATTATAATCCCATAAGGTTGACTAACTATCTTCTATATAAACAATGGCTGTAGGTAGTCCCACTATGATTAGACAATGCGTATAGACTATAACGACAGGGGGCTACTTTTCATCAGCGTAATTATTCATGTCCATTCCCTCTAAAGGAAAATCAATGGTGACATTCAATTTCCCTCGGAATCTTTCTGTTGAAGAAAACCGTTTCAAATGGATTATTAAAATTTTCGGGAATTTATGAATTGATAGGGATTTTAAACATTTCCTTCTCTCTTTGCACTTCGCACATGTTGGCTTCTTGTCACCATTCCCATTTGAATAAATCCAAACATTGTTATAGTCTTAGTTGACCTGTTATTCGTGGTATTGAGAGAGAAAGATCCCATAAAGGATCGAAGGGCACTGAACAATGACCACAATAAGTACATTTTAATGTAGACTTCAACTGGCCAACGAAGTAATCAACAACTTTGGAATTGTCTGACCTTGAGTATCTTGACCATGACTCTTGGGCCTTCTCACTATTACTTAATTTCTCGTCTATCTCTCTCATTATGGGTTTCGGCTCCTCCGTTGCTCTATTGACGTCTTCATGTAGACCCTCTAACTGGAATCGTAAGAACTCTTGAGCATCTTTCTGGGCATAACCGATAAAACGAGGAGCGAATCTTTGGATTTGACTTTTCAATGCGACTGTATCAATAACTCTATCTGACGAATCTTCTGACCAAAGTTCCTTGATCACTTCGGCAAATGCTTTGATTAATGCTCCCTCCCTTGATACATCCCTTGTGTGAGCATCTCTGTTCAAATATTCCAATAACCATCTTGTATTAGATAAACACTGGATAACACTTTTCATAAAACATGTGTTACCAATATTTTTCAACTGTATACAAATCATTCCGCTTTTTTTATTGACTATGAGGATTTTCATCTTTCAGATCATAAATTAATTAATATAATCACAAGAAAATTCAAGTGGAATCCAAAGATGGTAGAAAAATCTATAAAAGTTTTGGATAAAAACAAATTTCGAGATTATTTTTCTGAGAGTATACAATCCTTATGTGCCTCACCAACATTTCAAGAAATCGCTGATATTATAAAAAAATCTAAAGAAAAATCGAGCATTTAAAAAAAATTCAGGGTAAGGGAAAATAATAATTGGACGATACAAGATATTATAAACGAAATGAAAATTCGGAACAATTATTCTAAAATATTGAAAAAATGTCCCAATAACAGGGAATTGAAAGATACGTATGGAAAATTTGAAAATGAAATAAATACTTGTTTCAAAAGTTCAAAGAGAGATCTGTTAAATAAACAATTTGAAAAAGCTGGGACAAAGCCAAAAAACATATAGGGAAGAGATCAATAATAACATTGTAAATAATAAGAACACGAAGCAAATCCCAATCAACCTAATTATGAGTAAGACCGTTGTACTACTACTGAATAATACAAATGATAAATGTAATGAATTTTTTAACTTCTTCACTTCTTCAGAGGAATAAATCAAAAATAGTTATTTATACAAGTGCAAAAAGTGAATATTTATTGCACTCGACGTGAAATTGTCCGACGAGGCCGTTAGGCCGAGTTGGACAACACGTCGAGTGCAATAAACAATTTTTACACGAGTTGCATACAAAATTTTTTCTACGTTCATGCAAAAAGCAAAAAATGATTTATTGAGGTGCGGCACTAGGTGTAGGAAAATGAAAAGCGCAATTTGAATACTTTATTATTAATATCGATTTGCATTGAAACAGGAACTAATACGTTACGAACAATTTAACTCAAACTTTATTTTTACCCTCAATGTGGAAAGTGAATGAACAATTGGTGCAATTTTCAATATGAATATTTCGTAGTGAAGTACCTATTGCCAATCTCACAGAATATCTGCTAAATATGTAGTAGGTTTAAACGTTTATGTTTGTGATGATGACAGCACGTTGAAGTAGAATGACATATGAGTGCAATAAAAACTTTATTGCACTAGTGCAATAAAGAACTTCTTTTTCCACTGAATATAGTTCAATAAAGTTTTGCTTTTTGCATGAATGTAGAAAAAATAATTATTACTCTCAAATCGCACCGGGTGAAGATCAAATTACTCCAAAAATTTAAAAGATATTATTGAACTATTAATAATTGTATTGACAATAGTATTTTTCCAGACTATTTGAAAAGAACAATTTTGAAACCTATTTATAAAGGAGGTGATTGAAAAAACATTTCAAATTATCGTCCATTGCACCTTTGAATGTTTTTAATAAAATTTTTGAAAAAGTTTTGAATATCCAATTAGTTGATTTTATACTGCTAATATTGGTTTTGATGCATTTCAATATACAGGGTGTTTCTTAAGTACGTGTAGAAAATTCAGGAACGTGTTGCTGACATCAAAATAAGAAGAAAAGTTCCTATAAACATATGTCCGCAAATTAATCGTTTCTGAGATACAGAGTGTCAAAGATGAATTCTGAATTTTATTTTTTGTGAATAATTTCAAAATAATTTTGATATTGGGGTAAAGTTTGGTATCTGGAATATTTATTATTTAGTTTGTTTAAAAAATATATTCTTGGTAGAGGTCACTGAGAGCAACTGTTTTCGAGTTATTGAGATTTGAAATAATCGATTAAAAATAAATTCAATTAGAAATTAGTTTTATCACAATTGACATAAAATTTGATTTTGTCATTGAAAAATCATCCCAGATATTTTGGAATTTATTCACAAAGAACAAATATACGAATTAAACTTTGACACTCTGTATCTTAGAAATGAATAACTTGTGGACATGTGTTTATAGGAACTTTTTCTTATTTTGAAGTCAGCAACATGCTCCTGAAGTTTCTACACGTACTCAAGAAACACCCTGTACATTCCAACAACATTCCGATTCCAAAGCAGCTGACTTTCTGAGTAGTATTCATGAAACATTAGATCAAATAATTATGATGTTGCAATATTCATTGATCTAAAGAAAACTTTTGACATTGTTAATCATACCATTCTATTAGGCATCTTAAATAACCTGAGTATAATAGAACATGCCTTGAATAAGTTTCAAATTTATATTCAAAATCGTATACAATATGCACTTATTAACCGATACAAGTTATCAACATTTGAAGTTCCGCAAAGGGTTCCGCTTTGGCACCTATTCTTTATTTGATTTATGTGAATAGCATTATGAATATCAACCTTATTGGCGAAAGAAAATAAGATCGCAGTGCCACCTATAGCAAGACTTTGAACTACGAATCACGGACAAAGGTTTTTGACTTTACACGTGTTTATATGGCGTTTTGACGATCTGTACTCCTATTTTCAAACAATTTGTGAAAATTTGTGATTTCTCTAACTAAAAAGTGATTGTGTTTCTATTGAAAGACTCTAAAGAACGTTTCAGTCAGGTGATTTAAAGGAATTTCATCTCCGATTAGTTTTGAATGCTTCTGCAATTCAAGGTTGCATGGCGTTTTGATGATCTGTTCTCCTATTTTCAAACAATTTGTGAATATTTGTGATTTTTTTAACTGAAAAGTTATTGTGTTTCTATTAAAAGACTTGAACGATAGTTTCAGTGTAGTTTACAAATATTTTACGTGTTTTTTGAAGTCATGATTTGTGAGTTATTGATCTGATTCATTCTGTTGATTAAGGATATTTCCATACTCGATTTCTGTTTCTGTTCGTATTTTTTTGGTTTATACTGTTGATAGACTGCCAAATATGGGAAAATACAATCCTAGTTGTTCAGTCCCAGGATGCACGAAATATGGCAAGAAGGAAAATGTGGGATATCACAAATTTTCCCGAAAAATAAAAGCAAGGTTAAAAAATCACCAATTGGTTCGACCAGATTGAAGAAATTGACCAAAGAAAAGCATGAATTTTGAAACTGAAAATTGGCAAGCTAAATAATATCGAAGTATATGCTTGTTTGACAAACAGACTGATGAATGAATCAGATCAATAATTGATCGCAAATCATGACCTCCAAAAACAAGTAAAATATTTGTAAACTACACTGAAACTATCGTTCAAGTCTTTTAATAGAAACACAATAACTTTTCAGTTAAAGAAATCACTAATTTTCACAAATTGTTTGAAAATAGTAGAACAGATCATCAAAACGCCATGCAACCTTGAATTGCAGAAGCATTCAAAACTAATCGGAGATGAAATACCTTTGAATCACCTTACTGAAACGTTCTTTAGAGTCTTTCAATAGAAACACAATCACTTTTTAGTTATAGAAATCACAAATTTTCACAAATTGTTTGAAAATAGGAGTACAGATCGTCAAAACGCCATATAAACACGTGTAATGTCAAAAACCTTTGTCCGTGATTCGTAGTTCAAAGTCTTACTATAGGTGGCGCTGCGATCTTATTTTCTTTCGCCAATTGGTTACCATTTTTCTCTTGCAGATGATACTGTACTCTATCACACATTTAAAAATATCCAAACCTTGGAAACAATTTTGGAAAACAATTGAAATAAGATTGAATAAACTTAATTTAACTATTAATTCAGAAAAAACTGTCTATATGATATTTAAACAAAAGAATATGGTACATCACATCAAACACTATAATTAAAAGCAGAACTATTGCTGAAGAAAAAGCTGAATTTACTCAAGTTAACCAAGAATATTCAAAAGAGTAATACATCAATTCACAAAAATTCCAAAGTACATAGTCATAGTACTCGGATTTCGAACCACTTTCACTTGGACAATATTCATTCCAACGAAGGAAATGCAAATCCAATTTTCAGCTCCAAATAACTGAAAATAAAATTTCAACTTCAGCACCCTGTATCTTCGAAACGAAACATTTGCGGGCACAAGTTAATTTGAACTTTTTATCTCAAAATTAGTTAAAGATTAACCATTTAAAGTTTGTACAAGTACTTAATAAACACTGTATTATAATCTCTGACATAAAATGGACATGTTCACTTCGGTGTCAATTTCAGGAATACGTTTGTGGTGACAAAGGCGTAAAATGCGAGTGGGGCCGTGCTATCAACGTTGCAAACCGCTACGTGTACGCCAGTCAACCCAACAGAGACAGAATCCTCATCATTTCAAAAGTTCAAATGGTCGTAGTCGACGTCGTCAGTACGGATAAGTATCCAGTAGACCTCCACCATGTTCCACATCTAGATCAAGTGTGGGTGCTCAACTGGAGATCCCCGAATGATACAGGAATTAAAACTATTCAGGTAAATAATGGATTCAGATAGGCCTCCAGAAACACTTAAGCTTTTGCATATCTAATAGGAAAGGGTAATTAAACCCCAAGTTGATGGCCACTAAAAATAAATAATTTCACTACTGAATATCCCTAGTATCTGTAAACTTGATTACACCAAAATACAGGGTGTCATCTGTAACCGTCAACTGTGTTTGGCAGTTTGTTTCCATATCATAATTTTTCCATACAAAAATATTTGATTTCAGGTCATCAGAGACGCTGGTCAAAAAAGAAAACATCACACTGTTCACCCCGAGCCGATTGATGGGCAGTTTGATCTTGTCACAGGGCTATTCATACCTTCCCCCTCCCAGGTAAGTTTCTATAAAAGGCATTGCAATAATAGTATGTTGTGAAACGAGTGGGGGTTTGGAAGACGAAGGCTCGGAAGTTGAACGGCCTAGAAGTGGTAGGGATTGAATATTACGACTCAACTCGGGGACTCTCGCGCAAACACTCCACGAAAAGCTCGGAAGTTGAGGGGTTTAGAACACTTGGACACCAATGAAATGAATACACGACGAGAGCTAGAGGAATGGAGTTCTCAAGAATGTATTTCTTTTAAAAAACTATATCCGACCATACCCCTCCATCCTCTTCCCACAACCCTACCCCTCCCCGAAAAGTTATATCTAATAATAATAATAATAATTGTTTTTATTGCAGCAGAATAATACAATAGAATGAACGATGAGAAAGGTTCATAACTAATGTTCAATAAACATTGCTGCCGCAAAAGCTAGAGTTCGCGCTTCTTCAACTTCATGGAAGTTGAGAAGCAGCGCTCTTACACTCAACCTTATGAAAAGAAAAAAATCAATAAAATTGAGAAAAAATAACTAAATAGACGACTAACTTTAGTATACAAAATTAATACAGATCAAAATAATGTATAAGAAAAAAAAATTCATGAAATAAAAGAAATGAGAAGAAAGAACTAAATAGACGATTAACTTTAGTATACAAAATTAATACAGATCAAAATAATGTATAAGAAAAAAAAATTCATGAAATAAAAGAAACAAGAAAAAAGTACTAAATAGACGACTAACTTTAGTATACAAAATTAATACAATTCTAATAATGTATCAGGAAAAACATATTTTCTTGAAAAAATTTAAAAAACAAAAGTTGAATGAACAAAAAAAAAATCAGAGTTTCATGAAACTGTGTCAATCTATCACATATAAAAAATAATAAGTTCATAGATATATCTATAAAAAATATAATATATATATATATATATATATATATATATATATATATATATATATATATATATATATATATATATATATATATATATATATATATATATATAATATATATTATATATATATATATACATATATATATATATATATAATGTATGTAAAGAACTTAGAATTCGATAGTGTTATTAATCAATGCGAGTTTCAGTTTCAGTGAAGAGCGATAAGAGCTACAGGAATGGTGTATTGATGTGTTTAATAGCCTCTGTTTTATTTCGAGATGACTCGCACCTTAATAATCTAGAAAATAGTTTTTTATAAATATTTTTACGATTTCCATCTCTCCTACAGTTTGGTACAGATATTTTTCTATGTGTACGCATTGGTATTGATGTGTTTAATAGCATCTTTGTTATTTCGAGGTGACTCGCGCTGTAATAATCGAGAAAATTATTTTTTATAAATAATTTTGCGATTTCCAGCTCCCCTACGGTTTGGTACAGATATTTTTCTATGTGTACGCATTGATAGTGATGTGTTTAATATCCTCTGTGTTATTTCGAGGAGACTCGCACCGTTATAATCGAGAAAATTATTTTTTATAAATATTTTTGCGATTTCCATCTCCCCTACGGTTTCGTACAGATATTTTTCTTCGTGTACGCATTGGTATTGATGTGTTTGAGAGCCTCTGTGTTCTTTCAAGGTGACTCGCGCCGTTGTAATCGAGATTTTTTTTATTATTACTATTTTTGCGATTTCCATCTCCCCTACGGTTTGGTACAGATATTTTTCTACAACCACACTCCAAAACATGTTTTCTGCATAGTTTTACGTTCGCACACATAATTATTTCTCACAATAATTGAAATTAGACATTAGTGTGCCGCAAAGTGACATTTCTGTGCCACAAAGTGACATTTCTGTGCCAAAATTTTTCAGTACCTAATTTCTAAGCAATACAGTTTTCGTGACAAGAAGGTGATAGTATATTTTGAAAATTCTGCATTTCGAAGGGATATTCGATCAGGCAACTTCAAGAATGAATAGACAAAGTCTATTGGTTTATATAATATGAGGGAAATTGTCGTACAAATTCATAATATTCTGAACAAAAATCATAGACCCACATACACACTATCCATTGCTAGGCAACGGAGCAACATCTATCGAATCATTTGAATGTCAACAAACGTCAAGCATAAAATATTCGTAAAATATTCTTGTCCCGTCATTTTTTAATGAGATTGAACTAAAATGGATAGCGACAGTTCTGAAATTGAAAATACTCCGCCAGAACTAAGAGAACAAGTTAATTCATTGTCATTGAATTTACTACCTTCAACTTCAAGAGGAAAATATGAAAATGCATACAAACTGTTTATGGATTGGAAGGAAAAATACAAAACTAAAAGTGTTTCTGAAAATATAATTTTGGCATATTTTGAAGAACTATCCAAATCAAGAAAAGCCTCTACTCTCTGGTCAATATATTCAATGCTAAAATCGACTATTAATATTAGAAATATCAGAAAAAACAAGAATGAGAGCGGCTTAAAATCCTCTCCCTCTTTCCTTGCTTCTCTTGGGCATCATAAAGCTAAGAATGAGTCACTGACATTTCATTCCGTCTTATAGTATAGTATTATTTTTAGCAAAAAGGGTGTTGTAGAAAAAGTATAGTGTGTAACACGAGCAGAAATGCAATTTCTCACTCGTTTGAATTGCAGCACTCGCTTGCGCTCGTGCCGCAACTTTTTCAAATTCGTGAGAAATTTGCACTTTTCTGCACTTGTTGCACAATATACTATTACCTACTACCAATATGTAATATCAAACATTACGATACTGATATGAGTTTCGTAATGAGATACTTTACCGCACTAGTGCGGTAAAGTAAAATTCATTTGTTTCTCTTTTAAAATGTCGGTCTATTCAATGGAAATGGATAACAAGAATTAGAAGAAGATGAAAAAATATCTATAGCCCTTAAGTGAATATTTGCCTGTCGCAGTAATCAAATCATCCTTATGTTTGCACCATAACTCGATCGATGTGCAACGTTTCACATCACGATTCACGTTTTTTTGATATCCCGTTTGGTTTCGAGTTTTTAGCGTTTTAAGAAAAAAGGGTGAATAATCAACTGTTCAAGGACTTTTTAACTGTTCTTATAAATTTTTCGGTATAACCCTCAAAATGTTCTGCAACCGTACACGTGTTTCGAGCTTAAGCTCTCATCAGTACGGTAAAATCAAGTGCGAAGATGTACAACACTTGGATGTAAAAATAGAAACAAAGGAAGTCAACAACAGGAAGCCAACCACACATTTGTGGCTTCGGTTAGAAGACCTTGTGCTTACAAGGCAACAACCAACGTCGCCACGGAGGCAGCTATTTTTACATACAAGTTTTGTACATCTTCGCACTTGATTTTACCGTAGTGATGAGAGCTTAAGCTCGAAACACGTGTCTACGGTTGCAGAACATTTTGAGGGTTATACCCAATAACTTTTCTACTTATATTTTCATATATTGCCCCTCGCTAAATCCATCCTCATTTATAAATTTTTCTGTAGATTTTCTGAAGACGACCAAAAAAGATATCCTGGTAAATTTTGAGAATATCAACCGTTTCTGATATAATTTGTATTTTCCAGAATGCATATTTCGATATTCAGATTTTTCAAGTTTTCCCGGTTTTTCGATCATTTTCGTGAAAAATAGTTTGAAAGGGATTTGTTCGTCTATTTGAGATCTACCCGTGTTATGTTTCGAAATTTAGTTTAAATGAATGACGTATTTGATTTAAAATAGTTATTTTCCGGAAAATCACCGAAAAAACCTGTTAGCATTTTCCGATCATTCTCAAAAGCTATATACTTCTGTAGAACATATTAAAGTATATCCTAAAAAAGTACGGAATGGATCAAATCAATTGCTGAACATGTATCGACGGAAGTAGAAACGACAAAAGAACGGAGAACCTCAGTAAAAAAATTCCAGATTTTTCTATAGCGAAAAAAAAACTGACAATGATTGTCCTCGAGGTATCAAAATGAGTCAAATGTCAAAGCGATATCTCCATCGGTTTGAAAAATATAAAAGTTTGAATTGTACACAGACGGAGCTAAAGATAGACCGACCGACAGACACGGGTTCCCTCTGAAATCAATCGTAGTAGGCCTCTGCAATTGGATCCTCTTGGAAGAAAATTGCACAAAAATCTGTCAGATATAGTTCAATATCCACCGTGGTATTAGCCAGGGAAGTAGTTGTTTTCTGTCAGATGTTTGCTCCATATTTTCCACTTGGAAGGGTACTTCGGCTTTGTCAATATTATTCATTTCATGTAATTGATACTCTCCGGCAAAACCTCTCGAACTTTCTTCAAATTTTTTCAAAAAGATACTTTGTTCAATGTTCCTCATTGTCAAGGACACTATTGCTCTCTGTCACCAAGTAGCTGTTTGATATAATTTAATACCAGTCACCGGATTAGCCAGGAGAGTAGTTGTTTTCTAACACATACTATAATAGCCTACGTTGAATGCGGATGGGGAAAAATGTGACACTTTGGTTGTCAACAATTGTCGGTTTGAGATTACTGTTGCTTAGGAATATGTTACCTTGGAAAACTTTTTAAGAGAATCTTCAATTCAATGCAATTCTAACTACAAGTGGAATATTTTCCTTTTACTCTCGAGGAACCCAAATATTGTCAAAGTTGATAAAATCCGATGAAGTTATTCATTAAAAGTTGTCCCTTGATTGTCAGTGCCGTTTCATCTATCAGTTGTTGACATTCGGTATTTTTGGCAGGGCTGAATTTTTTTATAGCTGAAAAACTCCTTGGTAATTTTGAAACGTTAACCCAATGTGATGCTTCAAACTTTCCGTAGAATAGGAGATGAAATTGAATTTACTTTCTTACAGTGAATAACTAATCATTTCTTCAACTTTATGACTCGGCCTAAACCTGAACTATCATTAATATTCACGCTCAACGTAAACTTTGTCTTTCTGTTCGTCATTTGTCGTAAAATTATCCTCAGATTAATCTTATCTCACGTCGCCAAAACTTGAATTAAGCGCTTCATAAAATATGGAGCACATAACTGGAAACTCCAAAGTTCATTTATCTCCTTCACAAACATTCATGAACTCGGGAGAGGGAACAATGATAGTGTCTTTCTTACCAGAATGTTTAGTTCCTCCGTAAAATTTTGTGTCATGTCTTAATGATGGTTCACGCAAATTCATATTTTCCGGAATTTCGCTACTTTTCTTTCATACCAAAGAGAAATAATTTCATTACACAATTTCTATCAACTTGACTTGTATGTTCTAATTTTACAGAAGCGTGCTTTACGATATTTATGCAAAGCAAAGTATTGGGATTCATGTCGACCTCTGTTTTTAAAACACAAAATAATAACAGGTTTGTTTGAAAGTGGTTGACAATGTTTCACTTTGAGTAAGGTTATTCTGGACTTTTATTGTCTAAAAAAGAACAAAGAAAAATTCAATTCTCTGCAATTTTTAATCACGACATTTCAACTGTTAAAATCTACAGTCGTAATCAAGTGTATAATGCGACAATCTCAAGGATACTTCTTATATATGCTGTGGATAATTTTGTGTCATTAGCCAAGTGGTAATTTGGCGGTATTCAGGTAAGCTTGTTAATTACAGTGCCAGGCCCTTCCGGTACAGCATTGTTAATTCTTATCGCAATTTCAATTGATCCATGCCACTAATTAAGGGTTTCCACACATTACGGATTTCTATGCTAGCTTGACTAAAGACTTTGTTGTTCATAATTTATGCACTCTCTTTAAACTTCCTTCTATACCAGCCCTCTTCTTTATGGATGACTTCGGCTTCAGTCCATTTTATGTTGTGTTGGGTCGTCCAGACATGATCCGCTATCCCTGACTTTGATGTTTCTCCTCGTTGAGTGTTTCTCTTGTGTTCAGCGAGTCTAACGCTAAATGGTCTCTTACAGCCGTATGCATAGTCAATTCCAGCGACTCGCCAGAGTTTCGCCGCTCGCTACACAAGAACTATAATGCACAGTCGAGCTCCAAAAAAGTGGTACATCGCCAGCGTTTCGCCAAAATGTGACTTATAGCGTAGTTGTCACTTTTTTGGAGCTCGACTGTGCATTATATTCCTTGTGTAGCGAGCGGCGTAACTCTGGCGAGTCGCTGGCGATTGACTATGCATACGGCTGTTAGTTTCTCCAAGATAAGCTTCGCCGCATTCACAAGGGATGCGGTAGATGCAGTTTTTGGAGTCAATGTCAGCGTTACGTGGTCTGGTCTTTGTGAGATGGCTGCGAATAGTGTTACCTGAAACATGTCCGTATTTTGTATTTCGACCCAATTCGCTTTATTCTTTCCGATAGACCTCTAACATACGGAACGCACAGGGTGGTTTGTGTCGGCTCATCTGCTTTCTTGTTCTTATCCCCCCTGCGGGCTAGAACCTCTTCTATATGTTTTTTGGGGTACCCATTTTGTCGCAAATCTTTCTTGATATTGTCCAATTCGATGGTAAGACTTTTATCTGTGTTACATAGGTTGTAGGCACGGTCCACCAGCGATCGAACAACCCCTCTCTTTGTAGCACCATGATGGTTCGATTCGAAGTTCAGGTATTGTCCGGTATGAGTCGGCTTTCTGTATACTGATGTTTGGCACTTATCATTGTTCTTTTGAACTTTCACGTCTAGAAAAGGTAAACCGTCTTGGGTCTCCTTTTCCATCGTGAAGTTTATGGACTTTCTGATGTTTGAATGTGTTAGACGATGTAGTAACTTGATTACTTATATTTCGGACGTCCATCATCTTAATGGTTGAAAGATTTCTATCTCTTTCAAATTTTTTCACAACATTTCAATTGCTTGAATCCTCAATCGTCTTCTGGTGAATAGTGACAAAATCAGATGCTACGCGACCTTTTATAGGTCTATAATTAAAGTGTAATTACGCGCGGTCTTGTGGCGCGCGTGGTTTCCCCCAAAACGGTCCATGAACGGTTTCCATACGTTTTTAATTTAATTTAATTAAAGACGTATGGAAACCGCTCATCTGTAACCTTGGCCCAAGATTTAGTGTAATAAGTGCGTTAGGGGTTTTGAAATAACATTCACAATGCACTTAAGAGTTTTTGAATTTATATTATCGAATCCGGGTGACTTGTTGTTTTTTAGGTTCCTAATCAAATTCATCACCTCATTCCCAGATGTTCCTTCTTGGAATAATGAGCTTTGTAATTGTTTTTCATTTTTCAACTCTGTATTGGTTATGTTTCCTGCAAATTTTTTACCTATTGCTATTTACTGTATTTTGTTTTTTATCTATACTTATTTTATTTTTAAATTTACCCACTGTACTGAATGTTGACAAGGCTAATAGTTCCTATATATTTGGTGAATTTTTCAATGTGTTAGGTCTCAAAGTTGAATAAATGTATTTGTTGTATTTTTTCCGTTAAAATTGATCCATGATAAACAAATGAAAAAAAAAAGTTTACTTCTTGGCTCTACTGTCTGAAATATGTTCCTTTTCAAACTCTTAACTCCTCTTTCAGGAGTTATCCCACTACAGCTTCAAATATGGATACGTGACTCACACTAATCAGCGGGGATTATACAAATTAGACTTGGTAAATCTTAGGTATACAAGATCGGTGGATCTCACGCCCTACAACTGCGTTCCAGCTCAAGTGCGATTTTCTGCTTTGTGTAAGTATTACCGAAAGTTTGAGAATAATAATTGTTGAATATACTTTTCCTGGAATTAGGCCAGACATTTTAGCAAAAACGGAGGAAAATGGCAAAATATTGCAAACTTTCACAAAAGTTGTATTTAAGGACTCATTGAAACAATAAAAATTTGTCCCCTCGAACAAGGTCGGTCACATTGTTGAAAATGTAAATTACAAACAGTTCTGGTTACTTTGTAGAGAAAAAATGTAGTCGCCGAAAGTCTCGCGGAAACTTTGCCACCTCCGCCAATGGCGACAACATATTATTTTTGTTTACTATTACAGTAAAAGAAATTATTTGCAACCTGACTTGATTATAGGAATAATCGAGGGGGAACCACTTGGGAATTTTGGTATAGAAGCCTTGGGAATTAGTGGTATTACTTGGTATTAGTGGGGAATTAGTGGAATTAGTTGAAATTTATGGGTATTAGTAGGGAATTACTGGTATTAGTGGAAAATTATTGGGCATTACTGGGTATTACTCGGGCATTAGTGGTATTAGTCGAAAATGAATGGGCTTCAGTCGAGAATTAGAGGTATTACTCGAGTAATGTACGGG
Source organism: Chrysolina oricalcia (assembly GCA_944452925.2). Taxonomy (NCBI): domain Eukaryota; kingdom Metazoa; phylum Arthropoda; class Insecta; order Coleoptera; family Chrysomelidae; genus Chrysolina; species Chrysolina oricalcia. The sequence continues at coordinate 2,571,012 of OX101816.2, forward strand.
TATTACAGGAATCATTTTGTGCCAGAATGAAAAAAAAAAAAGTCGTCAACCCATGGAACCGGGAATTTGCGGATAACAGAAAACATCGGTGTTGGAATCACAGTTTGTGTGGAATTAAAAAAAAGGTCTAAAAAATAATTCTTGAGTATAAAACCAAAAAGATTTCTATTGCTTTTATTCCTTGGGTATTAGAGGAATTTGTTGCATTTGTTTGGGGTATTACTCGTGCTTTACTTGGGTATTAGTGGAATTACTTATAATGCAAAATTTTTATGAGTTGGTCGAAAACATTGGAAGTAATTTCATTATAACATATAAAATGTGCCACTACCACAAACTGAAGAAACTTTGTCAAATAAATTTTAAAAAATACATTTTTTTCTTCATTTTTGTTAGTAAAAATAAGATAAATTAATCTTATTGATGATAGTACATTAGGGTCTATACGGGGCACAGTAAAAAAAATCATTTTTCGGGATTTTTATTCTAGCACTGTTCCAGAAGCAACAGATTAAACTCTGGTAAGACATCATAGTTTCAGTCTATTCCAAGCAATGAAAGCAAGTTTTGTTTCTAGATGACTGCATCTATTTGAAATATGAATTTTTCAAATTTTGAATTTTACCCCCACACCGAAAACAATTGACAGGTCGCTTTTTAAAACAAAAAAATCTTGTATTTCTTCTGGTGATTGAACAAAAGATATGGTAGCTTCCTGATGAATTCAATTGTTCAATTATAACCTTTCATTTGGATACAGAAGGATTATTTGGAATCTTCAAAAAAGCATATCTTACAAAGTTGACAAAACTTTTATATATTATAGTAAACAATTTCGGAGTAGTGTAAGTAGAATTAGGTCCAAATTGAAGAAAACATTTTTGAAATATTCAATGAAAATACCTAAATGACCTAAAAAAATGTAACGCACCTTGTACTTACGAACAGTTCGCTGAATAATTTTTTGACAAATGCCGTGGATACCTAACTATGAAGTTTAACACAACTTTGTTTGGATAATTTTCCATTTTTGAATCAATTTTATTTTAGAATAAATAAATACTTGTCATTTCAACTTTTACATTAAATAATAAATACAAAATAAGAATTGAATTAAATGTGCGAATTAGTGCCTTCCTCCTCATAAAAGAGAACAACGGCCTCTCCGCTCACAAGCGATTCAGATGAAATTGAGGACACTCGTGAATCATCATACTCGTGCCACGAACCAGCATATGGATGTCTACAGTAAGCTGTGTAGTGCCCGCTATTGGTTGTCCTACTATGATTACACAATGCGTACAGACTGTAGCGACATGGATGCACGTTATTTGCTGCTTATTTACTCAAGTCCAATTCCTCTAAAAACGATTAAAATGAGTAACTAACATTTTCGGGAATTTATGAATTGATATGGATTTCGTGCACTTCCTTCTTTTGTTGCACTTCGCACATATCGGCTTCTCGTCTCCATCCAAAGTTTTAGAATTAGCACCAATCGTTTTAAAATTTAACTTCCTTTCGAATGGTGTCAAAAAAAGTAGGTACCATTTGAAATAATTGAGTTCTTGACAATTTTGAATGCAACATTCAAAATTCATCCGAGCCCAAATGATATGAAATGGGACTATCGCTGGGACATCAGGTGTTAACCTGGACTACCAACTAACCGCTCCACAAATTTGGTTTCGTCATTTTGAACAGATTGCGAGAAACACATTTTTTCCTAAACTACTGCGGATGTAATTTTTTTCAGAAAAATGGATGAATATCAAAAATTGAATCACGTAAATGTAAATGCGTAGCAAATTTCAAATTTCCAATCCAATTGCAAAATGAAAGACTTCTAATACATGTTCTACCTAAATTACTTTGAATATTTTCCTACACGTGTTAAATTTTTTTTCCAACTGCAGATCTTGGGACTCATCACGACAATATGAATAATATAATATTCAACGAAAACTGAATGAATGAAGCGAAGTTTTGTATAAAAGTGTATAAATTCTCTTTATTGCAAAGCGCTTTCGACTTTCGTCATCTTCAGTGCTTCATGTCAGGCAACAGGAAGTTTCGAAATATGTAAAAAAACATTGTTTAAAATTACAATAACATAATTATTCTGCATAAGAACTAACGAAAAGCATGTTAGAACTCAGACCATGTGGTTATTGTAAAAGCAGTGTATTGTCCCCACCGCTTTTACAATAACCACATGGTCTGAGTTCTAACATGCTTTTCGTTAGTTCTTATGCAGAATTATTATGTTATTGTAATTTTAAACAATGTTTTTTACATATTTCGAAACTTCCTGTTGCCTGACATGAAGCACTGAAGATGACGAAAGTCGAAAGCGCTTTGCAATAAAGAGAATTTATACACTTTTATACAAAACTTCGCTTCATTTATTTAACAAGTGTATTCAGCTTCACGCATTTATTGAAAACTGAATGCACCAAAGAAGAACTAATGGCTTGTTATTGAACATCGAACAATCGAATAGATGCCATTGAACACCTTAAAATTTTGAGTTTTTCTCATCGTATAACCTTAAAATTTGTTAAGATTTCAATTGTTTTTGATTAAAATAATTTTTCGAACAAGTGAATGAGGAAGCATCAATGTGATACTAGTCAATATCAAATTCATCCCCTGTAATTCTTATTCCAAAACATTACGCCCTTTCAGATGGAATGGTAATAATGCAGTGTCTGGAACCAGTAACCAATAGGCCGACGGGACAGCTCATCCTGGATTACTTAACTGACAGCGTAATTGGAACGAAGCCAAACCTCCCAGGAGTACCCTTTATTTCTCCAGACTCGAGAAAACTAGTTACGCTCGACCGCACAACTTCCGGAGCCACTTTGATCGTACAGGAGATAACACGTAAGATGCGCTTCCAAAAATACACAATAATTTTCTCATAACAACCATCAACCTTATTATTCTGCTTTATTATTTTTGTTTTTACGAAACTCCCTGGTAAGTTATTCAAAATAAAGGTCACTGATTGTAAGAATTGAACATGAAGATTGCAATATAAAAAATGTTTTTCCAAACCTGCAGAAATTCTTAAAGGTGTACCACAAGGTTCAATTGTTGGGCCATTATTATTTTTATTGTATGTGAATGATAAGTAAGCAGCTGTCACAGTTTCCTTGGGCCTGTTTGCCGATGATACCAGCATTATCGTTCACGATAAAAAAATATCATCACTCATATCACTATCACAAACAACATTAGGCGGTATATCGGACTGGTCTTCAGCAAACAAAATGGCGCTTAATCTTAACAAAATACATAGCATTTTGTTTAATCTGTATCGAGACATAGGATATCCAAGTATCACTATAAACAATAAAACTATAATAGCAACAGATTCAACGACATTTTTAGGGTTCCTAATTGATAGTGACCTCTGCTTGTCGTCTAACATCAACCAATTGACCACAAAATTAAGAAAATCTATACCCGCCATTCGAAGAATGAAACATAACGGCCTAATCAGTCTTCTTTGCTTATTTCCCTGGTTATATGATAACGAAATTTGGTGACCCGTGGTTTTGTCCAAAACCACTTTCACGATACAAAAACGAGCCATTCATAGTCTCCTCGGACTCCAGTACAGATAATCTTGTAGAGACTACTTTAAAAACTCCGGTATACTTACATTATTCAATTTATACGTATTCAAGATTTCTATATTGATACTTGAAAATCGTAATACTCTTACTAGGTCATCAGATAGTCACACATATTCAACAAGAAATCAATCTTTCACATTACCTGCTTATAAATATAATCGAACACGTAATGGACCACTGTAAACTGGCATAAACATAATATACAGTGCGACGCTAAATTATGGAACAAATTCATTATTTCTGAATATATCGGAAAAATCCTCGAACAGGTCGATTTTCTTTTCCGATGGGACAATTTTTGAACCTCACCCAAAATATATAGGGTTATCCGAGGTTATTTGAAGAAAAGCGAATTTGGTGATATTTTTAAATATGACACTCAGTATATTTGACCATATTTGGTTAGGGATCGTCATTACAAATCCAGTGATACCAAGTTTGATGGGATTATGTCAAACGGCTGCGGAGATATGGCCAAAAAACTTCTCCATATACCCAATGAGTGCGACAGAGACTTTTAACCTTCTGAATCGTGTGGAGTCTCGCAGTCATACTCATTAGACATCAAGACCCATACTTTTTAAAAAAATTGTCAAATTCTAACCGTTTGTTTTCTAATTTTAACGGATTGAGTGAAAATCAAAACGATTATGGTATTGATTTTTATCTATTTCTATGAACATTGTCTTGTCATGCTGTAATGCAACACCCTTTGTTAGATATTATTTTTCATTCGTGTGGAGGGACTCATGAGCTACAACTTAGATACATTAAGTTCATTTCGAAGACAGTTCAATTTCGAATTAGAGCTCAAAAATCAAATCGATGCATAATACCCAAAATAGCGAAAATCGAATTTTTGACACCCTGTACCTCGAAAACTGGTCATAGGATCGACCTGTAAATTGGACAACGTAATGAGGATGCCAAGATCTACAATATATCAAAATTTGAGCAAATTTAGCAGAAAGCCATTTTATGTACCAAATGTGCGGGGTCCTTTATCTGACAACCCGGTTGATGAATCAAATTTAGAAAACCAACAAAATGAGACAATGTTGAGAAACCAAATTTTTTTCGTTCGCTAAAAGCAGTAAAAAATATGCGTGCCTTTACTTTTGCTCACTATTCAATCAGTCTGTAATATAGTTTCTTCAACAGAACATCGGTTAAAAACTATGCAATATTATACATCTCATCAAAAAATTACAATTTTCAGCAAATGGATTGATATTCATCTTCGATGTGAAGACGAGTTTGAATATATCAGATGTTACCTTCTACCCCAGCCAATCGACACACAGCTATGATATCTATGCCACAGCTCAAGACAAAGAAGGCATAGTTTTCTTGAATTTGCTCACAGGTAAGTCCACAAATATTCATGATCAGAACCATGATTTACTCTGTTCTACATTTTTCAGGAAAAGTTGAAGTTATTACTGGAGTTGGCAGGGCAATTCCCGTACAGCTGACAAAATGGGGTAATCCCAATCGACCAATAAGTGGATCAGGTAATAGCTATTTGTATTACTAGGGAGCAAAGTGTCACTTTTCCTCCCGCAGGATGTAATTTACTGCCCGACGCAAAGCGGAGGGCAGTAAACATCCAAGGGAGGAAAAGGCACTTTACTCCCATGTAATACATATGATTTTTCATCCTACCCACTCAATAAAACCTTTTTGTGACTTTGTTTGCAAATAGACCTATTCTTACTTGATGGAAAGTATAGACAATACTGTCATGTGTATCTGAGAATCTGCGGTGGTGCAATGGCTAGCGTCTTGGGCTTGTAATCCGAAGGTCCCGGGTTCATCTCCTGGCAATTGCAACTTTTTTTTAAAGAAAGTTATTTTACTATTAATTTTCTTGTTAGTGATTTGAATTATTGGACATTTAGACAGCTTATACATTTCGGATTGCTATTGAGTGATTTTCTCATAAGTAATGTTATGTGCCTATTTGAATGAAGTGTCGATCATTTTTTTTTTTCTAAGAGCTGCGCTTGTAGAAAAAATAATGTGTGTATTTCGAGCACAAAGTGTCATTGTCGTTCTCCAAAGATTAATCTCTTTGTCGAGCAACAATCAATCACTTTGCGCTCTAAATACACAAATAGCTATTAAAGAACTAGACTAGAAGTAACATTCATGTTTGATTTTTACCAGAATACAGGATACATAAGATGTTCTAGAAATTACGGAAACAATTTGATTATAATAGATTCACAAGTTTCATCGTTTACAACTTACTTGAAATGAGGGGGAGGAAAAGTACTTTCCTCCCTAGGGAGGAAAGGTATGAGTTTCCTCCCTGGTTTGAGGGAGGAAAGTGTGTACTTTCTATAGGGGTAGGAGGAAAACATATTTCCAATTAATGAATTATGTGGAATCCATCATTAAATCCAACGCGAAGATAAACAATATTTTAAAAAAGTGTGAAATATTCTTTATGTACGATCCGTCAATTGAACTAATTTAATAATAATAAACCATTTATTGATAGCCAAAGTAAATGAAGGGCTACAGGTTTAGTATCCGACGGTACCTCCTTCTGTTTTTCCACCGCAGCTCACATGTCAATTTAAATAAAAAGATTCGTCAGAAAAGCACACATTGTAACAGTTATTAATATCACCAATCAATAACTGACTTATTATTCCACAAAACTCTGTACGTCTGTCAGGATCATCTTCATTCAATTCTTGTACCGTCTGCATTTTATAAGGATAGAATTTTGCTTCTTTCAAAATTCGATGTATGCTGCTTTTAGAAACTCTTGAAATAATTGCGAGTTGTCTCAAAAATTGAATGTTGCCCTTCACTGCATCTCCTTCAACTGCGACAGCAACCCCTCCATTTCTCATTAGGCCAATAAAGAGAGCAATTTTTCTCATAAAAGTTCAACTTAATTTGCTCCGCCGATTTCTTTTTTGCAATTCATTCGTCTGGAAGTATTTTCAGGCAATAAATATGAGTGAAAATCGGTATTAATAATGGGGGCGATTAAACAATAATGGGGGGATTAACAATTAAACCCCCTTCCGGGGAATCAGCCCTTCCCGAAATCGTGTTTTTTGGGGTATTTTCTATGAATATGTAAAATTGTAAGTCCTGAGTAATGAAACTGAGCGAAAATTTGTAAAAATAATAGGTATAAATTATTAGAAACGATTTTCCCGCCCCGCATTCGGGGCATATCCCCCGCATCGCGGAAACATTGGGTCAATTTGAAAACACTCTCAAACTAGTACTTTTAGATATAAATGTGGGTAAATAATCGTTGAGAAGTATTGTTATGAAAATTATTCGCAAATTCGAGAGAAGATCAACTTATTGTTTTTTGTGTGTTTTTCAATGATATCGAGAAAGGGTATGGAGAAATGAATCCACAAGTAATCACCATCAAGAAATGTATAGGAAAATATATCGAAAGAAGAACTTCGAAACCAAAAAACTGATTTCTGTTTGTGGGGCTGCAGTCAAATTTGAGGATGCCAGGGAGTAAGAATGAAACTATTTGATATTATATCAAGCTTTCGGAAATGTTTATTTCCATCTTCAGGACTTACTGGAAAAATTGTGAAAATGAGCAATTGTACAATTTTTGTTAAGTGATAAGGGTACTTACTATCGTGAGTTTAAAGGAAGCTAGCCACTTCATAACACGAGATAAGTCAATCTAACATTATTTGTAGGAAATATTTATAAACATAAATGAAAATGTTGAAAATTGTTAAAAAGTATACTGAACCGGAAAGCATGGTCAGTGATACTGAGATATTGTGGGTTAATCACGTGGGATGAATGAAATGTGACAACTGATTGACATCTGATTGACATCAGTTGTCACATTCCATTCATCCCACGTGATTAACCCACAATATCTCAGTATCACTGACCATGCTTTCCGGTTCAGTATACTTTTTAACAATTTTAACAATTTTCAACATTTTCATTTATGTTAATAAATATTTCCTACAAATAATGCTAGATAAACATATCTCGTGTTATGAAGTGGCTAGCTTCCTTTAAAGTCATGATAGTAAGTACCCTTATCACTTAACAAAAATTGTACAATTGTTCATTTTCACAATTTTTCCAGTAAGTCCTGAAGAAGGAAATAAACATTTCCGAAAGCTTGACATAATACCAAAGAGTTTCATTCTTACTCCCTAGCATCCTCAAATTTGACTGCAGCCCCACAAACAGAAATCAATTTTTTGGTTACGAAGTTCTTCTTTCAACTGGTCAGTCACGATCAACCCAACGGAAAATATATCTATACATCTTCAGTCTCCTCGTCTTCATCTTCACAATCCGGAACAATCACTGCCAAGTTTCTACAGATATCTGACTGCGATATTTTGAAACAGAGCTGAGTTGAACATGAAATAAATATTTAAAAAATAAACTCACCATTTTCAATTAATAACAGTGACAAAGCACTAAGAGATGTTTCCTCGTCTCCGACTATCGATGTTATCCCAGTATCCAGTGTTTTCTGCACAGGAACTTTTATAGTATCTGACGTTTACATAGAGCAACGTTGACTGCTGCCCTCTGCGCACCGACTGAACCGCGCCGCTGTATACTATACAGCGGCGCGCTAGCTGCCGCATTGACAAGGTCCCAAGCCGATATTTTTCAGGTTTTAGAATCTCAATGAGTTTAAAGCAGGTACACTTCGGGATACTTTCCTTTGGTGCACTGTCTTCCTCGTTCTCGAATCCCCATATTCCATGAAGGACTGATTTTATTTTTCTTTCCATATCACAATAATACGATCAAATGCCGAGTAACCTCTATTTTAAGTACTTGAAAGATTGACTGGATTGCATTTAAAATTTAAGTAACCAAATTTGTATAAATATTTTCAATAAGAGCAGGTTTTTTTCTGCAAACTGGCTTTTCATTCATGTTGATACGTGCTTTTATCTCTGAGTTATTAGCATTTGAATTTATAAACTCCCTCAAGATTTTGTAACCTAAAATATGCGAAGAATTGAAAACACTCGTATTTAAAACCAACATCATTTGGACCGGTTAAACGTTATGCAATTTGACAATGAAGTATTCCTCAACTGTTCATTTTACTTGCTACAAGTGATAAGACATTATTTCAGTAATCACAAACAAGCATTATTTTACGAAGTCTGGAACTTTAATATTATAAGATTTTCAGTTGCAATTTTGCAGCTGGCAACTACGCGTATAAATAATATCAGAATACAAAGCTGCGATCTTTATCTTCAAAATGACGTAAGATTTATCCGAATTGAACATTTATGTGAGGAGTTATAGAACTTTACTTCACGCGCTGGTTGAAAAAATGCACGTTGGCGAGAGCCGGTGCAACACCTGCCCCAATGCAAAAGCATATAACTTCAACAATTTTTTTCAAGAATACCGTGCGATTTCTCAAAATTTTGGTAGGAACAGTTTTTTTGTAAAAATTTGTGCTCTTTCTGAAAATCAAGTTATTTTTATGATTTAAATTAAATTTTTTGAGATATTTTGAACTTACCTTAAAAATTAATTTCAACGCCTTTTTGGGGGGGATGCACCCCCCTGTAGGTGATAATTTTTCTCAGAAGTAATGTGCACACTGTGTTCTACAATTTGAAAAAAAATTATCGGCGGAGCAATTTAAGTTGAGCTTGATAGCCCTGTTGATTGGCCTACATAGGTTTTTTCCGCTCACGTATTTTAATTTCCACTGATCCTGACTCCATGAACTTATTCATCAATTATATCACTTAGAGATATGATATGTTTTTTTATAAATGAATTTTATTGAAAATTCGATCCGAAGCTCTAGCACATCGTCCATTTTCAAAAAAAGTAGCCATAATTGACATCCTCTCTGGTATATTTCAAACTATGTTCGGAAGTTTTCAAATGATTGAATGAAGTAAGTTAATCGAATACATCAATATACCAAGGCTCAACAAATGATATGCGTAAAAAAACATATTGGTACAATATTTTAATCGTCTGCCTTGCCTTCCAATCTATTGTTCTGAAAGCATACTATTTTTCAATACAGTGACGTACCCATAAATATCCTAGGAATTATTATTTTCAGGGGTAATATAATAGGTGGTATGATTATTACCGATAATTTTGTGGAATATTAATGAATTGCAATCCCAAAGCTGAAAATACAACGAGTCCGCAGGACGAGTTGTATTTTCTTGCATTGGGATTGCCAATGAATTGATATTCCAAAAAATTATAGGTTATTAATCATACCACGAATTATATTTAGGTCGACAATATATCGATTTGAAATAAAGAAAAATCGTGTCACCGTTTTAATTCACAGAAATCAAAATCTAACAACGTGAACACTAAAGAGAAAAATTGGGGTCATATTACAGGCATAATCTTTCAAAATATCAGCCAGCTCCACAATTGTGGTATTCGCATTAACAATATAACCCCTGTTTGTGCAAAAATTGTTGAATTGCCTGGTAATTGATTCTTTATTTCTGGACGTATTCAACGGAATACTCTTTTCCACTGCTTCATCTATGATACCAATAGCCATTTGTCCCCAACGATCGCTCATATTGATTAAGAAATATAACTAGTCAAAACACAAAGATTTGACGTTTATAATTTAAATCATTATTTTCACTTGACAGTTAGTAAAACAAAAACTAAGCAGGTTTATCGCCGTGAAAATACAGCGCCAAGCTACATTTTCACTGTAATTCCGATTCTATTGGATGAATTTCAAAATTTGAAATAGACTGATTGGTTGTTAAGCAAGGATATATATATTGTCAGCAAATGTTCTTCGATAATTTCAAATTACTGTAAAAATCGTATGATTATCAAAACCTGCACTAATTTTTATTTCCAAAATGGATAAAAGTATCTTGACTTTGTCGATGCAACTCCGAACCATAATATGTCTTCTTGGAATAAGCTCAATTTTCAACAAAATGGAGATCCTCCAAATTTTGTTGAACCAGTTTCATATGACAATTTTTATAGGAGCTAGATTGGAAGGCGAGGATCAGTATAAATTGGCCCACTAGATCTTCTGATTTATCACCGTTAGACTTATTCTTCGAAAGTCTTTGAAATCCAAAGTTTATATCAAGTAGATGCGTATGTCGTGTAGTGATTCCACAAATGTTGGAAAATGTGTGAATACTGAATGGTTGAACTTTTCAGATGATGATATCATTTCAAGTGATAAAAAAAATCATCTTCATTAACTCCATTATAACTTCCACTACCCAAGTAGAACATCTATATTGGTGGAATATAGTGGCAAAATATTTGAAACGCAATATCGGCGGGAAATTGTCGATATTGGTCCAATATTAGTTGACAATGTTGGCGAAATATTTTCGAAGCAATATTGGCTTCAAGATATTTAGCGATATTGGCCAATAGCGCTGGTACAGCTTTATGAAAGTATTGGCAAAATATTCAAACGTGAGAAATAAAATGTGAACATTTTGGATATTGCTCCAATATTGTATGGACATTTGAAAAATAGTATTGGCGAAGTGTTCTTGAAGCAATAATGGCTCAAAAAATTTAGCAATATTGATACATATCATTTCGATATATTGGTGGGAAATTAAAAGTGAATATGCCTTAGTAAATTATGATGCCATGCCATGCCCATGCCCATGCCATGCCCATGCCATGTCAATAAGAATATTCAATAACCTACCATCGGAAATAAAGAATATCACCAATATGCTTAAGTTCAAACAAGAATTGAAGAATTATCTGTTACCCAAAGTTTATTATTCACTAGACCAATTTTTTAATATGTAAACTTGTTGTTATATTGTACCTGTGACAGTTTTTTTTTTATTTATATATAAATAAGTGTTTTATAACTAGTCTGACGCACCCTATATCGAACATGTTTTTGTATTTTTTATAGAGATATGTTGGATCAAAAAGGAAATAAAGAGAATTTTGAAAATTTTGAAATACGTTTTTCGATTAATTAAGGTGACACCAGAGTCTGCCTTCTGGTCGCCATAGCCAATAAATTAAATGTCTTGAGTTTTTAATATATTTTCGTAGTTTTCAGAAGACGCTCTATATGTAGAGAAACCTAGTGGTTTTTTATCCAGGTTTGATCGTAGTATATTTTGATGTGGTATATTGAATATTCGGCCAATATTCAAAATTCAATAATGGTAACGAAGAAGAAAAGAAAAAACCTATTAGTTTTTTTGTCTAACGCTATATTTCCAATGTTTTTTAACTAGATTTAGATTTTATACCTTATTATGAAAAAGTTTCCGCGTTTTATGATATTGAAAAATTATTCAAAGGCAACATGACTCATTTGGTGCGTTTTATTGTAGGCAGAAATGCTCTTCTCGTAGAAGTAGAATTTGACACATCTGTTTTTTTGTCACCAAATATATCTACTTTCTCTACTTTCGCTACGATCAAATTTGAGGGTAGCAAAAGTAGATAATTAGTTGAAAAATGAAAATTCCTAAATCGTAGCAGAAATTGACACTGACATTGACAGTAGTTTGAAACATATTATGGACTTCTGTACATTTCAGTTTCGTTTTATTCTGAAGCTCAAAAAACTTCATTTACACACATTAAAACGATTTTGGAAGTGAACAGCCTCTAGTTAAAATGAATGAGTGTTATAGACGTGAGTAAAGTGATAGACGGAAATGTTCAAATACGTATAGGTCGTACAACGACTTTTATTGATATAATAAAGAAGGTGGGTTCACATTGATTCTCAATTCATTGGAAACCTCTGTTAAACCTTCTTTTCAAAATCATATCCTAAACAAATATACAAATGGATACCAAAAAAGAAGATGCGATGACCCTGAAAGTAGCGAAAGTTCAAAAACATCAGTGGGATGATATAGAAACATTGTGTCAAATCGATTTAAATGGAAGGTGTGAAGGTTTAGGAATCACTTCTTCATAATGATTTTTACATTCTGAAAAAGTTTTCTGAGTGAAAATTATTCAAGGAATTCGCATATAAGTATGATAAGTTTATTGCACTTGAAATATTCCCGCCTAGATCTAATCCTCGAATAGATATATAATACTACTCGCGCCTTCTTCCATTGTGTATTTCGGATGTAGCAGTTGTTAATGAAAGCAAATTATTCCTATTGAATGTATCATTTATAATAATAAAAACTATGAGTTTCAAACTTTTTACAGATATTTAGGAAATTTTAGAATTATCTGACTTCTATTGGAAACCCTGAAATTGCGTTTTTATGATACTCTACTTCTTCTACTAGTAGATGTAAACTTTAATGGTCAATGAAACGCGGCTATTTATTCAGAATAATCCTAAAACATTTTTGATTGAAAGTTGGTGGATGGAGGTGTCATGTACACAAAATCAAAATTTTCTGAGACATCTTAAAATTTTGTTAATTAGGGTATTCATCAAAGAAATTAACTCATTTTTAACCAATTTATGCGGCATTAATAAACAAAATCAAATAGTAATTTAAAAAGTTCTAGTTCTAAACGTGTTTTATTAAATATCTCAAAAGTTTGAAAATGTGACATGACTTCATCGACTTATGTTTTCAATTCATAGTAGTTATTTCGTGACGTTTCCCTTGTTACTGTATTGATAGATATCCTTTTTATTTCATACATTTGAACAAGAGAAATAACATTATTATTATTATTATTAATCCGCATTTTTTTTGTCTAATCTAATTCCAATTTTATTCTGGATATCTTGTCCACTGCCGCAAACTCAGTATCACTAGATTTCCGAAATGCTTTTTGTTCTTGTGATCCATACTCAATTTTTTCATGAACTGCATCGATATTTTCGGGGACTGACACAGAAACTGGCCTTCCCGATCGGTCATCATCTTCAATGGAAAATTTACCTCTTTTAAACCTTGCAGTCCAATTTTTCACGGTCGCATACGAAGGACATTGATCACCAAGGGTATTAAGCATATCTTCGTAAATCTGCTTACCTCTTAACCCTTTTAAATACAGGTACTTGATGATGGCTTGATACTCTTTTTCGACTATTTTTCGATTTTCACAATTTCGGTGGAAATATTTAACAGACAGATTTTTTTTCAGGTTTATTTGGGCAATACATGGTAACACCTGCAAGTGAAGCATTATTCGTCATCAACGGCCGATCCAGGACAGTGAACTGTGAAATTGGAGCTGTCTCGCACCCAAGTCAAGTAGTCTGGACTATTTTGAAGTTTCATTAATGTTATAGTGCCCACATGAATCTGTCAACCATTGATATCATCTAGCATTATGTGTTGATTTTTGTACTTATATCGATAAAATGAAAATTACCCATGGGTCTGATATTTTAAATTACAAGTAAGAGTTTTGACGCTGGTAGAAGTTGGAAAAAGCCTGGATATCTTGTTAATTGTGCAGCAGTCAGTCCATAAATGAAAAGCTCAAAGATTTATTTTTGTTCGCTATCAATAAATGATAACCGTTGAAGAGCATACAGGGTAATTCAAATTCGAACCCCGCCATTGGGATCTCCCAACCTACAGGAGATACGTCGAAGCTTAAATAAGGGCAAAATTGCGTGTTTTGGTGCTTAACAAAATACTGTTTTGAAATTTGGAAAATTCCGAGTATTTTCAGATCTACTATCCGACGTTTCGTCTTCTGGCAATCATCATCAACTTTTTTCAATCAAGGGCGCTAGGTATATTGTTTTCACACAAAAAATAGTGCTTCTCATTCTGATTTCACTGATGTATAATTTGTTATGATTTTCTCTTCTGAATCCACAGATATTAAAAAAACAATATCATCGGAGATGGTCAGATTCCATCTAATAATTTTGTTTATGTCGGGGCGTGGCGCAGTGGTTAGAGCGTCTGACTCTGAGTCGAAACGCCCGGAGTTCGAACCCAGTTACAGCTGGGATTTTTAATTTAATTTGACCTATTAAATTATTAAAATCTAGTGGCTAGACTGGGGTGAGTCCTGCACGATTTACTGTTGCGTTCCAATTAACAGTGCTGCTCCTAAGGTGGCGTATGGAGTAAGTAACAAGGTCTACCAATAACACATGCCTAATGACCATAGCAGTCGATGCCAAAACACCAAAGAAAAAAAAATTTGTTTATTAAACACTATTTAAATAATACACAAAAATCATAAGTTCGATGAAAGATAATTCGAAATCATAACCTTGAAAAAAATACAGAAAAAACATTCGTTCGAAATGATGGCCTTCCTCTTGAATACATAAACAAGCTCGTCGTCTCAAATTGAGAACAGCCCTAACAATATCCCTTCTTCTAAGAGATCTAAATTGCGTGATGATATTTTCTCTAAGTTCATTCACTGTGTCATATTCTTGCACTCCATAGATTCTGTTTTTTAAAGTGCCCCACAAAAAAGTTTCCAAAACTGTAAGGTCAGGTGACCTTGCCGGCCACCTCACTGCTCTTTTATTGTGTGGAGGAGACCCGTCATGCTGAATCCATCAGCTGTTATAATTAACAAGGGAAAACATGTCCACAAATTCTTCGAATTCGTTTCTTATATAGATAGATTTCCCCGTTGAAAGTATCAGAGAAGGAATGAGGTCCAAGTATTCGGTAGTTATAAATTTCCAGCCAGCACATTCAAACGAAACCGAACTTGTGGTCTGATTTCTCTGAAGTGTCTTGGATTATTTTCACTCAAAATGTGCTCATTATTTCTACTAAAAACACCACAGTTCGAAAAAGTTCTTTCGTCGGTCCAGATAATGTTTTTCAAGAAGATGTAGAGTCTACCCTATTCGAGAACCAGCTACAAAATTACATCCTTCTCCCAGGATCACCTGAATGTAATTTTTGTGAAATAAATATGTATCCTATAATATTTCAAACCACTTATTTTGACTTCCCTCCAAACCATAGAAATATATATTATATACTTACTCTAGAATGCTAATCCCCATGTCAAAAGTGTTGTAAAAAGTTCAGGCTAGTCCGCAATGCGCAAGCGCGTCATTAGTGATTTATGTAACAGGCCCGGTTTTAGTAAAATATTATGGTACTTGTGAAGATTAACAAACGTTAATTCTGAATCTCGGAGAATAAGGTTGGAAACCTCATTGTGCTTATACCTGTTATTTGTATTTAGTCGATTTGAATACATATTTTCACATATTTATGATCCCGAATATTCAGCAAAGGCCATCAGAAAATAGAGTACGGTTATTATTATTATTTACCGCTCTGAAGCGACTGATTTTTGGTGTCACATTCACTTTTCAGCTGTAGTTAACCAACAAAAACCTACGGAACCACCCCAAATCGTCGGTGCGAATTTCAAGGAAGCACTGGATTGGAAAATAAATTGAAAGTGCAAAAAACTAGGAAAATTCATTTCAGCTAATATGAATAATTTCAAATTGGATTTATAAAACTGGATGCTTGGAAGCTCGAGGTTTTCTTTCTAGAACGATTCATGTCAAAATACGCATCTGCATTTAATTTAAATCATTTGAAGAGATTAACATGCTATTTCTACGAGTATTTCTGGTTGTATTACCTTAGTGCAATTTCCACAATGGAGGTGCATGAAAAAGTGAGGCCAGAAGCATTTTCCTTACCATCAAAGGAAAGCACTTCCATATTGACATTAATTTTCTGATGCGATTCTGTGTATGTTTAGTACTTTTTGTAGGAATCTAGAACTCATAATATAAGCGGTGTGGCAGAAAGTTGTATCACTCGCCATGCATGCTTACGCAGACACAGTATTGGTACTGCACTAGGTTTTAAATTATTCTGTTGTCGTTTTCACATGAATCTTCATGAGGAAAATGTCTGCCACAAATTACAATTTTCCCACTAAAATGTTCTGTCCTTAAAAATAATAACCAAAAATCATGCCTTTTTTGTCAAGCCAAAATAATATTTAAGCTATTTTGAGCAAAGCATATAGGTACGTAAAAATTTTCATTATCAACCAAAAATGATTTATTTCACGTATTTTTCCTTTACACAACACTAAACAGTTCAATGTTTAATTTTAGGAAGAAACGGCTTTATTAGAAATTGTCTTTAAAGGAACAAGATTAATGCAAATTCACGAAAGATGAAAGAATAGCCAACGACAACAAACACCACACAAAACGACAAGAGAAAATCTGAAATTTTAAAAACCGACTCTGTCTCTGACAAGAATGACAGATCTTAGTGGCAAGTCTTTCTGTTGATGAAAAAGCACTGTTGCACGGTCAGTATAATTACAGTAGCAAAGGGTACATTATTGTTTTAAATAAATTTCTATCTCGCCTAAAATTCGGAGCAATCTATCTCTAAAAGATTCATTTCGGTTTTAAAAAGTCCTAAATGCGCTGTCAAACTTCTCTCTTTCAAATGACATGTGTTTTACTGCCTCATAACAAAAATTCTGAATTGGAACACCAAATTATTTTCAAACTTGGCAACGGTCCACCCAAACTACACTGATGACGCGCATGCGCACATCGTAAACGGGTCGCATACGCGGCATGTTTTTCGCCGTGAAAATTGGCGGGATTAGCATTCTAGAGTAAGTATATAATATATATTTCTATGCTCCAAACGCTAGTCTGTGACAGACCCATTTCTGTCGAGACTTGATGCCCAAAAATTATTATACTTCTTCGAATATGGAAATACCAATTATTCTACCTCAGCTAATAAGTTATTTCTAGTATTTTGTTCCATTCTGCTTCCTTACTTCATTCTTGGTTTTTCAAACGCACCGTACTCTGACAAGTTTTTGTCCAAAATTCCGAGTTATGTTCTATAAGGCCGTTGTCTTTCCAGATATAATTCAAAATTTTGTTCTGATTTCGTATTATTCCTATGAATTTTGTAATAGAGTTTCCACATGTCTCGTTTTTCTCCATTTGAGAATGGGGACATTTCGACTGAATTATTTATTATTTATGATGTTTGATGAGTTCTGACAACAACTTGTGGTTATTAAACAAAATTATTCGATGGAGTCATGAGCATCTCAGTTGAAGATTTTTTAAAAAAAGCAAATCATAACAAATTTTACATCATTGAAATCATAATGAGAAGCACTATTTTTGTGTAAAAAACAATATGGCGCCCATAATAGAAAAAAAAGTCGATGATGATTGCCAGAAGACGAAACGTCGGATAGAAAATCTGATCATTCCAACGTGTAGCTGAAAAAAGTAGCAATGGAAATGTGTTTTTGGTTTGGGCTACCTATGTTGTCAATAAGGCTAGGAAAAAATGAAAACGAAAATTCAGATTTTCAGTTTTTTCCGGATATTTCCGGAAATACTAGGAATTTTCCAAGTTTAAAAACTATATTTTGTTCAGCAACAAAATACGCAACTTTGCCCTAATTCAGGCTTAGTCATACCTCCTGTAGTTTAGGAGATATCAATGGTGTGGGTCGAATTTGAATTACCCGGCTATATATGGTCTAATTTCGACGAGTTTCTGTTATCAAAAATATAATCTGAATATTTTGAAACTCCGACTGTTCAGCATATTGTATATCACAATAAAATTAGGGAAATGTCCAAAGAGTCATAGATCGAATAGGAATATATTTTATAAAGAATAAGATTATAGTAGTCGAGTTATTTTATATTAATTCTTGGAATAATGGACATTAAAGTTACTGTTTACTCATCAATATTTTGAGACATTTAAAGGATTAATTGTGGTCCAAATATCAGAATGCGTTACGATGAATAAAATCTTACAAATTCGAAAAAATTTATACGAAGATTGCAATAATTGAAGTTTTATAACAATAATAATAATACTTCCTCATAAACACTCGAAGATTGTTTGTACCCAAAGGCATAGCCTGTACGGGTAGAGGACGGCTATTATTATTATTTGCCGTGGAGGGATCATGGATAATGGATCAGTTTGTAACCCCACTTTCTATGAAAATCAATATTTGTTTTTATTTCCATTACTACACTTATTCTTGTAATAAATATCTCTATTCCAGCCGAATGTATAAGGAACAAAAAATTGTATTTTGAATAAATATATTCTCAAAATCATCAGGAGCACACTGTATTTGAAGGAATACAAAACATCATATCCTGGGATGTTCATTATTTTTTTTTATTTTTAGTAGGAAAAAACAAAACTCAGAGACAAATTAAACCAATTCAATTTATAAAATTCCTACTTTTTTCCTACCTTTTTTGTTTGATGTAAAAGAAGGCCTTTTTTGAAGGAAAAAAATGCAATTTTTTAAAATAGAAAATTATGCTGTTTTTGAGTGAAAAAAATCATCTTTTTTGAACGCAAATAGTTCTCTATTTAAGAGTAAAAAATTATGCTCTTATTGTCTCAAAAATAGAGCCCAAAATTGAGTGGTGGTCTATTTTATCAGTGGTTGAGTGGCTGAGTCTCACTGAATTGACTCACTGGAATTTTCGACACTCTCCACTGAATTTTCACGCCTCATACGAAAAACTGGGGAAATTGAAATTCAGTGAAATTTCTGAGTGGTTGAGTCATAAAATTCAGTGAGACTCAGCTTTCACTCAACTTTTTGCGTACATGGTCAAATGAAGGTATCTCTTTTTGAGTGAAGAAAGTACACTATTTTGCTTTAAAAAACAGCTCTTTTTTGCACTCAAATAGAGGCACACTCTTAGACTCGATAAAAAAATTTTGCGAAAAATGCACCAATGGCGACAAAAAAAATTGAAATTTTAAGCGAAAATTTTTGGTCGAGTTACAAACTTTTTGCCTCGGGATCAAGAGTGCCACTTAACTCCCTAGGTTTACAATCTACTGTTAGAGAGCTACAAACAAAAAACTTCACAGAGAACCAAATGTTTTTTCTTTAATAAACGCCCCAGTTACTGACGATCGTAGTTGTAGTGGGAGTTGTATCTGGATGTTACGCGGAATATACAGGGTGTATCTTAAATTATGTCATTAATTTCGGGTGGTGATTCCTTGTCACATTTTAAGTAAAACAGTTCATATAAACGTGTGTCCGAACTTACTTCGTTTCTTAGTAACAAGGTGTCAAGGTTAAATAAAAAATCGGTTTTTCATGAATTACTATAAATTCTTTTCGCCGATTTTGATTAAACTCCTAGTGTTTGTTATTAGTAACAAGGGGTTTCTTTTTATGAAATTAGATTTCGAATTTTAATTCCAGTAGCGTCGCTGTTGACAACCTGTTACTTGGAACGAAGCAAGTTTGTACACACGTTTATATGAATTTTTTTATAAAATATGATAAGAAACCACGACCTGAAATTAATGAAATCATTTAAGATACACCCTATATAGAATTTGAAGTTCTTCCTCGACAGATATCTTGAAGAGTTATTTTTTGAAAAACTTGTTCATAAACCAAAGCTGATCGAATGTAACTGTACTAAGTTATCCACTAAATGATACTAGATGATAGTTTACACATTTCCTAAGTCTCTTTTATCGAACACTTGTTAAAATGACACGACACAACAAGTATAACATTTTAAAAATATTTCCTGTAGCCATATGGGGGATTTTTCTGTCACATAACTGATCCATTCATTCTAAGATTGATTCATCCATCTCCAAATTAATGAAATCACTATTTTGTATTTACGCCAAAAGGTAGATCTATCTCATCGTGGTGCATTCACTATCATCAAAAACTGTATGTACATTGATACCAAAATTGATTGAATAATATTGGAGTATTTTATTGAGGAGTTGTTTTAATTTTAAATAAATGTAGTTTTGTGATAAACTCTGTTCCCTCAAACAACTATTATTTCACCACTCCTCATTAACAATATGAATCTGTTTACTATAGGAAATATGATATCGAATTCATTCATTTGATCTGTTTACATACTCCGAAACATCCTGTATAAATGTTATTCAATGAAACAAAGTCTTCATCAATTTGTTATAATTACAGTGTTGAAAAAATTGAAATATAAAATAAACAGTCAAAATATTCGATGTAGAAAGCGCTGGAAAAATTCTGTGATGGAAATTTTTTGTATTCTATGGAAGCTACTAGTTAGAAATACAGGTTGGCCCAACGAAAAATTAACATTCGGATATACTAGAAAACGACAAATTATTTTCGAAAACGCTGAAACATGTCAATTTTTATTTCTAGGGAGGCAAACGTCAGTGATGGATTTGGTCACGCAACTTCAACCTCCTGACGGGGGCGGCTACCCCCTCGCGAATCATCATAGGGAACATGGGTCGAAAGATACATCACCTTTGAGCCCCCCTCATTCACTATCCAAACGTTTTTATTTTTCAAAATGGAATGAATTTTGTATGAGATTAGTGTTGTAACAGGTTCAATTTAAATAATCAATATCTCACCTGTTCTTATCGAAAATCAATTAATTAATTAATCGTATCAACGGGTTGAGGTCTGGTGATTTAGCTTGCCACTCAATTGGTCCTTCTCGCCCTATCAATGATTGGTATATCATTCATCCCAAAAAGTTTGTATCCGCCACTGCATAGTGAGTTGATAGTTTTCGATAATATCCATAATCATGCGATAGATGACATTCTGAAGAAGATGTGAATACGTTTCTCCATTTGAATTATCGTCTACGAAATGTGGTCCAACAGCATGTTTCGGTTCATTAATGAACGATTTGTTATTAATACATGATTTCGAGAAATCGTCCATTGATGACCCCTATTAATGAACGATTTGTCATTAATGTTCGATTTCTCTATGAATGCATGATGTTGCATAGGCATCTAAACATAAACGAATTCAGATATTATGGAAGCCAAAATGCATATTGGCGATGAATTTATGGTGCCAGATGTTGCGGACTCTGCTATAGTAGCATCTTTAACCCTGCGTTACATACGTGGGGTGTGATGGACCCCAGCCGCCGAATATCGCTTTGAAAATATGCCAAACGTAAATTTATGCGTACGCCCCTCCTAATAGCTTCCAAAATATGTCTGCATTATCGATTTCAGGCATTTCCGCAGTATCTTGTAGACACTGAGTGAAGTTATAGGGAACTTAAGTGCATTGGGGTGTGATTACTTGGCAAAATTGCATGGCTCAGACAGCGATTAATTTTTTTTCTTTCTGTTTTTCAATCTGCAATTATTTTCTTTGTATTTCATCATAATCAAATTTTAGTTTCCGAATGTTCATTCCGGGGTGAGATGTTCATTTATCTCACATGATTTTTTTTGTCGCGGTGTGTTTTTTGGTACATGAAAAACTAGCCTTTTTCAGTTTATATCAGATTTCTTGAAATAAAGCCTATTTGATTATTCCTTGCGTGTTTTGATTGTTCCGAAATGATCCCCTGATACTATGGAACAACGTAATATCAGAAAAAGAACAAGATAAAAAAAATACGGTTTTTCAGGAAATGGGGTTTGTCACACCCCACGTATGTACTGATGCAACAATTATCCACGTATGTAACGCAGGGTTAACTTTATTGCCAGAAAAAAATTAGAACTACTTCATTACAAAAAGAGTGAGGCAGACGGGAAAATATTGTAATCAACTCTTATATTAAAATGCGATTAATGATCTCGAAAATATCTATATCATTAACCGCCTTCATTAATACACTATTTGATTGAATGACTATTTCCGCCTACCTCGTATTGATATGTCTGTTTAAAGTTCTCCAATGCAAGTGAAATCGACCATTAATGAACCCCATTAATAAACGATTTGTTATTAATGGATTATTTCGAGAAATCATCTATTAATTACCCCTATTATGGTCGATTTGTCATTAAAGGTCCTCATCTGTGTAAACGTCAGAAGGTGAAGGTGTTTGTGTGAGCTCTCTCGATTATACCCCAGTTGTACCTGTCCCAGTTATCCTAGAAAGCTCAGATTTGTTTCCAGTATAGCGTTCATAGGAAGGGGCCACAAAACCTTTAGGTGAGCTTGTAGTTACCCAACATCATCTCACAATTACGGTTATATGTGTTGATTTTCCGCCAAACATCCAAAAGATAAAAACGTTTAGGTATATATGAAAAAAATAGTCCTACTGATAAAACCTAGGAGTGGCAAGAACTGGTGAACTCTTCTCGTTAGGAAATTAGTACGGGAGATTGCTTGCATATTCGTTAATAATCTCACTCATGTCGGAGGTTAAACAGAGTCCGGGTAACTTCTCCTTGGAAAAGGTTATAGAACTACTTGTGAACTTAGACAAAAAAACAGACAAAACAAATGACACACTAAGAGAAATAAAAAATGAATTGGCAGGTGTTAATAATAGATTAACCGTTTTGGAGGAGGCAAATACCAAGCTTTCGAGCCAAGTCAAGTCACTAGACTTTAGATTACGCAAAAATAATCTGGTTGTTTTTGGATTAGAAACCACAGAAATATACGGGGCGTTATCTGATCTGAGCAGCAGCTTAGAAATAAGTCTGGGTGAATCAGATCTCAATAATATCTACTTCATACCTAATAAAAGTGGTACAAATGTTCTGAAAATCGAATTACTGTCTTACCTCAAGAA
This sequence comes from Chrysolina oricalcia, assembly GCA_944452925.2. Lineage (NCBI taxonomy): Eukaryota > Metazoa > Arthropoda > Insecta > Coleoptera > Chrysomelidae > Chrysolina > Chrysolina oricalcia. The sequence goes on from OX101816.2 coordinate 2,594,160, forward strand.
GATTGGGATTTTCCAAAACTTATACAAACTCAAGGGAAAAGGAATTTTTATTGCTAACGACCAAAGCCCGGAAGACCAAGTGGTTCACAAAGCACTGAGAAGTCATTTGAACAATGCCAAAAAATAGGGTTAGAGGCTACTATTTGTAATAACCAGTTGGCCATAAATGGAAATTACTATACTCTCGAGGACCTTAACTCAAATTCCGATTTTCTGAGTGGACTTTCAAAAAATACCAACTCCAACAAGAGGAAAGAAATCTTGCCACCTGAACAGTTTTAAACCAAGAAAACGCTGAGACCTCGCCAAAACTCCAGCCGAAGGGACTGATTTTGTATTGCTTTCTACTTATATTACTTATTTTTTTCTTGTCTTTTTTCAATTTATCAATCATATTAATTTTTATTTTATTTTTTTAAATTTATTTACTTTTTTATTCCTCATTCCCAGATTGCAACAAAGAAATATTATTTGTAAAAAGTTTCAATCAAATTTTTTTTCAGAGTACCGTTTATTTTGCTTTTTTTTCTCGCCTGCTGAAGTTACTTCTCAGTTTCTTGTCGAATCATTGTAACCTCTCATTTGTCCCATGAGCTGCTGAAATTCACTTGCCTGAACGTAAGATCTATTTTCACTGGCTATGACAAACTTGTGGATTATGTTTGCGTGGAAAAGATTGATATCATTGGTTTAAGTGAAACGTGGTTGGACTCGGATTCTAATAAAATCGGTATAAAGTCTTACAATTTAATAGGTAGAGTAGGGGAGGAGGTGTAGCTTTTTTCATTAATTCGAATATTTCCTATAAATATATCTTTTCGAAAGTTAGTGCTAACTTAGAACAGTTGTGGATCTCCATTAAACTACGAGGTAAAACTTTTATTTACGGAATCTTATATCGTCCTCCAAGTGGGAATATTCTACAAAGCCTGGATGAATTAGATGAAACCATCTCAAATCTAATGCCAACATGTGACTTTTTTCTATTAGCTGGAGATTTAAATATTGATTTACAAAAAAATTACAGACGGTCCTCTCTGCTAAAAAATTTTCTGAAGGCATATGATTTGAAACAACTTGTGGATGAACCGACACGCATAACAAATCACTCTCAGACTCTGTTAGATGTTTTGATAGTATCGGATGAGAAAAAAGTATCATCAGTTGGTATATCTGATTATTTTGCTGTTACCTGTTTGATCAGAGACAGTAAACTCGTAAATAAAGTGAAAAACATCACTTACCGTGACTTCAGAGATTTTAACAGTGAATTATTTCACAGTGAATTGCGAAATATCCATTGGGATGACATATATAACATGTTCGATGTTAACGACATGCTTTCCTTCTTCAATTCAAAAGTAATAGAACTATTCGAAAATCATGCACCTGTTCGAGAGATAAGAGTCACAAAACCCCCAGCTCCATGGCTGACATATAATATAAAAAAGATAGTCTCGCTTAGAAATCGGGCATTTGATAAATATAAAAAAACTCGTTCAAATATTTACTGGAATTATTACAAGGAACTGAGAAATTTCACTACTGGTGCAATACGTCGGCAAAAAAGGCATATTTAGATCACGTACTTTAACGTAAAAACTCAAAATCTACCTGGAACGCTCTTCGATCGCTTGATCTGCTACGGAAAACAAACATGTCTGAAATACCATTCAACTTGAAAGATAAAGATCTTATAAATAACCATTTTATAAATATTCCACAGTTAGAACCATCGGAATCACAGCTGTTACTTCTCGAAAATTATAAAAAAGATCCTATCACAGATGTTTCCTTCACATTCTCACTTGTTTCTGAAGAGACGGTGACAAAGTACATTCATGGTATCAAAAGCAATGATACATGTAGTGGATATGGATTGAAAATGCTCGCGTATTGATGAACTTTTATTTCCTGTCATACATTTATTAAAAAGCTGTCTGTCAATGTGACGTACCTTAGCCTAGTCGATGTATATAGTAAATAAATAGTTATAGTCGGGTAATAATTGCAAGTCTAGTCATAACAATTCTCCCCCACTATCAGAAAACTAGGCTTGATTTCAATAAACAAAATAAAGAAATTTCAACATTGCATTGAATATAGAACAAAAGACTAATTTTGGAAACTTGAAAAACAACAAATGAACCATCACTGGATCAATGTCTACCCAAAACGTAGTCTTTTAGGTAACCTGGAAGTCGGTGGTCACGTCTAGAACGTCGAGGTTGCTGTGGTTGTTCTTCTGGACGATGGTCAACTGGTTGGTCTTCCAGAGCTGGAACGAAGGGATCCGGAGGGGTGAAGGTTCCATATGGTACAATCTAAACATTCTGCGGATAAGGTGGAATAGTGTGGTCTTCGTCTTCTGACTTTGTCCCAGGTGCAAAAGATACTGATTTATTTGCAACGTTGGTGCTCCTGAGCTGGTCAATATGTCGTTTATATATGAATCCATTGTCAAGTTTGATGAGGTAGTGTAGATATCCAAACTTTTTCAATACCACACCAAAACGCCAGGTTGGATTTTTATTGTGGTAGTAACGAGACTGAACTCGATCTCCAACCTTGAATGACCGTGCGCCTGGAACTGGTGGAGGTGGGTGTTCTGGTTCGTGAAATGGTATGATAGCATCTAGTCGAATTCGTAGACTCCTTTTCAGATACAGTTCAGCAGGCGTTTTTCCTTCAGCAAGAGGAGTTGCTCTGTAATGATGCATGATCTTCTGCAATTTCTGATGGAGTGTTAGTGGTTCATCTTCCATGGCTTTCAAACGGTTTTTTATAGTACGTACGTTCCTTTCTGCGAGGCCGTTTGTTGCCGGATGACCAGGGACAGAAAACTTTTGAAAAATTCCATTTGATCTACACCATTTTTTGAAAGTTTCGCTGGTGAAGATCGTAGCATTGTCGGAAACCAATACTCTAGGCAGTCCATGGGTTGCAAAAATATTCTCCAATAAATCGATAGTTTTTTCAGATGATGGAGAGTTGTTTGAAACTCGAACTTCAGCCCATTTTGACTTGGCATCCACGATGATTAAAAGATGTTTTCCTTCATATGAACCTGCATAATCCATGTGGACACGATCCCAGTTCTCTTGTGGTTCCTCCCAAGGGTGAAGTGGTGATTTAGGTGGACTTGACTTGGTTACAGCACATGTTTCACAAGACTTAGCGATATTTTCTATTGCTTTGTCTATACCAATCCAAGTACAGTAGCGGCGTGCCAACTGTTTCATTTTGGTTATTCCTATATGGGTGCTGTGCAATTCCAGCAATATTGTTCGTTGAAATGAGCGTGGAATCACAACTCTTTGACTTTTGAAAAGTACGCCACTGTCGAGTGTGTTCTCAAGGTTTTCAGCAACACCATTGATAAGATCATTTTTAATTTTTGAAAGATCTTCATCCCGATCCGTTTCCTTGGCAATTATTTCTGCTGTAACTGCTTCTGATGAAATTTGACAAATTGAATAGGAACATATTTCGTGAACTTCTTGATTTATTGCAGTATCCATTGACTGAATTTTTGATTCTATTGGTGCTCTGGATAAACAGTCAACATTGGTGTTATCAGAACCTTTTTTGAATTTGGTTTCATAGTCGAATCCAGACAAGAATGAAGCGTATCGAAGGAGACGAGCAGAAGTCATAGCTGGGAGTTTGTTTGATTGATGAAAAATTCGAATAAGTGGTTGATTGTCGGTGATAAGTTGGAAATGATTTCCATAGAGGTACATGTAGAAATGACTGACCGAAAAAACAATTGCCAGTGCTTCTCTATCAAGCTGGCTATAATTTTGTTCAGCAGAAGTTAGAGAACGGGATACGAATGCAATTGGTCTGTCATGTCCATCAACGAAGTGAGAAAGGACTCTAGCTATACCTGTAGGACTCGCGTCCCAGGTGAGGACAATTGGTAAATCAGAATTGAATGGTACGAGTACCCGATCACTAGAAATTTCCTCTTTCAACCTCATGAATGCAACTTCACAAGCAGTTCTCCAATGAAATGTTGAATTTTTCTGGATGAGTTTCCTAAGAGGATAAGTTTTTGTTGAACAGTCTGGAATGAATCTCGAGTAATATGTGACCATACCCAAGAATCTCCTAACTTCATCAGCATTGGTAGGTCTAGGCATGTCCATGATTGCTCTGACCTTGTTTTTGCTTTTGAGAATTTGATTGTGTCGAATTGTGTGACCAAGATATTGTATTTCAGTTTTGAAGAACTCACACTTATCTTTATTGAGGTGAAGGTCATACTTTTGTAGCTGTGCAAGACATTTTTCAAGCCGGACCTGACATTCGTTTCTTGAACTCCCGTAAATGATAATGTCATCGAAATAAGATAGAGTTCCTTCTAGTCCTTGAATTATTTGATCAAGAATTCTATTGAATTCACTCGGTGCTGTTTTGATTCCGAAGGAAAGTCGATTCATGGTGTAGGTACCTCTGTGGGTTGATATGGTTTGAATTTTGGCGCTGTCTTGGTCCATTTTCAAGTGTAATTACTACTGGAATTTCGAAAGGTAAATTCTAGGTACGCTTTTTTTTCTCTTTTTATGGAGGATGAGGTAAAGTTCCTCAGCTGTTTGTAGGATTCAAAGTGAACGGGCTGCCGAGTTCTTCTGTATCGTCTTAAGGCGTTGTCGCGTATTTTCTGCATATATTTTATATTATCAGTTATCCAAGGAGTGTATTTGTTTTTGGAACCATTAAATTGTGATGTTTTTAACGGAGCATGCACATCAACCAAAGAAAGAATATTATTATTTAAGAAATCAATTTTCTCATCTATTGTTTCTATAGTGTAAATGTTATCCCAAGGTAAAGTCTCAAAATCTATTTGAAATTGATTATAATTGATCTGACTGAAGTTTCTATATGAAAACTTTTTTGAAGTAGGATTTCTATGAATTAATTTGAATGAGGAAGAAATGACGAAATGATCGGCTATATTCGCGTCATGAACATCAGTGCTGGCAACATCAAAGTTAGTGAAAAGTAGGTCGATAAGATTAGTGTTGGTGTTTGATACGCGGGTGGGATTTTTTATTCTTTGAACTAAGTTGAAAGTTTCTGTGATGCCAAGCAACTCGCTAGACAGATGAGAATCTATGTCCAATAAATTGATATTAAAATCACCAGGCAAATAATTTTGTCATAATCAGAGAATATGCCAATTAAGGCATCCTCGAATTGGTTGAGAAAAGCAACATGATCAGTGTTAGGTGGCCTATATACGATTCCCAGGGCATATTTATTCTTTTCAAGCTTTATTTCAATCCACAATTGTTCCACATAATCCAGTGTTTCATTTAGTATAACCCTGTATTTCAAGTTATTCCTTATATATATACCAGTTCCACCACATCTCCTCACAAGGCGGTCAGACCTTATGAACCTGTAACCCCCGATATCTATTGCCGTATTTGGGATTCCTGGATGTAACCATGACTCAGTGAGACGTATTACATCATACGGTTGCTCATTGAGAAGCAAATGTAAATTATTGAAACTGGGTACTAATGATCGAACATTGACATGCGCGAAGGTAAAATTCATTTTATTTTTAATTTATTTTAGTAAAACAATGGTATACCTATGATAAGATGGAATTGAAGTGATTAAACAAAATATACTGCAGAGATGAAACTAAACAGACAAAGCAAAATATGAATTGAGCTATTTCTTGAGAGGTTTTGCACTGTTCTGTCGGGATCTTCTCTCGTGAATGGTAGAATTTGAGGAGCTTAGAGAGCCTTCCGTGTCTGATGGTTTCTTGTTTTTAAATAGTTGACTTGTGTGAGATAATGTATTTTTTTCCGGTAAGCTAATATCATCTTCGCATCACAAATAATTATCGGGATTTTTAAATTCGGAAAATGGAGAAGATGGAGCACTAAGTGAATCGCGTTTTTGTATGATTCGACTAGGTTTGCTAGCAGTCGATATATCCTCTCTCAATTGGTCAGCAGAGTATGTTTCTCCATTCACATGCAGTTTCAGTCCTCTAATATTTGCTGTAAGATTGCGAGTTCTGGCTTCCTTCATATGAGCTTGTAGAATCTTGTAGTCCGCTTGATCTTCCTTGCACATATCGTTTATGACAGAAATTTTGGATCCTTTCAGTTTCTGAACATTCTTGAATATCAAGCTTTTCTTGAGATAAGAAAGAAACTCAACTTTTATTGGTGCATTTTCGCCACGACCCAAAGCATATATGTTATTGAGATCGTTCTCATGAATATCAATTTCTAATAATGAATTCAATTTCTCAACCACATATGATGTAAGAGTGGTATTAGATGCATTTGGATTCAGACCAAAAATAATGACGTTGTTCTTCCTATAATCTCTATCCAGTGTCAGATATTTTCCTTCCAGTATTTTGTTTTTTGTTTTAAGGGCATTAATTTGCTGATTCTGCTCAGTCAGTAATTGTGCTAATTTATCATTTTCTTTTTTGATATTATCATTTATTTCCTCCTTTATTTTTTGCCCTTCTATAGATATGGCATTCAAAAGCTTCCTTAACAATTCTTCATTTGTTAGCTCAGTCATTCCTCTATTTTATTCTGTCAACTATACCGTTGGTGGAACAGTGTAGCGTATTTGTTGTTGTGAGTAAATGACGGAGAGTCTCATTCAAATCACTATTTAATGAGAAGTACTGAGTTTTTTACTCACTTGTAATAGTTTATTGGCATTCCAGATGAACTAATATCGGACACTGAACACACAAATGATTTTTTTCTGTCGTGATTCTATCACAATTTGATCACAAGTCAGTCACACATTCAATAACATATATACAGTTGAAGTACTATTCCACCATATGTTGACAATTTTTGAATAACAGATAGTTGACTTCGCAGGGACGTCATTATGACCTCCATGAAATACGTCAATTTGACGTCATGAAATAAGACGTCATTTTGAGGTCTCATTGTAGTCGAGGACGTAACGGACCAAAAAGGACTTCAATAAGACGTCATTAGGACGTCATTTCACTAACCTGTGCTACCTGGGGAGTAACTCCCTCAAGTGATTGATCAACCATATCATCTAGTCAAAACGTTCAATCTGTTTTTTAAATTAGGCATAAAGAGTTATTTATTTGATATTTGAAAACAAATTATCTCTCCTGAATACAGAAATCGCATATTGAAGTTATTCAATCGAATGTGAGAAATTTTCAACTCGTAGAAGGAACGAAATGTGTCATCAGATATTTTTTGTGACTCATTATGTCACTTTTTATAATTTTCTGATTCAATCTTATTTTCTGTAATGAATTACATCTTTGATATTCGTGGTATTTGTTTCATTCGAAGTAGTTTTACAAACTATCATAAATAAGAAATTCTAAGGGAAACAGTAAATATTACAAAAAGTTTCCAAATCAAAAAGACAGATTATGGTCAAGTCAAGAAGTTCGCAATATTACAGGTGAACTCATTACAAAATTGTCAACAGTACGTGATATAAAAACAGATAAGAAAAAATATTGTTCATAAAATACCTTCCAAAATGAAATCAAAATAACCATGCACACCTTTAGTAAACTGGTTTTGTACAGCTCCAGTGAATGTTTTCAGAGTTTTGGACTCTAACATAAAGCTTATGATCCCACTTAACTGAAACTAAATTTCAACTTCAACACCCTGTATCTCCGAAACGAAACATTTGCTGAGAATGTCATATGAACTTCTTATATTAAAATTAGTCAAAGATTTACTATAGTCTTGAACGAGTACTTAATAAACACCCTGTATATTCATCTGCAAGTCTTGAACAGAAAACAACTACTAGTCTAGTCTACAAGAACTATTTTTGGTGAATTTCTCATCAAGGGCACCGAAAATTATGATCCAGGGCTCATTCGATTCGGAATGACCTCTAGAAACTTTTTGAAAAATTTGAACGTGCGCCGGCAAAAACTGCAAAATTTATAAACAATTTAGTAATAAAAATGCAAACATCTCGGAAACTATCGAAGATATCCAAAAGTTGAAAAAAGATACTGAAAGAGGAGGAAATTTCCCAAAAAACGTCCTACCTCCAGGAAAAATATTTAGAATTTTAATTTAGATGCGAAAATAGCTCTAAAAGCAGGTGATGCGAGTCCCGCGTGCGCTGACTGATCGGACCATTGAACAATAAAAATAATTTTAACCCATTTAATATCAAAATCAAGAAGAAAAAAATTCACTTACCTTTTAAATACTTGAATAAACGAAAATCCATGTAAAAAATTTTTTTCCCGTAATTATTTTATTACATATGCTCTTGATAATTGACTAGTTTTTCCAAGTTTCTTTACATACAAACCCCAATTGTTCCTCTAATTTGTTTCACTTCTTGGAGCTATTCTTGAAAGGCTTTAAAAAGGATCCCCATTAGAAAAATTATAAAATGTTGATTTTCCACTTTGTTATTAATAATCTAAGAGACTAAAAAATGAAAAATGCAAAATAAAGCTATGAAATTTTTGTTACAATATTCCAAATCGTTCGTATTTCAATTAGTTAAAGTTACATAAAAATGATTTTTTTAAATTCCTTACTCTGATTGTTTAAATAATTGTTATGAATAAATGCATTGTTTAAAGAATTTTTTTTTTTTTATTGTATAAATAACTTTATGAATATTAATATTTGGTAGCAAAAAAATGTAGTTAATCAACAAATGCATTTTCAAGCAATAAAATATTTTTTTTATAAACAGTGCATTTGTTCATAACAATTATTTGAACAATCAGAGTAAGAAATTTTGAAGAATAATCTTTATGTAGGTAACGTTGAATAATTAAAATACGAACAAATTGGAATATTAAAAAAAAAATTCATAATGTTATTTGCATTTTTCATTTTTTAGTCTCTCAGACTGTTAATTACAAAGCGGAAAATCAACGTTTTTTTTTTAGTTTCCTAATGGGGATCTTCTTTAAAGCCTTTCAAGAAGTGAAACGAATTTGAGGTTTTTAGTTCAACAATTTTGTATGTGAATTTGAAACTTAAAAAAAAACAAAAGCATATGTAATAAAATAATTACGGAATTGTTTTTCCATGGATTTTTGTTTATTCAAGTGAATTTTTTTATTTCTCAATATTGATATTTAATGGGTTAAAATTATTTTTATTGTTCAAGGGTCCATATCAGTCAGCACCCTCGGGACTGACATCATCACCCGCTTTAGCGCTATTTTGCCTCTAAATTAAAATTCTAAATATTGGTGGTAGAGTTTCAGGAGGTGAACATTTTTTAGAAAATTTTCTCCTCTTTCAGAATTTTGGATATCTTCAATAGTTTCCGAGATATTTCCAAAAAACCAAACCCCCCTCTTTTTTAAATAAATTGTTTATAACTTTTGCAATTTTTGCCGGCGCACCTGCAAATTTTTCAAAAAGTTTTTAGAGGTCCTTCGGAATCGAATGAGTCCTGAAGCATTTTCGGTGCCCTTGAAGAGAAGTTCATCAAAATAGTTCTTGTAGACTAGACTATACTGTCTCCCACGATCAGCTATAATATAACAACTTTCGATATTTTTGAAGATTAGATAATTAGTTCGTATTTTTAGTGAAGTTGAATCGAAATGATGATATTTTTTCAACCCTGTAATGAAAACATCCATCTTATGTTTGCTCCATATCTTGAATTATCGTAGATAGTGAAATATCGTTATTTATTTTGGCTAGCTTCTCTGTAGGTATTACTCTAAATTGCTCGCCTTCATGAAAGCTTTCAGATGTTGTTCACTGTATCACCAAAGAGGCTTATTGTATTATAATGAAGTACTTAGGTACCATGGTACAATATTGTTTATACAAGAAATCCAAAATAAATCATTTCAATAAGAGTATTTTCGTTTCATTTATCCCTGAATCGAGTTGGGAAATATTTTTCTACCAACAAGTTTTCATGATGGAGAATTTGGATGAAATTGTCAGAAAAATATGAAAATCAACGTTTCCACCACAATATAATTCAGAGGAACAACAAAAAACCTAGCAGATACCATCAAACTCACCGTATTTCAAGACAAAAGGATTCAGTAAACTGAAAACAGTACATATCCTCACCGAGTGTTATGTGAAATTTTGACACATTTTACTACGTTTTCATTAAATCGCTTTCTTGTGAGTCTGTTTGTATTATTGCCTGTGTGTTTGAGTGGATGTGTGTGTGTTTGTTTGTGTGTTCATGTCTGTTTGGTACCTTGATTGTTCATTCGTTTGTTGGTTTGTATTCGTGTGTTCCTTTGAGTTTTTGTGTATTTGTATGTCTGGGTGTTTGCTTGTTTGTTTGTTTTGTTTGTTTGCTTGCTTGTTTGTTCGTTTATTTGTTTGTGCGTTTGTGTGATTGTGTGTGGGTGTGTTGGTGTGTTTGCGTTGTTTGTTCCACAGTACAATATTGTTTTTACAAGAAATCCAAAATAAATCAATTCAATGAGAGTATTTTCGTTTCATTTATCCCTGAATCCAGATGAAAAATATATTATCATTACATCTATCTGAAAACACTATATTTACTTGCTTATTTAGCAAACTGAAAAGGGGTTTTTTCCGTTCGCCCGCACGGAAAATTTTTCCGTGTGCTGGTGTCATTATAGCTGCTTATTTACATGTCAAAATTAAATAATATGTTGTTAACAGTTCTCTATAAATCGCAAATTTTTTTAATATTTCCTTACCAACAGGGTAAATAACGCTTGTTTTATGGCAATTTCTGGTTATTTTTGTACCATAAACATTTCAATTGAAAATACATGTTTTCGTTCATTGAAAATAGATGTTTCTTAACAATATGTGTTGAGGAAGATATAATGAAAAATATCGTTCATTACTCGTCCACAAATGCTTTTTCCGTGCTTGCACGACTTCCCGTGTTCGGCTTCGCCTCCCACGGAAAAATGTCGCGCACGCACGGAAAGAGCCTATTTTCTGAACTCGTAATGAAATATACTATTTTGTTCTTATTTCAATTTAATGTATACTATTTCTGACTACCTCTATCCAAAGTATACATTTCCTGGCCTCTTTGTAGAGAGCAAAGTTATACTGTACCTACTTCTTATTTTTAGTTCTTCTATTTTTGTTAAATAAATTATTTAATAATGACTTGTTATTCGAGAGAGGTAGAATAGTTATTTTTGTATCTAGTGCGCGAAATGCTAAGTATAATACCAAAGTATTTCGCGCATGAGATGCAAACAAAATTTTTTCTACAAACATCAAATATATTGTTCTAAAATAAGTAATAACTATGAAAAATAGTATTGAACTGGCTTAAATAATTTTTCCAAATCAAGTAATTACTGTAACTATGGAAATAAAATGGCATTTGTTGACAATTATTTCAAAGTGACAGTTCTTGATAATTATTTTGGAGTGACTTTTTATTCGCGTCAATTTCGTGCGTGATATTTATTATTGTAAAAGAATGGAAATTTCGAACGACGATGAACTAAGCAGTACCCCACCTAACTTGATAGATGCGGCCAATTCCGTAATTTCCAACCTTTTACCGGAGAAATCGAGGCGGCAGTATGAAAATGCATATCAGCAATTTAAAGAGTGGTGTGAAGCAAATAAAGCCAGAAAAATATCTGTCACAATTTGAAAGCCTTAATTATTGTTCTACATTAATAAATAAACGATTTCCTGTTTTTTGCTTGATTGAGGAGTTGAGGACCATATAGGTTAGAATATGAAAATCCCATATAGTTTATTACATGCAGTGTGCGAAATATATTTCGCACATTACTTCGCGCACGGTGTCATGGTAACGAATGAAAATGATAAAAAGTGCCACTTCGCGTACTGTTGTCAATGCGCGAACCTTGTCATTTTTTGACGTTTGTAGAAAAAAATCATTTGTATGCTATGCGTCGGGCAGAAAACTTCATCCTCGGGAGAAAAAGTAGCACTTTCCTCCCTTGTTATACAAATAGCTATTTCTACCAATAAGTTTTGATGATGAAGATTCGGAGGATTTTGGATGGAATTGTCAGAAAAATATGCAAATCAACGTTTTCAAACTCACTGTATTTCAAAAGAAAATGATTCAGGAATTAGAAAAATATTGTTTCAATATCCTCGCCGAGAGTTATATGAAATTTTGACTCATTTTACTACGTTTGTATTATCTCGTTTTCTTGTCTGTTTGTTTGTGTTTGTATTATTGTCTGTGTGTTTTTGTGGATGTTTGTGTGTTTGTTTGTGTTCATATCTGTTTGGTTCCCTGTTTGTTTGTTGGTTTGTGTTTGTGTGTTCCTTTGAGTGTCTGAGTTTATGTGGATTTGTATGTTTGGTTGCTTGATTGTTTCTTGTTTGTTTTGTTTCTTGTTTGTTTTTATTTGTTTGTCTGTGTGTATGTATGTTAGTGTGTGTTTGGGTGTGTTTACTTGTGTGTTTGTCTATTTGTGTGTTCGTTTCATTGTGTGTGTATGTGTTTGTTTGTGTGTTTGCGTGTTTGTTTGTTCGTTTGTTTGTGTGTTGGTGTGTTTTAGTGTTTGTTTGTTCGTGTGTTTGTTTGTGGAAATGTGTGATGGTGTGTTGGTGTGTTTGTGTTTTGTCTATTTGTGTGTTTGTTTGTTTGTGTGTGTAATTGTTTGTTCGTTAGTTTTTGTGCTCTTGTGTTTGTGGGTGGGTGTGTTTGTTTGTGTGTTTTTGTGCGAAATTACCAACATAACATTGGCAAAAACTTAACTATATATAATAGCTTCAAATAATTTGGAGAAATTGCTCAAAATTGATACAACTCTATAATTTTGAAAGGTACATTTGTCCCCTTTTTTAAAATTGCACACACCCTGGTACCTTTCGACCCATTTGGAAACGTTGAAGACGACAAAATCATATTGAAAATGATTACCAGTTTTCGGTTACCATTTTCCAATATGGCGGCACAGCTTGTGTCTCGATCTTTTTTTTGTTTTCTATGCAATTATCAGCATGTTTTCTGAATTTCATAGTGGTAGCCAGAATAGCAATATTCTTGTGCTAAGGTAGGTACAGCTTGGCAAATCTATCTCTGAATATAAAATCACCACGCCTATTGATACTCTTTATTGTCCGAATATTTTCTCACTCTAAATTAGCGCCTCTCATACGTTTCTTGACAATAATTGCAAGATTCGTCAAGCTGTGACGCTTAACAATTACATACACTCAAGATTTAAATAATATTAGTTCTTGGTGTTCTTTCAACAATATGTCATTAAATGCAAAGAAGTGTTTCAGTATAACTTTCTCCAAAATAAAATCTCCAATTGTTACTACCTACTGGATTAAATCTGACGCTGTAATGAGAGTCAACCAGATTCGCGATTTGGGCGTATTACTAGACAGTGGATTTACATTTCAAACACACATCAACAATATAACTTCCAAAGCCCTCAAGACACTCGGTTTTATTAATCGTTCTTCAACTAATTTTTCTTATTATACTCTGAAACTATTGTATTGTTCCCTCGTAAGAACTATATTAGAATATTGCTCTATTATCTGGAACCCTTTTTACATTTCACATGTTAAGCAAATTGAAAGTGTCCAAAGCAAATTCCTAAGGGTGTGCGCATATAGAATGGGTTTTAAATGGGGCGAGTATCATTATAATGATGTAAGAAATATTATCAATGTGCAAAATCTGGAAGATAGGAGAACAATGTTTGGCTTATGCTTTTTACACTACCTCATCTCAAATAGAATAGACTGTCCAACACTGCTCGAAAGCATTGATTTTAATATTTCTAAACGTACCAGGCACAGTGAGTTGTTTCGGGTTCCTTTTCATCCTAGAAACTATGGGTTTCATAACCCGATTTCTAGAGTGATGAGGGATTCGAACCGGCTTGCTGATGAATTAGATCTGTTTGGAACACATCTAGCTACCTTCAAGCATAAATTAAAATCCTTGTAGACTTCTATTTTCGTTTTAGCCATTTTTTATATTCGAAAACCTGTATCTATTTAGATTCAAATGTAATGTATTAGTATTTATTTATATTTAAGTATTGTTAGTCTTAAGTGTATCACGATTTTTAATGTGTATTTTACTGGGGTTACCCGTTTACAATAAATAAATAATAAAATGTGTTTTTCATCCGAACGACTATATTAAGAGTAATATAACATAAGTTGACTACACCCTGGGTTTATTTCTGTGGATCAGCATATCCCCGAATCATTCTGCTTTTTTACCCAGTAAACTCTTCAAGGAGCAACCCTTGCTTCTAGTCGAATTTGAACTCGCCTTCTTACTTCTCTCTTCTGCCGATTCGGTGAAATCCGTCTGCTCCTCGCTTGTTTTAGCCCTGGGACACTCTTCGTCTCCGCAAAATTCCTCTTCCTCTTCGAATTCGATTTCGTAATCTTCTTCTTCCCCCCCTGTGTCATCGCTATCTTCGGTTGTTACTTCAGTTCCTGTTTCGAAGGAAATGGGAATCGAGCTCGTGGTGGTAGTAACGCTCTTCGGTTTTCTTTTAGTTTTTTGCGTGTCCTCGGATTTAGTGCTCGATTTTGTGCTACAGGCGCACGGATAGTAGCTCACATTCACAGTTTCCTTCAGGAGCTTGGGAGATCTGTTTTTCTTCATATCTTCGCAAATGCATTTTTCGAAACTGACGATGTTCTCGCTCAGGAGCAACGACTTATCGGATGGATCGATGCAAGCTGTGGTCTCCTTGGGAACTTTGAAATGTCTGTAGCACCAGTTCAGAAGGCACATCAGTATCAGAATTTTCGAAGCGATGGTTACTGCGAATATCTGAAAGATAGAAACGCTGATAAACTATTTCTTAAGCGCTCTGAAAAAAAAATTCGAGGTTATTTCACTATTTCATGTACTTCTCTTGATGAATAAAGGCGATTCATTATTACTATTATTATTTGCGACAGTTGGTGTTGGAAGGTGTAGTCAACGGATACAAGATATCCGAAAAAAAAAAAATGAGCGTGTAGGAAATTGAAATTCATTATGAGTTTCTATTTCATGAGACTAGATGGTGATTACCGAACATAACCTAAAAAATTGGCAAAGTTGCGAAAAGCGGTTATTTGTTGATAACTAAAAAACTACAGCCACGATCGAAAAAAGGCAAATTAGGAAATTGTAGGTATACAGGGTGGGTCACGGTCGATGGTACCTTAGACGTTTACGGAGAACGAAATGAAAATTTGGTTTCTCAAGTAGTTGCTCTTGGTCTATCGATCTAAATGCAGCGTTGCCGCTTATACCAGAAAGTAGCAGCATCTTTGTTATTTCAAATAGGTAACCCTGCATATTACCGCATTTTTGAACTTGTCATTCCTTTCTGATTATTTCTGCCCCATACTCCCCTATACCTATCTCTAACGGTTTTTGAGATATTGGTTATTTTCCATATTTTTTATCCAAAACATAGCTCGAATTGAATGTTTACTTCTGCGGTATTTGAATTCTCAGGAAGTTGCAATTTTGTGTTTAGTTCATCAGGATCATGTACATTGATTCTGTATAGAGAAGTTTGTTCTGCGTTATACAGGGTCGTTCAAAATTCATGATCTTACTGCTAGATACGAAAAGGGTTGAAAGTGCGTTTTTTTAAATGGAACATCCTGTATATTATGAAATATCCTGAAAGATGACTAAATTCCCTTGATATATCATGTTCCCATACCTAAATAGCCAGAATTCCGAGATAATAGCAATTTTCACTTGTAATCTCCCAAGTGCTTGAATTATTGCCGGAAATTTTTCGAGTACATGAATTTTCTTTGAAAATTCATGTACGAGATGAATTTACGGCAATTAATTCAAGCAGGAGGGGGATTCGATAAGAAAATTCCACACCGAGAAATGAAAATCATCCAACAGTTCATAAGAAATAACTAACGATGGTTTCACCTGAACTATTTATATCCACTGAAATACTGATATGTAAAATACTTAACAAAATGTTCATCAATAAATGTTTGACATGTGACACATGACATTTGACATGTGACAAGTTGATATTTTGCTTTAATGTACAAATGGAGGTCTAGTTTTCATATGAAAGGAGATAATTATGTATTTACTAGATATTTGGAATGTGTCTGAAAATATTTTCTCCACGATTATTGCGGCCTATGAGTCGCTAGGTCGATGGTTCAATCCACGATAGGAACATAACTTTTTAATTTTTTTGTTCCAAATTTAAACACATTTATTGATGAAAATTTTGTTAAGTACTTTACATATCAATATTTCAGTGGATATAAATAGTTCAGGTGAAACCATCGTTAGTTATTTCTTATGAATTGTTGGATGATTTTCATTTCTGATGGTGAAATTTTCTTACCGAATCCCTCTCGTGTTTGAATTAATTGCCGTAAATTTATCTCGTACATGAATTTTCTTTGAAATTTCATGTACTCGAAAAATTTCCGGCAATAATTCAAGCACTTGGGAGATTACAAGTGAAAATTGCTATTATCTCGGAATTCTGGCTATTTAGGTATAGGAACATGATATATCAATTCGAAGGGAATTTAGTGATCTTTCAGGATATTTCATAATATACAGGATGTTCCATTTAAAAAAAACGCACTTTCAACCCTTTTTGTATCTAGCAGTAAGATCATGAATTTTGAACGACCCTGTATAACGCAGAACAAACTTCTCTATACAGAATCAATGTACATGATCTTGATGAACTAAACACAAAATTGTAACTTCCTAAGAATCCAAATACCGCAGAAATAAACATTCAATTCGAACTATGTTTTGGATAAAAAATATGGAAAATAACCAATATGTCAAAAACCGTTAGAGATAGGTATAGGGGAGTATGAGGCAGAAATAATCAGAAAAGAATGACAAGTTCAAAAATGCGGTAATATACAGGATGACCCATTTGAAATAACAAAGATGCTGCTACTTTCTGGTATAAGCGGCAACGCTGCATTGCTGAAAATATTTTAGATCGATAGACCAATAGCAACTACTTGAGAAACCAAATTTTCAGAATGATCCTATGTCCCGTTCTTCGTAAACGTCTAAGGTACCATCGACCGTGACCCACCCTGTATAAAATATCTATCAATTGAATAACTTATAATTTTTCGATATCATTGATACCTCTGGAGTTATATCGGAAAAACCGTGAAAAATCGGGATTTCTATAACTCGTTAACTGTAAGGTATTCAAACTTGTTACTTACCGTTATGACAAGCCAAAAAAGTATTATTTGAAAAATTAATAAATTGATTATTTTTCAAAATATATAAAGTTTTCTCAAAAAAGATGCTCTCTCAATATGGCTACTCTTGCTCGGGAAATAATGTTACAGTAACGATTCATGGCTTGTTTTTTTCTGTAAGAGTTGTTCTTTCATATTATCGAATGAGTATATTGATTTTTTTTAATTTTGAGCGACAAAAAATGACTTTAAAAAAATTGCACGGTTTTTTTTACCTGTTTTTTTCTAAATACATTGCTTAATTTTGTTTTTATATGAATGAATTTTATGAAATTGAATTCCAAGCATGATTTCACGCATTCAAAAAAAAATGAATTCTTACGATGACTAGAAGTCGAGATAATTTTTTCATTTCAAAAGAATCTAGAAGACGTAGTAACCATCGTACAGCAGTCACCTTCATGGATATTAAGGTTGAATACCTCTATTTTCAGTAAAAAAATACTAGGATATGTCTAGTTCATTCGCAGTATTATTAATTGATGAATAAAGTGAGGCGTGCAGGCGCGGATCGCGATAGCTGTAGCGGGTGGCGGAGTAGGAATAGCACTGAAAACTTATAACGTATGCAGTTCTGCATTTTAGATGGACATCTAGGAACGCTACATCTTTCATTATTATATATCTCATATCTTTGCTTTCCCAAGTAATTCTATAGCCTTTTCACTGAGGTGAATTTTATCCTGCATCTCCATTTTTTTATCACATAAAATACATACTTCTTCATTAGTCTCTGCCATTGCATGTCAATATCTAAAAATGAATAAATTAAAATAATTGAGTAATCTTGAGTTAAAAACCGTTATGTTTAATAAAATGAGTAGTCACCAGAGGCAATAAAAAAACTTGTAACTTGTTGTTCACGTACGTTTTCTTTTGCAATATACACGAGTACTTGAAATTCAATCAATAACGACTTTTCAATAACACCGTCAGGACAAAAGTGTCTTTACTGTCAATAGAATTTGTGTCCCCACTGCGCCACCCGACAGAATTGCATCGCTCGGCGCCTGCACGCCTCGCTTTGTTCATCAATTAATAATACTGCAAATGAACTAGACATATCCTAGTATTTTTTCATTGAAAATATAGGTATTCATTCTAAATATCCATGAAGGTGACTGCTATACGATGATTATTGCGCCTTACAGCTTTTTTTTAAATAAAACAATTATCTCGGCTCCTAATGATGGTAGGAATTCAATTTTTTTCTTAATGCGTGAAATCATGCTGGAAATCTATTTTCGTGAAAGTAATTTCTATAAACACAAATTTAAGAAATTTATTCAGAAAAAAACATGTAAAAAAATTGTGCAATTTTTTTAAAGTAATTTTTTGCAACTTAAAATAAAAAAATACAATATACTCATTCGATAATATGAAATTACGACTTTCACAGAAAAAAAAGCCCTGAATCGTTACTGTAGCATCATTTCCCGAGCAAGAGTAGCCATATTGAGAGAGCATCTTTTTTGTGAAAACTTCATATATTTTGAAATATAATCAATATTTATCAATTCTTCAAAAAAAGCCTTTTTTGATTTGCCTAGGCTACACAAAACTGTAAGTAACAATTTTCAATACCTTACAATTACGAGTTATAGAAAACCCGATTTTTCACGGTTTTTTCGATATAACTCGATAAGTATCAACGATATCAAAAATTCATGTCCAATCCAATTGATTGATCTTTTCAATATCTACAATTTTATGATTTTACTTTTTTCGATCAGAGCTGTAGTTTTTTAATTATAAACAAAAAACCGCTTTACGCAAATTTGCCAATTTTTTAGGTTATGTTCGGTACTCAGGATCGAGTCTCATGAAATAGAAACTCATCCTGAATTTTAATTTCCTATACGCTCTTTTTTTTCAGATATTCCTTCCTCGTTTCTTGGACTATAACAGCAGACTGAAAGTAAAGGCATTCACAGGAGTTTCGCAGACATTATGAAGTAGCAATAGGTCGAAAGGCTGAAGATAAACAAGAACATGTGGAGAATGTATGGCTGAAGTGAATCAAGAATATTGTGACAAATAATTTTTTATGTTCATTTTATAAGACAGAAATGATTCATACACCTTTCCATGCCATTTCGCTGTAATTTGGAGGAGGCGTGTTCAATTTTTGGTCCTTCAGACATCCGGTATCGAGTATCCACTCTCGTGTATCTCTACCAAAGACGTACAGCGATATCCAGCCCTAAAGGAACGGAGTTACGACCAGAAGGGACAGAATTCGCTTACACTTAGTACGTAGATCGCGATAATTATATTACGCATTGCAAAGGGACCGGCCGATACGTCTCTCCGGAATTCGCTTGTCATTTAAATTCGATATACAGGGTGTTATGTAATAAGTGTCGGATATTTAACAGGGCGATTCCTCAGTTATTTATAAGGTAAAAAGTTCATATAAACATGGGTCCGCAAGGCCTTCAGTTTTATTTTGGTTTTTCGTGAATAAATTTTGAAATAATATCTATATTTGAACAAAAATTGGTATTTGGGGACTTTTCAATATGGGGAGTCACAACTTTTTCGTGCATGTATGTATCACATTTTCTAGAAAAAAAACATATTCCACTATCATTTTTACGTGAAAAAGGAATACTTGTCAAAAGTCGCTACAAGCAGCCGTTTTCGAAATATTTTAATTTAAATTAATCGATATATGCGTTTGTCCAAAAATGAAAAAAAAGATTTTGTTTTTTTATTTAACCTAGAAACATTTCAAAAGCTTATTCCTAATAAACCGTAAATAACGGAACACTACATATTAATCTAATTCAAAATTACAATAAATGTTCGAAATGTCCACCTCTTGCCTGTATGCACGCATCCAATCTTCTTCTCATTGATTCTCGCACTCTTTGGAAAATTCCTGGAGTATCTTGAATCGATCTGCATGCGATTTCTTAATTCTTCTCTATTTGGGATAGGTGTCTGGTAAATTAAGGATTTTAGATGTCCCCACAGGAAAAAATCTTAACTATTAAGGTCTGGTGACCTAGGGGGCCATGGTTGAGGCCCTCCCCGACCTATCCAAAGGTTGCCGAAAGTTTGGTCTAAGAATTCTCGCGCTTGTATGCTAAAATGTACCGGGGCACCGTCATGCATAAACCACATTTCATGTCGTAGTCTAAGCGGCACATATTCCAGTAAAATAGGCAAATCTGCTTCAAGAAAATGACGATATCTCTCTCCGTTTAATCTCCCCGGAATAAAGAATGGGCCTATCAGATAATCTCCAAGGATTCCTGCCCACACGTTGAGAGAGAACTGTTCTTGAAAATGTGATGGGGGTTTTCCTCTGACCACAAATGATTGTTGTGAAAATTGCGTATAGCGTTGCGTGAGAAATTTGCTTCGTCGGTAAACAGGATTTGATTTTCAAATAAAGGATTTTGAATAAGGCGTTGGAGAAACCAACGACAGAAGTTGATACGTAACGGAAAGTTACGAGGGAGGAGTGACTGAACTCTCTGAATATGGTAGGGATATAACAAATTATCAATTAAAATTTTCCATACCAGAACATGAGAAATGTTCAACGTCAGCGCTATTTTCCTGGAGCTTGTTTCCGGGTGGTCTCCTACCAGATTAAGAACTGCTTCCTCGGTTGCTGGGGTTCTTACCGTCCGATGTGCACCCGACAGATGACTAGCTTTCTCAAAACTTCCTGTTTCCCTAAACCGAGTGTGAATTCTTGAAAAGGTTTTTGAAGTAGGAGTTGTGCGGTTCGGATAACGCTCCTGATATAAACGTCTAGCCTCATTTCCGTTAGCGAGTCCGTATGTAAAATGTATGTCAGCATACTCTGCATTGGTGAAGTTTACCATTTTCAATAAAATAATCAAACTAGTAACAAATAAAACTATTTAACTATGCGTCAAGATATAATTTTTGAAATGACAGCACAAAAATAACATTGGAATAAACTTACTAGCCTACTTGATTATTTAATTTTCAAAGAGTTCGCGAATCAATGAGAAGGCGATTAAAATATCTCGAAAACGGCTGCTTGTAGCGACTTTTGACAAGTATTCCTTTTTCACGTAAAAATGATAGTGAAATAAGTTTTTTTTTTTTCTAGAAAATGTAATACATACATGCGCGAAAAAGTTGTGACTCCCCAAAAGAGTCAAATACCTGTAGGTGGCGCCCCCTACAATAAAGTGCAAAACAGAGATCAAATTTGAATTTCTCATATTGAAAAGTCCCCAAATACCAATTTTTGTTCAAATATAGACATTATTTCAAAATTTATTCACGAAAGACCAAAATAAAAATAAATTTTCAACACCCTCTATCTCAAAACTAAAGGCCTTGCGGACCCATGTTTATATGAACTTTTTACCTTATAAATAACTGAGGAATCGTCCTGTTAAATATCGGACACTTATTACATAACACCCTGTATAATAGTCAGTGAGCCAGGAGTGGATAAAACTTATATCGCGAAATCCTAGTTCCTTGAAAACTGTTCTGTGATTCGGGCTTAACCGTTAAGATTGATATACTGGGTCGTACAGACATTTCAAAGCGCGACTGTTATACAGAGAAACCAATTCACCTGCAACGCTCCGTAAGACGATTTTGTAAAATCAGTTGTCTGTGGTCATATACATATATTTTATTCAATTCATTACCCTGAGCTGATTCGAGTGCTTTCCTGTACGCATGTCAAATTTAACTATCTTCAGTGTACCGAGTGCTCATTAGTTGTGAGAATAAATTTATTTACTATTAATCTCTATTCAAGGTACATAGATTAGGGTTATATTCTGAAAATCTTTCAGAGACGGGTGAAAAGAGGGGTAAAATGCATGACTCAAAAATACACTCACAGCTATAATAAGCGCAGTAGTTTTAATTTTACTTCTGTTGACGCAATTCCAACCACCTGTTTCCACGTTGCACATATGGTAAAAGAGTAGAGATGGCTCATAAACTTCGTCATCGAGGGTTATTTTCCAATCATTTTGACACTGACATTCGCCACTGATATCAAATTCTCCATTGTGACATACCACGTTAATCTGAAAAAGTACGAGGTAGGTGAAAAACCATTTCAGTAATCTAGTTACTATATGTTACTAATAATAAAGTTCATTCAAAATTCAATGAAATAGCAGAACATTGATTCATTTAAAAAGGTGAATAAACGGTTTGAAACTTGTTGCGAAAAAATAACATTACAAATGTTTTGTAAATTTTCAAAATTGAACAAAATAATGATAATTGAAGTGAAAGATACCATGAAATAAATTACGACGTTATACATTTTTTCATTTTGTGTTCAGAGGAGAATAATGACTTGGACGTTTTTATATGACTTGAAATCGAAACAAAATGTTGGTTAAACACGTGATATATGTCAAAATCGATAAGCAGAAACGTACCCATTTAAATTTTTTTTTGTACATTTTTAAAGGACCCCGCACGGTTCTTATGGAAAATGGGTCCCAGTCGAATTGGCTTAAAATTAAGTATAATGTAGTTTATGATTTCCTGATCAAATGTTTCCATGGGCACAACGAGATCTAATGGACAGTTTTTGAGATACAGGGTGTCAAACATGAAGAGGCAGCGTTATTACTTGAATTTAGAAAATCAATAATGTGGCGATTATTTTGTTACAAACATTTAAGAATGATAATTGCAATCTTAATATTGTCGACACGAGTTATAATGGAAAGTTCTAAGACTCCGTATACAGGGTTATTGATAATTACATAATTTTTATGTAATTTTTCGAACAAAATCAGTCAAACGCAAAAGCTCGTTGACTTGCAGAATATGTATATATCATTTGACTTTGATATTGGGTGATCTGAGGTCTTTGATTTAATCGAACGTAGTAACACCGCACCTAGTAACACCGTGCGCTTCATAATTTTATTTTCTGTATAGGGTAAAGGGTTGTAATATACAGGGTGATTCATTAAGTGTGACGACCGACTTTATTATCAGATATAATAAAAGTTATCAAAAAATAGTTAAATCAAATAATTATAACATATTCACCTTCAAACTCAATATATTTAATTTAAATATGTATTCAGATTACACATACAGGCAGTTACAAGACAAATAGAATTTATTTATTATAGTACAACTCCCTGTACATTTATGCTGATTTGGAATTTTGGCAATTATCTAAAACAAACTCTTAAAGTTTAAAATAATAATATTGAAACTGTTACGTCAGCTAAAAGGCTCAGGATAACAGAATTGTGACGAGTATTGCTACAAGGGTAAATGCTATACAAGATGGAACAAATGCCCAGAATGACTAATAATTAGTGACTCATACGGTATGTACCGGCGAAGAAGATCTTCATTATCTGTCGAATATGGGGCTATATTTCCGAAACAATTAAATCATGTGCACATCATTCAGATAGACAAGGATATTGTCAAAAATATATGGAACGTCCTGTACATTAAAATATTTTATATTTCAATACGTGGGTAACCTTTTTACAATTCAGTACGTGAGCGAAGATATTTTATTTTGAAACACAACTTGTCCTCAACATAACATAAACAAGAGTTTTCAAAAAGGCCACTGATAGTTCGATCTGGGAGTCGAGTTTAGAGTTCTGCCGTGCCCACAGCTAGTGAGGGCAATGGGGGGAGTTTGGAAGATTCGATATTAAATAAATGGAAAATATTCATAAACTGTTTAAGCCAATATGTATTGTAAGTATAGATCTTTCTAAAATAATTTATACAAAAGTAACCAGTCTAGGAGAGATTCATTAATTCTTTGATTCATTAATTCTTTAATTTAATAATTCCTTCATTTAATTCAATCGTCGTAATCTCATATTTGTACATAGTAAAATAAAAGTTTTTAAATTTTTCTAAAGTGTTTTAAATCTATGAATGATCAGTATCTACCTAGTTAGTCGTGAATCAACCCCAATTCACGACAATATATTTTAGAACCGTCCATTAGGTAATAATTATTGGATAACGTCATAACATCAACCGATCATAAGACAAGAAATCTTGTCATTTTATAGCAATAAATCTGACGAGAATATACCGAGAGAGTAGTTTGAGTGACAATGAATTTGAATGTTTATACTCATATTATAAATAATAAAATGGCCTAAATCGATATTACTCCACTTTTAAATCTGGTGCTCGGAAGTGTCGATACCTTCCACATAACGATAATTTCGTATGCTTTTTGTGGTATGCGTCAACATTTTTATTGCAGTGGTCTCCCATGTGAAAGCGAAAGCTGCATCATTATGCCGTTGACCAGGATCCGTATAAGATGCAACAAATAGACATAAATATTGACCATTATTATTTAATTTTCTACTTTATGATTAATTTGTATACACATGTTCCTGAAAAATTTAAGAAATACATTTAAAAAGGAAAATTTTGGGTGACCCTGTATATTAGTAATCTCAGATCACCCAATATCAAAATCAAATGATATTTACCTATTTTGCAGGTCTACGAGCTTTTGCGTTTGACAGATTTTGTTCAAGGAATTACATAAACATGTATTTATTAATAACCCTGTATACGGAGTCTTAGAACTTTTAATCATAATTCGTATCAACAATATTTAGATTGCAATCATTATCCTTAACTGTTTGTAACAAAATAATCGCCACATTATTGGTTTTCTAAAGACACACGGAAAAAAAATTTAATAGTAGCAAGTAAAATTTGCATACCACCAAGTGAAAATTTGCATACTATATGGGACAAGTACACGCTTTATTAGCCATTAGAAAAATTAAATTCCTGAATTTGATCACTTGAATTATTGATGTAATTTCAGGAACGCAATGTAACCTAACGATATTAAACTCTTTACTAGAAGCAAACTTTTTATGTTATAAGCCTCAATCTACGTTTTATTTGCAGTAGGTGTTCAGTTTGATAACTACTAGTGACAAGTAAATTTACCATTGATGAAGAATGATTTACTCTCAAATAACTCATATACTTAAATCTACTAAAAAATATATTAGTTGCTACTATACAGTATTCTACTGCAGCAACATTTTTAAATTATTACAGTAATTTTAGTTTACTTGGCCTTATCAAATGACTCACATGCGGGTAGTTTATTATTGTCTTACCTTTAATAGCTTTCATTCCATATTTGGTATCAGGATACAACGGACTCGATTGAAATATCCACTTGCCCTCAGTTTAGAGTTATTAGTTCTTCAAAGAAGGATCATTTGTTTTTTATAAAGCCTTAATTTCAATACATTCATTTCATTCTTGAATTTAAAATGATATGAAAGGTTTGGTTGCAACAAAGGTAGCAATGATTCAGTTTAAACTATGAAAAAACGTACTTGCATGGCATATACAGGCTAGCAAAATACACTACTCAAGAAAAACTGGAGAAAGATTGCAGTTCCATGACAACATTTTTTCGTGAACTATAAGTTCATGTGGAAAGAAGTATAAAACATTTTGACGGTTCTTTTAAACAAATCATCGCCTCTGGCCATACCTGATAAGTATATATTTAACGTGAAATAATACAACTCTGTCACAGTTAATCATCTATTCAAGACTGTCTGTTTTACATTCATTCCAACGAGCTGTTGGGCATAGCGTACAAAAAACCTCGATGGCTAGGTCAGATATCGGTTCATAAAAACCACAAAAACTCTCATATAGAACAATACCCTTACTGGATCACCCAGTACAGCCTGTTTCTTAATTAAAAATTTGGAACTTTGTTGAATCTGTTTGTATTCATCAGTATGAATGCTAATGTCTTTCCTCATTATGATCATAACAAACCCAAGTTATGCATAACATGATTTGGAATTAGAACGTTCTGAAAATTGGAAATAAAAGATACCTAATGAAGAAATGAAATAAAAATATGTACATTTTTAATATTTTTATTGAAACAAAACTGTTGTTCAGTTTTTTGGGAAAATTATACTGATTCTATTATACATAAAATGTCAATATTCTAGAAATGTTAGGTAAAAATCCACATTCTACATACCAACAAGTAAAATACATAAATCAAACTAACACTATTCACACAACTCACAACAGTAATAATAGTATAATTCCGGCACACGAAGTAACACGCCCACATACAACTACTAACTCAAATGCTGGAATTGGAATGAGGCCAGTTTTGCGAAAACGTTGATGATCAGTGCAACGGTTACTACCGATTGATCCCGAACTGGTCGCATATCAACAAGTAGGTGAACAGTTTCATTATCGTAGGAACACCTAGCTCTATTGCAAATAAACTGTTGTATTATGCCTGTAACACGAGTCTCTGTTGTTATGATATACTTTTCAGAAACACAAAGTAGATAAATATGAATATACACTTTTCCAGCGCTAGTAAAATATTGACCTGACATTATACAAAGTGAATTATCTAATGTTCAAAGCACTTGCTGTAAACATTATTATAGCTACAAGTTCATGCGTTCAGAATACTCATTTTTTTAGAGACAAAAGGTAATTTTTTTTAATATAGGTATTAATTTTCTTACCACAATCGAAAAAAAGTCAGGAAAACATTTTACTTGGACCATTTTTTTCCGTGCAAGTAACAACGCTGCCTCTTCATGTTTGACACCCTGTATCTCAAAAACTGTCCATTAGATCTCGTTGTGCCCAGGGAGACATTTGATCAGGACATCATAAACTATAATATACTGAATTTTCAGCCAATTTGACTGGGACCCATTTTCCATAAGAACCGTGCGGGGTCCTTTGCAAAAATTATGACCCACACTGAATATACTTCTAAAACCTAGGAATTGTTCTCACCAATCCTGGAAACTCAGAATCACTCGTATCAATTTGATTGCTTTCTAAATTTTCCAAATCAAGCTTCGTTATAGTGCCATTCAAGTTCATGCAAACATTGTTGACGTAAGAGTAAGCCTGGAAAAAGACAAAGGTAATAATATGTCAGCGGAAAATTGGAAAACAACTAATTGTACAATTTCCGGTGTTGTCTTCTGAATTTCGTTCAAGCAAACAGTGGCACACTCGCACTCATTTGTATTAGGGTTGAAATAGCTCTTTTCTCCTGAGTATTTGATGACGCATTCTTGAGGTTTACATTCCTCCAGAGGATCGGTGTCCTGTGTCGGGCAAGGATTTCGCTCTAAAATTCATTAAAATCACTTAAAACATACACCTAAAATATCACAAACATATATACAAAATTTTCAAAATCCATACAAAAACATGAATTGTCGAATTAGAGTCAGCCCATTATTGAGAAGTGGGGGCTTGATGCCCTGCGTCTTTTAAAAAAATTGGCAACTTTTAGACAAGAGTAATTGAGGTATAGTTGTCGTCAAACATATAAGATAAATAAAAAAAGGCGCAAAAAATGGTCGATTAGCATGAAATTGACTCCCATGCCGCCAACCAGGGTCGGACTTGTACATATGCCGCTAAATATTGTGATGCGTGCAGATTATTCAAGTTAATTTAACAAAAGCACTGTAACTTTTGTATTCAGAATCATCCATTTTTATAATTATTAGTATCCTTAGATTGGGTAAACAACTGCCCCGTCGAAATCTAATTTGCTAATAGCTGGGCGTACCGCAAACAGCTGTGATTTCTATTATAACTACGCCCGACCCTGCATGGAAAAAACATTCCTAATTGCTGTGCGGGCCTTTACATCTTCCGCGCTAAGTGTTACGTGGGGGCGATAGGTGGAATAATTTGAATAAAGGTAGAGATGTCAATAATTTTATTTATTGATTTAGTGCGATTTTAGTCTGAAAAACTGTTTGGTTATTGACAAAATAGGAATTAATTTCCTGGTAGTTTCCTGAAGTTATGTAAGTATTGATATTGACTCACACTGATTTTAGCCAATATTCTCATGTGATTACCATATAAGGTGTGTATGGCGTGGTACTATGCATTTTTGGCAGAAATATATATTTTGTGATATTTTGGAGGAAATGTGAGGACTAGCACAATATTTGCTCATACAGGATGATTCCTAAGGTGGACCGGTCCTTTTATTAATTTCTCACATTGCACAGAAAATAATGGCTATAGGTGAACATGTAAAAGACAACAATTCGTTTTTGAGATGCAGGGCGTTAAAGTTGAAAATTAATATTGAATTTACTTTAATTACTGAAGGATCACCAATCACATACTATTCAAGATATCCAACGAAGGCGATCCATTACATCCAGTGGAAATGAGATATAACCGGATGGTGGGAGTTAGACTGTATGTTTTTCACCCACCCAGCTATTCAGAATATTTTAGGGAGTCACAAAATACCCAAGAGCAGATGAATAAATATATAATTGTACGAAACAGAATGCCAGTGTCCAATATTGATTATATTCCCAAATTTGATTTTAGGATATGAAAGTACATTAAATTTTATGTAAGAAATAAATATATGATTGCACTAAAACTTGATAGAAATCACCGATAAAAATCGAGAAAACTATATTTGGCACCAAAATTTAATGTAATTGTGTCGGATGAAAAGTCCGTTCAAGACACCCATATGATAAATATAATTTTGGAATTTTAACACCATTGACATACCACACTGAGAGCTTCAATCAGAAAAAAATCACACATTGTGCATATCATCTATTAGAAAATCTTCAAACACGAAAGTATTATTCCAGTTCAAAGTAAAGTGATTTTTCGCAATAAAATCTGTATAAATAATGATAGCGTGGCAACGCACTATTCAATCTGAAAACATAGAATTATAGAGAGTTGAAATTAAGTGGGCCCTTCACGTGCAGTTTTTCGTGACTTCCAAAGTGACACTCCATCGCTCCACTCCAAATTCGAACGTGAAGTGTCAACATGCGCCTGGCGCTTCTCGCATCTGACGCGGCGCGAGACGTTCCAACCTTCTTAAACTTCTTAAACTTCTAGCGCGATTCGAACAGAGGAGTCATCCAAAACTGAAAGTGATGGGACAATTCCTGCGCCGCTCCGACTGTAGAGAAGAACAGTCGAATTGAATTGTAACGAGAAGACAGGTATAGTTGCTTCGAGTAGTCTTAATGTGATATCGGCGCAAGTACCATTTTTGGACCAATACTCTGTGTCTTTCTTCTGGAATCTTCATTTTCTAATTTTATACATGCAATTTTTCTCTTTGAAGAACACATCGCGAAAAAAGGCCCACTAGCTATCGAGAAGCTTCGAGGAATGAAGTTGGAGTACTATATTTGAATGTGCGTGTATTTTGGCATGCAACTTCGCTCCGAGAGTGACGCGAAGGGAGTGCGAGTCGGGAATCGAAAAATAACTGCACGTGAAGCTGGCCCTTTTTATTTTCATGGAAGACCATGTTGGTATATGCACTTATTTGAGAATTCCCTTCTCTAGATCACTTTTAAATTATCTGAACAAAAACATCTGAATTCCTGACAATCCAGATGTTGAGTTGTGAAGAATGCAGTACTGAATGAACACCCTGTATATACAGGAATGTCTTTTATTTGTAATTTTTTTGTTGAATAACTTTGACATTAATGATAAATTGAATCATTATACTGCATATATTTTTTGAATTACTCGTATCTATGTACTTAGTATCGATCTCTAGTATACTCATTAATCTAAATAAAATTGGATTAATTAATCTTGTGTCAATAATGAATTTGATGCAATTGAAAAATTCTTTACCCATGGCGAAGTTACCTATAATGCACTAGCTATTTCAAACTCTTGCACCACTTGCCCCCACATTATGTGGCACGTTCCAGGGAAAGATAAGACCATTTTTTGCGGCTTTTTTTATTTATCTTATATGTTTGACGACAACTATATACGTCTTTATGCCCGTATTCGCCGTTTCCTCTGCAAAGCGAAGCTTGCGTAAACCCGCTCAAAATTCAAGCCAAGCTTAAATATTTGCGGCATGCACCGTAGAACAATAAAGCTTAGCCAAGCGCCAAAATAACTTGGCAACGTTGTATATTTTTGGGGATAATTACGGTTTACGCGTCAATTGTCAAATTACGACAACCGTTAATCGAATGTTATTTGAATGAATATGCGATTAATAAAAATTGTGGTTTTGATGATGCGAAATGAATGAAAAAAGAGTGCCAAACTTTACCTCAACGGAGAAGCTCTACTTGTTACGAATTATAGCGCACAAATATGCATTCATACTAGAGGACTTCTGCAGAGAAAAAGGAAAAGACCTGGCAGCAGATCACAGATGACTTCAATGGTAGTTCTTCGACTGGTATTTCACGTGGTAAGGCTTCTTTGAAGAAATGTTATGAAAATAGAAAAAAAGAGCTTCGGAAAACCTTGGCTGATGAAAAGAAGGAAGTAACTCTTACTGGCGGAGGCCCACCACCAAAAATACAAAAAAGAGATGAGACCGATGAACTACTTATCTCAATTATCAATAAAAATACATTAATGGGTTTTTACAACAAATTCGATGATGATGCAGATGAAAGCTCTATTGTGTGTAGAGACCCTGATGAAAGTAATGAAGTGCAATTGCAGAGAGTAGACGAGGACAGCACAGAAAACACACACACAGGAAGGGAAACATGCCTGGTAGGTTGACTTGTAATTTTTTGCTTTTGGGTCGTTTTTCTCACTAAAACTTACTAAGAACAATTATTTTAAACTATATATTTGTCAGTTACATATTTATTACTTAAATGTAACTACCTACTTTACAATTATCTCTCAATGTTTTATTGTAGCTAGTAGTCATTGCAAAGAAAGATGATGTTAATTGGAGAAAGTATAATGCGACACAACTACAAGATCCTATCAGCCCAGCTTTAGTTACAAATGTCGCAATCTTGAAACAAGATAAAACAAAACCAAACGTAAGAATATTGAAATCAATGATGCCACTATTTGTGAAATTAACAAGAAATGACATACAAGTAAAACAAATTTCAGTCATTGTGAAAGTTTGTGAGTTCTAGTACATAACTCTGATGTTTTTACAGGTGCCCGACCATTTAAAATCTGCACCAAAAAGCCGTAGAAGACCAACAACTGTGGTAAAAAGCTTAACATCTTCTGAGATAGCCAAAAAGTATGACCTACTCTTAGATAAGAGATTGATGTTACTCGAAATGCAGTTGACTCATATGGAACAAGAAAATGCCCTGAGAACAAGACAACTCAAATTAGAGATAGAAATATTGGAAACGGACTTACGTTTAAAAAAGAAAAAATTAGAATAGTATTAATATCAGTTAATATATTAGAGTAATTTATCATGTTAATTTATTATATGTAACAGTTGAGTACAAATAAATATTAGTGGTTTGTATTGTGCCTTCATGATGCATTTGATTTTCTTCGCAAACAATAATGGACTGGGAGATCTGACCTAGTTCCAACAGGTAATTCCATATTTTTTATAGCTCTGTGAACCTTCTTAAAAGTATGTCCTCCATTTTTGACTGGGAAATGCATCATTTTCTTTTATTACACTTTCAGCATGATTATAAAGACCAATGTTTAATTCCACAAAATTTATTAAAGATTTGCAAAGTAATTGTCTATAATATCATTTCTGCATTTCTGGTGCGAATGTGAGATTCATTGTAAAATCTTCTGTAAAAGGCCATATCATCCATCTCGAAATAGTTGGGCCTCCTAAATATTCTTCTTGGAAACCCAAATCAATTATGTCTACAATGTCATTATCGTCTTCCAGCAGGATTTCATCTTCTAGTTCCATCATTCTGCAACAACTGATTTTAATTTCACAAGTCAACATTTCACCACAACGAGACTTACATACTTTCTAAAACTAGAGAATAAAAAGTCAAAAAATTGAGCTTCTGATATCTACATAAGCTTGGCTTTACATATAAAGCCGCCGAATTTGGCCGCTTACATTTAAGCGAACTTAAAGGCGTTTGTGTATACGGTGCATACAAAACTGAAGCGTTAAGCGAGCTTAATACGGGCATTAGACATACATTCCCGATTTACCCATTCAGAAACTTTCGACAAATTTCGACTAAAAATATTTTATTTGTTTAAGCAAAGTGATCAAAAATCATTCCTCTGGACTGTCACTGGATTAAAGCTATAGTATAATGTAGCGTTTACTGTCCAGACACTAGTAACTTTCATAGAAGTCAATGACTAATAAAGTACTTGATTATAAAGCAAACAAACTTTGGAAATTATTTACCTCTTTTTTTTTAGATTTTTAGTAATGTCGTATATTCAAAGTCTAATTCACTCTTAAATAATTTATTTAACGAAATACAATGATTCAATAACACAATACTCTAATTTATATAACAATCACTCTACTATTTATATTCGACTTTCACTTCACTGACTGTCCCACTGTCTGCGTGGTTCTGTTTGTATACACCGTTCGTTTTCCTAGAATGCTCGCGATATTTCTATAGGAACGTTTTCCGATTAGACCAGATTCTTCGCGAAGCGAAGCGCTTCGGGAGTAATTGACGGTCGGGCCACAGCTTACTTACAGCTTCCCAACTCTTTTGGCGGGAAGGGTTTGCGCCGATCTGCTGGCGCAGCGCTTATGCCCCGCCTCTTGGGCTAGAAGACTGCTGTGACGTGCGGTCGGGTAATAGGCGTTATTAGGGTAAATGCGCCAATAGTCGGCCACTTAAGAGTAAATCATAGGTTTGCGATGGCTCCGTAGGTGGATATTAACATATAAATTAATAAAAAAAAATTGAGGGACAGAATAAATCCTTATAATCATAAATTAACATATTAGAAATTCATAGAGTGTCCTATTTTGAAAAAATTAGTATTTACAAAAAATACACTTTTGCTAGTTCTCGGCCACGAGATCCCACTTCTCAGCCTACTAGTGCGCCAGTTCTCGGCCACCTTCCCAGTTGTCGACTATTTTAATGCCTTTTCTCGGCCATTAATCTTATGCTCCCTATCAATAAGGCCGATATTAGTGAATTCTCCAATTAACAATGGAAATGTGCAACGCAGATATGAGTTTATTTAAAATACAAAAAATTAAATATAAACAAAAACAAAAGTAAAATATAAAAACGCAAAAAGAATGTTTCTCCTTAAAAAATTAAAAATTATATCACACAAAATAAGGAACTATAGTTAACTAAAAATGTCTGGAGCCCAGGGTTTATGTATTTACGATCACACACAATGTTCGCAGATGTATTCCTTTTTGGCAGCTTCAATATACGGTATATTAGAAAGATTGGTACACCTCAGGTGGTACCATCTTATGCAGTTGTCGCAGCCGATATTTTTT
Organism: Chrysolina oricalcia; assembly: GCA_944452925.2. Taxonomy (NCBI): domain Eukaryota; kingdom Metazoa; phylum Arthropoda; class Insecta; order Coleoptera; family Chrysomelidae; genus Chrysolina; species Chrysolina oricalcia. Next base: position 2,627,664 of record OX101816.2, read on the forward strand.
TCTCCCTCGTCCTCAATATCGCTAATCAGTTCATCTTCACACTTCCGACATTTCTGCTTTGGTTTTTTATGTTTCTTCATAGATTTCAACTTTGCTTGTATTTCAGCAAGTTTCATATTTCAAAATGTGCCTTTTTACAGTAGATCTCAACTGATTCCTATTTGCCTTAATTTTCTTGACTGGGGCCATCTGAAAAAAAAAATGGAGTCTACTTCTAAATATTTGTAAAATAAAGATTGTGCAAAGTTACGCTCATTTTAGAAGCAAAAATTGTTATTGTTAAAACCGGCTGCACCCCTACTAACAACCCTCAGAAGTCTTCGAGAGACTTGTGCGAGCTAGGGAGGACGAGACCCTTAACTTTTAACGTGTGATATCATGCACGGGACCGGTGACTACGCTGGGATTCGAATAACCCTCAACCATTGGATTATATGGCGAAGGTCTTACCAGCGCGCCACCACGGCACATTGTTTCAATTCAATAAAAAAAGTTAATAAAAAAGAATTAACATATAGATGAATAGTACTGGCCGAGAACAGGCGTTTATAAAGCTAGTTGTCGACCGCATGATTTCTATAGAAATAAATGCTGGCCGATAACTGGCTCACATTAAACCTATTCTCGGCCACATAAAAAGCAACCTATCAGAATTCCTCAATATAAAACATTTTGGTGGCCGGAAACTGGCTATAGTATTACCGTCATTAGTACCTTTAAAAAGGACAGAACGATAAGTGTCCACAGCATTCGATATTGAAATTGAGGGACCACGAATAGCCACCTTATTATTCCAGTTCTCGGCCACCCTGGCCGAAAACTGGAATATCGTTGTTTGGAGACTCCAGTGCATCGGCCACCGCTTAATACAAAGAAAAAATCCTTAATATTCAGTTTTTTACATTAAAATAAAAGTTTAACACGTCCAGGCACCTTCTAATTAAAAAAAAATTCAGAATATCTAGCGAAATTAGACAGAAACTTACCGTTGAAAAAGTTGTGTTCCACTATTTTTTTCTAACAGAGCAACGACCGGCCAACGATCACTTCGACCACCGTGAATAGAACTGACAGGAAATTAATAATTTTATTGTCAGGACGGGTAATTCTAACGGAAAATGGAGGGAAAACTGTAACCGAAAGTTTGGCGGCATTTTCAAATTTGAAGAGTTGTGGAGCTGAGTCACAGCTTAAGTGGTATATAAGCTGTGGCTGAGTGGTATACATTAAAGCAATGGACATAATCTTAAACGTGAACCTGTAAGATTATGTCCATTGCTTTAATATTCTGGGGTTCTACCACCATTTTCAAATTAAAAAAAATGTAAAAAGTACATCATGTACTATTAGCTCTCAATTGTTAGTTTATACTATTTTTCTCTCCACACTTTGTAAGTATAAAGTACTATGAATTATCCACATGTTGTTAACCTTATAACATTTTCAGCTTTTCTCTATAACTAATTGTACCTAACTGATGATGAACATATATATCTTCGAAACATGTTTTGTTGTTTGAGATAGGATTTCTATCCCGTGCTCTATTAAATTTTTCGTGGAGACGACTTCGTGTTCTTTTTCCAAAAAAAAAAAATTAGTAATTCTACAATAAAATGAGAACAATGTAACTATAAAGACAATTTGGCTTATTATAAAATTACTTACATGGAGATGAAAAAATGTATAATTATATGTGAAAAATAATTGCTGTGCTACATAATAGAATTAAGAGCAGAACATGGTTTTGATAGATTAAATGCTGTTTATTATTATTTTTGTTTTTGAAAAACTGGAAAAAGGGAGGCTGAGAAGCCTAAATCCCTTATTGCTTATTGCTATATGGAAAATTAAAGGACCACATGGGTAAATTTTGGCCAGTCTATAAGAGAAACGTGGAGGAAGAACGGATATAAACCTCTTGTGAATGGAATGTTTTTCATTTGAAAGCCCTGTTTCCGAAGAAATTAGAGAAAGTTGAAATGTATCAGAAGCAATAACCTTCTCAAGGCTGGGACTAATTCGCCATTATTTGAAAGCTGATACATTTAAATGAAGAAATATTTTACATGATTTCTGTGAAATGTGGGGTTTCCTCAAAATAGGGGATATTTTCCAATCAAGCCGACAAAATCCTAGGAGTGGGATATTTGGTACACTCAACAAAAGAATGGTGAAGATATTATAATAATAATAATAAAGTTTATTCAAAATTCAATTAAAAAGCATTACATCAATTTGTTTAAAAATGTGAATAAACGGTTCAATTATACCCGCGAAGTTAAAAACTTGTTGCGAGAAATTTTAGGTAAGAATTACATGTGGGTATGTGGTATATGTTTTGTAAACTTTTAAAATTCAACAAAATGATAATAATAATAAAGTACCTGAGTTAACTGAAGTGAAATAAATTTCGATGAGACTCTTGAATCTATTTCTTCAATTGTTTTTTGAATGAGAATGATGACTTGATCCCTTTTATATGATTGGGAATTAAATCATATTAAAATGGCAATAAATATTTGAAATTTTTCTGAGACTTTGTTTTTTTTTTAACTTCATTTTTCACTGTGACACTATTTTTATTTCTTGTATTATAAATATGATTATTGAAGTTTATATTCGTTTTATGTTTGTAGATATGAATCATTATGTTGTATCCAAATAGTTGTCTTATATCCATTTTCTTTGATTCTTTGTACAGTTTATCACTTGGATATAAATAGCTTTTTCTATATATGATTTTCAAAAACCATTTCTGAAGAACATCAAGATTTCTATGGTGGGATTTTATGACTCCTCCCCAAGCCAAAATCCCATAATTCAATTGAGACTGTATTAATGAAAAGTTAAGAATGTCAAGAGTTTTTATGTCCATGAATGTTTTGAGATACTTGAATTTTGATAATAAACTTCGCAATTTCCTCAAAAGGGATTCTATTTCTTTGTCCCATTTAAGATGCCTGTCAAGCTAATCCCTAAGTACTTGATACTATCTGTTTCTTCTATTCTAGTATTATTATCAATTATCAGTGGCCCCATGTCTGGAAGAGTATTTTTATAAAATGTGAACGGCATATATTTCGTTTTCTCAAAGTTTATTGTGAGTAGGTTATAATCAAACCAATTTTTAATCTTTTCAAAATCTAATGTAGTCTCAGTTTGTAATTCAGTCCAGTTTTTTCCTCCATATAATATAACTGTATCATCTGCAAAACTATGAATTTTACCTATAGTATTAATATAAAAAAGGTCATTGAGATAGATAGAAAATAGCAGTGGTCCCAAAACTGTCCCCTGTGGCACACCAAATTGAAAGATTTTTTGTTCACTCCTAGCTTCATCAATTTCAACACATTGAGTTCTATTTTCTAAGTAATTTTTGAGAAGATCCTAAACTTTTCCGCGAAATCTAATATTCTCTAATTTCATTAATAGTCGTTTATGGTCAACTGTATCAAAAGCTTTAGCTACGTCCAAAAAAATAGCCACAGTTGTATTTTGATTATCAAGATGTTGATGTATATTATTAGTCAGATGACAAATAACATCCTTGGTTGAAACGTTTTTTCTAAATCCGAATTGTTTTTCTGAAATTAGATGATTTTTTTCCAAAAAAGTTTCCATTCTATATTTCAAATTTTTCTCAAAAACTTTTGCTAAACTTGAAATTAGTGAAATAGGCCTATAATTTTTAGCTTCAAATCTATCACCACATTTATATATTGGTTTGATAATGCCCACTTTGAAAGACTTTGGAATTTGACCTGAATTCAAGGTAAAATTCATCAGATGGGTCAATGGTTCTGAAATGATTTTACTTAAGAATATTAGTATTTCTGAAGTGATTTTATCAATACCCTGGAGATTTTTTCAATTTCAACGATTTTATTATTTGTTCATTACAGATATTTTTTATACATTTCCATAAATTTTCAATTATACTTCTCAAAATTGCACAAAAAGTCCACGATAGTAAATTTCTACGTTTTGTGACAATTTCTTCATTGAACTAATTTTGAAATGTATTAGAATAATTTTCCCACAAAAAATATGAATTAATATAAATAAAGAAACTTTTTAAAGAAATTGTTGATGGTAATGGGTGGGGGATTAATGAATCATATATCATTTTTTGATTTTTCATATTACGGCGTGAATTAACTCGTTTTCACACCTCCCCAGAGGTGGAGTTGCCGGTGCGTTTTTTCTTTTAGTGGTATCCTCTGTATGCCTATTCCACTATGTTAAGAGAAAATATGATTGGGTGTTATTGAGAAGAATATAATTGAATTGATTTTTTTCTGCTGTCCATATTCTTGGTTATTGATAATTATCATTTTTGTAAACGTTAGAAAATTATTGTTATGATCGTTCTCATTGTTCTATGATTTGAATAACATCATCTGGAGCTCTTCTATGAGCAGCATCGGCAATGAATGCAAAGAGAGAGTCCATGAAAAATGAAACGTCACGTCATTCACCTTATATACAGGGTGTTATGTCATAAGTGTCCGATATTTAACAGGACGATTCCTCAGTTATTTATAAGGTAAAAAAATCATATAAACATGGGTCCGCAAGGCCTTCAGTTTTGAGAGGATGTTTAATTTAATTTTGGTTTTTCGTGAATAAATTTTGAAACAATGTCTATATTTGAACAAAAATTGGTATTTGGGGACTTTTCAATATGAGAAATTCAAATTTGATCTCTGTTAGGCACTTTATTGTAGGGAGCGCCACCTACAGGTCTTTGTCTCTTTTGGGAAGTCACAACTTTTCGTGCATGTATGTATCACATTTTCAAGAAAAAAAACAAATGACGATATCTCTCTCCGTTTAATCTCCCCGGAATAAAGAATGGGCCTATCAGATAATCTCCAAGGATTCCTGCCCACACGTTGAGAGAGAACTGTTCTTGAAAATGTGATTCCTGTATCGCATGGGGGTTTTCCTCTGACCACAAATGATTGTTGTGAAATTTGCGTATAGCGTTGCGTGAGAAATTTGCTTCGTCGGTAAACAGGATTTGATTTTCAAATAAAGGATTTTGAATAAGGCGTTGGAGAAACCAACGACAGAAGTTGATACGTAACGGAAAGTTACGAGGGAGGAGTGCCTGAACTCTCTGAATATGGTAGGGATATAACAAATTATCAATTAAAATTTTCCATACCAGAACATGAGAAATGTTCAACGTCAGCGCTATTTTCCTGGAGCTTGTTTCCGGGTGTTCTCCTACCAGATTAAGAACTGCTTCCTCGGTTGCTGGGGTTCTTACCGTCCGATGTGCACCCGGTTGAAAAGGTTTTTGAAGTAGGAGTTGTGCGGTTCGGATAACGCTCCTGATATAAACGTGTAGCCTCATATGCATTTCCGTTAGCGAGTCCGTATGTAAAATGTATGTCAGCATACTTTGCATTGGTGAAGTTTACCATTTTCAATAAAATAATCACACTAGTAACAAATAAAACTATCTAACTATGCGTCAAGATATAATTTTTGAAATGACAGCACAAAAAAAACATTGGAATAAACTTACTAGCCTACTTGATTATTTAATTTTCAAAGAGTTAATTTAAATTAAAATATCTCGAAAACGGATGCTTGTAGTGACTTTTGACAAGTATTCCTTTTTCACGTAAAAATGATAGTGGAATATGTTTTTTTTCTAGAAAATGTGATACATACATGCACGAAAAAGTTGTGACTCCCCAAAAGAGACAAAGACCTGTAGGTGGTGCCCCCTAAAATAAAGTGATAAACCTATACATAAAGGGGGAAACCAAGATGAGCCAGCAAACTTCCGACCAATATCCCTAATACCCACTAGCTAAAATCATAGAAAAGCTAGTCAAAAATAGAATAACAAAATACTCTAAAAAATATAACATAATCTCGTCAAATCAATACGGTTTTCAGGAGAGAAAAAATACCAGTGATGCCATCTTCTCTTTCCTACAGGGAGTATATACAAATATCAATAGTGGTGAAGCTGTTGCGGCAGTCTTTTGTGATTTTTCAAAAGCATTTGACTGCGTTGATCATGAGATACTGTTGGCTAAGCTTCACCGCTATGGTTTCAGAGGTGTAGTCTTCAACTAGATGAAATCATATTTAACTAATCGTTACCAAATAGTGAAAACGACATCCCTGTCAGCTACGGCACTGGTAAATTGTGGTGTGCTACAAGGATCCATATTGGGCCCCACTCCATTTTTATTATATATTAATGATCTGCTTGGAATAAACATATCAGGAACACCCTCTATCTCTAAACTGAAGGCCTTGCGGACCCATGTTTATATGAACTTTTTACCTTATAAATAACTGAGGAATCGTCCTGTTAAATATCGGACACTTATTACATAACACCCTGTATAAGGTATTGCATAGTTGGAATAGGTACTAATATACTCCGAAATATTCTTCAACAAGAAGAATTGTTCGAACATAGCCCATTTCTGTCTCCGATGGATATGGGCTATCACTAAAATCCGTACATTCAAAAGCATATACTCGACAAACAAGTCCGGAAACCTATGCTGATATTGATGAAAATATCTTACTTTATAAGATAAAATGACGTATGTTATAGGTTGAAACTTTTTTCAGAGCTTATCATTTCATATTATTAGCACTACTCACCTTCTGAGGTAGCATTGGTTTTGAATTCAATGACTTTATTCATTACTTTCTCTAATTTATCATTCACGTATTTCACTGCGATAGTGCAAGTGCCTTGCCGATGTAACAAGTACTAGGAAAGGAAGGATTTTAGATGGTCTCGAAAAAATTAGACAGTAAATCTGTTACCAGATTAGGATATATAAGAGTCACATTTTTCACACATTTTGTATTCAACATTCCCATATGGCCTCCAATCAAAAACATTCTACAATCATTTTGGTTTTCTCTAGTTTGTTCGCAGCATTCTTCCATGTGCACCGAAATTTCTAAATCTTTGTCACATTTATTTTCTATCGTAAGATCTGAAAAAAAAACAGTGCTTTGGAAATGAACGAAACTAAATTGTAGTCTCACAGAAAACCATCGCGATGTCACCATCATTGATTGGACCAATTCCTGCATCCTGTAATTCATAATTCAAAAAAGAATTGAGTCGATATAACTAAATTTCGTTGATTATTTTACCAATATTTCAATATCAGCCCGACATAACAACAAAAAATTCAATACTATTCCTATATGAAAGAACATGAACATGAATAACTAGGTTTTGGCATAACTGATCAAAACCTGAAGTAATCTCATGTCTCTTTCATGTCACAAAAATGTCAGTGATCGAAGTATTTGAATATACCGAGGGACTCAAGAAGACCTCAAAAAATGGGAGTTTAGGTAGGGATTAAACCTTCGACTTACGTATTTGTAGGACAACTCAATCATTATGTACATACAGGGTAAGCCAGGGATGCGAGCAAGCTCCATAACTTTTTTCTATTCCACAACTCGATTTTTTTTAAACGGTAGGTCCTGAAACAAGGATTTATCGAAACACTTCGCGTTTATTACTTTGTGAATAATTATAACTGGTTGAATCTGTTCTGTTCGATCTTTCAAAAGCTTCTGACTCAGTAGATCCTAGTAAATTAGTTCCTAAGCTGAATGCCATAAATTTTCCTCAGCATGAGATAAACTGGATCCACTCATACATGACAGCACGACAGATGATGGTGAGATGTGTTGATGTCAATTCCAGAAAGTACCCTGTGAAACTGGGAGTTCCCCAGGGTTCAGTACTGGGACCCCTTCTTCTCACTATTTATGTCAATAACCTGCCTGAGCACATGAAGGCTCACATAACTATGTATGCTGACGATACTACTATTACAATCGCTAGCAATAATATTGATGAATTGAAAGCAGAAGTACTTATAGTTGTTGATCAATTTGGATCCTGGTGCCAACGTAATTCGTTAATACTCAACGTAGATTAAACTATGACAGTAAATTTCTATCTAAGGCGCCCCATTCCTAATACGGTAAGCAATGATCTAGATGTCAAATTATCTGAGAATGTGAAGGTTTTGGGGTATTATATAGATAGTCACCTCACCTGGGATGACCACATAGACAGTGCCTGTGAAAAACTTAATGAATCATACTTCGCAATTTTTCAAATGAAGTTTTGTCTTGATACAGCTGGATTACTGACCATATATTATGCATTGGCTTACTCACACATATCACAAATCATTTTGTGCTGGGGTAGAGCCACAAATTTTACGAAAGATTTTGTGATGCAAAAGAAAATAATAAATTAGGGTACATGGATAGTTGTAAACCAATTATGATTCAGAATGAACTCTTAAGTGCTCCCTGTATATATATATATATATATATATATATATATATATATATATATATATATATATACATATATATATATATATATATATAGAGTAAAACTGTTTGTAGGGCCTGCAGCGATGTAAAAGGAAACTTTTAAGTTTTTTCCAAGCTTTCGGAATCTTTTATTCCATCATCAGGGAGACTACAATTGGAAATGTCATATAAGATTGTAAATTCGAAATTATAAGTACTCACATCTTATTTGAGGATGCTTACATATATGTTCATAAAAGTTATTTATAAGAACCATTTACGTTTACAAGATTAAGTTTCTGCTAAATAAACATATCAGTGATGCAGAATTTTCAGTTCTTTTTTAAAAATACAAAACTGAGAAACTGGACGAAATGACAATTAGTTGTAAATAGAGACTACTTCATTTGTTTATTGTCAAATGTGACAGTTATTAATTTGACAAGTGACATTATTTTGTTCTGACAAATAAACTTTAGTGTAGGTTTGAATTTCTGCGTTCGGTTACTCTAATTTCATGGTGTTTTATGTCAAGAGAAAGTAAAAAAGAATAAATTTCACTCAAATGGCTTATATCTGTTCGTTTATTGATGAGGTTATTCTCTTGAGAGATAAAGGCCATTTCTAAGAAAGATCTTTTTGAAAGATGTGATTCTCTTGCAAGAACTTTTGTTGAAGAGTAGTTCATTCGATGGTCAAGGTCATTGACATGTTTTGCTAAAGCACATCTTTCAGGATGTAGTCTACTATCACTTTTATGAGAAGTGATTCTATAATTTAGTAATCTTTTAGTTTAGCCAATGTAATTTTTTTTCACAATCAAGACAAGGGATGCTATAAACAACATTTGAAAGAAAGAAAATATCATTTTTGTCCTTTACTTTTGAATATATTTGTCTTATTGAAGTAACTGTTCTATTTGCAATTTTGATATTATCAAATGGTTGTAAAATTCTGGTTAGTTTGGGTGTTATTTCCTTGATGTAAGGTAATGAAGCATAGAAAATTGAATTTTGATTCAAATCTGCAACAGGTTGTTCATTATGAGAATTCATATTTTGTCTTACACTATTGTCAACCTCTGTTAAAAATGAGCTAAACAAGATGTTATTAACTAAAGATGGTGGATAAGAATTTTGTATGAAAAGTTCTTGAAGTATTTTCAAATTTTTATTGTGAAAAGATATATCAGAAATTTTGAGTACTCTGTCTTTCATTTGTTTCAACAAATTCACTTTCATCGAACATTTGTGATAAGAAAAGAAATTCAAATACCTTCCTGAACTGCATGGTTTTCTATACCAATCAATTAATATTGTGTTATCAATCGATCGTATAAGTTTTGTATCTAGGAAAGGTACTGAGAGATCTGAATCTTCTGTTTCGATTGTGAATTGTATGTATGGGTCATAACTATTGAAAGTATCCAAAATTTCAGTTATACCATTTTTAGGTAATGCTAAAATTATATCATCCACATATTTTTTGATGAAAAATAAGTTAAAAGAGAGAACTGGTAACACTGTGTCCAGCAATTCATCCATAACATAAGCTGCAAGAATTGGTGAGATTGAAGATCCCATTGGAGTTCCAAAAGTTTGTCTGTAATATTTTCCATTAAATGAAAAATAGTTATTTTCGAAAAGAAATGTTATTAAGTTGGAAAAACAATCTTTTTCAATAGTGCAATGACTGCTGATACGATCCCAATTTTTATCTATCGCTCTAAGGCAAGTATCAAGATAAACATTACTGAAAAGAGAGACAACATCCAAACTGGTCAAAACATAGTTATCAGGTAATTTGATTTTATTGAATTTTTCTGAAAATTCAAAGGAATCTTTGATTGAATAAATGTTATCTGAATCATAAGCATTAGTCAAAATATTAGTTAAAAAAGAAGCAATTTGTTCTGTTGGAGAACCTATGCAAGCTATTATCGGTCTCACTGATAAATTTGGTTTGTGAATTTTTGGTAAAGAGTAAAATTTTGGAGAAATGCCATCATAACTAGTAAGCTTTTTCTTAACATTGTCATCTATTTGGTTTTTTACTTTAAGAGATTTTATCAAATTATTATATTTATTTTATTAGTTTTCGAAAAAAATAATTTTTTTTTGGGATCATCATTAAGTACACAATTGGTAATGACATTAGTAGCTCTAGCTATAGTGATATTTCTTTCATTGGTATCACTAATAGAGGAAGTGATATGATCTAAATCTGCTAAAATGTTTTTTATAGGAATGTCTTGTTTTATTACTGGTTCAGTGATTTTTTTCGAAAACTTTACAACAAATCAAAAAAGTTTTTGAAAGATAATCCAGATTTGATTCTTATTCAGTCAGATAAAGGTAATGTTACTGTTGTTATGGAAAAACAACAATATCTAGATTTATCTAATGATATCATCAATAATAGTACATCCTATGTAGGTCTGAATAATGATCCAACATCAAAAATACAAAGAAAATATAATAATTTGATAAAATCTCTTAAAGTAAAAAACCAAATAGATGACAATGTTAAGAAAAAGCTTACTAGTTATGATGGCATTTCTCCAAAATTTTACTCTTTACCAAAAATTCACAAACCAAATTTATCAGTGAGACCGATAATAGCTTGCATAGGTTCTCCAACAGAACAAATTGCTTCTTTTTTAACTAATATTTTGACTAATGCTTATGATTCAGATAACATTTATTCAATCAAAGATTCCTTTGAATTTTCAGAAAAATTCAATAAAATCAAATTACCTGATAACTATGTTTTGGCCAGTTTGGATGTTGTCTCTCTTTTCAGTAATGTTTATCTTGATACTTGCCTTAGAGCGATAGATAAAAATTGGGATCGTATCAGCAGTCATTGCACTATTGAAAAAGATTGTTTTTCCAACTTAATAACATTTCTTTTCGAAAATAACTATTTTTCATTTAATGGAAAATATTACAGACAAACTTTTGGAACTCCAATGGGATCTTCAATCTCACCAATTCTTGCAGCCTATGTTATGGATGAATTGCTGGACACAGTGTTACCAGTTCTCTCTTTTAACTTATTTTTCATCAAAAAATATGTGGATGATATAATTTTAGCATTACCTAAAAATGGTATAACTGAAATTTTGGATACTTTCAATAGTTATGACCCATACATACAATTCACAATCGAAACAGAAGATTCAGATCTCTCAGTACCTTTCCTAGATACAAAACTTATACGATCGATTGATAACACAATATTAATTGATTGGTATAGAAAACCATGCAGTTCAGGAAGGTATTTGAATTTCTTTTCTTATCACAAATGAAAGACAGAGTACTCAAAATTTCTGATATATCTTTTCACAATAAAAATTTGAAAATACTTCAAGAACTTTTCATACAAAATTCTTATCCACCATCTTTAGTTAATAACATCTTGTTTAGCTCATTTTTAACAGAGGTTGACAATAGTGTAAGACAAAATATGAATTCTCATAATGAACAACCAGTTGCAGATTTGAATCAAAATTCAATTTTCTATGCTTCATTACCTTACATCAAGGAAATAACACCCAAACTAACCAGAATTTTACAACCATTTGATAATATCAAAATTGCAAATAGAACAGTTACTTCAATAAGACAAATATATTCAAAAGTAAAGGACAAAAATGATATTTTCTCTCTTTCAAATGTTGTTTATAGCATCCCTTGTCTTGATTGTGAAAAAAAATTACATTGGCCAAACTAAAAGATCACTAAATTATAGAATCACTTCTCATAAAAGTGATAGTAGACTACATCCTGAAAGATGTGCTTTAGCAAAACATGTCAATGACCTTGACCATCGAATGAACTACTCTTCAACAAAAGTTCTTGCAAGAGAATCACATCTTTCAAAAAGATCTTTCTTAGAAATGGCCTTTATCTCTCAAGAGAATAACCTCATCAATAAACGAACAGATATAAGCCATTTGAGTGAAATTTATTCTTTTTTACTTTCTCTTGACATAAAACACCATGAAATTAGAGTAACCGAACGCAGAAATTCAAACCTACACTAAAGTTTATTTGTCAGAACAAAATAATGTCACTTGTCAAATTAATAACTGTCACATTTGACAATAAACAAATGAAGTAGTCTCTATGTACAACTAATTGTCATTTCGTCCAGTTTCTCAGTTTTGTATTTTTAAAAAAGAACTGAAAATTCTGCATCACTGATATGTTTATTTAGCAGACACTTAATCTTGTAAACGTAAATGGTTCTTATAAATAACTTTTATGAACATATATGTAAGCATCCTCAAATAAGATGTGAGTACTTATAATTTTGAATTTACAATCTTATATGACATTTCCAATTGTAGTCTCCCTGATGATGGAATAAAAGATTCCGAAAGCTTGGAAAAAACTTAAAAGAGTTTCCTTTTACATCGCTGCAGGCCCTACAAACAGTTTTACTCTTAACTAGTCAGCGACTATCCTTTTTTTCAATTCTATATATATATATATATATATATATATATATATATATATATATATAAGTGAAAATAGAATGAAATATAGAGTGAAAATAGAGTATATTTCGTTTTAATTCCGAGAGTTCTAACCTTTGACAGCTGTTTCGTGCTAACGCACTCATCAGAAAGGATTTATGGAGCTCTCGAAATCAAAACGAATCCACTCAAGAATTAATACCGTGAGGCAAGACAGAATATAACAGGAAGTTATTCATGACATCTACAGTCACTAGTTGAAACTTAATTTTGGTCAGAACAACGAATTGTTGGCTGCCTGTCAATTTGTGGACAAACCTCTACTTTTGGATTCCTTGGTTCGTGTTAAATTAAATTAAGTTTCAACTAGTGACTGTAGATGTCATGAATAACTTCCTATATATATATATACATATTAGTTGTTGCCTTGTAAACACAAGGTCTTCTAACCGAAGCCACAAATGTGTGGTTGGCTTCCTGTTGTTGACTTCCTTTGTTTCAATTTTTACATCCAAGTGTTGTTCATCTTCGCACTTGATTTTACCGTACTGATGAGAGCTTAAGCTCGAAACACGTGTCTACGGTTGCAGAACATTTTGAGGGTTATACCCAATAACTTTTCTACTTATATTTTCATATATTGCCCCTCGCTAAATCCATCCTTATTTATATATATATATATATATATATATATATATATATATATATATATATATTGTTAAAAAAATTGTTAAAATTGTTATTTCCGTCAACCGATTGCACCCCTACGCGCAACCCTCGGAAGTCTTCGAGAGACTTGTGTGAGCTAGGGAAGACGTAGCCCTTACCTTTTAACGTGTGATGCCCTGCACGAGACCGATGACCATGCGAGGCTTTGAACCCTCGACCCTTCGCTCCAAAGGCGAACGCTCTACCCACACGGCCACCACGGCCCATATATATATATATATATATATATATATATATATATATATATATATATGCTGAATACTTGTTTCAAGGAGCAATAAATGTTCCAGTGACTGTAAAACAGTCGAAAACAATCCTTTAGGAACTCACTATACCTTTGTATAGATTGTATGGCATTTGTCCGACAGAAAACAACTACTTCTCTGGCTAATACCTCGACAGATATTGAATTATATCTGTCAGACATATGTGCAAAGATCCTTACTTTGAAGGAACAACTTTGCAAGAGCTCTCAGAGACAGACAGCAGGACACCGCCTGTATACAACGATCGAACGATGACGGGCACCGGGCCCCCGCGTGTATACAACCGTTCACCTCAGCCACCTCCCCGATTATCATTTTCTCAGTTTTAAATCTTTCTTTATTGAGTGGGGACGACAAGAGTCGATTATCCAAGAAATTTAGTCCTGCCATTTTGTGTTGTGAGCAATGGTGTATATTTTGACTTTGACTTCACCACTGGTAAAGCAATAAAAAAAGGTGACTCTTCAATTTTAATAATTTATTTTCATTTACATTATCTAGTATTTATTTTAAAAATTTTAATAAAACGGACTATAAAGTGAATTTCAATTTCAGTTCGCTGATATAAAATCCAAGGCATCAATTTTTACACTGTCTCCATTTCTCCCTCTCTTGATAACATGTGGGATCGTTTTCGGAACCATCCTGAAAATGAAATAAATCACATAAATTCAGATTGTGGTAAAAATTTTCAAGGTATCTTACGTAATGCAATCAATAATTGGGCACACCGATAGACACATATTACATCCTGTACAATCATCGTTCACTTTGGGAATGTGAGTTTCCGGATCGAAAGTTATGGCCTGATATCCAGAATCGTTGCAGGCCATGTAACATTTTCCACAATTTATACACATATCCTGAAAAAATAAATCATAAAATCCATCCTGATATTTACAAAGTAAAAAATATTAAATCATTTGATAGATCAGTTTTCAACATAAATCTGTGCTTTATAGACTCGTGATATGCTCCTTTACCTATCTATGAACAGGTAAACAGGTGAAAGAATGTTGAACTTGTACAATTTTACATCTTTGAGTTCTGAAAAAGTAAATGAAGGAGCTGCTACAACAATTGATCACAGGGAAGTATTGTCAAAAAATTATTTTAAAATGATTTTACATTATTTGAGAAGAAGACAAGAGGAATATCCATTATGATGATGATGAGTATGATAATGATGACATGATAACAGACCAACTACAACCCCATCAATAGTTAGTAAAGAAGCCAAAACATGTTTTATCTATCGGTTTTCTGAAAAAATCGATATATTCCTTAAACAACATGTATATTTCCCTGAGTTTAAATTCAAAATTTCTGAGAGTATGACGACTACGTATCGCATTATATTCTGAATCTCCAATATTGTAGAAAAGTCAGAGGCCAATTGAGAATCCTTTCTTTTTCACTTACATCATCTATCAGAGCTACAACTTGTTCTTTGTTATTCAATTGTTTGTAGGGTCCAATTTTAGGTAGTGCTCTGCCAATAATATCCTGCACTTTAGGAACACTTTTTTTGTATCTCTTCGGGCTGTTTTTGTCAATTCCGCCTCCGTTAGTATGATGGGGAATTGGGTCATCATTTAACTTTGTTTCTTTGTAGAGTTTAGACATCATTTCTTCCCTTTTCTTTTGATATGGTCCAAAGTGTGGTAATTTCTGAAAACACAAACACATCAAAGAGTAATTTCATATAATAATTTATAATGTTATTTGAAATAATTTCAGTCCAATTAATGAATCTTTCGGTATTTGTTTGTTTGATATACTCCTTCCCAGTGGTTTGTTTCAAATTTAAAAATAATTTTCAACAATCACGCTAACTAGACTTTGAATCTCGTACTTTCTACATCGTTACATCGATTACATTAGATTTTCAGAAATATTTGGGTTGTATTAGTAGATTTCACTTTCAATGCATAATCGTTTTATAAACGTTCATTACCTCAGAGCAATATTTATTTTTTTATGTTTTCAACAAGGGTTGAATGGCTGGATTATTATATGGTAGAGTGAAATAAGTATAATAAATAACTCTCGGTGTATTCTATTCATAATCTTTGTTATTCTTTACATTTTCATCGTTTCTATTATAGAATGAGTTTTTCATGCCCTTTTACTGAATTACCTCATGTTTAAATAACAATTTTCGTATCGTTCAAGATGAGATAATTTTGAGATAAATCAAAGTGAAGTTTTGGAGTGACCGATAGAAATATCATTTTTGAAAACCATCTCAAACGAACTCTAATAGCTCAGGAGAAGAGGTGAAAAAAGTTTTGGAGGAAAAATGCCAAGGCGAAGAAACGAGCTCTTCTAAAAATCATGTGTCTCTCAATTCATGAAATTTGGTTATGAAAATAATTCGATGAATAATCATGAATTAATAGAAACAATTCGAATACTGAAAGAAGGAATTCAGCATTTATGGCAAATGATTGTGGAAAAACAAATTATAATTATGGAAATAGAAAAATATATTACCCAGTTACAAAAAGAAACTAAGAGATTAATAGCTAATCATAAATTGATCAAGTTAAACCTAGGGGAGGAAGAAACAATCATAGAAAGCTAAGGTAAAATCATAAAAAAATTAGGAAATTAAAAATATACAATTACCTGAAAATAAACCGTTATATTTTCTAATATTGAGCCATTCACAAAGAATAGGAAAACCCTTTTATTTTGGATCAAATTATGAAATTTTATTAATTGAAAGAGGTCCCAAAGAAAATATTCACATTAATCAGCTCAAAATAAATATTCAGGAAAATATTTGAAAAAAGTAATGAAAATTATTTATTAATTGGCAAAATTCACAAGTGTACGACGATAATAAGATAACAATATGTTTTAAATGTCACCGTTACAATCATCCTTCGAATTTTTTTAAAAATATTGTGGTCTGTGTACGAAGTAACAAAATGCGAGCAATCCATAATAAAGTGTGCAAACTTTGATTTTTCAAATGATACTTACAAAACGAAACATTGTGTTGACCATCTAGTAACTATGATTTCTCAATATAAGAAGTTTAAGAAACAAATTAGCGGATATAGAATTGTATATAAAGAAGGAAGAAATTGACAACCTATCACTAACTAAAACCTGGTTATATCCAAATGAACTAACATTTATGAAAATTCATGAAAGCTGAAAACCCAAACATGGCGGAGGAGCATCCATATTTTTGAAAGAAAAACTTTAATTCAATATTCTTGAGAAGAAATCCTCAGAAAATGTGAATATATTATTCTTGAAGTAATATCAGTTCATCTTAAAACAAAGATTGAAGTTATAATATATATAAATATATATAAATATATATATATATATATATATATATATATATATATATATATATATGTTCGGAAAGGTTTCCGCGGTCAGAAATATGTACCTTACTAAGTTCATGGGTTGAACCGCGTTGAGAGTTTATAACTCGACGTTTCGGCTCCTGCTTTGGAGCCATTTTCAAGAGTGTGACTGCGAGGCCTCTATCTGCCTACTCCTCGAGTCGTGGTCTTGAGAGATATCAAGGTCTCAACCTGCCTACTCCTTGATATATATATATAAATCTATATATATATATATATATATATATATGCTGAATACTTGTTTCAAGGAGCAATAAATGTTCCAGTGACTGTAAAACAGTCGAAAACAATCCTTAGGAACTCACTATACCTTTGTATAGATTGTATGGAATATGTCCAACAGAAAACAACTACTTCTCTGGCTAATACCTCGACAGATATTGAATTATATCTGTCAGACATATGTGCAAAGATCCTTACTTTGAAGGAACAACTTTGCAAGAGCTCTCAGAGACAGACAGCAGGACACCGCCTGATCCAAACAAGGAACCAACTGCAGACCGGTTTCGGGATGAAGTCCCTCATCAGTGCAGTCCAGGTTATCACGGTTGTATACACGCGGGGGCCCGGTGCCCGTCATCGCTCGCCGGGATGAACACTGCAATCGCTTACAGGATCCACCACGGCAACAGATTAGAGAGCGCTCCAGAAGGACATTTCGGATGCGAAATGGTATATGCTGAATACTTGTTTCAAGGAGCAATAAATGTTCCAGTGACTGTAAAACAGTCGAAAACAATCCTTTAGGAACCGGGCCCCCGCGTGTATACAACCGTGATAACCTGGACTGCACTAATGAGGGACTTTATCCCGAAACCGGTCTGCAGTTGGTTCCTTGTTTGGATCAGGCGGTGTCCTGCTGTCTGTCTCTGAGAGCTCTTGCAAAGTTGTTCCTTCAAAGTAAGGATCTTTGCACATATGTCTGACAGATATAATTCAATATCTGTCGAGGTATTAGCCAGAGAAGTAGTTGTTTTCTGTCGGACATATACTATACAATCTATACAAAGGTATAGTGAGTTCCTAAAGGATTGTTTTCGACTGTTTTACAGTCACTGGAACATTTATTGCTCCTTGAAACAAGTATTGAGCATATACCATTTCGCATCCGAAATGTCCTTCTGGAGCGCTCTCTAATCTGTTGCCGTGGTGGATCCTGTAAGCGATTGCAGTGTACATCCCGGCGAACGATGACGGGCACCGGGCCCCCGCGTGTATACAACCGTGATAACCTGGACTGCACTGATGAGGGACTTCATCCCGAAACCAGTCTGCAGTTGGTTCCTTGTTTGGATCAGGCGGTGTCCTGCTGTCTGTCTCTGAGAGCTCTTGCAAAGTTGTTCCTTCAAAGTAAGGATCTTTGCACATATGTCTGACAGATATAATTCAATATCTGTCGAGGTATTAGCCAGAGAAGTAGTTGTTTTCTGTCGGACATATGCCATACAATCTATACAAAGGTATAGTGAGTTCCTAAAGGATTGTTTTCGACTGTTTTACAGTCACTGGAACATATCTGCCATCGAGATACAGCATAGCTTTGAGTCCGGTACAGTAATCGTTTATGAGGGTGAAGATCAAATTTGAATCGAATGAGCAAACCCCTATCACTGATTATTAATAAATGTATTGAAGATAGTGTATTTGTAAATTACCTCAAAAGAACCGATTGAAACCAATTTACAAGGGAGGAGAACAGAATAATGTTTTTAACTATCGCCCAATGTTTTCTCCAAAATTTTTGAGAAAGTATTGAAAGTACGACTGATGCATTTCATTAATGACAATTCTGTTTTGGATAATTTTCAATACGCTTTCTCTCATCAAATCTCTCTCAAATCATATTTATAATGCCCATATTGTCTCGCATATTAGACATTTGATACACCTTCTTGAGAATTATGTAAGGATACTAAAATTTGTACATTAAATAAACTAATAAAATTTGAAAGAGCAAAGTTCGCAAACTCATTGACAGACAATTTACAAAATAGTAGTAGTCAGTTCACAAAAATATAAAAATTACATGACTTCAATATCAGAAATGCAAATAACTTCCATTTAAATAACATTCATTCAAATAAAGGCAAAAATATTACTACAGTGTGTTTCACTACTCGTGGAAACACCCTCGTATCTTCCGTAATTTTTGACGTAGAACCATGAAATTTCCAGGATCGATAGATACACTGAAAATAAACTCACTGCACAAAAAGGGTCATTCTACGTGATATACACTGTAGGTACGTCAGAAGCGATAGAACCACCCCTTTTTCTGGAAAGTTATATTGGGGGAATTGCTTCGGAGTCGAGTTCAGGATCCCCAAATTACAACTAATACACCTGTCTACTGAAAAATTTTCTGTCCTGAAAATTTCTAATTTGTTTCACTTCTTATGGAAACGCCTCTGTATCTTCCGTAATTTTCTACGTAGAACCATGGAATTTTCAGGATCAATAGATATACTGGAAATGAACTCACTGCACGGGAATGGTCAATCTACGTAATATACACTGCACGCCAGCAGCGATGGAACCACCCGTTTTTCCTTTTTGTGCAGTGAGTTCATTTTTAGTGTATCCATCGATCCTAAAGATTTCATGGTTCTACGTCAAAAATTACGGAAGATATGAGGGTATTTCCATAATAAGTGAAACACACTGTATATCTAGTTTTATAGAAACTCACCACAACCTTTCACACGATATAAAAAAAATCAAAGTCACTAATTATTTTATTGAAAAAACTCAATTTTTTATTGTTGTTATTTACGTCAACCGATTGCACCCCTAAGCGCAACCTTCGGAAGTCTTCAAGACTGATGTTCATCAATCTATAAATATGTGAAGATGTTGAGTTTGTCATTTTTCTTTGATTTTGAAAATTTTCAAACATATCTTTATGTTCAATGTATTAACTTTTTATACCAGAACTTATTCTGTTTGGAGGGTGTATTATCAATAAATAAATAAATGAATAATAGTTTTATAGTTCACGAAAACCTTTACCTTTCCATTTTCATCGTAAAGTGCAACAACTTTCTTCCCTTTTTGATGTTTAACGGTCGGTGGACTCTGGCCCTGCCATCCATCGAGTCTGCCATCGAGATACAGCATAGCTTTGAGTCCGGTACAGTAATCGTTTATGAGGGTGAAATCCTGATTCTGAACAGCGCTGCAAATCTGGACAGCTGAGGAGCCGCATTGCAAATACTGGAAGGCTGTGTATGCAGAGTCAATTCCACCGATTCCTGAAATTTCTACCCATGTTACCAGAGGCGTTTTACCCGTAAGGCTGATTAGGCTAAAGCGTTCATCAGTGGTTGCGTTCATCAGTGCGCATCGTACCTGTACAGGTAAAATAATAATTTTTCAAAGAAAACTGAGGTTTCTTTCTCTTTATTACTTCAATTGAACTCTTTGACAAATGAATCAATAATTGCCAGATAGTTTTATCGTTATGTGAACTGTGCCAGCCGCTAATTTTGTATAAAAAAAAATTTTTTTTCAAAATATTTTAGTAGGTATGACTGAAATTTTTATATGATGTTTTGTAAGTATCTACAAATCCAAAATTAATATGCCAAACAACTTGACCGATTAAATTATTAAAATCTCGTGGCTCGACTGGGGTGAGTCCTGCACGATTCACTGTTTCGTTCCAATTAACAGTGCTGCTCCTAAGGTGGCGTATGGAGTTAGTAACAAGGCCTACCTAGAACACATGGCTAATGACCATAGCAGTCGATGCCAAAACACCAAGGAAAAAAATAATTCGGTTGTTTAACCTCCAACCAGACCGATTTGAAAGTGAAAAATGATTAAGCATATTAGAAAAATAGCATGCGTTCAATCCTCACGGATCATGTTCTATGGGGTCTGTGGAATGATGTTGAAAACTTAAGTCGGTGCGAATACGCAGATCCTCAAAGTACAAAGTACAATGTCATTAGTTGCCGCCAAATAATAATAAATGTCTTTGCCTAAATATTATAATATTTCTCATTCTATTACAGATAACAACTTATTACAAATCGACAACACTTCATAAGACGATGATGACAATAACTATGAAAATGAGAGCAGTGTTGATGATGATTATCAAGATGCTTCCGTTTTTTGTGATACATTAATGGATTAAAAAATTATCTAAATTTGATTTTTATGTAACCATCTGAGTTTCTGTTTATTTTCATACTTGAGATTAATCATTTCCTTAATTTTGTACGACAATGAATTATTATTTTGATACCGTATCAATCCACAAATTAATTCAGTGGTTTTTGGTCCTTTCTAGAAATTTATTTGCAATCATTTCTGGCATTTCTAGACCAAGCAAAATAATACCATATCACTTTTCACTTTTAAATCGATCTGGCTGGAGGTTCAATAACAACCGAATTATTGTGGGGCGAACTAATTTTAGGTTTGTAGATACTTAAAAACGTCGTATAAAAATTTCAGTAATACTAAAATATTTTGAAAAAAAATTTCTTCAAATTAGCGCCTGGCACAGTTTAAACAACGATAAAAATATCTGGCAATAACTGTTTCATGCAAGTTCAATTAAACTAATAAAAGAAAGAGAAACCGTCTTAAATTTGTTTGAAAAATAAATATTTTACCTGTATAGGAACGATGCGCACTGATGAACGCAACCTCTACCGCCAGCCAGATGGCCCGTATGACGGCCGGGAGAGTGAGAGAGATGGCATGTTTAAATCCTGACCTATATACCTGAAATGCTTGTTTTCCCGACGTTGCTATCTATTGTACTAATTAATGTTAGTCATATTGAGGAAATACTGGGCGTTTTATTGAAAAAATCTTATTTTTGGTATTTGACGTTTGTCAAAAATTAATGTATCTGTATAACATCTCCTGCGGTTTGAGAAGTGTAACTTTCAGTCTAGTTTAGTGACATTCCAACTCACTCTCAAAGTTGCTCATTGGGTTCGAATATTTTTGCTTAAATTCTATAATTTTTATAGAGATGAGCAACAAAGTGAGCTGCCTAATTTTTATTTGAAACTCTTTTTCATATTCGTCATGACAGACGAGATAGTGTACTTCCTCACACAAATGGGCCAGTGTGTATTCATCATTACCATTGTATTGCATGACAGGCAATCCAGATTATTTTACAAAATATACTTAAGTTCTGTGCACCTAAAATGGGGAAATCCGGAAGTTGTTTCGCAATCGCTGATACAGCTCTCAAACCAAGAGGTTTGCTTGCATTTCCACTAACACCTCCATATGTGGTTCTCTTATCGACTCCAACTGACGGCCAAGACGATGAATCTGGATTTACGTGCATCAGTCCGGATATAGTATTTATGGCTGCTACTCCAGATGCTCCACCTATAAGAAACAAGGTCTAATATTAATCTGTTCATTAAAATGCAATAATGCGATTTAACTTTTGTCGGTTTTTGTTCAAAAACTCTTTACTAGAGCTACGATTTTTTTGCAAAATGAAATTGATGAAGCAGAGAAATTGTGTGTACCACAGGGGACAGTTTTGAGGCTACTGCTATTTACTATCTATCCCTACGACATTTTCACATCAATACTATAGGTAAAATTCATAGTTTTGCAGATGATACAGTTATATATTACATAGAGAGAAAACTGGATTGAATAATAGACTAGGACCAAATTTGATTTTGAATAGTTTGAAAATTGATTTGATTAGAACTTACAATAAACTCCGAAACAACGGAATATTTGCCATTCTCATTTTCTAATAATACCCTCTCAGATCACTTACACTTGATAATGATACTAGAATAGAAGAAACAGATACAGAACATTGAAGGGCATAAAACCCTTGACATTTTTTATTTTTCAATAATACAGTCTCAATTGAATTATGGGATTTTGGCTTTGGGAGGAGTGGAGTCATGAAATCCCACCCCAAAAATCTAGGTTCTTCTGAAATGATTTTTGAAAATCATATATAGTGGGAGTTATTTATATTCAAGTGAAAAACTGTACCAAGAATTGAAGAAACTGGATATAACATAATATATATATATATATAATATAATATAAATAGAAAAGTTATTGGGTGTAGCCCCCAAAATGTTGTGCAACCGTAGACAAGTGTTTCGAGCTTAAGCTCTCATCAGTACGGTAAAATCAAGTGCGAAGATGTACAACACTTGGATATAAAAATAGAAACAAAGGAAGTCAACAACAGGAAGCCAACCACACATTTGTGGCTTCGGTTAGAAGACCTTGAGATTTCATTTCATTACCAGCGTGACAATCTTACCCAGGAAAATATATATATATATATATATATATATATATATATATATATATATATATATATATATATATATATATATAACATAATAATTCAAATCTATAAACATAAAACAAATATAAACTTCAATAATCATGTAATACAAGGCATAAAAATAGTGTCACAGTAAAAAACAAAGTCTCCGAAAAATTTCAAATATTTATCTCCTTTTTACTATGATTCTATTCCTAATCATTTTGAAACGATCAAGTCATTGTTCTCTTTCAAAAAATTATTCAAAAACTTGATTCAGAGTCTCGTCGAAACTTATTTCATAATATCTTTCACCTTAATTAACTCAGTTTATTTTTCATTATAAATTCATTAAATTTTAAAAATTTACGAAACATAGGTATACCTTAATGTTATTCTTAACTGAAATTTACCCGCAACAAGTTTTAAACTTCAGGGGTATCATTAAACCGTTTATTCACCTTTCATACAAATTGATGCTTTTTCATTGAATTTTGAATAAACTTCATTATTATTATCATCCATACCTTCTTTTGCAGCCATTGCTAGATCTGTGATATCTGTAATATTGGGAGTCAACTTTATAAAGAACGGTATTTTAATGGCATTCCGAACCCATTTGGACACATTTCTCACCATTTCAGGTTTCTGCAAGAAAATTTGTTTTGTGAATTTTCAATTCTTGTTAGAATTTTCGCAGAAATTTGAAACATCACATCAGTATCTTATCATCACCTGTCCAATTGCCAATCCCATTCCTGATTCCCCTACTCCGTGAGGACAACTCAAGTTCAACTCTAGCATGTCTGCACCAGCTGCTTCAACTTTGCTAGCCAGTTCCGTCCAGTCTTCTTCACTGTATGTACACATGATACTACCTATAATGACCTTCAACAGGATCGAATATAAGAAATATCTGGAGGAAGAAGAATAGAATACGTACTTTTTCAGGGAAATCTTGTTTCAATTCTCGGATACCTTCTAACCAAAAGTTGAGGCATTTCTCAGAAATCACTTCTATGTTCAGGAAAGATCCTTGTTGAGGACCATAGTGGTCGCCAGATGTTGTTCCTCGAACTATCCTGGGGGAAATATTAGTTACCTCGTTCTGAAAGTAATGAAATATTTTTGTGTCTTCATCAACGTCCTGTTTTGGTATTCACAAATAACTTTTTTAAGAATAATTCTTAGTTCAATACAAAGTCAAAATCAAAATATACTTTAGTCTCGGATGTTATAGAAACTTAAAGACAATAGTATATTGTACAACAAGTGAGAAAAACGACATATTTCTCACGAGCGCAGAAGTTTGTTGGCACGAGCCGAAGGAGAGTGCCGCAAATCAAGCGAGTGAGAAATATGTCGTTTTCTCACGAATTGTACATTGTACTTTTTCTACGGATGGGTTGTTTTCAAGTATTGACAATTAAAATACATATACAGGGTGTTTCTTAAGTACGTGTAGAAACTTCAAGAGCATGTTGCTGACGTCAAAATAAGAAAAAAAGTTCCCATAAACACATGTCCGCAAGTTATTCGTTTCTAAGATACAGAGTGTCAAAGTTTAATTATTACATTTGTTTTTTTGTGAATAAATGCCAAAATATTTGTGATATTCGAGTATAGTTTGGTATCTGGGATGATTTTTCAATGACAAAATCAAATTTTGTGTTAATTGTGAAAAAACTAATTTCTAATTGAATTTATTTTGAATTGAAAAATCTTGTCATTCAAAATCACTTGAATCGTTTATTTCAAATCTCAATAACTCGAAAACAGTTGCTCGCAGTGACCTCTATGTAGAATATATTTTTTACACAAACTAAATAATAAATATTCCCAGATACCAAACTTTACCCAAATATCAAAATTATTTTGAAATTATTCACAAAAAATTAAAATAAGAATTCAACTTTGACACTGTGTATCTTAGAAACGAATAACTTGTGGACATATGTTTATAGGAACTTTTCTTCTTATTTTGATATCAGCAATACGCTCCTAAATTTTCTACACGTACTTAAGAAACACCCTGTATAATAATACTTGCATGCCATTAACTCATTTTTATATTTTTTCGGCAATCATCCGGAAAGTGTTCACTTCCCGGACACTTTTTCTTTGGGAAAGTAGCACTTCCCGGCCTAGTCCGGGAAGTACGTACTTCCCGGACTAGGCCGGGAAGAGCTCGAATTTTAATACAAATATTACTATAAAAAGAATTAGAATGTTTCTGTTGGTACCTATCTTCTGTTCGAATTTCAATATGGTATAATACAAATAAGAACTGAAATGTTCGAAATATTCAAATTTGGAATCGTTTCATCCGGTTAACAGATGGGTGAAAGTCGACCTCTCTTCGTCTCTTAGACTAAATGCGTCTCATTGATTATTCTACATGGTTGCCGAAAAAATAGTGTACGCAACTCGTCCGAAAACAGTTTTTTGAACTCGCAGACTTCTAGGACTCGCTAACGCTCGTCCTACAATTTGGTCTCTCAAAAAAACAGTATTTTCCGGACTTGTTACGTAAATTACTATTATTTAAAATAGTAATTAACAGTTATATTTGAGTTGCTTCGGTTTTGTTGTTATAGAAACGCTAACAATGGGCTACTTGGATATTGCACGCGAATCGTCGGCGTAGCGTTGTCAACGTGGAGAACGTGTTATATCAATCTGACAATTTCTGACATGTAACAATTCATGACTGACTTGGGTTATCGTAATAACAGTGAGAAATTATTTCTTACTGTATTGGCGGATATTTCTCACTGCGTGATAAATCTTTCGTTTTGAACGTATGAAAGCGATGAGAGAAGTGGCACATTGTATAGCATCCGTAGAAAAAGGTTCGTTGAATATAAATTATATTAGTAAATTCTCAGTAAGCACTAGCTAAATTTTCTAAGATTCAATAGTGAGTCCGATTAATATTTTTTCTCTTATGTACACGTTTTTCTTCATCTGATTATATTTTATATCTTCCTAGACTGTTGAAATCTAGCACCTATCTACCTATCGTAACAATTACTCAATACTGAATATCCAAATTTCATGTTCATTTACTGTTTTCGATGATGACAGCACTATATTTTGGAAACACAAGAACAAAAAAGATCTTGATGAAGTTATACTTTTTGATCTGAAAACAGTAAAATATTGGCGAGATTAAAATTTTCCATCATTTAACATAAAGAAAACCTAACCTAACATGATTTCCGTCAGATGTCATCTTGAAGATATACCGTTGGGCATTAACATTGTTGAAAATAAATCAGGTTTGAAGTATCTAGGTCCATATCTTAATAATTCGATAAAAAAGACTCTCATCAGGTTGTTATGCTCAATGGTTGTAATCGAATGAATTTTTCAGCTTCCAATACTGTCTACCAGTGTCTTATAGAATCAAATCTGTGGTATGGAATAGGATTTTGGGGAGTTTGCTTTGGTTATCGATATCAGAATGTTTTAATTGTGCAGAGGCTTGCTCTGCGATATTTATGCAAAGCAAAGTATCGGGGTTCATGCCGACCTCTGTTTTTAAAACATAAAATTTCATCAGCTGATAATTTAAAAAACTTCTGACATTAAATTATATTTTGATTTTGACCTTGACTTTGATATCGCAAATTATATATATTTTTTGTTCATTTCAAGTTACACTGAATCGAGTAATTCCCAAACTGGGTATGTATGGACGTTCTTCTTGGAATTTTGAAAAATTTCAGTCATAACCTGATCTTCGGATAATTTTTCGAAAGTTTCAAGATGCCTGGCAGACAATCAAATTGAAATCGCCCTGTAGAAGCATAGGCCTGTTTGACTTTATAGAGTTATACACATATATTGGCATCACACGTTGAAAGGTACGTCTTTACTAGCTCACACAAGTATCTTGAAGACTTCTGAGGGTTGCTCGTAGGGGTGCAATCGATTGACGGAAATAACAATTTTAACAATTACTATTCAAATGAAAATATTGTAATGATACAAATATAGACTTACCTTATCCAGTGTAAATGTTTTAGTTACAACAAAGGCCCACCCTTGTTCAAAACTTCTTCTTATCATGGCTGGCGTTGTAACAGGCGGAGCTGACGCTAATCCAAAGGGGTTTTCGAATTTGACACCACATATTTCCACAGATAAATCGACTTCATCAATTTCTGTATGGAATAAAGGTAACTTCGGTTCGGTGTTTCTAGGTAAATCCTAAAAATGTATTACAGAACGTATTTATACTCGTACCTATTTTTTAGTATGTGATAAACTGATGGAAATCTAATTTCCATCTTCATTCGTTTTGAATATACTGGCATTGCATTATTTACTTCAGCGTGTTTCTGATGACACTCAGAAATGATATAATTATCTATCAGGAGTGATAATAAACAGACTCTAATCAGTTACTAGTAATAGTACTTTATTGTTATCACAAGAAACAATTTTGTTTATAATAGGGATATTCAAAATTAATTACAAAATAAAAATCCAAACTTATTTGACACATACATAAAATTAATACAAGTATAATTCATAGCAAATAAAAATATAATGAATGCAACCCAACCCTTAGATCTCTATCCAGAATAGTTAGATTGAGAGTCAAGAGACATTATTGAATAAAAAAAAAGGTAATGTTGAAATTGATATAATGAAATTCTTTTATTATGAGGATCAATGAATCATTTTAAGATTCAAGAAAGAAAATATTTTTTGATTTTACTCTTGAAAATCTTCACTTTTTTTATATTTTTTTATTTCAGATGGAAGTGAATTGTAAATTACTATACCATCATGGTATATTGATTTTTTCCAAAGTTAGTTCTGAAATTTCCCAGGCTTAGGCAGTTTGCTCGTCTTGTTTCATGATGGTGTATACTATTTACTTCCGTAAAATTTAAATTAGATACTTTTTGTTTGATTCGAATGAAGTGAATGAATGAACAAATTTTCACTTTATATAGAGATTTCAAATCCAGTAAACTCTTTGGCTTATACAAGTTGGCGGTTGGTTCTAAAAATGGTAGGTTATAGATACATTTTAATGATTTATTTTGGAGTTTTGCAAGAGGTCTCAATACTGAAGTATTAGCAGTTCCCCAAATGGAAATCAAATACTATAGGTTTGAGTAAATAAGACAGTAGTAAATATTCTTCAGGTATTTGAAAGGAACGAATTTCCTAATTTTGAACAGAATACCAATAACTGGATTAATTTTCTTCCTCAATTTTTCAATATGTTTATTCCATATTAGTTTTTCGTCTATATAAAGACCTAGGAATTTAGTAACTTTTGTATATTTAATAGATTCAGTTTCAAACAATAGTGGATCAATGGTAGTGTTCATATTTTTTTCGAAATATACATAAATGTGGTTTTACTAAAATTTAAAGTGAGTTTCACAACTTGCAACCAAATTGAAATCTCTATCAAATCACTCTTCATATTTTCACGTATCTCGTTGAAATCGTTTGCAAAATATATTAACGTGGTGTCATCCGCAAATAGCTTATTTTTTCCTTTCAGTTCCAAATTTGTGATAGAGTTGATATAAATCAAAAATAAAACGGGTCCCAAAATCGATCCTTGTGGTACTCCACACTTTATGTCCATTAGTGAACTGCTAATACCATCAACTAATACATATTGCTTTCTATTCATAAGGTAATTTTGAAACCATTCATGAATGTTTCCTCTAATTCCAATGGAGTATAATTTTGCCAATAAAATTTTGTGGTCAACGATATCAAATGCTTTGCACAAATCAAGAGACAAAAGACCGCATGCCTGGTTGTTGTCAATTTGAATCTGAATATCTGAAACAACATCCAAGATTGCTGTCTCTGTGTCTCTTGACCTACGAAAACCATATTGATTCTGACTCAGTAAACAATTTTTCTCTAGAAAATTAAAAAGCCTGACATTTATTATTTTTTCTAAAATTTTGGAAAACACTGGAAAAACTGAAATAGGGCGGTAATTATTAATGTCATCTTTTATACCACTTTTGAATATTGGTGAAACTTTAGCAATCTTCATTTTTTCTGGGACACGGCCAGTTTTCAATGATTTCGATATTAAATCAAGTAAAATAGGAGAGAGTTCATTCTTAACAATTTTCACAATTTGAGCACTAATTTCGTCAAATCCAGAAGATTTATGAATATCCAAATTATCAATAATTTCTTTAATTTCATCAATGTCTACTGGTGTCATAAACATAGAACACTCGATTTATCCCTAATAAAATTATTTTGTTTATTAATCGCTGAAGACAGTTTTGGTCCAATAGTTACAAAATGATTATTGAATTCCTCACATATACGAAGAGGATCACTGAGTTTTATTTTATTCATAGTTGTGTGTTTGATTACCTTTTTGGTGTTACTTGAATTATTTAATAATGAATGTATGGCCCTTCCAAATCTTTTTTGGGTTATCATTGGAAAATATGTTTTCATAGAATTTGTGTTTTGTTTCTCTAATTGTTTTTTTCACTAATCTATTATAATGATCATACTCTTTTCGGTATAAATCAGAATGAGGGTTCTGTTTTCTTTTATAGAATTTAGTGGTATAATACTGTTGAGGAATTGATGGTTTGTTTTTTTGTGATTTTATTGAACAACTTTGTAACGAACCAATCCCGTAAGGCAAGAATATTGCTTTTGTATGGTGAAAAACTAACCCATTCATAAATTTCCATGTGATCTATTTTATTATTTGTTAATGATCTGTCAAATAGTTTCAATTTCTTCTCAAAAAAAATACATGCTTCTCATCTAATTCGTCAGAAATTCACCATATTGTAGTAGAAAAGGGGATTTTATTATTACTGAACAGTTGTTCATAATGTTTACCTCCAAAGCACAATGTATGTACCAAGCAGCTATTTTACCATCATTCACTGACTCTACTGTAGTCTGAGCAACTCCAGCTATATCTCCACCACACCAAACAGAAGGATGTGAACATTTCATTGTGATCGGATCTACCACTGGGAGATTTTCTTCAGTGAGCTTCAGGGGTTTCAAAGCTTCGATCACTGAAAAAGCAGAAAAATATTAATATCGCCTATGAAACACATCAAATTTCTCGTAATAATTTAATATCAACCTTGTTAAAAAATTCAAAATGTCCTGGAATTAACCTTCAATTTATACAAGAAAACTCCACGCTATCTCAAAAAATACATATTAACCAGATTTTCTTTCAATATGAATTCATGTCATCCTTAATATACGAGGATATATTGAAAAATTTTTAGCCTACTATAGAACCAAACAAAATTTCACAGTCAAAATATTTTATTACCCAACATATTCTCCTCTTAATTGGATACATTTATTACAGCGAACCTGCAACGTCTCTAGACCTTTAAAAAAAAGGTTCTTCTTGCTCTACAAACCAGACCTCCACAGCTTTTATTACCTCCTCGTTGGAAGAAAATTTACGACCTTTTAAACTTTTTTTCAGTTGAAGAAAGAGATGATAGTCGGACGGAGCCAAATCTGGTGAATAAGAGGGGTGTTCTAGTAATTCAAACCCTAACACCTTTGGATAGCTTTCCGCGTCTTTTCTCTTTAATTTTTTTCCGTAGAGTGGTCAGTAATGTCGAATAGTAATCTCCAGTTATTGTCCTACCCTTATCCAAAAAATCAATCATGATTACTCCATGGCAATCCCAAAAAACTGAAGCAAGAACTTTTCCAGCAGATTTTTGGACACGAAACTTCTTAGGTCTTGGAGAACCGGAGTGTCGCCATTCCATATATTGTTGTTTTGCCTCTGGATCGTAGAAATGTACCCAAGTCTTTTCCATAGTAACAAGTCGGTTTAAGAAGTCTACATCGTTTCCAAATCGAGCACAGATCGAACGCGATGCTACTACCCTTGCACGCTTTTGGTCAACATTCAAACATTTGGGGATCCATTTTGCAGCAATGTCCAAATTATATGATGAATGCGTTCTTATGAAATATTCAGTGCTTCAGATATCCGTTTTAGCCCAATTCGACGGTCTGTTAAAATCATGTCATGAACTGCATCGATATTTTCGGGGACTGACACAGAAACTGGCCTTCCCGATCGGTCATCATCTTCAATGGAAAATTTACCTCTTTTAAAGCTTGCAGTCCAATTTTTCACGGTCGCATACGAAGGACATTGATCACAAGGGTATTAAGCATATCTTCGTAAATCTGCTTACCTCTTAACCCTTTTAAATACAGGTACTTGATGATGAATTTCACAATTTCGGTGGACATATTTTTTCTTTTAATTTATTGCATAACTCTGGTTTACTTTTTTGACGTCAAACTTTACACTGACACTTCTAATAAGTTATTGTTCGTTGCTATGGTAACGCAATATTTTATTTATGCAGGGAACTGGTCTGGGCTAACTAGATATCAATACATCCTAGCTGTGCTGTTAAGTACAAAGTCAAACAAACTGATGACAAAAAATGTGTAATTTGCTGTGAAACCAAAAATGATGCCAATATGGTAGTGAACGACCCTGACTGTGACAAGGAATTTTATGATGCCATAGAAGATCCAGAAAAAAAGTTGGATGCGCCCCTGGTGAGTTACTTGTTGAAACAAAAAGACGTAATCATCACTGAATTAAGAGACAAAATCAAATTATTGTACGTTCAAATCGACCTTCTTAATAAAATCAACGATTCTAATATAAATGAAGATAAGGAATCACAAAAAAAAGTACGAGCAAGAAATGTGCAGAGTTTTTCAAATATTGCAGGAAATAAACAAGTGAGAAGAGAAAACCCAACTGTAGACCTACAAAAAGTAGGGAATTCCAAAACAAATAAAAAACTTTCAACTGATGTGGCTGATTCACAGACAGCAGGGAGTTCCAAAATAAACCAAAAACACTTGGCAGCTGAACTACATGAAATAAATACCTTGCAAAAATGCACTGAAATTATTAATTTAGGTAATGCTACTTCTTCAAATGAAGACAACTGGCAAACAGTGAAATATAAACAGAAGCACCCCCGAAGAAAAATGATTGTTGGCTGCAATGTGGAGTCTACTGTGAAAGGAGTACCTAAAAATGTGACTCTACATGTATCCAGACTGGAAAATGCTACCACAGCCGAAGATCTGAGCAAATTATTGAAGCCCGCTTTTCCTGAAGTGAAATGTGAATTGATGACATCAAATTTCCCGAGTATATACTCATCATTCAAGGTAATAATTGACGACAAAAACTTCCGCAAGGCTATGAATCCCAATATGTGGCCTAATGGTGCCTGCATCAGCAAGTTTTTTCAGAAGAGTGTGCAGTCAATCCCTGTAAAGGACTGATGTACAATCCTCAGTTATTGTTACTGAATTCACAAAGTCTCAATGCAATTACAATAAACAGATTAGAAGTTGATATTAGTGACGCTGACGTGCAATTTCTATGTTTTACTGAAACTCATTTTAAAAGCATTGTTTATATAGAAGTAAGATAGTTAGTCAATATGTAATACAAACGCAAGTGTCATCTAGCGTGATTAGTTACAAACATGAATATTTGACGTCATTTTAATGCAGGTTTCTTCAAAAAACCCTGATTTTAATGCTGTCCCATTGTTTCAATCAAGTTACGACATGACTTGGACACCAGATCACTAAAGTTACGACATGACTTGGATGCGAGCTCACTATCGCCATCTACATGTCCCATCCATTTTGATCCATTTATAATCCCATAAGGTTGACTAACTATCTTCTATATAAACAATGGTAAAAGTGATTCTATTCAGTACAAAAATATCAATGGTTTCCATTTATCTACCCATTATTGTAGAACTAATTTTGAGAAAGGTGGAGTTGCTATATTTTCCAAACTTGGTTTGAAATACAAAGAAATTGACCTGAAAAAATATTGTGTAGACAAACATTTTGAAATTTGTGGATTGTCATATAAAACTGGTAAAAATAATAACAGTATTTTAGTTTGTTACCGTTCTCCTTGAGGGAATATAAATATTTTCTTAGATAATATTTTGAAAGTATTCGAACAAGAATATAAACCAAACCATTATATAACCATGGTGGAAGATTTGAACATTGACTCGTCAGCTGATTCAGCTGACATGTATAATTTTAACAAACTCTGTAACATATTAGACAGTTTTAACATGACTTCCGTTGTTGGCTGGCCCACCAGGGTAACACGCCATTCAGCCACCATTATATATCATATCTTCACTAACTGGAACGACTCTGTTGTCTGCGTCGTTGATAATAACTTATCAGATCACCGAACTGTACTGTTTGAGATTCCTGAACAGATTGAAAAAAAGAGTGGTTCTTGTCTTATGAAAAGAAGCTACTATGAGCAAGCGATTGATTGTTTTAATAAAATACTTCTACAAGAAAATTGGTCTGAACTTTATAATATGTCTGACCTAAATCATGCTTTCAATTCATTTCTGGAAGTATTCCTTTATTATTTTGAAATGTACTTTCCTTTACGGAAATGTCACAATTTAAAAAAGAACACTAAGAAATGGGTCACAGATGATGTTAAATCATCTAGTGTCAAATTAAAAGATTTACATCTCTTGCAATCAGAATACCCTGATTTACGTAATACATACAATGCTGCTAAAAAAAGACACGAAATGTTATTAAAAAATTCCAAAAAATTGTACTATCAAAATGAAATAGCTAATTCAACAAACGTAAATAAGACAGCCTGGAATGTTATTTCAGAATTGAGTAACAAAAAGACTAAATCACACCATAATATTGAAATTAATAAAGATGGAATAATGTATGTGAACGGCCCTGAAGTATCAAATTTGCTCAACAACCATTTCATAAATGCTCCAAAAGAAGTCATTAAGAAAATCGACCAAAATAAAATTGAAAACATAGAAAATCCAAGAATTGAACTTAATTGCTTTTCCATATTTCTAAACCCTTTTGTGGCTATAGAACTAGAAACACTACTGAAAGCTAAATTTAAAAACAAACACTCGGCAGGGAATGACGAAATACCACTTTTTATATTGAAAAAATGTTTAAAAAGCATTATTGAACCCATAACTTTCTTAGTGAATTTATCTTTTTCCACTGGTAAATTTCCTGATAGCCTGAAAACAGGAAAAATCATTCCCATTCATAAAAAGGGCTCTGTTAACTGTATGGATAACTATAGGCCGATAACAATTACGACCAGCTTCTCGAACATCTTTGAGTATTCATTTTTAGATCGAATCCTGAAATTTTTAAAAAAGTTTGATATTCTCAGCAAAAATCAACACGGATTCAGAAGTGATCATTCAACAAATACAGCTGCAATTTCATTTTTCGAAAGAGTTGCAGAATATTTTGAAGAAGGAGAATGTCCTGAGGGGATTTTTTTGTGATCTCAGCAAGGCATTCGACTGTGTTAACCATCAGATTTTATTATCAAAACTGTATGACTATGGAGTTAGAGGTTCAGCTCTTGGTTGGATTTCTTCCTTCTTGGTTAACAGACTGCAATACGTTAACATACCAGGACAAATCAATTCTGAAACTAGATTAGTGAATATAGGTGTTCCGCAAGGGTCTATACTAGGGCCAATTTTATTCCTGTTGTACACCAATGATCTTGATGAGTACCTAACAGAGTCCTATCTAACGATGTATGCTGATGACACATCTTTGATACTATCGGATAAGGACGAAATCAAAATACAACAACAAAGTGAACAAGTTTTGAACTCTATATATGAATGGTGCAACTTGAATTGTTTATATTTGAAGTCCTCTAAAACACAAATCGTGAAATTTCACAACTGGCAAAAAACATGTTCGCCATTAACTGTCTGCGTCAACGATGTATTAATAGATAATACAAATGAAACAAAATTCCTGGGTCTGGTCATTGATGAAAATATCAACTGGAAAAATCACTGTGTATACTTGAGCAAGAGACTGAACTCTTTGTGTTATTTGTTCAGGAATCTCAAACAAGTCTTAGAAGAGTCTCAGCTAATATCCTTGTACCACTCTCAGGTAGCGTCTCGAATTAGATATGGTATATGTTTGTGGGGCAACTCAACTGCTATTCAAGACGTTTTCATTTTGCAAAAAAGGATATTGAGAGTAGTTTCAGGCGTTCCTTCAACCTACTCTTGCAGAGGATTGTTCGTCAAATATAATGTTCTGACAATTTTTTCTTTGTATATTTATGAATTATGCAACTATATTTTTAAGAACAAAACTAAATTCCCTCAGAACAAAAACTTTCACGACAAAAAGAAAATTTTTATATTCCACATTATAAATACAGGGTATCACAAAACTCACCTGCATATATGGGTTTGATGATCTATAACAAATTGCCAAAAGAAATCAAAAATACTAATGAAAGTAGGAAGTTCACCACAACACTTAAAAAATTCCTTATTAAAAATTGTTTTTATTCGTTGGATGCATATCTTAAAATGTGATGTAATTAATATATACCCAGAACCTTCATTATGTACAGTGCTAGTTAGTATTGTTCTGCTCCACTGTGTCCGATATTCCGCTTTGTTTGACTATCCATATAAATGAATATGTATGATTTATTGAAAAAAAAATGAATGTACCTATTAGGTAATTATATTGTGCACTTGTCCTCATATACATTTTTTGTGTTTTTTGTTTTGTAGTTGTTTTCTGTTATTATTTATGTATACAATACTGTGACGTATCCAATATCATGTAAATGATCAAAAGGACCAATAAGGATTATTATTATATTATTATTATTAGTATGTTGTAGTTCTTGATGAGCTGATCAAAACTGTTCATAGAGGCAAAGCTCAAAAATGGACAGTTTTCGAGATATGGAGCTTTTAAAATGTATTTTTTCTGTTTTTATGGTATTTGCTCATTTGTTGTTGAGATGGAATTTGAATGTTCGACGCCCAGAATCCGACTGAGAAATGGTCTTTCTAAAGTTACATTAGGCACTGCCATCGAAAAAATTTCATACACTGCTCCACACTGGCTATGAAATGAGGTATTAATTCCAAGATTTTCTATACAACTTTTCATGCTAAAAAGTAACGCTTGTATAATTTATATTTTCAAAAAACAACATTTGATGGGTATTTTTTGAAGAGAGACCATCATAACTGATTCTGAATATATCAGAGGTCCAATAATATCGAATATGTTTTTCAAAATGTCCATAACGAGGCTCAGCGAGCTCTAATGGGGGAAAACGGAAATCATATATCCTCAGAGATAACAATTGTGATCAGTATTAATAGCATTTACATATGATATGTGATTTATTTTCCCCATTAAAGCTCGCTGAGCCTCGTTTTGAACCTTTTGAAAAACATGTTTGACCTTAATGAACATCAGAAATATTCAGAATCAGTTATTATGGTCTCTCTTCAAAAAATACCAAACAGATGTCGATTTTTGACAATATAAATTATACCGGCGTTGTCTTGTAGCATGAAAAGATGTATGAAGGATCTTAGAGTTTTTCGATGGCGGTGCCTGTTGTAACTGAGAAAGACCATTTCTCAGTCTGGTTCTGGACGCCAAACATTCAAATTCCACCCCAACTACAAATGAGTGCTCCATTTTGAAAGCTCCATGTCTCGAAAACTCCATTTTTGTGCTTTGTGGCTATGCAGGGAACTGGTCTAGGCTAACTAGATATCAATACATCCTCGTTCTCTTACAACTAATAAAAGCAGAAGGAATACATTTCAATTACTTTCTTGGTCTTCCAATCCTGACCCAAAAGCGGAAATGAGGAAATTGGTCTTTATGGTGTTTAGTTGTTCATTATCTTGAATCCATTTTCCATCTTCTGTTTGTTCATTCCGTCCAAAAGTCACTGAGTAAATTTTTCCGTTTTTGATTTGTACTGAATGAGGGGCCAAGAAACCAATCAGCTCACATTTTTCTTCGACTGCTACATATACCTAAAATAATTAAATTTAATAGTATCAAAATATTTCAAATAATGGTATTTTTCATTATTCTTCACTCTCATTTTCAATCTCACGAATAATAGGAGTGTCATAATGAAGTCTAAAAGTGGTACACATCATGAGGTGTTCCATTTACAAAAATGTTGATGACAGCAAAATCAATGTATGAGTTACTTCATGGGTTCACTGTATATTGAAATTCGTGAATCCATTAATTCCATCCAGATGAAAACGATTATTTCCCATACTTATAAGGAAATAGTATATTGTGTTTCTAGTAGTAAAAGCAATACATTCCCAGACGACAATGTAAATTGTTGGACGAGGCGTTAAGCCGAGGCCAACAAGCATTGAAGTCTGGGAATGTGCTTTTACTATGAGGTACACATACTATTTTTTCTGAAATCGCAATCAGCATTATCAAAAACTAAGGAATTCTACATATTGTTTGCGTGAATTCAATAACTGTCTGAAATGTAAACAAGCCGGCAAAAACTTTCTCGGATCGTTTTCTGTACGGGAAAGTACTTTTTCGGCAACCATCCGGGAAGTGTTCACTTCCCGGACACTTTTTCTTTGGGAAAGTAGCACTTCCCGGCCTAGTCCAGGAAGTACGTACTTCTCGGACTAGCCCGGGAAATGCTCGAAATTTAATACAAATATTAATTTAAATAAGAATTAGAATGTATGTGTTGGTACCTATCTTCTGTTCAAATTTCAATATATAATACAAATAATACAAATAAGAACTGAAATGTTCGAAATATTCAAATTTGGAATGGTTTCATCCGGTTAACAGATGGGCGAAAATCGACCTCTCTTCGTCTCTTAGACTAAATGCGTCTCTTTGATTTGTTATTCTACATGGTTGCCGAAAAAATTGTGTACGCAACACGTCCGAAAACAGTTTTTTTGGACTCGCAGACTTCCAGGACTCGCTAACGTTCGTCCTAGAATTTGGTCTGCTCGTCCAAAAAAACAGTATTTTCCGGACTTGTTACCTAAATTACTATTCCTGTACCGTTTAGGTCCGAAAACGGTCCGGGAAAGTTCGTTGCTTAGCAACGGACTAAAATACTAGATTAGCGTATTTTGAGGCCTGAAGTTGCTCCGAGAAAGTGGGCATTCTTGAACGATTTCAGAAAAAGTACTTTCCCGTACCGTTTAGGTCCGAAAACGGTCCGGGAAAGTTCGTTGCTTAGCAACGGACTAAAATACTAGATTAGCGTATTTTGAGGCCTGCAGTTGCTCCGAGAAAGTGGGCATTCTTGAACGATTTCAGAAAAAGTACTTTCCCGTACCGTTTAGGTCCGAAAACGGTCCGGGAAAGTTCGTTGCTTAGCAACGGACTAAAATACTAGATTAGCGTATTTTGAGGCCTGCAGTTGCTCCGAGAAAGTGGGCATTCTTGAACGATTTCAGAAAAAGTACTTTCCCGTACCGTTTAGGTCCGAAAACGGTCCGGGAAAGTTCGTTGCTTAGCAACGGACTAAAATACTAGATTAGCGTATTTTGAGGCCTGCAGTTGCTCCGAGAAAGTGGGCATTCTTGAACGATTTCAGAAAAAGTACTTTCCCGTACCGTTTAGGTCCGAAAACGGTCCGGGAAAGTTCGTTGCTTAGCAACGGACTAAAATACTAGATTAGCGTATTTTGAGGCCTGAAGTTGCTCCGAGAAAGTGGGCATTCTTGAACGATTTCAGAAAAAGTACTTTCCCGTACCGTTTAGGTCCGAAAACGGTCCGGGAAAGTTCGTTGCTTAGCAACGGACTAAAATACTAGATTAGCGTATTTTGAGGCCTGCAGTTGCTCCGAGAAAGTGGGCATTCTTGAACGATTTCAGAAAAAGTACTTTCCCGTACCGTTTAGGTCCGAAAACGGTCCGGGAAAGTTCGTTGCTTAGCAACGGACTAAAATACTAGATTAGCGTATTTTGAGGCCTGAAGTTGCTCCGAGAAAGTGGGCATTCTTGAACGATTTCAGAAAAAGTACTTTCCCGTACCGTTTAGGTCCGAAAACGGTCCGGGAAAGTTCGTTGCTTAGCAACGGACTAAAATACTAGATTAACGTATTTTGAGGCCTGAAGTTGCTCCGAGAAAGTGGGCATTCTTGAACGATTTCAGAAAAAGTACTTTCCCGTACCGTTTAGGTCCGAAAACGGTCCGGGAAAGTTCGTTGCTTAGCAACGGACTAAAATACTAGATTAGCGTATTTTGAGGCCTGAAGTTGCTCCGAGAAAGTGGGCATTCTTGAACGATTTCAGAAAAAGTACTTTCCCGTACCGTTTAGGTCCGAAAACGGTCCGGGAAAGTTCGTTGCTTAGCAACGGACTAAAATACTAGATTAGCGTATTTTGAGGCCTGCAGTTGCTCCGAGAAAGTTGGCATTCATGAACGATTTCAGAAAAAGTACTTTCCCGTACCGTTTAGGTCCGAAAACGGTCCGGGAAAGTTCGTTGCTTAGCAACGGACTAAAATACTAGATTAGCGTATTTTGAGGCCTGAAGTTGCTCCGAGAAAGTGGGCATTCTTGAACGATTTCAGAAAAAGTACTTTCCCGTACCGTTTAGGTCCGAAAACGGTCCGGGAAAGTTCGTTGCTTAGCAACGGACTAAAATACTAGATTAGCGTATTTTGAGGCCTGAAGTTGCTCCGAGAAAGTGGGCATTCTTGAACGATTTCAGAAAAAGTACTTTCCCGTACCGTTTAGGTCCGAAAACGGTCCGGGAAAGTTCGTTGCTTAGCAACGGACTAAAATACTAGATTAGCGTATTTTGAGGCCTGAAGTTGCTCCGAGAAAGTGGGCATTCTTGAACGATTTCAGAAAAAGTACTTTCCCGTACCGTTTAGGTCCGAAAACGGTCCGGGAAAGTTCGTTGCTTAGCAACGGACTAAAATACTAGATTAGCGTTTTTTGAGGCCTGAAGTTGCTCCGAGAAAGTGGGCATTCTTGAACAGTTTCAGAAAAAGTACTTTCCCGTACCGTTTAGGTCCGAAAACGGTCCGGGAAAGTTCGTTGCTTAGCAACGGACTAAAATACTAGATTAGCGTATTTTGAGGCCTGAAGTTGCTCCGAGAAAGTGGGCATTCTTGAACAGTTTCAGAAAAAGTACTTTCCCGTACCGTTTAGGTCCGAAAACGGTCCGGGAAAGTTCGTTGCTTAGCAACGGACTAAAATACTAGATTAGCGTATTTTGAGGCCTGAAGTTGCTCCGAGAAAGTGGGCATTCTTGAACGATTTCAGAAAAAGTTAATTTGAATAAATTCTTTGATTTTCACTGCACTTCGGATGACTGAAATATTATGGAGAAGTAAGGAAATATTAAAAATTGAATGATAGATGAATGGCGAGAAAGGAAAACCAAACTTTTTGGGAAAATTCTTACTTTATCTCATTAATACTAATAACAGTGTCCTCGAAAAAGTGGCCGTCACATGGAAAAAACTATTAACAATAATTTATTTCGCAATTCGACTTGGGCCGTTAAGTTTTGCTTTGAAAAATATGATGAATAGACGGGGTTACATGACTCTCGCTACTTGTCAAAAATCACTCAAAATATGTTTCTTGGAAAGCCTAAAAATTTAGTTACATATGTAAATTAGTTCGATAAACAAACTGATAGTCTATTCTAAATTCCTAGCGATACAACAATTCCTTAAAGAAAATCGTATTTTTATCGATATGCTTCCACTCTGTCGACGAGCATTCAGAACACTCGATATATTTTATTTTTGATTTATATCAATGATTTCTTATACGAAAATTGAATAAAAGTAATTTTCTTATGCCGACGATACAGTTTATACAAGAAGTTCATATAAGAAACAGTATCAAATGCTGAATTTGATTCATCAATTTCAGAAATAATATCCAATCAGGATTTACTAACTTTGATTTTGAATTAATCTCATTTGGTGACATTCACATTTCATGAGAATGTGAAACCAAAAAAAAATGTAATTGAAGATCCATACTATTTTATGCCTAAAAAGTGAAAAACATGTTACTGTACCGAAAATATTCCTAAAGTTGATGTAACACAGTAACTAGGAGTTCACTCAGATTGCAACC
The DNA here is from genome assembly GCA_944452925.2 of Chrysolina oricalcia. NCBI lineage: Eukaryota > Metazoa > Arthropoda > Insecta > Coleoptera > Chrysomelidae > Chrysolina > Chrysolina oricalcia. Next base: position 2,669,197 of record OX101816.2, read on the forward strand.
TCGTGTGGCATAAACAAATCAATCAATTGATAAAAAAAGTAAGGAAAACACTTCATGAATTCAGGTTGTTGAGACACATTGTCAGTCGTAAATTGATTATAAATTTCCATTATAGTCTCTTTCGGTCTATATAAACAAGATTTAAAACCACTTGCATCATTTCAAAAGTATACCTTGAAAATTATTTTTAACAAACCTTCCGATTGTTCTTCTAAAATTATCTTTGAACAAAATAAAATGTTGTCTGTTAAACAATTATTTTATAAATCATCTACAGCTTACATAAGAAAAAAAAATTGAAATTGATAATCATGTACAACATAAACATAAAACAAATACTAAAATGGATTGTTGGTTTTCCACAACTTTCATGCAGCAACCATTTATATAGGTAAAAAGAATAATAACAAATTACCAGTTTAAAAAAATTGTTTTTTGGGATTTAAAACTGAAATTAAATACTGGTTGATTGAAAATTCTGAAAATTTTGAAATTTATTTGTTTGTGAAATAATATTGAATTTTGATATTTTGATACTTTTTTGTTATTGTTTGTATGTATGCAAACTGTGACCAATATTTTGTATACATACTTTCAAATTCATTTTGCTATCATCCTTCGATTGTATGTATTTACTCAGATATATTTAGTATGTTTGTGTATTGTGATATAGTAGAAGTAGAAGTAGAAGTAATTATTTCGCTACAATATACAATAGTAATAGTAGAACGTCAAACAAAAATAATTACATGAAAAAAAAAATACAATACAAAGATATATAAAGTCACAGTGTAAATAAACATAACAATATGAATATATTTAATTTGAATTGTGGCGAGTGTCCATCACATGCATTCAAATTCAGACTTGTTTAAATCAAGATACTCATTTATATCATAAAAACATTTTTTTAATAGAAAAGTTTTAATTTTTGTCTTGAACTGAAAGAAACCTAGTTTTTTTATCCTTGAGGGGAGTATGTTATAAATGTAGGTTCACCGAATTCATTTGCGATATCTGAAGTCTGAACCTAGGAGTTGAAATGAAGTCACCATGTCGAGTAGTGTAATTGTGGATTTCTGATTGAATAGGAATAAGGAAAATTGAAACTCTCACCTCTTCAGGCACTGCCCTGATATTAGTAAATCCTCTTCTGAATACAACAAATACTTTTTTAGCACCACATCTCAACGCAGAGGTAGCACAATCAAAAGCAGTATCTCCTGCTCCCAAAACAACCACCGTACCGTGCAATTTGGGAAGGGTTGGAACTACCTGTTTGCAGAGACAACCTCCACCAGAATTTTTTTTACTAGCTTCCGAAACTAGAGGTAGGAAGCTCTTAGACGTATAAAATCCCATTTCCGTCGTGAGGTCCTTGAAAATGGAATTCACCTTTGGCTGTGGCAACCCAGTTCCTATAAATACCGCCTTTGAGTCATTCAGTAGATTTTGTATCGTCAGATCTTTGGTCGAAAGTGACCTTCCTGTTACTATTTTCACTCCTAGGTCTTTAACCAATCCTATTTCGTAATCGACTGTGGTGATCGGGAGGCGGTATTGGGGGATTTCCGTGGCACTGAAACACGATTGGTTGATTTCAAAAGTGGTCTTCAAATGGAATAATCGTAGTAGGTCACAGTCAGGAAATTCAGAAGTTGCGCATGAGTGCGTTTACACAGCCCTAATTTCAAGCAAGATAGATAATAAAATAAGTTTTAGGCGAGGATTAGTACAGTGGTTAAATGCCCGCCTGGTGACTCTGAGGTCCCAGGTTCGGTTCCCAGCCGGTGCGCTCTTTTTTCATTTTCAGATGTGAAAGTCTGAATGATTGAAGCTCGTGTCGGAACAGTGCTGCTCCTAAGGTGGCGTAAGGAGTAAGTGACAAGGCCTATCCAGAACACACGGCTAATGACCATAGCAGTCAATGCCAAATCATCAAAGAAAAAAAAAATTAGTTTATTAATAAATAAATACATACATAACTATAGAAGTGTATAATACATTGTAATGATTAAATTGAAAAGAAACCTTACTAAATAACATTGTTGTAAGTAACAATAAATTTTTATCTAATCTGAATATTTCGAAGTTTTGTGTATTGAAGCAAAATAAATTTAACCATTGATTAATATTCACCAAATTATGAAAAAATTGTCTTTCTGTGGTATTCAACCAGTCTTATAATATCTGGTAGTATGTCAAACAATTCTGAGATAATGTGAATAAAATTTGTTATGCCTATTTTTTTTATTTAATTCAGTTTTAATTGGGACAGTTCCTTTATACCATGAGGATGATTTCCAAAATTGATATCCTTTTCATTTTTGATAATGTGGATCAGAATTCTATAAATGAACAATTGAACAATATCAAATTTTCTACTTTTTTATATAGATCAGAAGGAAACAAATGATTTTGATGGTTATTAAAATTTTTTTTTTGAATCACGTCCAAAATATAAAGACGACTTTTTTTACAGCATCCCATACCAGAATACCTTAACTCAACTGAGATTGTAAGTAGTAAGGAAAAGTTGAACATTTCAAGGTGCTTCAATGAGAGAAATTGTTTTAGACACATAAATTTGGGTATCAGATATCTCAGTCTTTTTATGACAAAAAAATATGATGGTCCCACTTCAAATGATTGTCTGAAATCCACTACTTATCTTGGAAAAAATGTTTACTCAAATCGAAAAAAAAACGAAATATTAAAGTTGTTCACCCATGTTGGAATAAAAATTAAAATTTCTCGAAGTAAAAAATGTGTTCACCGATCTTGGAAAACAAAATGGAAATTTTTCGAATAAAAACTGAAAAAATTATTTGAAAAAATCAAGGTGTTTTCATGTCGGAAAAAAAATTCGAAGACAAAAATGTTTAAGTACTCAAATCGAAAAAAAAACAATAAAAAAACAATTTTGAAAAAATCAAGGTGTTCACCGATCTTGGAAAACGAAATGGAAATTTTTCGCAAATAAAAAAACAAAAAGAAATTATTTGATAAAAATCAAGGTGTTTTTGAAGAAAAAAATTTCACTCAAATCAGAAAACACGATTCCCTGATTTGGTTTTTCATAACATTTCATAATTGCAATCTCCCATGTAATGAATTAAAGTCAAATTAATTTACCTGAGTCCACCCAAAACGTTTTTCTTCTCATAAATTGTGATATTGTCATAACCAAGGCGTCCCAAAAAAGTTGCGCAAGAAAGCGAAGCCGGCCCTGCTCCTAACAAAACTATCTTGGCATCTGCACATTTTGGTATCGGTGTCCTAAGATCTCTAGTTTGTCTCACGCCCATCTCACTGAAAATCTGAAGTAGATAAAAAGTAAATCAAAAATTATAATAAATACCGTTCAATAAGGACGAAGCTGATTTGCACCTACCTCCGTTGCAAATTGTTGCAATCCTCCTATATTGATAGGGCCTTCCTCAGAGGCTTGTAAATTGCATCCTCCGACGCAGAGATCGCTGGTAGGACAAACCATTCCACAGGTGATTCCCAGAGGATTGTCGGAAAAAATTGCTTTGGCTGCTCCATAATAATTCTGAAATGAGATGACACATTTTTGAAAACGTTGAATGATTGACAGCAGGCTGTCTCCAGGATTTTCGTATAGAAAAGTTAAACATCAGAATCAATATGAGTGGATAATTTTCTGATGTATTTCATCTGCATAAATAAATATTAGCAATTTCATAAAAAGGATATACAAATTGACAACCTGTTTTTCATCAGCTTGAATTGATAAAACGGTAAATTACAGATAACTTTTGTAAAACATTCTTTATAACCAGAACAAAATAAATGGTTCTGGTGATATTCTGTGTTTGAAAATATGTTACATTCTCAAATTGCGAACTTATATATAAATCATTTATGCAGTCATTTACATAACCTAAAAGAATATATGACTCGTACACTTGTGTATACAGTGCGGCTTTTAATAGCCCCCCCCCTGTTAACTTTTGAACGGTTCGACGTAGAAACATGAAAAAAAACCATTTCGAGGGTTTCACCAATACTACTTTTTGAAATAAAAAAAATAGTGATTGCACGATAGGGGGCGCAGCGGGGCCCATCAACTCAAAATTTTTAAATGGTATGTGGGGTCAAGTGTCACATCGTTGAAAAGAGAATTCAATTCTCTTTACAACTATCTAAATATTTTTGAATTTTGTTTATAATTTTTTTCCCAATTTCGATTTTTATTCCTTTCGAAATTTTTAAATTAATGTGTCCCCAGCACCATCTGTCGAGTAATTGCAATGTTTCTTCTCTCAAAAAGTAGTATCGGTAGTACCCTTCAAAAAGTTTTTGGTTTCATTGTTCCACATCCAACCGTTCAAATTTATCGAGGTATAAGTAGTATTCAGATCCGCATTTATATTTGATATATCGATTTTGAATTACAAAAAAATATTACCGAAATTCAAAAATATTTAGATGGTTGTAAAGAGAATTGAATTCTCTTTTCAACGATGTGACACTTGACCCCACATGCCATTTAAAAATTTTGAGTTGATGGGCCCCCCTGCGCCCCCTATCGTGCAATCACTATTTTTTTATTTCAAAAAGTAGTATTGGTGAAACCCTCGAAACGGTTTTTTTTCATGTTTCTACGTCGAACCGTTCAAAAGTTAACAGGGGGGGGGGACTATTAAAAGCCGCACTGTATAATTACAAACAAACACAGAACATATTTTAAACTTAAAAAAAAAACTTTTTAAAGGAAAGCTTTTATTTAATTGCACTGAAAGGAAGAAAATAAATTTTTAAGTGAATTAAACATATCATTTTGATACATTAAAAAAAATTTCATTCAATCATTTAAAATCTTATAATGTAACAAAATGATGAGTTTAATTCACTTTAAAATTTATTTCCTTCTTTTTAGTGCAATTAAATAAAAAAAAGTTTTTTCAAAGTTTATTTATTTATTTCTTTCTTAGTTTTCTGTGGATATGTTTCTTAGTCTATTCAATTAAAATTTTTGAAGAGAGGGGAGGAAACGTGCCCATTAGCAGACATATTTTTTGTCATAATTTTCCATGTATGAAACCGTTGGAAATTTTTCCGAATTTCTAAGTGTTCTCTTTCTAGCTTTCGAGGAGGGAAGAGCGGTAAATTTTTTTGAAACGATATTATTCAATAGTCAGATAATTTTCACTATTTTTACGGATTTTTTCGATTTCCATTTCGCGAGTTTTCCTAATTTTTTTCGTGACAGGAATGAGAGACGAGCCCCCCGATCTATTTTTTTTTTTCATCATTATTTTCCATGTCCGAAACCGTTGAAACATTTTCCGAATTCCTTTGCGTTTCCTATCTGTCTTTTGAGGGGGGCAGAGGGGTGATTTTTTTTAAACCATAATATTTCACGGTCAGATATTTTTCACTATTTTTACTGATTTTTCCGATTTTAATTTCGCGAGTTTTCCAACTTTTTTCGAGAAAAGGGGAGGCGAGCCCTCTACCTTACTTTTTTTATGTAATTTTTGACGTCTCAAACCCTACGCGTTCTCTCTCTAGCTTTCGGGGGGCAGGAGGGGACAATTTCTTCGACATTAATCTATTTTCATCGGAACTGAACCAACATGTAAAATTTCAATTCCATAGGATAAGAGCAAATGGTTTCAATTCAGCTTGCAAGATTTGTAACTATCTAAACACACACACACAAACCCACACACACACAGAGCAAGTTAAAAAATAGCTATTTATGATACAAGTTCGTAAAGTAGGACGTTTTCGTATGAGCGTGGAGTTTGTTGAATGAGGCGCAGCCGAGTTCAACAAACACGCAAGTACAAAAAAGCCCGTTACGAAAGTGTTTCATGCAAAGTTTTTTCTTCAACAGTTATTATATTGCCAAATTGTAGCAATTATATCATCAATTTGAATGTTAATGATATGAAATGTCGTCGTTATATTTGACGAAAACTACTGAATTTTTCAAAAATGCACAAATGTATGGACAGTGTGTAAAAAATTACTTTACGCGCAGTTGATGATTTTCCGCACAGTTACTTAGTTTACGCACTGTCGTAGAAAAATATTATTTTTACCCATCATTCAAATTACTATTTGAATCTATAGTTGTAATAAAATTATTTTTGAACTCTAACCAGTTTTCGTACTCTCCGTTAAAAACTGGTAATTTTATTTTTGGCAATAAAAATTTTTGTAGGGGATCTTGCACCGATACTGGCGTGAATGTATTGTTTTTAGACACGTGTTTTCTTACATACTCCATCAAATACCCAATAACATGATAATATGTTTGTTCAAAATGGTCTGCTTTCTTTTGATTGGTTTACTAAATCCGTATCATCACACTCCTGTTCAATATTTGTTTGAAGATTGTCAAATTCTTGAATCAAACTCGAATTGTTATCTATTCGCAATTGAACCTCGCTACTATCTGGAATGATTGTACCTTTAGCAATGGATTCAGCAAAACTTTCAAGATTATTCAGTTTGAATTTCAATGATTCTCGATTTTCTAACATTTTTTTCAAATCTTTTTTGCAGTAGACATTTTATAAATCAATAGCTATGAAAATTGTATGAAAAACTATTCGTAAATTGCAAGTTATGTGGAAATTGCACTAAAAAGCTATCAGTGGCACTGAACTACCAAATTGCACTATTTTCTACTAAGAATTGTAATATTAACCACTCAAATTGGAATAGTATCAAAAAACTCACGAGAATGGGATTAAGGGAATGATAATAGGAAATTACTGACCAACTTTCTGCCACAACTCCACTTGATGACAAATAGAAATTGTAATAGTTTCCCCCAATGGATTGCATACAATCCCGCAATAGACCAACCGTTACGAAGAAATATCTTATTTTCAAAAATGCATGAATGTATGAACAGTGTATAAAAAATTACTTTACGCACAGTTGATGATTTTCCGCACATGTGATTTTTTTACGCACTTGTGTATTACTTTACACACTGTCAGCAGTACGTAAAAGCCTAGTTTACGCACTGTCGTAGAAAAAAGCTTTTTTCTACGTTCATGCAGTAAACGAAACTTCTTTGAACTGTATTTCGTGGAAAAACTGGTTCTCCATTGCACTGAGTGCACTAAAGTCTTCATTGCACTCATCTGTCATTCTGCTACAGCGTTCTGTTATTATGACGAACATAACAGTCACATCGATGCCTTATTTAGCCCATTTTTTATGAGATCACGTTTTAAACAGTTGCATATGTTATAATATTGTCAATAATATTTATTTCATACTGGGATTTACAACATTACTAGAAAATGCAATTTAATAAAAATAAAATTTGATTCTTAGAATATCATTATATTACTTCAAACAGCTAGATTTGAACAAATAATGTCTTCCTTACACTTTAGTACCACCTTGAACGAAACAGTTTTTGATTTTTGCACAAACATAGAAAAAATATGGTATGCAACTCGTGCAAAAATTGTTCATCGTACTCGACGTCTTGTCCAACTCGGCCTAACGGCCTCGTCGGACAATTTCACGTCGAGTGCAGTAAACAGTTACTTTTTGCACTTGTTGCATAAATAACTATAAAAAAAAGAATGTTGTTATAATATTAAAATAGCCAACAATTATTCATGTTCCAGACAGTTAAATTATTATCGCATCATTTTTCGAAAAAGTCTAAAAATATTACACTACTACTATTTGGGGATCTATAAACTGAGACTACTAAAAAAGTAATTTTATGATACAAGTAATAAAGTCAAGTGGGCTGGAGTCGGAGACCGAGGGGATACTATGCATGAGTAACACATTCTTGTAATGAACAAAATATTCATTGAGACAACTTAATAGCAACTTACCCTATTAGCAATACTGGTTATGAATGACTTGATGTCCAGTTGTGTTGGGCAAGACTTTTGACAGGGCGCATCTGCACATTTGAGGCACCTCGCAGCCTCTTTGAGCGCTCCCCTTTCACTTAGGGTGGTAGGTTTCACGTCGGAGAAGTTATTTTCGAGTGACGGACATTCCTGAATAGAAAAAAAATGCAATCACAAGTTTGTTAATTTCAAATGGACATACTACTTCCTCAACCATTGTGTTATTCCTTTTAGATTCGTGGCAGTCGTGTTAAAAACAGAGAATTTTCGTAAAATTAATGTACCCCCAGGTCAAACAATCAGAGACTAAGAGATCTGTAACCTTCGGGAGAAGAACAGCGACTATTGCGGGATTCTTTAGAAAGAACAATATAGTAGTATGCCGCATGCCAGGTGTGTAATTTTTTTTTCAATGCGAAAAATAGACTAGACAAAATGGAAAAATCTGGAGTACTTAAGTGCTCAGAGTATAACGGTGATAATGTTGGACAATGTGAACGTAATTTTTCACAAAAATACGCTGAACTTCATATTAGGAAAAAATTATTACTAAGTTGACACCAGTTTACTAGATTATCTATCTCCTCTTGTAAAAATTTTGAATCAATCAGAGAGTACACAGGATGGAATAATTTTTCTAATGTTTTCCTTTTCGAAGGAATGTTTGGAGACAAGGGTATATCGCCATCGTGGAAATTATTGCAATAAAGCCAGTTGAAGAAAATTCCGATTCATCCTCAAAATAAATTAGTTTTTTATCGCAGATGTACTTATATTTCTTATCTAAATAACTAAATAACTTATCAATATGATAAAATACAGATTATATTTTAGTTGCTAGGGTCTACTTGACACTGCATTTTTGAAGCAAGAGGTTTGAATACTTACATTACATTTGTTGTCAGCATTCCTTTTCCAGTGAGCTTTGTTTTTCTTAGTTACACTCGAAGGTAGAAAATTTGAATGGTCTCTGACACGAGGATTCAAGGCTAAGATATTCTGGAAAGCAATAAAAAATACGATTTTAGCTAATGTTCGATGTTTATTGACAAGAATTATATGCTACGAATCAGCATCATGGATGTTCTTAGATTTACCAAGACGAAACAGACAAATTAGGAAAAATTAGTTTTTCGAATTATTTTTGGCAAAGCCAGCATTCTGTCTTTTGAAAAAATCTAACAATTTTCCGTCCATAAGGCTGTCACAAACTCTCACTAAATATTTTCTCAGTACAAGAAGTTTTCATAAATATATGCAAAGGTATTGATTGAGAATGAATTTCGCAGAAGAAATTCGCTATTTGGCGCGGTTTTTTTGGAAGTTCAACCTTCCACAGTCAGAAAATGCAAATTTATTAAATCAAGGACTTCTACGCAAGTCTAGAAAGGCAAATCAATCAAAATTCCTCCGATCAGTTACAGCGTTAATTTTTTTACAGAGTTACAGATTACAAAATAAACTATTCTAGTGTTACATTTATATAATTGAATTTACTAAGCAGTTTCTCTTATATCAAATCGGTTGCTTCCCAGCGAGCACAAAAACATCTCAGAGATGTTAAAAGTAAGAGTTTTTGAGACATCAAACCTCCACTGCGATGTTCTGTTCATACATGAATAGAACGTGTATGTAGGTGCAAATGTCCGCCGCACGCGGCTATTTTAGGATGTTCCTGGGACATCACAAAAAGCATTTCTTTCACGTTTTTTTCTAAGCCTTTTTTAAGACACAACATAACATTGTTTGAGATGTTCCTGAGACATACAAAACGCACTTTGTCGTTTTTTGTCATTGATTGTACAAATCGACAATAGTCAAAATATGAAAAGAACTCTGGGGCGATTAAAGAAAATAATCGATATAGCTTATTTTAATAGGATCAAATGAACACACATACAAATTTAAACCTAAAATATTTTCTGTCCATACAAATTGAACAACTTTTCAAAAATGTAAATATCACTCTAACAGTGGTTGTTGTCTGGTTCAACTGAATTTAAACAAAACTGTGAATACACTCTCAATAGTACAGTGTCCTTGACTAAGTCAGAACCGGTATATGTTTTTGAGGTTATTTATTTTCTGAATATCGACAATTCAGTCCTTACTTTGCAGTCCGTGATCAACTTGATTACTAAATATAATATTTTGTCTTGACAAAACGTCTAAACGACTACTTTTACGGAAAACAAAATGGGGTAAATTAAGTCGAAACTAGAAACGATACTCTTCGTCAACTCACGCTAGATATATTCTCGGTGAACATCTCAAAGGTGAACTATGTTACGCCAAGTGAAAACATCCACAAGATAACATTTTGTGCACATCTCCGATACATTTCTATAGGCATTTAAAAAAACGCCACAGAAGAACAAAAACAGAACATTGAATATCCTTCAGGGACCTCTTTGGGAAGTACATATTACGTCTCAAAGAAACATCGGCGTGACTACATTTTTGAAACATCTCAAAACCTCCCAGAGATGTTTGTGCTCGCTGGGTTTTTAGTTAAAAAACTATGCCATTTTTTTTATATTTGGAGTTCAAAAGTCTGTCCTCGCGATATGTCCTTTTTACCATTTCACTCAAAAGATGTTCGATCTTTTTGTAATTTCAAGTTCAAGTTTGTTGAAATTATTTGCTCGATGCATTTTATTTATGGAAAAGTTGAAATCTGAAAGCCATCTGTTTTATTTTCAATTGGCCATTCCATATGACAAACACGTTGCAAAATATTTCTCAAATGTATAATATTCATATTTATTTTTCTTTGATAAAAATTATCAATCCCGTGGGGTCATTTTCTATTCGATATCGATTTGGCCTTGAAATACGATCGAAGATATCGGCAAATGCTTGGTGATAATTTTTTTATCGACATTTGATTCACGACCATAATAAAATGTATCAAAAGATTTGTAGAAATTCAGAAATCCGCTTGTAATTATCATATTGGTGGTTTTTACAATAGGATAATTTTGAAGAATACGACTAATACAAAATAATGTAAAGTGGAACCGTCACACGAAAATGAAAGTAAACAACATTGATGCTCAGTACCCAATTTTATTGTTCGTGTTTTCTTAAACAAATAACGCATGAAAATATAATATGGAAAATTGGCTCTAGGTCGAATTGGCTGAAATTATTATGTTATAGTGGGAATTTGAAATTATTTGTATAAGATGATTCTGAAATGGAAAACACATATCTACAATTTGTCCCAGAAAATAATTTCAAAAAAAAATTCAGATAAACATACATACTCAGCCAGAAATGCCAATTCATTGTCTGTAATAAAGCAGAACATGAGCAAATTCGAAAAGTTTACAAGATATGCGGGTGGTCCTTTTTTTAATGAATTACCAACTCATATGCAAAACTTGGAACTTAGAAAATTGAAATCGGCAGTGAAAAAAATTGCTATTACTCTGTTAAAGAATTCATTTCTGATACTAGCTACTCTGTATGAACGTATCTTCTGTGTCGGGCCATTTTATAGATGCACTCTGTGAATTTGTGATTTATGTAGAATCCTTTTCAATATATTAACTGTGTAGATTTTTTTAATATTTTTATTTCTTATACTGATTATTGTTTTTCCTGTTTGTTTGACATGTTTACCCATCTTATGATGACTCCAGGAATTTGGAAATGCCAATAAAGTTCTTTGTCTTTGTTTTTTACAATATGACACAATTTTTAGATCTAAGAATAATATTTCAAACGAGTCTCTTTAATTTCATTAGATTGATATTTTTCAGTTCCAAAACCTATGTTACATTTTTTTCGACCCATCTCTACCACTGTATAAAAAGAAATATAATATAACAAAATTTACTGGGATGGGGTAGATCATTATTATGAATTGATTTTTCTCAAAACAACAACAATGTAACATTCACAACCTTGTAATATTAGGTTAATGAATTGCATGTCAACAATACGAGCCATCAAATAACCCTTGTCTATCTACCTAAATGTATTAAAATATAAGGAATATTATCCATATCTACAATTCGTTTTCAGCAGTGTAACCTAGCAACAACCTTTGAAATACGGCGAATTTTAATCATGAGATTTCTCACGCTTTTCAGTGCATTTGACGAGGATTAAGATGAACGTATGAAAAAAAATTACTTTTCGCTCAGTTGATGTTTTCAATAATAATAATAATTCGTCTCCATTCACCATAAATAAGTACAAAAATTAGAGTGTAGGAGAAAAGGTGCCAGAGTTTCAACGTGTGCTGTTTTCAAACTCAACCTTACACACTGTGGTAGAAAATACTGCCCTCCTTAGTCAAAACGCCGTATCTCCAGAGAAGTCAAAATTGAGTAATATAAGTTTTTGTTTAGATGTCTGACCGTTGTAGAGTACTCAGAATTTTAATTTGATTCATGCTTTATATATGTAATTGAGGTCACAGAATGATGCATGAACCAAAATAAAGAGACTGGAAAAAGTTCAGAATCGTTTCACCAAATACCTACCTAATATGGAATCTTGGCCTACCATATTTTGGATTCAACCCAAAAATGAGGCTGCTAATTATCCTCTGTATTATAAAATATATATAATATATATTTATATATATATATATATATATATATATATATAAATATTTTGAAAACTGTATGAACAGTGAGTAAAACATTACTTTAGGCTGATTTTTTACGCATAGTTGATTTTACGCACGGTGAAAATACTATCATTTATTAATTTGTTATAGACATGTCAATACCAAAAACGTGTTTTTTTAATGTTTTGCTCAGTACATGAAAAAGATGATATCTGGTACATTTTCACTGAAATTTTAGTACAATACAAAAAATTGCCCTGGCAACGCTGGTAAGGGTTCATTTTTGAACGCTTCAATTACTTTCCATCAATCTTTCGACATATAATTGAAATAAATCTGTACTCACCTCAATATCTGGTAAATCCACACTGACTTTAGGCATGGTTGATTGAAACGTGCGCTTTTCACTAAGTATAATATTTTATGGTGACAAAGTAAGAATATAAGTATTTCTGTTTAAGACGCTGCTTATCTCCTATTACACAATTTATCTGCGATAACGAATATTCGTATTCGGTGTATAATACAAAATATAACCTCTCACAAAAGCAACAACAAAAATGAATGAGGAATATAGGTTCAACTGAGTTATTGTTAACCTCTAATCTTTGGTTGTTCTTTAAGTACCGACAGTGTCTTTGTTGTGGTTTGTTATTGGATAAACAAAACCGGCTCTCTCATTATGTTATCGCTATTCATTTCTTCAACTGGAATAATGATTACTAACCTTACTCCATCGAAATTAGTCAAAAAACAAAACTCATTGTCAAGAGTGAAATTTTATTGTGAATAATTATAGTCAACAAGTGTCGTAAATCTTGTGCGAGTGCATTAAAATAGCGATTACACGTTCTTCGCATACACATTTTTCTACGACCAATAATCCAATAAAAATATATAAACAAGAATTTCAAACTTTATTGTTACTTGTTAGAATCAAACGTATTTACAAAAATTATAATACATCTTTAGTGTCAATCCTTGTTATATATACAGGGTGTTCTAGACTCGATGGCCTATTAGAAGTTTCTGGAAAACGGGACGTAGAATTATTTCGAAAATTCAGTTTCTCAGATAATCAGTTCTGCTCCATCGATCTAAAATATTTTCAGCGCTGCGGCGTTGCCGCTTCTATCACAAAGTAGCAACAACTTTGATATTTTAAATGGAATACCCTGTATATTATTGCATTTTTCGCTCTGCTATTGATTTTTGATTATTGTCATATAATACTTCCCTATACCTATTCTCCCTGGTTTTTGAGAAAATCAATAATTTCCTCATTTTTTGTGCGTAAAACATAGCTTCAATTAAACGTTTATCACTGCAGTATTTGAATACGTAGAAAGCTGAAATTTTGGATGTAGTTTCACTATGTCCTGTGCATCAGTTTTGACTAGGGAAATTCCTTCTTCATTATACAGGGTCGTTGAAAGTTTGTGATTTTACCGATAGATACAAAGGTGGTGAAAAGTGCATTTTTCAAATGAAACACCCTGTATATCATCAAATATCCTGAAATAAAATTGAATTTTCTTTCAAATGATGTATCATATTCCTATACCTAATGAGTCAGGTTTCCGAAATAAAAGCAAAGTTTCTATAAAAATTGGATTATTTTACCATATTTTGTATTGGGTAGATATGAAATGTCATGGTATATGTCATTATGAAAATTCTAAAATTAGTTTATTAATAATAAAACGTTTGCGCGTTCATTAATGTGAATTTAATTAGAAAAGAATCAAAATGGAAGACAGTAATTATATTCAAATGTGAATCTGATTAATTTTTGTCGAATTTGTCCCATATTTCTTACTGTTCATTGAATATTGATATTTTGTATTTATTTCAGAAAAGTCTACTCCAAAACTAATACTTATTGCATTAACCGAGAAATAAAGTGACTTGAAATTTCTATGCAGATTTGAACAAAGTATGCTTGGTTTGGTTTTTCATCTCAAATTTGGATGAAGGTCATTGAATTTCCGGCACGTTCTGGAAACATTTCTTTGGCACTCACCATGAATATAAAATAAATTTAAAATGTCTGCATTTGAATATGCATTATAATCCATTTTTCATACTTCTTTCTGACAGAAACACAATCAAATCCACTGTTTGTCAAACTTACAGGTTGTTTTTGCTCTTTTATGGTCACGGCATACTACAGATTATTTATTTCTAGTGGGTAATATTACCTATTCCGAATCTGGTAAATGAAAATGATAGTAGTGTGCCGTGACCAGAAAAGAGCAAAGCAAACTTTTAGTTTAACAAGCATTAATTTTCATGGTGTTTCTGTCAGAAGAAAGTATTAAAAATGGATTATAATGTATATTGAAATTCTGATATTTCGAATGTGTTTTATATTCACGGTTAGTGCAAAAACATTATTTCAAGAACATGCAGTAAATTCAATGAACCTACCTCAAATGAATAGAAAAAAATTCAGAAGAATCGAACGGAGATATGTTGTGTTTGGGAATGTTGAGGCGTCAATGAGGTGATCCTTCAAAATCGTGTTGATTTCTGTGAATGGATTTAAATATGGACTTATGAAAATCCAAATATTTGAGTAATATGAGAACAACAGATATAGTAACTATTTATCAATTTGCCGCTAATGTTAATCGAAGTTGTTGGTAGCAGTTGAACGGTGCCCCCCTCAATGTAGACAAGAAGTGGGCAGAGAACTGACTACAATAACCTTTGAAGATCAGTGGATAAGACACTTGGGTCCACAGACTGGCCACCGCAATCCCCAGATCTAACTCTTCTAAATTTTCACATTGATTCAAATTAAACATCACTTCGAAAACATGAATTAGCGATTAATAGGACCTTCATTTGTTTATTTATTTCTCAACAGACACACGTTTTTCAGATACCTACCCTGAATGGGAGATAAAATTATCATGGAGATGAAAAACCGAACCAAGCATACTTTGTTCAAATCTGAATTAAAATTTCAAGTCACTGCATTTCTCAATTCATGCAATATTAGTTTTGGAAATGACTGTTGTGAAAAAAATACAAAATTTAATATTTAATGAACAGTTAGAAATATGGGACAAATTCGAAAAAAATTTATCGGATTTACATTTGAATAATTATTGTCTTTCATTTTGATCCTTTTCTTATCAATTTATGTTAATGTACGTGCAAACGTTATATTATTAATGTACTAATTTTCGAATTTTCAAAATGACATGTTCCGTTACATTTCATATCTACCCAATACAAAATATGACAAAATAATCCAATTTTTATAGAAAACTTGCCTTTATTTCGGAAACCTGACTCCTTAGGTATAGGAACATGTCACATCATTTGAAAGGAAATTCAATTATCTTTCAGCATATTTGATAATATACAGGGTGTTCCATTAGAAAATCTGCACCTTTCACCACTTTTTTATCTATCGGTAAAATCACAAATTTTCAAGGACCCTGTATAATGAAGAACGAATTTCCCTAGTCATATAAGGAAATTCGTCAAACTACATCCAAAATTTCAGCTTTCTACGTATTCAAATACTGCAGTAATAAACGTTCAATTGAAGCTATGTTTCGCACAAAAAATGAGGAAATTATTGATTTTTTCAGTTCGTTAAAAATAAGCTCAGGCACGTCGATTTTACTTTTCAGTTGCGCATTTTTTGTCCTACTCAGTTTTTTGATGACGTCATCGCTGTTCGAGTTATGACGTCATTATAATTTTTTAAATGGCGTTACCCCATTTTGGTAATACTTTCAAAATGAACTTATTTTTCAGTAGGTATATGGATGTCATATTTTTCTTATGTTAGATAACCGTATGTTCGAGAAATAAAAGATATTTTATTCATAATAATGTAATATTAAGACTGTTAACGTAAACTTTTGACTTGGGGTATCTCCACAAAATGAAATCTAGTGGGGTTAGATCAAGAGAATTTCCTGGCCACTCTAAAAATCCTCGTCTGCGGAAGAGAACGGCTATTATTATCATTTGCCATATGGCACTCCGGGGCGACTTTCTGATTTTTGGTGGCGTATTTACTTTCAGCTGCAGGAAAACCCGGGAAAACCTACAGCCCCACCCCGCGGGTGGTCGATTGCACACTTATTCGAGCAAACAACAGACGTCGGGATTGGCATCTAGGCATCTGACATCGCACTTGTTTTTGACAACATAGTATGAGGTCGCCTATTAATACCGATGTTCTTGAGAAAAATTCCCTCATACTCCGGACTTTGATCGCAGACGAAGATTTTTAGAGTGACCATAAGCTAGATCTTCTGATCTTATCCCACTAGATTTTTTTTGTGGGTATACCTCAAGTCAAAGGTTTGCGTTAAACAGACCTAATATATACATTATTATGAATGATATATTTTTAATTTCTCTAAAATACGGTTATGTAACATAAGAAAAAATATGACATCCATACATAGAAAAATGCGTTCTTTTTGAGGTTTGATATAGCCCAGTGGACCCGGGCTCCCTCTCGAATTCTTCGAAAGTTTCGACGATTTGGCAATTTGACTTTTTGTAAAATGAAATTCATCATTTAGTATTATACTTTTTATACTAGCCCCCCCCCCCAAAGAAAAATTCTTGCTACGCCACTGCGCTTGTCCGTAACTGTCTATAGAGAACGGCGGCCATGACATGTCCAAATACGTCACATTTCGTCACAAATGTTGTTTCATCTCTTATATTAGTGTCACTGTTATAGCCTCCGAGCAATAAATGATATAGAGGTGCCATTTCTATATAAACAACAAACGTTGTTATGAAAGCTGCATATCACTATCCTTTGTGATAGCTTGTGGGTGAGGGGTAACCTCCGAGTTCGGAGGGGGAGATTTGTTATTGTTATGATAGTCGGATGTAAGATTAGAACCAGTGGCAGCGTGCTGATAAATTTTTTTCATGTTATATTTTTATCTCTAGACGACAACATGCCTGGTTGGAAAGCACGTGTGTTGTCAAGATATAAATAAAAAATACTGTATCGTGCGAAAAATTAGATTCTTGCTGACAGAGCATAAGATAAGGTCATAAATACTGAAAAAATAAATGAAAGTGCTGAAGTAAAAAAGTAAATATATTCAAATTGTTGGATCACATCAGTAAAGTATACACTAAAAACATGCATTATAATACACATAAGAATTTACACATGAACTATAACAAATAATAATTTACACATAAACAGATTACATTCAAATTTATGTTGAAAGTGTTCATTGAAATACTCATCCAAAGTGTAGTAAAAGCCTCAATAGCTCTTTAACTCTTTTTCTTGTGTTTTTTTTCTGAATTTAGATTAGTGGTATCCTGGGGCAGATAAACAAAAAGTGTTTTAGAGTTGCCAAAAAGTAATGTCTCTACTTATGTTAGGCTCAGGGAGCGAATGATATTACAAGTCTGCCTGGTAGGAAAACGAGAATATCTCATGTGGTTATTATTTTACTTCTGTTTCTTAGACATCAAACAAGTGAGAGTCATTAAAGTTTATGAGTTAAATAGGGGTCGTCATGTATCTCTGCAGACATACCAAACAACAGCTCTATTTTGATGTAGTCTTGATTTGCTCATAGGGTGGAGATAGCGATGACTTGCTTATTGTAAATCGTCTTTCCAGCTTGAAATAAATTGAAATTTTGGATTGCATTCTTCTATTCTTTTGCTGGAGTAGTCTATTTTTTTATCTGACGGATTATAGTTATCTTTGCTACTTTTAAACACTTTCTTCTGGTATCATCTGTGTCCATATCATCGGTTTCACAATCATAAATTCCTCTGAAATAGCATACATTTCAAACACACACACATAACTGCCAAGTTATTATGTTATTGCTGCAGAACAGTGAAGTAAACTCCATGTCCAACAAATTCAAATTAAAAAAATATCACTAAACTACCTATCGTCGTTGATACTGCAATACGATGAGCTTTGTCCAGAAACATTCATTTTACAGAAGACTGTAGATAATAACTATTAATGACCATAGCAGTCAAAGAAGCAGCCAAAGAAAAAAAAATAACTACTACATAAGAATTTCTACCGGTCATTGTTTTGGAATTCAAAGTATAAAATAATCGCGCGTAGAAATGTTTATGTAGTACCTATCATCATTTTACAGTCTGCTGTGGAATAAATGTTCCGTGACATAGCTGGTATTGCAGTATCAACGATGCTATGTTTTAAGTACTCGAAAGACATTACAACAAGACAGAAGAGTTGAGTTTGCTTATTTACCTCTTAGTGTACCTATACTGCAACAAGTTTTTTCCTAATTATTGATAGGTAATCGTTTTTAAGGTCGACTTAAATAGTAACAATGTCTTCTACAGCTATTTCAACAAATAATGTATTTTTTTCTCAAAATCGGGATTATGCCTTGATTACCATGCTGCGACGCCCATGATTTGATTTGACAAGACGATAAATAAGTCGTAAACGGACGTAAACAAACATGATCATCAAGTTAAGAGTGAATATAACATGGAATTTCAACCTGGTCCCCGAGTGCAAACGGATATATCCGACAATGCCCATTTTTAACATGATTCGGACTGAGATGTTTTTAAACAACGTCGGGTATGTTGCTTCCGAAAAAGAGACAGAGAAGCCTTCTCTATATCTTTTATTGCTCGGAGGTTATAGCTATTTGCCAATTAAATGGTATATTCAAACTTTATAACTTTATTAACAGTAATTGACAAAATATGCTTTCAACTTGACTTGCTATCACATAATCATTTTCAACTGTTTTTGTAACATAGGATAAAATAGGATAATATAATGAGGGTTGAAATAAAATAAAGGAATTCAAAGAAAATAAACTGTCTTCAAACTGTCTTGACATTATTCAAACCGTCTTCAACATTCTCCACCCCAACCAGAAATGAAACATGTGATAGTTGGTGACAGGAAGAATGCACAACTTGGCGACAGGTCTCATGTAACTTCCTTTTTTTTTTTTTTCTTAATTCAGACCACCCGAACCACACCATCTTTGCCTGGGTAGGTTTCTTCGACTCGTGCTAGCGGATTTGTTCGATACTCATACCTATAACGTAAGTATGACTTTTGTGGTCACCTAGTTGGCAACACTGAAAGGCCAGCACAACACTGACAGCTGACAGTAGTTAAGTGTGTTTTTAGTTCTGTTTAGAAGTTAGTACAGACACTGACACTACTGACAGTAGATCAAAAAACACCGGATGAAAACCATATATCTAAGATATGATCTAAACGTAAGAAAACAATATAAACATGATCGTCAATGAACTTGGAGTTTTAAATACAAATGAAGATTATTGAATACGAAAAATATTTATTAAAAATAATGATAATATCATCCAGCGCATGTATTCAAAAAATGATTGTACCTCAAACTTTTTGTTTTTGCCAAAAATGAATGGCATTGGTGAATTGAAATGGTAAAAGGCAGCCTGAAGAACAGTAAATGGATGCGAAGATACAGGACATTCTTCGTCATCGGAATATTGATACTATCCTTCCAGATATTCCTAGCAGCAAAATTTATTTCAACAAATAAAAGTACTGAGCCTGAAGGAAACAAGTGGTTACCATTTAGTTCAGGTAACGAAGTTGAGGAACTAGAATTCAATTCTGCAAGGGCTAAGTTAGAAAATACTGATGAGGAAATAAGTACACTGGTACAAAAAAGCAAGAGCAAGGGTAATCAAACCCACCTGTTACGGTATGATGAGTTGGATTTTGTCCCGCTTTGTCAAATAACTACAAAAGAAGCTGTCTCGGCAATAAATCGTGCCAAGACACAGTACTGCAAGCAACTCATATCAAATATGACGTGCCTTTCTCTCGAAAACAGACTCTACCCTAAAGAGCTTAGAGGATCTTGTCCCTCTGAAGGAATGGTTGCCGGGAAGGAGTTGGGATGTTTCAAAGACGAAAAGAATTTCAGGTTGCTCAATGGTTATTTTGGTGTGAATAAGCAAGCGAATTCTCCAAAATACTGTATCAATCTATGTCTACAGTCAGGGTTTCCGTATGCTGGCATGCAATACTCGTAAGTGTAATTGTATCCTTAGAAGGTTTATTATTTTTAATTCCATTCTTGTTTCTCAGAACTGAATGTTTTTGTGGAATTGATGAACCCCCACTAAGTGCCAAGATACCTGATTCATCCTGTAATTTGAAATGTCCTGGTGACCAGCATGCCACTTGTGGTGGATATTACAAAATTAATATTTTTCAAACTGGAATCAAGAGTAAGTATTGCCATACCCAATGGATAAAGCTTTTGAATACCTCAACTGTTCATCAAAGCAGTCACTACAGTTTCTTCAAAATTCAGAGATGAAGTGAACTAGTTTTATTTGACCAGAGATTCTATTCATTTTCATCTCAATGTTATACAAGGTCCTTTCAACTGTTTCAAGGTGTAGTGTAATTTATACTACATTTTGAATTTAGTACAACTTAGTACAGTTATAACAAAGGAATGTGTCAATCCAATTGGCAAACGAATACAAAAATCAAGTGCAAATTATACCAAGTGCAAACAAAAGAACCTACAGCATCCTCAATTATTTCAGTTCCATAATTTAAAATATATTTCCAGCTATTTTGTCCTAACTCTATTTAATTTACATTTGATTTATTCATGTAGTTTTGATCACGTTTTTTCTATTTGTTTAGAGGTATACAATACTAAATCGACATTGTAGAAAAAGAAGTAATATCCAAAGTTGGTCCCCCTTCACAATTGTCATCCTCCCTTCACAAAATTAGGTATAATTCCACTCCCGGCAATTCACATATTCAACACACTAATTCAAATCTATATTCAAAAAGATTCCCCATGTCTACAGTTAGATATCCACTGTTATTACAGCCGAAATGCATTAATGGTCATACCTCCAATGTTTAGACTTGAAGCCAGTAAGAAAAACTCTCTCAAACATAATCTATATAACTTTCTTCCTGCTACAGTTAGGTGCGTGACGAATAGTCCATTTCATTTTCTGAATGAATACCCAACAAGGAAAAAAATTTACTTACATTTTCAAAAATCCAATTTATAGCACTTCAGAAGGTCTCCTAACTATGCTGGACCTTTCTTCTTCAACGTGCTACCACCACAAATGAAGAATATCTCAGGCAAAAGAAATTTCAAAATGGTTCCAAGAAAATCCGTTTTTTTCGCCAGACGAATTCACTCAGTCTATTCAATCACTATGTTGACTGTTGACTCATTCCATTGTTTTCGCATTTTTATTTCCTGTTGTTTTTTGTATATACTTTTTTGCAATTTTTATCACCTTATATTATATTTCTTCTACATTTCTTGAAAATGCATAAGTAAATAGAATATTATTTTTCAGGGTTTGTGCCACAAACTGCAAATATTCCAACGACAAATGGTACAAGAGAACCTGTCAAAATTGTGTTCCTGTTAACCCTGAACGGCAGAGCTGTAAGACAAGTGAAAAGGCTGTTGAAATTATTGTACCATAGAGATCATTATTATTATATACACGTAGATATTGTAAGTCGATACTCATTTAATTCTGGAGGGGGTTGGTAAACTGACACTGAGTCCCTGTAACTTCATAAACTATTTTCGATAAGGGTGATTTCAAATTCACCAGAATATATTGTACGATGGATTTTCAACAATATATACTGCATTTCTTTAGCTACCCAGATAACACACGATATCCTATGGATATCCATTTTATGTCCAATTCTGGTCGGGATATCCTTGGATCTGAAATGGATATTCATGGGATATCCATCGAAGGATTTGAAATGGATATCCTTCAGCAAATATCCTATGGATATCCATAAAATATCCACAGTTATTATGGATGTGATTGAATTGCAAGACTGATTTTGATATCATCAATTTGTGAGTTTCTTCCATGCTCATACACGAATAGAAGCATTTCAAGAATACTCTTTCTTTTTCCGACTGGATCTGAAATGGATAATAATAATAATAATAATATTTATTGTTGTCATTGGATCCATTTTGGACATTGACATGGTCAGCATCTATTAAAAACAATTTGAGTAAATTAATTAAAAAAAACTTTCAACATCAAACAACAAACATAGCACAAACGTTATTTACATTAACATGTTAAAATTTAGGTGTAACTAAGGTACTCTTCAACAGTGTAGAAGCAGTGTTCAAGCAAATATTCCTTAATTTTATGTTTAAATAAATTTATACCCTTGATTGATTGGAGGTTGACAGGTAAGGAATTGAAAATTTTTATTCCCCTATACTCTGCCCCCCTTTCGAATAGGGCTGTACTGTGTGCTGGAATTCTCAGACTGTCGGAATAACGTAGCACTCTATTACTATTAGTACGTCCATTTACATTTGTCATGAATAGATTTGGGTTACTTTTGACAAAAATAAGTAGCCTATATATGTAAAGAGAGGGAAGTGGTAGTACACCGAGTTTTTTGAAAAGTGGTCTGCACGGTTCTAAAAAGTGTGTTTTCAGTATACACCGTATTACACGCTTTTGTGCCAAGAAAACTCTATCAGCCAATTGGGATCCTCCCCAAAAAATCAAGCCATAGGTTAAGATTGATTGAGCATGAGCAAAGTAGTAGGTTTTCAACACAGCAAAGTCCACGGAATCGTTTAGTTTACGTATGGCATAACACATTTTATTCAGGTTCTTCACAGTTTGGGAGATATGATTACCAAATGACAGGTTACAATCAATTTCCACACCAAGGAACTTAGTATCAGAATGTACAGGAACTGATTTATTATTGAGTTTTATTAAAACACTTCTGTTTGGTTTGAAGCGGTTACTAAACTGCACTGACACTGTTTTTTTAGTGTTTAGGTATAGCTTATTATTGTTACACCAGGTCAACATTTCATGTGTCACCTGTGTTGCCTTTTTTGCGAGGTTTACGAGATTTTTGTCCATTAATAAACATGAGGTGTCATCGGCATATTGGAAGACAGCTGGAGTTGATAGGCAGTCAGGTAGGTCGTTCACATACATAATGAACAATAGGGGTCCCAGGATGGATCCCTGAGGAACACCAGTGCTGATATTTCTAGTGGAGGAATTGAATGCCTGAATTCTGCCATTGACCTCAAACCAACATATTGAGTTCTTCCTGTCAAGAAGGATTTTAACAACTGCAAAGGTATACCTCTAATGCCAAAGCATTGGATATCCATAAGATATCCGTAGAGATTATCCATAAGATATATTATATGGATATCATATGGATATAGTTCAGGAATATCTTATGGATCTCCTTGAATGATATCTTATGGATGTTCAGGTTGGTACCCCCCGAACATCCATTGGACGTCCATGGAATATCCTTTTGATATTTCCTGACGTCCATAGTACATCCAGCATATCCATAACAGATGTCCACTGGATATCCATTGGATGTCCATGTGTTATCTGGGTAGCTTGTATTTTTCTTTTTCTTGTAGCAGTATTATTAGGAGTGTCTGAAAACCAAATACTCCCAAAATGGTCATTAAATCAGATCTACAAAATCTCTAATATAGTTCTACAGAAACTGTTATTTGGTTTTATAAAAAGTCTGTTTTTTCCGGATTTATTCCGAATTGTGTAGAAATGAAGATTCTTGCAGAAATGCTTTCCTATAATGAGGAGGAATAATATTTTAATAACATTTGGGTACATTTGATAGTATTATACAATGACTTTTTTCAATATTAAATTGAATATTTTCTTCTCAACAAATTCTAATTTTTCCAGAGGCAAGATTATCTTTTTAGAGAACTCTTAGCTATAGAGAAGCAATTGCCAAATGTTCGCCTTACAAGAAGAAGATTTGCAACAATATGGGGCGGAGCATCCTTACTCAAAATGCTCAGATCTTGTATGTGGGAGTTACTTGGCATAAAAGAATGGAAATGGGATTTTGTATTGAATCTCAGTGAATCTGATTATCCAGTGAAAACTGTTGCACAGTTAACCCAGGTAATGTGTTCGTATTCATCAACAAACAACTTCTATATACATAATTATGCAACAAGTGTTATAAACTTCCTTCTAGTCACGAGTATTTTAAGCACGAAAGCAGCGAGTGTTCAATAAACAAGATTCTAGAGTAGTTCCTTAAAGCATTTTACACACTGTACTTTTTCGATGAACTGACATTAATCCATTTCATATTAGGTATCGAAAATATACAGGGTGATTCAAAATTCCACACCTTTATTGACCCAATTTTTATATTCAAAAAGAGAAACTCTTAATTCGAATAGCATAATCTTATGGGCCACAAAAAAATCTAAGAATTCGGTCTCTTGTAATTTTGTCATACAACTAACCGTTTGCCAGAAAATCGTAATCAACGAAAGGGGGGTATTATCACATTGGTTTAAACGAAAATTTAAATCCCTGTATGTTTTGTAATTTGATATTGTGAAAATACCCCCCTTTCGTTGATTACGATTTTCCGGCAAACGGTTGGTTGTACGACAAAAATGCAGTAGACCGAATTCTTCGTTTTTTTTATGGCCAATAAGATTATGCTATTCGAATTCGCAGTTTCTCTTTTTGAACATAAAAATTGGGCCAATAAAAGTGTGAACCCCCCTCCAACTCCCCCAAAACTGGGTTTACATAATTTTTGAAGCAAAAAAATAATAGAGTGCCTAAAAAACGGGGGTATGCCAATTTTCAGAAGATTCGATTCGTTATTATAGTCACACTTTTAGATAATCTCGTTTTTTTATCCTAAATTACAGGGGCCGTAGCTCGAAGGGGGTGCATTTTAGGACACATGTTGATTTGAAGAAAAAGTCTTATTTTGATCCCAACAATACGCCCTTGAAATATTTACATCGAATTTTGAATCACCCTGTATAAAAACACGCGTTTTAAACAAACAATATTCAAAATTATATTCTCATATATTACTTTTCATTGTTAACGCCAATTTGAAAAAAAAAAGATGTCCTGATTACAAATCTCCATGGGCGCAAGGTCTATAAATAGACAGTTTTTAAGATAATCTAGGTCAAAGGCTATCAAATTGACGTTTTCAGCTATGAGCAAATCGATTGTTCCAACGATTCGCAATATGCCACAAGGGTCCATTTGCAAGTCATGTTAAAATATACTTTATTGTCGAAGATAAAATCTTGTTGACAAAGCATGAGATAAATACATAAACATACATATTATTATAACAAAATAGGTACATGTCAAAAAAAACAAATTTCACTAACAATTTAAATTACTATTATTTACAGGTTATCACAGTAGAATTCGTAGAGCGAATAATAGGCCTTTTCTACTAAAAAGACTTTTTCGTCGACCTCTGCAAAAAATGACATTTTACGTACTAATTTCCGGACGAAAAATCGACTATTTTTGAAGTACTTTTCGTCCGCAAACACTTTTCGTCCGCAAACTCTTTTCGTCCGCTGTGGTCACTATGATACGGCACGGTACGAGAGCGGCGATTGAGTCATTTTCGTAAATCCACGTTTTAATTAATACATAGGCGCCTGTGACAATAACTGTCATTTGCTGTTGTCAAATTAATTATTTACGAAATCCGCTAGAATTTACGTGTGAATTTAGACCGTGGTGTGAATATTAGTGTTCATAATAATCAAGAATTAATCGAGTCTGCAGTTCGAAGAGTTGGACGTAGCTGAGGCCAGCAAACATGCGAGTACTTACTTTCATAAAGGTATGTAGAGGTCGACGAAAAAATGTAATATGCACCTCGGCGAAAAACTGTCTACTGTCTCGCCTGCTTGCTATCCTCGGCTATCAATTTGCAGGCTCGACTATAATAGACAGTTTTTCGTCCTTGGTACATAAATAACTATTAACTGAACTTCTAAACTTTTTGTTATCTGCAATATTTTTTAGAGTTGTTGAAAGATGGTTGTATACTTTACTTTTGGAATAGGTAAGAATAGCGTATGGTCCTGTCTGGTACTGTGACAGTTATTTCTGGGAAATTATTTCTGGGAGTGTACATGCTAGTTTTATTTTTGTGAAGTAGGCATACTGTTTCCAGTATGTATAAACAAGTGACAGTTAATATTGTGTTGCAGATAAATATAGGCTTACTGTGATCTCTCGATTTAGACTTTGTGATATATCTCAATAACAACAACAGTTACAATAGCCCCAAATAACTATTCCATAGCCAATATGTGATTCGATTAATGCAAAGTAAGCCATTCTAGCTGTATACCCCAGCTAACTTGATATCACTCTAATTGCGTAACATCCACTGGAGACTCTTTTACTCAAATGATTTACATGTTATTGAAAATTTAATTTATTGTCTATGTAAATACCTAGGAATTTAGAACGCTGTTTGTTTTCTATGTAGTGATTCTCCAATTCTAAATCGTCTAGTGCACATTTGAAACTAACTAGTTTTGTTTTGTTTAGGTTGAAACATAAACAGCCGTATGCATAGTCAATCGACAGCGACTCGCCAGAGTTTCGCCGTTCGCTACACAAGGATTATAATGCACAGTCGAGCTCCAAAAAAGTGACAATTACGCGATAAGTCACATTTTAGCGAATCGCTGGCGTACCACTTTTTTGGAGCTAGACTATGCATTATAGTTCTTATGTAGCGAGCGGCGAATCTCTGGCGAGTCGCTGGAATTGACTATGCATACGGCTGAAAGAGTTAGCGTTACTTACACCAGTTTTGAATATTTTGAACATCAGTTTTGATCATATTTGACAGCTGATAAATGTCTTTATTACTCCATATAATAGTAGTATCGTCAGCAAAAATAGTAAATCGTCCTGCAATGTTAATGGTTATTAGGTCATTTGTATAGATTAAAAACAAGACGGGTCCTTAAACAGATCCCTGTGGTACTCCATGTTTAATGTCACTGAGATCAGACTGTCCACTTGATGTTTTCACAAACTGGCTACGTCCTGACAGATACGAATCGAACCAGGTCAAATTTGTTCCTCTTATCCCACAATCGCTGAGCTTCCGCAGCAGTGTTTTGCGATCAACGCAATCGAACGCTTTTGATAAATCGCAAAACACTGCAAGAGCCCTGCCATCATTAATGCTATAGTAGGCAGTCTCAAGAAAGGAGAAAATAGCATCTGTGTTAATTTTCGAACTTTGAAAGCCGAATTGACGACTGGACAGGACATTGTTTCTTGAAAAGAAGGACGTTAGTCTTTTCTTCACCAACCGCTCAATAATTTGTGAAAGAGTTGATAATAATGAAACGGTCCTGAAATTTGAGGGATCTTCCAGATCTCCGCAATGGAATAATCATAGCTATTTTCAGATAAGTCGGAAATATACCGGCAGACATTAAGCCGACAGGTAGACAGGGGTCAATTAGGGTTAGTGAGAATGTACCAGATCTAGATTAACACACCAGACTACCTAGTCAGAATAAATACAATCTCCGCAGATGGAATCTCCAGTCATCTGAGATTATTCATGATGTATAAGCCTCTGAAGAAGCTAGCCATTCGCGCTAGCGAAACGTTAGAAAGAAATTCTAAAAAACGACTGCCTTCAAACCCGAGTGAAAATTGTGACACCATTTTTATTGTTAAGTAGATAGTTATACTGAATTTTTCTCAACAATCATTCAATTTCAGTTTTTAACCTCAAACAAAAACAGAAATTTCGTCAAATCCCACGGGAGGGAAGTACAAAGGTTCATCCAAAAACAAGGTTTAGACAAGACTTTCATCGAGTGTGAAACAAGAATGTGGAGGATCGGAGACCGCACCCTACCAGCTGGCATCCAACTCGACGGCGGAAGTGATTGGATCGCTTTATCCAGGAATTTTGTCCAATACGTCGCCGATCCAGCTCCGGACGATCTAATAACCGGCTTACTAAAAATTTTCGAAAACACCCTCCTACCTGCTGAATCGTTTTTCCATACCTCGCTGAGAAACTCCAAATTCTGCAACACCTACATCGATAACAACTTGCATGTGACGAACTGGAAGCGAAAACTTGGCTGCAAGTGCCAGTACAAGCACGTCGTAGATTGGTGCGGTTGCAGTCCAAATGATTTCAGACCGGAGGATTGGCCACGGATCCAGAACACTCTTTCGAGGCAGATATATTTCGCGAGGAAGTTCGAACCTATCGTGAACCAGGAGGTGATTCTGCAGCTGGAGCTTTGGTTGTTTGGTTTGGAGAAGCCTTCGAGAAATGTGGAAAATTTGCGCGGGTACTGGCAGAGTGTTTATCACCATCACGATTTAGGTAGGTGGTACTGTTTATCAGTTAGTCAGAATAATTTAAAAAGTTGGATGTTGAAGGGCCTAGAACTTCAACTCAAATTTTAATTTATCATTGAGCATAATCGAAATTTTAATTGATGGTCATCAATAATTTAAATAATGTTAAATGGAGCGTTTTATTGTAGACAAAAATGTTCTACTCGTAGAAGCAGAATTTGACTTAGCTGTTTTTTTGACACCAAATATATACTTTTGCCACGATCGAATTTGATGGTAGCAAAAGTAGATAATTAGTTGAAAAATTAAACTCCCTAAATCATAGCAGAAATTGACGGTATTGACATTGCATTAAACTGATAGACTTCAATATGGTCATTTCAGTTTGGTTGTATTTAAATGTATTTTAAATGATTTTGGTAGTGAAGAGCTTCTAGTTAAAATAAAATGAGTGTTATGAACGTAATTGAACTTATAGGTGGAAATGTTTAACGAATAGGTTGTACGAGTTTTATTTATATAATATAGAAGGTGGGTTCATATTGATTTGAAATTCATTTAGTATCTCTGTTGAACTTTCCTGTTAGAAAGCGGCGAAATTTCAAAAACATCAGTGGGATGATAGGTATGGAAACATTTTATCTAATCGATTTATGTATGATGAATAGGGAAAAATTTACCAGAGACATCAAAAAAATATTTTTCAGTTCCTGCTTGTTCCCAATCTTCTAATATGCTCTAATTTTTTTTGATAATTCCGGTTCATTAGCTAGTTCGTTCACTCAAAGCTGCTTCGAAAGTGGAAGGTGTTAGGTTTTGGAATCACTTCTTTTTAATAATTTTTACATTCTGAAAAAGTTTTCTGAGTCAAAATTATTTAAGAAATTCACATGTATGATAACTATATTATTCCACTTGGAATATTATCTCCTAAATAATTTTCCTTCTTCCATTGTCTGTTTGGGCTGTGGAAGTTGTTGATTCAAACAAATTATTCATAATGACTG
Organism: Chrysolina oricalcia; assembly: GCA_944452925.2. Taxonomy (NCBI): domain Eukaryota; kingdom Metazoa; phylum Arthropoda; class Insecta; order Coleoptera; family Chrysomelidae; genus Chrysolina; species Chrysolina oricalcia. The sequence goes on from OX101816.2 coordinate 2,698,893, forward strand.
TATCATTTATAATAATGAAACATATAAGTTTCAAACTTTTTACAGAGATTTTATTGAAATATTTCCCAGACTATTTATATTATGGAAAAAAATAATTTACATTTTTTATAGATTTTCTGAAATTTTAAAACAGAGTTGCCACCAACCTGGAAATGTCGGGGAATTTATTTTTTCAAATATGGAAAAGTCGTGGAATTCGGAATGAAGTCAGAGAAATTTGCAGTATTCCGTTGGTAAATAGAATTAATATTCTGTTTTGTTCTTTCTTTAATTCCCTATATTTTTGTACAAATGTATGAAGTAGTGTCAGTCTCAAAATATACTTCATTGTAAGAAGTTAAATAAACTTATAGTCTCAGCTTCATCAGATAAATTATGTACAAATTAAATGTAATTATTATTATTACTGTTTTTTATTGATTAATTACAGAATAATTTTTTTTTCGTATAATCGTCCGATCCCTCAAATTAATTGTAGTAAGTCATGGAATATTGTGAATTTAGTCCGGTAAAATCTTCCGCTGTCTTTGAATTTTTGTCGTTGAAAAAAAGATATGAAAAGACTTTGTTCGATCTTTTTGCTGTGCTAGGAAAATAATACTGAAAATTTCACACCTCACTTTTAGAGAGAACCAAAACATTCGTTCTTGTTTAGATGCCATGTCAACCCAAATAATTTCCGGAAATTTTTATCCTCCTGGGTACCCTGGCCGAAATTAATAAGTGGAAATTTTTCTGTCAAATATTTGACAGGGGATAGTTTATATTTTGCTTTGATGTACAAATGGAATTGTATTTTTCATTTGAAATGAGATAATATTTCATATTTATGTATTTATTAAATATTTCGAATGTGTCTGAATATTTTCTTCACGATAATCGCAGAATTTGCAAATTCTGAAATCAAATTTCAGAAACACTTCAATACACCAGTTGTCTACATGTAAATCAAAGGCCCCGTGGCGAGTCGGTAAAGTGTCCGCCTCGTGGTCGCGTGGTCACTAGTTCAATTCCCAGTGGAGCAAAAACATTTTTACTTTTTTTTTATTAAAAAAATCAAATTAAAATTTTGTTAAGTGTGTTTTACATATCTATATTTTCATGCATCTTTTTTGTACTATGCATATAAATAGTTCAGGTGAAACCATCGTTAGTTATTTCTTATGAATTGTTGGATGATTTTCATTTCTCGGTGTGAAATTTTCTTACCGAATCCCCCTCGTGCTTGAATTAATTGCCGTAAATTTATCTCGTACATGAATTTTCAAAGAAAATTACCCTCGTCGCTTCGCGACTCGGGTAATTTTCAAAAAATTCATGTACTCGAAAAATTTCCGGCAATAATTCAAGCACTTGGGAGATTACAAGTGAATATTTTTTCGGTATTTTGTTTCGTTCTTGGTGATTTTAGAAAAAATGTCAAAATTCGATGTCCATAATTTTTAAAAAATTTCCGGATTGATATTGAGGAAAAAAATCAGTTTTAAATTTTTGTATATTTTCGAGAGATGATCAAAAAAGGTATCCTTCGTAATTTGAAAATCTATCGCCATCTTCGAGTTTTTGGTGGTCATTTAAAAAAAAATAAAAAAATCTGTTCATTTTCCAAGATGAAAAAATTGCATAAGAACTTTCTGTAGATCTGTTTGAGGACATGAAAACTGTTCATATTACTTTTTTTCGATATCTCGTTCTTGGGTTTTTAGAAGAAAAAAAATGGAATTTTTCAAAGTTTCTAAATTTTTTTTTAATATTTGCCGGACTGTCGTCTTTGAGTTTTTGGTGTTTCTGTTGAGAAAAATTCAATATTTTGTTATTTTTCCAAGATATGAAAAAATTTTATAGGAACTTTGAGGACAATGAAACCGTTCATGTCCATTTTTTCGATATATCGTTTAGTTTTCTACGATGACAGTCATATCAATCCTCGCTCATCTAAATCGGTATGACTAGTCTAATAAAGTGGATACATCTGTGTATTACTATTGTACAAAATTTTTGTATTGCTACATTAACAGATGAATATACAGGGTGGGGCAATAGTGCGTCAGAGTCCGATTGCTCGAGTTCTATGGTAGTCAGGAATATAATTCAAAAACCAAAGTAAACTAGGCATTATTGTCTACATCCAGTTATTATTGTATTATATACAGGGTGAACCAAGGAAAATATACAGGGTCAACTGCATTTTTTTTAAATGGAATGCCATGTATATCAATCCATTTTTTCAAGCACATTAGTGGTCTCCATCCACCCCTGCAATATCATTTACTATATCCCAACCACTTAAGAGCTATACTTTTTTTTGTTAAAATAATGATATCTGCAGAAGCTTACAAAAAAAATCACTTTTCTCAAGATAATAGAACGCAGGAGAATATAATTATAACCCTATTCGTCAGACAGATGAATGATATTTTTGAATCATTATCATTCCCAAAAATTATACAGGGTGGCTGAAAATGAATTTTCAATTTGGAAGTTTTCGAATTGAATTTTCTCGAGTTTTTCAAATGGAACACTCCGTATATTTTTCGACCATGTGATGTAGGATTGAGATGCGAATGTTTTTTGTATGTACACCCCTGAGGCTATTCCTAGCCGTTTTCGAGTTATTCACTTGGAAAACTTTTAGTATCTCATTTTTACTGACACCTCTTATAAGGGTTATGGAAACACATTAGTTCAATTATTTTAACGAACTCCAACTTCTTTTATTTACAATTGATTGAAACATTGAAACAAAAACATGAAAGAACGAAACGATAAAAATTATAATAAGTGCTCCACATGTTGCCCATTTTGGTTAACACACATTTCTACCCGCCTACGGAGATTTTTCCACTGCTCTCAACACTGCAGGTGTAATACTCCTGAATACATCTATTATTCTTTCCTTCATATTGTCTATACTTGTTGGTGTGTCTCTGTAGACAATTTCTTTAATATATCCCCATAAAAAAAATCCATTTTAGTAAGATCTGTGGATCTTGCAGGCCATCGAATGGGTCCATTTCTTCCAATCCATCGAAGTGGGTAAGTATTATTCAGGTGCTCCTTTACTGGATTGAAATAATGAGGCGGAGCCCCATCTTGTTGAAACCACATTCTTTGTCTGTCAGGAAGATACATTAATAAATTTGGCAGATTGTGTTCTAGAAAATTCAAATAAACAGCTCCTGTCAAGGTATCATCAAAGAAATGTGGACCTATTACATGTTCTCCAATGATTCCACCCCAAACATTCAAAGACCACCTGTGCTGGTTATCAACTTGCCTGAAAAAATGTGGATTTTCTGTTGCATAATAATGAAAATTATGCCTATTACCGAATCCATTTTTATGAAACGTTGCCTCGTCAGTAAACGAGACGTTATTGAAAAAAGCAGCATCTTGCATTTTTTCGCTCGCCCAATTGCAGAACTGAAGACGCTTTTGGAAATCATCTTCCCTTAGTTCTTGATGCATTTGAATACGAAATGCATGAAACTTATTTCTCTTCAAGATTCGACCAACGGAACGTCTACTTATTCCTACTGATGTACTTATTTCTCGCTGACTGATGTGGGGATTCTCAACAGTTGCTAACACTACAGAGAACTCATTCTCTTCGTTGCATATATTTTTTCTCCGTTCCTTCTTTTCATATTGCACATTGCCAATTTGTACAAATCTTTCAAGCAAGTTTTGGAAGCTGTTGACTTCTTTCAGGATATTTTTGATGGTAAATTCTAGTGGCGAGTAAACAATTTCTTTCAGACTCTCCAAGAACAAAAATCATATCTACAAGTTCTTCTTTGTTGAAATTCATTTCAGCTACTTAACTTTCAAAACTTCAAAATTGACATTGATGGTAATTGACTAGGTACTGCGAAAATTTCACACCTCACTTGTTCTTGTTTAGATGCCATGCCTATAAATTTCCGGAAACTGTTATCTTCCTGGGTACCCTGGGCGAAATTAATAGCTAAGTGGAAATTTTTCTGTCAAACATTTGACATGTGATGAGTTGATATTTTTCTTTAATGTACAAATGGAGGTCTGTTTTTCACATGAAAGGAGATAATTATGTATTTACTAGATATTTGGAATGTGCCTGAAAATATTTTCTCCACGATCGATCATAGCAGATATTGTCAATTCTGAAATCATATTTATGAAGAAGTTCAATACACCATTTGTCACAAGTTTTCATCACAAGTCCCGTAGCTCAGCAGTAGTGTGGCGGCCTTTGAGTCGGTAGGTCGATGGTTCTATCCACGATGAGAACACATTTTTTTTTTGTTTCGAATTGAAACACATTTATTGATGAAAATTTTGTTAAGTGTTTTACATATCAATATTTCAGTGGTAGTATATAAATAGTTCAGGTGAAACCACCGTTAGTTATTTCTTATGAATTGTTGGATGGTGTTCATTTCTTGGTGTGAAATTTTCTTACCGAATCCCCCGCGTGCTTGAATTAATTGCCGGAAGTTTATCTCGAAACATTTCCGGCAATAATTCAAGCACTTGGGAGATTATAAGTGATTATTTCTCTCATCTGTCTGAATGTATGTATGAACCCAAGATAAATATGTTGTTCAATCAATAGCAAACGAAAATAATTCCATCCATTCACTGAAAAGTTATGCAAAATCGGGAATCAAACACATGAAATAAAGTTGAAGAATAAAAGAAGTTGGGATTCGTTTAAATAATTGAAACGATGTGTTTCCATCATCCTTATAAGAAGTAGGTATCAGTAAAAGTGTGCTACTAAAAATTGTCCAAGTGGATAACTCGAAAACGGCTAGGAATATCCTCAGGGATGTACATACAAAAAATATTCGCATCTCAATCCTACATCACATGGTCGAAAAATATACGGAGTGTTCCATTTGAAGAACTCGAGAAAATTCAATTCAAAAACTTCCGAATTGAAAAATCATTTTCAGTCACCCTGTATAATTTTTGGGAATGATAATGATTCAGATATATCACTCATCTGTCTGACGAATAGGATTATAATTATGACCTCCTGCATTCCATAATCTTGAGAACAGTGATTTTTTCGGTATGCATCTGCAGACAGCATTATTTTGACAAAAAAATTATAACTCCCAAGTGGTTGGGAGATAGTAAAGAATATTGGAGGGGTGGATGGAGACCACTAAAATGCTTAAAAAATTGATTGAAGTACATGGCATTTCATTTGAAAAAAATACAATCTACCCTGTAGATTTTTCTTGGTTCACCCTGTATATCCGGCAATAATTTCTAGATATAGACACTGTTCTCTAGTTATCTTTGGTTTTTGAATCATCGTCCTAACTATCTTAGAACTCAAGCAATCGGACTCTGACGCCCCACCCTGTATATTTCTTTCTATGTTTCTTTCTTTCTTCTTTACTATTCTTATGCTTTCAGACATTTATGCACTTGACTTTTTCTTTGTTTATTGTGCATTGACTTTTTCAACTGCACTTTTCAATCGAAGAAATAATAATTATTATTATTATTATAGGTATTACCCCTGACGACGGCTTGCTCACGACAGGAAACAGTATCAAAAGACTAGTAACAAAAACGCTCTCTAAATCTAATGGAACATGTGACTTGAAACTCAGTACGTTAGTTCAAGTCAATTCCTACCACTTCAACGACACTTATAGGTTCACCTTATTCACTTTCAATTCTTCCGAGATGAATCAACTAGAGGTCGCTGTTCGACCGATAAATCACATATCCATTACGAAAAAGTCTCCATTGATGGACCACCTGGACGTGTTCTTAGTCAGTAGCGATTACGACCAAAAAGAGCAACTTTCGAGGAATTTTATGCAGATTTTGTCGCCTTATTCGGAACCCGTGCTAGTTTACAGTTTTACCTCCTTCAACCAAGCTCCGAAAGCGTATAACGTGAGCTGTCTTTGGATAAGTCCGTCTGGCGATCTCTATGATGTTACAGAGTTTTCCCTTGATGACACCTCATTGATTGGACACATCAAGCCAAATTTGAGGCAGCCCATACTACCAGGTAAGCCAATTTCAAGTATATGTATATTGTTATAATTTTTTTATATTTAGTTTATTTAAATATGAATGAAAATTATAACAATTGGCGCCCAACGTGGGGCCAATTGTTAATTGTTATAATTTTTTTTTTATATTTAGTTTATTTAACAACAACATTCAATAAAAAAATACAAATTAGTATCTATAATAAATATAATATAACGATATTGATAGTTAAGAAGTTGTTTGGGCTGTCGTAAAGGCGGTGTTCCGTGATTGAAATGTCTTAGTGAAATTTCATTTTCACATACCCGGCTAGCAGTGGGTCTTCTGCCGCCTAGACGCTCTTGGTTTGGATCCATGATCCGTAAAACCAACTGCTTTGTTTTCAGTCCTAACCAAAGAAAGTTATTTCCCGAATGTATAACTAAAGCAGTCAGATTTCTTTTGAAATCTGACAGGTTCAATTGATTTTTCTTTAAAGAAAGATCTGGAAGTGACAGAGTTTACTTTTAAATTCTTGAGAACATATTACTCGTAAAAGCATATCGTACAAAAGGTCTAAGAATGTTGTAATGTTTATAAAGTCTGAGTCACCAGAGTACATAAACGAATTCTCTTTTGATTTAGTCCAGAAGAACTTTTATAGCGACGGCAGGAACTACTCTAGTGAAACCGACTTGCTGAAAAAAAGGTATGCCTTCGGGAATTTCCCGAAGACCGAAAATATTCAAAGTTCAAAAATTAAATTGTTTCTCACTGTTGAAAATCGTTGAAAAGTTACCGACTTCCCTACAGCATTATGTAGGTAGTCACTTTGAATATCTTTTTATTTTACACTTATTTATATTCACCTGTGAGCCTGCACAGGTCTCACTTTTCTTTCTTCGTGTTCTTGGGAAAAGGCGTAGAAGAAAAACCACAAAAGTTCGTACAAAAACCAATCCAGCTTCCTCTGCTTCAAACCAAGCGGGCCTAAGATTTCCTTCCAGCCAGAAACCAGTTCCAATTTCCTTGATTCGAGAAATCCAATCAATTTCTCTTACTGCTTCCACAAATTCACAAATTTACTCGAAGAAAAACCTCCAAAGCAAAGCTTTCGAAAGGTTAGGTGAATACTTAAAAGTATTGGGTGAAATATATTCAAAGAATATTATTTCTAGTAACTTTTATTTGTCTTATCGAAAATGGCTACTCAGTTCACCACTTCAAGACAAAATTTTGCTAACATCAGACAACGCTCTCGCTCGAATGCCAAGAGAATACTGAATAATTCGCCAAATTGGCGTATATTTAAGCACTTCGCCCGACCAACGGCAGCGCGAAGCGTCAAAATCGGTCAGTGGGCGGAGCCTAACGGAGTTCACTCTCCGTAACTACACTTTTTTCGAACGCTTGACATCTTTTTGGAACGAATGGACTTCGTAAAAATTGGGTTGATTTTCTGCATTCGGCTAGCTCAGCGAACTAAGTCCATTTCGATCCGCAGAAGCTCAAATTTATTTTGTTCCTTCCTTGTAACTCGGATTAACGTCGAAGAAGTAGGCAGTGAATTATAGTTTCGAGTTCTGAGAAGAACTCTGAACTAAAGGTGATTACGAATTCTCTTTTGATTTTGTTGGTGTTCCCAACGAATTCCTTACACATCAAAATCAGGGCAGGCCGTAGATTCCAGAGAACTGCCGGAAATGAGTATTCTCGTAGCTACCATGAGCTTAAAATTGGTTGAGTCAATTATGCACAACTATGTGCTTGCCCGGAAGCAACTGCACTCGGCAGAAGCTCCGGAATGACTTTTTCATGACTCTTCCGGAAGCAACTGCACTCGGCAGAAGCTCCGGAAGGAATGCTAATTTAAGAGCAAACTGAGCTTCTTAAATAAAAGAACGGCACATTTACTCCGGCCAATGCCGGAGCAAAGCCACTGGTGGGCGGAGCCTATTGGAAATTATCTTCCACATATACTCTCGCACGGAAATTTTATTTCATTTCATTTTTGCTCATTTCTCCGCAAAAGATAACACGCTTGTACCTTTCATTATTGGAACTTGGTTTCTCGAAGAAGGACGTTATCAAATTTATGAAATTTGATAACGGGAGGTTATGACAGGGCTAGGTATTTTATAGATAAACCAGTATTTCTCGAAAATTAACGTGTTCGCTTCGATCACGCGTTAAAATATCATTAATCGCCTTCATCGATAGACTCCGTCATTTCGCTACTTTAATGGAGGTAATTTTTTTGCGAAATTTGATGAGATCTATAAATACCCTGATCAAAGTAACATACACGCACCTAATGAACAAATATTTTGGTTTCAGGAAAGTGGCAAGTCAAGTTGATATACAAAAATTCTCTGTTAGTAGAAACAAAATTCCTCGTGACACCACTGGAGTTTTATTCTGGTTCTCGCCTCAAAGAACGACACGTCACCCTAGCAAACAATGGCTCAAAAACAATAAAACAGTACAAGGGCTCTTTTGAAAAATTCCTCCCCACCGAATCCAAGAGAACGGAACTGGAAACTTCGAGCTTGTCTGATTCAAAGAGCGGCAACTTTTTGACAGAGTGGATTGATGAACTTCAATCCGAGTTTTTTAAGATCCAAAGGATGTGCATTTTGTCATCTGCTGCTGTCAATATTTGTGGTATGACTCTGAGTGCTTGTGTGAAAACTAACTGGAGTTCCTTTGCTCCTGATCCGAAGAGTGCCATAGGGACCGATATCGAGACCACTGAAAATTTCAATATTTGGTAATATTTCATTCAAGGATTTGCAGAATGATATAATGAAGGCATAGTCAAATGAACAAGATCCTAATTGAGAATAGGGAAAACTTAAGCGTATGGTCACCAAGCGATTTTTCTGAAATTTTCACAGACCATAAAAAACGAAAATACAAAAAAATGGTGGAAATTACCATAAAATTTAGATATAAAGTTCAGATGGGTCCATTAATTGTGTCAAACCCTATACAGGGTGTTTCATAATGGAGTGCTGTTCCTAAAGAGCGATAATCCTTCGATGATTTAAAGAAAATCTTTGCATGAACCTTGATCCGCCATCGCTTTATTTTTGTGATACAGGGTGTTGAAATTTATCAAAAACATAAGTGTTACCCAAATATCTCTAAAATCGCTTTGGTACATGTAAAGTACACATAGAAATATTTTTTTGTAGAACTGTCCTTAAAAATGGTTATTAGGTATATGAATTAAAAACTGACGTCTTCACATTATGCGTCAAAATCACTTTTAACCCTAGTGTTGAAACTACTTTCTTTTAACACTACTGTTAAAAGTAAAATGACAGATGATATGATGGATACTCAATAATATAAATATCCGCGGGAATAGCTCGAACAGAGAGCGCCGGTTCACCGATATCTGAAGCCAAGCAACGCTAGGCGTGGCCGGGGTTTTGATGGGTGACCAACGGACCTCCTTTCGATATTCTCCTCGGATCGTGCTAGGAATCGCACGTAAAAAGGTAAGACCTCGTTAATCCTTAGCTCGCACAAGTTTCGACTTTTGAGGGCTGCCGTTCGTAAGGGGACGACAGCTGGTTAACGTAAAATACTATTTTAAACAAAAAATCTCCAATCAAAACACTTTAATCAGATATTATAATAATCAGAACACCACTTTGGACATTTGATGGGTTGTAATTTGGAAATTAATGATTTCCGCGGACAAAAATTTATTGATTATTGTTTTTCAGGGTGTACAGCATCTGTGAAAATTTGAGAAAAATAACTAAGGTGACAATTTTCTATAGTTTTACCGAAAATGGATTTTATATAATCAGTTCCTACTCCAGATATTCATTCTAGTAAGCTTGTTATGAACATATCAACAAAGGTTATCTAGAATTTGAACCTTCAGTATACTAGCAAATAATGATCTCACTAATTTAAAATTGACTTTGAAAATCGCGCAAGTCCTTCTCTGTTCCATATTCTGCAGATCCATGATGGGTGTTGCCTAACGTGATATGTGATAAAATTTGGTGCTCAAATGTTCTTTAAATTCATTGTTGACTGATTAGAACTACGAAGTCATGTTCATTGCACATTCTTTTATTTTTGATACCTTAATGATTTTATCTTTACAGAAATAGTTGAATTAAATTCCTAAATCCTTGTGGTGTTTCTGAGATACACACAATTGAATTGAAATCTCATCAAGTTATAATAGATATAATTTTTATTCATAACCTCTAAAATGTTTGACAGTTCTAATCTATATTTACAAAAATTTTATTTTCAAACTGCACTAGTTATATATTGAACACTATTTATTGTTGTTTTCATTGGAGTCAATGGAGATTTCTTATTATAGAAAGTTACTCAAATTCAACTCATTGAATGCAGGCAATCTTGAAAAAATCAGAGAAAAAAATGCCCTCACAGCAGTTGATATGATTGAAGAGAGTCAAATTGTAAGGTTGTTTGCTGCTTACCAAAGTAGCCTTTGGCGCTTTCAGATCTCATCGCAATGTTGGCGTTTTCCGAGAAATGTCATTTTATGAGCGATAATATTACAAAAACGCTCTATCTCCAGCGCATTTATTGAATATTTCCTTCGTTTATAAAATTTATCTATGTCGCGTGACTAGCACATTTTCATTTATAGCCCTTCTCAGAAAAAAAAAACAATATTTCTTTATTCCTGAAATATTTTCCAATGAATTACACTCGTGCATAAGAAATTATCAGATATTTTTACATGAAGATAAGATAAGATAATTTATTTCCGTGGACAATACATTACAGCATCGTATAGAAAATTTTCATACAAGAGCAGGCATGTAGTATTCTAAATACTATATGAAAAAAAGGAGTATAAATTGATTAAAAAAAAAGTAGACATAATTACAAATATACAACATAGACATACAGTGATTGTTCAATATGAAACAACAGTAATTTTTACACAACACAAACAATATAAAACAACATTATTTTTACACAACACAAACAAATGATCTCTAAGTCATAAAATCTGTCAAATTATAAAAGCACTTTTCATAAAGATAATTTTTAAGTTTTCTTTTAAAAAGTCCCTCAGACTGACTACATTTTAATTCTTCGGGTAACAAATCAATAATTTTCAATCCTAAGTACTTAGGTGTATTCAAAGTCACATTATATTTACAACATGGAATATATAAGTATTTATCCTGTCTAGTTGACTTCTCACGTTTACAGTCATTGGTCAGAAATAGTTTTCTGTTTTTGAAAACGTAAACGGACATTTCCAAAATGAACAGACAAACCAGGGGCAGAATCTTGTACTTAACAAATAATGGTTTACAGGAACTGCGTTGAGAGACACCAGCGATCATTCTAACAAGTTTTTTCTGTGCTGTGAATACATTAGGAGCCAAAGACGAATTTCCCCAAAATTGAAGGCCATATCTCAATCGGGAATCGACTTGAGCGAAGTATAATGTAACTAACTGATTACAAGTTAACAACGGTTTGAGATTTCGAAATAAAAAACAAAATAAATTTAATTTTCGTATAAGTGACTCGCAATGAGCTCTCCAGTTCAGTGTGTCATCCAAAACAGTTCCCAATAACCTCACAGAATCTGACTGAGTCAAGTGTTCATTCCCATTATTAATACTGATATTCAGTCTTTGCGCATACTTCTGTCTGTTATGAAATCTCACAATTTGAGTTTTATTAGGATTGAGAAATAAACTGTTTTTAGAGCACCAATCTACAGTGCGGTTCATAATCTCTGAACAATTGTCATTCAGGATGTTAATTATCTTATCGCTGACGACAATGGAAATATCGTCTGCAAATAGAATATACGAATTATCATTAACTAGTTTATCTAGATCATTTATATATATATATATATATATATATATATCATAAAGAACATGGGGCCCAACACAGATCCCTGCTGGACACCCATAGATACTACTCTTTTATTCGAACTGTACTTATTTTCTTTAGTACCATCACAGTGGGATATATTCACGTACTGTTCTCTATTAGTCAAAAAAGACTCAACCCTTGTATAAGCTGGACCTCGAATTCCGCAAGAATAAAGTTTAGTCAGCAACAAATCATTATCGACACAGTCGAACGCCCTACTCAAATCACAAAAGATTCCCGCTGGGCACTCGCCTGCCTCGATGAAGTTCACAACTTTTTCCAAAAAGGCACAGATGGCATTGCTAGTTGACCTACCTGGATAGAATCCATGCTGACTAGCTGATAATAATTTTTTTCTCATGAGAAAATCCATTAGCCTTGTGGAAAATGATAATTCGAATACCTTCGAAAAACACGATGGTATTGTGATTGGACGAAAGTCATTTAAATTCCTAGAATTGGGTTTCTTCTGTATTGGCACAACTTTACCTATTTTGAGACTTGAAGGAAAACAGCCTGTGGCAAATGAAAGATTCACGAGATATACGAGCGGTTCAATAATGATTGAAATAACTTTTTTCAGTATGAACATTGGGATTTCATCAGGTCCACTGGAGGACGTGTTATCAGTTGTAATACCACAAGAGAGTGAGAATAAAGTGAAAATAATTCGACAGATTTTTCGAAAACTTGTTGCCAGGCAATAGACACGAGAGCCCGAAGGGCTCGAGTGGCTATTGCCAAATGGCAACAAGTTTCAGAAAAAATGTGGAGAATTATTTTCTACTTTATCGAACTCTCGTGTGGTATTCGATAGATTATTTTTTGATGCACCAATCATAGACACATTCTCTATATAACATTTTTATTCATTACAGTTATCTAAATTCATTTTTCAATTTGCATGCAAACTGATGACAGACGTCAAATCAAAAGTATTAGTTGTTGTCACACAATAAAAACAAAATACCACAAATATTCCCGAGGCAATAATCTAAGTAGAAAATTCCCACTGTAATAATGATGTGATTGGTTTGAAAGTACATCATAGCTTCAAATTGATGGTTTTTATTGGTTGCAAGATATGTCGAAAAATAATCTTATAAAAATTGTTGAAGAGCCCTTCTCCTTCAGACTCGGGCTTTTTAGCCAAAAAATGTAAATAAACTTGTGCAATTCCATAACATGTACAATGTACTGAATTTGTTTCCAACACTGAATCTAATAATTGATTATAATTTTCCTTAGAAAAAATTAAATTTCGTGGAACATACATTCACCCCAATAAAAGTCTAAGTTCTAAGTGACGCGTTTTTTTGGATTGCATCCTCCTGCTCTCGATGTTGATTTTAAAAAATATTTAGAATCCTCTGAAGTATTTGAGAAACTTTGGTAGCTTAACGTATGTCTAAACTTTTATGACTATGATCCTAGTATGTTAAAAAAATAACTACAATGTCCCGTCAGGAGCTAACCCCAGTAACAGTTGCTAGCCTTCAGATATCAACATGGCCTGACTTTTCACTATAGCTGTCTTCTCAAGAAATCTGATTCCACAAACATTTATAAAACATGACAATTCTTGCTAACGAACAGTCGTTACCGACCGACGATGAACCCTTTACTCCCATAAACACCTAACTATGTAGGCTTATTATGGCAAGAACCTGTCAGAAAACAACTACTCCCCTGGCTAAGACCACGAAGGGTATTGAATTAAATCTAACAGCTACGGGTATTGAATTAAATCTAACAGCTACTTCAATACCCGTCGTGGTCTTAGCCAGGAGAGTAGTTGTTTTCTGACAGGTTCTTGCCATAATAAGCCTACATAGTTAGGTGTTTATGGGAGTAAAGGGTTCATCATCGGTCGGTAACGACTGTTCGTTAGCAAACGATCTCCCAAAGATTTCTGTCTTCTATGACAATTCTTGTTCGGATGTGCAATGAAAAAACTTCACAAAAATACTTCATAAAATATCTTATCTCTTAATATATCATTGTACTGTTAATTGACTTGAATGTTCCATTTCTGACCAAGTAATAAATTAATACACACACATTTTGTTTTTCTTTGGTGTGGTGTGAAAAATTGATTGACTTGGATTTTGCATTGTAAGCATTTTTCATTTCTTTGTGCTCTTACAGTAATATTCTCCCTTTATCCGGGGGATAGAGGTGTCTATTTTCGATATTATTTGCTGTAGCATTCCGGATGACTTACTGATGTTTCAGCTATAGGAAAACCTGGATGAACCTACAGCAAGAATTCCTCACCAGGATTGACTTCTGGCAACTCATCATACTTGCTTTGAACAAAACATATTCTCAAAACATATTACTTCAAAGACCATGCAAACTATATCATTAAAATTATATCATACCAGCTCAGTTACCTATTTAGATGTTCCTATGGTTTATCAAAATGGACTAAAGAAGTAAATTTCAACAATATAATTCTGCCACACTTCAACTACTGTTCTACAGTACTGTTCTTGTTGAATCAAAATGAAATCTCCAGATTACAAAAAATGCAAAATAGGGCAATGATAATACTATTGTCCTGCTCTAAGTATCCGGGACATGCAACAAACGTTACAATGGTTACCAGTCAAAGAATGTTTTTTATATAATACCATGATATTTGTACACAAAATGAAAACAGGCTTATCACCGCCTTATTTACAACAAAAGCTTCATTACAATGTGCATAACTATCCAACTAGAAATAGAAACAATTTCTATGTTAGCTCTTTTTCTAAAAGTGCAACGCAAAACTCGGTATTCGTCAAAGGCCTCATACATTATAACGAATTACCAAATGACATGATGTGCTGTTTCATTAAATATATTCAGATCTAAGTTAAGAGGTACTTGTTAAACCAATGCTACTCCCAGCAGCGATCATGGTCAATTGATAACTATTATTAAAGTCTAAACTAATGTACTATTTGGTCAAAAGGGGTTTTGTTGTATATCTTGTTTGTTTTTCATTTTCTTTTTTCTTGTGAAACATTGTAACTCATACTAGTAAATATCCTCAATATTTGTTTATATTTTATCTTGTTTGTCTGATAATATTATTGTAATGTTTTATATCTTGACGACATTTATAGTCGTGTTGTATTATTTGTAAATTGACATCTAATTAGTGTAATAGCTAAATAAACGATTCAAACAAACTTAATTGAACTAAACCAGGCCAGAAACAAACTGTCCAGACACTGGGTACCCAAAGGAATAAATAGAAAACAGAACCACCACATAAACAGGACAACCACGTCCTCATACGTATGAAATTCCTGTTTCGAATCAGGTATATTTCCGGATCAAATGAAGCTGGCAATAATAATACCCTTGTACAAAAAATGAGAACAAAGTGACCTTACAAATTATAGACCAATAAGTTTGCTATCAGCCTTCTCTAAATTATTTGAAGTGATAATTTCAGTGAGAATCATGAATTTTTTTAACACGTTTACTGCGTTACGGGGCTAATATGTCCCGTGAAGCACCAGACTAATGTGCGGCATGGCATTTTGATAAAAGTACCCATCTTGCGGGGCGTATAGTCAGCATGTGTCATACGGGACATATACAGGGTGTTTCTTAAGTACGTGTAGAAACTTCAAGAGCATGTTGCTGACGTCGAAATAAGAAAAAAGTTCCCATAAACACATGTCCACAAGTTATTCGTTTCTAAGATACAGAGTGTCTAAGTTTTATTATATTTGTTTTTTTGTGAATAAATGCCAAAATATTTGTGAAATTCGAGTAAAGTTTGGTATCTGGGTTGATTTTTCAATGACAAAATCAAATTTTGTGTCAATTGTGAAAAAACTAATTTCTAATTGAATTTATTTTGAATTAAAAAATCTTGTCATTCAAAATCACTTGCATCGATTATTTCAAATCTCAATAACTCGAAAACAGTTGCTCGCCGTGACCTCGACCAAGAATATATTTTTTACACAAACCAAATAATAAATGAGTAAGGTTATTCTGGACTTTCATTGTCTAAAAAAGAACAAAGAAAAATTCAATTCTCTGCAATTTTTAATCACGACGTTTCAACTGTTGAAATCTACAGTCGTTATCAAGTGTATAATGCGACAATCTCAAGGATACTTCTTATACATGCTGTGGATAATTTTGTGTCATTAGCCTAGGGGTAATTTGGCGGTATTCAGGTAAGCTTGTTGATTACTGTGCCAGGTCCCTCCGGTACAGCATTGTTAATTCTTATCGCAATTTCAATTGATCCATGCCACTAATTAAGGGTTTCCACACATTACGGATTCCTATGCTGGCCTGACTAAAGACTTTGTTGTTCATAATATATGCACTCTCTTTAAACTTCCTTCTATACCAGCCCTCTTCTTTATGGATGACTTCGGCTTCAGTCCATTTTATGTTGTGTTGGGTCGTCCAGACATGATCCGCTATTCCTGACTTTGATGTTTCTCCTCGTTGAGTGTTTCTCTTGTGTTCAGCGAGTCTAACGCTAAGTGGTCTCTTAGTTTCTCCAAGATAAGCTTCGCCGCACTCACAAGGGATGCGGTAGATGCAGTTTTTGGAGTCAATGTCAGCGTTACGTGGTCTGGTCTTTGTGAGATGGCTGCGAATAGTGTTACCTGCAAGAAGACACAGAGCTGAAGAACAGGACGAACCTACCAGTACGTGGCATTATGAACCTGCTAGAATGTTGCCTGCGAAATTGTTATTTTCAAGAAAAAGACCGCTTTTTCTCCCAGGAAGACGGACTACCGATGGGATCCCCATTATCACCCTTGGTAGCAAACATCTATATGGAATGGTTTGAAACTTTTGCTACAGAGACAGCCCATAAGAAACCTCAGATGTGGTTGAGATATGTTGACGACACGTTTTTCATATGGAACCACGGAGACGAGGACCTTGACGTCTTTTTGGAACATCTGAATAACATCAGAAAGTCCATAAACTTCACGATGGAAAAGGAGACGCAAGACGGTTTACCTTTTCTAGACGTGAAAGTTCAAAGGAACAATGATAAGTGCCAAACATCAGTATACAGAAAGCCGACTCATACCGGACAATACCTGAACTTCGAATCGAACCATCATGGTGCTACAAAGAGAGGGGTTGTTCGATCGCTGGTGGACCGTGCCTACAACCTATGTAACACAGATAAAAGTCTTACCATCGAATTGGACAATATCAAGAATGATCTGCGACGAAATGGGTCCCCCAAAAAACATATAGAAGAGGTTCTAGCTCGCAGGGGGGATAAGAACAAGAAACCAGATGAGCCGACACAAACCACCCTGTGCGTTCCGTATGTTAGAGGTCTATCGGAAAGAATAAAGCGAAAGAATAAAGCGAAAGAATAAAGCGAATTGGGTCGAAATACAAAATACGGACATGTTTCAAGGCAGGTAACACTATTCGCAGCCATCTCACAAAGACCATTGACATTGACATTGACTCCAAAAACTGCATCTACCGCATCCCTTGTGAATGCGGCGAAGCTTATCTTAGAGAAACTAAGAGACCACTTAGCGTTAGACTCGCTGAACACAAGAGAAACACTCAACGAGGAGAAACATCAAAGTCAGGAATAGCGGATCATGTCTGGACGACCCAACACAACATAAAATGGACTGAAGCCGAAGTCATCCATAAAGAAGAGGGCTGGTATAGAAGGAAGTTTAAAGAGAGTGCATATATTATGAACAACAAAGTCTTTAGTCAGGCCAGCATAGAAATCCGTAATGTGTGGAAACCCTTAATTAGTGGCATGGATCAATTGAAATTGCGATAAGAATTAACAATGCTGTACCGGAGGGACCTGGCACAGTAATTAACAAGCTTACCTGAATACCGCCAAATTACCCCTAGGCTAATGACACAAAATATAACCACAGCATATATAAGAAGTATCCTTGAGATTGTCGCATTATACACTTGATAACGACTGTAGATTTCAACAGTTGAAACGTCGTGATTAAAAATTGCAGAGAATTGAATTTTTCTTTGTTCTTTTTTAGACAATGAAAGTCCAGAATAACCTTACTCAAAGTGAAACATTGTCAACCTTTCAAACAAACAAATAATAAATATTCCCAGATACCAAACTTTACCCAAATATCATAATTATTTTGAAATTATTCACAAAAAATAAAAATAAGAACTCAACTTTGACACTCTGTATCTCAGAAACGAATAACTTGTGGACAAATGTTTATAGGAACTTTTCTTCTTATTTTGATGTCAGCAATACGTTCCTAAATTTTCTACACGTACTTAAGAAACACCCTGTATATCTCGTACCGCACATCAGGCCAACTCTTGACGGGACATATGTATCCCGTAACGCACGTGCGGCTTGGCATGCTTCATACGATGCCGCAGTCAACGTGTTAAAGCACATAATGTATTGAATGAATTTCAACATGGTTTTTACAATTTTCACAACTTAGTCGAATTAGACTCTTGTGCTTGCGGTGTTTTATTAGATCTCAGTAAAGCTTTTGATTGTGTAGATCATTTTATTTTACTTCAAAAACTTTATAATTATGGAATCAGAAGAAAGGCTCTAGAGCTCCTGAAATCATATTTAAGTAATAGAAAACAAAAAGTATGCATCAGACATGAAAATGAGGAATTTCTATCAGATTTTTCTGAAATTGAAAGAGGTATGCCACAAGGGAGTGTATTGTCTGTTACTTTTTGTAACTTATGTAAATGATCTTTCGGAACTATTTAAAGACTCAAACACTGTAGTTGTTAGTTATGCGGACGATTCAAATCTCATTCTACCAGTTGATAATTATCTTCCTTTGTAAAACACAATATTAAAAAATATTACTTCAGTATCCTCATATCTCAATGTGGATAAATTACTTTTGACCAACGCAAAAACGGATTGCATTGTTTTTAAAAAAACAACCCGCAAAAATATTACCATTCCGGAGTCTATTCATCTAGTTAAATGGAGAAGAATTATACTTCTCTACCGACACAAAAATATTAGGCATATATACAGTGCGACACTAAATTATGGAACAAATTCATTATTTACGTGGTGGTTCTTCGGGTTGTAAGGCCGACGTATGTTTACAGAAGTTCTCGACGTTTCGCCAACACGAGTGGTTAGCATTTTCAAGAGATATTTTTTCAAAGTTTCTTGTTTCTTAATTTGACAGTGAATTAAGAAACAAGAAACTTTGAAAAAATATCTCTTGAAAATGCTAACCACTCGTGTTGGCGAAACGTCGAGAACTTCTGTAAACATACGTCGGCCTTACAACCCGAAGAACCACCATGTTGCCGTCCTAAGCAAAAAAGCCGTATCTACAAAATATGTGAAAATGGAGATATTGGTTTCTGTAGTCTTGAAACTATAAATTTAACTTTTTCCAAAGAAAAAATTACGTAAACTAGATGTAAATAGCCCAAGTTAATCAATCATTTTGCCTTTAGTACACAAGTTTAAGACTTTTCGTACTTAAGTTGGTCGAAACTACAGATTCTCAGCTTCAGAGTTTTTGCACATATGGCTTTTTTGCTTAGGTCGGCAGCATGTAAGTGACGATGGCCGCGAAAGCCTTTCACAAATTCATTATTTCTGAATATAAAGATATTTCGGAAAAATCCTCGGACAGGTCGATTTTCTTTTCCGATGGGCCAATTTTTGAACCCCACCCAAAATATATAGGGTTATCCGCAATTGAGTAAAAATGACTTTAGTGATATTTTTAAATTGGACACCCATTATATTTTTCCATATTTGGTTAGGGATCGTCATTACGAATCCAGTGATACCAAGTTTGATGGGATTATGTCAAACGGCTGCGGAGATATGGCCAAAAAACTTCCTCGTATGTCTAATGAGTGCGAGACTCCATACGAGTCAGAAGGTTAAAAGTCTCTGTCGCACTCATTGGGTATATGGAGAAGTATTTTGGCCATATCTCCGCAGCCGTTTGACATAATCCCATCAAACTTGGTATCACTGGATTTGTAATGACGATCCCTAACCAAATATGGACAAATATACTGGGTGTCCCATTTAAAAATATCACCAAAGACGCTTTTCCTCAAATGCGGATAACCCTATATATTTTGGGTGAGGTTCAAAAATTGGCCAATCGGAAAAGAAAATCGACCTGTCCGAGAATTTTTCCGATATATCTTTATATTCAGAAATAATGAATTTGTTCCATAATTTAGCGTCGCACTGTATAGATGACAAGCTGAACTTTCAAAAGCATATTGACTATCTGGCAAAAAAACTAGCGTCCAAATGTTTTGCAATCAGAGTTTTGAAAAGAAACCTGAATTTGGAGGCACTAAAAACTGCATACTATATGGGACAGTCTACCCTTTTCTGAAGTATGGAATCTTAATATGGGATGGAAGTTCTCAATTAGAACGAATTTTCATCATGCAGAAAAGAGTCATGAAAACCATGTTGTACATGAAATACACATACTCCTGTAGTGGTATTTTTAAGTGTCACAAAATGCTCGCCGTATATTCCATCTATATTTATGTATGTGTAGTTTTTATCAATGAAAATAAATCAAAATTGACACTTTCCAACACCAGGCACAAATCTAATTTTGTTACACCCAAGCAGATTGGAAAAGGGACCGCACTATGCAGCTATCAAATTTTATTATCATATACCCTCGAAGATCAAAGAAGACAGTACAACAAAGAACACTTTCAAAAAATACGTTTTTGATCTATATTGTGTGACATAAAACCGTATTCTTTATAAGAATTCTATGACAAATCAGATTTACTCTCCTATTATCATTTTATTTATATTCTATATCAAGAATATAGTTTTTTTTGTGTTCATTCAGAAGTTCCTTCTTTTGACTGATATTTTACTAAATGTTTTATGGTAATGTTAGTTAAGTTTAGAAATTGTAGTGTTTAAGACAATTTTTATGTTTATATATATAATTTACTAACAAAAGTAACTTGTGACATACAGCCACTAGTTGAAATCACTGGATCAAATCGAAAAATTTCACTTATATATTTGACTGTACTTATTTGTAATTTGCACTTATTACTTGAGTTTTTCAACTGTTTCAAATTGAAAGCTGGTGGAGTGTTGTCAAAAGTATGTCCAGATAGGCACATACCATGGTTTCAAAGTTACCATGGCAACATCAACAACTCGAGAAACGTGAAGTCTAAATGACAATTTTTTGATTATTGATCCGACAGGAGTACCTTGCGCCGTCGTGCTCGAAAAATCGCGTGTTTTAAAGACCTTTTTATCCACTTATACTTTAATATACTACTTACGATATATTGAAATTGAGAGCGAGTTTAAAACGTTGTAACCATGTTGAAATCACGCTTAGATCACTTTCCATATTTTCACGTTACTCGTTGACGTCATTGGCAAAATATACTTCAGTTCCAAATTTGTAATCGAGTTGAATAAATCAAAAATAAAACCGGTCCCAAAATTGTGTAACAAAAGCTGATTTTTAATAATAATCACAACTGATTCGACCGAGCGAAGTCGTTAAAACATAATAATTGAGAACGTTGGGCTCTAATTTGCTAGGAACTAGGAGTCATACCTCACAAAATTTAAATTTTTTAACTCACCTCACTTTTTCATCAGTTGATCTCTCCTTTCTATACTCGAGGCTCCATTTGTTTTTCTTCTCTCGTGCTGGATTGATGAGAACTCGCTTTAGCACTCAAATACTCTGTTCAACTCTGTCAATTAAATTAATTTCTCCCAAATCAAAAGGATTTTTAAACTGGAATGTGAACTTTTATGAATAAAAAGCCAGAATTCGTAACTATATCTATTATAAAAAACAATTACAACCAAAGGTGTTAGGGACATTTCTAAAATTTTTGATAGAGCAACTTCTGATTTTAACTAATAATATAACTTAAACCGGAAAAAGGTATGAATGATGCGAAATTACTAATAATTGAGCAAGATAAAACACAAAAGACACGTAATTCAAATACAACAAATACTAAAAGTTGATTAGAAGAATCCACTTTTTAGAGACAGGTGGAGAAGATCGACTTATATATATATATATATATATATATATATATACAGTGTGTCCCACTTTGAGCAGCCACACCCTCATATTTCGTTGAGCATGAAATAATTCGAAATTTTCTTTGACTCAAGTTGTAGTACTCGGAAATACCTACCTTTATGTTTACGTAACCTTTGTATATCCATTTTCCATGGCTAACTACGACCAAATGAAAATTGAAAAATTGGGAAAAAAATACTAGGCATTTTTTTTATCACAAAAATAACACCAGATTCTGTTTCAGAACATCTTAAAACCCCCAAATCTCAATGCATGAATCATTTGAATATACAGGGTATCATTCATTCTGATCAGAGTTGGAAAAAGTGATATTTGGCTATTTTTCAAAGTATTAATTAAATATTTTTGGGAATTCTGAGACAAGAGAAGACATTTTGGAAATTTTCCAAGCATTATTTATGGATTAGAGTTGATAATGCTACCAGCTACAGATGATACCCTGTATATTCAAATGATTCAAGCATTGAGATTTGGGGTTTTAAGGTGTTCTGAAACAGAATCTGGTGTTATTTTTGTGATAAAAAAATGCCTAGAATGTTTTTCCCAATTTTTCACTTTTCATTTGGTCGTAGTTAACCGTGGAAAATGGATATACAAAGGTATAAAGGTAGGTATTTCCGAGTACTACAACTTGAGTCTAAGAAATTTTCGAATTATTTCATGCTCAACGAAATATGAGGGTGTGGCTGCTCAAAGTCGGACACGCTGTATATATACGAATAATGAAAATTAACGATATTACCCTGATTGAATTTTGTGTTGAACCGAGTTGAATTATAACTATTACAATAATTTGAGGAACTAATGAATAAAATAACTGCGCGACATGTTAACTTTTACGAGAGAAACGAAAGACTAAACAATTTTCGACCTTAATTTAAAAGTTGACCTGCTTCGCCCTCCCTGAGAACTTTGGGTGGTCTATGAAAATAAGAATCTGGGCCTCTCACGAAAACATGAGGAGATTATTCGAATGTACGTTTCTCTATTATTCTGAAATGTCCCATTTGGAAATATTCGTACACACGGAAACACTGAAAAATAACCAATAACATCGTCTATTTTAAGAGGACCCTTGGCAACCCATGTGTTTCTGAGAATATTTGGTAGAATAACATAAGTATTCGAGGGTTTGAGAGAATATTTCAGATATTTGAATTCGGGTTTGGGTCTGATTTGAATTATTATTTCCGGTCATAAAATAAAAAGTTTGGTTACAATTGATCCTTGGGGTTCCCAACCTTTCCCCAACTTTCTCTCTCGTGCATCTTTGTTTGCTTCGATTTTCAAACTTCAATATTTCGAATGTTCAACAGATCAGTGAAGTTACCTGTATTTACTTTCCTGTTCATACCTGGTTGCCAGGTAGTCATGATCAGAAATGACTAGGCAATACTACATATTCTTTATGTTATAACCATCGGTTAAAACAAAATTCGTTTAGTTAACCACATTTCCATAGGCAAGGCTTTTAGGCGTATTCGTCTATGAACTACAGAAAAATGTTTTATCCAGTTAACAGATGGGTAAATGTTGACCTCTCTGACTCTTGGACTATTGTTTGAAAGTGCTTGACAATGTTTCACTTTGAGTAAGGTTATTCTGGACTTTCATTGTCTAAACAAGTCTGGGCGTGGGATCCGCCTACGCTAGGATCCACCTAACGCTCAGACTTGGCCTCCGGCGGTTAACTCTCGCGCAAGCGCTCGATCTCGCGCTTCGCGCGAGCTCTTTTCGAAAGCTCGGAAGTTGAAATGCCTAGAAGTTGTAGAATTTTTTTAATACAACGACCTCAATGTGTAGTCTTGTTTTTTTACCTATAATTGGACACCAATAATATGAATACAACGACCTTAATGCCTTTAAAACTATAATTGGATACCAATAATATGAATACAACTACCCTAATGCCATTAAAACTATAATTGGACACCAATTATATAAATACAACGACCTTAATGACTTAAAAACTATAATTGGACACCAATAATATGAATACAACGACTTTAATGCGTTCACAAATATAATTTGATACCAATAATATGAATACAACTACTGTAATTTGAAACTATAATTGGACACCAATAATTTGAATACAACGACTAATGCGAGACCTGAGAAAAAATCCAAGTATATTTTTCAAGATATGACTTTCTTGACTGATTTTCCACAAAAATACGCGTTTTCAATACATGACTGTCTTGAATAATTTCCCCTCAAAAATACGTGTTTTCAATACATGACTGTCTTGAATAATTTCCCACAAAAATACGTGTTTTCAATACATGACTGTCTTGAATAATTTCTCATAAAAATACGCGTTTTCAATACATGACTGTCTTGAATAATTTCCCATAAAAATACGCGTTTTCAATACATAACTGTCTTGACTAATTTCCCATAAAAATACTCGTTTTCAATACATGACTGTCTTGAATAATTTCCCATAAAAGTACGCGTTTTCAATACATGACTGTCTTGAATAATTTCCCATAAAAAACGCGTTTTCAATACATGACTGTCTTGAATAATTTCCCATAAAAATACGTGTTTTCAATACATGACTGTCTTGAATAATTTCCCATAAAAATACGCTTTTTCAATACATGACTGTCTTTAATAATTTCCCATAAAAATACGTGTTTTCAATACATGACTGTCTTGACAAATTTCCCATAAAAATACGCGTTTCATTACATGACTGTCTTGACTAATTTCCCACAAAAAAAAAGCGTTTTCAATTCATGACTGTCTTGAATAATTTCCCACAAAAATACGTTTTTTCAATACATGACTGTCTTGACTAATTTCCCACAAAAATACGTGTTTTCGTTACATGACTGTCTTGAATTGTTTCCCACAAAAATACGCGTTTTCAAAAAATTCGAAGGGGGAGGGTGGTGAGTGGATATTCAAAAATATGTGCGCTTCGCGCCCGGGAAAATTCGAAAAAGGGAGGGAAGGTGATGCTTAAAAATTCGGGATATTCGGGATATTCAAAAATCCCAAGTCCCAAATTTTTCGTATTTACGAAATATTTCCCAGATTATTCATTCAACGGAAAAAATCTTGTATCATTTTTTGTAGACTTTCATGAGTTGATCAAAAAAAGTCCATTGTGAAACTTGAAAAACTGTCGCTATATAGGAGTTTTTGATATTTTTATAAAAAAAATCAACAGTCTGTTTATTTTTCAAGATATGAAAAAATGCTATGAAAACTTTTTGTAGACATCTTTGAGATAAATGAAACTGTTGATATACATTTTTTCGATCGATCGATCTCGTTTAGTTTTCGAGTTTTTGGTGTTATTAGGAAAAAACGTGAAGTCCTTAATTTTTCGTTTTTTTGAAATATTTCCCAGACTATTGATATAACAGAAAAAAGTATGGTACATTTTTTGTAGACTTTTATGAGGTGATAAAAAAAGATTGTTTGTGAAATTGGAAAATCCGTCGCCATATTAGAGTTTTTGGTGTTTTTATAAAAGATATGGAAAAATTCCATCAGAATTTTCTATTGACATCTTTGAGTATATTAAAACTGTTTATATAAATTTTCTCGATATCTCCTAGTTTTTGGTGTTTTTCGAAAAAAATGCGAAAATTATTTCCAAGTCCCTAATTTTTCGATTTTGTGAAATATTTCCCAGACTATTGATATTACGAAAAAATCTCATATAAATTTTTTGTAGACTTTTATGAGATGATCAAAAAAGATAATTTGTGAAATTGGAAAATACGTCGCCATTTTTGAGTTTTGATAAAAAAATTGAAAATTTCCAAAATATGGAAAAAAATTTCGAACACTTTTTGTAGATCTGTTCAAGTACATCAAAACTCGTTATATACACTTTCTCGATATCTTGTATCGTTTTCGAGTTTTTGAGGTTTCAAAATTTTCAAAAAAAATTTTCAAAAAAAATTTTCAATTTTTTTCCACTTTCTAATACAGTTGGAGGAAAACGGTTTGGAGTATTAGTGAGGCTTGTGAATACGTACTAGAATAAATTTAAAGATTTTCATTTGTTTCATTGTTACGGTCAATATCTTGATTTTCCATTTTTTTGGAATATTTCCCGTACTATTGATTTCACGGAAAAAATGTGTCAACATTTTTTGTTGATTTTCTGAAGGCGGTCAAAAAAGATCTCTTGATAAATTGGAAAAATATTGACCGTTTTCGAGATATTCCGTATTTTCTAAAATTCAAATTTTTACTTTCAGTTTTCTCGAGTTTTCCCGGTTTTCCGATAATTTTGGAGAAAAATGTTTCGTATATATTTTGTTCATCTATTTGAGCTCTACCTATCGCAGTTTTCAAAATTCAGTTTCGATCATCGGTTTGGCGTATTTTTGAGTTTATCACTTTTCGGAAAATCGCCCGGAAAAGCCGTAAGCATTTTCCGATCCCTCTCAAAAACTATACACTTGTGTAGGACATATAGGCGTATACCTCCAAAAAGTATGGAAGAAAAAAAATCAATTCCTGAACCACTATCGAGGAAACTATGAAAAGTCGGAAAAACGCCGTAAAAATTTTCCTGATTTTCCTATCGAAAAAAAAAAAATTGAGAAATATTGTCCTCGAGATATTGATATAGTTCAAATTTCAAAGCGATATCTTCAAAGGTATGGAAATGCGAGCGTTTTGAAATGCCACGACGGACAGACAGACCGACAGACAGAATTTTCAAAAAAAATTTTTTTTTCGACGGGGATCATTTTCCTAGAAGTAACTATGGGTCTAAAAGGTCAAATCAAAAAGTTGATGTCCGTCTAGGAAGACGGTAGGAAATACAACTTCCTAAGAGGTCGTTGTATAAAAAGAACAAAGAAAAATTCAATTCTCTGCAATTTTTTTTTTTAATCACGACGTTTCAACTGTTAAAATCTACAGTCGTTATCAGGTGTGTAATTATACACTTGATAACGACTATAGATTTTAACAGTTGAAACGTCGTGATTAAAAATTGCAGAGAATTGAATTTTTCTTTGTTCTTTTTTAGACAATGAAAGTCCAGAATAACCTTACTCTTGGACTATTATTATAAGATTACTAAAAAAAGTTTCCAATATATTTTAATTTCTCACCTTGGTCATCCTTGAATAAATGTTTCAACCAAACTTTCATGGAAACTATAAGACAAATGAAAAACAAACTTTCAATACGTATTATTTAATATATCAATTTAGATTCAACATTAACTTCACACTATTGTATAAAAAAATACTTCTATGTTATGTACGATTCAATTTCAATGTTGAAGAAAATAATGTGTACAATCTTCAAATTCAAAGTCTGACAACCAATAAACTATCTCAAGTGTAATAGGCCAAAAAAATCCAAATATACATCAACAAATTTCAATAAACATGCAGTTTTGAAGCCCTAAAGAGAAAATGAACCTTACGAAAACAATATTAACAAGTAAAACCATATAATGGTTTTTATTAAAAATATTGGTACATGGATAGTTCATAACTATAATAAAGTTACTCAATAGCTATATACACACAGTACCAAGTGGTTAGTTATCATCTTGTCAAGATAATAGCTGGCATCCATTCTACAAACACCGTTTACAAAATTGCAATTTGATTAAATGACCCATTTTTCAAAACAATGAATAATCATAGAGTCAGAATCAACTTCAAAATGATGTTATGAAAAACAATTGTAACTATCCCATAAAAATTTACAATTAAATTATTTTGTCTCGTAATGGAAGTTTGGAATTAGCATTGCATTAACAACTATTTTTGAATAGAACATTTGCAAATAGAAGAGTATTACTATTTTTCAATCCAGAGTGTTCTAGCCTAGCATCCAACGAAACCAGACACAATCATCCGGAGACGATAACATTTGGCTTTCGTAGAATTCCGCCAGAAACAATTGAAGATGTAAAATATTTTTTTATAGTCACAAATTTAATTACAGAAATTTTAAATCAATTCATTTTCGCCTCTGGTTAACAATAATGCATTGTTAGGTCACATGATTCATTTTTCGAGAATCCTAGCTATTTCATTGGCCTATCTGTAAAGGGTAAAATTCATAACAATATACAAAATATCAAAAAATAAGATGGAAGTCAGACTACATAGTTGACACATGCGACATTTAATGGAGCCGCTAGGCTCAGTTTCAGTGAACACATTTTATAACCTATATATTGGCCTGGCAAGTAACAATTCCCTTATTGCCGTTATCGGTATCCACTTACATTACTCGTTTAGGTAGGTATATAAATGCAGAAATAATGTAAACAACTCTTCACCTATTTGCAATATACTTATTCAAAAATCATTCAAAAAAACAATAAATCACATTTATGCACATTTTTTTCAATGTTATTTGTGCTCATGAGCAGACCTGTTAACAAAACTTTTCAGATCTTGAATTTCATGTCAAGGAATTGCAACAGACAATTTGGAAACTATGACTAGACTCGAATAACCACAACATTTCACACTTATTCTTTACAAAACTATGAGGCCGCTAAGAAATATTCATACACCGAGTTATGTTTAAGCAAGATAGCACAGAGAAAAATACACCGATCCCCAAATCTACATATTCATATCTACAGAACGTTCGGATATATTCATACATCTGCTCACAATGTGACAAGCAGAATGTCCACAAAAGTATGAGTGATTTCACAAATTCATACAGTCCACTATCGAATTTCAAAAAGTCGTTCTGGCTTCAACAGAGTCTAAAATCACAGATGAATTTTTCAACACACACACGCAGCTTGTACAAGATCCAAAAAGTTTTGCCAAATCTACGATAACTTTCATTTCAAACCAACCGCCCTTTCTAATTAAAGCTGTAAGTACAAAAAGAAACCAAACAAAATTTCTATCATTCGAAAAAAAAAGAGACAATTGGTTCGAAATTGAAGAGTAACAACTATTAATTTGCTTACGATCTAGATTACAGTATGCGGCAGTGGGGTTTCTTTTTTGGTGGCATAACGGGGCAAAGCACTGCTCGGATAGCTTCATCGAACACGGTTTTTAGTCCTTTTTGCGTTAAGGCGGAACATTCCAAGTATTTAACTGCACTTATTTCTTTAGCCATGGCCAGACCCTGCAAAAATGTTCAAGGTTAATCTGAGAAAAAATTGCTGAATAATCTTACTCTAAAAATTAACCATAATATCACTTGCAGCACCTATAATAGGCCAATCATCAATCAATAAAATAAAAAATGAGGAAAAAATAGCAAAACAATGCAAACTTTCACAAACTGCATTGCATTACTTATTGTCTAAATGGAAAACTGAGATAATCAATAATAAAAAGATCATTAACGGGCGTGAAAACAGCCACGGTTTTTTCATCCACGTTTTTCGATTTGGCAACACCGCGCAGTTCCATAGCTTTCACGTAAGTTACGGCTCATGGCCTTTTATGAATCCAATAAAATAGCGATTCAAATGGTAGATATGTTATTCTTGAACTGGATATTGTTAGCAGTTAGAGATCACGAAAAAAAAAGATATTATGAGGAGTTGGTGTGTGGCTCATGAGGTAAAATTTAAAACTCATACTGAAAAATTATCGGTTCATGGCACGCAGTGTGAATGAGTGAAAAACAGTCTTTCACATCTCAACTTTTTTACCGCATCCCCAAAAGTCATTGTCGGGCCGTCGCGTCGTAAGGGGTAGAGTTTTTTGAAAATTCCAATTATTTACCGAAAACTTATTAGGCGATGGCACTCGAAATGAATATGTAGAAAATAATCATTTGCATCCTTACTTTCATCCTTCACCTCCCAAAGTCATTGTCGGACCGTCAGAAGGGGTACAGAATTTTTGAAAATTCCAATTATTTACCGAAAACTTATTAGGCGATGGCACTCGAAATGAATAGGTAGAAAATGATCATTTGCAACCTGACTTTCATCCTTCATCCCCAGAAGTCATTGTCGGGCCGTCAGAAGGGGTACAGAATTTTTTTTTAAATCCAATTTTCTTCCTAAAAAATATTAGGCGATGGCACTCGAAATTATTGGGTAGAAAATGATCATTTGTATCCTTACTTCCATCCTTCACCTCCCAAAGTCATTGTCGGACCGTCAGAAGGGCCAAAGAATTTTTGAAAATTCCAACTATTTGCCGAAAACTTATTAGGCGATGGCACTCGAAATGAATAGGTAGAAAATGATCATTTGCAACCTGACTTTCATCCTTCATCCCCAGAAGTCATTGTCGGGCCGTCAGAAGGGGTACAGAATTTTTTTTTTAAATCCAATTTTCTTCCTAAAATATATTAGGCGATGGCACTCGAAATTAATGGGTAGAAAATGATCATTTGTATCCTTACTTCCATCCTTCACCTCCCAAAGTCATTGTCGGACCGTCAGAAGGGCTAAAGAATTTTTGAAAATTCCAACTATTTGCCGAAAACTTATTAGGCGATGGCACTCGAAATGAATAGGTAGAAAATGATCATTTGCAACCTAACTTTCATACTTCACCCCCAAAAGTCATTGTCAGGCCGTCAGAACGGGTGAAGATTTTTTTTAATTCCAACTTTTTACCAAAAACGTATATGGTGGTCGCACTCGAAATGAATGGGTAGATAACAATCATTTGCAACCTAACTGTCACCCTCCACCTCCAAATGTCATTGTCGGGCCGTCAGAGGGGGTAGAGAATTTTTTGAAAATTCCAATAATTTACCAAAAACGTATATGGCTATGGCAATCGAAATTAATGATTAGATAACAATCATTTGCATCCTTACTTTCACCCTCCACCTTCAAAAGTCATTGTCGGGACGTCAGAAGGGGTAGAGAATTTTTTGAAAAATCCTATTATTTACCGAAAACTTATTAGGCGATGGCACTCGAAATGAATAGGTAAATAATAATCATTTGCATCCTTACTTTCATCCTTCACCCCCAAAAGTCATTGTCGGGCCGTCAGAAGGAGTATAGAATTTTTTTGAAAATCCAATTTTCTTCCTAAAATGTAATAGGTAGGCGATGACACTCGAAATGAATGGATACAATATGATTATTGGCAACCTTTCTTTCATCCTTCGCCCCCAAAAGTCATTGTCGGGCCGTCAGAAGGGGTACAGAATTTTTAAAAATTCCAATTATTTACCGAAAACTTATTAGGCGATGGCACTCGAAATGAATGGGTAGAAAATAATCATTTGCAACCTGATTTTCATTCTCCACCCCCAATAAGTCATTTTCGGGCTGTCAGAAGGGGTACAGAATTTTTTTGAAAATCCAATTTTCTTCCTAAAATGTAATACGCGATGGCACTCGAAATGAATGGGTAGAAAATAATTATTGGCATCCTTACTTTTATACTCCACCCCCAAAAGTCATTGTCGGGCCGTCAGAAGGGGTACAGAATTTTTTGAAAATTACAATTTCTTACCGAAAACTAATTAGGCGATGTCACTTTCGAAATGAATGAGTAGAAAACAATCTTGTGAATCCCCACTTCAATCCTTCACCGTCAAAAAGTCATGGTCGGGCCGTCAGTAGGAGTATAGCATTTTAAACTAAAATCTGTACCCCTACTGACGGCCCGACAATGACTTTTGGGGGTTAAGAATGAAGGTAAGGATAACAATGCTTATTTTGTACCCATTCATATCGAGTGCCATCGCCTAATATATTTTAGGAAGATAATTGGATTTTCAAAAAATTCTGTACACCTTCTGACGGTCCGACAATGACTTTTGGGGGTTAAGGATGAAAGTAAGGATGCCAATGATTATTTTCTATCCATTCATTTCGAGTGCCATCGCCTAATATATTTTAGGAAGAAAATTGTATTTTCAAAAAATTTGTACCATTTCTGACAGCCCAACAATGACTTTTGGGGGTGAAAGGTGAGAGTAAGGATGCCAATGATTATTTTCTACCTATTCATTTCGAATGCCATCGCCTAATAAGTTTTCGGTAAATTATTGGAATTTTAAAAAAATTCGGAACTCCTGACGGCCCGACAATGACATCTGGGGGTGAAGGATGAATGTAAGGATGCGAATGATTATTTTCTACCAATTCATTTCGAGTACCATCGCCTTAAGTTTTCGGTGAATAATTGAAATTTTCAAAAAATTCTGCACCCTTCGTGACCACCCGTGACCACCCGACAATGACTTTTGATGGTCGAGGATGATTGTAAGGATGCAAATGACTATTTTCCACTTGTTCATTTCGGGTGCCATCTCCTAATTAGTTATCGGAAAATAATTGGAATTTTCAAAAAATACTGTACCCTTCTGACGGCCCGACAATGACTTTTGAGGGTGTAGGAAGGAGGTAAGAGTGCAATTGATCAATATCTACCCATTCATTCCGAGTGCCATCGCCTAATAAGTTTTCAGTCTGAGTATTACTTTCTACCTAATGATCCATCCAAACACCACTGCCTCATATCATTTTTTTCTTTCGATCTGTAACTCCTAACGATATCCAGTTCGAGAATGACATATCTACCATAAGTATAGCTAATTTATTGGATTCATAAAAGGCTAAAAGCCGTAACTTACGAGAACACTAAGCATTTGCGCGGTGTTGCCGAGTCGAAAACCGTGGATGAAAAAAGCGTGGCTGTTTTCACGCCCGTTCATTATTGTGGTATTTTTGGACTTAAGAGAGCCTTTGAAACTGTGAATATCGTCTACCTGCTACTGAGAAAACTCGAGGAAGTTGGCATTAAGGAAAATGCATTGAAATGGTTTGAAAGCTATTTTTAGAGAGAGAGAGAATATGCTTTATTGTCCAAAGACACAAGATCTTGTTGACAAAGTGAGGGCCTAAAAACTAACCTTAAACAAACAAAAATAGATAAAATGAAAAAAAACGTCACTGATATAGTATTAAAATGTCTTATAAATCAATATAAAAAAGTAGCACCTGAGAAACACCTTACAACATATTAAAACAAGTTTGAGTTAAAATATATCATCCTAAAATTCTTCTATACTATAATAGGGTTTATCCAACAAGAGTACTTTTACTCCCTTTCTGAAACTTTCTATGTATTTAATTTCTTTAATATGTTTTGGTAAGTGATTGAACTTCTTACCTCCCCTCCATAAATCACTGAATCTTTAATTAGTGTCAATGATGGAATCGGGAGTTTAATGTTGCCAGCCTGACGGGTGGCATGATGTGGATATGTAGTGTCAAATTTGTGAAGATGTTTTTTAATTAGACATACCGTTTCCAAAACAAAAATTGCTAATACTGTTAATATTTTGTGTTTAGTAAAAAGAGGCTTGCAGGAATCACGAATTTTTGCTTTGCACATATACTTCACTGCACGTTTTTGTAGTACAAAAACAGAGTCTATGAGATTCATATTACACCCCCCCAGAATGGGATTCCATATCTCAAGTGGGATTCTACTAAAGTATGGTACACAACCTTGGAGGAAGAAAGACCAAGTTCATTCGATGTTACTCTTACCGCATAACACCCAGAAGACAGTTTTTTGTTCAAAATTGAAACATGTTCTTCGAATTTTAATCGGCAATCTATATGAATGCCTAGAAATCTTGTATGCTCAGTATTTCCTATAACATCATCACCCATGACCAGCTCATCTAATTCACCTTTGAATGACATGATATTAGTTTTTGTCATATTAATAGCTAACTGATTTGAGTCGCACCATCTTTTCACCTCATACATATCATCCTTGATAATTTCAAGAAGTGTTTCGGGATTTTTATTATTCCAGAATATACTCGTATCATCCGCAGTGTTATTTTTCCTGAAATGTTTGTTCTGGCCAAGTCATTTATGTAGAGTAGGAAGAGAGTTGGTCCGAGTATTGACCCCTGAGGCACACCACATTCTACAGACAACTCATCGGAGTATGTTGTCGTTTTAACAACTTGGCTTCGACCTGACAGATTTGATTCAAGCCATTCCTGAGAGACACCCCTAATGCCATAGTGGAAGCTTTCGTAACAGTATTCTGTGGTTCACACAGTCGAACGACTTAGATAAATCACAGAATACTGCCGCTGTAACTTCACCTCGATTTATCTCAGTATAAACGTCGAACAAAAAAGAAAAAATTACATTATTTGTACCTTTTTCAGCTTGAAAGCCGATCTGGGCATTTGTGATGATCTTATTTTTAACTAAGAATGTAGATAATCTAATTTTCACCACCTTTGCAATAATTTTCGCTAATTTAGGAATGAGAGAGATAGGTCTATAGTTGGATGGATTATTAAGGTCACCTCCCTTATGCAGGGGTATTACCACAGATATTTTCAGAAAATCAGGAAATGTACCATCGCGAAAATTTTTATTTATTAGATGAACCAGGATATTAAGTGCATTTTCTGGAAGATTTTCAAATATTCGCACAGAGATATCATCAATGCTATGGTATTTTTCAGTTCATGTAAATCAGTAGCATGGAGTACTAGATAATCAACTATAAAAGGACCTTGAAAGTGAGCTAATGGATCAACTTGTAGAGATATATTTTCTGTTATTTTTTCAGCTATAGAACAGTAATGATAATTTAGGATATCAGGCGATAATGACAATTTTAACTTTCCTGATAGCTCTTCCTCTGAGGCTGTTTATCACACGTCAGCTCTCTTTAGATTTATTTTATTTATGGTAGGTCTCAATCAGTTAAATATAATAATGCCTCTTCTGGCACATACATTATGGAGTCCCTCAAGGAAGTGCCCTAGGACCAATTTTATTCATTATATTCATCCATTACGTGGTTTGCAATGTTCAAAATTTCAAAATAAAATTGTTTGTTGATAATACTTTGATCTATTGCGAAGGAAATGTAGAAAATACATGGTAATATCAAATAAATATAATTTGAACAAATTGAAAAACGTAACACACATCCACCATTTATTGAATGATAATAATGTTATTGAAGAAGTTAAACGGTTCAAGTACCTGGGAAAATAGCAAGAAAAATAAATTTCCTATATAGACTGAATAATAAAGTATCATCTTGTACTAAGCTAACTATATATAAAACCATAACATCGCCCCATCTTGATTTCTGTAGAACACTCATATATCTGATGATTAATGAACAAATTGAGACATTACAAAAAATACAAAATCGTGCTATGAGAGCCATTTTATTATGTAGAAAACGAACATCGTGTGGTTATCTATACTTGTTGAAATTTTTTATGTGTGTTCTGTATGTTATTTATACTGTGTCATATTATTTATACCATTTTTTCCATTTTTGAGTGATTGGCATATAATACACTTACTCAATAAAAGAATGACAGGAATATAATGGTATTTTTTTCTGGCAGGCTAGTCGCAATTTGCGTCTCCAGAGGCACTGCAGTGTGTTTCCCTTTTTTTACTTTGCAGGAATATTTTAAAGAATACACATGGTTACAACGTTTATTTTTTCGACCACTTCAGTCACACATTTTATACTTAAATGATTAGTTATATAAAACTCACCTGAGGATATGTTATCGGAGAGAGTTTCTTGTCTTTCAATTTTTCAATGGTCATTCGATCATCCCGAAGATCCAACTTGGTTCCAACCAATATGATGGGTGTGTTTGGGCAATGATGTCTTACCTCAGGATACCACTGGAACAATATTGATAATATGTCAATAAACGAACTGACACTATAATAATGCAGTAAAAGTTGTGTTGAACACATCAGAAATTTAGTGTCACTCATGAAATTTTCCTCAGACGGGAAAAGAAGACAAAATAAAGTAATTATCATCATGATTTCTTTTAGAAAAATATTCCACATTCCAGAGACATGTTATTTTATTTATTTATTGAGTGAATACCTTCCAGTTGGAACAAGTTCCGGTTTGAGGAAGTTCTACACATAATAATAATAAAAATTATTAACAATTGCATCTTTCAATTGAATCAGATATATCATAAATCACTGATAAACAGAATTAACTTGATATACAATAATGATTAAAATATGATTAAAATCATAAATTAGTGAACAAAGTGTTCAGTAATAGCAGGATATTAATGCTGTAAGGAAATAATGTGTTTTTTAAGAGATAATTCGAATTTGGAAAATTTTCTGCAATTTGTTACAAGGTAATTTGTTAAATTCATCTAGAGCAGCGTTAGTGATTTTTTTTGGGCCAACTGTAGAGGTAGCAAAATCAATAAATACAAGATGGGTCCCAAAACAGATCCTTGTGGAGAGCACGTATTTATTGGTAGCAATGTTACATTTGGTACTGATTGTCCTACTTTCAAATTGATTTTCTAGAATTTCATTTGAAGAGGTTCATTAAAATTAGATTATTCAAAAATTATAAACAGACTGAAATGTCACCTGTAAGATAGGCCCTACTGTTGTATATCAGATTTTATTAACTTGTATTGACTTATATAACTGTATTAACTTGTATTAATTTGTTGTTACTTTCATGTATCCTATTGTTGTTATTTCATTTATTTTGGTAAAGGCCAATGTGATGGACTCCTGAACACGAATCCGGATGAAAATTCGAGGGGATTTTCAATAATTTTCCGAGTTATGCCGTTTTAAATCTTGGAAATCGATCATTTTCAAAAACGAATATTTCAGTCAAAAATCGCACAATATGTCGCCGCTTACTACTCGAATTCAAATACGAGCAATAACTTCCTCTTCAATTACGTATTCAATTGTTTAATTTTCGCCATTTTGTTTCGTATTTATCATAGAAGAAAAATGTTAAAATTTAATGAATTTTTAAAATTGGTACTCCACAGATTGGCATAACTCAAATTTTTGTTGGTTTTATCTTAATGTATACTATACACTGAAATGAAATTATAGTCAACATAATATAATTTCATTTCAGTGATACTATACGCCGAGTCGCTGAATACGCTGTATTCGTGTAACGAAACTAAAGTGCACGGCATAAGCGCTCTGTGATTGGTCAATGTAATGGCGATAAGTTTAAATGACAAGACTAGAAAAAGGCAGAGTTGAAAATGCGTGAATTACTAGTCAACCTAACCTCACGTAGACAGAATAACGAATAACCATACAAAATTGTTAGCGATTTAACGACTATGAACTCATCCAAAATTGTTAATAATACCAGCATTGGTCGGAGCGACTATGTCGTGCATTTTAGTGTATAGTCCATTTTGGTTGGTTAGAGTCAGGGTTCATTATCCAAACAATGTGTTTAATTTTGGTGTTTTACATGTGATATTTGATTTGGCGGAGATTTTGAGAGCCGTTTCCGATTGATGCACTTTTATGATTGTTACTGAGACTTACACAAGTGAAGTAATAATCACAAATTTTAATATACAAGATGAATTTACATAACCTACACTTTTACTTCATTAAAGGTTTACAGAACTTAATATTAAGTTTTAGGTTAATTTTCTAAGGTATGAGAAAATCCGAAATCGTTCTTTACAAAGCAGTGAAATGAGTTTATGCGATGTGTTGGGTGTTTAACCCCAAGGAAAACTTCATTCTGAAACTTTCAACACGTCGCGTCGATAGATTCTAATGATTTTGAAATAGTTTTTTGAAAAATTTTGGCACATTGTGATGGATAATGCAAGAGGAACTGTGAATAGTTTAGGGGTGTTTAAACCCTTGGGGGCTCCTCATTCTGTAATTTTTAACACTTCGATTGTTTATACAAAAATTATAAATAATCTTGTAAACAATTCTGACACTGACCACGTTGGGATCTATTTTTAAAGGAATTTTCTATAAATAAGGGGTATTTAACTCCTTGGGGATAAACAGTTTTGGAATGTTCAACAAGTCAATGATTTGTAATAAGTGTGTAAGAAATTTGTAAAGAGAAACATTCTCAATTGAAAATTGAACCAATACATGACTCCTCTGGAAATAAATAATCAACTATCTGAATGAAAATGCAAATTTTCACTTTCAGATTATTTCTCTCAAGTTATATAGGGTCTTCTCAATATCTATCAGATGTAGTTCAATGTCCAGCGTGGCTTTAGCCGGGGAAGTAGTTGTTTTCTGTTAGATATTACAAAAAAGTAACTTCAATTTTATCGTAGGGTTTTTTCCATTTCCAGAGGAGTCATGTATTGATTCAATTTTCGGTACAATTGCAGTAACACCGATTTTGACGAAATTTTTTTTGGGGGTTATTTCGAGGTCCTTGAACACAAATCTGAAGTTAAAAATCCTCGCTCTCACTTACTTTTTGATTTACAGCCAATTAAATGTCCCAAAAAGGGAATTTTCAACATCAAATTTTTTCCACAAAAAAGCAACAAATTTGCCTTTGCATAATCTGGACTCATCAATTCACGCATTTTTGGAACTTTTTGCATTATTTTCATTTTCAACTTTGTATTGAAAATATAAGATTTAAATTAACAATATTGATGAAAATCGTTTATTGACAGCAAGTAACTAAAAATGACAGTATGACAGATCCAGATATGGATAACAAACGGTCGTGTTCCGATATTCTGAAATTCACAAGACACTTTTCGAGCTACTTCTCATGAAACCCTGTTAAGTCTCGTTCATACCCGCGCGAATTTTGCAATTTTTCTGCGAATAAAATGTATGTGTGAATAAAGTATATATAATATACATCTATGGAATAAACATGTGTTCTGCATCAACGACTGGTCGGGCATGACAGGTAACCATTTTATTTCGCGATATGAAAAAACCGTCGCAATAACTACGTGACATTTTATTACCCTACTTTTTAGTATAACATCGTAATGTTGCAGTTTATCGAGTATTGCATTATTATTTCTACACGTAAAAATTGAACCTTTCTACAAAAGGTAGAGAAAAAAATAGTGCTAGAAAAGCGCGCGCGCGGAATTGCGAAATGTCGGCCGAGCGCGATCGCTTCGCTCGCGTATTTCTGCCTATGAATCTT
Organism: Chrysolina oricalcia; assembly: GCA_944452925.2. Lineage (NCBI taxonomy): Eukaryota > Metazoa > Arthropoda > Insecta > Coleoptera > Chrysomelidae > Chrysolina > Chrysolina oricalcia. Next base: position 2,737,783 of record OX101816.2, read on the forward strand.
CACCAAGAAATAAGGAATGATCCTTTCTACAAAAAGTAGAGAAAAAATAAAATAGTAGTAGAAAAGCGAGCGCTCGCGTATTTGTGGCTGTGAATCTTCACCAAGAAATAAGGAATGAACTCTTCTATAAAAAGTAGAGAAAAAATAAAATAGTAGTAGAAAAGCGCGCGCTCGGCCGACATTTCGCAATTTCGCGCGCGCGGAATTGCGAAATGTCGGCCGAGCGCGCTCGCTTCGCTCGCGTTTGTCTTTGCTACTGATCTTCAACAAGAAATAAGGGATAAACCTTTCTACAAAAAGTGGATATAAAAAGATAACATAGTAGTAGAAAAGCTTCGCTCGCGTGTAGTTCTTGCTATACACCTTCATCAAAGAATAGACGAGGAAAGTGTATCGTAACAAATGTCATCCTTGTCACAAACTGATTCCAAACAAAGAATTTTAGATGACATTCTTTGTTAATTATTTGCTGCTTTGCTTCTCAAATTGTGTTTGGTTGTTTGGATTTTGTTTACTCAAGCAAAAGAAGTTGAAAAACTTTAACGAAAACAATATCGGACAAGCTGATTTTAATTGTTTGGAATCAGTTTTTGACAAGAATGACATTTATGACGCCATCACTTTCCTCGTTTATACTGCCGTGCTTAGCCCAGAGTGGCGGTAACTGACATTAGTCTATGTGTGGATTCATGCAGCACCAATTAACAATTATCAAGTAACAATTATCAATTAACAATTAGCAAGTACAAGTTGAACTTCTTGTTTTACAATGAATGCATTCATGCAGACAATTAACAATTATCAATTAACAAGTAACAAGTGGAAGTTGGCCAACTTTTATCTTTTTACTCTAATTGAACAATATTTTCTTCTAGTGCGCAACTAGTACGCAGGTGAACGCGGATTGGTCAGTATAATGACGAAAATGAATCTCTTTCAAATATTTGTGGTGCAGTTTGTATCATTGTGTTGTGTTTTCGGTTTTCGTTCAAATCGAAATGGAAATTGATGATGCTATTTTGGCTGATTTTGTACGGCAATTTCCCAAATTGTATATGATAAGGGCATAATTACGATCATCAAAGATAAAAATATCAGAGATAATGCTTAATGCTAGAAACAATAGCAGGGACCCTCTCAGTGTTGATAGTTTGTATTCACATTGCAATATTTGGTCTTGCAGGCCATACATTTGATGTTGTCATTCGGGGTATAAAAAAAACGCCACATGCATATGGTCATGCAAAATGCAATCCCACTGATATCATGAGATTGTCAAACATTCTTTTCTCCGCCTACTTAGTGACCATCATGAGTACACAAAACTGATCATTTATTTTCGAAGAACAAATAGAATCTGAATTTTTAAACAGCATCCACGAAAAAGTTAGGTTAACTTGGTAATTGTTAATTTGGGTGCATGAATGCTATATTTTCAAAACTTGTTAATTGATAATTGTTAATTGATAATTGCTACTTGATAATTGTTACTTGGTGCTGCATGAATCCACACTATATTATAGGAAAAAGAGTTTTGAATTTTTATTTTTTAGTACATGTTCAATTTGCACCTTCATTTGGGTTGCTTTAATTTATTACCAATTATAGCATCCCAAGTGAAGTTACAGATTCAAAATATACTAAAATATCAAAACGAAAATTGAACACTCTCTTTTCCACAATATACCTAGTCGAATGTCAGTTACCTCTGAAGAACGTTCGTTTCCGCTTAATATCAGTAAATTTTTAACTTCTAAAAACTTGATCATACTCTCGCGAAATTCGCAATTTTTCTGCGAATAAAATGGTTACCAGTCATGCCCGACCAGTCGTTGATGCAGAACACATGGTTCTGCATCCATTTTATTCGCAGAGAAATTGCGAAATTCGCGAGGGTATGAACGAGACTTAACAGGGTTTCATGAGAGGTATCGCGAAAAGTGTCTAGTGAATTTCAGAATATCGGAACACGACCGTTTGTTATCCATATCTGTCATACTGCCATTTTTAGTTATTTGCTGTCAATAAACGATTTCCATCAAATGTATTGTTATGTTAATTTAAATCTTATATTTTCAATACAAAGTTGAAAATACTGCAAAATGTGCCAAAAATGCGTGAATTGATGTGTCTAGATTATGCTGATATAAGGCAAAGGCAAATTTGTTGCTTTTTGTGGAAAAAAATTGATGTTGAAAATACCCTTGTTGTGACATTTAATTGGTCATAAATCAAAAAGTAAGTGAGAGCGAGGCTTTTTGACTTCATATTTGTGTTCAGGGACCTCGAAATAACCCCCAAAAAAAATTTCATCAAAATCGGGGTTACTACCCTAAACTGCAATTTTTCCGTTAGCATGCTTGTGCGTTTAGAATGCGTGGTGCAGCTTTACTTAAAAGCCCACGCCCATTTCCTGGATAACGGAGACCGCACAATTATTTTTATGGTGACGCAAATTTGTAATAAATGTGTAACAAATTATGTGGAATTTTTTTTTGGAGTGTTTAATTAATGCTGGTGTGTTCAGTGAAAAAATTATGTAACATAAGGAATTCACCTTTTTAATCTGGCTCTCGTAAATAGCTATTTACAAATTTCATATACTTCTCGGTATTTTATGACTTTTCGAAAAATAACATAAAATTCAAATTTCCAAACACTAAAAAAAATACTACGCACGAGAGAAACAAATTATATCTAATACTTACATTACTCTCCAAAGTTGCCAAAACTTTTCAAAAATAATAATACTGTACTATTCTTCATTATGCCACAGACTAGTATCAGCTATACAATTTAAGCGATGGTTGATATTATAATTGATAAAACTGGGTAAAAAACCATCATGAGCATGCACGAAGCACGCCCTTCTCATTCACAGGAAAACAGCAAAATGAAATTGATTCCGAAACTGGAATTTGTGTGGGCACTGGGCTTGTTCCGGTTAGGAATACCAAGCATCAGTGACGTCAGGATCATGCGCAGTTTATGAAAAGTGTTCACTTTAGGTTCATATTCCTTCACTTCACTTCAACTGCGCGTGATCCTGACGTCACTCCAGAATTTGTATTTCTTGAAACGATCAAACCTTGTATAAAATTGACAGTTTATGCTGTGTACCATAGAATATAATTAAATTGACAGTTGGCACTGTGTAGTCACAGAATTCTGTCGTCAGCGACACTAAAGGCTTAGGCCCAGTTTATCAATATTCAGTTAGCGTACTTTGACTTTCAGATGAAGACTGGTGGTTGGAAGAATATGACATTTGTTTAAATGAAGAAAAAAATCTCTAACCATACTCGTACGAATTTCGCAATTTTTCTGCGAAAAAAATGGCTGTCAGGCATGCCGCAAAAAATTCAATTTTAACATTTTGCAAATTCGCACAAACCACTAATAGTTATGCAACAAGTGCAAAAAGTGAATGTTTATTGCACTCGACGTGAAATTGTCCGACGAGGCCGTTAGGCCGAGTTGGACAACACGTCGAGTGCAATAAACAATTTTTGCACGAGTTGCATACAACATTTTTTCTACGTTCATGCAAAAAGCAAAAAATGATTTATTGAGGTGCGGCACTAGGTGTAGGAAAATGAAAAGCGCAACTTAAATACTTTATTATTAATATCGATTTGCATTGAAACAGGAACTAATACGTTACGAACAATTTAACTCAAACTTTATTTTTACCCTCAATGTTGAAAGTGAATTAACAATTGGTGCAATTTTCAATATGAATATTTCGTAGTGAAGTACCTATTGCCAATCTCACAGAATATCTGCTAAATATGTAGTAGGTTTAAACGTTTATGTTTGTCATGATGACAGCACGTTGAAGTAGAATGACAGATGAGTGCAATAAAAACTTTATTGCACTAGTGCAATAAAGAACTTCTTTTTCCACTGAATATAGTTCAATAAAGTTTTGCTTTTTGCATGAATGTAGAAAAACATAATTTAAATCAGATTATTTTGTTCTGTACCTTCGCCATTTTTATTATAATAATAATAATATATTTATTTCTCAAATTGAAAGGTACAGTTGTTGCAATAATTGGAGAAGAGTGTCAACAGCATTTGTCTAAGGTTGTAAATATAAAAAAATATTAAAATGTGAAGTCGGACAGAACTAACAAATAATTAAGTAAATATAAAATTATATATTCAATTAACTTGAATTACTTATATCTTTAAACAGCGCTGAGTTTATCTTTAGTTATTATCACAAAACGATTTCATTTGCATTTAGTAGATTTTTTTATTAATTATGGAAGATCTGTTAAAATTATATTTTTCTACATTCATGCAAAAAGCAAAACTTTATTGAACTATATTCAGTGGAAAAAGAAGTTCTTTATTGCACTAGTGCAATAAAGTTTTTATTGCACTCATCTGTCATTCTACTTCAACGTGCTGTCATCATGACAAACATAAACGTTTAAACCTACTACATATTTAGCAGATATTCTGTGAGATTGGCAATAGGTTGCAAACAGTTACATATTTTATATTATTTTGTATTATTGTTAGCAGCAAGAGTTAAACAAACAATGCCTTCCCGAGAATAACTCCATAATCAAATCCGATCCGCTTTGTTCTAAACCGTCTACCTGCATAGAGCACACTATCTGTACTATGACCACACCTATTGATAACATACGCGCTCACGGCTACTATGATTTTGATTTTTATAATGCGATTTAAAAAGTACTTCACTACGAAATATTCATATTGAAAATTGCACCAATTGTTCATTCACTTTCAACATTGAGGGTAAAAATGAAGTTTGAGTTAAATTGTTCGTAACGTATTAGTTCCTGTTTCAATGCAAATCGATTTTAATAATAAAGTATTCAAGTTGCGCTTTTCATTTTCCTACACCTAGTGCCGCACCTCAATAAATCATTTTTTGCTTTTTGCATGAACATAGAGAAAATGTTGTATGCAACTCGTGCAAAAATTGTTTATTGCACTCGACAATTTCACGTCGAGTGCAATAAACATTCACTTTTTGCACTTGTTGCATAAATAACTATTTATTACTGTTAGATGACCTGCTTTCAAATCGACGAACTGCAAACGGTAAAATTGGATTTTTTTCTCACAATTAGTTGGGTTTACGAATCATCTTCTACACCATCTTTTTCTTTTGAGTTCAAGGAATCATCTGTTTAAATTACTGCACTCATACCAAGAATACTCTATTTATTATAACAATTTATGTCAATATTAACGTCCACTATAAATTTTACAACAGCCAATATTATAATACTTATTATAATAGTTTACAAAAAAAAGTTCCAGAGAAGCCACCTGTTTCTTAGCTGCTAAGTCTACAATAAATTGGATCAGAGAATTATAACTCTACAAGTACTTATTTCTTGTTTTTAATTTAATTTACATTTATTCTATTTTATAGGCGTTTTCCTTTCATGATTTAAGTCAAATGATTTTTTCAATTTTAATCATGATTTAAATCAAATTATAAATTGCTGTTTATAATATTATAATATTACCTACATGAATAAATAATAATAAAAAGAATACAATTTTTGGCACGCTGCCGAAAATTTTCGTGTCAACACAAGTTTTTTGTATGTCGCCGAGGAAATTTTCTAACTATAAATCTAGACAACAAATATTTTTTTGGGCGAGTAGAGAAAAATAAAGAAAATAAGTGATTTTAAAGTTTATTATTTCCATATTTGAAAAAAATCAGTTTAATTAAAAAAAACAAGATTTGATCGAAAAAATCTATTTTTTTTATTTTTTCAAAAAAATCGTGATTTTTTTTAACTGCAAAACACGAAATAAATTATATTATTGTTTGCTGGGCATTGCAAGAAGACATTAGAAAAAGAATGAAAGATCCATGTTAATTTACTAGGAAACCAGTAGCCGAAAAGTTAAAAAAAAAACACTTACTTTGGCTCTGACGTTCTCAAATGAGGCAGGATTGACAAGTGAAAAGCAAATCAGGAATACGTCAGTTTGTGGATATGACAGGGGTCGTAACCTGTCATAATCTTCTTGTCCCGCAGTATCCCAAAGACCCAAGTTGATGGGTTTGCCATCTACCATTACATTAGCTGAGTAGTTGTCGAAAACTGTGGGAATATATTCTCCTGGGAAAGCATTTGTAGTATAGCTGATCAACAGACATGTTTTACCGACAGCCCTGGAAGAGATCGTATAAGGCTATTCAGTGAAATTGATACACACACACACATAGATATATCATATTCCCGTTGATTTTTTTTCAAGTCCAATATTCAAATATACAACTTAACTAGTAGGAAGTTAGTTTATAACTGAAATATGGAAAAACTCGTTGTAGACACTCTAAATTTAACCAACTTGATTTCTAATAGAGACACTTCCAGATGACTCAAAAATGATATACTGAGAGATTACTAATTTGGAGGCCGTCTAGGGGGGTAGTTTATTTTAGTCTAAATTTAGAAAAATTTGTTAACTGAATTTTGAAACATTTGATAAACACTCCTTGAAAAATTTAACCAATTTTATTTCTGTAAGAGTCATTTCCAGATGACTTGAAAATTACATACTAAGAGATGATTTGGAGGCCGTCTAGGGGATAGTTTATATTAATCGAAATTCAGAAAAATCGTTAAACGCTCTCTAAAAAATGTAAGTATCTAATTTGATTTTTGGTACAGTCTCCTTTTCTGAGGGACATTTCAGGATTATTTTAAAAAAATCAGCAAGTGTAAACTGCCCTTTACACGGCCTGCATATTAACCATCTCTCTGTATACCATTCTTGAGCTTTTTGGTAGTCTATATAAAGAAATTGAACTTGTTTAAACATTTCTGAGGGAGATTTCAGAACGATTTTCAAAAATAGGACTGTGTAAACTACCCCTTAGACGGCCTGCAAATCAAGCATCTCTCGGTATATCATTCTTGGGCTTTTTAGTGGTCTATATACATAAATTGAAATTGGCAAAACATTTCCGAGGTAGGTTTCAGAATAATTTTCCAAAAATCGACCAGTACAAACTGCTCCTTAAATGGCCTGCAAATCAACTATCTCACGGTATATAATTCTTGGGCTTTTTGGTAGTCAATTTACAGATATTGAACTTTGCTAAACATTTCCGATGGAGGTTTCAGAATGATTTTCCAAAAATCAGCCAGTGTAAACCAACCCTTAGACGGCCTACAAAGCAACCATCTCTGTGTTTATCATTCTTAGGCTTTTCATCAGAAATTGAATTTGGTTAAACATTTATGAGAAAGGTTTCAGAATGATTTTCCAAAAATCGGCCAGTGTAAACCGCCCCTTAGACGGCCTGAAAAGCAACCATCTCTCTGTTTATCATTCTCAGGCTTTTCAGCAGTCTATATACAGGAATTGAACTTGGCTCAACATTTATGAGGGAGGTTTCAGAACGATTTTCCAAAAATCGGTCCAGTACAAACTGCCCCTTAGGCGTCCCGCAAATCAACCATCTCTCAGTATGTCATTCTTGGCCTTTTTGGTAGTCTGTATACAGAAAACAAACGTGACTAAACATTTCAAAATTGCCTGCTAGATAAAATCGGCGGCTAGATTTCACACCGGTAGCAATTTACCCCTTTCTTCAACATATTTCACACAATAACGAAAATTGAAAAATAACAAATTTCTTCATTTGCTGTCATGATTAACCTGAGTGTTTTTGAGTTAACCTTTTAGTGTTATATGACGTTTGAAAGCATTTGTGACAAAATTTTAATATTTTTGTCATTTAATCATCATTCTGGTAAAGCTCAGTGTAAAATCCGTGTGCTTTATTTAAGTGAAGAATAATTGGATTTTATCAAATTCCGTGAATTTTCTTCAACTATTCACATTGAAATGAATCACATATTGGGTAGGTTAAGATGCCTGGGTTTTTAGACATCTTAGGGTAGGTATATTTCTATTTTGAGAAAGTTGACCATCAACTGTACTTAAACCATTTTTTCCTGTTTTGGTCAATTGCTATTCAGTGGGGTTCACTTTTTCTCATCTAATACATGTACAGGGGATAACAGTTACTATCTTAACTGTGGAATTAATTGTAATATAGATGTTCTCATCAATATCTAAGATTTGTGCTTCTTGAATTGAAAATCTTTATAAACAGTGCATTTTCAAGAGTTTCAAAATCATTATCCAATAAATATTCAATGCTTTCAAAGGTATACTGACAACATTTCAGAATTCTTTTGTAAATTGGACTTCAATATTATAATCAATGATTAGATAATTTGTGCATATATTACCTACTAATGATACAATCAATCACATATCATTAATTTAAAATAAAATCAAGTGTATTCGTTTAAAAAGATGATTTTCAAGTTGGACAGAAGAATGAGCCATGAGCTTGGTAATTGGTAAACTGTTGAAAATTATTTGATGACTATATTAATAAATTGCATTTATTGAAATAAAAGGGTAGCTATCTCTATCTTTACCCGAGCTACAAGTAGTGAAACTTATCACAGATATACTTCCTGCCCTTTGTCCTTGTCCCTCTCATGCATTTATCGCGTTCAGCATTTTCATAATCGGAAAACAAATGGTAGCGGGACCTTTTGACTAGCATATTTTATTCGAATAAAAATGTTTTGGATACTTACCCGTCACCTACCACCACACACTTGATAGCTTGCATATCTTATTTTGATAACGATTGTGTATCAGTCACGAATAAATTAATTAAACCACTCGGATTGGGTGTGTATGTGTCAAACGCAAGGCCACCTATTCACCAAAGCACTGAAATTGTCTGGTTTCTTCCAAAAAACTTTCCGGGCATTACCGTTTTTGGAACAGTTTTCGCAAAACTGTTTTCGATAATATGTGTGATTGATTTTTTTTTATATCAATACACCAACTACGACCACACGTAAATGTTGAAACAACAGTGAAAGCTGAAAGATGACAACTACACAGTTGGGAATTTGACAGTAACCGACATTGAAAATTAAGCGACGCTGTTGCCAGTTACCCAATAAATTTCCATCTTAAACTTGATTGTTGGGAGCACGTTTTTTATGCAATGGACATTTAAATTTATAGCAAAGCCTTAACTACGATCAAGGAGACTAAAATTTAACAAGGAGGGTTTAATAAGCTCTAGCCAATCAGAAACTTGTAGCATCAACTCGTCATAGTGACGTACTTGGATATGAGTACAGAGTCGACCTCGAACCAAGCAACAAAACTGTCAGCAGTAGCTCTCATATACCAAGAGCTAGTCCGTCACTGTCTATAGAGAACGGCGGCCATGACACGTCCTAATACGTCACATTTCGTCACAAATGTTCTTTCATCTCTTTCTACTAGTGTCCCCATTGTCTTATGGGATTCAACCACTCCTTGTTAAATTTCAGTCTCCTTGAACGCTTGAACTACGATAACTTCCAACATTTAAAATGTTTAGTCCTCTGGCCCAATACTGGGAAGAAAATTCCCCGAGTAAATTCGAATAGCTCCAGAAGTGATCTCACCACGAGAATTCCTGTTCCAATTAAAATTCCATGTATTCAGTTCATCAAAACAAATCAAATAATGGAAAAAAAATCCATATAAAGATAAAAAGTTTAGACTTAAAACAAAAATGAAACTCTGAAATAGTAATACAATATCTCACGTATGAAAAGGTTAAACATATTATAAACAAATAGATAATTCTCCAAAGGAAATATTCGCAATAAAATAAAACTATGAAGTTCTGAAGAAGGAAAAAAATCAAAATTTCGTCAGGTCAACAATCTTTTTTGAAATTGTCTTTGATTATTTCTTTTTCAACTCCATCTGTTCTTCATGCCGGCCTTCTTTGAATTAATTTCACTCATATAAAGAAAATATGAATAATATTTTTTTTATTAGGTGATAATTTGTTTAGTTTTTTATCAGGAACATTTTCATATAACTGCCACTAGGACTTTTTCTTAACTCATTACTAGAGAGTGGACCGTGGATCCTTAAGGCTCGTTCATACCCTTGCGAGTATTCTAATTTTTTTTTGGGATCCGGCACAAACGGCAAAAAATAGCGGTGAATGATGAATCACAACATTACTGAAAAATGACAGGGAACACGCATTTTTTTAATTTTTTGGGTTTTCTGCATCAAATCGAATCTCAAAAATTATATTCAGTGAAAATAATTATTCATATCTAACTTTTTCCCGAAATTTTAAATTTCAAATAACTATACGATTTAAAGACCATTTGACCTTGATGCCGGCTAATAATTTCCCCCAAACACTAGCTCTCCTTGTCGCGGTTTCCGGAGTATTGAGTAATTACGACAGTTTTAGACAAATATTATACGGCCAAACGCTGAAAGGTTGAACTGTGTAAGTAACGATTAATACATACATTTTCCAATAGGATGAAAACGGTTGCATTTTCAATTACGAATTAGGAAAAGGGAAACGAAAAATTTCAAATTCTGAGTATGTCACTAGCTTTTCAGATGGTAGCTTTTTTCAAGGCAAATAAAAATATTTCAGAAAGAGGGCACATGCCTGTTCACAAACCTGTTTCCTATTATTCGCAAGGGTATGAACGAGCCTTTATGATAGATTTTCTGGTAATCTTTGGGGCTTTTCGGAAACTTACTCAGGGTTACTAACCCGATCCAAAAAATCAACCCGAGTCAGTGATCGGCGTATGCAACACTAAAGTTTCCGAACGCGGGTTGGTAATTCAGGTTAGGGAGTAGAGGGACCTCATCAAGTCATCAACCCGAGTAGGTTTCCGAAAAGCCCTTTTGAAATATTCCCACAGTACATTTTCGTTCTCAAATCAAAATTCTAAAATCAACCGAATTTGAATTACAGCTTTTCTAGTGATAGATTTAAAAAACATTAAGTTAATCGTCAATCGATTTTCAGCATGGATACCACAGACTTAATATGACACAGAACACAGAACACCTGGTGACCTAGTGTTCTATGCCAATGATCATATGTTATGATTCAATTTATTGTTGATATCTTGATTTTTGATAACGTTATCCCACGAATTTCACGATATCTAGAGAATGGTCGTTGCACAGAAGAACACAGTATATAGCACGTAGTTTTTACCACTTTTCTTTGAAACGTCAAAAACATTGTACATAGGACTGGATTTTTTAAGAAAAATAATTCATTATGAATGTTATTGCGGCAGTGAAGGCTTATGTCGTTAAAATGACTGAGGAAAGTGAACCTGGCATGAAGGTATTGTTGATGGACAAGGAAACAACAAGCGTTATAAGCATGGTCTATGGTCAATCGGAAATTCAACAGAAGGAGGTTTTTTTACTAGAAAGAATAGATTCCCCAAATTACTCGAACTCTACAGGACTCCGTTACCTCAAGTGCTTGGTGTTTCTGAGGCCAACTCAAAAAAACATCGCTGCTCTGTGTACTGAATTAAGAAACCCAAAATATGGAGCCTATTACATATATTTAAGTAATATTGTGGCCAAAGCGGATATAAAAGTTCTTGCAGAACACGATGAACAGGAGGTAGTAAAGGAGGTGCAAGAGTTTTATATGGATTACTTAGCTGTTAATCCACACTTGTTTTCCATTGGTTTACCAACTTGCATGCTGTCCTTGAAATGGAATCCTGCTGCCTTGCAACGAACTGTACAGGGAATAGTGTCTGTTTTACTTTCCCTAAAAAAATCTCCCACAATTCGCTTTCAAGGAAATTCAGGTGTATGTAAAGATCTTGCTACAAGGATTGATGAGATAATGAGCAAAGAATCCTCACTCTTTGCCTTTGGTCAAACTAGCCCCTCCTTGTTATTGATCTTAGATCGAAGAGATGATCCTATAACTCCATTACTGAACCAGTGGACTTATCAAGCAATGGTACACGAATTGCTAACAATAAGTAACAACAGAGTGAACTTGTCAAAGGTACAGGGTGTTCCAAAAGAGCTATCTGAAGTTGTATTATCAGTTGAACAAGATACTTTTTATGCTAAAAACATATTTCTGAATTATGGCGAGATTGGAACAAACATCAAACAACTCATGGATCAGTTTCAAGCAAAGGCTAAGAGCCATCAAAAAATTGAAAGCATTGCTGACATGAAAAATTTTGTGGAAGCTTATCCGCAGTTCAAGAAATTATCAGGAAACGTTACTAAGCATGTCACAGTTATTGGTGAACTAAGTTCTATGGTGAACAGATATCATCTTTTGGATGTTTCCGAGGTAGAACAGGAAATCTCTTCCCAAACTGATCATTCTTCACACCTACAAAACATAAAGAAACTATTAGCTACAGAAAAAGTTAGAGATACTGATGCTGCAAAGCTAGTTATGTTATATGCCTTGAGATATCAAGGCCATAGTAATAATGATGTTACAGGTCTGATTGACTTTTTGAAGAAACGAAACATTTCAGAAAGGTTACTAAGAAACATACTTAATCTTCTAGAGTATGCTGGCTCTCATGCTAGACAAAGTGATCTTTACAATGCAGAAAATGCTGTGAAAATAACAAAGAGGTTCATTAAGGGTCTCAGTGGTGTTGACAATGTTTACACTCAGCACAAACCTTTGCTTCATGAGACTTTGGAGGACATTGTTAAAGGCCGTTTGAGAGATCATCTATATCCAGTTGTTGGCAATCACAGCAGCAGTGGGCGACAACAGGACATTATTATTTTCATTGTTGGAGGTGCAACGTATGAGGAGTCCCTGACTGTACATTCGTTCAATAAGAATTACCCCAGCTTTAATTTTTTGTTGGGAGGTACTACTATCCATAATTCTTCGAGTTTTCTGGATGAAGTTGAACAAGCTATGAAAGATGTGCCCAGGAAACATACCAGAACAATTAGAAACATTCGGTTTGATTGATTGGATAAAATATTTTAAAACTCTGACTTTGAGTGCAAGCCTTTCATGAAAAATTTTGGGCCTTTGATGATTTTACTATGTATCCATCATAATGTATACATCTGAAAACTTTCCACTGTTAAGAGTACCTAGTAGTCAGAAAAATTGTTACATTCTTATATTTAATGGAAATTCTATTTTTGTTTCGGTTTCAAAATGTATTGAGTTACATGTGAATATTTTAATTCATTCCTGTATGAATTTGCATTTTATGTTGTAAATATGTATTTATTTTTTATATATGTAATAATATTTTAATTATATTAATCTTCGCTAGTCAAAATTATTTCTTATTTGATGTTACGAAAATGGGAAGATTATTTGACATTGACTATTGGCTTTTTGAAGAAGTTTTAGGTACATTGGTACATAAATTATTCAGAGAGAAGCACTTCCACAAAATGGTACTGTAGGGACTCAAATTTCAAGGCGCGTTGGGTTTTTAATAAAACCTTTTTACGTCGGACTGCACAGATTAGTCTGTATCGTTAGTTTCTTGCAACCGATTGTAGGGGAGGAAAATCTTGATCGCTCGGTTTTTCGAATTCGTTCAGTTCTTTTATGAGGTCTGTGTTCAGTACGATTTTGAGATGTTTGCTAGGAGAATTTTGACAGACAAGTAGGTACGATTAATTTGAAAGTGTGTGCCTGTGGGTTCTGTACATTATCACCAAAAATAATAATTTGATTTTCCGATACAAAAACTACCATAGTTTTTTGTACAGGTATTCATAATTGAAATATTCAAAAGGTTCAAACTTGAAGATTCTTTACGAAAATAACGATGCAAATTTGAATCTGGTTATAGACGAGGAAAGTGTGTCGTCACAAATATCATTCTTGTCAAAAACTGATTCCAAACAAAGAATTTTAGGTGACATTCTCTGTTGATTGTTTGCTGCTTTGCTCTTTAGTTGTTGTTTAGTTGTTTGGATTTTGTTTTCTCAAGCAAAAGAAGTTGAAAACTAACGGAAACAATGTGGGACAAGCTGATTTAAATTCGACGGAAGTTTGTTTGGAATCAGTTATTGACAAGAATGACATTTGTGACGTCATCACATTCCTCGTCTATTGGTTAACAGACAACAGCATGTCAAGGTCAGCGGTGGAGACTATCGATAATACATGATAGTATGTGACTATCAATAGTTCTCATGTACTATCAATAATATTCGATAGTTGATCAAACGATGCGTTTTTTCCTCAGATTAATAACTAAACATAGATCGGCCCGATGCTACGTAAACATCATATTCACTGAACCGAAGACAACTTTGTTTATTTACGTACCTCTCATCCCTAATGTTTTCAAACATTGACGCCCTGTTGTAAAATTGGTAAAAAAATATGATTTTGGTAGGAACCTACCAATAAATGCATAATCAATCATATTTTATATTCAGATGTATTATTCTAAAAATTCTAGAGAAATGTTTATGTCCAGAAAGGTGTGAAAAAATTACCAAAAAGGAAGATATATGTCGTTTTGAACTGATGAAATTACTAGAATTATTTTACTCTTGGCAACACCGCTTGTGACTCCGGCCGTGGCAACTGGCGGCCGCCGGCCATTGTACGTTGTCGTTTTGTGTTGATGAAGTGTTGTTAGAAATTTTCCTGTGTGTTTTCGTGGTTTTTGTCCTGCTTAAACAACAAGTTACATTTGGAATATTTTTCAAAATAGTACAGTGGTTTAGTGAGTCACAATGTCGAAATACTGCTTTGTTTGCATAACAAATTATAGTAAACAAACATTCCACAGGTGAGGTTTCAGTGGCGTCGAATGCACGATGCAAATCATGCAATCAAACGTATTCGTCAATTAATATAATATTAGACGACAAAGAAACTCATTCAAAATTACAGATACGAAAAGCCTATGGCAAAGTGGTGAATTCCTCAATGTTTGTTATAAATATCTGTGAGCAGGGGGAAAAACATTGAGATGAATGGAAAATTGAATTTATTTTCCAATAATATTGACATTGTTAAAATTGTAACACTGAGGACAATTAATGATATACCAAAGGACTTACTTTAAATTTTTGGAAATCATTTCTTTGAGGAAGAGCCTTTATCAAACCATAGTTTTGCCTTGGTAAAGGTAATAAGTACTTCAATTTTTTTTCAAAATCTGATTATACCTTGAATTGTCAATAAGCGGAACTGACAAAGTAGAAAGGGCCAGGTCTCTTTTGACAAAGACAGTTCTATTTAAAAATCAATAAATACCAAGTGTTGAAATCCTCATGTACTGAGCTTTTTTTGAGAATCATTCTTTCACATACACTTTGACACTTTATATTTATACATTTGTAATATTGTATATGTTATAATAACGTGTGGATAAGCATATATTTCATTCAATCTGTTAGAATTTTAACAATATCAATATTATTGGAAAATAAATTCAATTTTCCTGTCATAAGCTTCAATGATTTTTCCCCTGCTTACAGATATTTATAACAAACATTGAGGCAGTCACCATTTTGCCATAGGCTTTTCTTATCTGTAATTTTGAATGAGTTTCTTTGTCCTCCAATATTATATTTGACGAATACGTTTGATTGCATGATTTGTATCGTG
Organism: Chrysolina oricalcia; assembly: GCA_944452925.2. Taxonomy (NCBI): domain Eukaryota; kingdom Metazoa; phylum Arthropoda; class Insecta; order Coleoptera; family Chrysomelidae; genus Chrysolina; species Chrysolina oricalcia. Next base: position 2,753,282 of record OX101816.2, read on the forward strand.
CATTTGACGCCACTGGAACCTCGCCTGTGGAATGTTTGTTTACTATCATTTGTTTTGAAAACAAAGCAGTATTTCGACATTGTGTCTCACTAAACCACTGCACTATTTTAAAAAATATTCCAAATGTAACTTTAAGTTGTTTAAGCAGGACAAAAACCACGAAAACACACAGGAAACTTTTAACAACACTTCTTCAACACAAAACACTTGCACTTGCGTTCTCTGATGCTTTGAGGAACGTTGCACAAGTATCTGTTACATTTAATTCAATCCCCGTCGTGGTCTTAGCCAGGAGAGTAGTTGTTTTCTGGCAGATACTTGCCATATGAATGAACTGGTCCAAAATTTAGGAAGGATAATACTCAACAGAATGAACAATTTATTTATAGATGTTGGAGAAGGTTTCTTAACTCATAGGGCCAGTTGCATAAAGAATTTAACAGACAAATAAATATTTGATTTGATGATTACTATGGCAACGCATGTCTAAGCTCACCAGTTATGTAAACCTACGTTAACAGCAGGATTTATGCCTCTGGTCTATACTTATTCAAATATTCGTATTGATTCGTTAAAACTTGATCTACAAAACATCCAGGCACCAAACTTGAAATATAGTCAAGGAACTTGTTAAATCTCTCGAATTAATTACTTTAGACCATAATAATGCTTTATTTTTGATAGCTGAAAACTCCTAGAATCCAACTAAGGAAAGAATATCATAAATCACAAAACTAATCCGCTATCTTGAATCCAAAAAGTTATTTGCTGCCAACCCCCGGCTTTTTATTGACCCTAGGAATAATTAAGACAAAACCGTGACATAACTTGTTGCAGCTCACAGGTACTGCATATTTGCATAAGTAATTTTGACCCCCTTAAAAAAGCACGGCACTGTGCTAGAGGTGTTGTGTTTTGGTTCGAATGTCAAAAACCCGAAACAAAACAGTTTCCGCAAGAATTATCTTCGGTTCAGTGAATATGATGTATACCTAGCATCGGGCCAATCTAGATCTGAGGTTTTTTCCATCACTCTGGTAAAGGCTCGTTCATACCCTTGCGAATATCCGCAATTTATTTGCTATTCGTCTCGTGCGGTGAATGATAAATCAAAGCATGTAATTTTTCAGTATTTGGGTTTGAGATATAACTACATTACCAAAAACTTACATGATGAATCATCATCCAACGCAATTTTTTCGCCATGGGTCGAATCGCAAAAAAATTAGTATTGTGTAAATTTCGAGATTTTCAGGAACAGATGAATCAGTATCCCGTCAATAAAATGACATTTCAAATATTATCGATAATTATTATCGATAGTTTGTACTGTAATTATCGACAACTATCGATAATCACAACTATCGATAGTTACAACTATCCATAGAAAAAAAAGTAATAACATAACTGATAACATAACCTATGTTGATTTATTCAGATTTTAGCCAAAATTTATCTCATATGAAATGCTGTTGAATGGATTCAGACAGTTGAAGAAAACAAGAAACATTTATTATTGCACTAAAGCTGCGTCAAAAAATAAATCATACAGTAGTACAATTTTTTTGCCAAAATCAAATTTTCCTTTGAGGTTAGATAATAAGAAATTACTGGAAAGAGACGAACATATTTACAATGCAAGTATTATCTATTATGTTCTAGAGCATTTGTGATCACTACATTTTTATTTTCATCTCTAGGTAGCAGAATTTGAAAATTTCTATTCTTGGCAAAGGAGCCATTTATCAGAACCAGAATTTGTACTGCATGATGGACCCCCCTATGCAAATGGTCTGCCACATATGGGGCATGCTATCAATAAGGCAATAATCAACAATAATTTCTAGTCATTGATTAATGATTCATAATGTGATTACAGATTCTGAAAGATACAATATTACGATATCAGATACTCAAAGGAAACAAGGTTCACTATATACCTGGTTGGGATTGCCATGGCCTACCTATTGAACTTAAAGCAACTACAGACTCAAGTAATTCTAGTGCTATTGAGATCCGAACCAAAGGTAACCCATTGATTCAACACCAATTTCCCTAGATTACAAAACCATTCTTATCTTTTAAATCCTTATTCAGGAAATTTTAATTCTAACCATAATAAAATCTACAAGATGACACGTTTGTTAACAATTTTTTGTCAATGATAAAAATATTCCAGCATTGTTGAAAAACTTCTTCCATCTTTTATAACTCAATATTTCAGCTAGAAATTTTGCTAGGGAGACCATAGATGTGCAGAAGAATATTTTTAAATCCTGGGGTGTTATGGGGGACTGGAAGAATTCATACAGTACCTACTCAGTTGATTATGTGAAAACTCAGTTACGTCAGTTTTATAAACTGTATGAAAAGAATCTAGTTTATAGAGATGTTAAGCCTGTTCATTGGTCACCATCATCAAGGTATATATTTATACTTCATCTTCTTTTTTAATCATAATTTGTTTTGGTTTTTCTTTTCAGAACTGCTCTTGCTGAAGCTGAGTTGGAGTACAATGATCACCACAAAAGTCCCAGTGCCTACATTAGATTTGAGGTGAAGCAAGTTCCAAAATTAGAATTATTGAAAGATAAAAAGTAAGCTTACTGATTTACTACTACAACCTTGAGAACCAGGACAGAGAGCCTTATATTTGTTCAAATCAGAAATATTTACCTAAATTCGAATGAGTTACCCCCGTTTCACTAATTTTTCCAGGCCTTTCGCGCCCAGATTTTTTATAATGCCCCCCCCCCTCCAATTCCCTCCCCCAATTTATCCAGGAGCTCCGCGTCTGGGTTTTTGCTTATGTACCACCCATTTCACCCTTCCCTAAATTTTTCCATGCGCTTTGCGTCTAGAGTTTGATTATGTACCCCTTTCCTTCCTCCCCCCCTCACCCCAAAATTTTCCGACCCTCCATTTCCACCTCCCCCAATTTTTCCGGGCGCATTGTTCCTGGATTTTTGATTATGTACCATCCATTTCCCCCTCCCCCAATTTATCCAGGCACTTTCACCTGTATCATCTATTTCCCCATCCCCAATTTTATTTATGCACCTTGGGCTTAAAAATTGGATGTATCCTCTTCCCCCCTCTCACTCCAAAATTTTCCGAGCACCGAGCGCCTGGACTTTTCATTATATGCCAACCATTTTTTATTATGTTCCACCCCTTTTCCTCAGCCCCCATTCCACAAAATTTCCGGGAGCTTGGCGCCCGGTTTTTGATTATTTACCCCCCTCCTTAATTTTTTTCGGTCGCTTCATGCCCGGATTTTTCATTATATACCCCCTCCGAAACATTTTTGATAATTTTGCTCTCCCCCCCCCCCCCCAAAATTTTCCTAGTGCTTCGCTTCCGAATTTTTGGTTATTCACAAAAGAAACGAAATTTTTTCATATCTTGGAAAATAAATGTGTTTTGTTCCTGGATTTTTGATCATGTACCATTCATTATCTCCCTCCCCCAATTTTTCCAGGCCCTTCGCGCACGGAATTTTTATTATGTACCCCCCATCTCCCCTCTCCCAATTTATCCAGGCATTCATTTCCCCATCCCCAAATGTTTGTATGCGCCTCGCGCTTAAAGTATGGTCATGTAACCTCCTCCCCCCTCTCACCCTAAAATTTTCCGACCCCCATTGTCCCCTCTCCCAATTTTTGATTATATACCAACCAATTCCTCCTTCCCCAAATTTTTCCAGGCGCTTTGCGTCCGGAGTTTTGATAATGTACCACTTCTTTTCCTTCTCCCTCACTCCCCACAATTTCCGGGAGCTTGGCGCCCGGTTTTTGATTATTTACCCCCCCCTCCCCCAAATTTTTCAGTCGCTTCACGCCCGGATTTTTTATTATTTACCACCTCCCCAACATTTTTGATAATTTTGCTTTCCCCCCCTCCTCCCAAAATTGTCCTGGTGCTTCGCTCCCGAATTTTTGGTTATTCACAAAAAGTTACAGCGAAATTTTTTCATATCTTCGATAATAAGTGGACAAGAAAAATTTCCAGGCGCTTCGCGTCTAGAATTTTGATTATGTACATCCTTCCCCCCTCGCCCCAAAATTTTCCGGACCTCATTTCCCCCCAATTTTGTGCCCTGATATCTGATTATGTGCCACCCCTTCACCCCCTTCTCCCCAACATCTTTCGGGCGCTTAAGCCCGGTTTTTGATTATTTACTTCATACAAAAAATTTCCGGTCGCTTCGCCCCGCTTCGACCCCGCTTCGACCCGCATTTTTTATTATTTGGCCCCCCCACCCCCCAAATTTTTAATAATTTTCCCTCTTCCCCAAAATTCATGGATTTGGAACAATTTTACCATTTTTTTTTCTAAAAATATCAAAAACTCGAAATTGAAGCGAGATATCGAAAAAGTTGACATAAACAGTTTCATTGTACTTTAAAAGATTTACAAAAAGTTGCCATGACATTTTTTCATATCTTGGAAAATAAACGGTATATTGAATTTTTTTAAATCAAAGTCTACAAAAAATGTAAATAAATTTTCACCGTAAAATCAGTAGTCCGGGATATATTTCAAAAATTCGAAAAATTATGGATTTGGAACAATTTTACCATTTTTTCTAAAAACACCAAAAACTCGAAAACGAAACGAGATATCGAAAAAATTGACATGAACAGTTTTATTGTACTTTAAAAGGTCTACAAAAAGTTGCCATGACATTTTTTCATATCTTGGAAAATAAACGGAATATTGTATTTTTGTTAATTAGACCACCAAAAACTCAAAGATGACGTCAAACTTTCAGATTTAACAAGATTCTTTTTTTGATCACCTCTTGAAAGTCTACAAAAAATGTAAATGAATTTTTTCCTAATATCAATAGTCAGGGAAATAATTCCAAAAAACAAAAAATTATGGACTTGACATTTTTTCTAAAAACATCAAAACATCGAAAAAATATATCTGAACAGTCTTTATGTCCTCGAACAGGTCTATGTTCCTATGAAGTTTTTTCATATCTTGAAAAATATATTTCTTTGAAGTCTCTCCAAATTATTGGTGTCCAATTATAGTTTTAAACTCTTTGAAGTCGCAGTATTCATATTATTGCTGTAGAATTATAGTTTTGAACGAATTGAAGTTGTAGTATTCAAGTAATCCCTACAATTTCTAGGCCCTTCAACTTCCTAGCTTTTTACGAAGTACCAATTTTTCAGAGTATATGCTATCATCTGGACCACTACTCCATGGACTCTACCATCTAATCATGCTGTATGCTACAATGAGACATTGTCATACAGTCTACTCAGGCGCAATGACCTGCAAGATTCTGCCGTTTACATAGTTGCCACCGATTTGGTGGAGACCGTCTCAAGCACCCTGAATGCAACTTTCGAAGTCCTTAGAGTCGTTAAAGGAGATCAGCTAGAAGGTGCCAAATATGTACATCCTATATACAAGGAGCGACTGCATCAATTTTTGAAATCTTCTCACGCAACATCCACCAAAGGAACTGGGCTGGTGCACAATGCGGGGGCACATGGCCCCGACGATTTTGTTGTGGCTTTGAATAACAAATTGCCTATAGTAAGTTCATATAGGTACCCAAATATTGATCAACAATTTGTGTCAATACCCTAAGAATTGCACGTGTGTGAAGTTATCCACAACCACAAATGTACCTGAGAAAAATGTAACTTGGCTGGTGAAATCCCTCTTTTTCGCTCAAATGGTGATTTAGAGATTTCTCAATGGGTCCATGGAATTAAGTAGGTTGCTTACCATGGGATATGACCATTAAAGGTATTTTTGGTGCAGTGAAAAGGGGGTTAAATTTTCTAAATGAATAAATTTAGTATTTAAAGGGCACTGTAGAGTATTTTTGGTGACAGAATTGTTTTAAGGAAGATGAAATACATAAGTGTAGGTATATGAATTCATTTGTCGCCCCGTCGGAGAGGGTGTGGTGGTGGTGCGATTGACGAAAGTGATCAGTTATTGGTTCAAACGACATTGTAGAGTTTTTTCGATTGGATCATCTTGATCAGGAGGTTGAGATACATAGCTGTGGGTATATTAATTCATTTGTCACCCCGTCGAAGAGACTGGGGGGTGGGGGTGAGTTTGTCCAAAATAGTCAGTTATTCAAACGACTTGTAGAGTTAGATTGGAGCATCCTAATCAGAATGTTGGAATACATAGCAGTAGGTAAATGTATTTTATCCTCCTGAAAAAAAATTCGATGATCGAAAAAAGTCTTCCAGGTCGGTTGAAATGATAATTTTTTTTTCGTCAAACCCACCCTAACCACACCCACTCTGACGGGGCGACAAATGAATTAATATACAACTATGAATTCCATTATCGTGATTGAGATGCTCCAATCGAAAACACTTTACAAACGTCGTTTAAACTGATAATTGAATTTTTCGACAGTCACCCCCACCACACCCTCTCCGACGGGGCGACAAATGAATTGATGTACCAACAGCTATGTATTTCAACCTCCTAATCAACATATTCCAATCGAAAAAACTCTACAACGGCGTTTGAACCGATAACTGATTACTTTTGACAAACTCACCCCCACCACACCCTCTGCGACACAGTGACAAATCAATGTATGTACCCATAGCTAAGTATTTCAACCTCCTGATTAAGATGCTCCAATCAAAAAAACTCTACAACGTCGTTTGAACTGATTATTTTCGACAAACTCACCCCCACCACAACCTCTCCGACGCGGCGACAAATTATTTTATAAATCCATAGTTATGTATTTCACCCTCCAGGAAAAGATTCCACGATCGAAAAAAGTCTACAAGGTCGGTTGAAATGAATACTAGTTTTTTTCGTCTAACGCACCCCCACCACACCCTCTCCGACAGAGCGACAAATGAATTCATATACCTACACTTGTATTTCATCCTTAAAACAATTATGTCACCAAAAATACTCTACAGTGCCCTTTAACTACTAAATTTATTCATTTAGATAATTTGACCCCCTTTTCAGTGCACAAAAAATAACCTCAATAATCATATCCCATGGTAAGCAACCCACTTAATTCCATGGACCCATTGAGAAATCTCTAAATCGTCATTTATCCGAAAAAGAGGGATTTTACCAACCAAGTTACATTTTTCTCAGTGTTTATTTGTGGTTGTGGATAACTTCACACCCGTAAGAATTGCTGTCATAATTATCCATTGACTGATACTTTTAGGTAGATTTAGTGAATGAATTGGGTATCTATAAATCGGAAGCAGGACCCATCTTAGAAGGAAAGGAGGTTTTATCTGAGGGCAATAAAACCATCCTAGATATAGTGAAGAACGATTTGATGTATCTAGGAGAGATTACTCATAGTTATCCTTATGATTGGAGAACAAAGAAACCTGTGATAATTAGAGCTAGTAAGCAGTGGTTCATTGATACTGAATCAATCAAAAGAGCAGCAGTGGTGAGTTAAAACAAAAAATATTTTACCCCTTCAGCACACAAGATGCGCATTTCGATAACAAAGTTATCTTCATCAGTAGATATTACTGAACTAACTGTAAATCGTCTTATTTATATCACATAATTAATTACCATGCCCTAACTGTTTACTAGGAAGTGATCCTACCTGATGGACAGGTACAACCCCACCCAATAAACAATACAACAAAGGCACTTAATTATTCCTTTACTGATAACAAATCAAATAGTTTGGAATTTAATGGACCATTATCATTGTTAAGCAAGGGCTTCGAGCCAGCACCTTTCTCGAGTAGCAACACTTTCATAACTTGTGAAAGGCTTTCGCGGCCATCGTCACTTTCATGGTGGTTCTTCGGGTAGTAAGGCCGACGTGTTTTCAGAGAAGAACTCGACGTTTCGCCAACACGAGTGGTTAGCATTTTCAAGAGTTATTTTAAAAATTTTCGCTTTCTGTAGTCGCTGTCAAATGCTTGACATTTGTTATACGTTGTCTCAATAAATACCTGTGATTTGACGTTCTTACATCTGATTGGTCCATAGCGTTAGCAGACATCATAGAATCGTTCGTACCGTTATTTTGTGGGTAGGGAGCTAATTGAGAATTTTTGAGAACTGGAAGCCAAACCTTGTTCAATTGTAGTCCTTCTTCGGTTCTGTTGAAGTTGCTGTGGTGTTTCTGGATTTCAATTGCTTTCCGGAAGAGTCTTGGGTAATACGCAGATGTTGAAGAGATGGCTTGGGTTTCTTCAAATTTCACTCTATGGTTATCGTTGTTGAGAGTATGTTCTGCGACAGCGGATTTCTGTGTGTGCCCTAACCGACAGCAAGCCTTGTGCTCTTTGATTCTTGTTTTAACGGAGCGTTTCGTGGTTCCGATATAAACGCTGCCACAGGAACATGGAATGCGATAAACCCCAGAAGAGCATAGTACGTCTCGTTTGTCCTTCGCTGATCTAAAGTGGTCTTTCAGTTTCTTTGAAGGTTTATAAACGGTTTTAATCTCATATTTTCTTAGAATACGGCCGATACGATCTGTAACTCTGGGAACATATGGTAAGAATGCTTTTCTTTTTTCGGTGTTGGTTTGACTACTACTTGGTTCACTGGATGGACAGTCATTTGGTCTACTCTGATTTCTCTTCTATTTTTCATACACCTCTCAATATCTCTTTCTTTGTATCCATTAGAAAGAAGAGCGTTTTTTAGATGTTTCAGTTCAGCTTCCAGGTATTCAGGTTCGCAAATTCTTCTAGCTCGATCAACTAATGTCTTGATTACACCTTGTTTTTGGCACGGATGCTGGTTTGAGGTATTGTGGAGATATCGATCAGTGTGTGTTGGTTTTCTATATACCGTATGCCCCAGACGTCTATAATTTGGAGCCATGGACCAGAAAAACTCAATGAATTCCTTAACCATATCAATAACATACACCCGAATATTCAATTTACCATGGAAATTGAAAATGAGAAGAAACTGGCATTCTTAGACGTTCTCATTTCTCGAAAAGAAAGACGTCTGATCAGCGAAGGACAAACGAGACGTACTATGCTCTTCTGGGGTTTATCGCATTCCATGTTCCTGTGGCAGCGTTTATATTGGAACCACGAAACGCTCCGTTAAAACAAGAATCAGAGAGCACAAGGCTTGCTGTCGGTTAGGGCACACACAGAAATCCGCTGTCGCAGAACATACTCTCAACAACGATAACCATAGAGTGAAATTTGAAGAAACCCAAGCCATCTCTTCAACATCTGCGTATTACCCAAGACTCTTCCGGAAAGCAATTGAAATCCAGAAACACCACAGCAACTTCAACAGAACCGAAGAAGGACTACAATTGAACAAGGTTTGGCTTCCAGTTCTCAAAAATTCTCAATTAGCTCCCTACCCACAAAATAACGGTACGAACGATTCTATGATGTCTGCTAACGCTATGGACCAATCAGATGTAAGAACGTCAAATCACAGGTATTTATTGAGACAACGTATAACAAATGTCAAGCATTTGACAGCGACTACAGAAAGCGAAAATTTTTAAAATAACTCTTGAAAATGCTAACCACTCGTGTTGGCGAAACGTCGAGTTCTTCTCTGAAAACACGTCGGCCTTACTACCCGAAGAACCACCATGTAACTTTCATAACTATCTAATTTTCTGAAATCATCAACAGGCTTTATTAATTTCAAATTTTGCATATTAATTTTGTGATGAGTTTCTAATAAATGATCCGCAATACTCGATTTATTTTCTCGCGAATATTTAGCATGTGTCAAATGTTCGCGGAAACGAACATTCGTAGATCTTTTGGTTTGGCCATAATATACACTATCACAGTTTTGACAGCTAATTTCATAGATTCCTGATCTCTCTAAAGTTGGAATTGTTTGTACTAGCTTTTTGTTCTTACTGAGTGACACCACAGGCGTCCAATATCTCATTTTCAGTGGTGAGTTGAAAAATTAAAACTAATCTAAATAATTCCTTACATCAGTACGAAACAAGTTCACTGAAAGCGTACTTTTGTTTATTTCAAAGAAAAATCGAAGTTATGCAAGTCATCAACGCTGTGGTTTAAAATATCTATCATAAAAGCTAAATTAAAAATCAATAAAAACGTGGATATAAGTAAATACCATATATTGATAGCATTTTGGAAACGAAAAAGTGTCGGATAACGTCCGAAAATCCTGTTTATTCAATCTGTAATCAGCGCGTTAATGTTCGAGATCATTAATAGCATTTTAATATAAGAGTTGATTACAATACTTTTCCGTCGACCTAATGATAGTATGAAAGAAAATTTAAAAAAAAAGTTTTCGTGGTTCAGGATTCGAACCCCCGATCTATACATCCGGATTGTATTCGTTCACTCGCATTTCACCTCTGCGCTACGGAGCCCATGTTTAAAATGTCGCGTTTTGATGAGTTGAGTATTTGCTACATTTTCCAAAATTACTTGCTATACATAATAATGAAAATAATTAATTTTTCATAGATTTTTCTGCTTTTATCAGGCAATAAACTTAAAGCTGCCACTTTAGCGGTTTCCGCAACATCTGGCGGTGTCAACGTGAAATTATCTTCAAATTTCATTATTTAGATTGGAAAATTATGTGACAAAATTTTACAGCGCACATAAAATCTGAATCTGTTGATGTCTGGTTGCCATGCAACGCGCAAAATCATGCATTTACAGAGAAATCGATCATTAATGACAAATTGAGCATTAATAGGCGTCATTAATGGTCGATTTCGTTTGCATTGAAGCATATTAAACAGACATGTTAATACGAGGTCGGCGGAAAAGTATATTTATATATACTTTTTAATCGAAAATTATTGAAAGTTTTTTATTATTATCAGTCATGATGAATTTACACATATTACATTATAATATCTGATTACAGTATTTCTATTGGAGAGATTTATATTACTGAGGATCCATTATCTTATCTTTCATTTTACCTTTAACACTACTGTTATAAGTTATTCTGACACACAATGTGAAAACGTCAGTTTTAATGACAGTTATACAAAAAAATATATTTTTGATGGTGCGTTCAATTTTCACCTGTAGGAAAAGCCGGAAAACCTTCAGCACCAACCCGAGTGGTCGGTGCGCAATCCAAGCAAGCATTAAAACATTAACTACACTTTGTTTTTTCAGGAGCAATTAGAAAATGTAGAAATCATTCCTAGTGATAGAGCCGAAATATACAGAAAAAATTTGATAAATCAAATAATGAAAAGACCTTACTGGTGCATATCTCGCCAAAGAAAATGGGGAGTTCCCATACCAGTTTTTTATGACAGGAACACAAATGAAACTATAATTAACGAGTAAGGACTTATGAAGTGCTTTTTATTGATCATGACTTTAATTGTATTGTTATTTTCGAAAGGAATACTTTGGCTCATCAGTGCAATTTGTTGGAAAAATATGGAACGGATTTCTGGTGGAATCTCTCAACACAAGAACTTTTACCTGAACATTCTTTCTCGTTTCCAAAATCAGCTGAAAAGGGCGAAGTAAGTACAAAAACCGGTACGACTACCTTGATCTTATCAACTTTTTGGCGCAAGTAAGTAATTTTAACTCTAGAAGCAACCTTTCTTTATTTTTAAAGAAGTCTTCAAAAGTCACTTTACAGTTATCACTATTTTTGTCAATCTTGACCCATTGCTTTCTTAGAAAATATCGCGGGTTCCAATGTACCTTGGTATGTGGTTGTATGGTATAAGGTTGTTTATGGTTGTACAGTATCTTCCCCAATATATTTTTGTTAGTTGTTTGCTTAGCTTCTTAATAATAATAATAAAGGTCTTTATTATTCCCAAAATAAAATAAATCAACATTTATTACTTATTACACCAGCATTTGGAAATAAATAGCGAAAATCATCTTGACAAAGGTACAGGTATCTCATCAACATGATCTTTCACTTAATCATAAAAAACAATCCTATAGAAAAAAAATATATAATTGAACCTAGACATAATAATAATAATAATAATCTTTATTGGTTTCAAAGACCTACAAGGTATAAAACAAGTCAACAATTAAATAAGTGAACAAACAGATACATTTAATTACACAAAACAGTATAAGGAACAACGAGAGTCCACTATGAAGATAGGAACTCACCCATTGTATAAAACATGTTATTTAATAAGTACGTCTTTAGGGCTTTTCGGAATTTGAAGTAAGTCACTTCTTGTTTAATATTTGGATTTAGGTGATTGTATACCCTAATTCCATTAGGTATGGGCCCGTTAAGGCATATATTCAAATGATTTTGAGGTGTGTAGAGGTGATGACTAAATCTTGTTGGATAGTTGTGTATGTCGCTAAGACAAGGAATGCTGTTTCTGTTGTTATAAATGTAACAGGAAATTTCCAATATATATATGCAGAATAGTGGTAGTATCTTTAATTTGTCAAAAAGAGGTCTGCATGATTATCTTTGCTTCTTGCTCTTGCTTAACATTGCTCGTATGCATTTTTTCTGAACCGTAAATAGTTTGTGTGCTGATGAAGACATGCCCCACAGCAAAATGCCATATGATAGTCGAGATTGTATTTCAGAAAAATAATAGTTTTTCAAAACATTTAGGTTAAGCACTTTCTGAAGGCATCTTATTTGATACAGCTTACTGTTCAAATTTTTTGTTGTTATGCTTATGTGAGACTTCCAATCAAGTGTATCACTCATAGTTATGCCTAGAAACTTAATGGTGTGGCATTTCTCTAAAGTCATTTCCCTTAGGTGAATTTCTATATTTTCAACCGTTCTCTGTTTAGTGTGGTATATAAGAAACTGTGTTTTGCTAGCATTGATATAGAGATTACATACATACATACATACATACAGCAGGAAACCAGTCCGCACAATGGACCTTTACATTTACGAAAAATAAATTGGAAAATTCGTTTAAATCGATAGTTTCTAGTCTGAAACGTCCATTTAACAAAGAGTTCCACTAATATTTTTTCATTTAAAAAAATATCACGTTTGAAAGTGTGTCGCTGACGTCACGTTCATCGGAAACACCCCTCACCATAATCCACGTTCCGAAACAGGCAATACCGTTCGCCTTAAAAATATGGCTTCTAACTTGATATAAGGCATTGAGAAATAATTAAAACTTTGTCACTTGCTCAACTCAGAGAAAAAAATCTACATCTTACCTATTTTTATTGTATTTACAGCTTTCAAATTTTCTGAACGGACCTTCTTTTTGATGAAAAACGTGCATTGTCAAAACCGCAAATCGTAATAACGTGCTCATTATTCATCGGGTGAAATCAAATGAGATAGAGCAATGTCTATAATTTCATTGTGACTTTCATCTCTTTGAATTTGATTTTTTAAGTATATTTTTCTGAATCTTTACTAGTACCTAAAATTTTTTGATAGTTCAAGGTCTTTTTTGCAATCACTAAAATTTTGAATCTTTCTTTGAACTCTGCTTGAATACAATAATAACATAAGTAACGTAAAGAACTCACTTGGAAATTTTCTTCACAATAACATATATTTCCGCTTTTCACACAGGGTTTATTCAATGCTTTGAAACACATTTCACGACGCGCTTCATCTTTAGGTGCATAAAAACTTGTTTATTAGAATTTTCACTGGTGTTCAGATAACCTGGTACTTTTTCGACATGTTCACAGTTATTGCAGGGATACAGATACACGAATTAAAAAAAGTTGCAGAATACAAACTTTCAAAACTGCCTTAAATAAGAAATCTCGTAGGGTCTGTTCGTGTACAGCATAGATATTTGATGGAACTGCTTTACTTGTATCCAATTTTAATGTAGGCGAACGAGTTGAACAGAGACAAACGATTCTTATTGATTTGCTCCGTCAAACAGACAAACGAGCCCATCTGGTATCAAATGACAACTGTCATAATACGACTCATTATACAGTGTGTCCCACTTTGAGCAGCCACACCCTCATATTTCATTGAGCATGAAATAATTCGAAATTTTCTTTGACTCAAGTTGTAGTACTCGGAAATACCTACCTTTATGTTTACGGAACCTTTGTATATCCATTTTCCACGGCTAACTAGGACCAAATAAAAAGTGAAAAATTGGGAAAAACATACTAGGCATTTTTTTATCGCAAAAATACCACCAGATTCTGTTTCAGAACATCTTAAAACCCCCAAATCTCAATGCTTGAATCATTTGAATATACAGGGTATCATTCATTCTGATCAGAGTTAGCCTTGGAAAAGTGATATTTGGCTATTTTTCAAAGTATTAATTAAATATTTTTGGGAATTCTGTGACAAGAGAAGACATTTTGGAAAATTTCCAAGCATTATTTATGGATTAGAGTTGATAATGCTATCAGCTACAGATGATACCCTGTATATTCAAATGATTCAAGCATTGAGATTTGGGGGTTTTAAGGTGTTCTGAAACAGAATCTGGTGTTACTTTTGCTATAAAAAAATGCCTAGTATGTTTTTCCCAATTTTTCACTTTTCATTTGGTCGTAGTTAGCCGTGGAAAATGGATATACAAAGGTTACGTAAACATAAAGGTAGGTATTTCCGAGTACTACAACTTGAGTCAAAGAAAATTCCGAATTATTTCATGCTCAACGAAAATTTGAGGGTGTGGCTGCTCAAAGTGGGACACACTGTATTTGAATGAAAATTTTAAATTCCATGCTGCACTTTTACATCGTTGCCAAGTCACGAATCACTTTTCTTCTGATTATAGAGAAACTAGCGGTCAGAAAAATAAATAAAAAAATCCCGAATGATATTAACGTATATACTTTCTCATTACAGTGTTTTATCATATCTCGTGGAAACGTCCCTAGCCCTCTGCTACCTGTCTATGTTCAATTTTATGTGATAAACCATCTCACATTTTAAACTTTAAGTAATCACCCATATTGGGTTCTAAGCAGTGCTCTTTTTAAACATATTTAAATTGTTGAACACTTATTTTTTCAGATCTATTTAGGGCCGGTTGTTCAATCCAAGGTAATTCCCAGTTTAACTAATCTTGGTTTCGTTGCTAGGGATCCAGCGATTCACTTGGTTACGATCTGTTGAATGAACCAAGATTAGTTGATCCGTCGATCATCTCCGAATGAAATACCGGCCCTCAGTGCAAATAACATCTCCAGAATGGTTACAGAGTTTTGCATGAAAGCAAAAACAAAAGAGCATTATTAAAAAATGTCCTCCAAGAATTTTGGCTTTTGTACTCCCTTATTAGTCAGACAATATTACTATCTCACTTCAATTATTGGGTTACTTTTCATTAATAATAACCCAAGAATATCGTTTATCAAAATAAAAAAGTGCATATGTTTGAGTCACGAAGTTCTGGCAGTTAAAATCTACTGCCGTTATCAAGTGTGTAAATGCGACGATATATCAAGGATACTTATTATATAGCAATCTGTGTCATTAGTATGCGAATAATTTACCGCCATGAGGTAATTATTCTCTGACATGGGGTCTGTCAAATCATCAATCTTGATTAGTGGGATAAATTACCTGCAAGGAGATAACAATGCTCCATCCATTTCGGACATTTCAGGTATACCAATCTTAATTGGTGCATTTGATAGACTGACATTTTTTGGTATTGTTTGTGGTGTCGAGGCGACGGGATATTTTCGCAGTGCAATTATCGCTCTTCGGTACAATTACCTACCTTTGTGATTTTTCAATAATTGCATTAATAATAATAATAATAATATAATTTATTTCGTTTGTTGAAAGGTACAGTTGTACAATAACAAAGAAAACGTCTAGAATATAGAATAAATGTAAATTACATTTAAAACAAAAATACCAGTATTGATGAAGTGAAAATAAACGATTACGATTTTACATACGAATTATGAGAGAAATTCGTCTACAGAGTAGATATTCTTATTTATTAAATGGCTTTTCAATGATTTCTTGAATAAACTTATATTAGAGGCACTTTTAATATTCTGATCTAATTTATTGTGGACCTTGCAGCCAAGAACCAGGTGGCTTCTCTGAAACTTTTTTGTACGGTGTTGGCCTGGAACAAGCATATTTCTAGATCTTGTTTTGTGCAGATGATTTTCTCCATTACGAGCAAACTTATCTCTGTTCTGATAGACAAAAATACACAGCTTATATACATACAGGCCTGCTACAGTCAAAATTTTTAAACTTTTGAAAGTGTCTCTACATGAGACTCTCCATCCTAGACCTTCCAATATCCTAATTGCCATTTTTTGTAAAACAAAAACTCTTTCCCATGAAGCAGATGAACCCCAGTTAAGTATCCCATACCTCAAATGGCTATTGATGTTGGCATAATATAGACTTAACAATATAGATTTGCTACAGTGATTGGACATAAATCGCAATGCATAGCAGTTCTTACGTAGTTTTGCACAGAGACTATCAATATGTGTTTCCCAGCTCCATTTATTATCAATATTGACACCCAGTAATTTAGTTGTCTCTGATGCATCTACTCTTATATCCTCATTTTCAAAGATAGAGAGGGTTTCGGTTTGATTGCTCAGGGAAAAATTAACTAACACTGTTTTTTGTACATTTAAAGTTAGGTCGTTTTTTGCCGACCACGAAATAACTTTTTTATAGGCAGTTTCAGTTGATTCCACAAGACTTTCGACATCCTTTTGTGATACTATAATATTTGTATCGTCAGCATACGTGATCACTTGGATCGTTGACAGGTTCTGTAAAAAGTGAATGAGATCATTTGCATATATGAGAAACAGAAGGGGGCCCAATATGGAACCTTGAGGCACACCCTGTTTAATGAGTAGGGAAGGGCTCTGTGTGTTTTGCATAACAACACTTTGATGTCTATTTGTTAAATAAGAGCGCATCAACTTTAAGGCTACTCCTCTTATCCCATACCTTTCCATTTTTGATAATAACAGCTCGTGGTTAACACAGAAAAGCTCGTGAAAAATCAATGAAAAGTCCACATATTTTAACCCTGCTATCAAGAGCCGTTACTATCTGTTCCTGAAAAGCATTCAATGCCGTTTCTGTGCTCTTACCCAACGTAAAACCATGTTGATGGGGGGAAAGCATTTCATTTTTATTTAAAAATGACAGAAATTGGTTCTTTATGTTCATTTCAAAAAATTTACCTATGCTGGATAGTATACTGACTGCCCTGTAGTTCTCTATTTGGTGCGGGTCATTTTTTTTATATATTGGATTTATTTGAGCTAGCTTCAATCTATCCGGGTAAATACCGTTTTCAACTGATATATTGATGATATGTGTCAGGGGATAGCTTAATTTTTTACCTATGCTGGATAGGATACTGACTGCCCTGTAGCTCTCTATTTGGTGCGGGTCATTTTTTTATATATTGGATTTATTTGAGCTAGCTTCAATCTATCCGGGTAAATACCGTTTTCAACTGATATATTGATGATATGTGTCACGGGATAGCTTAATTTTTCCTGACATTTTTTTAAAAGGTTATTTGAAATGTCGTCGTAACCACTAGCATTTGAAGTTTTGAGAGATCTTATTAAAGCTATAACATCAGCAGCAGAAACTGGCACCATATGTATGGAGTTTGCGCACATATTGACACAGCTTATCATGAAGTAGTCAATATTGCCACTCGCCTGATCCATTCCTCTTATGAGAAATTTTACATGACGGAAATATTCAAGATAACATTTCACAATGTTCAATTATTTATTTGATAACGACACAAAAATCGTTTTGTTTAGGATATAATGGATATATGGTTGGATAGTGGCCTATCATGGGCTAAGGTACTGGAGGGAGAAAAAGTTGCCGATATGTATCTAGAAGGTGTAGACCAATTTTCTGGCTGGTTCCAATCTTCTCTTCTGACTTCAGTTGCTCTGAGAAACAAAGCACCTTACAAATCCATTTATGTACACGGTTTTGCAGTAGACCAAAATGGAATAAAAATGTCCAAATCGATAGGGAATGTCGTGAATCCTGAAGACATTATGAAGGGCAAAAAGGGACAAAAGCCCTTTGGTGTAGATACTTTGAGGTGGGTGATTGTCTATAACCTGAAATTGCATTGAAAATTAAGTTTCATGATTTCAATTCTACTTTATTTAGATGGTGGGTGACTTGTCATGCCAATCAAGTTTCTTTAGCGCATGTAAGCACAAATGTCTTGCAGTCCAGCGCTGATGAGGTGCAGAAAATCAGGAGTGTACTCAGGTTTGCTCTGGGAAGCTTATCCGACTATGAAAAATCTGAAGAAGACAAACGTAATTTGTTGTTGATTGACAAGTACATGCAGCATCTTTTGTTACGTTTTCATCAACAAGTAAGTAATGATTGTATTTTGTTATTTACTTGACCAAATCTCAAATACTGCTGTGCATGATCTGTTATGTTTCAGCTATCATCTGTTGAAATTTCCGCAGTTTTGCCTTTATCATACTGTATAATTTCATCTGTTCAACTTTGTAGGTGGAGGAGTACCTTGAAAATTACCAATTCCATAAAGTCTCTTCTACTGTTTTAAACCTTTTGACCAACCCCGTATCTGCGTTGTATTACACTGCCGTCAAAGATCGTTTGTACTGTGATAACTTGGATAATCCTGCCAGAAGAGCTGCTCAGTATACTCTTCTACAGATTTTGGAAGTAGTCACTAGAGCAGTTGCTTCGATGGTTCCATATTTAGCTGAAGAAATTCACTCGTATTTGCCTCAAAAAGATAATAAGACATATTTCACTAGTCATCATGATCAACCCACGTCAGATTGGGAAAACACAGATGTTGCTGGAGCAATGGAAATACTGCTGAATTGTAAGAAGGATATTCACAAGGAAATAGGGGCAAATACTATGGGTGCAAATGTAGGGGTTGTCTTTTCAAAGAAGATATTTTCGAATATGAAGGTATGAGTAATATTGTGGATTTTTGCCTTTTACTATATTCATTGATTCATTCGTTTGTTTTCTCTATGATATAATAATTTATTCATGCAGCTATTCAGTGATTGTGGTCGAGATAACTTACAAAGTTTATTTTCTTTTTGACTTTCGTGTCTAACCATTGCTTGGTTGGTGTTTTATTCATCTGCAGCAGTTTTTTCCTAATCTTATTGAAATTGATTCATCAATTCATGTATACGTGATGGAAACTTTCCTGATGCTTTCAAGTTAACAAAAGTCATACCTCTCTTCAAGAAAGGCGACGTTGCCAAAATCGACAATTACCGTCCAATTTCAATAATCCCTATTTTCTCAAAACTTTTTGAAATAATTTTAAAATCAAGACTTATGATATATATGGAATCCAATAATTTCATTGACCAATGCCAATTTGGGTTCAGAAAAAAATGTAGTACAACCCAGGCAGTGTTCAGGATAGTGAGTGACATAGTGGAAGGTCTGGAGAGTGGCAAAAGTGTATCAGTTACATTATGTGATCTCTCCAAGGCCTTCGACTGTGTCTCTCACGCAATACTGGTCGAAAAGCTGACGTTTTTTGGAATCAGGGGTTTGCCGCTCGACTTCTTCAGATCATATTTGAGTGATCGAAAACAATGTGTGAGCATCAATAATTCATCATCTGATTATAGAGCTGTCATGCATGGAGTACCGCAAGGCTCTGTGTTAGGACCTCTCTTATTCATTATTTATGTGAATGACTTGTTTCACAATATGTATCCGAAGACTTGCGTTGCTTTTGCGGATGACACAACTTTGGTTGATGCTAGCACGAATATAGAAGATTTGAAGATAAACAGTCTTATAACTACTACTCGAGCTAGAAAATGGTTTACTTCCAATAATTTGGAACTTAATGACGATAAAACACAGAATCTCATCATCTCAACAAACAATAACATTGCTCAAGGTCATAGTGTGAAGCTGCTTGGATTAGTCATCGATGATAAACTAAATTGGTCCTGTCATGTCCAACAACTATGCCGAAAACTCTCAAGCTCTATATTCGTTCTACGCAATTTGAGTAAGCAGTTATCCATAGAAACTATGAGGTCATGTTATTTCGCTTTGTTTCATTCTCATCTCAGTTACGGTACGTTGCTGTGGGGTAACTCTTGTCATGCTAACATTATTTTCCGTTTGCAAAAACGAGCTATCAGGATCGTAGCCGGTGCTGGTTTCAGAGACCACTGTAAAGAAATTTTCTAAACTTTAAATATAATGCCCCTTCCATCATTATATATTTTTGTTTCATTAATAGAAATCAATAAAAACAAAGCCAACCTAGAGACCAATGCAGATGTCCATAACTATTTGACAAGGAATGCTGATCATTTGAGATTACCTCAATACAGGCTCACAAAATCGACAAAAAATTATCTAGATCTGAATTTATTCAATTTCTTACCTAGAAGTATCAAATCATTGAATAATATTGGAAAATTCAAATCCACAATCAAAAGACATATTTGCATTTGTTTTCCATGACTGTAATATTGAGTTTTGGTATGGGAAAATTTGTTTATTTAAAAGGTATTTTCTTGTGCGATTATTTCAATGAAATTTCAGAACTTGCTGGAAATAAGTGAACTGGAACAGCAACTGGTTGATATCTTCCAAGTATCACATGTCAGCATTACTGAAGACAACTTGGCTGTTGACTACAAGTTGGGGATCTCTAAAAGCCAAAATGTATCCTGTCCAAGATGCAGAAAAATAAATTCAGAGAATGAAAATGAATTATGTAAAAGATGTTTTGAAGTACTGAATTCTTTGAATAACAATAAAACAGCTGTTGTTAATTAACATTGCACTTTATTTGACCTCATATGAGTTGTGATCTTAAATTACATAATGACAATACTATTTTTCTAAACGATTTCTTATATGGGCATGACCTGCTTATCTCCGTAACCACAGAATATAGACCTACACAGAAGATAATCTGTCTGTAATGTTTGTTGTTTCAGCGTCACTCGGCGTCAATATGACGTCTTCCATCTTTTAAATTTTGCAAATAAGACAGAGAGAAACAGAGTAATCAAAACGAACAACCACATAAACTTGACATATTTTTGAAAAACCCTTCTTTGAATCAGATTTTTTTATTAGAGAAGAATGCCTCGCCGAGGAGTATTTGTGTTGGGGATGTTCTACAAAAATGGGTTTGAATGCAAGCATGTTTTCTCCCGTGAAAGGTCCTACAAGGTATGTCTGACAGACTTTTCATTATAAAAAACTATACTTTGAAGAATTTTCAGTATTTCGAACACGGGGGATGTCTATATTCTGTAGTAAGAGTATACTTTAATTAACGACCAAGTTTAGTTTTTCTTAGTGTAGTTCTATCGCGAATCTCATTCACTTTTCCCAGTGTGGCTGTAAGTGGTGTACAAGGTCATCGATTTTTTATCATTCTCTTCTGTGTAAGTCTGTATTCTGTGCCGTAACCACAGATTAGAAAACATACTAATCTGTGCCGTAACTAAAAGACCCATGTCACAGAACACGTAAACTAGGTAGGTTAGGTGTTCTGTGCTCATACTTCAATGAAATAATGGCGGTGAATGATGAATCATTCAAATATTGAAAAATGACATGTTATGATTGAGCATTCAATGCTATTTTTTTCGCCGTATGAGTCGAATCGAAAATTAATTGTGAATATTCGCCAGGGTATGGACAAGCCTTTAGAAGAGCAGAATGAATGACCTCGAATTTTTTCATGACCAATCAGTCGAAGAAGTAAAAACGCGGCAAGCACCACATGGGTGAGAATATGAGCACTCGTTACGAGAGCTGTCCACTGAAATATACCTTATAACTGGAATGTCAATGCAACTTCTCAAAAGTGTACCCTTTTGAACCTCGCGCAGCAGTCAAAAAAGTCAAGGGGGGAGCATGCGTACTAATATTCGACACAGGACCGGTCCATAGTATAGATGACGAATTTCTATACGACTAAATTGATGAAAAACCACCGCGGTCTGACGCTTACAATTTGGATCAGCTTGAAACTTAGATTTCACAAATATCAAATCGTGGAAAAATGATCATACAACATTCATTTTCCCAGGATGAAAATGAACTTCACGATAAAAAATAAGTTATAATGAAAAACACAATGCCCTACCGAGGAGTTTCAAATGTGATAACCTATAGCAGTGTTGGCAACCATGAGCAATGAAAATATGGTACCAACCGAATGAAAATAAGGTATCTCAGATAAAAATAAGGTACATTAAATTGTGACGTCATTATAGGTGACAGAAGATATAACCAATTTTGCGCATGCGCATAAAGGAATACATGCCAATAAGTTCGTTCCTATCTTCCCTAGACGAGGAGTCATGACGTCACAAATGTCAAATGTCATTATTGTCAAAAATTGATACAAAACCAAAACAAACCTGTCAAAATTATGACAAGTTTAATGTTTATTCGGAGCAGATCCAGCCAAATAAGGCAAACATTTCAATAAAAGAGAAATCCAAAGGCAAACAATCAAACACAAACTAATAAGCAAAGCATCAACAGAGAACGTAACCTCAAATTCTCTATTTTTAATCAGTTTATGATGAGGATTGAGTTTTGAACTAAAAAAAAAATCGAAAGTAACTGTCAAATATATTTCCGTCCTACACGTTAGCCAGAAAATGAGTTAATAAAAACACAAAAAGGTTATAAAAATAAACTAAAACAAAACAAAAACAACAGGTACATTGGTTTCAGTCTCTACCACAAAAACACAAAAAGGTTATAAAAATAAACTAAAACAAAACAAAAATAACAGCAATATTTCTTTCTCTCATCTTATGTTTAGATGATTTAGCATGTTGTTTTAAGGAGTAAAGCTCTGCTTTCAGCGATGTATTACAAAATGAACAGAATGCTTTAAAAACATCTCCGCAACTGGTTTCAGCCACACCTTCAAAAGATTTTCACCCATCCACTCTTTCCTAAATTTTTGTACTCGTTTATTTTTTTTCTTAGGAGTCTCTGCAGCTGAGTCCGATGAATCCGAATTCATGATCAAGACCAATATCAATAAATAATGAAAAATAAAAGCGATTATACAAATCAGGAGTTCAAATATTTGAAAATGTACAATTAACAAAATTCGTTTGATGTTTGATAATCAAAATCAACGTTTGTCACTTGTCATTTGTCTGACTTTTCAAAATTGTCACATGCCACACGTCTGAGATCATAGAATATAATATAGTTGTGGCACAGAGCACAGAACACAATACACGTTTATATGTGCCTGTGGACTTGTTGTGTTCATGTTACGTGTACTGTGTACTTCGTGTACATCCAGTCAGTATCGGTAACCTTATTCAGCATCATGTCAAGTGGTTCCTCTTATTTTACACGAAATATGGTACAAATAGCGTACCTAGTCACATTGTTAAGGTACAAGGTACAACGACGCAAAAATTGGTACATGTACCTTAAATAAGGTACGGTTGCCAACACTGACCTATAGCTACTTTTTTTTTGAACATTTTCTGGGAAAAAACTCACACAAGCAAAACCAAACATAAATGGAGGACTGAACTCAATGAACTGCTATAAATAGCGCCTAAGGCGCTCCTGGCCGAATTCATTGATCAAAGACGTATGTTTTCATCACAGAACAATTCACTGGTCTCTGTTATGATCAAAGACATGATTTTCACATCTTTTCATCTACTGCGTCGGCGCAGATTCTGATATTTCCATCCCCATGGATGGCACAAAAATTCTTCGCGCATATGCTTGCATTGGCATTCCAGTTATAAGGTATATTTCAGTGGAGCTGTCACGATACGTAGGCTAGAACAATGTATGTTCTCGATTCGAAACGTACGAAGGCGTAGAAGCGCCAGATGTAGTGATTTTTTCTAATTCCCAGATAAATCTGTCTATTAGACAGTTATTATAATTGACAGATAAAAGTGTCTAATAGGCAGATTTATCTGGGAATTATACTAATTCCTAGATATAAGTGTCTAATAGACAGATATAATCTGTCTAGAAGACTGATATTAGATGTTTATTAGACTGGTATTATCAGTCTAATAGACTTATATTATCTGTCTATTAGACAGATGTTATTTGGCTATTATACACTTATATCTAGGAACTGGTATAATTATTATAATTCCCAGATAAATCTGTCTATTAGACACTTATATCTAGGAATTAGTTTAATTAGTATAATTCCCAGATAAATCTGTCTATTAGACAATTATATCTGTCAATTATAATAACTGTCTAATAGACAGATTTATCTGGGAATTAGAAAAAATCACTACATCTGGCGCTTCTACGCCTTCGTAGAAACGAAATTGAAATTATGAAATTTCTTTGAATAGAGATAGAATGGAATTATATCTACCATATAGACCATTGATATCGATTCAAGCTGCAATATATTTTGAATTGTATTGGTGCTCAAATCTGACATATGTCAAACTCACGACGGATCGAGTGTTCTTAATTGCACCACAGAACTCATAATTCTATATATTCTGGCAAAGTTGCATCCCACTAATGAGCTGGCTAAATGCATCATCAGGAAGCAAGGGCCAAAAATCAAAGAGAGAGAGAACTCGGTTTGAAGTGTAAATAAAAGAAGAAGAAATTAACCATTAAATATTTGCAATTTTTCAATGATCTTATTTTTGGAAAAACTTTGTATTTAAAGAAAAATAAAACTACTTCGTTTGTCCAAATGCTACTACGCAAATTTAGTGGCTTGGTAAAGCCCCTGAAATCATGTAAATTTCAAGGTTTACTGTTTTTGACTTCTCGTGAGGTAAGATTTCATCCAGCTATTTTAATAATTCTCTACTTCAAATTATTACATTACAGGAATGTAGATTTTCTACAGAAGTCGCCAAGACCGAATCTAGAAATGACATTCTTGAAGATAAATCCAAGAAAGTCAGCAAAGCAATGAAAGCTTATTTAGAAAGAGCCCATGAACATGATGAGTTTATGAAGAAACAGAAAGATGAGTTTCAAATTGGAAAAAGACATTTGGCCAATATGATGGGCGAAGACCCTGAGACATTCACACAAGAAGATATCGATGTGAGTGTTCAATGGGACCTGGTGCATGAAAAATATTTTTCACTATCAATTAAAATTTAAAAAAATTTGCATTGTATGTTTAAAAATTTGGATGTATTGGCCTTTCTTCAAAATTTTTGGTCGTATTGACACATTCTTGGCTGTCTCCTTGAAAATATTTGAAATGGCCAAATTTTGACTTTGGTAGTGTTCAGAAAACTAAAATTTATAGAATCAGTGCCATTTCAGAACCAACACAAATTGCATGAAGGGTTTAGGTAATATTTTGATTGTAATAAAAATCAGAATGTGGCTTGGAACATAATTCAATTTGTTTTTGATCTAACAAGACATCATTGTACAGTTTCTCACCTTTCATAAACTGTTGTTCAAATTAGGTACGAATTCGAAGATATTTTCAACTTATTTTACCTTCTACTATATTTTTCGAAAATGTCGGTGGCTTCATCGGTACTGGCGTGCAGTGTATATCGCTCATATTGATCTCTCCTTGGTAATTTTATTCGTTTTTGATGTATCTATCGACTCTGCTATTCTATGCCAAAAATTACGGAAGATACGAGGGTGATTCCATGAGAATTGAGACAATGTACAAAATAAATCTGAGAAATTATTAATGATCTATAGTCATTTTTTTTTTATTTGAAATTTGTTGAATTCAGAATGCTATTGAATACCTATTTCCTTCTGGACTGTATGAGAAAAGGGCAAGACCTCATATGAAACCTCCAGAAGAGGTGTTTCCTCAACGAAAAGCAGCAGAATTTGATGAAACTGGCAGACCACATCATTTTCTTTTTTATACTGGAAAACCAAATTATTATCAGGTCTTATATGTAAGTATTACTGTTTTGGTTCATTTGTTCATAATTGAATTACACTAAAAATACTCTAGTTATAATTCTTAATTGAAATTGATTGTAAAGATATATTATTATAATTCATAATATTTGTTCACATGAATGATTTTTCCCAGAATGTTGTTCAACACATGAATGAACTAGAGAAGTTTGAGGATACCATGATTCGAAAAGGATTGACACCAGATCCAAATCTAACCCTGTAAGTTAGAATGAAGAATAAACCTTTCATAACAGTATTAAACTGAGCTATGTAGATTGCATTTGCCATTTATTAAACATATTCATATCTGAATGATTACTCATTTTATTACTCCAAAAACGTCAGAAGTATCCAGATGTTGCAAATTTTCTATCAAACATCAAGTGTGAAATGTAACAACCGATGTGAAGTTGGCGGCTACTTTACAGCAGCCGTTTTTATTAAGCAGCCAATTTGCCAGTGGCGTCGGGTGTGAAAGTAACAGTTCAATATGACGCCCATAAGAAAAAATAAAGTTGATGATGGTTGCCAAGAGACGAAACGTCGGATGATACATCTGAAAATACCGTCGTATAGCGGTGACAAAATGGCATTGTAAATGTACTGTTTATTTTGATATCTTTCATAAAATGACTCAAGAAAAAACTAAAAAAAATGGTGTTGCAAAATTTCGGGTTTTTGTCACATAAATGCGCAAATTTAGCCCAATTTAACCATCTTTGCATCTCTTATAGTTCTCGAAATCCCAATGGTGACCCCTCGAATTTGAATTACCCGGTATAGACTACATCTCAAAAATTATGTACTGTGTGATGGTTGATTTGTAAGCCGTCAAAGGTGTAGTTTACATTTGTCCGTTTTTGGAAAATCATTATGAAACTTCCCTCAGAAATGTTTAGCCAAGTTTATTTTCTGTAATTATACTAATGAAAAACGCAATAATTAGACAAAATTAGACAACCTGCAAATCAACCATCTCTCGGTACATTATTTTTTACAGAAATTGAACTTAATTCGGATCAAAAATCGAATTCTATTTCTCACCCGACGCCACTGGCAAATTGGGTGCTAGATAAAAAACGGATGCTAAATAAAAACGGCAACTAAATAAAAACGGCTGCTAAATAAAAACGGCTGCTAAATAAAAACGGCTGCTAAATAAAAATGGCTGCTAGATAAAAAACGACTGCTAATAAAAACGGCTCCCAGATAAAAATGGCTGCTTGCTATAAAGTTGCCGCTAACTTCACACAGGTACAATAACACAACTTTTTTTAGTGAACTATCTGGTTACCAATGGCTAGACAAAGTATTGTTGGAGACAAAGCTGATGGAATCCTTAGGGGATAAAGACTACGAAAATTTTGTTGTTGCATTTGAACGTCTGAGTAAGTTGCCTTATTCCTACAAAGTCAAGGAATTCATTTTTGAATTCACAAAGCCACTCATGAATCAAATAGAGACCTACGACGCTCCAAAACCACAGTACGATTCAGATGGAAGGGCATTTGTCACAACATATGGTAAGTAATCATTAAAGGTCAATAATTTTAGCATTTAAAATAAAAAATGGAGAAAAAATAGCAAAACAATGCAAACTTTCACAAACATTAGATTTGCCACCACCACAGAGTTCGGCAACTTTGTCAAATTTGAAAAGAATGAGAAAAATGCAAAGTTGTTCTTTTTTTTGACAAAGTTCCCGAAATCTGTGGTGGTGGCAAATTTTAAAATATGATTTCTAGGAAATTACTACCTACGTTTTCGACCAACTCAAAAAACTTTTGCATTATTTCAGCAACATATTTTGTGTACATTTTACACATTTTTTTTAAAATGATCACTTGCCTCTAGATCTCTTCTTCTAAAAATTTGGGGGTTGTAACTGTTACTCGAAGGGGGTTGAAAGTAGAGATGAAATTTTGTTATTGCAGGATGTCATTTCATTATCTGAAATTGACGTGTTTCGGGTTTCTTTTAAATATGCAAAATAACTGAAATATTGAATTTATTCCATTTCTCTGTTCCACACTGTATGTGAAATTGAATGGTAATGAATGAAGTCAAAGTCATAATATGTTTAATGATCTTGAAGACTTACAACTAATTAACAAACTTAATAAAATAATACTACAAAATAAATTATCTATAAATTGAACATAATTTTATCGCAGAATGTTTACGAAAAAGTGCCAGAGGGGATGTTACTATCAGAATGCCTGGTACAGGCAAAGTTACCATAAATGGACATGATTTGATGTTCTTCCAAGACGTACAATCAAGGGAACAGGTGAGAACTTCAATTCAATTTTGAACCAAATGTGGATCATAAGTAGGAAAATATCTTCATTTATTATAATATCTCATCCTGGAGCCCATTGAACTTGGGTGTTTTGAGGGAAGATATGATGAATGTGAGCCAATCGTGTATTAAGAAGAAATCTGGGTACCCGGATCTAAAAGTGATAATGAATATTTCCCTCTTATATAAAATTTGTCATAAGAGGAATGCAATTATCGAAAAATTACAGCGATAATTGCAATGCGAAAACATCCCGTCGGCATGACACCAATAACAACAATACTGATTAACGTTAGATATCTTCAAAAAGTGAAAAAATGTCGCGTTTTGGTGAGTGGTCCATACAATCTATAGAGGATAATGCAGTTGAAAGTGAAACAGCAGCACAAACATTTTCCTTTCAACTCCGGAAATATTCTACCGAATTACACTCGTGTATCAAAATAAACCTGATAATTTTCCATTCAAGCATGTTGTCAGTGAAAAACTGCATTCGGTTATTTTCCTATTTTGTCGAAAGAGCCCGACTCCTTCGAAGTCGGGCTTTTTCGACAAATATAAAAATAAACTAGACAACACGTTTTCATGTAAAATTATCGGTAATTTTGATGTACTTGTATAATTACTTCCGATAACAGATTCCGTTGTTTATTCTGTTTTTTTATAAATACCCGCTCTTTGTACAGATAATTGCAAAGTTTATTCTGAATATTCCCTCTTTCAAAAAAGGGCTCAGGATTCCTGATAAATTTGGCAACACTGCCCATAAATTTTGCTATATACCAACTTCGACAGCCACCACGTCATAAACTGTGGCCGGGAAAGTGTGGTTCTCTTCACACCAACTTTTGGAACAACATTTGAGAAACTGTTTTATACCAGTTAGTAGCTATAATTACAAATCATTAACAAAAACGTTGTTCTCTAGAAAATGAGAATTAATACAAAAAATGTCTGTTATGTTTGATGCTAAGTTGACGTATCTGCTAGCATTTTAGTGGACTTTTTCAGTATGACAATTATTAAATTTTCTAGAGAAGAACATATTTGTGTTGATGATTAGTAATTGAAAGTTAGTCGCATAATAGAGCTACTGGTATAACAGTTTTATAGAAGTTACGAATTTTTCAATATTTCCGCAAATTTGTAATTATCAAAAAAATGGCAAAAGGTGAAAGTTGCAATAGAAGTTTAAATTCGAGACAGGTGTGAAATCGGAATGGAAATAACTTCTTTCTTGAAATTTTTTAAAATTCAAATAAATAAGCCTATTTTCAATGATTATTTTGAAAAAAAAATTACTTTTGACGGGTAGCGAAAGTCACGTGACAACACCAGAGTAGGTAATTTTTCATATTTTTCAAGGTCCAATTTCAAAATAAATGATTGATAAAAGTTTTTCCAATATGATGCCTACTCTTTGAAGGACACTGTAGATACTGACTAATACTATGATGTTGGTTTTGAAGAAGTTACATTTCCTTTTTGAAAATTTCAAGAAAATTCTTCATTTTCGTACCAGATCTAAATTATTCTCAACTGTTTTTTCATGGAAAATATGGGTTCTAATGAACTACTTATGCCTATCTTCGATCCAAATGTGAAAAGTCTAACTTAAAAAACAACTGAATGTCGCTCTCGCCAATTATCTCGTCGTCACTCGCTATAGTTGTAACTTTCGAAATAGTCCGAAATATTTTGCTAATTATTTGACGCCCAGGCTCAGTGGCATAGCCAAGGAGGGGGCCCATCCTGAAATCTTTGAAAGTTTCGACGATTTGGCAATTTGCCATTTTGTAAAATAATAGTTATTTTTGTATCTGTGCGCGAAATGGAAATAAAATGGCATTTGTTGACAATTATTTCAAAGTGACAGTTGCTGAAAATTATTTTAGAGAAATCCTTAATTATTGTTATACATTAATAAATAAATGATTTCTGGGATTTTTGCTTGATTGTGTGCGAAGTAAGCATTTCGCACACTACTTCGCGCACGGTGTCATGGTAACGAAGGAAAATGAAAAAAGGGTCACTTCGCATATTGTTGTCAATGCGCGAACCTTGTAATTTTTTGACGTTTGTAGAAAAAATATATTATTGGGTATTAGACTTTTTGTACTAAGGCCCCCCTCTCCAAAAAAATTGTGGCTATGCCACTGCCCAGGCTAAAGCCTTAGGAGGGAGTATAACCCTTACAAAACCTTTCTCCGCCGCCCATGGTATTCACACATTCAAAACCGCGAACCATCTACCTATCAAAACCAGTGCGGTCATCGAATGCATGCAGCACCGCTATCCATGTAGACCAGTCAACAAGTTCTCTTTGGGTCAAACTTTTTTCTCCGCTTCCGAAAAATATGAACAAGGTGTCATTCGATTCGAAAAAGCGTGTAGATGATTTTTGAAAAAAAATTAAGAGCCGCTTGAAAAATTGCAAAAGTTATTAACAATTAACTGAAAAAACAAAATGGGGTTTGGGTTTTTGCAAATATCTCCAATGACTATTTGATTTTCAAATTTAAAAAAAATTATGCCTTCCTCCCGGAACTCTAGGACCAATATTTATAATTTTCCCAGAGGGTTGAAAATACGGCCCAAAACAAGTACTCTGATGGAAAAATTGAAAAAAAAAATTTATTTTTTTTATATTACTATTGATCCGTTTCTTTATGATCAGAAGCCACATGAAAATTATTCTTAAATATGTTTATTTCCTATTGTTTACAAAATTGTTATAAACAAATGCGTTGTTCATAAGATAATTCAAAATTTTGTTTTTGAAATATAATCTTTGATGCAAAAAAATGTATTGCCTTAAATCGGATTTGTTAATTTTAACAATTTTTTCTAAATTGTCATTGAGGAACATTTTTTTAAATCATAATTATTTATCTTTCTCTTTGATAACCAAAAAAAATTAGTTTTAAATTTTGTTGTTTGTGTAATAGCTTTTTCTACATAATGAAATAAAAAATGATTTATTTATATTTTTTATCGAATTTTAAAAACTTTGTTCTCCTTTAAACTCCATCATTCTCCACTGGTTGTTTATGTTTGAACTTATTATAACTTATAAACTTATCAAGATACAATGAAAAAAACCTAAGACTCATTTATTCTTCATCGAATCAATCCCAAAATTCAAGCTCTTATCCAAATATTTATTTAATTTTTACCATTTATTTATAAAAAAAAAAACTTTCAGATTTTTTTTTTCAGCTTTTATGTTCAAATATCTTATAAAATATAATAAATATGACTATATTACTTATTTAACTTGCTATCTGACCTATAATTGTTGATAAATATACTTAGTTATCAAAAAGCAAGATAGATTATGATTAAAAAAATGTTCCTTAATAATAATTATTACAGGTGGTAGACAAAAATTGTTAATTAGCAAATCCACTTTTAAGCAATACACTTTTGTTTTAAGGAACGATTTTTTCATTAAAATTATAATTTGCATCATAGATTATCTTCCCAAAAAAAAATTTAATTATTTTATAAACAACGCTTATAACAATTTTGTAAATAATAGAAAATATCTGATCATAAAAAACGGATCAATAGTAATACAAAAAATGCAATGATTAATCAAGCTTTTTAATATTTAACCTGAGTAAATTGTTCAAGAACAAATTGAAAAATATCTGTTTTTTTTTTATTTTCTCAGATTTTTCTCAAATTTTATTTAACAATTATCGCACCTGCAATGTTCATGTTCAAGTCGGAAAAAATTGTTAATTAACTAATGCATGGTGTGTTCCTTTTAAAAGAAAGCTAAAGTTATATTCGAGAAGTTCCGTATGAAAAATATTTTTCGACCATCCTGTATAATTAAAATAAAAATATTACAAATCTGTCTATAAAATGTCATTACAAATATTTTTTTTCGAAGTCTATCATTGTAACGTCAGGGATTTTTACGGTATGCATCCAAGCGATTAAGAGACAATCAAGTGAAGGTTACGCAGATATTTGAATTTACTAATATATATTATTATTATTATTTCATTTTAAAATAATGCACTCCACTTTCCAACCCAATTTTTTTCGTATCGCCCTGAATGTCTGGCAATAAATTCTTGTTCTAGATCCTGTTGTCTGGTTAACTTTCGTTTTTAAATCGATATCACAATAGAACTTGAGAAATCGAACTTTGACGCACTATTGCCCGATCCTATATAACAATGTTATAGTCCAGATTTGTTTTAAAACTTGCTTGAGTATTTTCGAAATTGTGGGGTACGTACTGGATAATATGAAATCATTGCATCCCTTTAATTTAGAAAAAAACATTCTTCTGTAGAAGGCTTTGGAAACGATGTCAAAGTCTCGAGGGTTTTTCATTAGGGTCAACAGTACCAGGTTCAGTAGGTACGTTAAATGTAACATTCAATATATTGAGTTATGGCTCATTATTTCTTCCATATTATACTTATACTTAATGTGCGAATGCGGAGGCTTGGTTGACCCGCCAGATGGAGTTTATCCACCATACTTTCTGGGAGCCAATGAAATAATCAGATATAGTAATATACTCATTCGACACAAACCTATCGAAATGAAATATACCAATTTTTGTTATATCTTCCTTGAGTCGCATCATCAACTTGAAGTATTAATTTGACCAAACTAGCTGGATCATACTTTATAATTGACCACCTGTAATGACACCAATGAACAATACTTTTAGTAGTATCTCATATTATTGATTACTCAGAATAGTAAAAATTATTCAGGATAACGTTTTGAGTTGTTTAATAATGGAGAAAAAATGAGAGTTTTCAGTGGACTCTAGCGTCAAAACTAGCCTATAGAAAAAGTTATGCCCATTGGACTTTTTGTTTGGAATGATTTGGACTATAACATATAAAAAATTCAGGTAATTCGACAGGGGTCACTTTACCTATTACAGTGTGCGGTATCCTTTGAAAAATGTCAAATGGTTTTTTAGATATTTGCAAAAAACAAACCCCATTTTGTCTTTTCACCTTTTGCAATTTTTGCAAGCGGCAAGCGGATTTTAAAAAAAATCATCTACACGCTATTCCGAATCGAGACACCTCGCTCATATTTTTCGAAGGCGGAGAAAAAAGTTTGACCCAAAAACCACCTGTTGACTAGCCTAATACATCTACACCGCTCTAAAATGAAAAGGCCCATCCCCACGCCAGAATCTTCAAGAGAACGTCTTCTAAACTAAACGGAGCAATTTAGCAATTTATGTTATATTCTCAGTTATTCGCAGTTAGTTTTCTCGGCCTACCTCGACGTAGCGAACCGATTTTTCGTTGGAATTTTCCCCCCTACCCACCTGCCTCGAACTCGATTTCGCAAAACTGCAACGATTTCCGCAATGAATGAAAATGTTACGTTTTGCTAGGATGCGTATTCACCTCGATTACATTCGATTACATGGATCTATTGTGCCTAAATAATTAGGTGTGTTGTTACAATGGTGAGAATGATGCAGTGCTCGCAAGTTGGAATTTTTCCGTGGGAAGATCCAGTCGGCTGTTTTTGATAGTGGGTAAGTAGGTTTTCATCATCCACGCTTTTATTTGTTATAATTGTTTTTGTGATTTTTGAATGGTCCTTCGTTGCTAATAAGACTCGGAAACTTGTTGCTGGTGCCGAAAGAAAATGTACTGTAATTATATGTCTTTAGGGTCTCGTCTCTTTGAAAAAATATCCTGTGACTCGAAGCTACTACAGCCAAATCACACTGCCAAATCCGGAAGTATCAAAAAATTTACTACATTTTTATTACAATTTATTACACCAGATCCGAATTTTATTACATTTGCCGTTTGTGAGATATAATAATAATAATAAAAATAATAACCCTCCCAAATCAGTGTGAAATCGCGTTGATACGGCGCGAGATTTTTTTACAGAAATCTATCATTTCAAATGTGCTCTAGAGGCCACTCGATAAAATTATATTGTGCAACAAGTGGGGAAAGTTCAACTTTCCTCACGAGTGTGAAGTTTGTGGCACGAGCCTGAAGGGCGAATGCCGCAAACACACGAGTGAGAAAAAGTACTTTCCCCACTATACTTTTCCTACAACTGCAAACATTTAAAAAATACAAGTAATATACCTCAATATTTATTTTTTCCTAGAACTGCACAACTACAATAAGATTAAAGTATCCTACCTCTTGACAGATAATAGCTATTTGTGGATTAAGAGCGCAAAGTGATATATTGTCGCTTGACAAAGAGAGTTACCGCGCGACGCGAAGCGGAGCGCGGTAATCTTTGGAGAGCGACAATGACACAAAATTTTTTCTACAAACGCAGTTTTCAGAAAAAGAAACATCAGATGCTTTATTCAACAAAAGTACATCACATTATAACAAACTTTCATAATGTATATGCTAACCAAATTGCACTAAATTCAAAAAATACTAATCGCTTCTCAAACTACTGAAAGCATGAAATATTAAAATTTACCTTTTTTAGTAGATATTCTCCATCGGGCGCTTCTTGTAAAAATTTGTGAATATCTTCAGTGGTGAATGTTTTGACTGGCACCACGTCATGAATTTACCGTAGTGTAATTCATATTTCTTCCTTGATTTCTCTGATAGGAGATTCAAAGTAACAATTTTTGCACTTTCTGCTACATCAGGAGTGTTTGATAATTCGCTGTCACTATCATCAATCATCATGCAGAAATACGTTGGAGAAGCGAGCGTTTTCGAAATATTTCCGCTCTAGAGCGCAAATGCTGTCACAAAATGACATTTCACGGAAAACGTCAACTTTTTGTCGAAATCTGAACGCGTCAAAGGCTACTTTGTTAAGCGTTTGTAGAAAAATAATTTTTTCGTATGCCAATTCATACTTTTTTTATGAAATTTCCGGCAACAAATCCAACGTTACTTTCGCAGCTTTTTTCAGTATCTCTGGCGTAGTATTATTATCGAAATCGTTACTATTGTCAGTATCCATATTATTTATTATGAGTGAGTATATCTTATTGAAATAATATTCAATAGAAATTGCGATTTTTATGAAAGCACGAATGAAAACTATCTGAAGAGTTTAAAAAACTTCTATAATCTGACAGTTACAAATGAACAGCTGCCAACTACCCTGCCAACTAGTTTTTTTTTCGATTTTTGTTGATTGTGGCAAAGTGCCGTGAGAAAAAATATTTCTCACAGTATACATCGTTTTGAAATTAAGTAAGCTATGAGAAATACGCTACTTTTCATAGCAGTTGTCGGAAAAATATGTTGACAAATAGGTCTTGTGGAGCACCTACGAAAATATTGACGAACTTATGAATTTATTTTGGAAATTTTTATTATTGATGGTGGGGGTAAAATCCTGCCCGACAAAATATTTTGACGCAAAGGTCTGGAGAGCACCTTCTGACGGGGAAACATCTTTTAATCTCGTACAACTAGATATTTTGAGTCATTCAAGTCAATTTTCAGTCATTAAATCTTCGCTTCAGTCATCGGTTTGAGTCTTTCAGTCATCGGCTTGAGTCTTTCTGTCTTTTAAATATTTCAAGTCTCGTACACATTTTAGCGAGATGTTTCCTCCTCGGCACCTTCTGTAGTATAGTTTAATGCAAAAAATCCACATAACCCCATCGACGAAAACCTTGACGGATTTATTAATTTATTTTGAAAATTATTATTATTGATGGTGGGGTAAAATCCTGCCCGACAAAATATTTTGACGCAAAGGTCTGGAGAGCACCTTCTGACGGGGAAACATCTTTAAATCTCGTACAACTAGAGATTTTGAGTCATTCAAGTCAATTTTCAGTCATTAAATCTTCGCTTCAGTCATCGGTTTGAGTCTTTCAGTCATCGGCTTGATTCTTTCAGTCTTTT
Organism: Chrysolina oricalcia; assembly: GCA_944452925.2. NCBI lineage: Eukaryota > Metazoa > Arthropoda > Insecta > Coleoptera > Chrysomelidae > Chrysolina > Chrysolina oricalcia. Next base: position 2,789,297 of record OX101816.2, read on the forward strand.
AAATATTTCAAGTCTCGTACACATTTTAGCGAGATGTTTCCTCCTCGGCACCTTCTGTAGTATAGTTTAATGCAAAAAATCCACATAACCCCATCGACGAAAACTTTGACGGACTTATTAATTTATTTTGAAAATTATTATTATTGATGGTGGGGTAAAATCCTGCCCGACAAAATATTTTGACGCAAAGGTCTGGAGAGCACCTTCTGACGGGGAAACATCTTTTAATCTCGTACAACTAGATATTTTGAGTCATTCAAGTCAATTTTCATTCATTAAATCTTCGCTTCAGTCATCGGTTTGAGTCTTTCAGTCATCGGCTTGAGTCTTTCAGTCTTTTAAGTATTTTAAGTCTCGTACACATTTTAGCGAGATGTTTCCTCCTCGGCACCCTCTGTAGTATAGCTTAATGCAAAAAATCCACATAACTCCATCCAAGAAAACTTTGACGGACTTATTAATTTATTTTGAAAATTATTATTATTAATGGTGGGGTAAAATCCTGCTCGACAAAATATTTTGAAGGGGGAAACATCTTTTAATCTCGTACAACTAGAGAATTTGAGTAATTCAAGTCAATTTTCAGTCATTAAATCTTCGCTTCAGTCATCGGCTTGAGTCTTTCAGTCATCGGCTTGAGTCTTTCAGTCTTTTCAATATTTTAAGTCTCGTACACATTTTAGCGAGATGTTTCCTCCTCGGCACCTTCTGTAGTATAGTTTAATGCAAAAAATCCACATAACCCCATCCACGAAAACTTTGACGGGCTTATTAATTTACTTTGAAAATTATTATAGATGGTGGGGGTAAAATCCTGCCCGACAAAATATTTTGGCGCAAAGGTCTGGAGAGCACCTTCTGAGGGGGAAACATCTTTTAATCTCGTACAACTAGAGATTTTGAGTCATTCAAGTCAATTTTCAGTCATTAAATCTTCGCTTCAGTCATCGGTTTGAGTCTTTCAGTCATCGGCTTGAGTCTTTCAGTCATCGGCTTGAGTCTTTCAGTCTTTTAAATATTTCAAGTCTCGTACACATTTTAGCGAGATGTTTCCTCCTCGGCACCTTCTGTAGTATAGTTTAATGCAAAAAATCCACATAACCCCATCCACGAAAACTTTGACGGACTTATTAATTTACTTTGAAAATTATTATTGATGGTGGGGGTAAAATCCTGCCCGACAAAATATTTTGGCGCAAAGGTCTGGAGAGCACCTTCTGAGGGGGAAACATCTTTTAATCTCGTACAACTAGAGATTTTGAGTCATTCAAGTCAATTTTCAGTCATTAAATCTTCGCTTCAGTCATCGGTTTGAGTCTTTCAGTCATCGGCTTGAGTCTTTCAGTCATCGGCTTGAGTCTTTCAGTCTTTTAAATATTTCAAGTCTCGTACACATTTTAGCGAGATGTTTCCTCCTCGGCACCTTCTGTAGTATAGTTTAATGCAAAAAATCCACATAACCCCATCCACGAAAACTTTGACGGACTTATTAATTTACTTTGAAAATTATTATTGATGGTGGGGGTAAAATCCTGCCCGACAAAATATTTTGGCGCAAAGGTCTGGAGAGCACCTTCTGAGGGGGAAACATCTTTTAATCTCGTACAACTAGAGATTTTGAGTCATTCAAGTCAATTTTCAGTCATTAAATCTTCGCTTCAGTCATCGGTTTGAGTCTTTCAGTCATCGGCTTGAGTCTTTCAGTCATCGGCTTGAGTCTTTCAGTCTTTTAAATATTTCAAGTCTCGTACACATTTTAGCGAGATGTTTCCTCCTCGGCACCTTCTGTAGTATAGCTTAATGCAAAAAATCCACATAACCCCATCCACGAAAACTTTGACGGACTTATTAATTTATTTTGAAAATTATTATTATTAATGGTGGGGTAAAATCCTGCCCGACAAAATATTTTGAAGGGGGAAACATCTTTTAATCTCGTACAACTAGAGATTTTGAGTCATTCAAGTTAATTTTCAGTCATTAAATCTTCGCTTCAGTCATCGGCTTGAGTCTTTCAGTCATCGGCTTGAGTCTTTCAGTCTTTTAAATATTTCAAGTCTCGTACACATTTTAGCGAGATGTTTCCTCCTCGGCACCTTCTGTAGTATAGTTTAATGCAAAAAATCCACATAACACCATCCACGAAAACTTTGACGGACTTGTTAATTTATTTTGAAAATTATTATTATTAATGGTGGGGTAAAATCCTGCCCGACAAAATATTTTGAAGGGGGAAACATCTTTTAATCTCGTACAACTAGAGATTTTGAGTCATTCAAGTCAATTTTCAGTCATTAAATCTTCGCTTCAGTCATCGGCTTGAGTCTTTCAGTCATCGGCTTGAGTCTTTCAGTCTTTTAAATATTTCAAGTCTCGTACACATTTTAGCGAGATGTTTCCTCCTCGGCACCTTCTGTAGTATAGTTTAATGCAAAAAATCCACATAACACCATCCACGAAAACTTTGACGGACTTATTAATTTATTTTGAAAATTATTATTACTGATAGTGGGGGTTGAAATCCTGTCCGACAAATAATTTGACAATCAGATCTTTCTGAGCATCTTTGGAAGTGAAGATTTATGCAAAAAAATCCCCACCTGCGGAAACTTTGACGGACTTTTGACTTTTGACTTTTGAAAATAATTATTATTGGTGGTGGTGGTAAACATTCTGAACTACAAAATATTTTGACGATTGGTCCTAGTGGAGCACCTTTGGTAGTATGTATACATGTATACAAAAAAATCTACGATAACTTTGACGAACTTATGAATTTATTTTGAAAATTATTGTTTTTGAACCGATGTTTTTGTCCGATGAAATATTTTGACAAATAGGTCTTATAATCATATCTTCGATAGCATATATTTATGCGAAAAAATACCTATCCACGAAAACTTTGACAAAGTTAGCTGCTTTTTTAATGTTACAGGGTTGAAACTCCTTGTATAATGTTAATTTTGTGATGATAAGCCATTCGGTTGAAGGAGAATTGAAACGCCGACTGGAAATATTTTACAATAATGATAGTAATTTTTCGAATGCATGTAAAATTTTATTTATTCGGATTTTAACACTCCTCTTCACCTTTCACCGAATAGATCACTCATACAACAATATACAGGGTATTTCATCCCTGTAACTCTAGGTGGTTTGATGAAATAAAATATTAAACGGTGTTGAACGAAGTTCTTCTAAAGTGCTTTTGTATGTGACATCAGTCACATACACGACTTGTAAATGAAATAAGGAAACATATAGGGATTGTTCGTTACCAAAAATATTTTCATTGTTTCATACTTAGTCGTTTCAATTCGAAACCATCGGAAGTATGATATTTTAAATATTTGGACGATATTCAAACCGTCATCGGTGATACTTCCTGGTTCTACAGGAAAAACTGGATATCTCAATGAATAATTCACAACATCACGACAGAATATTTAATATTGTGGTGTTTTTCTCTCTTGGAAGGGTTAGAATTCGCGTTTGAATTCAACCGGTCAGATGTAATTCTGGTCCCAATCCATCCCATAATAGTTAGTTAAAAAGTCACAAGTTGGTGGTATAGTTTTAGATAAAACCCACACCACCCAAGCTATCTCAAAAACGGCACGTGTAATAAAATTTGGACCTGGTTTAATAAATTGTAATGATAAATGTTATAAATTATTCCATATTTCCAGATTAGGTTGGGTGATTTGACGGGTTTAGCTTCAAGTCACTAAAATATCCTCCAAGATAGGTATCGGGAAAATTCATTAAATTAACGGGGATGATTTTTAGAAAGCGACATTTTTATAAGGAAAGGGTAGATCACTTCCAACCCTCCTAGTTTCAATATTTATTTCAGTTAAGATGACAGTACTTCCATATTACACTGAAAATCATTGTGTTCATGCATATTTAAAATGTTCTTATCTCGGATTTATTTACAAATTACCTCTGAACGCACTAATTGTCATAATTTTTGCCGCGTGTCGTTTGCCATTTTACCGCTGACCAGGTTAATTCAAGAATTCAATATTTGTTATTAGTTCAAATAAAACTAATACTATTTATGTTCCCCTCTATCGTAAATACACTATCATCACATTGTTTCCAATCCGGTCAGTTATTTTTACCAAGAACGTGCTAATTGCTATTGACGAAGGTGTGTAATTGAGTTATTCCTCTCTTTGGAAACAAAAGTTATGAATTTTGTGTATTTTTGAGAAAAGGCGAGAACACACGAAATTTTAAAAATAATTCTCGCGGATTCTGCAGCTTGTGAACATTTTGTTGGCAATTTTCTTTTTTTTTTCTATTAATTTCTTCTTTCTCGCGCCATTGCAAATTGTTGTGACCTAAGCTCCCGAGTATTCCGAGCAACCAATAGCATTGCCGTTTCACGTCACAATCTACCCAATTAGAATCTGATTGGGTTCGGGAGTTTACGTCACAAAGAGCGCCAATATTGGCAGCTTTGAAATATGCTGATTTTAAAAAACGAATAGGAACGGCTGTAATTGAAATTTGACCCCGAAAATATTTTCTGTGACCATTTATACAGGGTGTCCCACGAAGATTAGGACAGGGTATATCTCGTAACTCGAAAGTAGTGGAGAATTGTAATTTTGGGGTTGTACATTAAAGCAATTGGTGTAGCTTTTTTTTTGATATTGTTACCCAATGAGCTTTTAGTTTTCGGTCACGTAACATCAGATTCAAAATTATTAACATTTCCGTGACGGGGCCCATAGAAATTCCGTAGTCGCCGGCGCGGGGTAGGAGTCCCACCCCATTCTAAAATCTTACTTATGAGCAAGAATTGAATGAAATTTAGGTTAAATTTGAAAGAATATTATATTCTGAAAATTAAACATAACATAGATAACGAGCATTGCACGATGTATGAAAGGTTTAAAATAATTATTATGGGTTTATTTTTCACCACATTCGCCACATTCAGGGCACTACACTTCCTTGCGTATTTGCCTATGAATTACACAAATGAATTTCTTGCAATTGGTACAAACGATTTTCTCGTACTTCGTCGCCAGTAAAATATTTTTGTTTAACCATGGCTAATAACTCATAAAAACGTAGGATATTACCCGCACCTGTACGTATTTTTCGGTCACTGAACTCAATCTGACAATCTGTCAAGTAGGCACCTCAGTTGCACCGACACAGTTTATAAAGAATCAGTTAGGTCAGTTGGCGTCGGCACTTTGATCTTTTTGTTCCCATTTGTCCACTGCGCAACCTGTAATTGTATCCCTCGCGCACATATCCGCTGGCAATTTATACAATGCTCATCATATAAATGTATACACTGCTTGAAATAAAAATGGGACTCTGAACGGTGGATCTTCTGACGTTGAGGTCTTATTTTTTTATTTCAAATTATTGTCTTTCAATATTTTTTGGAGTTAATATAATATTTAAATTATGGACTGACTATAAAATATTGCTTAAAAATCTAGAGGCGGTTTTGTAGAGAAAGATTACGAATTTTGTTACAAAATCTGAAAATGGCGGACAAGTGGATTATTATTGATCTGACTCCTTTCAAAATTGGGTTGAAATCAATGCGTTCTGATGTCTTGAAAAAAAATATACAGCTTTTGAGGTAGGATATAATTTGAATATTATAAGGAATTTAAGCAAGATGAGAAATGTCATGTGACACGTTTCATTCCAATATCATTGATTACCACACTCCTAGTCATTGTACATTCTCAAGTTCTTCGAAAGACCTTGGATAATGGATTTTTTCCAATGACTTGTAGCGAATCCCTGTTATTGTTTAATACCACCATATTTTGTTAATAAAGTTTCCTGAATAAGGAAATTTATGAGTCATCTCGAAAAAGGTTCCTGTTTAGTCAGTAACTTCAAAACTTAGAAGTTCAACTATTGGACCATAGATGGCGCTAATTTTACCGGTTTCGGTTTCTTTTTGTGATGTAAAAAAAACTGTTCTTCTGAAGTGTAGAGGTTTCGTTCATTATGTAATCAATTTCGGTTTGAGATCGACGTTCAAGTGTATTAGTCAAATGACAATTTCATATAGTGATAGCATTGTTTAAATAGGTTTAACATAGGTTATGTTCGAGATTTTCAACGTTGCCAGATGTAGATTTCAGAGTAAGTTTGTGTTATGGAATATGTTGTATTTTATTTTCAGGGCGCATTTTTTCGAATAAAATACACTTTAATAACTAAAAGAGTACAATGATGAATGTGAAACCACAGGATACATTATAGGAGCATTGTAGGTGGGTATTCTGTGGTGCGAAACATCCATTTTTCGGATACTTCGAAGGCCTGACACAAAATGCTACAACAGCGTACATTCAAACAGCAGTCTTCTGCGCATCCTAAATTTGTTTCCTTGGAGTGGATGTAACCTTGGAACATGCAATTGGTCTGAGAGAGCGAACTGATTCCTTATAAACTGTGGCACCGATTTGTTACGTGTGACGCATGCGCGGAGTCGATAAACATGGTGAGCAAGTTCATACATTTGAGCCGGAGTGGGTATGTCGCCTACCCCAACGCATACATCTCTATCTAACGTTCAAAATATTTATTATATCTACAATATCTAATTATTATAATGTCGGTGATGAATCGTTTGAGGATTAGCTATAAGAAAAAGCACGATCTTTTTTTATAGCAGAGTTACAAGGAATAACGTAGTTGGGGTATGCGGCATTTCCCGCCCCGTCACGGAAAGGTTAATGCAACAACCTGTTTATTTTGGCACTTCTCTGTTCCTCCTGATAAACGCATTTCAACAACCTATCACATTTGTGGTCTAAAACGATTAGTTCAAGAGCTACAAGTACTTCAATATATTTTGTCCCAGCACTACGTTTTTTAATAAAATATGGATGATTAATATAGTTTTGCCTTGTTTTCATCATCACATAAAATGTAGGACTGCCCAAATATACAGAGTGGCCCTAAACCTAAATAATTTGGCAATTGCTCGTTTCAGACGTCGGCGTCGTGGGAAAAAGGATATTGAAGTACCTGTATTCCTTGAATTAATCGTTTTAGACCACAAGTGTGATAGTTCGTTGAAATTGATTCATCGGGAGGAACATAAAAATGCCAAAATATACGGGGTGTCCCATTAAAGATTTTGAATCAGATGTCACGTGACCGAAAACATAAAGCTCATTGGGTAACATAATATCGAAAAAAGCTGCACCAATTGCTTTAATTCAGAACCCCAAAATTACATTTCTCTACTACTTTTGAGTTCCGAGATATTCCCTGTCCCAATATTCGTGGGACACCCTGTATATGCGTTGTGCATTTTAAAGCATTTTTGGAGGGATAATATTTTTTCGTGTCCTTACCTATTCGCAGCTCAATAAAAAATATGAGAGTTATGATTTGCATTACCTCAATTATTGATAATGAATTGATGAGCTGCTGGAAAATATTGAGATTTGAGAAAAATATTGTAATATCCGGCCGATTTCAAGGGTATATGCCAGGAGCGAGCTCTATTAGGCTCCGCCCCTTGGCTATGTTTAACGTTCTGGATCGTGACTGGTCGACACTTTTCGATAAGTATAGGCCAGCTTCACGGGAACGAGGGCAGTCGACTCCGAGCCTTGGAGGGAGCAGACGTCAGTCGTCTGCTCCGGCTCAGTAGATTCACGATTTGAGTAACGGTTTCGGCCGAATATCAGAAATCTACATCCTGGTTTTGACACACAAGTGGAACTTCGTTTGGTAACAACAACCAGGTCTGAAAGAATTCGTGATTGGCGTATACACTTGGCGTTTTAGCTCGAGCTTTTATCAAAGCTCGAAGCTAAACGGATTCGCTGCTTCGATGAACCTCCTGCTTTTGTCAAAGCTAGGAGGGTTATTATAGTATTGGGATTATTGCTGACTGCGTACAATGAAATCTCCGAGCTACCTGGAATTGAAGAAATTTTAAACTCGCTTCGGAGCGTTTGGACTAAGCTCCGGTGAGCTAGTCGGATGCTGAAGTAATTTCCCGCTTCGTAAGTCGTTTCATTCGTTCCGAAGAGATGTCAATATGTTTCAAGAACACTGAAGAAATGCAATAGTGTTTTTACACAATGATCATCATCATTATACTATTTTTCACAGTAAGTTTGAGAATTCATTCTCCTACGAGAATATAGGTAGGTAAATTTTTTAAGTTCATTAATTAGTATTAATCATGGTCGATCAGAATGAACGTTGATCTATGAGAATATGATAATTGTTGATTACGGAAAAAATGCAATAGTGTTTTTACAGGTTGGTCAACGTAATACGAGGGCTGACAATAAAGTAAGGTCTCCAACGCTGCAACTTCGCCGGATCACGCGCTAGGCGAAATCTGGCAACACCGCCGTGTTCCTTGGTTCCCCCACTACCACTTTGCTGCTGGGTGAGGCTTCCCCGACCGCTCAGTCTTGGCTGAGCAGCCGTCAACGATGGAGGTACCACTCGCGTCAGCGTCCAAGTGCGAATTGCGTTCTGTAATACGTTTTTTGAGTGCGAAAAAGGTGACACCTATTGAAATCCATCGTCAACTAGTTGAAGTTTACGGGGAAAAGTGTATGGACATAAAAAACGTGCGTAAGTGGAGCCGCGAGTTCAATTCCGGGCGCACTAATGTTCACGACGAGGAGAGAAGTGGCCGACCGTCGGTCTCGGATGCGATTGTTCAAGCAGTGGAGGCAGAAATGCTCAAAAACCGCCGTGCGACAATTAGGGACTTGGAAGAGAAGCTTGGAGGAGTGTGTAGCAGCGAAACAATCCGTCATATCCTTGTGAACAAGTTGCAGTACCACAAAGTTTCTGCCCGATGGGTGCCGAAACAGCTGACCGAAGACCACATGAAGCGGCGCGTGGAATGTGCGACCAAAGTTGTGGCCCGTTTTGAAGAGGAAGGCGATGATTTTTTGGAAGGCTTTGTTACGGGGGATGAAACGTGGGCTCATCACTACACACCCGAAACAAAGGAGTCGTCCAAACAATGGCGCCATAGCGATTCTCCGAAACCCAAAAAGTTTAAGGCGACACTGTCAGCCGGCAAGGTGATGGCTACGGTGTTTTGGGATCGCCACGGGGTATTGTTGGTGGATTTCATGCCAAGGGGAACCACTATCAATGCAGCAAGGTACTGTGAGACCCTGGAAAAGCTTCGTCGTGCCATAAAAAACAAACGCCCGGGATTGCTGAGCAAATGAGTGAAATTTCACCACGACAACGCGCGCCCGCACACAGCCAACGTTACCCTTGACCTGCTCAAGACATTTGGCTGGGAAATCATCGATCACCCTCCCTATAGTCCCGACGTGGCCCCCAGTGACTACCACATGTTCCCCGCCCTGAAAAAACATCTCGGAGGGAAGAAGTTTGATAGTGACGCGGAGGTTCAGAAAGAGGTCAACACCTGGCTGCGCGAGGCGGACGGAGAGTGGTATTCTGCCGGCATAGACAAGTTCATCGTGCGGATGCGCAAGGTGTTGGAAAAAAATGGCGATTATGTAGAAAAGTAGCCAAGACCTTGGCCTTTCCAACGGTGTATCGCTTTTTGTAAATAAATGTCATTTTCTATGAAAAAAAAAATTGGAGACCTTACTTTATTGTCAGCCCTCGTATTCATTTTCTGAGAATACGAATGCATTCGCCTTTGGCCTATGATACTGAATTGACTCATTCAGTCCATTCATGACGACAAGCTATACAATTTATAGCTTGTCGATCATAAGTCAATTATGTTCGACATTTTTTGGATTGACGTGGCCGTTACTTGATGGAAATTCATAGTATATGATACTAAGGTAAACACGATTAAATTTCCACAGATTTATTGTCTACGCGACATTTTTCTCAAGCGAATGTAATACATTAAAATTATTCTACGTTGAACATTACTTCAATACCTTTCTTATCAATTGCGGTAATTAGGATTTACCTATAATAAAAATAAAAATTGACAATACCATGTATACCTGTATACCTGTAAATCTCAAAACATTCGAAAAATTCGAATTGTTTACTAAATGATCAATTGTACCTTAATAGTTCCCTTTTTTGTTAAACCTTTTCAACTAAGTAGTAGATATGTTTTGAGATTTACAGGTACCCAGTGGCGCACTCAGAAAATAATTATGGGTGGGGGGGCTTACCGGGGGTCCCTGGGCCAACCAACGGAAAACTTTTTGAAAATTCCTTATAATAACCGGTATTTTAAGGCATAATTTTAAGTTTATTTTAGCTCTTTGAATGCAAGTTTTGAGTAGGGACTATAATAGGAATGAATGATAAAACCCAGCAGATAAAATAAGATTTTAGGTTTTATTTTGACAAAATCTTTTTATATGAGCTGTCTTACAAAACAAAATTGAGTCTTCTTCGGGTCTTCGTAAGTATGGTTAATACACTGTCTGTGTCAACTCGAATTTCCCTGTGGATATTAAGATTGGCTAAGCCATTTAGCCTATTCTCAGACATCGTGTTTCTTAGGTATGTCTTGATTCTCCGAAGAGTGGAAAAGGGGCGCTCTGCTGTGCTGGTTGATACTGGTATAGTGATGAAAATCTTAAGTAGGATATGGATGTTTGGAAAGATTGTTTTATCACAAATATTTAGAAAATCAATTGCATTGACGTGGTGTGCCTTGTTGCGTTGGAGAAAAACTTGCCAAACTTCCATTTCTGCCATCAACACGTTTAAGTTGTTGTTTTCCAAATCTTCTTCGTAAACTTCAATCAACTTCAAAAACGCCTCTTTCATCTCTTTACTTTCTTCACTATTCTCTGGATTAGTATGAAGCAAGCAGTGAAACCCTTTCAAAATGTTCTTGTGCTTCAAGAGGCGTTCTTCGATGCAGGAAATAAAACTTTCAATCCAGGGGATGAATACGTTAATTCTATAAAATTGTTCTGAGCTTTCGGCTGAGACATTGCTTCTGTGTGTCTGCCTCCCAACAATCCTTGGAACACTAATTGTAGTTTCATTCAATTCGGCCATCTTTTGTGCCTCTTGAAACAAGACTGAAAACTCTTCATCAACTTTTTCTTTTAGTGACTTCAGACTCTGAAGTACTTTACGCTAACGCGAACAAAGAACATGAGCCATGAGCCAAAGACTGGAAGGGGAAAACCGGTTTTCTCCCACCCATCAGTCCCGCCACCACAAACAAACAAAGCAAGCGCGCGAGAGAAATGTTCCTTTGCGGAGTTTATAATATATGAAATACGTTTTATTTATTTTTTAGTGCATTTCTTAGGAATAGGAATGCAGTAATGCAGCTATTTATTTCGTAGTTGTGGTGAAATGTAACTCCAGTCTCCAGCAAATCAGTATTCAGTATGCGATGTGTCCACTATTGGCGGATTTAAAAATTTAAAAAACAAAATATAATTTTTAAATTTTTTTCTTGTCTCGAGGGGGGGGGGGGCTACAGCCCCTTTAGCCCCCCCCACCCGTGGGTGCGCGCCTGCAGGTACCTACATTGTATTGTCAATTTTTATTTTTATTAAAAGTAGATCCTAATTACCTCAATTGATAAGAAGGGTATTCAAGTAATGTTCAACATAGAATAATTTAATGTATTACATTCGCTTGAGAAAGATACTGTGTATCGAAACATGTCGCGTAGACAATAAATCTGTGGAAATTTAATTGTGTTTACCTTAGTGTCATGTTCGACATTGTGGATACAGATATCAACGAGAAAACTACAATGAAGTCATATGATTAATTTTCAATTTAATTTTATACAGTGCGGCTTTTTTGGCCCCCTCCCCTTTTAACTTTTGAACGGTTCGGCTTACAGACATGGATCAAAAACTGTTTTGAATGGTATCACCAGTACTACTTTCTGAAATAAAAGACATTGTGATTACTTGATAGTGGGGGTGGGGGCACATCAATTTTAAAAAAGAGAATTTAATTATCTTTTCAACTATGCCAGTCCGTTATTGTGTAACTACTTCATTTTTATTATTTCCTCAAAAAATGGTTCTCATTTTTATTTTAGGAACCTCAACAAACATAAAAAATTGAAAATGAAAAGGATATCTATCAGACTGTTGAGAGATAGAATCTTACACTAATGAGCAAATCATAATCAACATCATTCTTAAGGTTTCCTCAAACCAACGCGGGAACGAGATTAATCCAAGACTAAATTCTACAGGCTGATTCACGGTGGATGGCACATTAGACGTTTCTGGTGAACCAGACAACGGATCACTTTGAAATGGAACACTCTAATATTATTTTTGGAATCTCCAACAATTGCCCGACAACTTTTCTTGACATTTCCCTATACCTATCTGTTACCGTTTTCGAAATAAAAATTAATTTCAATTTTTTTCTTCGAAAATCATGACTTCTAAAAATGCCGATATCTTTTAGTTAAGAAGTACTATGATATCGAAATTTGGTTTGGAGTTAGGTGATACTTGGACACTTCCCACACGTCAGCCTAATCTCCGTTACAGGGTGGTAAAAAATACAGTTTTTTCGATTGCTTGAAATAGTTGCTGAAATTTGATTATTTTAAATGGAACACCCTGTATATTATTGAAAATTCGGAAAGCTGCTGAAATTTGCTTTCTTTCTATGTATATCATACCTATACCTAACTAGTCAAGTTTCGGACTTATGAGCATTTATTTGTGAAAATGTCCCTTCAGAATGGTATTTCCATTCGGTATTTGGTAAGCAGGCCATGATTACTATTTGACAGTAGCGTTGTGACATTCTCCTAATAATATCGACATTTTCGTCACTTCAGAAGTTGCAAATACCTTCAAAACGATGGAACAAAACTATTCAAACGAAGTTCTTATGAATTTGTTTATTATTTTTGGACAGTGTGATAAAATTATCAGCAGAACATGTAGAAAGTTCAATGAAATGTATCCGAATCTACCGCCAATGAACCTCAAGAAATTTATACGAATTCAGAACAATTTCAATGCATTTGGATCAACGTTAAAAGCACCAAGAAACTTGCCTCGACCCGTAACTTCTGAAGACAACCAGATTAATGTCTTAGCATATTTTCACGCATTTCCCGAGTCATCGATAAGAAGTGCTGAAGAAGATTTGGGTATAAAATATTCATCGGTTCAAAGAATCTTGCGAAGACATAAAATGCATGATTATAAATTCACCAAAATTCAAGCAATGAAGCCTCAAGACCCTCAACAGAGAGTAGAATTTTGTGAAATGGTGTTGACACGCATTCAAGAAGATCCACTTTTTTTAAATAAAATTATTTGGACTGATGAATCGAAATTTTCGAGAGAAGGGATTTTCAATAGAAAAAATCGTCATTATTGGTCCAGTGAAAATCCTCACGTCACAAAAGAAGCCGGATTTCAAGAAAAATTTAGTTTTAATGTCTTCTGCAAGTTGATGGACAACAAATTGAGGTACGTGATATACGAGGAGTCATTAACATCCAGAAGCTACCTGAATATTTTGGAGAATACTGTAGAGAGTTTCATGGATAATCTGCCACTCGAAGAATATCGAAACTGTTGGTACCAACTAGACGGAGCTCCTGCACATTGCACAAGAGAAGTGAGCGCAGAACTGGAAAGACTTTTTGACGATCGGTGGATAAGGCGCTTGGGACCATGGAATTGGCCAGCGAGATCACCCGATCTTAATCCATTAGATTTTTATTTGTGGGGAATGTTTAAAGAAAAAGTTTACAAAATACCCGTGCGTTCGAGAGATGAATTGCTAGAAAGGATTGCCCAAACATTTGAAGATTTGGATCCCAATGAAATCAGATCTGCCACCACGAAAGCAGTCAACACCCGCATTTTAAAGTGCTTGGAAGTGAACGGCCAGCGATTCGAACATATTTTGAAATATTCCACATGATTGTTTTACTTTTTTATAATTATTCATATCAATATTTCCAATTTCAAGTTTCTTGGTGCTTTTTTAAAGTTTATCCAAACATATTGAAATTGTTCTGAATTCGTATAAATTTCTTGAGGTTCATTGGCGGTAGATTCGGATACATTTCATTGAAGTTTCTACATGTTCTGCTGATAATTTTGTCACACTGTCCAAAAATAATAAACAAATTCATAAGAACTTCGTTTGAATAGTTTTGTTCCATCGTTTTGAAGGTATTTGCAACTTCTGAAGTGACGAAAATGTCGATATTATTAGGAGAATGTCACAACGCTACTGTCAAATAGTAATCATGGCCTGCTCACCAAATACCGAATGGAAATACCATTCTGAAGGGACATTTTCACAAATAAATGCTCATAAGTCCGAAACTTGACTAGTTAGGTATAGGTATGATATACATAGAAAGAAAGCAAATTTCAGCAGCTTTCCGAATTTTCAATAATATACAGGGTGTTCCATTTAAAATAATCAAATTTCAGTAACTTTTTCTAGCAAACGAAAAAGCTGTATTTTTTTACCACCCTGTATTGAAGTAACGGAGATTAGGCTGACGTGTGGGAAGTGTCCAAGTATCACCTAACTCCAAACCAAATTTCGATATTATAGTACTTCTTAACTAAAAGATATCGGCATTTTTAGAAGTCATGATTTTCGAAGAAAAAAATTGAAATTAATTTTTATGACACTAAGGTAAACACGATTAAATTTCCACAGATTTATTGTCTTCGCGACATGTTTCGATACACTGTATCTTTTTCAAGCGAATGTAATACATTAAATTATTCTACCTTGAACATTACTTAAATACCCTTCTTAACAATTGAGGTAATTAGGAGCTACCTATGATAAAAATATAATTGACAATACAATGTAGGTAGATACCTGGAAATCTCAAAACATATCTACTACTTAATTAGTTGAAAAGGTTCAACAAAGGGGAACTATTAAGGTCCAATTGATCATTTAGTAAACAATTCGAATTTTTCAATTTATTAATTTCCAAGAATTCTAAATAATTAAGTCTAATACCTTCATTTTCAACATGAAGGATTTCAAAGTTTTCATCGAAGTCATGGTCTTCTTCCAAAATATGATTGGCATATGTTGAATGTGTTTTATTATTTACATAATTCATACGGTGCTCACGTACACGGCTTTTGAATGGTCTACCAGTCTGGCCTACATATACTTTGGAACAAGAACCACAATTCAATTTATAAACTCCTGATTTTTTAGATTTTTGTGTTTTATCTTTATTATTTTTAATAAACCTTCCCAACGTGTTATCTGTTCTGACAATAAATCTGTGGAAATTTAATCGTGTTTACCTTAGTGTCATATACTATGAATTTCCATCAAGTAAAGGCCACGTCAATCCAAAATTAATTTTTATTTCGAAAACGGTAACAGATAGGTATAGGTATAGGAAAAAGGTATTAGAAAATTATATACAGAGTGTTCCATTTGAAAAATCAAAGTTGCTACTGCTTTCTAATAGAAGCGGCAACACCGCATTGTCGAAAATATTTTAGTTGGCTAGAGAATGTCCGAATATGCCCTCCATTAAATTTTCAAAGTGATCCGTTGTCTGGTTCACCAGAAACGTCTAATGTGCCATCCACCGTGAATCAGCCTGTATAGTGGGACATACCGGTGTGATTATTCGTATTCCGAAATGCATCCAAGTAACGAAACATATACTTTTTTTAGTCCCCCCCTGTTAACTTTTGAACGGTTCGACGTAGAAACATGAATAAAAAACCGTTTGGAGGGTTTCACCGATACTACTTTTTGAAATAAAATATATGGTGATTGCTCGAGAGGGGGCGCGGGAGGGCACATCAACTCAAAATTTTTAAATGGCATGGGGGGTCAAGTGTCACATCGTTGAAAAGAGAATTCAATTCTCTTTACAACCATCTAATTTTTTTTATTTAGTTGAAATTTTTTTCACAATCCAAATTCAAAATATCAAAAATAAATGCGGATCTGAAAACTACTCATACCTTGATACATTTGAACGGTTTGTTGTGGAATAATGAAACCAAAAATATTTTGAAGGGTATTACCGATACTACTTTTTGAGAGAAGAAACATTGAAATTACTCGACAGATGGCGCTTGGGACAGATCAACTTGAAAATTTCTCAACAAAATTCAAAAATATTCAGATGGTTGTGAAGAGAATTGAATTCTCTTTTCAACGATGTGACACTTGACCCCCCATGCCATTTAAAATTTTTAAGTTGATGTGCCCCCCGCGCCCCCTTTCGAGCAATCACCATATTTTTTGTTTCAAAAATTAGTATCGGTGGAACCCTCCAAACGGTTTTTTATTCATGTTTCTACGTCGAACCGTTCAAAAGTTAACAGGGGGGGACTAAAAAAAGTACTGTTTTTCTATCAATTCGCACGGTTCCAAAGTTCCGTTCCCGCTCCCGCGTTTCCGCTTTGGTTTGACGGAACCTTTAATCAGTAAACAAAAATATCAATCAAATTTTACATGTCCACCTTCGCGTTTCATGCAGAACAACTAACTAGTTTTTGAAATTTTGCACAACCATTTGGAAACAAACCCCTAAAAGTCATTTAAGAACAAAAAAGCAGCGTATTTTTTCAACAAAAAATATTTAGAAAAAATTGCAATTTTCAGTTTTTTTAGATAGATATTTCAAATTTTGCATATGAGCCTAAAATTGAATCTTAAACAACTTTTATGCACTAGCGGGCGGTAAATTACACTTTACCGCCCGGTTCGCCGGGCGTAAAGTGGCACTTTACCGCCCGTGGGCGCATTATGGCCCGGCGGGCCGTAAAGTAGACAAAATTCTCAAATTGTCTATACTCACACATCATTTCATGCAATTCCTAACACGAATTAGAATCATTTCAGTTCAATAGAGCAATACTCTTTCTAACATTTGTTCATAATCGTTGGCTATTTTTTCGGTGATGATCTATTTATTTGAAATAGATTCTCCAATATAGCACTCAGCTACTATAGTTTCACATTCCTCATATTATGTTACCCTTAATTATTGTATGCATAACGTATGAAACGTGTAGACCATTGCAATTCAAGTCTATAAAACCGCTAGTGCATGAAATTTTGTATGTATCACGTGCGTAAAATGCGTTTAAAGCCTTCGGCGTGTGATGATCATCCACGCCGCAGGCCATAAACGCCTACTTTATGCCCTTGATACATAAATATCTATTTCAATTAACCTTTTTTCCCCTCTCGTGTCAGCATTTCAAAGCAGTATCATCAAAAGAAGGAGCAAGTTTTCTGATATAGCGGACAAAATGTGACGTATCCAACACTTTATCAGAAGAACCAGGATACCAAATACTTTCTATCAAAGCAGAAAAAGAGATATTTAATTTTGGTATTACAACATTCGAAGTCTTTGTGTTTGGATTAGTGTTATTCCTTTGGAAGTTTTAGTATTATAATTAGTTTTAAAAAATTTAAAGTTTGGTTGAACAATCCAAATGGGTTGGAATGTTTTATGGGCACTTCGATTGCGATTGAATTTATTTGATGGTGAGGCCGAAGAAATATAATTATGCTTCTGTGAGTTTTGACGTATACCTAAAAGAAACTAGGACAATTAAAATTATGGAATTATATTGCTTGCTCGCCCAGTAGCCTCGTAGAAGAACTTAACTGCAATTTCCAATTCAGCAACATCAACATTAAATTACAATAACAAACAAATAATAGTAGCGTTACATGTGACAATGAACTGGATACCAGTCTACATGTTTAATGATCTGGAACATAATGTGTGAGCATTTTCAGTAGCTGCACTTCGTGTAATACAGAGGGGTCATAACGAAAAATAAAGACAAGTATCTGGTTGACATGCATTCGGGTTAATACCGTTTACGTTGAGGAACCTCTGAATCGTATGAAAACAAATTAATTAGGTCGATAATAACAAACTTTTTATGAAATTATTATTCAGACCGGTTGGCATTGAAATCTAATTTGGTATGCAGGAAAAAAAAACGATATCAACCGAAAGATTCAAATGTATTCACTAGTAGATTTATAACAAATGTTTTACCATAGGCCATGTCTACTGGAAAAAAGTGAGTCCTTTGTAAAGGTATATATTTAATTTTAGAATATTTTATCATACAAAGTATATACCAATGCTGATGAACGACAAAAAATATAAAAGAGGGGAAAAAAATTAACACCATGTAACCTACTGGAAGATGAGCAAAATATTCTTCGAACGACGGGAAAAATAATTTGGTGTCGACAAAATGGAGAAGGGTGGAACGGGGTGAAATTTTAGGGGTTAAAAGTGGTATTTCACGTTTTTTCGCGATTGGTAACGAAAGTTAACCTCCTATCGAAAAAAGTTAAATGGCAAAGTTGTTGATAATAAAAAGATCTACAACTTTTATTTCTAACATTTTTCCACATTACCTCTTTCTTATTATGTTTTAATTAAGCTGTAGCGAAATACAGATTTTTCCTTTCTTCTTTTCGACAAATTCCGGAAAAACGACCTCATTTTCGGCTGAAAAGTTTAACCGGTAAAATTCGTCATTTCAAGCTCGTCAGCAGCCATTTGTTCCGTTGTAGCATCTACTTTCAGATTATGTAATAAAAGAGTAGCACTACTACGGAAAAAATTTCCTGAAAACGCGTAACAATTAAAAAACATATTTTCAAAAACCAAATTTTTAAATTTTTGTTCTAAACTCATATTTATTAATTAAAATTATTGAAATCAACAGTAGAAACTTTTCGAGAATATTAATTTCATTTTACCATAATAGGCACATAAAATAAATAAGGATATAAATAAGGATTTGATTATGATAGAAGGGAGAAAGGAGGTTAACTTTTGGGGGTAAAAATGACTTCACACATTTTGCAGCGAAAATTAACCTCCTGTAAAAAAAGTTGAAGAAAAAAGTTGTTGGCTATAAAAAGATCTACAACTTTTGTATTTGACATTTTTCCACCTAACCTCAAATTTTCCGGGAAAATCGGAAAAACCGTTTTAATTTTTTTCTTGTGTAAGAATTGTATGTTTGTCGCAAAATTTAGTGGAAATATATCTTTTTATGTTCTAAATATAAAAATATTAGTTAAGAACAAAAATAAAAAATTGGTTTTTGAAAATCTGATTTTAATTTGTTTGTTCGCGTTTTCTGGAAAAATTTTCCAAAGTAGTGCTACTCTTTTATTACATAATCTAAAAGTAGACGCTTCAACGGAAAAATGGCGGCTGGCGAGCTTGAAAAGACGAATTTTACCGGTGAAACTTTTCAGTTCAAGATGAATTCGTTTTTTCGGAATTTGTCGGAAAAAAGGAAAACCTGTATTTCGCTATAAAAATTATACTATATTACTATATATTATTATATATTATAATCACCCTTTTAGATCTCCCCTTCAAATAGCTATTCACAAAATCTCTCCGATTTATTCGTCGTAGTTTGGAAGATATCATTTTTTCAACTTTATCTGAAAAATAATTTTTTCTCTGCCTGTACGAAATTTCGTTGTATAACCCTGTTAAATCACTCCATCAAAAAGTTATTCTCGAAATCTCTTCGACTTATTCATCGTAGTTTGGAAGATATAATGTTTTCAACTTTATCTGAAAAATAATTTTTCCTCTGTTTGTACGGGTTGTCACTAAATTTCGTTGTATCACCCTGTAAGATCGCTCCGCCAAAAAGTTATTCACAAAATCTTTTCGACTTTTTCATCGTAGTTTGGAAGATATAATTTTTTCAACTTTATCCGAAAAATAATTTTTTCTCTGCCTGTACGGCTGTCACGAAATTTCGTTGTATCACCCTGTTAGATCACTCCTTCAAAAAGTTATTAACAAAATCTCTTCGAATTATTCATCGTAGTTTGGAAGATATGTTTTCTCAATTCTATCTGGAAAATAATTTTATTATAGTTAGTTCTGGTTTGTCAGCCTTGTGATTTGTCATTCTATAAAAAAATACAAACGATTCACCCGAATAGATAATACTTGGGTAAACATATTTTTTCTAGATAGCTTATTTGAAATTTAAGTAATGTATAATAATTTCTGTGAAAGAAATCCAAACTAATCACGTTCGTGTCAAATGTCAAAACATTGTCTGGAGATTTAGGAGTATAGTAAGTCTGGAAACACCGCGTACAAATTCTTCATATATATGCTTGGCACTGTCATTATATTTTCAGATTTAAAGAAATTTCTGCATGATTCTCTGTATTTCAGGCCACATAATACTAAAGATTTTTTTCGCTTCGGAGGCAGTCCCCCATAGGAGTATACCGTAGCTAGTTATGCTATCATGAGTCGATACAGATTTGATTCTTCTCATGGTGTATATAGCTGTACATAACCTTTTGCTCAGAGTAGAAATATGAGCTGTCCAGTTAAGATTATCATCTAACATCAAACCTAGAAACTTTTTTGGGTTTCCCGTAACGCCTCTTGGTGACATCAATAGGTGTTGAGTTTTCTCAGTATTTTGTAGGAGAACATTTGCTGAAAACCATAAATGGACCTTTCCACGACATATGAGAGAACAATGTAATTAGAAAGTGTATACGCTAATATCACTCGGGAATTTTTATTTATTTTTTCTGACCTCTAGTTTCTCTATAATTAGAAGAAAAGTAGTTTCGTGACGTCACGTTCATCAAAACTAGACTTGGCAACGTTGTAAAAATTGTGCACCGTGGAATCTCACATTCTCATTTGAATATAATTGATCATTTTGAGTCACGTGACTTTGGCAGAGCTGCCATTTTGTCGGTAGGGCACACAAGGACGGGTCTGCCATTGATTTTTCATTGTTATCTGCAAGTTTGTCCTGTTTATTTCGAGTTTTTAGTGCGTGTAGTGCATATTTTTTCAACTTTAACTACAATATGGCTAGGAGTGAATACTACTTATCTCCTAAAGGAGGCGTGAAATCGCGTTACGACTCCAAACTTCAAATTATAGACAGTTGATCCCTATTCTCTCGGTGCAAGTGAACTGACCAGCAATTTAAGTTCTTTGAAGGGACCCAATCAGGGCTATCCCTATCTTCCAGTTTGGCTGGTTCTACTACAAAGTTGAAAAAGACTTTTAGTTCAACACCATATTTAACTAAAAATTCAAACATTTTGGACCATAACTTTTGTTTTTCTTATGTATTAATATTATTTACCTACCTGATACAAAATAATCTGCACAAATTCGTGCATGTTTAAGGAATGTATCGCTCAAATTGCCCCGTTTCAAAGCCCCAACCCATCATTCTCGACGTTCTTTTGATAAGGCGTCCAGCGTTTCTCCTCGGTTTTGTAAGGCTTTCAGGATTATGAAATGATTAATTTTATCCCTTTCTGCCATTTTAGACCACCCCACAACAGAACAAAACGCTGGCATATTAAATTATTCACACTTTAAAAATCGATCTTTCCTATTGTTTACAATGACGCGAACGGTTTGTATGCCCTACCGGCAATATGGCGGACCTGTCGTGACGTCACCTCAAAATGATCAATGTGTCGTATGATAGTTATCGTTTGATACCAGATGGGTTCTTTCGTCTGTTTCACGGAGCATCAATAAGAATCGTTCGTCTCTGTTTAACTCGTTTGCCCACTTTAATATTTAATACAAGTAGAGCAGTTCCATCAAATATGTATGGTGCAAACAAACAGACCTTACTTGATTTCTTTTTTGAGGTTAATGCGGTTTTCAAAGTTTTGAAATGTTTTTGTTGTTTGTGCTCTACATTTTGTTCCTAATTCCTGTATTTATATCCCTGCAATAACTGTGAACATGTCGAAAAGGTGCTTCGTACCTGGTTGTCTAAACACCACTGAATATTCTAATAAACAATTTTTTATGCTCCTAAATACCTATGAAGCGCATTATAAAATGTGGTTCGAAGCAATGAATAAACCTTGCGTAAAAAGCGGAAATATAATTATGTTTTTGTGAAGAACATTTCCAACTGAATGTTACTGTATTCAAGCAGCGTTCAAGGAACGATTTTAAATTCTAGTTATTGCAAAAAATAAATTCATATTTGTTAAATAGAAATAGTCAATCATCTCATAATCTACCCTCGGTAAATTATCCGAACTTCCCTTCACGAAGCCTTTCCATATTTTGATGATGTTATGCAATAATGGGTCAAGTCCAAGCTCGGTCAAGCCACAGTCAGCTAGTTCCGTAAAAAATATGAAAATAGTTTAGCAGATCATGGAATGAAGAAATGTGGCTTAATACTACCGTCAGTGGATGGAGCGAGCCCCTTACAATTGCGGGTTGAATCATTTTTGCTTATTGTAGAATAACACTTTGGCGATTCCAACGACTGTGATAGCTCAATTGCCTCAATTATTAAAAATTCACACCAGATCGGTCACAATAACACCTCGCTACAGTGGGTGAGTTCGACTTGCCAACACTATTCCATCTTTTTACTCTAAATGTTCTTCAATCGTTCGGGTACAGCCACAAAAACATTAGTTTGACACTCTACAGAATGATTGAAGAACGTTTAGAGTAAAAAGATCGAATAGTGTTGGCAAGTCGAACTCAGCCAGTATTAATGAAATATATCAGTTAAATGTCGAATGTAAAAAAACAAACATTAACCTCAGATCACTTTTGTTGCATGAGAACTGTCATAATGATTTGCGGTGTTGTCAATGATCGTTCTTCATCGAAAAGATGGTCCGTTCAGGAAATTTGAAAGTTACAAATACAATAAAAAGTAGCTAATATGTGGATTTTTTTCTATGAGTTGATCAAGTGACGAAGTTTCAATTATTTCTCAATGGCTTATACCAAGCTAGAATCTATATTTTTGAGGAAAACGGTATGGAATGTTTCCGAACATGGATTATGGTGGGGGTTCTTTTCGATGAACGTGACGTCAGCGGCACACTTTCAAATGAGATATTCTTTCAAAATGAAAAAATTATATTGGAACTCTTTGTTAAATGGACGTTTCAGACTAGAATCTATCGATATAAAAGATGGTTTGCAATTTATTTTTCATAAATGGTCCATTGGCCTCTGTCAGTGTGAGCTGTGATTGATTTTCTATTTCTTCAACAGTTTTACCTTTCACTAGGAAGGTGGTATCATCATGGTAACTTCACACCAACAGTTTTTTGTCATGTCTAACGGACATCTTCCTGGAGATATCCTTCTCTTGTTTCGAATTCGTGATTCATTATTCATTGCATTTCATTCAAGATCAAAGTCTGAATTATTTGTAGTAAGTGATGGTCATACTACTGAAAAGTTGTTGTTTTCCATTAATCGACGGTTTTCAAAACCACAGTACCTAATCTAGATATTTCTTTATAATCATATTCTCCTGAAATTTGCGGTTTTATCCAATCCGCAGTGTCAAAGTTCTTTTGATTTTCTGTACTGGATGTAGTTAGGTTGCTGCAATGAAAAAAATCAAATAAATAGTGTTATTTTCGAAATTCCGTGAAAAATATTCGGAGCTTGTGTTTCAGGTAGGTTATGCGCTTAAGAGTCTTCCACATTTTTGCAGTTTTAATAATCCAAAAGTTTGAAAAAATTTCTTCAGTCATCGATCGTAGAATGGACTTCAACTTATAAATAGGGATGAGCGTATCGTTATTAATATGCATATTTTTTTTCGCCTTCTTTCAGAATTATTTGTTTGTGCAGCTTGAATTCAATATTAATGAAATACTTCAATAATACGACTTGTTTTGACTGAATAAATTATCATTATAAATAATATTCTGAAATTAATAACAAAAGTGTGATTTTTAAAAGTACGGATGGTGTTTTAACATTCCTTTTATTCTTGTGAAAAAGGTTTCATGTCTAAAAAATAATTAAATCACCTTCTAGGTTGTTCTCCTTGTCTTGGGGAACCCCCAGAAGCACTGGAGCCAAGAATCTATTATTATTTCATTTCCACCCTCCTATCATGTTTTCTGCAGTACTTAGAAAACATGACAAAAAATAATCCCTAGATTATTCAAAAACACAAAATTCTGACTACCTAGCTTGTGCGGGTATCATTACGGCTATCATTATTATTATTATTTGCCGTGCCGTGACGATGAGCGCCTACTTTTCTTCAGGACCGCTTTATGCCACAACCAACCACAGTGCAAAATTTCAACTTGGCTTCAGAAACTTTCAGATTTTGAGTAGTTTTTGTCCCTCGGAGTTGGACTAATTTTTTGATAGTTTCACTTGTTAAAACTGGATAAAACGTGGAGATAAAACGATTATCTATGAATAGTGAACTGCAATAACAATGCATTGACGATCGTCCATCCGCTGTGAGCTCTGACTCATGTCTTGATTTGAACACATCCACAACAAAGCCATTATTAAATTGTATCCGATACGGCTTATATGAGAGGTCATGGGAATAATTTCTGCAGCTATCAATCAGGGATCAGGGTCTGTAAATCTCATTCGGAAATGGATATTTCGTGTTTTTCGACAAGGAAATAGGTTAACTCTTTTGTAGTAGTAGTATAAACTTCGAAGAACCACTTTTAACTAGTTCAAAAACATGACCTGAACACTTTTTTACATAACTTTATTATCAATGTTTCTGTTAATTTATATTATTAATTGCTATACTAAATGATGACATCAATTTCAGGTGGTGATTCCTTGTCATATCTTATGAAAAAAAGTTCATGTAAACGTGTGTCCTAACTTGCTTTGTTTTCAAGTGAGGGAGTGTCAAAGTTTTAGTAAAAATCGGTTATTTATTAATTCGTCTAAAGTCTTTTAGCCGATTTTCATGAGACCTGGTATGTTTACTGGCAAGGGGCTTATTTTCATGAGGTTAGATTTCAAATTAAAAGTAGCAAAGGGTCACCTGATTGATAATTATGGTAAAAACCATGTTTTTCTCGAAGTTTCATATTTTTATTAGATTTAACATTTAAAAATACAGCTCTCCCATAATGCCGTGAATTTGAAATAGCAACACTTTAATCAATCGATAGATTTCCTATATTCATTTATTTCTACCTGTATTTGATTAGTTTCGTCGTTGATGGACTGGTTTGTTGTGTTCCTGAGCCTATTATTGTCAACTGTTTCTATCAAAACGTAACAGTACATTTGTTCGTAAAATTAAATAGAATTTCAATAAAATAAGGAGTACCTATCTGAAAAAAAGATCATTCACGTATTTTTTTGAACTCTGATGGTGCGTAACCACCGTTTCTACGCCACTGACTTTGATTTGACAAAGTTTAGATATTTCAAATTCACGGCATTATGAGAAAGTTGTATATTTGATTATTTATTCTGAAAAATTATGATACTTAGAGAAAAGCAGTGGCGTACAATGATTTTTTCTATAAATATCAATCACGTAATTCTACCACCTATTTGAAATATAATTTAATGAAATGAAGCCCCTTGCTAATAGGGAATATGCAAGTGATTTAAATTTACTTGATTTTTTTACCTCCGATACTTTATTGTCTTGACATTACACCTACACCATTAGTTTATCATTTAGTTTGTATTTAACTCCATTAAACTTAAATCAAAAAGTGCATAATAAGCGCGCGGAATTCAAATTTGCGAAACGCATCACCATTGGTCGAAACGAAGAATGACGTCACTCGGCACGATATGACATTTATCTTTTTCATAGAAAATTTGTTTTTATTTATATATTTGTAGTGTTTTCCATTACATAGTGCGATTTTGGTCTAGTGACAATTAAATTATCAAGAGCAATGACTGAAAATGGGTTTGTCAAAGCACAATCCGACAATACCTGAACTGATAAGTAGTAATAGTTTATCAAATGATAGTTTTACTTTTGTAATTTAGGTGAGGCAGGTATAAACAGAGTTATCTCCCGTTTGATATACAAAACATTTATGCATACAAAACTTACTTCTGATCAATTCACTTCGTGTTAACTATCGAAATACAATGTACTCACATTGAAATGATCTTCACAACAATGTAAATGTGATATTGGAGATACTTCGCCTCACACCCTCACATAACTTTTAGGAGTAGAAGTTGAATTAAAAAAATCGTGGCATGCGGCTTTGGCATCATGGAATGGGTCAAAATTCAAAATATTCGGTGAAAGCTTCATGAACATTTCACCTATTAAATACAATTCAAAACCTAATAACTCCAGTTATTAAACTTTTACCAAGGGACGGCAGAAATATGTCATAAATCTACACTTAAAAGTTTACTTATTTCTGTGTTATTTATTATCAATATTTTAAAGCAAATCTCTTTCAATGTCTATTACTAGCAATTATTTCAACAGATCATCTCCTAACGCAGATCTTAATCGAGTTTTAATTAATTTTAATTTTGAAATTACCCTCTCAAAGTTCAGCAGCGGCGACGGCGCGGGGAGCGAGTGGCTGAGCTGAGCAGACCCAGGCCGGCGATAAATAATATTTTTATTTCGAATTGAGGTTCATATAAAGCAATGAAAAAATTAACGGCAAGGATAAAAATTCTGAAAAAAAATTCGAATTATTTTGAAATTGAATAATAAGAGAGATGTAGAAAAAAACTGATGAACAGTTTTCGAGGAAAAAATAAAAACATAATTTTTAGTGGATTTTTTTAATTTTCCCAAAAACCATTCATCAGATTCCATTTCAAATATCATGACATTTCAATGTCAAATTAAAAGATTATCACGATTTTTTTCAGAATTTTCTACTTCAACGTTACCTCACAATTTAAAAAAATTCTGAAAATCTTGTTATAAAATCAAAGACAGTTGAGAAGAATCGCTTTGTAAGTAATATTTATATGAAATTTAAAAGACTGAACATTGAGGAATTATTCATACCATTTTTCAGAAATAAAATCAAACGATTTATGTTTTTAGTAACGATTTTCAAAACCTCGGACAAAAAACAGTAAATCGCTCCAGTAAGTGATTCCTCTGTAGTACATGAACGGAAATACAAAAATAGTTCTGCTACTGTCCACAAGGTATTGCACAGAATTATTGTCACTGTCATATTCACTGTACAGCGTTGCCTATAGTTATAGATAGCGGTAACCAATGTAATTTGTTTAATTTTTCGAAAATGAAAGTTTCGTCGCTAGGGGTTTGTCAGTTCATCAGTTGGATGTTGGATTGTTCTGCCTAAAGCCTTATAGCCGTATGCATAGTCAATTCCAGCGACTCGCCAGAGTTTCGCCGCTCGCTACACAAGAACTATAATGCACAGTCGAGTTCCAAAAAAGTGGTACATCGCAAGCGTTTCGCCAAAATGTAACTTATCGCGTAGTTGTCACTATTTTGGAGCTTGACTGTGCATTATAATCCTTGTGTAGGGAACGGCAAAAATTTGGCGAGTCGCTGGCGATTGACTATGCATACGGCTGTTAGAGTCCTTGAACACAATTGAAGAAGTATGTAGGTGATAAGTTTTGTGTTTTGCGATTTAAAATATCAGTTTTGGATATAAAACAGGACGCAAAACAGAATTGAAAAATAATAATTATAACCATAATATCGTCTTTATTGTCCATTCCAGTTGTTTTTGAGTAACATTATTATATATACATAAAAAATAACGGCATAATAGGCAGAGTTCAGCTCACAAAGTTGAAAAATATTGATAAAAATGAATTATAGTGAGTTGTTCGTATTAGCTGCTCTTTTTGAATTTTACCAACAATATTGTTGTTTGTGCTAAAAGCAAATCTAATCCAAGCAAGATCAAGGACGGACTGACTATATCTATAACAAACCCATGGGCACTGTAACCCTGAATATCAGAAATACAAACGAAATGAATACAAAAAATAATATACAGGTGAACCGGAAAAAAGGGCAATACTAAAGATTCCCAAGATCTCCTTCCACAGGAAAACCGACGGCACAGGCATCATCAATAAACCAAAATCTAAGAAAAAGAATGAACCAGCTTTAAAAGAAATGGCCCACACCTTTTAATGAGTCCCGGAAAGGCTACATTCATTTAAAGGAAACGGTCCACACCTTTTAATAAGGCCCGCGAAGTCTACATTCATAAAAAAACTGGAGATACGAGATACTGCAAAACTGAAATATTTCGTAGACCATTGAACAATAAGCCTATACGAAGAGCTGGAAAAGAGAAGAAAAGAAAGAAAGAACCTTAAAAATGTAGCTCAAAAAAAACAATAAACTCATTATTCTGAAAAACAATGAAATAAAACGGTAGAGAAGGTATGGATTCAATCGTTACTAGTCCACTTCAAAATGGAAAGAATAATAGAAGAGAGAAGATGGCGTCTCACCTTTTTTCTCACAACCCCCTTGACAATATAGCTACATAATGCATTGAACTACACTACCACAATCAATACCAGATAATGATTAATAATCCTGTGAGCTATTTCGCAGTACTCCGAATAATATTGAGATTTGGCACCAATGCATTAACAGTAAGGTTGACCGTTGCAGAAAACTGTAATTCATATGGAAATCTGATAAAAGATCGCTGTAACTATGGTAAGAAAAATATATCTTGTCAGTGCCATCTTACACCTTAACGATTACTATCAACTTGAAGATGATAAGGGATTAGGGTCAATAATCAGTGGAACTGTATACTATTTAGTTGTGTTTGTGTCATTTTGTATTTGGCCCCACATTTTCCTTTTGGCCCCCCACATTTTCTAAGGTTGGCACAAGCGGCAACTGCCGCCCTGTCCAGTCCGACCCTGCCTAGTATCATAGATAATAATGTAAACAAAAATAAAATCAGGTGAATACCGAAGACGATTGCATATGAGCTGATAGTAATCAGCTTGCCACATCGTCTACAACCTTCAAACAAAGAAAAACATCAATCTTTACAATTTATTTTTCATTTAACACAACAGAATATGAAACATATTCTTCATTATTACCTGTCTTCTATTTTTATGTTTTTTGGGTTGTTTTGGCCGAATAATGTTAATGAGAATGACAGCTAAATTGGCCTTTCATGTTGTTCGGTTCTGGATATTCCATATGGTAATAGTAATCTATTTTTTGTTCGATGAAATACACAACATTGAATCTGTTTGTTTTTAAACCTTGAACCGATAATGATATTATTCGTTCAACTAACTTAGAATCTTGATTCGCATAATTACCTTTTCTCATTATTAACTGAAAATCAACAACTTCCCGATTATTTCTCAAACTCTATGAAATGTACTATGATCAATTTTTGACATAAGAGTCGACTCCGACTTTGAATAGCTACCCCCTAATAATAAATTAATTAAATTGTCGAAGTTATGAGTATAAAATGATGAAAAAAAAATGGACTTTCGTTTTTTGTTAATAACTCAAAAACTATTAATATTTAAGAAATTTTGAAAAAAGTTCCGTAAAGAGTAGGAAATTTCAAATAAAAATGTCCCGACTTCCGGAACTCTATCTCCGTTATTTATAATTTTAATTTAACGCTGAATATAGTGCTGTTCAGCACGGGCGCACCGCTGCAAAATACAGTATATTATTTAAAAGTCTACAAGAACTATTTCGGTGAATTTCTCTTCAAGGGCACCAAAAATTATGATCCAGGGTTCATTCGATTCGGAATAACCTCTAGAAACTTTTTGAAAAATTTGAAGGTTCGCCGGCAAAAATTGCAAAAGTTAAAAAATTTTTAGTGAAATAGGAGGAAATTTCCTAAAAAAGTCCTATCTCCTTAGAGGCGAAAATAGCGCTAAAAGCTGGTGATGAGAGTCCTGCGTGCGCTGACTGATACGGACCCTTGAACAATAAAAATAATTTTAATCCATTGAATATCAATATTGAGAAATAAAAAATTCACTTACCTTTTAGACACTTGAATGAACGAAAATCTATGGAAAAAAGTGTTTCCCGTAATTATTTTATTACATATGCTTTTGTTAATTAACTAGTTCTTACAAGTTTCAAATTCATATACAAACCCTGCTAATTGTTAAACTAAAACCTCAAATTTGTTTGACTTCTTGGAGCTATTCTTGAAAGGCTTTAAAAAAGATCACTAGAGGAAAAATTTAAAAAATGCTCATTTTCCACTTTGTTATTAACAATCTAAGAGACTAAAAAATTAAAAATGCAAATAAAGCTAATTTTTTTTTACAAATATTCCAGTTTGGTCGTATTTTAATTATTTGAAGTTACATAAAAATTAATTTTTAAAATTTCTTACTCTGATTGTTTAAATAATTGTTATAAACAAATGCATTGTTTATGAAATATTTGAATTTTTGTTTTTGAAATTTTAATCAGCAATAAATATTATGATCTTTAAGAACAAAATCATTTCTTTAAAAAAAAATTATTGCTTAAAAACGCATTTGTTGATTACTTAACTATTTTTTTTGCTACCAAATATTAATTTTAAGGAACCATTTTTTTAAATCATAATTTCCATTGCTATTCGATATTCTAAAAAAAATTATTTATATTTTCATTGTTTATTCAATAAACAATTTGTTATGAACAAATGAATTTTCACGATACATTTTTTTTAAATGCTGCAAAAAATAACAAAATCAACCATGTGTCATTTGTTGTGTAAAATAAATTAATATTAATATTTGGAAGCAAAAAAAATATTTAATCAACAAATGCATTTTCAAGCAATAAAATTTTTTTTTTAAATAAATGATTTTGTTCTTATAGATCATCATATTCATTGCTGATTAAAATTCCATAAACAAAAATTCAAATATCTCATAAACAATGCAGTTGTTTGTAATAATTATTTAAACATCAGAGTAAGAAATTTTAAAAAATCACTTTTATGTAACTTTAAATAATTAAAATACGAACAAATTGGAATATTGAAAAAAAAAATTCATAGCTTTATTTGCATTTTTCGTTTATTAGTCTCTTAGATTGTTAATAACAAAGTGGAAAATCAACAATTTTTTAATTTTTCCAATGGGGATCTTTCTTAAAGCTTTTCAAGAATAGCTCCAAGAAGTGAAACAAATTAGAGGTTATTAGTATAACAATTTTCAGGGTTTGTATGTATATTGAAACTTGGAAAAACTAGTTAAATAACAAAAGCAAATGTAATAAAATAATGACGGGAAAAATTTTTTTTCCATGGATTTTCGTTTATTCGAGTGTCTAAGAGGTAAGTGAATTTTTTTATTTCTTAATATTGACATTTAATGTGTTCAAATTATTTTTATTGTTCGAGGGTCCGTATCAGTCAGCGCACGCGGGACTCTCATCACTCGCTTTTAGCGCTATTTTCGACTCTGAATTAAAATTCTAAATGTTGGTGGTAGAGTTCCGGGAGGTAGGACTATTTTTTAGGAAATTTTTCTCTTTCAGGATCTTTTTTCAAATTTTGGATATTTTCGATGGTTTCCGAGATATTTGAAAAAAACAAACCCCCTCCTTTTTTTCACTAAATTGTATAACTTTTGCAATTTTTGCCGGCGCACCTTCAAATCTTTCAAAAAGTTTCTAGATGTCATTCCGAATCGAATGAGCCCTGGATCATAGTTTTCGGTGCCCTTCAAAAGAAATTCTCCAAAATAGTTCTTGTAGACTAGATCACAGAAAATAATTTCTCTATGGCAACAAATGTTAAATTAATTTTTTTAATAAATTATGGTATCATGAGGACACTTGAAAGAATGAGTCCCCATTGAAAAAAAAATGTATGAGTCAAAAAGTCATTCCATTGTTAAATAACAATTTTTTTCCAGTTACTGTTTTTATAAATAAAGTCGTAAAAGTTTAAATAATTGACCTATAAATTATAGACCAAGTTTGTAACTAATGTTTATTAGCTATTATGTGAATTTGTTAATAAAAATTCCATATTTTTATATCAATTTTCAATTTGTCAAATCAACGGTAACGTATAATATTAAAAAGTTAAAAAAATAAATACTTTCCCCACTTTGTTACATATGGCTGTTTTTATAATTTTTGTTTAGTTCCAGACAAAATCAAACCGTTGTTAGAATCTGTTTATAACAAATTGTTAAGTTAATAAATAATGAAATTATTCATAAAGATTTTTGTTGCTTACTTATTGAGAAGTACAAATTATGATTTTGTAGCTAATTATTTGAATGATTTAAATATAAAAAAAACAGATTATAAACAAAAAAAATTATTTAAGAAAAAATTTTTTTTTCTCTTCTTAAGTAGGTATATTAGAAGGGTTCCAGAAAGCCAACAATTTATAGGCAAGTTATAAAAAATTTAACGTCTTTATTTAAAAACGAAGAATAGAAATATGTCTTTTTTGGTATCGAATAATAACGATTTTTCGCAATTCAGAAGACGACTAGTGTAATTATGCATTCAAATATATTTTATAGTAAATAATTTAATATAAACTACTTTTTGTAATAAAAATAATGAAGGAAGTCGAAAGTCATTGAAAATATTGAGAAAATCATCATTCAGAGAGACTTTAATGATCAACAAACCACCAAGTTACATAGACCATTTCAAAATATACATTTCAACAATGAAAATGATCACTTATAAACCTTCTAAATACAATAAAAATCAAGACAATT
This sequence comes from Chrysolina oricalcia, assembly GCA_944452925.2. Taxonomy (NCBI): domain Eukaryota; kingdom Metazoa; phylum Arthropoda; class Insecta; order Coleoptera; family Chrysomelidae; genus Chrysolina; species Chrysolina oricalcia. The sequence goes on from OX101816.2 coordinate 2,821,764, forward strand.
GTTTGTGGAAGATAATAATAATAATTATAATAATATATGTCGGGGCGTGGCGCAGTGGTTAGAGCGTCCGACTTTGGGTCGAAAGGTCCGGAGTTCGAGCCCCAGTTGCAGCTGGGATTTTTTAATTTAATTTGACCGATTAAATTATTAAAATCTCGTGGCTCGATTGGGGTGAGCCCTGCACGATTCACTGTTGCGTTCCAATTAACAGTGCTGCTCCTAAGGTGGCGCATGGAGTTAGTAACAATGCCTATCCAGAACACATGGCTAATGACCATAGCAGTCGATGCCAAGACACCAAAGAAAATGATAATAATAATAATAATAATAAATAATAATAAATTTTATTTGCCAATGTGGTACGATATGTACATATGGTATGTCGATGTCATGTAATGAATGTATATAAAATAAAATTACAAAGTAAATGTATAAAATGTAAATGTAAAAGTCAAACTTATATATACAGTGTGTGTCCCACTTTGAGCAGCAACACCCTCATATTTCGTTGAGCATGAAATAATTCGAAATTTTCTTTGACTCAAGTTGTAGTACTCGGAAATACCTACCTTTATGTTTACGGAACCTTTGTATATCCATTTTCCACGGTTAACTACGACCGAATGAAAAGTGAAAAATTCTGAAAAACATACTAGGCATTTTTTTATCGCAAAAATGACACCAGATTCTGTTTCAGAACACCTTAAAACCCCCAAATCTCAATGCTTAAATCATTTGAATATACAGGGTATCATTCATTCTGATCAGAGTTAGCCTTGGAAAAGTGATATTTGGCTATTTTTCAAAGTATTAATTAAATATTTTTGGGAATTCTGTGACAAGAGAAGACATTTTGGAAATTTTCCAAGCATTATTTATGGATTAGAGTTGATAATGCTACCAGCTACAGATGATACCCCCAAATCTCAATGCTTGAATCATTTGAATATACAGGGTATCATCTGTAGCTGGTAGCATTATCAACTCTAATCCATAAATAATTCTTGGAAAATTTCCAAAATGTCTTCTCTTGTCACAGAATTCCCAAAAATATTTAATTAATACTTTGAAAAAATAGCCAAATATCACTTTTCCAAGGCTAACTCTGATCAGAATGAATGATACCCTATTTATTCAAATGATTTAAGCATTGAGATTTGGGGGTTTTAAGATGTTCTGAAACAGAATCTGGTGTTATTTTTGCGATAAAAAAAATGCCTAGTATGTTTTTCCCAATTTTTCACTTTTCATTTGGTCGTAGTTAGCCGTGGAAAATGGATATACAAAGGTTACGTAAACTTAAAGGTAGGTATTTCCGAGTACTACAACTTGAGTCAAAGAAAATTTCGAATTATTTCATGCTCAACGAAATATGAGGGTGTGGCTGCTCAAAGTGGGACACACTGTATATATATAAATCATTCATATTAATTGCCTAGTGAAAATATAGACAAACGTCACATATAAGAATGAATAAAACTAATAAAAGAAAAAAACAAATAAAATCAGTGCTCATTGTAAATCATCATCCAAGAATTCATCACAACTATAATAACATTTTTTCAGCAACAATTGCTTTACTCTGCCATGAAACACTTTATCAGAGGTAATTTGCTTGGTCTGTTCTGGTAATTTATTAAACAAATTCATCGCATTGTATAAAGGGGACTTTTTATATTTTGTTGTCTTGTGACTTCGAATACGCAAAAGATCACCATGACGTGTATTGTAGCTGTGCGCCGTTGCATTTGTTTAATAAATCATTAATGTTTGATCTAGCAAATCCTATACATTTGAGAATATATATGCAGGGAGCAGATAATAATTTTTCCCTAACGAATACTGGTTTACAGCTGTCTCGGTGTTCTATGCTAAAAATTTGTCTGATATTGCGCTTTTGTGCTACGAATACTCTGTTGAATTCATTACTGCTACCCCACGCTATAATATTGAGCGATATATGTGAATATGCCATAGCAAAGTAAATGTCTAGTAGACCTGTTTCATTCTGTCTTATTCAGTTTGTCGCAAACATCTTTTATTTGCAGATTCCATGATAAGTTTTCATCCAAGTATGTTCCTAAAAATTTAACTTCACTACTAACTTTGAATTCATCAATAACTTGTAGGTCACCTGGAACATTATTTTTTCTATTATAAAAATTAACAATTACTGTTTTTGTGGAGTTTAATATTAATCTGTTACGTTGACACCAGGAGCTGAATCCGTCTATAATGCATTTTACCTTATAAGGGTATTTTTTTCGAAAAATGTACACAACTCGAAAACTAGTCGTCTTCAGAATTGCGAAAAAATCGCTCTTATTTGACATAAAAAAGACATATGTGAGCAAAATTTCATGTTAATTATATAATTTATAAGCGAGAAAAAAATTGTGAAAAATTGGGTTTTTGCCATTTTGACGGTTAATTTGAGATTATGTCAAAAAGTGTTGAAAATAACAGTTTTTGAGTTTTTTATAATCTACAACTTTGCTATTGAACATTTTTCAATAGGAGTTTTCAACCCCTAAACTGCATCCCCTTTTTACCAATTCCAATTAGTTACTTAGATGGTGGTAGATTTGAGTGTTTTCGTGTTTAAATATTTTTTCTCCTCAAAGTTGGAACCTCAACAACATTCTCCACCCGGTCCTTGCCTGCAATTTTTTCTTATTTTTAGCGTTTGAAATTCGTTATATCACCAGCCTATTAACGAAAATAAGGGGTAAAAATGATGAATACACAAATTCTAATTGACCTAACAGCAAAAAGGGACCTTTCTAATTTTTCTCACCCATTCAAATCCTACAACCTAACAAATAAAAATTACATATCATTTCAGCAAAATGGTTTCCGCCTCAGAAAACCACAAACCCTTCGGAATGGACAACTTCGGCTTCCAAGACCCCTCCAACATGGTGCGCAAACTGGGCCGCTCCGTCAGCGTGAACGCCGAACCGACCAACTTCCCCGTCTACAAATCCACCACCTCCAACACCCTGATGAGGTGGCGACGGAACCGAGACGACCCCGAAGACATCCTCGAGGAGGAATTCCCTTCGGACGACTTCGAGTACATGGAATGCGGCCCTAGCCCTCCGGCGGACCACACCCCCAACATCTACGAGAGCTTCGAGGAGTTCTCCACCGGCGCAGACTTGACGGTGCAGATTTGCCACGACACCATCAAGATGAACCTCACGGAGCACATGAAGCTGAGCTCGGGCAGGCACCAGCTCCTGGACGATATAGAGAGCAAAAAAACCACGCCGGAGAACGTCGAGGAAGTGTTCAACGGTGCGTCTAAAGCTGAGATCAACATAGCCTTTTTATGGTCAGCTTTTATGAAACGCTGGGACTTGTTTGATGGTCTCTTGGAACTAGGGGCCCATATACGCTGCTACGAGCCCAGTCAAGGCATGAGCGCGCTCCACTTGACGTCTTTCAGTGGCTGTGTGCAAGGAACCCAGTATTTGATAGCCAAGGGATGCGACGTGAACTGCATTTTTAAGTGTTACACTCCTTTGCACTGCGCGGCGTTTGGCGATAGTCCAGAGTCAGCTCTGATACTTCTCAATAACGGCGCTAGAGTGCAGGCTTTGACTAGTAGTCCTCACAACTGCCACGAGAGTGTTCTACACTGCGCTGTGCGTGCCAATGCCATCGCTTGTGTTAGGCTGTTCACCCAAGAGGGCGCTGACGTAGGGCAAGCCGAGGAAACCGGGGTATCCCCGGTACACCTGGCTGCGGATCTGGGCCATCTGCAGTGCCTGAAGATCCTCCTCGAACAAAAAACTTTCAACGTGAACACCGGGACGAAGGAAAAGGAGCTCACTCCTTTACATTTAGCCGCCGAAAGCGGTTACGTGGACTGTATGGAGGCTCTGTTGGAGCACGGGGCAGGCGCCAACCACAGAAACCACAGGGACCAGACGCCGTTACACTTGGCAGCCAAGGCCCAAGCGTATGACTGCGTGGAGCTACTCTTGAGGAAAGGCAACGCTAACGCTAACATCGAGGACCTCGACAAGCGCACTCCTTTACACGCTGCCGTCGGCAAGTCGTCTAGATCTTACGATATCATAGAGATACTGTTGAAGTATGGAGCTGACGTGAACGCTAGGGACCAGTACGGTTACACGCCTTTGCATATAGCGGCTTTGAACGAGCTCTCGCAGTGCGTGGAAATTTTGATTTACCACGGAGCCGATGTGACCGCCAAGTCCAAGTTTGGAATGACTGCTCTTGGAATAATTACGCGAAAAACCCCCGCGTCCTTGGCAATGGTAACACACAAATTGGATTCCGCCATTACGCTGCACCATCATCCGGAATCTTCGAACAGAGAGGTGGAACTCAGGCTGGACTTTCGCGGGATACTCCAGTACTGTCACCCCCGAGAAATAAGTTTCCTAAACACCTTCGTGGATGAAGGACAGAAAGAGCTGCTGCTGCACCCGCTCTGCTCCGCCTTCTTGTACTTGAAATGGGAGAAGATCAGGAAGTACTACATAGCCAGAATGGTTTTTTGTTTCATATTCGTGTTGAGCCTGTCTCTGTACGTGCTCACAGCACTAGCCCACAACTGCTACAACCACGGGAAGAACATGAACGACACGCAGCCGCAGAACGTTATAGAGCTTTGCGAGAAGAAATCCATGATGGGGCACATGCTGAGAAACAACCCTTTCGTTATAGAGATGCAGTGGTTCGTGCTCGTAGGAATCACGTGCTGCGAGATACTAAGAAAAGTCTACGGTATCGCTGGATACCCCAGCGTCAAGCAGTACTTGTCGCACCGGGAAAACATCATAGAATGGACGGTTATCGTGAGCGTGTTCGTCATTTCTTTCATCTATACAGGGAGGACGTACACTTGGCAGAATCACGTGGGAGCCTTCGCAGTTCTATTCGGGTGGACCAACATGATGTTGATGGTTGGTCAGCTACCCGTTTTTGGATCTTACGTGGCCATGTACACCAGGGTACAAGGCGAGTTCACGAAGCTACTACTGGCGTATTCCTGTTTGCTGATTGGGTTCACGATCAGCTTCTGTGTCATGTTTCCTGACTCGTCGACGTTTGCTAATCCGTTCATCGGGCTGATCACTGTGATGGTTATGATGACGGGCGAGCTGAGCTTGGACTTGTTAGTAGACGATGATCCTGAGGACCCACCCTTTTTACTGGAAGTCAGCGCCCAGGTCACTTATATATTGTTTCTGTTGTTCGTCACGGTAATACTGATGAACCTCCTGGTGGGCATAGCGGTCCACGATATACAGGGGCTGCAAAAGACCGCGGGACTGTCGAAGCTTGTCAGGCAAACCAAGCTGATTTCTTACATGGAGTTGGCCCTCTTCAACGGTTATCTACCTCAGTATTTGCTGAATCTGTTGCATTGGACTGCTTTGGTGTCTCCTAAAGCGTACCGCGTGGTGTTGAACGTGAAACCATTGAACCCGAGAGAGAAAAGACTGCCCAAAGACATTCTCGAAGCCGCTCACGAAATTGCTAAGAAACGTAAGCAGTTCGGGGACGCGGTTTCTACGAGTGGTACGGCTGTGGCGTGTTCCAAAAAGATAATCAATAATAACTTGGACCAGAACAGTGAGATTTTAGAATATAATAATGCCTTGCCTCTGTTGCAGAGTAAAATCGAAAAGAGTACCGAGCAAATTGAATATTTGAGCAAAGAGATCCAGGGTATGAAAAGTGCCTTGGAAGCTAATCATAAGTTGGTTGAACAGCTGTTGAATACAATCTTACATAATAGGAAAAACAGCAAGTAATAAATGTACTGTGATCATATTTGTTGGTTATGTGTTATTTTTTTATATAAGTTAGGCCTATTTGCATGTAGTTTTGATCAAATATTGTGAATTAGGCTGAACAGATTATATAACGAAAAAGTATACAAAAAAACTTGTTAGAACTAGTTGAGTCGACTTATATATTAGCAAATTCTCTGTTATGGTTCCAGATGAAGTTTTCTGACATGGTTGAGGTTCCCAAAATAATTATCTTCCTGCGGTTGAATTGTTCAAAGTCAATGGGGCTAGATAGCTTTATATTTAATTCAACAATCGCTTGAGAATTGAATAATGTAATTCCCGTTAACTTTTCGAAAAATGTTGAAAACAACTAAAATACTTTTCAAATATCACATTATATGAGTCATATGAAGAAAAAACATGTCGTTATCATTGATGTAACAACACCAGAATCGCAATTTTTTTCTCGATCAATTGAATTGAATTTTATGTCAGATATGCTTCCATACTTAGACTTATGGGACGATCCTGTAATTGAAGGTCAGTCTATTATTTCATCATTAAAAATTTGACTACACAGTGTGTCTCACTTTTCATGCTTTTCACCCGTATCTTCCGTTATTTTTTACGTATAGTTGTGAAATTCGCAGAATCGATATACAGGGTGTTAATTTTTTTCTGGGCAGTTCTTAACCCCTTTTTTTTAATGGTAACCTGTGATTTTATTAGTTTTCGAGTCTTTACATAAAATATAAAAGGTACTTTTTTATATCGTTTTTTTCTGAAACATCTATGGTTTTCGAGATTTTTAGTACAATAGGTGTTTTTCCCAATGCTTATCACTCCTTGACGCCTTCAAACCCGAGTGAAAATTGTGACTTCGGCCGCGGAAGCCTTAACCATTTTGTCAATTAAATCAGTTTTTGAAATCAATATTTTGAATAAATGATATCGAAAACTCAAATTCACAATACAATAGCATTCACTGAAGATTTCAGTATTTATTATGGCAGGCAAATATTTTGATGTCATTTTTCAGTCCACTTCAATTTCAAAAAATAATATATTCGCTTTTCTTTGTAAGGTTGTTTTGATCGGAATATTAAGGCCCATGTTTCAAGATTATTGAAATTATTGTGAATATTCCAGAACTTACATCTTAATGTGAATGAAAATAATAATATAGAGAGGTGGTCGAATTCATAACTTGTTTATCTTGCATATGGCGATACTTTAAAAAATGGGCTGGACAAAAACTATGCATCAAATGAAAAAATTAAAGGACTTCCATTTGAAGAAATGTGTTACAAACATAACGGATTTCTCGATACAGTCGTCAATTATGGATTTCGCAGTAAAAAAAGTCGTTCATTGACAAGCTGTTTTTCGCACCCTGTATATCGTATGTCGATTTCAGATATCATAAAGAGAGTCACCAATGAGAAATATTTGACCAAAAATCAATTTTAATGGTAGGTACTTGACATAATTTCAAATAATATAAGTGACGATTATTATATTGGTGATAAAACTGCAATTCTGAAATTCTCGAAAACCTTTCAATATTTTCAAAAAAGTGTACCTTTTATTTTTGCATGAACAAACCGAAAAACTGATAAAAAGTACAAGTTGCCATTTAAAAAACGAAAGTTGGGACAAACCCAAAAAAAATTAACACCTTCTTTCACCGGCAATATTTTTATTTATTATTGGTATCTATCGATTCTGCAAATTTCCTAATTCCACGTAAAAATTTACGGAAGTTACGGGGGTGTTTCTTTGAGAAGTGAGACACACGTATGTAGGTATACAGGGTGTTTCATAATAAATGCGCAGGACTTCAGGATGTGATAGCTCGTCCAAAAATATGAAAAAACGTTTCTATTAACTTAACCTCTAAAATGCACCATTTTCGAGATACAGGGTGTTGAAATTTTAAAAACTTCTACGCCACTGGAAAAAGTACAGTTTTGAGCCTCCTGTATGAACCGCCAATGTTTTCTACATAAAAAAGGTATTCTTGGTCATAAGCTCTAAAGTTGACCGTTTTCAAGAAAAATCAACTTTCATGTTGTTTAAATATTGTTTTTTCCTCGAAAAATTGCTGCGTGCATTGAAGCTAACGGCGGACATTTCCAACAATTCAACTGAGTATGATTGTTATTGTTTTTTATTTTTTTATTTTGCAATTAAGAAGTCAACGTTTGGTTTTGTTACTTGTTTTAACGTTTAAATACATTTTGTATAATTAGGAAAAATTATTTAAAAAAATTTACCATGTTTTTCAACATGAAAGTTGATTTTTCTTGAAAACGGTCAACTTTAGAGCTTATGACCAAGAGTACCTTTTTTGTGCAGAAAACATTGGCGGTTCAAGTAGGCGGCTCAAAATAGTACTTTTTCCAGTGGCGTAGAAGTTGGAGAAAAAAATACCCACTACCCCTTCAAAATTTTCACCAATTATGCATTTGAAAAAATTAAAATCCGCACAAAACATGGCTTATTATGAGTAGAAAATGCCTACGAAATATGTTTTCTGTGCGATGAACGGTTCCAGAGATATTTGCAAAAAACGATTATTTTTTTAAAATTTCAACACCCTGTATCTCGAAAATGGTGCATTTTAGAGGGTAAGTTAATAGAAACTTTTTTTCATATTTTTGGACGAGCTATCACATCCTGAAGTCCTGCGCATTTATTATGAAACACCCTGTATACAAAATCTAAGGTAAATACAAAATTTTCTCTCAGTAGTTTTTCTAATGATAAAATATCAGAATTCCGAATATCAAAGTTGAAATACTGATGGTTAGTTTTTAACATAGTAGTGTATTATTTTCTTTTTTTTTTTACTTCGGAACTTCAAGTTGATTTATCCTGTATTAAATTCCTGTTTGGTAAAAGTTGAACTTTTTACCATTTAAAATGTGATATTAGATATATAAGTAGTGACTATTTATTCCCGGCGTGACGTAATGAAACAAACGAATCAATTTTACTGCTTCTGATGAGTTCCTACATATGGTTTCAAAAAATGTTTAAACTTTTATTTGTTTTGATATCTTCATGCACTGTTTTAGATAATTCTACAGTGACTAGATTTTTCTTTAGTGATCTTAATATTCCATGTTATATTCAAAATAAATGTAATATATCAGCTTGTTTGGACAAGTTTTATTTACACATTTGTTGCCATGCCAAAGTTTCAGCCGTCATGTTTGCTTTCATCACCGCTATTAATTTGAATTTCAAAGTGGAGAAGAACTCCCTTGTGTTTTATACCATAAGTTCTTTAAAAATAACAGATAATTCTGAAAAAAAGTGCTTTTTAAACTGCACGAGTTTATTTTTGTCGTTGTTTCAAAACAATTTTTTTAAACAACGAAAAAAATAGAGTCCGGTTTTTCAAAAATAGCACGTTGTTTTTGGTTAATTTTTAAAGCACGAATGGCATTCGGTAGGAAATTAAAAGAATAAAAAAGATTCATATTATTTATTGTTATAGTTATAGATAGATACTACAATTATTAATTGTAAGTAATATTGTAGACATTTATATTTGTCTTTCCCGTAACTGAAGTTGATCTTGAACCTTCTCCTGGCGCGCATGGTTGTAGATTTTCATTGCCATGATAGTCTGATGGTGTTCTCCATATATCTTTCGAGTTGGCATGTCATGTCATTCATCAGTCACTTCAGTTGAATTCTCACCTAGCGCGCTGAATTACAATATTTTCCTCCTATATAAAATTTGTCATAAGAAGAATGCAATTATCAAAAAAATTACAGCGGTATTGCACTGCGGAGCGATAATTGCACTGCGAAAACATCCCGTCGGCATGACACCAATAACAACAACACTGACTGACAATTCTGATAAATGTAAGATATACTTCAAAAAGTGAAAAAATGTCGCGTTTTGGTGAGGGGTCCATACCGTCCTCATTTATCACGTAGGGGCGTATCTGATTTCTGAATATTTTACAGGAGAGAGGAAAAACGAAAATTGATGACAATTTAATCACCCTGTAGATGTTAATATGTTATATTTCAAAATAATATTCTAGCATTACAAAAGGAACAACATGTTCTTTACGATGATGTAATATGAGAAATGTACACATTTTAGTTTTTTTTTAACAAAAAAAGTTTGCATATACGCCCATACGTGAGAATGCATTCATATCGTTTTGTAAGATAGGTCTACTGTAGCAATAGAGAAATAAATGGATAAAATTAGTAAAAGACAAAGATTTCATGAAACCTAAATATTTAATTATTGTTGTAACAGGAAAAAAACAAAGTACGACAAAGCGCTGTGAGTATGAAAAGTAAATAACTTTTTTACAATCCTACAAAAATACCATGGTAAAAGATACATCAATAACGTGATAAGGGGGACGATACAATCTATTGAGGAAAATGTAGTTGAAAGTGAAAAAGCAGCACGTACATTCTTCTTTCAACTTCGGAAATATTCTACCGAATTACACTCGTGCTTCAAAATAAACCTGATAATTTTCATTCAAGCATATGTTGTCAGTAAAAAACTGCATTTGGTTATTTTCACATTTTGTCGAAAGAGCCCGACTGCAAAATATGAAAATAAACTCATGCAGTTTTTAGACAACATGCTTTCATGGAAAATTATCGGTAATTTTGTTGCACTTCCGATAATCCACATAGCTGTAATTCAGCGATAATTCCACACCTCTTATGGACATTTTAACACATGAGTGAAATTTTCCTAGTAACAGCACACGTCAACAAATGAAAGAAAAAACAAAACCACAATTCAGTTAATGGTCTCCAGAAAGTACCTTCTATTGACGCATATTGTCACTATGGCAATACAACCTTGAAATTTAAGTTACTAGCACTGATAATGGCTGAAAGGACCGCCAAAATGTTGGCATTATAGCAGATGTCTTAATATAACTTGTAAAAACAAGGTGGTACAAGATTTTTTTTAAATTACGCCTGGGGGACGAGAACTGACGTGAAACCATGTTATATAATTCTGTATATTTTACTTTAAAATTTCAGATATGTACCTGTAAACTTCATCTTTAATATAATAAACAGTTATTCTTTTTGCATGTATTTCAGTTTGAAACGGTTATTCCACAATTATAACCTATTTTGATAATAAGAGGACATTATAGTCTATGGGCCCAATACCGGGAAAAAAACGTTCAGACATCGTATATCTGTTGTACACGTCGAGCTGGACAGTTTGCGAAAATTCCCGGTAATTAAACTTTTTTTTTGGCTCTCGGACACTTAGGGGTTGTCCAATCTAGAATGCCTCAAAAATTTTGTCGGACCACTAAATTTTCTTTATTTTTATAAAGCGATTTGAAAAAATTTGTTGGGATGATCTAAATTTTGCTGATTCGACTTTTTCGAGAGTTTTTTTTGATTTAGACTAAACGTAAATTCGAAATTGCATTTCATTGAAAAACATCAAGCTTACTGCCGTTTTTATATCAAAAACACAATTATTTGTAGGGATCACGACGATCTAAATAAACATACAGTGTGATAAATTGTGAAAGGCTTTCGCGGCCATCGTCACTTACATGGTGGTTCTTCGGGTTGTAAGGCCGACGTATGTTTGGAGAACATCTCGACGTTTCGCCAACACGAGTGGTTAGCATTTTCAAGAGATATTTTTTTTTAATTTCTGATTTCGTAATTCACTGTCAAGGATTCAAAGCATTTGACAGTGAATTAAGAAATCAGAAATTTGAAAAAATATCTCTTGAAAATGCTAACCACTCGTGTTGGCGAAACGTCGAGATCTTCTCCTTACATACGTCGGCCTTACAACCCGAAGAACCACCATGTAAACATACAGTGTGTTCTAAAAGTCGAACAATCGATTTCTTACACCACGTATCAATGTCATCAGGATGCCGGAAAATTCAATAATAATACATATTAATTTATAACTTATTCTGCTTTCAGTTGCTCTTCCCATTAATTTTTTCTAATATGTTGAATAAAGTCGACATCGAATGCAACGTTGCAGGGGGAGGTTCCTCTGGACAAGCAGGAGCCATGAGGTGGGGTATTGCCTGGGGACTGAGGAGTTTTGTAGATAAAGATATGATTGAAAAAATGAGACTGGGTAAGTATCACCAGGATTCAAAGTATCACTAAACTCAAAGAATATTGTCTATATAAAATGACCGTTTCCCCCAAAATAAATTTTGAACCACCTGGTATATCGCAATAAAATTTGGAGGACTCAAATATGAGATAAAAACCTAATTTTTAGTGGAAAATTATAAGTTTTGAAATGGCACCTGAGCGCCATCTTGAATTCTATTTTTATACTGTATATTACCTATTCTATTTTCGAAATCTGCTCATAATTCTCAACAGTTCACTCCGGAATTTAATTGTTTTCGCAATATCAACTTTCGAGAAGTGACGTTTTGGTCATTTCAAACTCACCCTAAAACGCGAATGTTGCTTTCAATCAAATTTTCATTGAAAAAAATATCGTTGTTGCGGTAACTATTATCTTGTTTACTGTCGAAGTTAACTGTCAAATGAGCGTCTTAATAATTTCACGAAAAGTGACCATGGCTCGTACTTGAGACAATAAATTTGAAGCAGCTTCAATTTTTAAAGAATTTTTCATCTAGCAGTCCTTATGTTTAATGAAAGATGAAAAAAAAAAAGAAAAGTTTCATCCTTATAAAATGAAAATCCTGTGTGCTCTCACGGATCATGCTCCAGCAACAGAAATTGAACCCCGAATAAAACAAATTGTATTAGACAATCAGGAATTGTTTGAAAATTGTTAAATCATATTTCAGCAGGACAAGGCACCTCCCCATTTATATTGCTTGACTAATGCAGGGGAAGTACAGATCCACCAAGATCTCCGGATCTTACACCTATAGATTATTTCTCTTCGCAGTATCTAAGTCAAAAATCTATTCCACTGGATACCAAACAATAAAAGAGTTGGAACGCAGAATAAGATAAACATGTGAAGAGATAGATGAACAGACGTTCATCAACGTGAGAGGGAACTTTATTGTCAAGATTTAGGAGGGGGCCACTTCGAACACTTGATAAAACAATTGTCTAAGTTAAATAAAAGTGTTATTATTCAAAAATAAATATTTTTTTTAACCATCTAATTTGTTTTGATTGTGAATTTTTAGTAAGCTTCGAGATTTTCCGGTTCTCAGCACTGTTTATCCTCAATAAACTCTCTTTACCTCCTATTAGTGGAATTCATCAAGAGATTAAACTAAAAATTCAGATTTGACCAAAATCCATACTTACTTCATTTTAAAGCGGAATGTCAATTTTCAAACGTTAATATTTCGAAAACAATTATATTAAGAAGTAAAGTATATCGAGAAAACTGTTGAGAATTATGAGCAGATTTTGAAAATGGAATGATATTTTAAAAAATAATCAAAGATGGCGCACAGCCGCCATTTTAAACTTAAATCTGTAATTTGTTGTTATATAAAAAAGTATATTTTCATATCCTATTCAAGCCCTCCAAATTTCTTTGCCATAAACCAGGCGGTTCAAAAATTAGTAGAGGGGGAACGGACTTTAGACGGGAACAGTATTTTTGGGGAATTGCAGACAAGTTTCAGTATATCACTTGTATAACATTAAAAGCTAAGTTATGTTTCTGATTTTATTTTTATTAGCTGGTCTGTTGACGAGAGACTACCGTACCAAAGAAAGAAAGAAGCCTGGACAATGGGGAGCCCGAAGAAAATTCACTTGGAAGAAACGTTAATCTTGTGTTGTAAGAGTATTAAAATGAAAAATGCAATGTAAGCAATTGTTGTTTTTTTTTTATATTTGTTTCATCGTCGTGGTAAATGCGAATGGTCGAATGCTCAAATTTTCAAGAGTCTCCATTTTGCCCACACACTAATTTTTTCAATTTCAAACTGTGATTAAGATTTCTCTTGAATTATGCCTTCAATAAGATTTATAATGTAAAATATGTACGTTTTAAGTTAGTTTGGCATACGACTATTTGCTCCTCCATGCTGGCCATCTTTTTGACATAACTAAAATTTTCAAGTACCTGCCTATCAATTATAAAGTAGGCAAGCGGTAAGTAAAAAGAAGGAAAAACAGGCAGGTAAAGTAAAAACATATTAACCTCGTATTAACATGTCTGTTTAATATGCTTCAATGCAAACGAAATCGACCATCAATGACCCCTATTAATGCTCAATTTATCATTAATGATCGATTTCTCTATAAATGCATGATTTTGCGCGTTGCATGGCAACCAGACATCAACAGATTCAGATTTTATGTGCGCTGTAAAATTTCGACACATAATTTTCCAATCTAAATAATGAATATTGAAGATAATTTCACGTTAATACCGCCAGATGTTGCGGAAACCGCTAAAGTGGCAGCTTTAAGTTTATCGCCTGATGAAAACAGAAAAATCTATGAAAAATTAATAATTTTCATTATTATGTATAGCAAGTAATTTTGGAAAATGTAGCAAATACTCAACTCATCAAAACGCGACATTTTATACATGGGCTCCGTAGCGCAGAGGTGAAATGCGAGTGAACGAAGACAATCCGGATGTATAGATCGGGGGTTCGAATCCTGAACCACGAAAATTTCTCAACTTTTTTTTTTTATTTTCTTTCATACTATCATTAGGTCGACGGAAAAGTATTGTAATCAACTCCTATATTAAAATGCGAGTACTGATCTCGATAAATATCTCGATCATTAATCGCCTTCATTAATACCCTAGTTGATTAAATACCTATTATTTTGAAGTAAAGGCATTAAATATAATAAAAATATCCTTGTAAAAATATTGAAGTAAAAATTCATTTCCAAGGAAGATTAAAATAAAATTATTACACCAATCAATAGATCATAAAATGGGTGATATTTTTACAAAAACACTAGTAGGAAACAGACTGTGCCATCACATGATAGACAGTCTGTAGTTATTCTGTTAGGTTTGAACACGTGACTTCAAAATTCCCAGTAATAATAAAGGTTCGGTTCAGATTTTATAGGATGCACATTTTTTTTTTAACACAATAAATTATCGTTTTGACCATCAAAGATCATTCGCATCGCCTCTATTCAACAAGTTATTATTCAATTTGGTTTGTTTCGGAAAATAAATCAGGTATATCACTTAGTATAATTAACCTAACCTTATATGAGATTATGAAGCATGTGATATATTTGGTCAAATAATCATGGCGGAATCAACATCAGTAACCCTATCATATAATTATTACAAGGCTTCATATTACTTTTTGTAACCTAATGATAATAATATATTCTAAAGTAATAGTATATACCTCTGTGATTAGTGGTATTTTATAACTCTGGGCTGACCAGTCATCAGGGTTTTTCGGAAACTTACTCGGGTTAATGAGGTCCCTAAGCGTTCGGAAACTTTAGTGTTGCATACGCCGCTGACTGGATCGGGTTAGTAACCCTGAGTAAGTTTCCGAATAACCCTATCTACTATAATGAATACATCTCTTGTCTTCTTTATTCCTCTTATTAGAAACGTATAGACAACTAAAAATCAGGTGTACCAACGTAAAGCGGAGACTAATGTCAGCCATGGCAGCGGAGCTATTTTGTAAATTGTTATCATTGGAAGAACGTCCATGTTATATCTACCTATTTTATGAGGTCTGTGCTGGCAATACTATTTCATGACCGGTTCATTGCAGGCAATCCTATCCCATCGCGTTTATCATTAAATTATCTATCTTCCAATATATATTTGGATTGGTTAACAGATCAGTGAAATTACCTATATTAAATTTACTTACCTGTTTGCCAGGTTGTCATGATCAGAAATAACTAGGCATTGCTACCTAGGCATATCCTTTATATTATAAACTATCGATTAAAACAAAATTCGTTTGGTTAACAAATGGGTGCAGCTCAGAAAACAAAATTAATGGAATTAAAGATAGCCGAGGCATTTTAGGCGTACTCGTCTATTTATGAAATTACATAAATATGTTTCATGCAGTTAACAGATGGGTGAAGGTCGACCTCTCTTCGGCTCCTTTACAGTCTTATTTGACTCTTAGCTAGTAAACCAGTGAATGAAACTATTTTTCTTTGTCAACTACTAATATAATAACAAAAAACTGTAAAATATCACATTTCATCAAGGGGTCGCAGACCTAAAATGATCATACCATTTTTCAATACTTCTCTGGCAGTGTTGAACAAGAGCAGCCTCTGAGAAGCTACATCAGGGCTCATTCCTTTGACTTGAAGAATTTTAAAGGCCTTATTGATGTGATTACTGCAAATAAAAAATTACAACAATTTCCTATATCAAGGCGTTAAAGATTTACCATAAACGAAAGAGATAATTGACTAAAATATAAGCCTCCAATTGTTCATTAGCTTTGTACAGCACATCATGGAATTTTGCCATCTCCTTCATCAATATCAGGGCTTCGGGTTCATTCAATATTTCCGGCACACATTCTTTACCTGCGATGGCTCCTGAATTCTTCTCTAGACTGTTTAAGCGACAGTGGGTGTATTGCAGCCTTATCCCGGTGTCACCTTGTACCTGTGAAATGAAAAAATGTAATGCATGTCGAGAAAGGAAATATCTTGCACCTGTAACACTTTATCCCAGTCGAATTCATAGTCTTTTTGCCTGCGCCGTTTCAAATCATTTACAATAACGCAGGAAATTCCCAAAACGTCTGAAGTTTCTCCGTCACTGATTGGTACTTTGGTAGCTGAAAATAATTTTTTTGGATTGTCTAGGTAATGGAAGTAAGCACCAAAAATATTGTTCCACAGTTTCGGCTTTTAATATGTGTGAATTGATTTTAAATGAATGGGCCAGTGAAAACAATACTTTACACAATTACACAATTTACACAACATTAACATTTATTGCTAACAATTGTTTCGTCACACTTTGTCATCTTTTGAGCGAGTTATAAACTAACCTAGGTACAGAATGTCATCTCCTTAAATACTGGAAGTTACGTGGGTAGGTAGAGAGGGGTCAAGGGTCATTTGGGAAATTACTGATAACAATATTAATACCTGGTAAATTATATAGTTCTATTTGATCATTCAGAACTAAGTAATTTTTATTTGCCACCTGTTTATTGTTTTCTATGAATTGCAATATATTCAATTTCAGACCATTTGGTTGAATGTGTAGAATTTTCGGATTCTGTGTGAAGTTGTGAATATTTGCTATGAGGTGACTGGTGTGACTTTGAATCTTTTTTATTTGATCTGTAACTTCTTAAATAATCCTCGAATCTCTAGTTGAAACTGCGACCTTGTGTCTTGCCTAAATATAAGAAATTGCAGTCATCGCACTTGAGCTTGTAGACCCCAGAATTTTTCAATTTATCTCGGGTTGATTTTGAATTATTTATGAATTCAAATTGTTAATAATAATAAATGTTCTTTATTGGGAATAAAACCAAATGGCCATCGACCGAGGTCCTTCAGCCAGTAGTGATTACATAAATGTTTTTACAATTTTACTTATAATACTGAGCCACAATAGGCCATTGGCCGCAGTGGAGGGCCTGATACGGGCCCATTCACGTTCAAACCTAACCTATAATAATAATAGATGCCTTTTTATTTTCAATAACGAGCAACAAAAAAAAATACAAAATATTTTGAGACTGATGAAAATAATGGGCAAAGTTCAATTCAGACAGAGAAGACTTCACTGGATGAATTGCTCTTCCACTTAAGTATTCTGATAGTGTCTATATAATATGTATGTAAAAAAAAGTTTATTCTGGAAGGTAATTTTGGTCTTCATTCTTGCAGATCTAATATTGCTTCCCAAATTGTTTTTTCCGGGTACTTGAGGGTTGTTTGTCGTCTTTCTGCACGGTCCTTACAGTATTGTCTAAGGATATCAATGTTGTTTTAATTTATTGTGAATTTGCGTGCTAAATCCGGGAGTCTGCTCCTCTAATAATCCTTCCGGCCCAAAAAATTCGCAGAAAAATCCGCGTTTAGCTTCGTATGATTTTTCAAAGTTAGCATTTCGTCGTTTTTTTACACTTTAAATGGGCCGTATGAGGTAAAAGCTTGCCAGGCAAAATATTTCGTGTAAAAGGTCTTATTCACTGCCTCTCTAAGAAAATTTCCAGCACAAAAAATTCGCACAAAAATCCGCGGTTAGCTTCGTAAGATTTTTCAAAGTTGGCATTTCGTCGTTTTCTCACATTTTGAATTGGCCGTATGAGGTAAAATCTTGCCTGGCAAAATATTTTGTGTAAAAAGTCTTATTCACTGGCTCTCCAAGAATAATTCCAACCCAAAAATTTCGGGAAAAATTCTAGGTTAGCTTCGCATGATTTTTCAAAATAAGCATTTTGTTCTATTTTTCAAATTTGACATTCTTGTCAAAATACTAATTCGTATGGTTTAATACTGTCCCATACTTGCCGAATGTGTAGGTCTTCTATTTCACTTACCTCAAAATAATGGAGGAAAATATTGGGATTATGTTTTTCATTCACAACTACCTCAATGATTCTGAATTTTTGAATGATGTGCATATACAGTTACATTCGAAAATTAGTTAAAATCCGTATTCTGAAGCGAGGCAATATTGAATTGATTTATAATGAAATGAAATCCATGGCCAGCACAATTTGGTAGCCACGAATTCGTGGCAAAGCCATGTTTTTAACTGTGATGTGGCCACGACTTTATTGACGCGGTACAATCTGGTAAACTCGTGGATAGAAATTCGTGGTTGCTGTTGAACTGCTGAAACCAAAAAACAACTGGAGATACTAAAAACAACTTATTTCTGAATGATCACCAATTATTAATAATGTTATAAGTAATTTTCCAAATGCCCCTTTGACCTCTGTCTACCTACCTATGTAACTTCCAGTATTCAAGATCACATTCTGTACCTAGTTTAGTTTATACCTCGCCTAAAACATGACAGAGTGCAGAAATAAGTGTTAGGAATAAATGTTAGTGTTGTGTAAACTGTGAAGTATTATTTTCACTCGACCCATTCACCAAAAATATTGCTGGCTTACTTGGTGATTCAATTTGCCTCTTGATCATTATTTCCCTGCATTCGTCCAAAATATCTTTCAAAAACACTGCAGTCCCTTTCCTTGTACTCATACCCCTTATTCTACCAAACTTGACATGAGAAAGCCTGTCAGCCCATGGCAAATCCATTTTGTAGATGATGTTCCTCAGCGAATGAAAGTGGTCAGTTTGGCTATTATCTACTATGTAATACATCCTATCAAAGTTATACTTTTTGAACCTATCAATAGCGGCTGCTATGTCTCTTGTCAAGTACAAAGTGGAGCCGTCGCTTTTAACTACTGAAACGGGTTTATCATCTATAAGAGCAACTTCCTTTCCTTCCTTGTCTTTGTGAATTATGTTCTTTTTACGCAATACTTCGATTATATCTTGAATCTCCTTGGCACTATAGTCAGATTCATAGTGGTACTCATCAAAAGTAACACCCAGTCTACTATACGTGTTTATTAATTCTTTTTTGGAGTACTTCATGAACTCCCGCCAGTATTTCAGATGCTCCTCTGAACCACTTTCTAATTGGGCGAATTCTGCCTTGGCTTTTTCAGAAATGCTGGGATCTTTTTCGGCTAGCTGGTTTGCATGTAAATATGATTGATAGAGGAGTCTGAGAGGATTTTTTTGTATATCTTCTGAGGTATATTTGAGAGAATCAACTCCAAGTCTTATGAAACCAAACTGGGTTCCCCAGTTGCCCACATAATTCAACCGTGTTACCGTATTCCTGCAGAAGATGTTCAAATTGCTTATGAAATTTCCAATTATTGTTGAGCGCAAGTGTCCGAAATGGAATGGTTTTGCGACGTTAGGAGAACTGTACTCTACTACGATATTTTTTGGTTTGAAATTGAGATCAGGCTGAGCGCAATTTTCCATTACATCTTTCATGAAAATGTTTTTTTCAATCTCGAAGGATATCTTTCTGTTAGCACGGTCTCTAACGAGATGAACATTTTTGATTATGTCGTCCGGTTGTATTTTCAAAATTTCAGTAATGTTTGTTACTCCGAGTTGCGTTTCCAAAATATTCAAAGGCAAGCTCAACTCTACGGTATTGTCATCACTGGTGTTTCCTATTTGAATGAGTGGTTGCAATTCAGAGGGAGAAAATTTGGTAGTTTTGTGCAAAGAGTCTAACACCTAAAAAGATCAAATCTTTGAGGACATAATAAATAGTGTATTGCGTAATACCTTTCTTCCCAAATATAGTTTCAATTTTGTGGACATAGTCCGGTGGAATACAGTGCATTAGGTTCAATTTTAATGGAAATTGTGGGCTACACATAAATTTTGAAATTGTGATTTAAATTTTGAATGTGAAAAAGTGAGGTTATGTTTTATGTTTACAAGTTTATATCAATCACAGAACAGCAGAGCAAACATGGAACGCACATGTCAGACCCAGGATAGAAAAAGGAGTAAATATAAATTTTTCCTAGCGAAATAACTCAAGAGATTAGCTGAGATTCGGTTTGTTTCTCAAGCAAACGAATGGGCCTCATTAGTGTTCGTGTATAACAGTGGTGGCTTGTTCGTTACGCTGTTGTCAAAAATACATACATGCGGAAAGCACGAAGATTATTACCCCTATTCACGTAACCGCCACTGGCGCTGTCATAAGCAAGTTGGCTAGGGTCAAGAAGACTAAAAACAAGGAGTGTTTGATTCCCATAAGACAATGGGGACACTAGTAGAAAGAGATGAAAGAACATTTGTGACGAAATGTGACGTAGTTATACATGTCATGGCCGCCGTTCTCTATAGACAGTGACGGACTAGCTCTTGGTATATGAGAGTTACTGCTGACAGTTTTGTTGCTTGATTCGAGTTTGACTCTGTACTCATACCCAAGTACGTCACTATGATGCGTTGATGATACAAGTTTCTGATTGGCTAGAGCTTATTAAACCCTCCTTGTTTTTAGTCTTCTTGGGCTGGTGGCTGGTGTTCCCCAAAGAGACTGAACTAACAAGGAAGGTTTAATAAGCTCTAGCCAATCAGAATCTTGTAGCATCAACGCGTCATAGTGACGTACTTGGAAATGAGTACAGAGTCGAACTCGAACCAAGCAACAAAACTGTCAGCAGTAACTCTCATATACCAAGATATGGTTCGTCACTGTCTATAGAGAACGGCGGCCATGACACGTCCAATTACGTCACATTTCGTCACAAATGTTCTTTCATCTCTTTCTACTAGTGTCCCCAATGTCTTGGGGATTGAACTCTCCTTGTTAAATTTTAGTCTCCTTGGCTTTGCACAACTACCTGCCAAAGAGACTAAACTGACAAGGAGGGTTTAATGAGCCCTAGCCAATCAGAATCTTGTAGCATCAACGCGTCATAGTGACGTACTTGGATATGAGTGCAGAATCGAACTCGAACCAAGCAACAAAACTGTCAGCAGTAACTCTCATATACCAAGAGCTAGTCCGTAACTTTCTATAGAGAACGGCGGCCATGACACGTCCAACTACGTCACATTTCGTCACAAATGTTCTTTCATATCTTTCTACTAGTGTCCCCACTGTCTTATGGGATTAAACTCTTGTTAAATTTTAGTCTCCTTGGGTGCTCCCTAGTTGCGTAGGAAAACTGTCAATTGTTTGCATTATCATAGATCCAAACAGAGCTTTCATAGTGGAGTGGGGAATGCGTGGTATAGAATAAATGAAATCATTGCACAGGCCTCATATTTATGAGGTCTGCGGTTTCGAGAAATTGGTACCTAAAGTGAACGTACTTCAGATCAATAAGTAAACAATTGATCTGAGGAACGTACCCTTCCGAGTTCCATATTTTTCACAGACCATATAAGCAGGAAAGCACTAAATCGCTGCTATCATATCATACTTAGTTTTATTTAATGTTTCATTTGCATTTTTATTGTTTTTATATTATATTGTTTATTTATTTATTTATTCATTTATTGTACATGTCTACATACTGAAGTATATATGGTCTGTGATATTTTTACTGCGAAAATGGCATTTGCCATTTCAGACAAACCACGGAACCACATAATATATATAAAAATTATTAGATTAAAGGCTGTTCCACATGATGACAGCAGCAGAGGCGTCACCTCCCTCTATTGATAAACTAACCAATGGCAAACATGTTCAGCCGACGCTGAAAATTCAAGATCACGCTGCTGAAAGTTTGATTCATTTGAACTTTTTGCAGTAAAATCTAGCAGTGTTCGCATTTCTTACCTTAAAATTATCTTGAAATTGTGATGACTATATGATTTCTTTCTACTGCTTTTAACTAACAATTAGTTGAAAATTTCTATTCCAATGTCATTCATTCAGCGTCAAAAGGGGCGGAGTCACTGCCACTAATGCCACTGCTACTGTCTTTATGTGGAATCGCCTTAAAAGTGCTGCCCTTTGCCATTAAAGGCTGGTTTATACCTTTGCGAATATTCTCAATTTTCTTAGGAATCGACTCATGTCGAAAAAATTTCGGTGAATGACGAATCATAACAAGAAATTCTTGTAGCATCAACGCGTCATAGTGACGTACTTGGACATGAGTACAGAGTCGAACTCGAACCAAGTAACAAAACTGTCGCAGTAACTCTCATATACCAAGAGCTAGTCCGTCCCTGTCTATAGAGAACGGCGGCCATGACATGTCCTACTACGTCACATTCGTCACAAATGTTCTTTCATCTCTTTCTATTAGTGCCCCCATTGTCTTATGGGGAATATGGGGATTAGACTCTCCTGTTAAATAATGTTTTTCTACAAACGTCAAAAAATGACAAGGTTCGCGCATTGACAACAGTATGCGAAGTGGCACTTTTTTTCATTTTCATTCGTTACCATGACACCGTGCGCGAAGTAATGTGCGAAATATATTTCGCACACTGCATGTAAACTATATGGGATTTTCATATTCTAACCTATATGGTCCTCAACTCCTCAATCAAGCAAAAAACAAGAAATCGTTTATTTATTAATGTAGAACAATAATTAAGGCTTTCAAATTGTGAGAGATATTTTTCTGGCTTTATTTGCTTCACACCACTCTTTAAATTGCTGATATGCATTTTCATACTGCCGCCTCGATTTCTCCGGTAAAAGGTTGGAAATTACGGAATTGGCCGCATCTATCAAGGTAGCTGGGGTACTGCTTAGTTCATCGTTAGGGTCACTGAATCCTAGAAGGCTTTGGCCTGTAAGAAGGCCAAAGCCTTCTAGGATTCAGTGACCCTATTCATCGTCGCTCGAAATTTCCATTCTTTTACAATAATAAATATCACGCACGAAATTGACGCGAATAAAAAGTCACTCCAAAATAATTATCAAGAACTGTCACTTTGAAATAATTGTCAACAAATGCCATTTTATTTCCATAGTTACAGTAATTACTTGATTTGGAAAAATTATTTAAGCCAGTTCAATACTATTTTTCATAGTTATTACTTATTTTAGAACAATATTTTTGACGTTTGTAGAAAAAATTTTGTTTGCATCTCATGCGCGAAATACTTTGGTAATCTCGACTATTTTTTTTAACTCGGCTGCGCTTCGTTAAAAAAAATCAGTTCTCGATCACCAAAGTAGCATTTCGCGCACTAGATACAAAAAAAACTATTTATCTCCTTGTCTTGGACCAATATTTGAATTTCACTTCATAGATTATACATTGGACACGGACGTGTATTGTTAGTTGCATAAAGACGCGAGAAGGGGAAATGTCATGTTTTCGAGCACTGACGTAATCATCTGATTAACCGTCACTGACAACATACGTCAGTCGGGGAACTATCAAATCTGTCCAGCGTCGAGCAGTTGCTTTTGGCTCTGCACTGCTTGTGCGTGTTGTGCTTGTGTCTTGTGCTCTTGTGGTGAAGTGTTTTGTAGTTTTAGGTGTTAAAAAGTGAGTCAACAGGTGCAATATGACGGGCAGACTAGCAGGACAGACTATAAACGATAGGTTACTGGCCGCTAAACACAGCTTGGCCGGACAAGGCCTAGCAAAATCGGTCTGCAAAGCCACCACAGAGGAATTGATCGGGCCCAAAAAGAAACATTTAGATTGTGAGTACCTTACCTGTTTAGATTCGTTGACTGTTGGAATATACCATGTATCGACAGTCGTGTATGGATGTAAGCAAGTTGATATAGCATTTCTAGATATTTCATCAAGATAAAAAATGTCAGTCTTATCTAGTGTTTATGAATAACCATCATCTTCATTCATACACCTGTTCAGAACTGATAAGATTGAATAACATATTTGTAATAATATTAAATCATAATACTCTCCTAAGTATGAGTAAATAAAATAAATGCTTCTTGTGTGTCCAGCTCATAAAGTAGTATCAATCGGTCTTTGTATTCTCGTTTGTAAATTGTACTTCAAATGAGAGGTGGGGATATTTACTTATCTACCTGTAAGTAGTGAGGAATGCCGTTTTTGTCTGGTCCCCTGTCGCGTTGACTTGACTCGACTGCTTTCTTTCAAACAAGCTTCTGCTGTTTAAAGAATACATACCTAGAGGTACATCAGTGTGAACAAAAAAGCGTTGATATTATCTCATACCCATTCCTAATGAGTTTGAAAATACGTTTCATTGAAGGTTTTGGAGTTATAGTGCGAGCGAAATTCATGAAATTGACAACGCGCAAAAAAATTCACCACAAAATTGTGAGGTGAGCTGTACAACATAACCTCCCCGAAATTTACGTATCACAAACTCATAAGGAACGAAAAGTTTTGTGTAATTAGTTGAATCAGTTTCAATTATACTTTCTTGGTGCTTTCTTG
The DNA here is from genome assembly GCA_944452925.2 of Chrysolina oricalcia. Classification (NCBI taxonomy): domain Eukaryota; kingdom Metazoa; phylum Arthropoda; class Insecta; order Coleoptera; family Chrysomelidae; genus Chrysolina; species Chrysolina oricalcia. The sequence goes on from OX101816.2 coordinate 2,846,419, forward strand.
GACACTTCTTTTTTGTTTACTTACCTGTTATGTAGGTTCTTGGCGACATTGTTAATTCTTCGAGTCCATTTCTCATTACCTACTTACTTCCTCTATAATAGTTGAGAATATTTTGGTTGTAACACTTCAGTTTAGCCCCAAGACAAAATTCTTACCTCATAGTTGTTGGTAACTAACACCAAAAATTGAGAATAAGGCCAATAATTTTAACATTTAAATAAAAAATGGCGAGAAAATAGAAAAATAGTGCAAACTTTCACAAATGCTCTATTGTTAAAATTGTAAAATATCTATAAACAATTCTAGTTATTTTGTAAAGAAAAACTGGAAAATTACGAAAACCAAGGAAATATCATCCTTTATCGTTCCTAAATTTTGCGACCATTTACCTACTTTTCCATTTCCATCAGAGTAAATGAATTATTTAAGTATTCATACTTTTGTTAATAACTCGACCGAAAAAAAATCTTTAGAGTGGCGTACGCAAAGAAACGTTCCTCTTTATGTCATAAGTCTCGCCGAAACTTTGCCACTTCCGCCGATGACGGCAACATATTTTTTTTGTTTATTTTACACTAAAAAATTTAGTTTGCAACCTAACTTGTTTATAGAAATATTGCAAAACTTTTTTGAATTGGTCGAGAATGTAGCGAGTAATTTTCCAGTTTTACGAAATTGTTAAGAAGGACATAGACCTTCCGCCCCTTATACCTATACTAAAGTTCGTAAAAAAATCAACTGTGCGTAAAGTAATGTTTTACGCACTGTTTAAACATTTTTCAATAGGGCAATAGGTACTTATTTTGCGTCAGATTGTATCGAAAGTATTCATTTCACAATACGACGAAAACTGAAATCTTCGTAAGATAAAACATCCAACAATTGCTACAATTTGTCAATTTAACTTCTGTATAAAAAAATGTTGTATGATACATTTTCGTAAAAAGCTATTTTGTACTCGCGTGTTGTGTTGAACTCGGCTTCGCCCGAGGCTTCCGCTCATTTAACAAACGTCACGCTCCTACAAAAAAGTGCTACTTTACGAACTTGTATCATAACTACTATTTTCCGACGAGCGTGCGTAAAGTAGTACTTTTCCGCACGCATTTGCGTGCGTAAATTTACACTTTTCCGCACCCCGAGCGGATAAGATTTTTTTCTACTACCTCACTAGAAAACTTTATTTTCGACCCCTAAAGAAGGGAGGAAAATGGTACTTTGCCTCCCGCTGGGAGGAAAATATTACTTTTCCTCTCGAATTATCAGGAAGAAGATGCATTGAAATCAATTTTGCCTCTTCAGCGAGATCTTTTGGCAGGTCGTCTTCGCTAGAACTCATTTTCAAAACTTAGAAGCAATTTAAAAGGGTAAACAACGTGACAGCTTATGACAACTGTTGTGTTTGTATTACCAAACAACGCCATGGCAACAAATCGTTGTCAACACATGACGACGACACAACGCTTACTTAATATCTTGTCATATAGACGCATTATATAGTTCCACAACTTTCTGCAGTAGTTCTTATAAGTATGCACGCATTAGGTATAATTTTTAGGACGTTATAAAAATGACGACCTTAAAGGTAGTAGAAAAAACTTTATAAATACCTCAGGAGGAAAATGCTTTTCCTCCCGCGGATATTAATGCCCTCCTTTTCGCGTCGGGCATCAAACTAAGCATGATTTTCTTCCCTTGGTATATAAATAGCTATTTCCGCACTGAGTGCGGGAAAGTAAAACTATTAAAAAATCTCACTGCTATGGAAAATTCATATTTGTTTTAGTTGCTGTAGAGTATTTTATGCAATGTGAGAAGCCGTTGCAAGTGTATGTACTTTTTCCCCTTTGCCTTTCAATCGCATTTCACTATATTTGTATTTCAGCACAAAACAAAAAAAAATTTTTGAATACCTTGTATAATGATAAATTAATATATACAGGGTGTTTCATAATAAATGCGCAGGACTTCCGGATGTGATAGCTCGTTCAAAAATATGAAAAAAAGTTTCTATTAACTTACCCTCTAAAATTCAACATTTTCGAGATACAGATTTTTTATTTTTTAAAAATCATAATTGGTGAAGATTTTGAAGGGGTAGTGGGTATTTTTTTCTCCACTTCTACGCCACTGGAAAAAGTATGATTTTGAGCCGCCTACTTGAACCGCCAATGTTTTCTACACAAAAAAGGTATTCCTGGTCATAAGCTCTAAAGTTGACCGTTTTCAAGAAAAATCAACTATCATGTTGAAAAACATGGAAATTTTTTTTTAAATAATTGTTTTCCTAGTTATACAAAATTTATTTAAACGTTACAACAAGTAACAAAACCAAACGTTGACTTCTTAATTGCAAAAAAAAACAATAACAATCATACTTACTTGAATAGTGAATTAGCTTCAATGCACGCAGCAATTTTTCGAGGAAAAACATTATTTAAACAATATGAAAGTTGATTTTTCTTGAAAACGGTCAACTTTAGAGCTTATGACCAAGAATACCTTTTTGTGTAGAAAACATTGGCGGTTCAAATAGGAGGCTGTACTGTACTTTTTCCAGTGGTGTAGAAGTTGGAGAAAAAAACACCGTCTACCCCTTCAAAAAGGTTCATTTTCGTTGTCATCTGTTATGAAGCTCGTAGGAAAAATGTTGTTCCTAACATGTGCGCAAAGTGCCTTTTCCGCACGCAAAAACTTATACGAACTCCGCTTCGCGTCGTTCGCCTAACTGTATTTGCGTGCGGAAAGTAACACTTTGCGCACTTGTGGAAAATAACTATATGATACAAGTTTGTAAAGTTCTTTACGTAAAAGTATCATACACATTTTTTCTGCAGTTTCTAAAGTTATTATAGGTATTGATATATAATATGTGTAATGAATAAGTAAATAGTCAATAAATTAATGTTCTATAACTAGGGGTGTTGATAATATCAAAATATTTTCATTACATTCGCTATCTCTTCAGTACAAAATTCAGTAGTGTACCAGAATCATTTTGATCAATATCCCACCCATGTATCTATCCCGAATAAGTATGCCACTTTTCATATAGATACACAGTGTTGTAATAACAAACGGTTTACAAATTCCCAGACAAAATCAATAAAATATTCAACCTGACACTCAATTTGTAATTTGTTAAAATTTTAGCACTATTCATCAAATGAAACGAGTCATCTAATACATTTATACTCGGATTTCAGAGGTATTACAAACACATTTCTAAAAGGTCAACAAATTCGTTAACTGTTCTTTTCCTCTAACGGAATTATTTCGTGGAATATTTGACTAGATAATTACGTATCTTCGGTAAATAAATGCCAAAAAATCTGTTGATCCGGCTGAAAGAAGTACTTATTTCTTTAAAAAGCTACTGCAAGGCCATTGTCGAACAGGACAAATTTTGTGACCTTACTTTTGGCTCTTGAACATTGTTTCAAGATTCAGCGTATTAGGCCAATTGTTTTAGCATTTGAAATAAAAAATGGAAAAAATGGCAAAACAATGCAAACTTTCACAAAAGTTGTGTTTTAGTGCGCAATGAAACTATAAATATTTGCCCCCTCTTGCGAGGTCGGCAACATAGTTAAACATGTAAATTATAAACAATTTTAGTTATATATATAGAAAAAATGCGAAAGAGTGGCAAAATAACTAAAACAAACCAAAGAAAGAAAATATCATTCTTTATCGTTCCCCAATTTTGTGACCATTTCCAAATTTGGCATCAGAGTAAATACATTTTTTTTTACTTCTGAATAATATTTGAAAGAGTGGCAAACGAAAAGAAAAGTTTCTCTCTTTGTCATAAGTTTCGCCAAAACTTTGCCACCTCTGCCGATGACGGCAACATATTTTTTTTTGTTTATTTTACACTTAAAAATTTTGTTTGCAACCTGAATTGATTATGTAAATAATGTAAAAAAAAAATTGTACTGGTCGGGAACGTAGGTAATAATTTCCCAGAAAACATATTAAAGGACCCCGCACATTTCTTATAGGAAATGGCTTTCCGTGAATTTGGCTGATTTTTTTGTATTTTGTAGTTCTTGATGAGCTGATCAAAAGTGTCTATAGCCACAAAGCTCAAAAATGGACAGTTTTCGAGATATCCGACTGAGAAATGGTCTTTCTCAGTTATGTTAGGCACCGCCATCAAACAATTTTCATACACTGCTGCACACTGGTTATGAAATCAGGTACTATTTCCAAAATATTCCATACATCTTTTTCTGCTACAAGATAGCGCCAGTATAATTTTAACTGTCAAAAAACGACATATGTTGGGTATTTTTTGAAGAGAGACCATAATAACTGATACTGAATATATCTAATGTCCAATAATATCGAGCATGTTTTCCAAAATGTTCATAACGAGGCTCAGCGAGCTTCGATGGGAAAAATGGACAAATCATAATACTGTGTTCACAGAGATAACAAATGTGACTACTATCGATGTCATTTACATGAAATTACGTGATTTATTTCTCTCAAATCTCGATAATCTGACGGTGTGCCAAGACATTTTCCTCAGGGTGGCTCGTAATGGATGATAGCATCTCACAGCCAAATAAATCCGTGAAAATGTCTGCATCTTTGATACTTTGTAGTACTTTCCAGGTAGAATAGGGAAGTTCAGGTTTGGAAGCAAACTATGAATGGAACTTTCGGTATTTACCACCGAATTCTTGAAAATATATATTTTTTTATAAATGTTGCATTAGAGTTTACACTTATAATTGAGTATCTACTCATATGATCGTTTGCAAAATGAATGGGTAGATCAATCAAAAACAATGCAATAGCAGGAGTAAAAATCATAATTATTAAATAAAAAACTATAATAATCTATCTTGGCAATCTCAAAAAATCATTTGAAATATTATGAGCGAAGCGGATTTATTTTTCCGTTATATTCTTGAAATGATTTTTGACTGTGTTAGGTTCGTTGATATAATTATAGTTATATGTTACCAGTAAATCACTTGATCTGACTCATAATATTTTAAATGATTTCTTGAGATTGCTAAAATACCTAGTTTATTTTTTTTTGTAATATCATTATTATTATTAGTATTATTATGAATGCTACTTTTACTATTATAATGTTTTCGAATGATCTACTCATTCATTTTACCAAAAATCATATGAACAGGTAGAATTCATTTATTTGTGTAAACTTTGATGCAACGTTTATAAAAAATTATAGTAGTTTCAAGAGCTCGGGGTCAAATATCATTCATAGTTTGCTTCCATCATCTAAACTTCCTTATTCTACCTGGAAAGTACTACAAGATATCAAAGATGCAGACATTTTCACGGATTCGTTTGGATGTGAGATGCTATCATCCATTTAGAGCCACCCTGAGAAAAATGTCTTGGCACACCATTGTCTGATTATCGAGATTTGTTTGGAATAAATGACATATTATATGTAAATGACATCAATAGTGATCAGAATTATTATCTCTGACGATACATGATTATGATTTTTCCGTTTTCCCCCATTAAAGCTCTCTGATACTCGTTATGAAAATTTTGGACACAGTTTTCTGACACACTGTATAAGACGATGTTGTAAAGATGCATTTCTTTGCCAATCTTCAAGAACATCAATTATTCGCTAAATCAAAATTTTTCGTAAATTGCCAGTTGTTCCAACACAGTATTCACGCTTCTGATACGAATCCAGCACTGACGTGACGTAGAGTAAAAGTGGAAAAAGTTATCGGCGAGAGTTCAGTTCTCAAGACCAGGCCATAACAACAAAGTTGATGTTTACGTAATTAAATTACGTATTCCATCCATCTTCCGTATTGCACTGATTACCGCACCCGAGTCAACTAGGTCAATAATATGTGGATTAAGACGAGACCTCCTCGGCTTTCGGCTTTGTAGTGCGCTACCCCTTTTGTTTGAAATGTTTTGCGTTACCTATTTAGCGTTACGTACTTCTCGATGCGTTGACTAATGTTATCTAAGAAGAACTATTTCGTGAGTGCATCAAGTGAGCCGGGCGCGACGAACACGGGGAGATAGACTATGCGGCGATTGGGAAGTGGACAGTTGAATAGGACAAGCGTGAGGGGACGTCAGAAAAATGGTGCTGTCACAGCTGTCACATAGATTTTGAAACCAATAATTCTTGGGATTATTGTGGATAATCCCTGTATAGGATATCAATATCAAATCTACACTGGATACTATTGATGCACGTGTATTGGTATCAACTGAAAATCATTGCTTCGTTGTCGCTGTTTGCTGCTTGTTGCTGTCATTCAGGTGATCTCTTTCCTATCTATTCCCCGATACATCTAACTTTCGTTGCCCTGATAAGACTATGAACAGTTTCGTGCGTACCGACTCCCGAATTTGAACTTTAGGTAATAGTTTCGCCGCGTATTTAGATGATTTGAGTTATTTTAAGTTAGAACCTGTGTTAATTTCCAATAAATTATGTCTTTATTGAATAAAGAATTCCTCGGGATCTGCTTATTTCCGTTTGTCTGGTAACCTTTTTCCCTGATTACTCGTATTTATTTGAAGAGTCTCATTGGCTCATTACAGCTTTCTATCTGTAATTCTGTTTATTTCGAACGGGTGAGGAGAAGTCAAGGTGATCGCCATTTTTACCAGTTATGTTTTCGAACATTTCCAAGTGAACTTTTTATATGTTGATGTTGTAATACTTAGTCTGCGACTGAAGGTCGCTGATGGATCGGAATGATGCACATACGGTACCAATATTGCCGAAAATATTCGATTTAATGGACTGATGGACGCAGCAATGTGGGTGCAGCAAGTCTTGATGTGGCAGATGTGGTCACTGCATTCACGTATAGGGTATGGGGGAAAGACCGCAAATAAATTATTACACGGAGAAAAATTTATTGTGATATTAAGATTTTTTTTCTCCAAAACTCCTGATGGAACAAATTTGAAACTTGGTACACTAATCAAGGTTTATCAACGTGATCATTTAAAGTTGTATCATCAAATCAAATATACTTTATTGTCAAATCAAATCAAAATTACTCTATTGTCTGAAGAATGATAATTGACAAAGTGAAAAACAGAACAGTAAAAAACAAACATCAATAACAATTGAATATATGCACATTTTTCACATACCTCTTTACATATTCAAAATATATTAAACATTTAACATGACATTCATAACATGAAATTTGTAAAGCAGTTACTACACGTCAAATTATTCATATAAGTCTATAAATATATACAAAAAACGAATACATAAAATAAATTTCAAACAATAGCACTGTTTGTTACTAGACGTCAGTTTATTAAAATTGTAGGTGTTATTTATGGTATAAAAGTATAAATAAAAATGAAGGATATACACAGAATTCAGATTTCTGATCTTTTCATTTAATTAAAATGTGATAAAAATAAAATAAAAATAAAATAGAATACAACAGAATAGCACATACAAAGTGAATACCGTTACGTATCAGTCGATTTAAATCGCCCAACAAAAAAAATCTAAAATTTCACGGAATAAAATTCGTCCAACGAGTAGAATGCTCTGCCGAGTAAAAAATTTCTCACAAAAACCTCGAATTTTTTTTTATCCATCGTTTTAATTTCGTTAGGTAAGTCATTGAACATTTTTATGCCATTATATATAATGGAGTTTTTTATTTGTGCAGATCTTGGAATTGGTAAAGTTATAGTAAGGGTTTGTCTTGTGGTATATTGTGCAGTGCTATAAACTCGATCCCTAAACTTATTGTGAATTAGGCATTTTGTTTCTAATATATAGATACAAGGTAAAGTCAAGATTCGTTGTTCTATGAATGAAGGCTAACAAGCATCACTGAATTCAGCTCTGCACAAGTATCTAATTGCCCTTTTCTGCAATATGAAAATAGTATCGAATAAAATTCCACTACAAGAACCCCAAAAGCAGATTCCATATCTCAAATGAGAATGAATTACCGCATAGTACCTATACCTTTTTGGCCATATCCCTACCAAGTTCCCACGAGTTCGTTCTCACTGCAAAACATCCAGAGGCTATTTTTCCACCCAGCTTTTTTATATGGTTCTCAAACTTCAACTTTTCGTCAATGTACAAGCCAAGAAACTTCGTTGTTCTTGTACTGCTAATAACTTCATTACCCAGATACAGTTCTGGCAGATGACCTTTAAAAGTGAGGATATTCGTTTTCGATATGTTTAACGATAATAAATTGGCATCACACCACTGTTTTACCTTGATAACATCATTATTGATTTGTTGATGCAGATCAACGTCATTTCTATCATTCCAAAGTAAGGTAGTATCATCTGCGAACTGAGTAAACTTCCCCGAAATGTTTATTGAGGCTTGGTCTTTTATGTAGATTAAAAAGAGAATTGGGCCAAGCACTGATCCTTGAGGTACTCCCCTGTGTTTTTGACATCGGCTAGGCTCATCAATACTCAAATTAAAAGTTATAGCATTCTATGTGCCTAAGAGTGGGGATTGCTGAGATAATTGAGAAAAATTGGAGAAATTTCCTATGTGTAATAATCGCATAAATCTAATTTCTGACAACATACCGAAATATTTGTCAACCTGCTGAACATTTTTATATGTAGGGGGAATCGAAAACATAGTACGGGCGAGTCAAAATGAAACCGTCAACTCCGTTTTTTCATTCGTCATGTCATTTGATCGAATCGATGTCGTTGATTCACTGGTATACTTTCTTCAATATGATTGTTTTGACTGATCAACTGACAAAAATACCCAACCTCAAATTCATAATATTCCATTCAGATAAGAGTTGAGGTCTGAAATAATTGTTGCAAAAACTAAAGATAAGTACGAGGATAAGTACTCGTAATTCGTTGAATTTTATGTTGGAGTAGATAGATAAGTTTATTCATTGTAAATGCTATTTTTACAAGAAACGTTATGAAATTAGGACTGATGACAATAATAAAATGAAATAGTAAAAAATTTGGTTGTTTAAGGCATTGACAACCAATAACGAACATGAAACACTTTAAAACTTACACCTAATCAATTTATGTTCATAAAACTATTTGTATATATTCATCAACTATTCAAGAATTCATCAATGGAGTAGCAGCACAGGTTCAGTAAGTGTGATTTCATCTATGCACTGAAACTTGTCTGTTTAATTTGGAGGTATCTTATTATACAGTTTTGGTCCCCAATAATAAATTCCTTGTTGTGTCTTTTCCAACCGATGGAGTGGGATTCTGAGGTCGTTTCCAAATCTTGTAGAATAGGAGTAACGCCTCTTGGTGACATCAACAGGTGTTGAGTTTTCTCAGTAGTTAGTAGGAAAACATTTGCTGAAAACCATAAATTGGCCTTTGTCAATGTAAGCTGTGAATGATTTTCTATTTCTTCAACAGTTTTACCTTTCACTAGGAAGGTAAGGTATCATCTGCATATATTGTAGCACTAAATACGTCAATGTTAGCTAGCAAGTCGTTAGTATAGATTATGAAGAGAATCATTTTTAGAGCCATTTCTGATTGCTTTTTATAGAAAAATATTACCTAATCAGCATGATTTTGATGAAGAACAATAGAACATTTTCTTGTATGTTTTATGCGTTGATCAGTGGTGTACGAATAGCTTACCACAAACAAGTCTGCAAGGTTTGACTTAGCAATTAGTACTTTCATTTCTTGATGAATTTAATGATCGGTAAATAGGCAGACGTGGTCCCATACATTGGTCCGCACGTTCACCGGATTTAACTTCACTAGACTTGCCGTTATATTCAATTTGTTTCTTAAAACTTCAATAATTGTAGGAATCTCATTGTTTTGATAATCCTTTATCACATCTCTTCTTGCGTTCATATGATTTGTTTTTGACTATTTTACGCACGGTAGAAGTATAATAATTTGTTTGCCTCGAAACCAAAATTATGGTGTAGATTCTTATTTACATTGAAACATACTTTCTGTGTTTCAATTTTCAAATGCATTCGGATCTTACTCACTGGTATTTATTTTCGCATTGTTCACAATCGCTATTGGAATCACTACACTGGAAAAAGTCAGCGTTGTTATCACACTTATTATTTTCAGTCGCAGTACTTGTCCAAGGACGCCACTTTTCAAACAGATAACGAACAAAAATTTTGAAGCAAATTATACAAATTTCAACACTCAAGTCGCGATCAGTTCCTGAACTAAACGATGAGACGACGGCGATTAACTTCCGCGATTTCTATTGGTTACCGTGAAAATATTTCTTATTTAATTTTATGACTCTTCTGCCAATCATAAGACCCGGTTAGTACAAACTATCCAATACGAAAAGCCATTTCGACAGTAAACGTGAACAGCTGGTTTGAAAAAATAAAATAATCTGATATTTTCGATTAAATCGTGATTTTTTTTTGATTTACACTGATTTTTTCCTTAAATATGAAAATAATGGAAATTGAAATAACTTATTTTCATTATTTTTCTATTTTCGTCCAAGAATATTTGTTGTCTAGATTTACAGTTAGAAAATCTCCTCGGCGACGTACAAAAAAACTTGTGTTGACATGAAAATTTTCGGCAGCGTGCCGAAAATTTTATTCATTTCATTTGTTATTACTGAATCATGTAACTAATATTATAAACTATAAATATATTTGGTTTGTAAAGTGCTTGTGTTTTCTTAAGTTTAATTTAAGAATATTTATTTATTTGGACTGATGTCGATTAGTTATGTTTTCACTCTTACAATATAATGTATGTAAACACTTAGTTATAAATAAACCTTCTTCCTTTTTTTTGAATTTTCTGATAATTATCTGCTTCGGCGATTTGATTTTACAGCAATTTTATGATTTGATTAAAATCACGATTAAAATTGAAAAAATCAGTTGATTTGAATCACGATTTAAATAATTTGATTTAAAACGTCGCAACCCTGCATTAGGTAGAGAATAAAGGAAATAATGTTTAGGAAATATTTTTCTATTTATTTTACTTTTGAATGAAATGTTCAAAATGACAATAAGCCATGCGATCTTGGAATAAATATGAACTGATTGGAATGAAAATTTTCCTTGAATTTATTTTAATGTCCACGTAATTCGAAAACATTGAATAAATTTCGCAATTATTCGATTTTCCCATTTTCTAACTCCAGCACAATGACCCATACATGCAAAGAGGTGATGTAATCTTCAATTTTCTACCCATGTGATCTGAGCAGCAAGAAAAATCAACTGAGAAAATATTTTTAAACGGCTTCAAAACGTGATGAGACCAAAATAGCATTACAATTTTTTCATTATTGTGTGTCCTCAGATTTTCTAAATCCAGCAAAATCATTTTCTTAATCCAGCACAATGACCGATAAATACAAACAGGTGATATATTCTTCAATTTTCTACGCATGTGATCTGAGCAGCATGGAAAATCGGCTGAGAAAATATTTTTAAATGGCTTCAAAACGTGATGAGACCGATATCATCACAATTTTTTCATTATTGTATCCTCTGATTTTCTAACTCCAGCACAATCATCTAAAATAGTGATACGGGGATGAATCACATCATATTCGACTCTTATGAATTGACTGACATGAATATTTCCCTGGTAAGTACTAATATTTAATGTCCACGTACTTCGAAAACATTGATTAACATTAAAACTTCGCAATTTCTCGATTCTCATATTTTCTAACTCCAGCACAATGACCCATAAATACAAACAGGTGATGTATTCTTCAATTTTCTAAGCATGTGATCTGAGCAGCACGGAAAATCAGCTGAGAAAATATTTTTAAACGGCTTCAAAACGTGATGAGACCGATAGCATCACATTTTTTTCATTATTGTGCCCTCTGATTTTCTAACTCCAGCACAATCATCTAAAATAGTGATACGGGGATGAATCACATCATATTCGACTCGTATGAATTGACTGACATTAATATTTCCCTGGTGGTAATATTTAATGTCCACGTAATTCGAAAACATTGATTAACATTCAAATTTCGCAATTTTTCGATGTGATCTGAGCAGCAAGGAAAATCAGCTGAGAAAATATTTTTAAACGGCTTCAAAACGTGAGGAGACCAATAGCATCACCATTTTTTCATTATTGTGTCCTTTGATTTTCTAACTCCAGCACAATCATCTAAAATAGTGATACGGAGATGAATCATATCATATTCCACTCGTATGAATTGACTGACATGAATATTTTCCTGATTCTAATATTTAATGTCCACGTAATTCGAAAATATTGATTAACATTCAAATTTCGCAATTTTTCGATTCTCCCATTTTATAACTCCAGCACAATGACCGATAAATGCAAAGAGGTGATGTATTCTTCAATTTTCTACCCATGTGATCTGAGCAGCAAGGAAAATCAGCTGAGAAAATATTTTTAAACGGCTTCAAAACGTGAGGAGACCGATAGCATCACCATTTTTTCATTATTGTGTCCTTTGATTTTCTAACTCCAGCACAATCATCTAAAATAGTGATGCGGAGATGAATCATATCATATTCGACTCGTATGAATTGATTGACATGAATATTTTCCTGATTCTAATATTTAATGTCCACGTAATTCGAAAACATTGATTAACTTTCAAATTTCGCAATTTTTCGATTCTCCCATTTTCTAACTCCAGCACAATGACCCATAAATGCAAAGACGTGATGTATTCTTCAAATTTTCTAAGCATGTGATCTGAGCAGCACGGAAAATCAGCTAAGAAAATGTTTTTAAACGGCTTCAAAACGTGATGAGATCGATAGCATCACAATTTTTTCATTATTGTGTCTCTGATTTTATAACTCCAGCACAATCATCTAAAATAGGGATACGGGGATGGATCACATTATATTCGACTCGTATGAATTGACTGACATGAATATTTCCCCGGTACTAATATTTAATGCCCACGTAATTCGAAAACATTGATTAACATTAAAATTTCGAAATTTTTCGATTCTCATATTTTCTAACTTCAGCACAATGACCCATAAATGCAAAGAGGTGATGTATTCTTCAATTTTCTAAGCATGAGATTTGTGCAGCACGGAAAATAGGCCGAGAAAATATTTTTAAAGGGCTTCAAAACGTGATGAGACAGATTGCATCAAAATTTTTTCATTATTGTGTCCTCTGATTTTTTAACTCTAGCACAATCATCTAAAATAGTGAAACGGGGATGAATCACATCATATTCGACTCGTATGAATTGACTGGCATGATTCTTTCCCTGGTACCAGTACCAGTCTCATCTCGTTTCGAAGATGGTTAATATATTTTCGCGGTCAATTTTTCCTCCTATTTATATCACTTGGGTGAAATATTGAAGAGAAAATTTCCTCTTTGCATTCAACGAAGAAATTTTCATCCCATCCAACTCAGTTGAAGTTAGAAAATTAAAAATATTTACGCTATTTGTTTTTTTTTTCATCTGGTGGCACTTTATTGTTGTAATCATTAAAAAAATATTCTCATCGCTATATTTGTTGATATAGGGTGTTTTTTGTGACTGTTAGTTGTGTGAGTTTTCGAATTTTTGAGTGGCCATAACTTTGTTATTAATGAATATTTTTTCATGAAATTTTGGTCACACCTGTTTAGAGGCACTCTGAATCCAGTGGCGTAGTGATTTTTTCAATAAAAAAATCGCTAATAAAAAATCCCGATTTTCGACTATGAAAAAATAGCGTAGTATGCCCTGAAAATTGGAATAAACATTTCAAAGTTTGTCCCAAGGTAGACCTTTTAGAACTTGACATTTCAAAAAAAAAATATCAAAATCGATTTACAACTTCAAATTTTAGGGGGGTGTATCCATTAAAATGTAGTATTTCAATATTGCTAAACATAAAAATCCCTTTCGAACAAGGTGCCACACGACCTTCCTTCTCATTTAAAATATTTAAGGGGGGCTCATAATTCAAAAGGGGTGCAAGGAGGGGGTAATATTTTCATACCGTAAATTGTCAAATTGAGAATAGGTTTCAGGTTTTTTTCAACGAATACATAATAACGCTGAACATGAATATTTGGACCGGACTTTAAAATACAAAAGCTGTTCCCTAGAATGAATTTTCTTCACTAGAATGAATTTTTTCACCATGAATATTCAGTAGACTTATTTCTTTCTCTCTTGTGTCGTCCTCATTCAGCTTCGATAAAGAAATTCCTCGCTATCGTAATGAACGCAGCGAGTCAGCTGTTTCAGCTGTTTATTGATCCAGTTTTGAATGCACAAAAATATTTCAATGCGTGAACGCCTGGTCTGACTGCACGAGTAAGGTCATATTATTGCAAATTGCGAAGTAGGTCGCCTCGGCATTAAAGACTCTATTGAGAGCAATTACGATTATTATTTCATTTTAATTGAGATTTTTTTCAATTATGGGGACTACCTGTTATGAATGAAGTATGAGGAAAAGACCTTAATATATTTGGATATTAATTTGCAACCGATAATAATTGATTTTATCTCTTGAGTGCAGTCGGTAATTCCCGAGGGGGTAATCACTCATCAGAAAACGTACACGTATTGCCGAAATCCCTTATGATTTCCTGAAATCTTTGGGATTTCCGAGGATTTCCTGGAAATCTTATGTGACTTCGAGAGATTTCCGGGGATTTCGTGGGAATCATATAAGATTTCGAGAGATTTCCGATGATTCCGTGGAAATCGCATACGATTCCGAGAGATTTCCAAAGATTTCTTGGAAATCCCAACCGATTTCGATGGATTTCCTAGAAATAATAAGAAAATTATTGCGAAATGTTATTGGAAATGGGAGATTTTAAAGAAGTTTTGGTGCCTGAATCACAGAAAATGAAAAGATTTGTTATTTCACAGTCATTCTCAGTCAACTTTATTTCATTATTTTGATCAAATATTACTTAATCCGAACAACATGTGTATATCGAGACCGAAATATTATTTTGCAGCAAAGTAATGGAGTTCTTGGTAAAAATGTTTTTGATGTACCTATCATTTTGAGAATATATTTATCACAAGAAATCGAAAATAAATAAACTCTGGTTTCATCGAAGTTTATATATTGATCCAAATTAATACCTATTGCACGAATGCTTGTCAAATTCGCCGTATTGATTCGACACTAAGATATACTTGAGAAAATTAACAAAAAATGTATACCTAGTTAGACCAACGAATGATTCATTTGATACAATGAACATGCGCTAAAATCGAGGCTTGAATTGAGAGTTGATATTTAATAATTATTTTTCTTGCTTCAACAAATGAATTTTGTTCAATGGGACCAATTTTGTTTTTTTCGTCAAGTATTATCTCGAGTATTATAGAACTCGATCAATCCTTCTTATCATATTATTATGTGGATGGTAATAGACGATATAAAAAAGTATAGGAAATTTCCATTCACATTGCTTTATTCAACCCAAAATTATCTTACATTGACTAGTTTGAAAATTCCACACTCAAACATGTTTTTTTGTTTTTGAATATCTTTTCAATTTTTGTTTTCTCCTCGTGGTTATTGCAAAATGGCCCGTTTCCGATTAGGTAAACAGGCCCAAAAAATATGTATTTCTTTTCAACCAACTGAACATCCCCACACTTGAGCCATTTATATGAATCTAGTTCCCATTTGAGGAATTTTATTTCACCCCCTCGATTTAATTTTTTTTTGAAGTGCAAAATACAAATCTTTCTAAAATCACCCAAGGGTGTGCCAAGGACTATTTAAAAAAATTATTTCACCCCCTCATCCAAAATTTTTTTGCCCCTCCACCCCCCTCGAAAAAAAAAAAGTGAGAAACGGTTACCTACAATACCATATAATTTGTTTTTTTTTAATATTTTTTTTTTAATTTTTTGAATTTTTTTTATTTTTGGGGGGGGGGGGGGGGCTAGCCGTTCGCTAAGTAGCTTTGAATTTTTCAAAATCGGAACGCCCGCTCTCTTTAACTGCCCAAATGGTTTCCCAATAAGTCTTCATGATTGATTCGACAAGTTAATACAAGGAAAAATATGTTTCCCTAGCATCTATCAATCGTTTGTTTCTACGCATGCATTATAATTTCGCATTTCTCTTGCGACTGCGATATCCGAAGAGGATTTCGGTGATGATTTCGAAAGTTTTGTCAGTGATTTCCGGATTTCCGGATTTCCGATAGGATTTCGGGGATTTCAAAGTGATTTCGGATTTCTGGAGCGATTTCCTAAGTGATTGCGGGATTTCGGCCGAAAATCAAGCGATTGTGGTCGACTGCGGGGCAAATTTGTACACGTATTGCCAGAGTGGTCACCCCCTCGGTAATTCCTATACCAGACAAGCTTTGGAAATCTTGTAAAAATTTGACAGTCTTTTGTACTTTATTATGAAGTAATTACATATCTGTCAGCACAAAGTGAAGTGGTCGTGGTGACAAAGCGTTTGAATAAGGGGACAAGTGCATATACTCTCATAAAATATCATTTTTTTCCAATAAAACATATAGGAATGGTCTAACAGAGAAATCGTAGATATAGCGGAACAGAACAACTCTAATTGGCAATATATGTTTATACTAGATAATCATTATATCACATAATTGAAATATGCATCGAAGGAATTAAAACAATTTTCTATAAGAAACTTTTTTAAAGATGTGTTAAACTTCCTACTTTCATTAACATTTTTAATTTCTTGCGGCAACTTGTAGATCATCAAACCCATATAATAATGCAGTTGAGTTTTGTGATACCCTGTATTTATAATTCAGAAGGTGAATTTTTTTTGTCGTTTATATTTTGCAGCCATTATATATAAAATAATCTTTGATACCAAGAAAAAAAAATGTAGAGGTGGGGATGAGCAATGCAAGTTCTTTAATAATTCCCATTCATAAAAAGGGCTATTTTAGTATGCATAACTATCGGCCGATATAAATTACGTCTAGCTTCTCAAATATCTTTGAATATTCAATCTGAGATCGACTCTTGAACTTTTTGAAAAAGTTTGATATTTTCAGCAAAAACCAACATGGATTTAGAATTAACAACAAATACCTACTCCTGCAATTTCATTGTTCGAAAAAGTTGCAGAATATTTTGAAGCAGAAGATTGTCCTGCAGGGATCCTTTGTGATCTCAGCAAAGCATTCGACAGTGTTGAAATTGTACAGCTACGGAGTTAAGGGTACAGCGCTTGGTTGGATCTCTTTCTTCTTAGTTAATAGACTGCAATACGTAAACATACCAGAACTTAGGTATTTTTGGAGCAGTGACATGTATCAGTTCTGAACCCCCGTAAAGCTAGCAGAACCACTTTGGAATTTTCAAAATATTTTCAGGCCATAATTTTAGGCTAATTTATTACTCTATTCCCAAATTTTTTGCTCTTCAATTGTGAGAGATATCGCGGGTTCTTCTGCCAGCTTTACGTTAAGCTAGCAGAACCCACGATATCTCTCACAATTGAAGAGCAAAAAATTTGGGAATAGAGTAATAAATTAGCCTAAAATTATGGCCTAAAAAAATTTTGAAAATTCCAAAGTGGTTCTGCTAGCTTAACGGGGGTTAGTTCTGAAACTAAAATGGCGAACATAGGAGTTCCGCAAAGATCTATACTGGGGCCAATTTTATTTCTGTTGTACACCAATGATTTTGATAACTACTTAACAGAGTCTCATGTAAAGATGTATGCCGATGACACCTCTTTGATAGTATCGGATAAGGACGAAATTATTACACAACAAAAAAGTGAACAAGTTTTGGACTCTATTTATAAATGGTGCTACTTGAATTTTCCACATTTGAATGCCTCTCTCTGAAACACAAATCGTGAAATTTCACAACTGGAAAAAAAACAGTTTACTATTACTTAACTACGAGAATAAATGTTGAGATAATTTTAAATTTAATTTACAATAAGAAATACATTGGTACTTCTCGCGACAAGCTTTTATATCATTTAATTTAATTGATTATGTAACACAATCATGGGCCTAATCCACTTTAAAATTAATTTTCTTCTTTTTAGTACATTTAAATGAAGAAGAAATGAAGAAAATAATACGTATCAATCAGAATTTTCCTATTCAAAGTTTTCTTCAATTTGAGGATTGGAAAAAATCCAGAGTTGTGTTTTATCAAAGTGTGATGTAGATGATTTTTCTACGTTATATTTTGATCTAGATAAAGTCCCAATAATTTAGTTGCCTCTGAATTTTAATGTTCTGTTGAAATCACACACGGACTTTTTTTCGTATACAATATCGATACCTAATGCTCTTATGATACACCAACGAAAATCATTTTTATAACGTTTATCATTGATTTCTTGGCCTGTATGCCATTATAGTAGTAATATTATGTAGACTGGTTGTAACTCGAAACATTTTTTGTTTTGTGAGCTGCAGAAAATTACAACAAATTACTCTAGTTATATTTCAATGACAAGCGCCGCTTCAGCTGCAGTTATAACAGCGATTAACTCAATTTACCTTTGTAATTGTGTAATTTGAACCAATTATAAGGTGAACACTATTATTTTATGGTTGTAAATGAGAAGAGAACTTGGAAAGAGATTTTATTTTTCTGTGCTACCGTGGGAACTAGAAATCTATCATGTCTGCTTTTCGTTTTGAAATAATTCTGAAGATATCGAAATGAATATTGACAATATAATAGGGCAGTACCTCATATCAATACATATTATGCTGAATATTAATTGAGCCATTGAATCTAAATAACGATTACAATATGGGGGTTTGTGATGAGATAGTTCAAAATTGCCTAATTTTATGAAAAGGAGTATTTTTTTTTACAAAAAATGAGTTTTACATCTTTTATTTGAGATTTCTAGTACAAAGAATTTGTGGAATAAGTTACGGTATATTACTTTTGAGATCCATTTTTGTAAAACATGCACATTATAACTGTTTTTTGATTGAAGTAAATGTACAAAAATTGATCTTAAGAATAACATAACTCTGATAACCAGTTCAAAGTAAATCTTTTTATTTATCTATTTTTAAAATGCAGCAAAAAATTAATTGAAAAATAAACTACCTTTTGAACAATTTTCCAATCATTTTTTTTTTGTACAAGCTGATGTTGAAACCGAAATGTTTTCCTAATATCTGGAAAGTTTTACGGGTATGCCCAGTGTTCAAATACGGAAACAAAAATAACACAATCAAATTATCGGCCGATTCCATTATACACGGATTTCGGCAAAGCATTGGACAAAATTCCCCATCATCGTCTACTAGACAAATTGAAGAAGGTGTTTCCTCGACTTGACAACGTTTATACAAATCGTTTTCAATCAACAGAGAATTGTTCGTGGAATATTTTATCTCAAAATCGGGAATCCCGCAGGGTTCCAATATGGGACCACTTTAATTTGTCAATAATATACCCCTTAAAAATCAAAAACTTTGTTGTATGCCGTTGATTTGAAGTGAACTTTTACAAGACGATTTAGTAAATCTGAATAATTGGCGTGTGGTGAACAGCTATTGCGGGTCTCAGAATGCAAAGATTTTGGTGTTATATTCGACGAAAAACTCACTTTTGTGAACCATATCAACACAATTATCTGCCAAACCACTCGCAATTTGGGTTTTTTTATTAGAAACTGTATGGGATTTCAACAATTTGAAGTACTACGTAATGTTTACTATTCAATGGTCAGTGGTAAGTTGGAATATTGTAGCATCATATGGAATCCTCACTATACAAAATACGGCGATGCATTAGAAGCTGTCCTGAAAAAGTTTTTAAAATTAGCTTTGTTCAACAATCATGGTAGCTATCCTAAGAGGGGTATTATTATAATTTGTTATTAGAAGAATTCAAAATGAATTCCTTGAGAAAACAAAGAGATCAAAAATCCTTTTTTTTTTCTACACAAGCTCATAAACAATGGCATAGATTAATTCATAGATTCTACAATTCTGTTGTCATCTATTGATTTCAATGTCGCAAGAATTACTTCTAGGACAAATACAACCTTTCATTTGGATATATCATATTTACGACACCACTATCATTGCCCTGCCTTGAATATGTGTAGATGTTACAATAATTTGCAATCTCATCATCATCATCATTTAAAAGAGAAATTTTGAATATTACTAAAAATATTTTTTTTAGTTTGGCTTATAATCTCCTTTATGTAAAATATTCCTGTCATTGGACAATTTGCCTATTGGATGTATATAAATAAATAACAAATTGCATACCTCAAGAAAGATTTTTTTAATAAAATATCATTCCCGCGTTTTGTTGGAAATTGTTATAATTTTCACTTTTCTGTTACGGATTCGTCAACTCTAGGTTGCATTATATTTTTTGTCATTTTTATCTTAATAATAACGGTAACATACTTGAAAAAAATGTTTACTTAATCATCAACATTTTGTATTAAAAATAGCGTGTTCGTACAAATAAACTTTTAATTTTCGATTTTCGCTAAAAAAAAACAATTTCTCAATTTTAATGTAATGATCGTGTTTTTCACTGTAGGTACTGATTTTAATAGTTATTATTTTTCATGGTTTCAGGAACGAGTGGTCTTACCATGATTACTTATATCAGAAAAATTACTTTTCGACATTTTGACATGTTCTAAAAAAATAATAATAATGATTTGTCCAAAAATCAATATATTCTGATTCTGAAGAGGGCAATTGATGGTAGCTGTGGAAGAGTGCTCAAAAATATTTTGCATAACAAATATATTATTTCTGAGAACTACTTTTTAAGCAATATTTTTCTATCATTTATTCTCAATTAATAAAAATTCTCGATGACAGTTTTTCTTTTCATCCTGTGAGAACATATTTTATCAATGCGTTTTATCCTCGGTTTTATCAAACAAAAACAAATTGATTCACCTCCATTAAAAGTGACAATATTTTGCAACGTATTTTTAAACTATTTTTTCGTCAATTTGGAGGATGAATTCTATACAAATACAATCTTTCAGAATTTTGACCCATTGGAAAACTACCCAAATTCAGTGAAAATTTGAATTTTTATTCAGATAGTTAATTTTTTAAATATTCAGTTTCCATTTTCAATTGAGAATATTTCACTTTTCAACAGAAATATGTGGTAAATACTAGCGAAAGTTTGTCTTTCTGTCGCAGATGATTCCACATATGATATTATGAACGTTCATATTTTTTGAAAATAAAAAATCAACATCATGTAAATGTTTTGCTCTTGTTTCGGTTAATTAAATTACAAAGTTGCGGAAAGTGGATTCCTATAACTTCACAACGGTTTTTAGCAAATTTTGATATATCTATTTGTTCTCAGATATAGTCGATTATTTTCAAATTGTCACCCTGTATGTAATAATAACCAGCCATGCATTAAAAGAAATTGTCAAAGTAGTTTTTCGATGTCTCTCAATGTAACGTTTCAGCGGGATGTAAACCAGTAGCTCTTGCGCTTTTAATTTTTTCTGTACATAGAAATAAAGTAACGCTGACCTTGTGTCAGTAGTTGGTATTATTAGTATTGTAATTAGAATCCGCCACCTTCATTTACCGTTATGTTTATTTACATTTTTAGTAGTAATAAATGGCAAGGATGCATGAACGTTAGATGAAGCTGGGTTTGAACTGGATTGATCTCAATTAGCATTCATTTCCTAACCTGTGTTTGTTCCTCGAATTGTTATCGATGTTTCGACTTTAGATCTGACAGATTGATAAACTAAAGAAAAGCCGTTAGTTACATCGCATTATACTTTTCAGAAAATTCTGAACATCTCTAAAACAAAGCACCGATGGAGAAAAATTTAAAGAGTTGTGAGGTAAAAATCATAGATGATTTTGAGTTGGGTAGATTTTCACATTCTGATGTATCGCAGAATAGTCCAATAAAAAAAAAAACTTGTTACTGATTAGCTGAGTTGCAAAAAATCACGATTTTTTTTTAAGAAATAAAAAATCTGTTTTTCTCGGTAAAATCGTGATTTTTTTGATTTAAACTAATTTTTTCTTTAAATATTGAAATGATGAATTAAAATCACTAATTTTCAAAATTTTTTTCAATTTTTTGTCTAGATTTACAGTTGGAAAATCTCTTCTGCGACGTACAAAAAACTTGTGTAGACATGAAAATTTTCGGCAACGTACATTTTTGACCAACTCAAAAAACTTTTACATTATTTCCATAATCAAGTCAGGTTGCAAACAAAATGTTTTAGTGTAAAATGAACAAAAAAAATATGTTGCTGAAATAATGGAAAAGTTTTTTGATTTGGTCAGAAACGTAGTTAGTGATTTCCTAAAAAACATTTAAAGGACCCCGCAAACTCCTTATTGAATTTGGGTCCCGGTGGATTTTTTTTGGATTTTTGGTATGATGTAGTCCAAGTAATTCTCAACCAATGTTACCATTGCGCCAACCCAAAAAAATTAACAGTTTTGCTGCTAGGGGGCGTTGAAATCACCCCTTGCGCAGATTAGACTATTTATTTTTGAACCCGGTAACAATATTTTCACTTGTTTCATTATTGCTAATGTTGCACAATATTGTACTGTTTTATAAAAAAAATTCATACCCCCTCCCCTTTTCCCCCCAACTCTTATTACGGAACGCAGAAAAAATATTTCTCGAGTTCAAATGTATCGTCGAATGTTTAAATATGCCTAAATAAGGGAAATAGCAGTTTTTATGATTATCCCTCCACCCCCCAAATGACACAAAACGAAAAAATTTCGGTGGATTTTTCTGAATTTTTGATATGATGCAGTTCAAGTTATTTTGAATAGAAATAAATTGGGTGACAAACTTCAAAAATGAATAGTTTTGATGCTTGCTCAGAATGGACTATTCATTATTATAGGCGGAAATAATAGCTCTACGTATTTTAGTTTAGATTATGCTGATCAATTCTGTAATTGTTCATGAAATGAAAATCTAAAACCTCCCTCTTACCCCCTACCCTTAATTTAAAACACAAAAAAATGTATTCCCGACTACTTGTAAATGCTTTATCAAAATAAATGTTTTAATCAGCTCAAATTGAGGAAATCGTACAGTTGTTTAATATCACCTTTCCCTCCCTTCAGAAAAATATTGATGGAGTTTGCTGACTTCTTAGTAGGGCGTAGTTCATGATTTTTGAATATCAATCAATTGGGCGAATATCTTGAAAATAAATAAAAATTAGACATCCACAATTTGAATTTGAGGTGGTGCCTGAATAATTTTTTTGAAATAAGGGTTGGGGTAAGGGGGAGGTTTTAGATTTTCAATTTATGAAAGTTTACACAATTGTTCGGCATATATTTCCACTGATTGTTAGTCTAGTCATATTAGTTTGTCCAAAATTTTATCTATTACCTTTGTTTAGTATTTGATCTAACTAACTTTTTTCTACTATAATGTATATAGCATAATTTTATTCATTTGTCTAAGATTGTATTTACCTGTACATCATTAATTTACTTTTATAATATGTTATATTATTTGTTTAAGGTTTTATCTATCACAATATTTCGTCTACTGCTATTATTATTATTATTATCATTATCTAACTCATTTCCAGTTATCACTTTTTGCGAAACAAGAGCTGTGCTCTTATCGCTAAACCACTTTGTTCACATATTTTGTTTTATTAATGCCCAATATCTGTATATTTTTGTGAATAAAGTTATTATTATTATTATTATTATTATTATAAAATAAAACAAAAATACGTAGAGATATTGTTTCCGCCTGTAATAATGAATAGTCTATTCTGAGCAAGGTATTATTTCAACGCCCCGTAGCATCAAAACTGTTCATTTTTGGGGTTTGTCACCCGATTTATTTCTATTCAAAATAACTTGAACTGCATCATATCAAAAATTCAGAAAAATCCACCGAACTTTTTTCGTTTTGTGTCATTTGGGGGGTGGGGGGATAATCATAAAAAACTGCTATTTTCCTTATTTTGGCATATTTAAACATTCGACGATATATTTTAAGGAACTCGAGAAATATTTTTTTTGCGTTCCGTAATAGGAGTTGGGGGAAAAAGGGGAGGGGATAAGATTTTTTTTATAAAACAGCACAATATTGTGCAACATTAGCAATAATGAAAAAAGTGAAAATATTGTTACCGGGCTCAAAAATAAATAGTCTAATCTGCGCAAGGGGTGATTTCAACGCCCCCTAGCTGCAAACCTGCTCATTTTTTTGGGTTGGCGCAATGGTAACATTGGTTAAGAATTACACGGACTACATCATACCAAAAATTCAAAAAAATCCACCGGGACCCAAATTCCATAAGGAGTTTGCGGGGTCCTTTGCCACCACCACAGATATTGGGAACTTTGTCAAATGAAAAAAAAAAGAACAATTTTGCATCTCTTTCATTCTTTTAAAATTTGACAAAGGTCCCGAAATCTATGGTGGTGGCAAATTCCATATGTTTTCTGGAAAATTACTACCTACGTTTCCGACCAACTCAAAAAACTTTTGCATTATTTCCATAATCAATTCAGATTGCAAACAATTTTTTTCTTCTGTGGAATAAACCAAAAAAAAAAAGTTGCTGAAATATAATGCAAAAAAATTTTGAGTTGTCGGAAACGTAGGTAGTAATATCCCAAAGACATTGAACATTATTTGTAGAGGATGGCCCGATCGACTGATTTTATGGGACTGTCAAATGACGTCAGCGCGATGCCTCCTAATGGGTTACTATATCTATATACAGGGCTATTCAAATTCGTTTCTGTACATGGGAATCTCGTGAACGATAAGAGATAGAGTGTCGGTTGAATTGTGGCAAAGTTGCGTATTTTAGAGACCTACTCAATGATGTGCAAAAATCGAATTCAGCTCTTTTGGTTCTGGAGATATACAGGAAAAATAAAAAAATCCCAAATTATTTTTTTTCCTGTTTCTTCTTTATTCGCAGACATATTGAAAATCTGTCCATATTTTGCCATAAGCACTTGATGTGGGCTATCACAATATGTCCATGAATCTTTTATACAGGGTGTCATCTGACTTGGACCACCCCCATCTTTGGATTTTTAAATACGGACCTGTATTTTTTGTTGTAGTTTTTGGATCGTCGACGTTCACTTCATACTGAGAAATTAAATTAAATTCTATATTTCGGGATGTTCCGGTAACATTTTATTATAATTGGGTGAATTATTCCTTTTTAAATTACGGCCCTGGAAATTAGTTGACTGAGTTTAATAAAAACACAATAGCAACTTTCACGTCTCCCCATGCACCATAGTGTTTTTCGAGGGTATTTTTTAAAAATTTTAGTTACCAATTCATATTTATTCACATTTTCAATGCTCTTTGAGCGTTTCTACAATAAACTTCGAATAGAAAAACCTTTTAAGATTATCTGAAATATATCTACAACAAAAATAGTTCATATGTATTTTGATAAGCTGAAAAAGAAATGATTGCAATAATTACATCCGAAACGAATACTATAATTGTAATGAAAATTGAAATGAAGTAATTTATATACACTAAAAAATTAATGGCGTAATAAATGTTCAATGCAACAAAAAAGTGTATTAAGGGCAATAAATTATATGAAAAAACGAGTTTAAAAATGTCTCGAAATGGATGGACTCCAATTCCAACATTTATGGCACTATTAATTTGTATATAAATTATTTCATTTTAATTTTCATTACAATAATAGTGTTCGTTTCGGATGTAATTATTGCTATCACTTCTTTTTCAGCTTATCAAAATACATATAATCTATTTTTGTTGTAGATATGTTTCAGATAATCATAAAAGGTTTTGCTATTCGAAGTTCATTGTAGAAAACTCTCAAAGAGCATTGAAAATGTGAAGAAATATGAATTGGTACCCAAAAATGAAAAAAATACTCTCGAAAAAACACTATGGTACATGGGGAGACGTGAAAGTTGCTATTGTGTTTTTCTAGGGTCGTAATTTAAAAGGGAATAATTGACCTAATTATAATAAAATATTACCGAAACATCCCGAAATATAAAATTTAATTTAATTTCTCAGTATGAAGTGAACGTCGACGATCCAAAAACTACAACAAAAAATACAGGTCCGTATTTAAAAATTCAAAGATGGGGGTGCCCCAAGTCAGATGATACCCTGTATAAAAGATTCATGGACATATTCTGATAGCCCACATCAAGTGCCAATATCAAAATGTGGACAGTTTTTTAATGTGTCTGCGAATAAAAAGGATACAGGTAAAAAAATTATTTGTTATTTTTTGGTTTTTCCTGTATATCTCCAGAACCAAAAGAGTAAAATTAGATTTTTTTATATCATTGAATAGGTCTCTGAAATATGCAATTCAACCGACACTCGTATCTCTTATCGTTTACGAGATCCTCATGTACAGAAACGAATTTGAATAGCCCTGTATATTTAAGTGAAAATGGAGTATTTTTCGATTTGATTCCGAGAGTTCCAATCTTTGGCAGCTGTTTAGTGGTAACCCACTCATCAGAAAGGATTTCTGGAAGCTCTCGAAATCAAATCGAATCCATTCAAAGTCAACGACAGTATATTAAGGTAAAAGCACCAATGGTGAACACCTTAAGCATGCATTTTCCTGTAGAAATTTGGCAACTGCTATTAATAATAGTTTGACCATACCAACGGATAGCTTGAAACTTCATCATCAAGTTAACATGTAATGTTTAGATTACTACTGAATTTGTGCCTACAAAATTTTAAATATATTAAACAAATGCCGTTGACCCAATAATGAACATATCATTTACCTTAAGATCCAGTAGTGGACCCACCAATAGTGGACACCATCAATATGAGCTTAAAAAAGGTAAGAAAATACTGAACATAAAAAATATAGTTTATTTCAAACAAAAGATAATTTTTTGAATACATTAAATTTTTTCTTTCACCTTTAATGGCCTATTAAAAATATATCTAAATCTTTCTCCTTTCATCTGTATTTCTGGGTTAGGGAGAATTGTAATGATTTGATCAAAAGTTATACTGGAAACGTCGTCTTCATCCACCACAAATTCTCTTTTAGTGGTTTCAACACTTTTGAATCCCATTATTTGTGCCATGTCCTCATATAAATAAATTCGGTTGCATTTCGTTTTCCGCCCATAAATTTCGCTAGTATGAAATCACCCTCTTTTAAGTTTTCTTTACAAAAATTGTTTACAAGTTCTATGTTTTCTTCATTAACATCACTGTAATTTTCCTCAACTTCACTGTTATTCTCCTCAACTTCAATATCACTGCCAGTTTCGACTGACACTGGAGTCACTAGAACTTGATATCTCTCGCTTTCGTTTTTTTTTCGTTTTTCCTCTGCAGACATTTTTTTCTGTTCTTTTTCAATTTTCTTTGCCTCACGTATCTGTTTCCTTTTTCTATTTCGTCTTCTTTTTTCTTCTTTGCTTTGGATTCCTTGGTGGTTCGTGTCAAATTAAGTTTCAACTAGTGACTGTAGATGTCACGAGTTACTTTCTGTAATATATATAGATTAGGATGGATTTAGCGAGGGGCAATATATGAAAATATAAATTGAAAAGTTATTGGATATAACCCTCAAAATGTATTTACATATACTTAGATATACAAACCCATACGGAATGCATCGCGGTGACATCAAATCAGAGACAACATCGCAACATAGGGAATGGGCCATCCTCTACGATTAGTGTTCAGTATCCTTGGTAATATCCTGGAAAACATAAAATTTGCCACCACCACAGATTTCGGGAACTTAGTCAAATGAAAAAAAAAAAACAATTTTGGTATTTCTTTTCATTCTTTTCAAATCTTACAAAGTTCCCGAAATATGTTTTCTGGGAAATTACCTACCTACGTTTCCGAACATCTCAAAAAACTTTTGCTTTATTTCCATAATCAATTCGGATGGCAAACAAACTTTTTTAGTGTAAAATAAACAAAAAAAATGTGTTTCCGTAATCGGCGGAGGTGGCAAAGTTTTGGCGAGACTTATGACAAAGAGAGAAACGTTTCTTTGCGTTTGCCACTCTTTCAGATTTTTTTCTACCGATTTACAAAAGTATGGATAAATAATTTATTTACTCTGATGCCAAACTTGGAAATGGTCGCAAAATTGGGGAACGGTAAAGGATCATATTTTCTTTATTTTCGGCATTTTGCGACTATTTTGTATTTTTTCTCTACAAAATAAACAGAGTTGTTTATAATTTACATTTTTAACAATGTTGCCGACCTTCTACGTGGGCACAAATTTTTATTGTTTCATTGAGCACTCAAATAGAACTTTTGTGAAGGTTTGCATTGTTTTACTATTTTCTTTTTCCATTTTTGATTTCAAATGATGAAATGATTGCCTAATTTTTGTAAAGCTTAATGTCATGAAACACAAACGAACCTTCTACTGATACGACTGACCATGATGATAGTACTTCATTTATTCAGTGTGGGTCTTCAATATTCATTTATCCCAATTGACATTTTTAACCGTGGGTTTACTGACTCCCCGAATTTCAGTTTTATGCTCGTTCTCACAAGTCTGCTTTACTTTCAAAGTTAAACAGGAATAATACAGTCGGCTGAATCACTTCTGGTCTCGGGACTGATTATAATCTTTCCGAGAACAGACTTGACCCTAACTGACTGTTGAGCATGATGAGTCATGACCATAATATTGATGCGAACATATACATACATGCATACTTTGTTCCTCGTACCGTTGATGAATATAAATAGCGCCTATACCTACCTATTTACATTTTGTGATTTCTTCACACTCATAATTGTGAATAAATGTATATGAAGTATGTAATTGAAGTCATAATGGCCAAAACATGAAACTTACTGAAATGTCAGTACGCCAACTAAAGTTCACACATCCGAAATTAATATTTAATGGTTTTCATCTTCTTATCACTATCCCAATATTGAGGTTATAGTTAGGGAGCCGCCTGTGAAAAAATGCGCCGAACAGCTAGACTCCTTCCGAGCTCAGGAATGGAAGTACTTACCTCGAAGATACCAAATCCAAAATATTTTTGATTTTGAGTAGGGCCCAGCCGAGAAACAAGGGAAAATATTTTGTTAAATTTTAGCCGCCTTCTATATTACTTCTAGTCCAAGATCCCAGGGCCGTCAGACATTACTTACTTTTAAACGAACGAAATGTGTACGATTGAGTAGTGTTAGTATGTATTATGTTCGCATGCCTACCTACTAGCTTGACCAGATGACCTTTCTTCAGATATTAGGAAATCAAGGTACGTAAAAACACTACTCACTTAGTTGAATTGCCAGTCTACAGAATTATTTCTATAACCCATGGTGGATTAGTGGGCAGAGTATCTAGCTACCACCCCGGAGCTCCGAGTTCAAATCTCGCCTGCAAGAATTTTTTTTCTTTTTTTTTTTAACCCAGCAGACGCATCACACAAGGTTAGCCATCTCGGTTGGAAACGGCTTCGACTCTGGGAGGATTTTTGTTCAAAAAGAAATTTAAAAGAAAACAGAATTTTGATAAATAAAAAATTTTGTTAAGATTTCCTTTTGAGAAAATCCCAGGGCCTTCAGACATAACTTATTTTTGAAAAGACTTAGGTTCTGAGTGGTTCTGATGGTGTCTCATGTACTTTTAATACCTGCGTGCTTGTGTAGTTCGCTCTGTGACACCTGGGTAGGTGGCTGATTTTTATATATATTTTGTAGAATATCACTCTTAAGTAATTTCAAAAGTGTCAGACGCTTTCCATAGACCAGAACTTTTGTCAAACGCTTTAAAGCTCCACAAATATTCAACAAATTATACATAAAAATCAGTCACACAAATTTAAGTAACTAACTCTTATTTTTAGTTACCTTTCTCACCTGGTACCTGCCCAGGTGTCACAGAGCGAACTCCACAAGCACGCAGGTATTAAAAGTACATGAGACACCACTCAGAACCTAAGTCTTCATCTTTTCAAAAATAAGTTATGTCTGAAGGTCCTGGGATTTTACTCATAAGGAAATCTTAACAAAATCTTTTATTTACCAAAATTCTGTTTTCTTTTGAATTTCTTTTTGAACAAAAATTCTCCCAGAGTCGAAGCCGTTTCCAACCGAGATGGCTAACCCTAGTGTGATGCGTCTGCTGGGTTTAAAATAAAAAGAAAAAAAAATGTTGCTGACGAGATTTGAACTCGGGAGCTCCGGGGTGGTAGCTAGATACTCTGTCCACTGATCCACCATGGGTTATAGAAATAATTCTGTAGACTGGCAATTCAACTAAGTGAGTAGCGTTTTTACGTACCTTGATTCTGAAGATTGGTCATCTGGACAAGCTAGCAGGTAGGTATGCGAACATACTACATACTAACACCACTCAATCGTACACACTTAGTTCGTTTAAAAATAAGTTACGTCTGACGGTCCCGGGATCTTGCTCTATTCCGTTGAGATATGTTGTTCAAAATGTGAGCAGTTATCATCTGACAAAGCGGAAGGAAAGGTTGGGTCCAGGGCTGGAAAAAAAATGTTGTAAATTTTCCTCCCGAAAATGTATCAGGTCAAAAATTAGCCGGTTCTATATTCTCATGTTTTAGTTAATAAGTTTCATTTTGTCCAGCAGGGCCGGGTCAGGAGTTTTCGTCCAGTTTTCACCCCTTACCCATGCAATTATGGCCCTTTTATGACTATTTCCTCGACTTTTTAGCAGTTGAAAAAAAAAATTCCTTACTATTAAAGTGTAAACAATTACTCAGTAATCAAAGACTTCTTTTGGAAACTCGTCATGAAAAGCCTTGAAATAAGTTCTGAGCGGATCTAATTATCTCTTCTTCAGTAGGTGTATCCAACTTGTTGAGAAACCCAAAACGGGTATTAACTAGTTTATATGCTTCAAGCCTCTGCCGCAATGAAGATTCAAATTCATCTATCACTCACTTCATATTAGCTATCAGCTGTTCACTGAAGAGTTTAGCCAAATTAGCAAACACAAAATAACTGCCTCTGCATCGACGTCTTTTGTGATTATAAAAGGGCTCGCGCCACACAAACAATATGATACTTTAATCAGTTAAAAAAAATATCTTTGTGGTGCGGGCCCATTGGCTGCAGCCTAGGTAGGCTGTTCGTAAATACGGCCCTGCACACAATGAATACCTTCAAAAATAGGTCTCCATTCGCGTTTTCGTGCATTTCCCATCTTAATATGGATACTAAGCTCCAGATAAGAATCTATAAATAAACGAAAAAAGGTCACGGCGGCATGCCACGTTTGGAAAATAGGCGTGCCTCCCGGTACACGATGAATCATCTACCGCAGTCGCTTCACCTCTGTTGTGAAAACGTAATCCAGACGGGCGGATGTTTGGGAAAGCGGTTATGGAAAATTGCAAGGCCATCTACTCGTAGTGAGTGTTATTACAAATGAATTAGACTTATTAGAGGAACACATGAATTTCTCCATAGAATAGATTTATTTGACCAAGTTACAATTGTTTTTAGCAAGTCAGTACAAGTTTAAAAATGTTTAACATCAACATTAAACGAGTTTAGGTAAAATAGTCATAGGTAAAAAAAATAGTAATAACGAAAAAATATACAAAAAAAAACAGTGTCCCATTATTTGAGAGATCTAGATATTGCTGAGACACAGAGGCATACTCTAATATCCGTCAATGGAGTAAAAACAGTGAATGAGAATGTGTCGTTTCAGTTTCGATATAAGACAGTTCGAAGTCAAAATCTTGAACTCATCAGGCAAAAAGTTATAGTCTGACATCCAGTGAATTCATTTGTGTGTTATTGAGTCTGTAGCGAGGTCTGAAATCGGTTGCACCGCGAGTTTGATAATAATGAAAATTAGCGTTGGCCAAAAATTATTTTTTGTTTTCATGTATCTCTAATACCGTATTATAAATAAATAATGATGGAACAGGCATAATAGATAGATCTTTGAAGATTTTTTGACAGTGGTCCCTGTAACCAGCATCAGCTATAGTTCTAACTGCTTTCTTCTGCATTTTGAAAACCCTTACGGCGTGACAAGAATTCACCCATAAGATAATGCTATAATTTATGTGAGCATGGAAAAATAACATGTTCGAACTGTGTTAGACATAGTTGTTTTTTCATATTGCGTAACAAATATAGTGAACTCGATAATCTATTACATAGTTCATCTATATGGGCTGACCAAGTCAGTTTTTTTTATTACAACCTCAAGAAGTTTGACACTCTTACCATCACCTGCGTTCTTGGTGGAAAGAAGAAGATTTTGGGTTTTATCATGGTTCAACTTCAGATTGTTGGCATTGAACCAATTTTGTGCAGATTCGATAGAGCACGTCATACGTAACGATAGACTGTCTGCGTCGGAATCAGTATTGAGTAAAGTTGTGTCATCAGCATAAGCCACACATTTATTAGGTAACATAAAATGGAACAAATCATTCATGTAAATAATGAATAGAGAAGGGCCCAAAACAAATCCCCGTGGCACCCCATATGTAATATTGTGAAAATCAGAACAAGAATCACTTATATACACTGCTTGCTTCCTGATATGTAGGTAAGACTGGAATAGATCGAGCGGTATGCCCCTGACACCATAGTGATTAAGCTTTTCAATAAGAATACTATATGAGAGACACAGTCGAAAGCTTTCGACAGATCACATAAAGTAAAACCAACTTCCATGCCACTCTCAAAACCCTCGACTATATCGCTAACAATCTTGAAAACAGCTTGGGTTGTACTACATTTGCTTCTGAAACCAAACTGACAACTAATGATAAATGTATTCGTTTCAAAGTATTTCATGAGTCTCAGCTTTAATATGATTTCAAAAACTTTGGAAAAAATCGGAATGATAGATATTGGCTATGGTTTGCCACCTGTGAAATGCCCCCTTTTTTGAAAATTGGTATTACTTTGGTGACTTTCAAAATATCTGGAAATTCTCCCTCTGCAATGAAAGCATTGAAGAGATTTACCAACGGATCTATTATTAAGTCTTGGGTTTGTTTTACAAGTTCACTAATCATCCCATATACATAAGTGCATTTAGAGTTTTTCAAGCTGCGTACAGCTTCGACTACCTCAGTAACAGGCTCTATAAAAAAAGATGAACATGGTGTGGGCAATCCTTTCAAGTAATTGACCGGATCATTTGAATCATTAGGTATTTTCCCAATCAGATCAGCTGATGTAATTGTGGAGAAGTAATCATTGATCTCTTTAGCCTTTATGATGGGATCAACTGTATTTTTCTTTGAATGGTTTCTTTCAAAATTTACAAGTCTCCAGCTATCTCGAACTTTGTTATCGGATTCTCCGATTAATTTATCATATGCTGCTTTTTTATATTGTGTTAATTTAAATTTGTAGTGTTTTTTCACAATAATGTAATTATTGAAATCCCTGATAAAATTACAAATTGATTTGACCTCAGATAATGTGTCCCTGAGGGCCAATTTTTTAAGTTCCTGCTAAGCTTCAGAAACAAACTAATAGTTTAGATGGTTAATAACATTCTAACCATTAGTTATTTAACATGGAGTTTAACTGGAACTCAAAAAACTGGCCCTCAGAGTACTGAGTTCATCATTGAACCATTCAACTGTTGGTTTTTCATTGATGAAACATTTTTTCATAGGAAAATGTTTTTCAATTAATGAAGTTATATATATATATATATATATATATATATACAGGGTGTCAATTTGAAAACTTCCCACCCTTAATATCTTCCTTCCAGTAAACAATATGAGTAATCGAAAAAACAGGTCAATTTTATTGTCAAGGGGGACACTTTCACGGACTATTTGTAGCCCTCGTGGTTCAACCCCCTAGGAGGGGTAGATGTTACCCTTAGAATTTTAAATGGGAAGGGGGGTCAAGTGGCACATCATTTTGATGGGCGTTCAATTCTTGTTCCAATGGTACCCTGACTTATTATTTTTTGATGAGCATTTTCCGAAAAATTGC
Source organism: Chrysolina oricalcia (assembly GCA_944452925.2). Lineage (NCBI taxonomy): Eukaryota > Metazoa > Arthropoda > Insecta > Coleoptera > Chrysomelidae > Chrysolina > Chrysolina oricalcia. Next base: position 2,880,344 of record OX101816.2, read on the forward strand.
GTTCTAAACTAACAGAAGTAATTATTAGAACGCCTATACTGAGATGCATGGTTTGGCCAGAACTGGTTAGAATATTAGGTGGTACCGTTCCAACCCTTTATTAGGGGTAACATTAGCCATTAGCTCCAAACACTTTACATAAAAAAGTAGTCTAATAGTAAAACGTAGATGGTAGTAAAGTTGTGTTTATTAAATGCTGAATTTTTAAGTGTCATCGCAGAAATTGTACAGATAGCCTTCCATTTTTGCTACTTCTGCTGTAAAAAGTTTCTGTTTTCCGGCAAAAAATTGGTTAGCAAATTTGAACTATGTGGTAGTATTGTGAATACCGTTGTACCTATTGGGCTGTTTAGGAATTACTTTAATAAGTGTATAAAAGTGTAAAAATGGTTTACATTCTTCAAGACAGAATTGAAATGATTGTAATTTATGGCGAAGTTAGAAAGTGCGCACGAAGGGCGGCATGTCTTTTTAACGAAAGACATCCAAATTGTAATGTAAGTCACCGGTATGTGCTTGATTTGGTGAATAAGTTTTACGAAACTGGTTCAGTGACAAATAAAAAAAGAAATAACCCCAGAGTACTAAATGAAGCAGCTCAAATTGTTTTGGGAACATTTGCTGCAGAGCCCACGAGCTCCTTACGATCAGTATCAGAACGGACGGGAATGTCACGCGAGACTATAAGAAAAGCATTGAAAATGCATAAATTTCATCCATATAAAATGCAGATTCTTCAAGAGCTCCACGAGGATGATTATGATAGAAGAATAGAGTTTTGTGAAATCATGTCTCATCGAGTCAATACCATCCCTAATCTTCTGTTAAACATCTGTTTCAGCGATGAGTGTTCATTTTTTCAGAGTGGCAATGTTAATAGACAAAATTGTCGCTATTGGAGTGACGAAAACCCACATATTTTTCGGGAAGGGCATACACAACACCCACAAAAAGTTAATGTTTGGGCTGGTATTCTTGGAAATGCCATTCTTGGTCCATTATTTCTGGAAGAAAACTTGACTGGCAATCTGTACCTTGATATGCTTGAAGAGACATCGATCCTCTTATAACTCACGAGCTAGAAACTCAAATTGATGCAGAAGGTAATGAACTTTTGCAGGAGGATCTGTTACATTTCCAGCAGGACGGTGCTCCACCTCATTATTTTCTTCCCGTCCGACAGTGGTTAAACGAGAGATTTCCGGGTAGATGGATTGGCAGAAGGGGAGCAGTTGAATGGCCTCCGAGATCACCGGATTTAACACCCTTAGATTTCTTTCTTTGGGGGCATCTTAAATCCGTTGTTTATAAAACACAACCTTCTGATATTGACGAACTTAAAAGACGAATTACAGCAGCATGCCGGTCAATTCCTAGTGAAGTTTTCCGTAATGTTAGAGGGGAGTTCGAAAACAGACTGTATTACTGTTTAGAGCAAAATGGACAACATTTCGAACAGCTAATAAGATAAGCGTAAGTAGATTTTATGTTGGAAATGTCTTTCTCGCAAATTAAATTTTATTGTGTAGAAGGAAAATAACCACCAAATTATTCCTGTCATTCAAGGGTTGGAGCGGTGCCACCTACTCTTCTAACCATTTTTATTAAAGGGAGTCAATACAATAATGCATCTCAGTATAGACGTTCTAATAATTACTTCTGTTAGTTTAGAACGCAATTTTTCGGAAAATGCTCATCACAAAATAATAAGTCAGGGTACCATTGGAACAAGAATTGAACGCCCATCAAAATGATGTGCCACTTGACCCCCCTTCCCATTTAAAATTCTAAGGGTAACATCTACCCCTCCTAGGGGGTTGAACCAAGAGGGCTACAAATAGTCCGTGAAAGTGTCCCCCTTGACAATAAAATTGACCTGTTTTTTCGATTACTCATATTGTTTACTGGAAGGAAGATATTAAGGGTGGGAAGTTTTCAAATTGACACCCTGTATATATATATATATATATATATATATATATATATATATATATATATATATATATATATATCAAGAAGTTGGCGATTACAGAGCATTTCCAATTATATAACCCGATTGTATCCCAGTTAATTTCGGCATAGTGAAAAATGGGATACATGACGCATGTGGATTCACCCAATGAGAACAACTATTTTTCCCATTCACCACGTAACTATTTTCACTCCTAGGTGCGCTTTTCGATACCCAAGTTATCTTTATCAGTATAGGAATACTAAAATAACTTGGATACCGAAATGAGCATCTAGGTGTTTAAATAATTTGTGTGGTAGAAATTTATTCCTTCTCTTTTTGAAATAATCATATTAATACTTCCTCATAAACACTGCTGACAGTGCGTAAAGTAATACTGTTTCGCACAAGTGCGTAAAAAATCACATGTGCGTTAAATTATAACTGTTCGTAAAATAATTTTTTACACACTGTTCATATATTTATGCATGTTTGAAAAATACAGTATTTTGCGTCAAATATAACTCGGAAGTCTTTATTTGACAATTTCCCTCATATTATATAAACCAACCAAATGCCATCATGTTTTGAATTCAAACCAATGAGAAAAGGACTTTTCGAAAACACTGACTCCAGCCCGTGGTATTTTCAAATCGGTGTTTCGCTTCTTCCTGTAACATAATAATATAATGTTTGTCTAAAGAATACAATGTAAATATTTCAACATAAAATGTAACATAAAGAAAAAATGAAATAAATAAAACGAAACAAAAAAAATCTCAAATGGGTGAAATAGTGCTCTCCTTCTCATAGAAGAGCAGATACGCTTTTCCGCTCACAAAGGATTTCGAAGAAATAGTGGAAACAATCGAATCGTCGTACGCGTGCCACAGGCCTGAATATGGATGCTTACAGTGAGCAGTGTAGTGTCCTTCATTGGTGGTTCCGCTGTGGTTCGACAGTGCGTACAAGTTATATCGACAAGAGGGTGCATTTTCCGCTGAGTAGCTGCTCATATCTAACCCTTCTAGAGGAAAATTAATTGAGACGTTCAATTTACTGAATTCCTCTTCTTAAGAGAACCTTTTCAAATGAATTACCAAAATTTTTGGGAATTTTTGAATCGAAAGAGACTTTGTGCATTTCCTTCTTTCTTTGCACTTCGAACATGTCGGTTTCTCATCACCTTCCAAAGTTTCTTTCCTAGTGAATGAATCTAAACATTCAGAGAGGCTAATTGAGCCTGTTTGGTGGAATCGGACTGAACAGTGACCACAAAAAGAGCATTTTAACGTTGATTTTAGCTGTTCAACAAAGTTTTCCACTATCTTGGAGTTGTCCGATCTCAAATATCTCAACCATGATTCTCTGGCCTTTTCAAAGTTGCTTAAGTTCTCAACAAACTCGGTCCCAATGAGTTTGGGCTCATCCGTAACAGTATTCACGTCTTCGTGTAGTCCCTCCAGCAGGTATCTTAGAAACTCCTGGGCATCATGCTGGGCATAACTGATAAAACGTGGCGCAAATCTTTGTATTTGACTTTTCAAGGAGACTGTATTGACTACTCGATCCGACGTATCATCTGCCCACAGTTCCTTGATCACTTCGGCAAATGTTTTGATTAAATCTCCCTTCATGTTAGAGGAACTGTAATTAATATCCGCTGAGTAGGCATCCTCCTTCAAATACTCTAACAACCGTCTAGTATTCGACAAACACTGGATAACACTATTCATGAAGCAAGTGTTACCAATATTTTTCAACCCATTAAGACCGAGTGATTTGGCAGTAATATTTATCACAGGCCTGTTGGTATGGAAGCTATTCTCGCTGCATTTACCACTGTAGTCTCCTAAGAGGTCCAAGTTTGATACGCTTCTGGCTCCATGAAGGTGTGAGGTTTGAAAGTTCGAAATTTTTGGAGTAGTTCCTGAATTGTTCTCAGAATCTCTAGAGATGTGATGTGAGGTGAACATTCTCGACTCATATGGAAATTTTCCAACCTTGACCTGCTGTTTCCACTTAGATCCAGGAAGATATTATTATTATTATTTATACGTTTCCATAGTTACAACAATTTCTGTGAATAGAGAAACGTCAGTTGGACGGTTCAATTCTTCAACTGACATTAATGACACATGATGAACCTTTCCTGCAATACGTATTTAGTCCATAATAATTTAATGTATTCGTGAAATTGTCCGATCGAATATCACTTCAAAATGCAGAATTTTCAAAATACTTTCACCTTGCCAGTCGCTCAAACTGTGTTGCTGTACTAAACACCACTCGAGCAAGCTCTCGTGGTGTTTCTAAGCAACACAGTTTTCGTGACAGCAAGCTGAAAGTATTTTTTGAAAATTCAGCATTTTGTCGGGATATTACTACTGATAATACGACGACAATTCATATCATTAAACATTCAAATTGATTATATAATTGCTACAATTTGGCAATATAATAACTGTCGAAAAAAAAAACATTGTATGAAACACTTTCGTAAAGGGCTTTTTTGTACTCCTGCGCCTCATTCAACAAACTTCTCGCTCATACAAAAAAGTCCTACTTTACGAACTTGTATCATAAATAGCTATTTTTGTATTAATGTAGTTAATAAATGAATGAACAAATATACAATTATCAAATCAATCGACTTGTAATAAATAGTATTTACTTCGATATTTGAGCAGTGTATTTGCGTGCTCGAACCATGAACTCATTATATGAAATAGAAAGCATATAAATGACTTCGTTATGCAATTAACAATTAATTATGTCTAAGTACAAAGTAGCGACTGCCGAAATGATTACGATTGGTAGAAATATAGCGTCTGTTGGATAATATTTCCAAATGTAAACTGGTCAGTGGCTAGTTTATGTATTCTATAAATTCAGACTGCTCTATTTTCTTAGCATAAATCTATTCCAATTGCTTTGAAATGGTATTCCTTGCTGAAATATATCATCCTATATTTTATATCCGGATAATAAATACATTGATTTCAATGTATAAACTCACCGAACAAGCTCCAAATATTTATCACTTGTAATGACCCAAAAAGTTACGAACGCACGTTGGTAAATAAATAGCGTGAAATTGTTTCGAAAACAAAAGTGTTGGCTGTCCACAGCTGATGGATGATTCAGTCAGACATTTAATTATAGTGTGTAAGGTAGTTAAATATTTTTTTATGTCGCTGTTTTTAGCCACCTTCCATTAAGCTTGCATACCAATACTTTGAAAATAAATACATTGCAGTTGGTGCAATGTTAGAACAGTAAATTTTTTTTCAAAAAATTCAGCACTTCTTAAGCTGATTCTAGCTTTATAAAATTGATTCGGTGAAATAAACTGAAGAAAGCACGTGATCTGCTTCCCAAAGATAGATTTATTTTGTCATATGAATAACAATCAGGTAGATCAATTCACTTTAATGTTCAATAAGTGCAAAATATATCTGAAACAACATCCTGAAGTTTACATTGTCAGTAGTGATAAAGGTAACAATATAACTGTTGCTATGTACAAGGAGGAATACATCAACAAAAGCCAGATACTTCTCAATGATACAAAATATTACAAAACCAGTAAAGCAGATCCATCTTGTACTCTACAATAGAAAGCAAACAAAATTGTTTCTGAACTAAGTAAAGAAGAAATTAAGCAATGATTGATGAAGAAACTGCAAAACAGTTGTCTATCTACAACTCAATTACACCACGGTTTTATGCTTTACTTAAAATTCATAAACCCGTTTTGTCTATGAGGCCAATTGTTTGGTCTATGGACTTACCAAACAGTTAAATTACAAAATTCTTCACTGCAATATTGACTAACTCATATGACAATAATAACAAATATCATGTTACTAACTCTTTATGAAAATGAAAATGAAATGAAAATCTTTATTTAAATAGGAAATCCTAATATACAAATATGTTTAGTGGATTCATTAACGATTTTCAGTTAGCACCAAATTATGTTCTGATGAGTTTAGGTGTTGTATCTCTATTTACTGACTTACCTTTACAGTTAGTTATACTCTGCTTCGACAAAAATGGCATTAAATTAACAATCTCTGCATCACATGTTTATGAAGATAATTGATTTCATTTTTGACTCTACTTGTCTTGTCTTAAATGGAAAATTCACCAAACTAATTTTCAGTACTCTTGAACATCTAACTTCTCCCCAATAATATCAAGTTACGTTTTAGATGAACTCCTCGAATATTGAGCCAACAATTTGATGGATTTGAGATGATTGAAGTCATCTGCATACATTGTAAAAAATTGATTTTTTAGAAATAAATCAAGGCTATCTAGGGCCCTTTCATCGAGCCTTGGGGCACACCAGATTTTTTATTTCAGTTAGATCTGTATACTGTATTTGAACGAATTGTTTTCTGTACTTGAGAAAAATGATATTCAGCTCAGAGGCTGTCTTCTTATTCCATAGTCATATAGCTTTGATAGTAAAGTATCATGATTGCCACAGACTATATATATATATATATATATATATATATATATAAGGATGGATATAGCGAGGGGCAATATATGAAAATTTAAGTAGAAAAGTTATTGGGTATAACCCTCAAAACGTTCTGCAACCGTAGACACGTGTTTCGAGCTTAAGCTCTCATCAGTACGGTAAAATCAATATATATATATATATATATATATATATATATATATATATATAGAGAGAGAGAGAGAGAAAGAGAAGAGAGGTAGTCTATTGCTGACTAGTTAGAAACAATCTTGACATTATTTGGGACAGCAGCAAAGCGCAAGTGTACTCTTATAATATTATATTTCCAATATTTCGACAGTGTGTGATATGTATACCTATATGAACAGTGATTCCGATAAAAAAAAAATTTCATGAATATTTTTAGATTATTATACTTGGAAGAGAGAGAGGATGGTTCTGATTGATGAACTTCCCAATGTGAAATTGAAACAATTTCTTATCACATTTCCTTAGGAATGTCGATGTCGAATGAATCAAACCAGATAATCACTTTAGAACAAAACATCCGGTGGTTCAATCTGTGTGGCATTGTTATTACTCTCTTATTCACTCATACGCAATAACTAACAACTTGAATTGAGTGTTATACAGATTTCTATAGCCGTTTTAACATAAAAAAACTCTTTTGAAATGAAATATATCTGTTCACAGATCAGTTCTCAAAGCATTTTGTCTGTCGGAAAGTTATACGTTTTGATTAACAATTTTACTTGAAACCGACACTAATCAAACCAAAACTAGAACATCACTATACCTACTGAATGAAGATTTATTAACTTTTCCGCCTACCTCGTATTACCATGTCTTTTTAATGTTCTTCAATGCAGATGGAATCGACCATTAATGACTCCTATTAAGGGTCGATTTGTCATTAATGGTCGATTTCTCTATGAATGCATGATTGTTGCATAGGCAACCAAACATCTGTTCTCCGTTGACGTGTATAGTTACCTCTTCAACTTGCATATTTTTTTGATGAATTAGCATGTACTTCGTTTTTTTGGTATTGATTTTGAGTTTGTTTTTCATTAGCCCTTGTGTATAGATATTCAGATCGTCATTTATTGTCTCTTTTATTGTTTCAATGTGTTTGCCACTATTTACCAATACTGTGTCATCTGAAAATTTATAGTTTTGACCAGTTAGTTTTGCCTGGCGTAGGCTCAGAACATGTGTGTACAATAATGGTCCCAGGACAGACCCTTGAGGTACTCCACAATTATTTGTCAGCCTTTCGCTAGAGATATTATCTAGTGTTATATAGTGTTATCTGTCCCCTAGATAACTGCTTAGGAGATCCTGTATTTTCCCCTTAACCCCATTGTTTCAAGTTTTTCTAGTAGTATCCTGTGGTCTACTACGTCAATGGATACTGACCGGTGTGAAGTTAGCAGCCACTTTCTAGCAGCCGTTTTTATCTAGCAGCCAATTTGCCAGTGGCGTCGGGTGTGAAATTAAATTCGGATCTTGATCCGAATTAACTTCATTTTCTGTATATAAACTAATAAAGAGCTCGAGAATCATATACCGAGAGATGGTTGATTTGCAGGCCGTCTAAGGGGCAGTTTATACTTGTCGATTTTTGGAAAATCATTTTGAAACATGTCTCAAAAATGTTTAGCCAAGTTCATTTTCTGTATATAGACTACTGAGAAGCTCAGAAATGATATACCGAGAGATGGTTGATTTGCAGGCCGTCCAATGGGCAGTTTATACTTGTCGATTTTTGGAAAATCATTATGAAACATCCCTTAGAAATGTTTAGCCAAGTTCATTTTCTGTATATAGACTGCTGAGAAGCTCAGAAATGATATACCGACAGATGGTTGATTTGCAGGCCGTCTAAGGGGCAGTTTACACTTGTCGATTTTTGGAAAATCGTTCTGAAACATGTCTCAAAATGTTTAGCCAAGTTTATTTTCTCTATGTAGACTACTGAGAAGCCCAAGAATGATATACCGAGAGATGGTTTATTTGCAGGCCGTCTAAGGGGAAGTTTGTACTTGTCGATTTTAGGTAAATCATTCTGAACATCCAAGATGGCGTATCCGTTTTGTGATTATGGTCCGATTTGATTCAAATTTGTCAAGTGGGTGTTTCGCCTTCGCTTGAAATTTTGAAAATGTATGAAAAAAAAGACTGAAAAAGTAAAAATAAAATTATAGTAAAACTGAAGAACATGCTATACTCGTAACATTGACTTAAAAGTAGAAAATAATTTCAAATATAGTCATTACTCAAATGTAAAAAAGTCTCACGAATACAGAAATTTTTCTGATGGCCCGAGAAAGTGCTAGAAATCGCACGTTAAAAGGTAAGTTCTCGTCAATCCTTGGCTCGGATAAGTTTCGACTTTTGACAGCTGGTCAACCAAAAAAAACAATTTTAATTACAACAATATACAGAAATTGAACATGTCTAAAGTTTTCTAAGGAATGTTTCAGAATAATCTGCCCCTTAGACGGCCTGCAAATCAACCATCTCTTGGTATATCATATTCGAGCTTCTCAGAAGTCTAAATACAGAAAATTAACTTGGCTAAACATATCTAAGGGATGTTTCAGAATGATTTTCCAAAAATCGACAGGTATAAACTGCCCCTTAGACGGCTTGCAAATCAACCATCTCCCGGTATATCATTTTTGAGCTTCTCAGAAGTCTATATACAGAAAATGAACTTGGCTAAACATTTCTAAGGGATGTTTTAGAATGATTTTCCAAAAATCGACAAGTATAAACTGCCCCTTAGACGGCCTGCAAATCAACCATCTCTCGGTATATCATTTTTGAGCTCCTCAGTAGTCTATGTACAGAAATTGAACTTGGCCAAACATTTTTGAGAGATGTTTCATAATGATTTTCCAAAAATCGACAAGTATAAACTGCCCCTTAGACGGCCTGCAAATCAATTATCTCCCGGTATATCATTTTTGAGCTTCTCAGTATTCTATGTACAGGAAATGGACTTGGCTAGACATTTCTAAGGGATGATTTTCCAAAAATCGACAGGTATAAACTGCCTCTTAGACGGCCCGCAAATCAACCATCTCTCGGTATATCATTCTCGGGCTTTTCAGTAGTTTATATACAGAAATTGAATTTAATCTGGATCAAAATGCGAATTTAATTTCACACCCGGCGCCACTGGCAAATTGGCTGCTAGATAAAAACGGCTGCCAGAAAGTGGCTGCTAACTTCACACCGGTTGGATACTGTGATTATGATTTTTTTTCTTATCTAGTTCGGTTGTTATGTGGTTGATTAGATCAATTGAGGCGCTTAGAGTGTTACTTTTGGGTTGAAATACATATTGATATTTGTCTGGCTTTACATATTTATCAACGAAGCACGTTATTCTTCTCTTAATAATTGTTTCAATTATTTTTGATAAGACAATTATAACAGAAATGGGTCTGTAATTTTCTACTTGGTTTTTTGGGCCTGATTTGTGGATTGTACTACTCTAGACACTTTTAAAATATCGGGAAATTTCCCACTTTCAAAGACTTTATTAAATAATGAAACTAGTATCGGTAATACCATTTGCTTAATGGAAATTAGGTTTTTTACATTTATTTCATCAAAACCAACTGATGAATTTATGTTCATTTCTGACAGTACCTCCAATACTTCTTTTTCATTCGTTTGTTCAAGGTAAATACTTCGGTTACAATAAACCTCTTCAAAATTTACTTCTTTTGTATTTCTTTCTATCTCTATACTTTCAACAATGTTTTTACCAACCTTAACAAAATAGTTGTTGAATTCATTCACCATTTTTTCGGTATCTCTAACTGCCTCTCGATTTATTTCTAATGACATTTGTTCAATTTTTTTTCCGACTTTATTCTTTATTCTTTATTAGTGTGTTGATAAATTTCCATTGTTTTTTTGAGTTGTTACCTGCTTCATTCCATTTTTTCTTGAAGTATTTTTTTTTCAGTTTTCTCTCTTTCAAAGTTTTTTTATCTGGACTTGTTTTTTTTTCAGTTTGTATAGTTTGTCCCGTTCTTTCATCATATTTACGTATTCATATGTTGTCCAATCATTCCCTTCTTGTGTCCTCAACTTTATTGTTTTTGATGCGTTACCTTTAGCCTTTTTTATAACCTCTATGAGTTTTTAAAATGAATCAATTTCAGTATCTTGCAAAATTATTGAGAAAGAACCCCGCACCATTCTTATGGAAAATGGGTCCCGGTGAAATTCAATGAATTTTTGATATGATGTAGTTCAAGTCAAGCTGATCAAAAGTGTCCATGGGCCCAACTCAATCCTATGGCTAGTTTTCGAGATACAGGGCGTCAAAGTTGGTAAGAGGCCATTTCTTTGAAGTAGTATTGCTTTCAGGAAAACATCTAAAATAAAAATGTATTCCACAACAGATATTGCTTACCCATACAGCAATACTTCTAGACTGGTTTTTGATAAAAAATATTGTTGGATACAGGGTGAGTCCAGCATTATTCAAAATGAAATTCTCAATCAACCCTACGAAGTGAAGATGTTACCAAACCAAGTATCACATTTGAATATGTCAAAATTGATAAATTCAACATTTTGTGCAGGGTGAGTCAAGATGTGACAGTTTTTATGGTGACATTTTAACATTAGATTATCTAAGAGAACTTTCGATAGATGTTTATCAAATTCGATTAGCTCCATCTTATATTCAAAATAAACTCCAAAGACAGGAAGATGAGGAAGAATTTCAACTTGAAATGTTAACAAACGTAGACAGAATTCCAGAACCTGGGCTAATCAGAGTAAGGTGTTTCTCGCGATTTAGAAATTCAACGAAGTATCAATTATGGGTTTCGTATCGCCCGCATAACATTGATGAATTCGACGATGCAGAAGAAGATGATGACGATAAAAAAATTCAAGGGTATTATTGTACTTGCAAGTCTGGAGCTCGTACTCTAGGTGCATGCTCACATATAATCAGCGTTTTGTGGTTCATGGGATATGCTCGACATGAGCAAAATATTCGCGACCCCTCTACAAGACTCACAGATGTTATATCTGATGCTGCTAATAGACGTCAGCAAGTTAATCAACACAACCTACCGGTGCTCATTGATATCTAATTTATTTTGTCATATTTAAACAGTTTGAATCCAACAATTGATCTCCCTGCTTCAGGTCTACTTTGCTTATTGTTATTTTCATTCTTTTTGTTTATTCAGTGTTTCCTATTCTATTTTTCTTTCAAATATTCGTGGTGATGTTTTCTTTGGAATTGAAATGTTATTATAAATGTATGTTATGTTAGTATTTTCTTTTTTCTTAAATATTCCTGAATTGAAATATCAGTATAAATGCTTAAAATGTATCAGATTTTTTAATATTCTTTGTACAACTTTTTTTCAATCGGTAATGATCGAAGGGTCAATCGGTAAGTAATTATAATTATCACAGAATATTATTTTAGATGGATCAGTTCAATAATAGTGTCTGGTTTTCGTCGTTATTTCAACATTGGTCATTGAAAGTGATTCATCCTGTACATAATGAACATCCTTTACCAAACTCTTGAAGTGAGAATTGAAAACAAAATATATGATTATATGCTCGATGTAATATGTGGATAACTGAGTTAGTCTTATCTATAAACCTTCAACAACTGGTAGAGAAAAAACTGTTTATTTTTCAAGGTTGGGCCCATGAACACTATTGATCAGCTTGACTTGAACTTCATCCTATCAAAAATTCAGCATATCAATTACACGATGAGTTATAAAAAAATCTCCTTTTCGCAATTTTTGTCATCACCTAGTGTTTGTCTCATACTGTATATCAATTTTGCTCAAGAAATATGTTGAATGGTTGGTGGTCAAGTATCCCTAAAGCTCAAAATATAAGATAAAAATATACAAAATTTCACCATAAAAACTGTAACATCTTGACTCACCCTGTACAAAATGTTGAATTTATCAATTTTGACATATTCAAATGATGAGCATATCAGTGTGATACTTGGTTTGGTCACATCTTCACTTCGTAGGGTTGATTGAGAATTTCATTTTGAATAATGCTGGACTCACCCTGTATCCAACAATATTTCTTATCAAAAACCAGTCTAGAAGTATTGTTGTATGGGTAAGCAATATCTGTCGCGAAATACATTTTTATTTTAGATGTTTTCCTGAAAGCAATACTACTTTAAAGAAATGACCACTTACCAACTTTGACGCCATGTTTCTCGAAAGCTAGCCATAGGATTGAGTTGGGCCCATGGACACTTTTGATCAGCTTGACTTGAACTACATTATATCAAAAATTCATCGAATTTCACCGGGACCCATTTTCCATAAGAATGGTGCGGGGTTCTTTTCTGTGAAGCTAATTTCATTTAATTTTATAAATTTCAAATCTGTTTTGTGTCGATGAATCTTTGGTTTTTCTAGTATTGTGATCTTTAATTGATTAAAATCTGAGTATGAACATGGTTTTAAATTTATGGCTACATTCTACTTTATTGGTTAGTACGTGATCAATTATTGTTTTAGAAACTAGGAATGTGACTTCATTATTTTATAACCATATAACCATTTAGAAAAGAATATAATTGATAAGTATTCTTAATAATAATAATAATAATAATAATAATAATAATAATAATAATAATAATAATAATAATAATAATAATAATAATAATAATAATAATAATAATAATAATAATAATAATAATAATAATAATAATAATAATAATAATAATAATAATAATAATAATAATAATAATAATAATAATAATAATAATAATAATAATAATAATAGGCAGGGAGGTCAACCAACACCTGAGGCCCTGGTGAGTTGCGACACCACCTACCCGAGCAAAGGATGCAAAATCGGACCGGCAGCTCATGCGCATCCGGGAGGGAAAAGGCATCTTTCCCTCCGGTGTCGGCCGTGGGTTTGCTGGTTTAACCCCCCAGTAAACCCTTTTACTCGGTTCCAAATAATCGGGGAAGAGGCCCCCACAACCGACCCCCTCGGATTAGGGGTCAAAGGCAAGGTGGTGGGGCCAACAACGATGATTTGCCAAATGACGACAACCGCAATGACAACGGACGCTTTGAGTGGACGGATAGATTAAGGGATGGACTTCTGTATTGCTATGAGAGCAGTGAGCCCGCCCAGAGAGGATACATGGCAAGGATGCATGCTCTTTGGTGTGAGAGACACCCAGAGCATGCCGCCGTTTCCGCCCAAAATCTCAGGGATTATGTATCCTATCTCCGGGCTCGAGGCTATGTTAGAGCTCCTCCTCAGCCGGTTAACGAAGTGGCAGATATGCCACGTGTCGGTCTGGCTGCAGAGGAGGCTCGCATCATACCACCAATGGAGGACATCAGAACCCGCAGGGCGCTTCACAATATGAAGCCCTTGAAGCCGCAAGAACTGGCACGGGTGGATGCGGAGATTGGCGATGTTCTTCCAGAAGAGGCCAACATCTGGCAGATCAATTCTGTCGTGTACGACGCCGCTCGTGCAATATCCCAGACGGAGAGGAGGGACACCACTGCTCTTGTTGGGAGGCATGAGCGACGCGTTCACAAGATGGAAGCTAAGATCAAGTCGGCGAGACAACACGCGTCTCGTATCCAGTGTGTGGTGGACTACATGTCGGCCAATAGGCCTTTCACGCCGGCAGTGCGGCGAATTGCTGCAAGGCTAAGACGAGCTCACCACACATTGAATCAAGGCGTGCTGTTTACCATAAAACAGCACTGTCTTGATAGGATACGAATGCTAGTGGCTGCAAAGAAGTCACTAGTGAGGCGAGCGAGAAGTATCGCGGAAAACATAAAGTTCCGCGATAAACCTTCCCGCTTATTCCAAGAGCCTCCACGTGTTGTCGATAACCCGCCGGCTGCTGATCGGGTAGAAACCTTCTGGAAGAACATCTATGAGTTTCCGCAACCACTCAATGTAGACACTCCAGCCCTAGCGCAGTTCGAAGCTTACTGCAGGACGCTTCGGCAGCCTGAGCACAATGATCTGCGCAATCCGATAACCACGGAAGAAGTTCGAGGGGCCCTCAAAGGCTCGAAGAACTTTGCTGCTCCAGGCCCTGATGGGTTGAATAATTATTGGTGGAAAAAGTTTCCAACAACCCACCGCCATCTGGCAAGAGTTTTTAACTCATGGCTAGATGGGGAGCAGCAGATTCCGGAGTGGTTTGTCGAGGGGCGAACCGTGCTCATCCCCAAGAACGGAGATTTGTCTGATCCAAAGAATTACAGGCCGATAACATGCTTGAATGCGTGCTATAAGTTGTTTACGCGCATCTTATACACGCGCATTCTCTCCGCAGTTGATCCGGTGTATGAACGGATATATGAGCAAAGAGGGTCAAAGAAAGGGGTCGCCGGCTGCTAGGAGAACCTGCTCATCGATAGATGTATCACGCAGGACTCCGTGCAGTATAAGCGTAACCTTTCGATGGCCTGGATTGATTACCGCAAGGCATTTGATACAACATCGCATGAGTTAATCATGCATTTGCTCAGATGTCTTGAGGTACCCAATCAAATAGTGGGATGCATTGGACAACTGATGCCACTCTGGAGGACTCGCTTCACCATAAGATCTGGTAGAGACATAGTCCAAACAGAGCAGGTCATCATTAGAAGAGGCGTGTTTCAGGGAGACTCCCTCAGCCCTCTTCTCTTCTGCATCTCACTATTGCCATTGTCCGTTGTACTCAGGAATACCCGTGGGTACAACTGCGGCACCCCCAGCAACCGGAGGCATAAAGTCACCCATCTGTTTTACATGGATGACCTCAAATTATATGCCTCTGGAGAAAGGGACCTACATCAGTCCCTTAGGGTGGTGGAAGAGTACACGCATGCTATCGGAATGGAATTTGGGATCGACAAATGTGCCACGGTTCATCTCAAAAGAGGACGATGCGAGGAATACGGAGAGGATGTCCAGCTCGTAGACGGAAGCATCCTACATCATCTGGATGCCGGAGAGACGTATACTTACCTAGGGGTGGAGCAACGCCACTCCCAAGAGGTATTCACAGTTAAGAACTCTCTCCGCGGCAAGTATCAGCATAAACTCCGACAGATCTGGTCATCAGAACTGTCGGGGAAGAACAAAGTTGCTGCAACCAATATGCTTGCCGTTCCGATCCTTCTCTACTCTTTCGGAGTAATGAAGTGGACCAAGGAAGAGCTGCGACAACTCGACGTTAAAACTCGCAAAGTGATGCATCTCAATAGGTGCTTGCATCCTAAATCGTCCGTTCCACGGTTATACTTTCCCAGACAACGGGGAGGCCGTGGACTTTTGAGTTTGGAGTGTATGCATAACAGAATGGTTCTGGATGGGGCCTGTAAAGTCATCAGGAGTTCAGATCCCCTTCTCTGCATGGTCCGCGACCATGAAAAAGCAGGGATTGGAGCATTTCTTTTTAAGGCAGCAACCCGTGCGGCCGATGAACTCGGTCTCGTATTCGACACTGAACGGGCTAACCCAAACTCTGTCACCGAGTTGGGACCCGTTCAGCAAAAAGCTCACACCAAAGCTGCGGAGACAGAGGTCCTGCTACAGCTACATATGGATAAGCCAATGCATGGTGTCTTCTTTCACAACATCGAAGACCTTGGCTTATCCAAAAGCTTGACCTTTGCCTTCCTCAGGGCGAGTGAGCTAAAGTCGGAGACCGAGGGATTCATAATGGCCTGCCAGGATGGTGTCTTCAACACCCTCGTCTACCGTAGTCGCGTGATGGGTATAGACGTCCCTGACACCCGATGCAGGGCATGTCGTGGGGCACCTGAGACCGTAATGCATTTGCTATCAGCATGCCCATCTTATGCGGTCTCAGCCTATATCCACAGGCATAACGCGGCGCTACGAGTGTTATACTACCATCTACGACACTCGTACGGTATAGACGAGACACCGGTGTTGCCTTATGTTCCGGGGGATATTGAGTCCGTGGTGGAGAATGAGAGGTGCCGGATCTATTGGAACTACTCATTCCCCACCCTCAGGCAAATACAAGCCAATAAGCCTGATGTTGTCCTCCTCGACCACCAAAGTAGAACGATATTCGTCATGGAGTTTTCCGCTCCAGGCGAAATGAATATCGTTCGAAAAGAGGAGGAAAAACGGACTAAATATCGAGATCTTCTCTTTGAACTCCGCAGGTTATATCCGGACCATTCTGTCAAAATGGTGGTTCTGATCATAGGAGTCCTTGGTGGAATGATGGACACACTGCTCTCCAACTTGAAGATAATACCTGCTTGCCGTAATATGGCAGAAATCTTAGCAGCAAGAATGCAGAAGGCCGTCATCCTTGGTTCGCTCCGTCTACTCAGGGCACATGATTCTCGGACCCAATAGTCACTCACCCTACGGACGTAGGGAGTGGTTATTGGGGTTAACGACACCAGCGCGCCCTCCGGATGTATCGGAGCACCGGAGACAGGGCCTGACTGGTACATTCCCAACGGGAAAAAAAAAAAAATAATAATAATAATAATAATAAACGTCTTTATTACTTTCATCGACGATTTTGGTTACAAAAAATACTTACATAAAAAATATAAATTCACCATGAAAGCAAAGAGCGAAGTTCAATATACAAGATGACTTAAAAAAATCCTCTTGTAACTTGTTCTTCCACTTAACCCTAACAACATCGCTAGATGCCTAAATATGACTAACATAATATACATGTATGGGTGACAAAATATTTTTTCAAAAAACAGAAAATAAACAGTGCCTACTGAGTGCTAAGTTTGTTTTAACAACAAGTATTTCTTGTACATTTCCTTGCACCGTTTCTATCTACAAGTTTTGAGTGGTTTAGGTATTTCATTGTATATGGAACATATTTGATAGGTATAACTACGTCTGAAGGTTTCTAGTTTGAAAGGTGGGGGGAAAGAGTTCCTTTATAACGCACATTCACATTATGTACATCTGTTCTGTAGGAGATTTTTTTATGTAGGTATGACGGCTTTCTATTCACAATTATTTTTTGAAATAGGACTGCTGCATGTAAAATTCTTCTATTGCTAATATTCAACCAGTTATTATCTTTAAGTTTGTGCGAGATATCCTCTCTTCTGCAAATTCCAAATCTAAAACGTAAGCATGAATTTTGCACCTTTTGTATTTTTCGTTGATATTTATGTAATGTTCAAATTTCAAATCAGGATCTAGTAATACACCTGAGCTCTTAGCTTTATTTAAATTTTCAAGTTGTTCATTTTTATTTTAATTTTTACATTATCACAAATTTGGTCTCGCTTACTTTTATTACCAAAAAGTACAACATTAGACTTGCTACAATGAATATTTAGGCAATGATGTTCCGCAGCCTTGATGAAAGTCTCAAGATCTTCATTAACGTGATTACAAGATTCTAATACTGTATCTGGATGAAAACTATGATAAAGTTGAGAGTCATTCGCATATAGGTGTACATTACAAAATTTTAGGCACTTGACAAGGTTGGAAGTGTATATTGCGAATAACAGAGGCCCTAGAATGGAGCCTTGGTTGTAGTTCCTGAGTCTCGACGTCAGAGGATCCTGAAAAAAAAGAAGTATAATAAATCAACAAAACAGCGGACATTGAGTTCTACAACAAGTACAGAACACCAACAATCAAACACATCTCATTTGAGAGGCGGTCATTTGAATTATCCAAATTTACCAAATTTCTAGGCACGATGTTAGACAGCAATCTCTCTTGGGAAGAGCAAATAGACAGCATATGCAGCAAGCTGAATAAATGCTACTATGTGATTTCGACTATGAAAAATATGCTTGACGTAGAATCTCTTTTGAATGTATACTATGCCTTTGCATATTCAGCTATACCATACAGTATTGTTGTATGGGGCCAAGCCTCTGACATGAAACGTGTATTTATTTTGCAAAAACGAATCATTCGGCGTATTTTCGTACTATCCTACAGAGCATCCTGCAAAGATACTTTCAGAAATTATAGTATTCTCACGGCACCATCCATATACATAATGAAACTAATGTCATACATTTATATCAACAAAAATAATTTTATCAAACATTGTGATACTCACGACCACAATACCAGAAATAAAAATAATATATTAATAAACATAGCAAAACACTCTTTCCAAAAAAAATCACCGATCTCTGCAGGTAGTTACCTCTTCAACAAACTTCCTTATTTTTTGAAGAGCTCGAAATGTTTAGAAGTTTTCAAATGCCAAATTAAAAAACTTCTTATAAAATAATGCTTTTACTCGATAGAAGAGTTTGAAAGTTATATCAACGCCCATTAGCTATCACTGCGTACTTACTCTGTTATTTAAATTTACCTCGCTCAGCGCCGCATAATTCGTTTACATATTTAATTCTTGTCTATGTTCAGTATTGTCTTTTTACTCTGTTATATCTTTTATATACCCCTTACATCTTTATCCAAGATGTTTTTATGACCCGTCCAATCTGTTTTTTGTGAATAGGAAAAGTACTCAATAAAATTTGATTTGATCGTTTTATGGATAATCCGAAATAACCAAAATGTTTATAACAAAACTCACTAACGATTCTATCTGATTACCATTTCCAGATCCCTCGTTTATTTTCAAATAGGTAGCAATTCATAAGTGTGTAATTTCAGTACGGGCAGCAAGTCGTAGATAACATAATGTAACAAAATATATCCCATATCACTTGCGCGATAGTTAATATTCATGTCTCTATTGTGTTTATATTATGAACAAGATAAATGGAATGTCTGTAGCCTGCTCGTCTGATAATTTGGTGATAATACCAAACATCCAAACCGAAACGCCCAGTATATCGACTATCACTGATGAAAGTGGGCGTTATTTTTCCAGATTATGTTCTCAGAGATATTATTTATTTTAATTTAATAACAAATGTACTACGTAACTTGTATTGACGACAAAATCTGACTTGAAAAAAATTTAAGTCTACTTTGAATTATTGAAAGTGGAAAGTGGATACGGGGAAAACTTTCCTATACAATTTCAAAGATTTGTAGTTCTTTTATTGACAAGGTGATTCAAATAACACAAACAATAACTTAATTTTTACAGAAACAAAATTCAAGAGCTATTTATAGAACAAACAATGCATTGGGAAAGTTTATCAAAAATAAAAAATATAAGACAATAATCAGAAAAATCAGGAGTTTATAAATTGAATTGTGGATCTTGCCCCAAAGTATATGTAGGTCAGACATGTAGACCATTCAAAGACCGAATATATGAACATCGTATGAGTTATGTTAAAAAGAAAGTAAATTCAACATATTTTGACAATCAACTTTCAGAAGATCATAACTCTCATGGAAACTTCGACATTCTACATGTCGAAAATGAAGGTATCAAGCTTAATTACTTAGAATTCCTAGAAATTAATAAACTGTGGTTTCCTTTCTGTTCAATTTTACTGAGTTGTTGGAACCGTCTCTCGGATTTTTCCAGATTTATATTATTAGAACACAGAGGACTAAAGTGAATGGAAGCATTTCGTCTAATAGGGATATAAACACGAGTGTTCCTCAAGACAGTGTTTTAGAACCGTTTTTGCTCATACTCTACTTGAATGATATATAATTCATTAAACTTTTTGCGGATGATACATTGGCTGCAGCAAGTGATGTAGATCTGAATGTTGCTATAGGTAAAATGAATAGGTACCTGGAAAAAAATATCATTGTTCCTCAATGAGAATAAACTAAAACTCAACCATAAAAAAACTAAAGCCATGATTATGACTTCGAAATAAGCGCAATCAAATTGATGTTCATGATTTGAACGTGAAAATGAAAGGAAATAAAATAGATGTAGTAACAGAATTGAAATACTTGATTAATTGTAGGCAACACACATGTTTTGGAATTACATTTAAGGTATATTTACAGTTTTTTTTTTTGAAAAACTCAATTTCTTCTCTAGGCAGGGTTGGAATAAGTCATGACTTTTATAAAAAAGTCAAAAAAGTCAGACTTTTTGAAATAATTCGGACTTTTTTGAATTAATTCACTTTGAAAAATTCAACTTTTATTTACTCAAACAAAAAAATCTCAATCTCAATTTCTGCAAAACAATCTTGAATAACGAATGATAAATACAAATGCAACTTATTACTTATTCAGAATCTTCATTAGAAAGGTCAGTTTTCCGGCTTTTTCTACTCCTAGTCGGTTGCGTAGATCCGAATGTACCAATCCGAAGGATGAAAATATTCTTTCCACTCCTGCAGATGAAGCTACTACTGTCATAAGTTGTTTGATGCTACTTTTCGCTGCAGGATCTAAATCTGTTAGTGAAAATGTTGACATCCACCACTCAATATCTGTCATACTTGAAATAACAGAGTCTTGCATCAGGACCTCATTATAAGGGGATAACTTAACAATACTGGTAACATGTTTGGAAACTCTGCAGCTGCAGATTCCAAAGCCATTTGCTTTTCTTCTTCGGTTAAACTTTTATTTTCCTTCATATTCGTTGGACTTAGCATGTGCGCAATGAAGTGGTACTTATGAACAGCTTGTGTGTACCTAGAAATAACTTATTTTTTCGCAGTGCTGTCGTGTAGTCCCTCATTTAAATCGTTTATTAATTTTTTCCAGATAACAACAGACCTTGCGATTATGCAATTCTCTTTTTGAATTAAATCCAGTGCGCACGATATAGGTTTTAGTCGAGCCATCAGATCTTCAGCATTCCGTTTAATGGCTATGTTAGAAACCAATTTATTTATCTCATTATCAATATTATTGCGATGTTCTTCGCAAATTTTAACCAGTGTATGCCAGTTTTTCAAATATGCCTCAAGTGAATCACATGAGCTGTTCCAACGTACCTCAATTGGCAATGGAAGTGATGATCCACCTTCAGAAGATAATAATGCTTTTGCCAAATGGTTATTTCGGAAATACTTTATGATTCTCACTATATTGTTCATAACTCCTTCAACATTTAAATCTTTGGCAAGTAGATTTAATAAATGGGACGAACAGCCATATGTAATAATATTTACATAATCACTTTTTTTTGTTGTTGTACTTGCAGTCTCATTCTTGACATATTGGAAGCATTATCTGTTACTACACTTCTCACAAAACATTTGAATTTTTTCTCAGTATCTTGAATAATTTTTAAAGTTAAACTTTTCAAATACTCACTGGTATGAGGACTACCAGAAGTATCTGTTGTGTTAACCAAAAATACACTACCATCCTCATTTACAACACATGCACATATTATGGGTTCGTTCCTTATGTTGGACCATCCGTCAATACTCAAACAAACTGTCTTATTTTCTAAGTAAATTTGACACTTTTCTATTTCCTCCTGGTAAATTTGATCCAACAAAGTATACGCAATTAATTTTCTATTTGGAGGCTTGTATCCTGGATGTAGCATTTCCGAATACTTCATAAATTCGGGATGTTCCACAAATCTGAAAGCTGAATTTGTAGCGAATAAATAAATAAATAAATAAATCTGGCACACTGCTTATCAAATCTATCTTTGTCATTTGCTGTAGTTTTTATTATAAAGGAGTTCAATGTTTTTTGTTGTGATTTTTGGATTGTACTGGTTGTAGCTTCATTAAATGTTTTGCCAATTTTTAAAGTCGGCGGTTCTGCAAAAAAAAGTGTAAATCAATACATTGGTATCAATAGGAAATTTGAAACTATCTTCAAACACTTTAAATTTCTAATTAATTAAATATATCTGTTTTTAAAAGCTCACCTTCTCTAGTAGATCCATCTTGTGAAGAATTTGTAATTTTTCTTTTTATTACAGCTAACGGCATTTCCTCTTCCTCCTCTTCTTCAGTTCCACTGATATCCTGTATAATTGTATTTGTCTCTTCAGGATCATTTTTACAACTAATTTTGTGTTTTTGCATGCGGCTAACCATAGCTTGCAATGTTTTACCGCATGATTTGCACACTGCTTTTTTGTTGGTTGGATTTTGTTGATTGCACTCCTCAAAATATTTCCAAATAGGATCCCTTTTTCGTCCACTCATTTTTCACACGTTAATAAACAAACTTTAACAGAATGTAACTTATTGAAATAATAAAAATTTTGAAGTTTAAAGCACAATCGGTCCCAAAAATAGCCAACACTCTACATCTTAATAGTAATGTCGCAATGCCGGTATTTTATTTTCGGGATCCCTCTTTGATTTCGGTATTTCGGTGATTCCCCGAACCCGACGCGCGGGCGCTTTGCATTGTATTGTGTTGTGGGCACTCCACGGTTGCCGGATATTCATGGTGGTCAGGTTGCCATAATATCATCGGATTTTTCAAATCAAACTTAGTTTGAAATGTTTGAATTAAATGCGATTTTTCCCCATTGGAAAAAGTTTGAATTAATTCATGACTCTTTTAAAAAAAGTCATTTGAATTAATTCACGAATTAAATTACTGATTTAATTCATATGAATTAATTCGTGCCAACCCTGTCTCTAGGGTCAGAACATTTCATCTTTTCAATCTTTTTTCACGGTTTACAGAACCATCATTTTGATTATTGTCCTAGTATGCTTTTTCTACTAGATAATAATAGTTTCTTCTCATTGCAAAAACTACAAAACCGTGGAATGAGGATGCAACAGATTTAATATAGAATAACTACCAAAATTGTTTTTGTGTCTTGTATCGTAAAAGTGGATGTCACTGTTTTTGATTAGTTTATCTTTATTGGTATAGATGTAACTGAGCTATTTTAGTAAATATATTGAAGATATACGAGGATGTATTGATATCTAGTTAGCATAGACCAGTTCCCTGCATAAACAAAATATTGCGTTACCATAGCAACGAACAATAACTTATTAGAAGTGTCAGTGTAAAGTTTGACGTCAAAGAAATAAACCAGAGTTACGCAAGAAATTAAAAGAAAAAATATGTCCACCGAAATTGTGAAAATTGGAGTATCGAGCCATCATCAAGTACCTGCATTTAAATGGAGTTAAGAGGTAAGCAGATTTACGAAGATATGCTTAATACCCTTGGTGATCAAGGTCCTTCGTATGCGACCGTGAAAAATTGGACTGCAAGCTTCAAAAGAGGTAAATTTTCCATTGAAGATGATGACCGATCGGGAAGGCCAGTTTCTGTGTCAGTCCCCGAAAATATCGATGCAGTTCATGACATGATTTTAACAGACCGCTAAAACGGATATCTGAAGCACTGAATATTTCATACGAACGCGTTCATCATATAGTTCACGTCAATTTGTACGTGAGAAAAATTGCTGCAAAATGGATCCCCAAATGTTTGAATGTTGACCAAAAGCGTGCAAGGGTAGTAGCATCGCGTTCGATCTGTGCTCGATTTGAAAACGATGTAGACTTCTTAAACCGAATTGTTACTATGGATGAGACTTGGGTACATTTCTACGATTCAGAAACAAAGCAACAATCCATGGAATGGCGACACTCCGGTTCTCCAAGACCTAAGAAGTTTCGTGTCCAAAAATCTGCTGGAAAAGTTCTTGCTTCAGTTTTTTGGGATTGCCATGAAGTAATCATGATTGATTTTTTGGATAAGGGTAGAACAATAACTGGAGATTACTGTTCGACATTACTGACCACTCTACGGGAAAAAATTAAAGAAAAAAGACGCGGAAAGCTATCCAAAGGTGTTTTGTTTTTTTTTGCAAGAAGAAACATTTTTCTTGAAAGGTCTAGAGACGTTGCCGGTTCGCTGTAATAAATGTATCAAATTAAGAGGAGAATATGTTGAGTAATAAAATAGTTCGACATTGAAATTTTGTTTGGTTCTATAGTAGGCTTACAGCCGTATGCATAGTCAATTCCAGCGACTCGCCGGAGTTTCGCCGCTCGCTACACAAGAACTATAATGCACGGTCGAGCTCCAAAAAAGTGGTACATCGCCAGAGTTTCGCCAAAATGTGACTTATCGCGTAGTTGTCACATTTTTGGAGCTCGACTGTGCATTATAATCCTTGTGTAGCGAATGGCAAAACTCTGGCGAGTCGCTGGCGAATGACTATGCATACGGCTGTAAGACTTTTTCAATATATCCTCGTATTACGATTTCATTGTTTCAATCACTTTTGGCTGCCAGTCAAAGGTTCAAACCCTAGCGACTGCAGAACTTTTTCTGATGGCCCGAGAAAGTGCTAGGAATCGCACGTAAAAAGGCAAGACCTCGTTAATCCTTAGCTCGCACAAGTTTCGACTTCTGAGGGCTGCCGTTCGAAAGGGGACGACAGCTGGTTAACGAAAAAAACAATTTTAACAACAACAACAACAATTACGATTTCATATTGTATGAAAGTTTCACAACATGAATTTCTTTAGGGGAGATTAAACATCAACTAAGGATTTGTTTTTGTGAAATAAAAACTCTGCGCATCACGTCCCTGGTCCCAGATTGTGATACTGAAGCTTATAGCAGAATAAGCATAAGCATAGTATGTGTTCAAAAGGTTAATTATGTCTAGCATGGATTTTATTACCGTCAAGAAATAAAAACATTGATTAATCGTTTTACAAACATCATCAGTCTTTTTTCCCATGTGAAATTACTGTCAAATGATGTTCCTTATAATTTTACTGATTTAGAGATATTGAATGAAATTTGGCATGTCAACGAAGTTTTGTACAAAATGTAATATTCTTATCTTTTTCATGACCATCAGAAGATAACAAAAATGAAAATTATAGAAAAATCCTGAAGAATCTTTAATCTGAATTTTCAGTTAAGTACCTTAACTTTTTGCGCAGAGAGTTTATCTGGAACAACTGAAAGATCACAAAAGACCCAGCACATTTCTTATGGGAAATGGCTTTCCGTGAATTTAGCACAATTGGTAGACGTAGTTCTTGATGAGCTGATCAAAAGTGTTCATAGACACAAAGCTCAAAAATGGACAGTTTTCGAGATATGGAGCTTTCAAAATGGATTTTTTCTATTTTTATGGTATTTGCTCATTTGTTGTTGCGATGGAATTTGAATGTTCGACGCCCAGAATCCGACTGAGAAATGGTCTTTCTAAAGTTACTTTAGGCACTGCCATCGAAAAAATTTCATACACTGCTCCACACTGGCTATGAAATGAGGTATTAATTCCTAGATTTTCTATACAACTTTTCATGCTACAAAGTAACGCTAGTATAATTTATATTTTCAAAAAACAACATTTGATGGGTATTTTTTGAAGAGAGACCATCATAACTGATTCTGAATATATCAGAGGTCCAATAATATCGAATATTGATTTCGTTGAAAATATGAACAGGATGTTCATAAAGTCAGTAGTTCAATGTCCAGCGTGGCTTTTGCCGGAGAAGTAGTTGTTTTCTGTTAGATATTACAAAAAAGTAACTTCAATTTTATCGTAGGGTTTTTCCATTTCCAGAGGAGTCATGTATTGATTCAATTTTCAATTGAGAATGTTTCTCTTTAAAATATCGAATATGTTTTTCAAAATGTCCATAACGAGGCTCAGCGAGCTCTAATGGGGGAAAACGGAAAAATCATAATCATATATCCTCAGAGATAACAATTGTGATCAGTATTGATAGCATTTACATATGATATGTGATTTATTTTCCCCATTAAAGCTCGCTGAGCCTCGTTTTGAACCTTTTGAAAAACATGTTTGACCTTAATGAACATCAGAAATATTCAGAATCAGTTATTATGGTCTCTCTTCAAAAAATACCATACAGATGTCGTTTTTTGACAATATATTTTTTTTTTATTTATTTATTTATCCCAAGAAACATTTCTGTTTATAGAGGGGTTAAGTTTTAACATAAATTGTATAACGACAATTGGTACAATTATAAAAAAAAGGAATAATACAGATGATCTGTGAAATATGAGTAAATAATATCAATCAGAAAGAAACAAAAGCAAAGACAAAGACAGTCAAAGGTGAAATATTGTTATATTATGGGAAATCATCTGTTGAGTATAAATTTTTTAAGTTCATTTTTAAATTTAGTTTTAGTCCTAATTTCTTTTATTGCCTGTGGTATTTTATTATATATCTCAATTCCCTCATAAAAAAATAGACGTTTTTCCAAAGTTTGATTTGAAACGTAAAGCGTTTATTTTATTTACATTTCTTGTTTTATGGTAATGGATATTCGAAATATGATCAAAAGTAAGATCCGAATGTTTTTTTCCTGTATCAACATAGTGGATGAAAATTGAAATTTTAAATTCATATAATGAACGAAGATTCAGTAAGTTATTAGATTTATATAATTTTCTTGAGAATTCTAAAAAGGGCAATTTGAATATGCATTTTATAGCTTTGTTCTGCAAAGTTTGTAGTGGTTTCATAATAGAAATTTTGGCTGAGCCGCAAACAGAAATGAGGTAATGCAATTTTGAATAAATTAAACTGAAATATATGATTTTTTAATATTTTAGTGGGGTATACTGTCTTATTCGAAATAGTATTCCAATCAAAGGTGAGAGTTGCTTTGATTGTTGATATGATTGGACCAAGAGAGTGTTGTGTCGATATGTAAACCCAAAAATTTTGTATTGTTGGTATACCGAATTGGTGAATTTTTCAATTTTATTGGTCTTAGAGGATCAGTTGTAATACTTCGTTTAGAAATAAACGTAATCGATTATTTCGAAAAATTCAGCAATAGTTTGTGAGCGAGTAGCCAATGAGATAGAATTTGAAGATCTTGTTCAATATTAGACATAATTTCCAATTCATTCTCTGCAAAATATACAATAGTTGTATCATCAGCAAAAAGTTTAATTTGACCTTTCAATTTGAGTTCTGATATCGATTTTATATATATATATATATATATATATATATATATATATATATATATATAACAGGAAGTAATTTATGACATCTACAGTCACTAGTTGAAACTTAATTTGACACGAACCAAGGAATCCAAAAGTAGAGGTTTGTCCACAAATTGACAGGCAGCCAACAATTCGTTGTTCTGACCAACCCAAGGTTCAATCAAGTTTCTAATACGTTATGAGGAACGCAAGCAGAATCTAAGTGAAAATAGAGTATATTTCGTTTTAATTCCGAGAGTTCCAACCTTTGACAGCTGTGGACAAACCTCTACTTTTGGATTCCTTGGTTCGTGTCAAATTAAGTTTCAACTAGTGACTGTAGATGTCATAAATTACTTCCTGTTATATCTGTCTTGCCTTCACGGTATTAATTCTTGAGTGGATTCGTTTCGATTTCGAGAGCTCCATAAATCCTTTCTGATGAGTGCGTTAGCACGAAACAGCTGTCAAAGGTTGGAACTCTCGGAATTAAAACAAAATTTACTCTATTTTCACTTATATATATATATATCCGTGTGGCACCCCACAATTTATATTTTTAATTGAACTAAGTGTATTTTTGATATATACTAGTTGTTTTCTGTCAGCCAAATAACTTTTGAACCAAATGTAAATTTTTCCCCTTATTCCAATATCATACTTAATATTCTTAAAAGAATGTTGTGATTAACCATATCGAAGGCTTTCCGCAAATCTAGTGATAATAACGCGCATTTTTTTGTCGAATCTAATTCCAGTTTTATTCTTGAAATCATGTCTACTGCCGCAGACTCAGTATCACTAGATTTTCAAAAACCATATTGTTCTACATACAAAAATTTTGATTTTTTCAGATATTCTCTTAACCTTCTATCCATTATCTTTTCAATGATTTTTGAAAATATTGGCAGAATTGAAATTGGACGGTAATTTCATTATACCGGCGTTATCTTGTAGCATGAAAAGTTATATGAAGGATCTTGGAATTTTTCGATGGCGGTGCCTAATGTATCTGAGAAAGACCATTTCTCAGTCGGGTTCTGGACGCCAAACATTCAAATTCCACCCCAACTACAAATGAGTGCTCTCCGATTGATGGTCAAATACCACAGAAAATGGGAAAAATCCATTTTGAAAGCTCCATGTCTCGAAAACTCCATTTTTGAACTTTGTGGCTACATGATACCAAAAATTAAGAGAAATTGACAGAAAGCCATTTCACATAAGAAATGTGCGGGGGTCCTTTGGTAATAAATGCCGAATTGCATGAATAGCCACCCTATAGGGTGCCAAAACATTATACCACATCCATTTTTTCGTCGCTGCTAATTTTCTCTTTCGCTAATTACCTGTTCACAAACTACATATCCGGAAGCAAATTGTATTTTCCTTGATGTCGTTGACTTTCCAGTAGCACGCTACACGTTTCGTGAAATAATTAAGTTTTCATTACCCCACATGCTATAAATTACTGATTAACCTTCTTGCGGCAAAGTTCTAAAATTAGAATTCAATTTGTATCGAAAGAGAGTCTAATAGACAGAAGCCTTGCTTCAGAAGTTCCAATTTGTTATTTTCGTTTCAGTGGTAATCTACGCTTGTAGTTGAGGTGATTTTTATCCTTGAAATGTGGGTATTGTTTTTGAATTATTTCATATCGAGAAGGAAACCGAAAACTGATGTGAAGGGTATACTTGCAGAATATTTCGTAAATAAGGATACTCTATTTTAACACATCTTTCAGCTACAGCTCTAAAGTGGAACTTTACTATAAAGCAGATAACTAACATATTTCTTTTTATCAAAAACAGCTATTTGTGTATTTAGAGCGCAAAATTATTGGTTACCGCTCGACAAAGAGAGTTAGTTACCGGTAATCTAAATCTAAATACAAAAAATATTTATTCAACAAACGCAGCTCTTAGACATAAAAACGATCTACAGGTCATTCAACAATAGGCACTTAATATTACCTATAAGAAAAATTAACACTCAATAGTAATCCCAAATGTATAAGCTGCCCAAATATCCAATATCCAATGATTTACATCTCTAGCAAAAGGAAAATAACTTGCTTAAGAAAAAAAAAAAATGTTCCGAAAGGCGAGATCGAACCCGATTCATTCAAGTTATAAATATGAACTAGGCAGTGACTTAACCTCAGCGCCACCGTAGTCGCTTAGAGTGCTTGGAATTTATTGTCTGTACTTTCCATCATGCAAGAATAGGTTAATTTTCAACAAAAGCATTGGAGATGCCATCGTTTTTTCAATATTGTCGCTCTAGAGCGAAAAAGCGATCAACTTTGCGCTGAAATCTGAAAGCGTCAAATGCTACTTTGGTAAGCGGTTGTGGAAGATTGAGTTTTGTCTTCGTCCAAAAGATGGTCAAGTCGTGCCGAAAATAAAACTCTAATGTATTCATTGCTATTCATGTCTGTTTCCCATTCGTGTGTATTTTGTAAGATTTTCAATGTTTTTCTCCTTTGTTTCAGATTTGGTACACTGCACAAACGAACCCAACGTCTCGATACCACAGCTAGCAAATTTGTTAATTGAAAGATCACAGAACACAAACTGGATAGTTGTATATAAAGCCTTAGTCACAGTTCATCACATGATGTGTTACGGGAATGAAGTGAGTACTCTACGTCAAGTCTAAGCCTAAGAAAATATATCGAGATTTCCCTTGGAGGATACTTATTACAAACATGTTGAAAAAAAAGACGAAAACGTTATTGAAGTATAGAGTGCAAAGAATGACTACAAAACATTGTCATGTTCATATCTGACACCCCCGTAAAGCTAGCAGGATAACTTTGGAATTTTCAAAAAATTGTTAGGCCATAATTTTATGCTAATTTATTACCCTATTCCCAAATTTTTTGCTCTTCAATTGTGAGATATCGCGGGTTCTGCTAGCTTAACGTTAAGCTGGCAGAACCAAACCGCCAAGCGAATGATTATGAAAATTCTAAGCACACCATAATTTTAGGCTCATTTTAGGCTCACTTTTGAACCCATCGCCGATTTTTTTGGAATGCGTTTTTTAAACAATCCTGGGTTCTGCTAGCTTAACCGTTAAGCTAGCAGAACCCAACCATAAAAAAGCAACTCAGAACAAATCCAGTTGTACAATAAATTTAGGCTCTATTCAGGCTAATTTATTACCCAATTATATATTTTTTTGCTCTTTAGTTGGAGGAGAAATCATAGGTTGTGTTAGCTCAACACTGAGCTGGCAGAACCAAAGGCTAACCGAATCGTTAAGGAAAATCTGATCGCACCATAATTTTAGGCTCATCTCAGGCTCACGTTTGAACCCATCACCGATTTTTTTTTAATGCGTTTTTTTTTAATCCTGGGTTTTGTTTGCTTTACCGTTAAGCTAGCAGGATTAAAAAAAAAAAAATTATTCTAAAAAAATCGGCGATGGGTTCCAACGTGAGCCTAAAATGAGCCTAAAATTACTGTGCGATCAGACTTCATAACGATTTGGTTAGCCTTTTGGTACTGCCAGCTCAGTGTTGATCTAACACAACCTATGATTTCTCATCCAAATGAAGAGCAAAAAAAATATAATTGAACAATAAATTATCCTGAATAGAGCCTAAAATTATTGTCCAAGTGGATTTATTCTGAGTTGCTTTTTTAAGGTTGGGTTCTGCTAGCTTAACGGTAAAGCTAGCAGAACCCAGGATTTTAATGAAAAAACAAATTCCAAAAAAATCGGTCATGGGTTCAAACGTGAGCCTAAAATGAGCCTAAAATTATGGTGTGCTTAGACTTTTCATAATCATTCGCTTGGCGGTTTGGTTCTGCCAGCTTAAAACGTTAAGCTAGCAGAACCCGTGATATCTCCCACAATTGAAGAGCAAAAAATTTGGGAATAGGGTAATAAATTAGCCTAAAATTATGGCTTGAAAAAAATTGAAAATTCCAAAGTGGTTCTGCTAGCTTTACGGGGGTATATCGGACACCACTTGATTGTTGAAATCGTGTGGTTTGATCAAACTAATTAATCATATAATTACGTCAGCTTAATCCTGAAACAATTCGAATTTTCTGGAAGCTTCTCCTCCAGGCTCCTTGAATTTTCCCGAAGTTTATCTTCCAAAGTCTTTGAATTCTGTTGAAGTTCTTGTTTCAAACTCACCGAGTTCATTCATTATCGAATTCAAGTCAATTCCAGAAACTTCTATCGAATAGGTTTCGGGGTTTTCCCCTTTTGAACTAGTCCCTCCTTCATAATTGTTTGTTCGGGTGTTCACTATGATATACCGGAAATCTGGTCTACTCTTCTTTTTTCAGTACCACTTATGCCGCGACGCCAAATGTTGCGTTTTTGGGTTCTAAATAATTTACTGAATAACTGCCTTTATCGACTCAGGCCAAAAATTCAGTTTGACTCTTAACAGTTCATGAACTAACTTGATTGTATCTACGGTTTCCACTCTTTCGATTTTTATAAACAAACTTTGACCATTACCATTCCTCCCCCCATGTCAAATTTCATTCCTAATATAGGAAAATATAAGTTTCTAGAACATCTAGAAATTTTAGACTACATACTGAGAATAGTAATAGTAGTAGTAATAGTAATATTTATTTATCAATATATATATATATATATATATATATATATATATATATATATATATATATATATATATGCTGAATACTTGTTTCAAGGAGCAATAAATGTTCCAGTGACTGTAAAACAGTCGAAAACAATCCTTTAG
This sequence comes from Chrysolina oricalcia, assembly GCA_944452925.2. Taxonomy (NCBI): domain Eukaryota; kingdom Metazoa; phylum Arthropoda; class Insecta; order Coleoptera; family Chrysomelidae; genus Chrysolina; species Chrysolina oricalcia. Next base: position 2,912,393 of record OX101816.2, read on the forward strand.
GAACTCACTATACCTTTGTATAGATTGTATGGCATATGTCCGACAGAAAACAACTACTTCTCTGGCTAATACCTCGACAGATATTGAATTATATCTGTCAGACATATGTGCAAAGATCCTTACTTTGAAGGAACAACTTTGCAAGAGCTCTCAGAGACAGACAGCAGGACACCGCCTGATCCAAACAAGGAACCAACTGCAGACCGGTTTTGGGATGAAGTCCCTCATCAGTGCAGTCCTGGTTATCACGGTTGTATACACGCGGGGGCCCGGTGCCCGTCATCGTTCGCCGGGATGAACACTGCAATCGCTTACAGGATCCACCACGGCAACAGATTAGAGAGCGCTCCAGAAGGACATTTCGAATGCGAAATGGTATATGCTGAATACTTGTTTCAAGGAGCAATAAATGTTCCAGTGACTGTAAAACAGTCGAAAACAATCCTTTAGGAACTCACTATACCTTTGTATAGATTGTATGGCATATGTCCGACAGAAAACAACTACTTCTCTGGCTAATACCTCGACAGATATTGAATTATATCTGTCAGACATATGTGCAAAGATCCTTACTTTGAAGGAACAACTTTGCAAGAGCTCTCAGAGACAGACAGCAGGACACCGCCTGATCCAAACAAGGAACCAACTGCAGACCGGTTTCGGGATGAAGTCCCTCATCAGTGCAGTCCTGGTTATCACTGTTGTATACACGCGGGGGCCCGGTGCCCGTCATCGTTCGCCGGGATGAACACTGCAATCGCTTACAGGATCCACCACGGCAACAGATTAGAGAGCGCTTCAGAAGGACATTTCTGATGCGAAATGGTATATGCCGAATACTTGTTTCAAGGAGCAATAAATGTTCCAGTGACTGTAAAACAGTCGAAAACAATCCTTTAGGAACTCACTATACCTTTGTATAGACTGTATGGCATATGTCCGACAGACATATATATATATATATATATATATATATATATATATATATATATATATATATATATATGTATATATATATATATATATAGTAAACAGCATAGGTCCCAATATAGTACCTTGAGGCACTCCATAATTGACTTTTTTTAAATTACTGTAAGTTTCACCATTCTTAACGCATTGGTGTCTATTTTCTAGATAACTTTGCATTAGACTTAAGCTACTGCCTCTGAAACCAATTATCAGAGCGATAAGTAATTTTTCATGGCTGACCATATCGAAGGCCTTTGACAAATCAACAAAAATGCAAATTTCAGGTTTAGCTTCATCTATGGCTCTATAAATTTTAGTTGTGAGGGATGCAATTGCATCTTGGGTTGATCTGGCTTCTCGAAACCCAAACTGTCTACTAGATAATATCTCGTACTTATTGAGATATCTCAATACTCTTGATTTTATTATTCCCTCAAAGACTTTAGCCAAGGCAGATATTAATGAGATTGGTCTGTACTGACTACAGTTTTCTTTGTCACCTCCTTTATATATTGGTATTATGATAGCCTCCTTAAATTTGAGTGGAAAAAATCCCGCAGAGATACACTTATTGAGTATGTATGTGAGAGGTACATGATTCCATCTACAATAGCGATTAATGTTTCCGATGTGATTTCATCAATTCCAGGAGCCTTTTTCTTCTTGAGTTTCAATATTGCACTTTTTACTTCATCTTCAGTGGTAGGAGACATCATGATACTATTTACAGTAGTTTTTGTTGTTTTGAATGTTCGAAATGATACAATAAGAACACGAATTAGTGTTTCTAGATGAATCTTTGAATCTCTTCGAAGGTGTCTGAATGTTCCCAACTGTTTTCGTTTATTTTTTATTCAGTACTAGTTTCGCAACTGTATATTTTCAACTTTTGGGCACGCGGCAAAACTACTATGGGACTGAGTTGGCGGAATAGTACCTTCTGATTGGATTATAATATATTAAAAATCCAGTCAAATGTGCAAAACTTTTCCTATAATCTAAGAAGAAAAAAGTCCATCGTAAAGTATTCACCTGGTGATGTGAACTGGGATAAAAGTAATAGACACCAGCCCAGGCCAATTTTGGTCTGTAGAGAGAGGTTATGTGACTCATCGACTCATCATGAATTATACTTCGACTGGTCACATCCGAATAGATCGCATTGTAATAATACCTCTTGTCACTGTTTATGCGCAAGTTGAAAGAATGAATCACCCTCACTTCTTGCGTGAGGTTTTTGCTAAGGTCGAATTGTGGTTTTCTGATAGGTTATGAACTTGTTTATTACCAGCTACAGTATGATCCATGGTTTACCGGACACCCTGTTTATGCTTGCTTTTTGAAAGTTATTCAACGCTGCATATAATTTTTTTCTTTTCAGAGATTCACACAGTTTCTAGCGTCCAGCAATAGTACGTTTCAACTGAGCAACTTCCTGGATAAAGGTGGAGTTCAAGGTAATTATTTTATCGATTCTCGCAATAATCGCGCCATTTATTATTTCTCGGATATTCCATCAGGAAGGAACGGTGAACAGATGACAGTAAACTGCGGGTAAAATTGTTTTTCTGAACTGACGTGAAAGTCATAACGTCCAACCTTTCATCACCAGTTAGGAAATGTTTTTCAACATAAAATAAAAACCAAACAAAAATCAACAATTTCGACCTTTACTGTAAGTTTTTTTTGTAGTTTTTTTTTAGATTATTCAAACCAAAATACAACTTTTTGGTCTCTTGTGTTTTCTTTATATCTACTTGGCTTCTTTTCTGAGAAAAAAAAAACAAAAAACTCATTCTAAACATTCATAAACAACAAAAAATAAAAAAGAAGCAATTTGGGCCTTACAGTAAATGAACAAAATGTCCACTGACTGCAATTGATTTGTCATTGATTGTCTGACACGTTCAAAAATACCTGGAGTAGTTCTTATGACATTGCAGTTGTCAGTTATACGATTCCTCAAGTCATTGACGTCTAGTACAGGTATTTTATAAACAACAGCCTTCAAATGACCTCGTAAATAGAAATCTAGAGGATTCATATCAGGACTGCGAGCTGGCCAATGTTGATGTCCTGCGCGTCCAATCCAGCGATTAGGGTAGGTGATGTTGAGATGCTGTCAAGCAAGAACACTAAAATGAGCTGGAGCCCCGTCGCGAATAAACCACATGCTGCCCCTTACAAGTACGGGTCCTTCTTCTAACAAAATGATCTCGCAAAAAGTCCGTGTAGGATTCACCGGTTAATCTTGCTGTTGAAAAAATGTGCGAATTAGGTAGTCACCAATAATTCCTACCCAAACGTTCAGCGAAAATTGTTTCTGCAAATGACTTTCTCTAATAACGTGGGAATTTTCGTCGACACAAAAATGGTTATTGTGAAAGTTCATAATAGCATCTTGTGAAAAATTAGGTAAAAAATTATAATTATGGGCCATCGCATGAATCAACCACCTGCAAAACATTAATCTTGGGTGAAAATCCCTAGGCAGCAGAGCTTGGATCCGCTGTATGTGATGTGGGTTTAGAAGGTTGTTTTTAGAACTTTCCAAAAGGTTTTTGGGATGACTCCAAGCTGCAGTGCAAACTTCCGGGTAGTTGAAGGATTTTCTTCTATCGCATCAAGTATAGCTTCTTCTAGTTCAGGCGTTGTTACCGTTTCTGGTCTTCCACCACCTGTATTTTTATTAAAACTAAATGTTTTAGCACATGGAATTACTCTGTTAGGGTATCTGGCCCGGTAAATTATCCGTGCTGCTTCCGCATCTCCATTTGCTAATCAATAAATAATACACAATAATTTATTGATTTATACACAATAATTAAGCCGTGGCAAGAAATCAGTCTCGTTGACGGACAATAATCACTTTAAAAAAATAACCGACTTGCGTATCGTCGCGATAATCTGATGCCCGCGTCTCGTTCGAACCGATACACGACGCTAAGTGTCAAAATGACGCTCAACGCGAAGTGTACTATTCGCGTGTCGTCCGTACCGACGTTCGACGCTAAGTCTACTATATCAGCGTCTCGTTCGAACCGAAGCCCGACGCTAAGTGTCCTTTTTCACTACCCCAAAGATCTCTTCTGCCCTTTTAGAAAGCTAATTTCCCAGAACTTTCTGCCAGGCATAAAAAAAAACCGTTTCGTCTGCCTACCATGTGTCTCACTTTTCCACAGACCTGCATTCAAAAACATTACTTTTTAACTTAAAATCTTCAACATTCGTTCAAGAGGCACACAGTAAAAATAATATTCTATAGAAAATGTAGGTACTTTCAGACCCCCTGTGAGTACATCTTTTAGTCCGAAACAAACTCAATTATTGTTTGCCCGCCTGGAATAGCTAACAGATGTCTTAATCTCTTTTTTCTAAGCAACCCATTTCGTGTTCTCGGTGTCCGCTCTCCCTAGGGTGGCCATAAACCAGCACCGAGAAACGGACGAAATCGGTAAAGTTTTTTTAAAATGCGTGTGAATGTTTATTGAGCGATTACATATTTCAATAAAGTTGACATATCATTCGCGGGGAGATGATTAATATAGATTTCCACACGACAAGTGGCTTCAATTTTTTCCTCGAAAATGAAGCTGGATATGAAGAAAACACAAGAGTCCATAAAGTTGCATTTTTAGTTGTTTAATCTAAAAGAAATAAACTATAAAAAAGTCAGTGGCGTACTTATTTTTCTCAATATTGTTAGCTGTGCTCCCCGCTGAGAAGCCACTGGATCTAATAATTTTAATCTAGTTAGGGCTAAATAAACGCCTTACAGGTTTAAATACCTGAATCAAATATCAACCAAATCGGTTCAAGGATATTTATGATATTTTACAAATACCGTTTTTTTTAAACTTCAACGCCCTGTATCTCAGAACCGAATCAACTCCGGTTCATAGAAACTTTTTTCTTAAAATGACCTAACGAATCACTCTCTGCAGTTTCGTACCGTAGTTATGAACCACCCTGTCAGCAAACTCTTTCTCACTGGATACATAATAATTCACCATAAAAATACAGAAAGATGCGATAGCACATCATATCATGTCTTTTTGAATTGGAATGTCAATCATCACCTTCCTTCCTGGTGATGCAACGAAAAACCTATATATTTCTTCTCAACAACACTCTTCAACTTGGGTATATTTACTTTATTGTGTGTGTATCCTACTTACTGCACCATGTTATGTTTTCAATATAAATAAAACCTTCATTCAATGACATTTATTTTGAACTCTTGCTCTCTGAGTGATACATATCAAACAGCCATAAAAATACAAAACGATGCGATAGCACATCATATCAGTGTATTACGAACCTTCCGAACAATAATTTTCAGAAATTGACATTTTTGGAAAACTGATTTTAGCGTTTTTTCACTATCCGCCTCAAAAAATTATAGAAAGCAAACAATCTTTTTTCAAATCTTGACGTATTTTTTCAGAGTGTTTCTACTTTTATTTAATTCCGATAAAGGCTTGTTATAATATTTGGTTTATGGAGAAAAATCTTTATTTCGCCAATGCTGAAATAAATGACGTAGGTACTATTTCTAAACAATGGTTAGTAGGCGAGTGCACAAAACTTCATAGCTACCAGATAAAGTTGAGATGCAGAAAATTTATTAGAATTATCAAATCTTCGATAGTTATGTCTAAAATTATTGAAAATCATCAATTACTCCATAAACAAAACAATAGAGGTTGGTAATAGATTTGTTCTAGAAAAATGTTGTAAAACGTGACAAAGATGTCTGATATGATTCCTTCAACTTTTCAAATAATCATTATTGTTTTTTTTTCATTTTGCCAGGAATCCTTAGCGCTAGAGCTGGTAAGTTTGTTTGACAGCAGTAGGCCTAGCGTATGCACCTTACTAGTATTTTTTAGATTTAACTGGTTTTTGAGACTGCACCATTAACATTTTTTATGCATGATTTTTGGTATTTTTGGTTTTTTCCACAATAAGATTTATATCGAACTGAAAATATCGGTATTTCCTGTATATAATTGAAGAATGTTCCGAGTGTTGTTAACAGTTTGACAAAGGTGAAGTAAAGGTAAAAGTAAAGTAGCTTTCAGGTAATTTATGTAAAATTTTTATATGTTGTAGATCCTGGCATCCTTATTACATAGTCCAATTTTCATCACGCCTAAGTTGTAGCACATAAATCCCTTCATTGAAACAAAGGGTGTTTCATTACAGCATGGCAAGACAATGTTAGAAATAGATAAATATCAATTACATAATCGTTTTAATTTTCACTCAATCTGTTAAGACTGGAAAACAAACGTCTAGAATTTGCCAATTTTTGAAAAGACATAAAACGTCATCTTTTGACAAGTTACTTCTGGTTTCACCAGAAGTGACATAAACCTTCGATTTTCAAATGAGACACCCGGTATATTTTCACTTCTCTTGTCTCCATATGACATACTGAATGCAACCTTGTATTATTTGTTACTTTTTGTAATCGAATTTTATTTTTATTTAGAAATTTATTTAGTTCTACATTAAGTCGGGATATCATTGCTGAAAATTTACATACTTATTCCTAGAATTGTTTGTATTGAAATGCATATGTTAGATCGCAATTGTTGTAATAATAACGCCAAGAAATTGAACATATCATACTGTATGTAATTACGGTTGCATAGCATTTTATTAAAATTTGAAATGTAGGTATTCATTGTTTATGCTCTGTATGCTTTGTGCAAAGGTACAATGTTTTACAACATGACAAATTGTTATCACATCAGTGGTTTCATAATTATCTGTTTCCTATGTTATAAATAATAGTATGCGGTCTTTTTCCAGATATACACAGGGCGAATCACCTTGGTGAAAGGTAGTTATCACATACGTTTCAAGTAAAAAGATGAAAATAGTGGTTAATTTTATTCAATTCATTTTATTTCCTTTAACAAAAATACATTGTATTCGAAACGTCTTAGTAAGAAGTAACTATTTACAGATACAGTTTTTACAACGAAAATGCACAATGAACAAACGGTTTTCACGACAAAAATTCATTAATGGTATAAAAACAGTTTTCAGTCAGGATTGTTTTCAGGCTTAGTTTGAACGAACTAAGGGTTTTGATGGATTTTACGCGTTCTGGTAGTTTGTTAAACAGTTTTAAACCCATATGATCTGGCGAACAGTATATTATTTTATTCCTCGACAAAGGCACACGAAATTGACCTCTTTGTCTGGTATAATAATCATGAATGAGTGGACATTGTAACTTATTTTTAAACACATATATACATAGCTCATAGATACACAACCAAACTTATATGGAATAATCTATTATTTTTCATGATTTTTGAGATGCATGAACTTTTTTTGTTTATTAATAAGACTCAGCGCTTACCAAAGACTTTTAATTTAAAAAAATCACATATCAATAAAAAAATCAAGTAGTTGACAAAATAAGCACAACGGTATTTGTTTTGGTGTCTGAAACGAAATGAGATTCAAATTTTTAATGGTCAAAAAGCAAAAACAAAAAAATTTGTAATTTTAATAATCTGTGTTGCCACCTCTGGCCCTTATGCAAGCGTCTTTTCGCGTTGGCATGCTTCTTATTGAATTGCCAACATTGTCTTGGGGTATGTTGTTCCACTCTGCTAATGCTGCATCAATAAGCTGGGCGACATTTCCTGGATTGTTTCGACGAGCTCTAACCCTTCTCTTGAGCTGGTCCCATAAGTGCTCAATAGGATTTAGGTCGGGTGAACATGCAGGCCAGTCTAAAACTGTGACACCTTCCGTTTCAAGACATTCTCTAGCTACTCTGCTGGTATGGGGAGGTGCATTATCGTGCATGAAGATAAAATCATCCCCAATCGCAACTCTCCAAAGCCTAACGATTGGTTCTAGCACTAAACCAACATATCTCTGACCGGTTAAACTCTGTTGAAGTGGTAATAATGGAGTTTTTGCTCCCAGCATAATACCTCCCCAGAACATTACAGTTCCTCCTTTATATCTTGGGTCAGATCTGGCGGCCAGGAGTCTCGCTTGTCTTCCTGGTGCTCTGAGAACCCGAATTCGACGGTCATCTGATCTTAGGCCAATTCTGGTCTCATCCGAAAAAAGAACATTTTGCCAATTTTCAATTGTCCAGTTTTGGTGTTCAAAGCACCAATTTAGCCGGTCAATTTAATTTTGCCTAGATAACTGTGGGACCCGTAACTCCCTCCTACTGTATAACCCTCGAGCGCGAAGTCTTTTTCTTATGGTTTCAACTGAAACGTTCACTCCTGTAGCTACCAGAAGTTGTCGTTGCAGCTCTGGATGTGAAACATTGGGATTTCTTCTAGCAATTTGGCACACAAAGCGGTCCTGTTGTTCAGTTGTGACTCTTTGACGACTTTGTCTGGGCCTGTTCTTGAGAGTTTCTAGTTCCAAGTACCTGGCATATGTTTTCGATACAACACCCTGGGTAACGCCTACTATCTCTGCTATGTGTCTTTGGGGCATTCCCTGTTCAATCAGAGCAATAATTCTTCCTCTCTGCACATCTGGTAGTCCAACATAAGGCATTTTTTTTCGGATAGAAATACAATTACCGGAGAATCGTGATCTTACACAATTAACAAGATAATAAATCGCAGCAGTCGTTTCTTCTTTCTTATCATGTTTCTTTACAACAAAAAGCCTCATCTTAAAGTTGGATACCAATTTTTTTCATTTAAAACAGTTTTGTCCAAAATACAGAGTGATTCCATATAAGTTTGGTTGTGTGTAAAGATAGCTTAGTGATAAAATATTGTATTGGGCGAACAGATTTCTACATGACACCATTTTCGAAACTTTTGCTATACATCTGATAATGCTCTTTTGTGCAATAAATACCTGTGACATGGCTGTAGCATTACCCCAGAAACAAATGACATAACGTAATCTAGACTCCACTTGTGCGTAATACAAATTAATGAGTTGATTTATTTCTAATACATTTCTCAAATTTATGAAAAGAAATTTCAAGGAAGATAACTTTGATGTAAGTTTTTCACAGTAATCTGTCCAAGCCATGTATTCATCTAGGGTAATGCCCAAGAATCTTACAGAGCTGTGACTATTTTCCATTTGACTATTGGTAATAGTAAATTTCATATCATCTAGATGTTTTTCACTAGTGCGAATTATAATTACCTATGAAGTCTTCTGTGTGTTAAAAAATAAACAGAAATCTGAAGAAAGAAAGAAAGAAAGAACTTTATTCATCTATGAGACTTATACATTACACATAATAAAATATACAATGTACAAACATATCCGACTAGTCAATTACAAAGAAAAAAGAAAAAACACAGAAAATACATAAAAAAAAACATTGATGATATTTTATATAGACACATATTGGACGAGCACAATATTAAAATGGCGAAATTTGTCTGCTGAGTAAAATTATATAAAATATAGATAGATTTAAAGTATGCACGAGACATATATTGGAACAGCACAATATTTAGAAATTAAGGAATTCTTCTGAATTCTGTAGAATGTATGGTCTTCTAAGAAGAAAAATATTATTATTAGCCATAAGAATATTGGTATCATCGGCATATTGTATAATTTTAATTGGGGTTGTACAGAATTTGTTAATATTACTGACAAAGATGATGAAGTATAGAGGGCCAAGTATGGAACCTTGTGGCACCCCATTGTTATTTATTTATTTATGAAACATCAGTCATTAATTCAGTATACTTGCTCTCAAGTGTAAAGTTGTCTGCTGCCGAGATAACGAACGAAAAATCATCTGCATATGCAGTATAACGATTATCACCAATACAGTTATCAAGGAGATTCACATAAAGAATAAAAAGCACAGGTCCCAAAATTGATCCTTGTGGAACCCCATTCAAAGTTAATCTATCCGTGTTGAATTGTTGAATTTCATTACCTACATGGGATTGTATTGATACAAACTGTTTACGTTTTTCTAGAACGATGATACCCAGGATAAGGATGCACCTCGCAAACCATAATTCTAATTTCGCTAATAGTTATTTGTGATTAACGCAGTCGAATGCTCTGCTCAGATCGCAAAATATCGCAGCAGGACACTCGCCTGCATCAAACTTACTGAAAATATATTCTACTATGTGGCCTAGAACCCATACTTAAGTAATTTGTCTATAAATTTTGAATAAATGAGAAATATGTTCTACCAGGTGGCCTAGAACCTATACTTAAGTAACATGTCTATACATTTTGAATAAATGAGCTGATTCTTTTCAAAGGCGTATTAATAGTAGATGACATTTCCTATTGGGTGAAAATCCAAAATGATATCGAACTGAAAATTCGAAATTTTGAGACAACCGATACAGATTCAGAAAAAATTTTACCATACAGCCTGCTTGGTAATTCATTTCCATTAATAAAATCGTATCCTGAAAAAAACCGAAAGCAAATTCTTAATATTGATGGTGTATCAAGTAACCCAAAAAATATTACTTATGGTGTCCCTCAGGGCACTGCCCCGGGCCCCTTTTCTCTTCATGATTAAATCAACAGCTTATTAATTCCTAAATCCAGTGGAACTATTTCACGTTTCGCAGATGATAGCAATTCTGAATTGGCCGAGACTTGACAAGATCTGAAACAAAAACAGAGGAAGATTTCAGAAAGATAGTACACTGGTTTCTGCATAAATGTCAATAAAAGAAAATTCTTGCTATTCAATTCATATTGTAATAATAGCCCGGAAGTTGACGACAGAAACTTCTAGGTTATTTTCGCAAGCTTCATATATTTTTTGTATGAGTTGTGTGTAATATATAACGACAGGTGGTTGCAGGAGGGTTCCAAGTCCTCAATTCTTTTTTTTTTTTCAAAATGTGAAAAAATTTCATTTGAACTTTTTATAGAACTGTGCTAGTACAATAAAACAGTTCATGAACATTTTTTCGATAATTCATTTCGATTTCGAGTTTCGGTATTTTTTTCAAATTGCAATTTTTTTTTCATTTACATTTTATGTAGAGCTATTTATATACATTTTGTCGAAATCCCGTTTCGATTTCGAATTTTTGGTGTTTTTAATAAATAGCCATTTCAAATTTTTTTTTTCGATATATGAAACAATGTCATTTAAATTATTTGTAGATCTTATCAAGAACTATAAAACTGATTATATACATTTTTCCTATATCTCGTGTCGTTTTCAAGTTTTTGGTGTTCTTAGACAAAAAACGTCAAATATTTCCAAGTCCATATCTCTATTGTTTTTCAAGATATGATTTGTGAAAACTTTATAGAACTCTTTGAGGACAACAAAATTGTTAATATACAACTTTCCGATATCTCGTTTAGTTTTCGAGATTTGGTGATTTTTGTTTTTTGAGGTGTCTTATTAGTGGCAGACTATTATTTTTGTGTTTGCTGCTATGAAAACAAACATTTTTTGCGCCTACTTATTTGGGTGACAGACAAGTTTTGTTGTAAAATTCATGTGACAGACGATATTTTCTAAGCTTATTACTTTTCAACTGACACGTACAAGTTTCGCATGTGCGGCTATATTTTTTGTTTTGATTTTTTTGCTGCAATTTTAACCCTCCTGTAACCCTCTGTCTTGGGGATGCGGTGGCAGACGTGTATATTACTATTGTACATAACAGAAAAAAATAGGCTTACGGAAATGGTGTGATAAAATCTGTCGTTAACTCCCGGACCATAATCTTCTTGTTATGACACCATGTCATAAAAAAAAGTAAACAGGAATGGTACCAAAATATGCTTTATTCGTCTGTTGACGCTATCGGAAATTGTAGAAATTGTATTTGAATGTAGAAAGTCAACAAAAGTGAAAGTCTTGAAAATAATTCGGTTCACATGTGCATGAGATTCAAACATTTTTTGTAAATCAGTATTAATTATTACATATGACCTGATTCGTAAATAATTCAAAACAAATATTCATTATTTCGTACTTTTTCTATTTTTAGAACTCTGTGTTACTGTAATCATCAAAATTACATCGAATCAGAGAGGCCTAGTTTGAAAACCAATCATTATTTATTAAAGATATCAATTAAATTATTTCCTAAGAAAGAAAAGTAACGCCAAGCATTTCGACACTTTGTACTACAGATGATTACAATATACAATTGATAATCGATTAAGTGTTGTGGAAATTTTGATGACAACTAACAGACATAATTTCCTTCGTGCAATAATCGCATAATGCAACTTTCCTACAACATATAGGAATAATTGTCAACCTCATGAACATTCTTTAACGTTGTGAGTATTCAAAACAAATTACATAATGATTGTTTTGTAAGATCAACTGGTAAACAAACCCAGCCTCATATTCATAATACTACTCCTAGATGAGATTTAAGCCCTAAAATAATATTTGCGAAAAACTAACAGGGTTGGCATGTTTAAAACGAATGTTTAAAACACTTAGTTTAAAACATGTTTTAAACACCAGATGCCAGTTTATGATATTGTTTTAAAACAGTTTTGAACAGAGAGTTTTAAACATGTTTTACCTAAATTTTGAACATTGAAAATATCAGTCAGTTTTAAAAAATACTACTAAAGGTTAATAAATATATTTATTGAAAAACTCATTTTTTCTTCGAGATCAAAACACAGTACATAGTACATTAACAAAAATGAACAATAAGATTAGGTATACTAGGTACGATCACTACTTTCTACTTAGTAATATGTAACTACTGAAACTGTTATTTAAACAAAAATCTGAGTGCATGTAAATACATTCAGTTACAAATATTACTAATTGAAAACTGAATGTCAAATAAGTGTTTAAATAATTAAATATAAAATAAAACTAATAAAAGTTATATAAACATAAGTAGTACTGAAACTCTAAACTCTGGAAATGTATTCTATTTTCTATTCTCGATTTTTTGGCAAAGTTTTATTTAGTGCTTTAAATATTGTAACCAGTTTGGAGGCCTTTTCAACCCCTAAACGGTTTCGAAGTTTACTATGAACTATACCAAATGAAGAGAAAATACGTTCAACTCCAGCCGAAGATGACACTGCACTATGGAGCTGCGTTACTAATTTCATGGTATCACTTTGTAATTGATCTCTGAGTGATAACCACCAAGTTAAAGGAGTAATCTTTTGTATGGTTTTTTCCTTAAATAAATATTCTTTAAAAGGAGACGTTTTTGCTCTATAATTGAGAATATCTGGCATAGCTATGGGATGGTAAGTGTCAATGTATTCCATCGCACATTCAAGTTGAGTTGTAGAGAGTTTTTCACCTATATATCGAGGATCTAATAAATATGACAAAAAATGAATTGAAGACAAAGCCATGTCAAATCGTCTTTCACACAATTTAACATATTTTGCATCATCATTGTCAACCGTAGACATATTTTTAAATTCCTCCAGGAGCAATAACCATATGTGAGTAGCCTCACTAATTGTACAAAAATTCGCCTGAATTTTGTCCAAGGCAATAGCTATTTTTTTAAGTCTCACTAGGTAATCTTGTGCATTAACCTTAATTCCAATATTATTTACTTTTGAGATTATATTCGCATCAAATGCTGCCCTGTTTTCGGAACAAACTTTTGACAATATGTGCCAGTTGTTTATATATGATTCGAGACAATCAGCTGCAGTATTCCATCGAACATCAATAGGTAAAATCAACTTTTTGCCGCCTGCTTGTTTATATTTAGCAGCCGGAAAATGTTGGTTTCTAAAATATTTGATTATTTGTTTAACATGTTCCATAACACCAGGAACCTCAATATCGTGTGCCAGCAAATTTAAAATATGAGCTGAACATCCGTAGGTGATAACATCTAGGTTGTTACCCAAACATGTCTCATGTTGTGACAACTGGGTTCGCATATTTGTCATATTTGACGCATTGTCAGTGACAAAACTGGTTACCTGACATTTAAATTCTTGACACTGATTTATTGCTTGTACAGCCAACTGCAATAAATAATCACCAGTATGACTATTATCAGCAGTGTCGATTGTTGAAATTAGGTAAACATTATTGTCGAGTACATCTGTGGCAGAAATGCAGACAACACTTTCGTTGTGAATATTGCTCCAACCATCCAAAGCCATGCATACATTTTTGCCTTTAAGTTCACATTTAATTTTTGAAACAGTATCCCCATAAACTTCATCTAAAAGTTCACCGCCAATATGTTTACGATTAGGGGGTTTATACCCAGGCCTTAACAATTCGATCAATTTTTTGAATTCTGTATGCTCAACATGCAGGAAAGGAGTGTTTGTTGAGTAAAAATACTTAGCAATCTGAATATCTATCTTAGTCATATCTTCAGAAGTTGTTCGCACTAAGAAGTTTTCCATGGAAAATAAACTTGAAGTGGATGCATTAGAAACACTAGAAGCAGTAGCAGTAGCACTACTGAATCTTCTAATGCTATGATTACTATGGGAAGGTTTATCTGTTTTTCTTCTTTTAGCATCGAGTTTTGTACCTTTACAATGGACAGTTCCTTTCACTTGACGTTCAGAATCAGAATCAGCATCAGACATTTCATCTGATAACACTTCAGCTTCATCTGAAATTATTAAGTCAATATTATATGATTTGACTATAGAAATAAAAAATATATAAATAGCTATGCCAAAAATGCTATAATAACTAATGGAAATAAAAAATAATATTATATGATAATATAATGCAAATGATCTCTAGAATTAGTCAAAACTTTGAGTTTTAACAATGAAGAATAAAGAATAAGAAAAGAAGTTAACCCTATCTCAATTTTACTTTTATATTGCCATGTAAATGGTTTCTACTCTCCACTCAAACTCTCAAACAATCTGAAATGTGAGTATATCGTATATCTAACTCTAACATCATAACATCAAATTATAAAAAGGTGGAATATAACTCCATAACTTTCTTAGAACTTACCATTGCCACTTATGTTTGATTCGTAGACGCGTCCAGTAATATTATTCTTCAAACAGGATGCATAATGTTTTTTCATTCTATCCACCAAACCTACTATTTCGGTTTCACATTTTTTGCATTTGACCCTTAGACATTTTTTGCCAGGTACTTCACAAACTGTGAAGTTGTACCAAATGGGGTCCTTTTTCCTTCCTGTCATATTATTTATTATTTTCACTTCAAGTTTAAACTTCAAATACACTTGTTTATACTTTTATATTATATTATTTATATTGAAAACAGCACAAACTTTACTAATTATACCACGCTAGATAGGTGCGAAGACTGCGAAGTGCGAGTCTAATATTGGAAAGAACAGTAATAAATTTCAATATGGGATTCCCACATCTCGCCACTCAGTCGCCAGTGATTCCCCTATTTTGTGAGGCGCACCTGTTTAAAACTGTGATTTAAACGATGTTTTTTTCAGTTTAAAATTGTTTTAATCCAACTCGTGAAAAACAGAGATTAAAACAATAAAAAAACTGTTTGAAACACTGTTTTTTGATTTTTTTGTTCAAAATAAAAAAAACGTGTTTTTTTCCAACCCTGAAAACTAACAATAAGTAACTAAAAGTACTTGTTGAATTTTATGTTAGAGTATCATTTTTAAAGCCATTTCTGAGTTATCTAGGAAAGTATTATATAATCTACATGGTTTTGTTGAATAAAAAAAAAATTGGTGTATTAATATCAACTTAAATCCTAGGCAAAGTTTATTGGGTACACTATATAGAAACAAAAAAGGCATTATAGCAAATCTTCAAATGGACCACCATTTTGTTCAATACACAAATGGCATCTCCGTATCATCGACTGTCGCACGCTTTGGAATATTCCTGGTGTATCCTGTATTGAGGTGTTGAATACACAGGGATTCAAAAAGTCTAGCGAAGTTAAATCTGGAGAACGTGCAGGCAATGTATAGGACCTCGTCTACTTATCTACCGATCATGGAAAGTTTGAACAAGAAATTGACGAATTATTCGTTGGAAATGGGCTGGTGCTCCGTCATATTCATACCACATTCTTTGACGAACCAATAGAGGAACTTCTTCAAGTACCCCAGATAAAACAGGTTCAAGAAATACTCGGTAGTTCTGCCCGTTCAAGCGAAGATGAAGAAGATATGGTCCAACGATACGATTTTCGACAATTACAATCCAAATATCTACTGAAAACTTTTGTTGGTAGCCTTTTCGAAACACTCCATGAGGATTCTGTTCATCCCATAAATGGCTGTTCCTACTATTTATTGAAAGGTCCATCTTCTGTGAAACATTCCTCATCCGTGAATAGAACACCACTGATCAACGAAATTTTTCATTGTTCTTCATCAAAAACAGCTGATTGGATAATCAATCAGAAATGGCTCTAAAAATTATACTCCAACGTAAAATTCAACAAATTTAAAGTAGATTCTTGTATTCAGTTTTTCGCAAAAATTATATCAGACCTTTACTCTTATCTGAGTGGAGTATTATGAATTTGAGGTAGGGTTTGTTTGTCAGCTGATCTGTCCAAACAATCATATGCAAGAAAGTATGGTAACATACCAGTAAATCCACATTCGATCAAATAATATGATGAACGAAAAACGGAGTTGTCGGTCTCCTTCTGACTCACCCATACAATGTTTTCGATTCTCCAAACATTATAAAAATGTTCAAAAGGTTAACAAATGTTCCGATAGATTGTCAGAAATTAGCATTATGCGATTTATTGCACATAGGAAATTACCTCGCAACTCAGGACAAATCAGTTTTTCTCAATTATCTCAGAAAACTCCACATGGAATGTTATGACTTTCAGGTTGAGTATCGATGTGCCCAACTGATGTCAAACACCCATTTGTTCATTCTTGTCCAAACAAAATTTGAAGGAAAATCGTACCTACGCCGCTGGTTTGTGAAAATAAAAAATTATAACTTAAAATTATCACGTTGATGAAACTTGAGTAGTGTACCAAGTTTAAAATTTTTTTCTACAGTAGTTTTGGAGAAAAATAAATAAATCTTATTTTTTTCTTACTTTCGATGCCCTGTATCTCAGAGGGGATGCATTTTAGAACACACCTACCTTGATAAAACTTTTCACTTCTAAATGAGGTGAGGAATCTGTATTAGTAGTTTGTCGGTCTTATTCTGACTCACCCTGTATATTATATTTATAGATAATAAAATCTTTGACAAAGTCGATTTGTACTTCTACACTTGTATAGATTTCCTTGAATTTATATTATGTTTTTCCTCCTTTCCATCAATAAATCATTTCGTTTATAAACACAAATAATATGTGTTTAGTTTTCCACTGTCAAAATAATGATATCAGAGAGGGCTGGTTTGGAAACAAGTTTATTTATCAGTGATAATAATTTTTTTTTGGTTAATTTTAAATTGATTCAATGTTTTCATGAAATGAGCAATCGTTCGCCAGAAATAACATATGTATAAATTCAAACTTCCGTGTTGTTGTAAATTGTCTGGTCAATATTTTTCACCAATAAAATTTTGAAGATTTCGAATGTAAGTAGAACACTATTGTAAGTAAGATTCTTAGTCAAATGTGACAGTTATTTTTGTCCTAATGTGCCCTATAACTATCACACCATGGATTTGACCTGATGATGTCATCGCAAAAAGGGCTTCATCCTAGAGAAAGACTCAAAGCTTATTATGTTGGCGAAAAGGGCGTCGAGTGAAATTTACGTAGTTTTGGTGCATCTGAACCTTTTTATATGTTTTTGAATTCGCTCTTTACTAATACAGCTTTAAAAAATTCAGCATTCAAAGCAGCTCGATTTCAACCACTGTTTTCTTTTGTAAGATTATTTGCTCTACAAGTATTACGAATATGAAAAATACACCCTTTCTTCCGAATGGTTCAATGAAATTATTTGAATAAATTTGAACGAACATACAAGACCTTATCCGATGTGTAAATATCGATTTTATCTTAGTATGACATGAAATGTATATATTTGTACATAATTATTATTGAATAATATGTCACGATTCGGTTGTAATATATATTTTTATTTATAGGTTATGACATGTCCCCCTTCATAAGGCGATATGCTCGATATTTGAATGAAAAAGCTCTCTCCTACAGGACAGTTGCCTTCGATTTCTGTAAAGTCAAAAGAGGGTAAGTTTATTTTGATCTACCTGCTGAAAAATGTATAGAATTATTCTTTTTATTGCATGCTTTTATTTAACTTGCTTTGTTGTATGTCTGTCTGTTTTTTTATCTGTTTTTCTGTCTCAAATGTTTACAATAAAATTTTCATGCACTAGTAGTCCGATTTAGCTGAAATTTGGGACACATGTTAAAAACCGATTACAAAACAAGAATACCCCCTGCCCCCATGAAGGTTAGGTGGAAAACGCGTAGGAGTTCGGAAAAAAATTCCGACGGTTTGGGATTAACGAACATTGTGGCGAAAAAAAATATCAGTCGGGGGCTCGGACCCATCTTCTTCGAGAAAAGTTGCGAAAGTCACAAAAATTATATGGAAAAAATCCATGAAAATGGTGAAATAACGTGCTAGGAATCGCACGTAAAAAGATAAGACCTCGTTAATCTTCGGCTCACACAAGTTTCTGAGGGCTGCCTTTTGCAAGGAGGCGACAGCTGGTAAACGGATAAAATAATTTTAAACAAAAAAAAAATAAAAAAACACGTAATATTTCGGTAAAATTAACAACGTTCCTGGCGTGGAAAATTACGTCAGAAAATGTCGGTCGAGGAACTCGGAGGACCCCCCACCATATTATTCTTTAAAAAGTTGTGAAAACTCGTGAAAATAAAATCGGAAAAATCCGTAAAAATAGTGAAAACTGTCTCCTTGAAGGCCAAAGAGAAAACGTGTAGGAATTCAGAAAAAATTCCGACCGTTTCAGGAGTGAAAAATTACGACAAAAAATATTGGCAGAGGGTCCCGGATTCCTTCTTTCGAAATATGTTGCGGAAACTTAAGAAAATAATATCTGAAAAATTCGTAAAAATAGAGAAAATTATCGGGAAGTGAATTAATTTGATTTTAAAAATTACCATCTTACTCTCTGAAGGCTAGAGTAGGGACAGTTTCAGAAAATTACGACAGATAACATGTCGAAAAGGGGGCTCCTATTTCCTCCCACCTTTCCTCGCAGGAATTCGGAAAAATTTCCTACGTTTCGAACCTGGAATATTACAACAAGAAAATGTAAAAATAGTGAAAAACATCAGGGTTGATGTTTGTATCCAGTAAGGTGGGGTACGGGTCGATAAGCTGGGTGTAAAAGGTAGCAAACATACGCATACTACTAATATACCATCAATAAACATAAACAATATTTTCAAAAACAAGCTTTTATTTATAAACCATAAAAAATATTTAATTTAATCGCACAAGCAAAGTGCAATATGTTTGCGTGCAATGTTGCAAAAAAGCGTAGAGGTGCGGTTGATTAAAAAAAAGTCTAGTAACTGAATTGCAAGCAATTTTTCCGCAAAAGTCTTCTATGTAAAACGGTTTTAAGGCAACAGTGTCCTGTTTCCTGTATTTGATTCGGAGAAGATAGTACACGTGTAGCGCCGCGTTATTGGCCAGCCACTTTCGCAAAAATGGGGGAAAATGTCATTATTTATTTTACAGTAAAAAAATTTGTGAAACCTGAATTAATTTGTTATGTAAATAATGCAAAAGTTTTTTGAGTTGATCGGAAACGTAAGTAGTAATTTCCTTATAAAACATGTAAAATGTGTGTGTCACTACCACAGTTTTCGGGAATAAAAAATACTGCATTTGTTTAATTTTTTTCAAATTTTACAAAGTTCCCGAAATCTGTACTGGTGGCAAATTTGATATGTTTTCTGGAAAATTACTCCCTACGTACAAGGCCAATTCAAAGAACTTTTGCATTATTTCCTCAATCAAGTCAGCTTGCAAACAAAATATTTTAATGTAAAATTAACCAAAAAAAATACGTTGCCGTCATCAGCGGAGGTGGCAAAGTTTCGGCGAGACTTTTGACATAGAGAGAAACGTTTCTTTGCTTTTGTCACTCTTTTAGATTATTTATGGTCGAGTTATCAACAAAAGTATGAATAAATAATTTATTTACTCTGATGCCAAACGTGGAAATGGCCGCAAAATTGGGGAACGATAAAGAATGATATTTTCTTTGTTTTCGTCATTTTGCGACTCTTACAGCCGTATGCATAATCAATCGCCAGCGACTCGCCAGAGTTTCACCGTTCGCTACACAAGAATTATAATGCACAGTCGAGCTCCAAAAAAGTGACAACTACGCGATAAGTCACATTTTGTCGAAACGCTGGCGATGTACCACTTTTTTGGAGCTCGACTGTGCATTATAGTTCTTGAGTAGCGAGCGGCGAAACTCTGGCGAGTCGCTGGAATTGACTATGCATACGGCTGTTAAATTTTTTCTCTGCATAATAACTAGAATTGTTTCTGATTTACATTTTCAACAATGTTGCAGACCTTGCACGAGGGCAAATTTTTATTGTTGCAATGCGCACTGAAATGGAACTTTTGTGAAAGTTTGCATTATTTTGCTATTTTTCCCCATTTTTTTAATGCTAAAATGATTGGTCTATTATGCAAGCCAAAGAATGCTGTGTGTCTGCGGAATTGCAGATGAGACCGCATATGTTGGACGTGTTGACACGTTGACAACAAATGCATAATGATCACAGGTACCTTACGGCAGACCGTACATCTGGTGTCAGGGACCTCTATTTATATCCATCACGCGACTGTGGTAAAAAAATAATACATAATGCAAGAATTATTATTTTTTTCGAATGATTTTTAACCAATCGTAACTTTCAATTGAGACAAGTTACCTTATATAATTTTGAATATACGTGGTTATACCTAGAGTAACTCCACCAATCAGAAATTTAGAAATATTTGAAATTCCGTAGTAACCAATTCATATTACATACAAACTAAGATGTCTAAAAACCCTGATATGTCGACTCGTTCATACAAAATTGTGGGATCAAATGTGAAACATTCGCCAGCTTGATTAAGAGAAAACAAATGAAATCGTGATGTTTCCCAAATATTCCGTCGGTCGGTTTTCTTGTTAGGGTAAATTTACAAGAACAGAAGCTTCAAGTATTTCCCACAAATGAAGTTATTAAAACAACGTAATTATTGGAATTCACTGAATCGCTGTCACCCATCAGTTTTAGTTGTTACATTTTCGACTTATTTACATTATTTTTTTACTGAAATGCAATTACCCAGAATAGTAACCACACATTTCATTTAGAAGTATTCATTCTTGAAAATTCCCCAATTTGTTGTTCAGAACAACAAAATTGTTGGCTGCCTGCCAATGAGTAGATCATCATCTGCCATTGGTTTCCTTGGTTCGGGTCAAATTAAGTTTCAACTAGTGACTGTAGATGTCACAAGTTACTCTTTGTAATATACTGTCGTAGCCGTCAGGTATTAATTTCAGAGTGGGTTCGTTTTAATTTCGTCAGTTTAATAACGTCGTCCTGTTGAGTATGAAAATACGAAACAGCTGTCGACGAATGGTGGATCTGTCGGAATTAAATCGAAACACACTCTTTTCACTTCACATTCTGCTTGCGTTATAACTCATTAGAAACTTGATTGAACCTTGGGTTGGTCAAACAACAAAATGGTTGGCTGTCTGTCATTGAGTAGATCATCATCTGCCATTGGATTCCTTGGTTCGGGTCAAATTAAGCTTTAACTAGTGACCGTAGATGTCACAAGTTACTTTTTGTAATATACCGGGTGGCTACGAAAGTATTGCCTGCGGAATATCTCAGTTATTGTATAAGGCTTGTGAAATTTGGAGCATCGATATAATAACATAAGAGTTAGAATTTGGGCATATTGACATGGCGACGTTAACTTCCTGTCTGACAGGAAGTAATATCAACTTTCTTATTTTAAATAGCAACCATATTTTTTTTCACATCATTCAGCATTCAATTCCCTTTCTAATGACATATCAGAAGTTAGTATTTAAACAGAAAATAGATCAGAAAAAAAATATTATTGAAATTCACTGAGTAGGCCGGGAAGGAAAATGAAAGCCAAACATTGAAAAGTTGGCTATGGAAACCATACGTCACTTGATAACAGTTGATACTACTGTGGTTCGGTTATGGTAATATTAATGGCTAATACTTTGATTCTTTCTTAGGAAAGACGATGGTGTGCTAAGGACGATGAACGCAGACAAATTGTTGAAAACTGTTCCCGTTTTGCAAAATCAACTGGACGCACTCCTAGAATTCAACTGTTCCGCCGACGACCTGACGAACGGCGTCGTCAACATGTCTTTCATGTTACTATTTAGAGATTTAATAAGACTTTTCGCCTGTTATAATGACGGCATCATTAATTTATTAGGTGAGTAGTAAATTCGATTAATTTTTTTCACCATTTCAATTGCTTGTTACAAATCAGCACTGAGGCGTTTATACTTTTCAATGTCCACATTTATTTTTGGGCTCTTTCATCATTTCAAATAATTATTTCAAGACTCAGTGGAATTATAACTTGAATTATACAAGATGTTTCATAATTGAGTGCTGATCGTAAAGGGTAATAGTAAGAAAGTTAACAAAAAAAATCAGTTTTTTTCCAATATCTCTAAAAACTGCTTTGTGTTTTCTGGTCAATTTTGGTACATGCAAAGTACGCAAAAAAATCCAGAATAAAGGTCATTTTTATCTAAATAATTATATGCTGCTGTTTTTTTTCCAAATTAAGATTATGGTTATGACATGAAACTTGAGTGGGATCATACCTGAGATAAAATCTGATTGATGTGGTCAGGTATGATTTCACCCATCCATATCGATAGTAGGTAATTATTATAGATCCGTATTCCGTGTAGATAATAGGATCCTTTATCGACATTAGAGAGATATTGCAATAACGCCAGGCACTATTTAAGGCAACTTTATTTGAATAGTGACCGGCACTATTCTGTGATTAAAAACTGAGATACTTATTGCAGTTTCGTTTATTTGTCTCTAATAAAAATAGGTATTTTAATAAATTAATCCTCATTCCTGATTAACACTGCGCCTGCGTATATGTCACAATAATGGCGACTTTATTAGTACCTGATGTTATTGGGTACTGCAATATCTCTCTATTATTAACAATCTTCCCATGGTAATAAAATTTTTCAATTCGCTCTTACTTAAAAAAAGGCTCAAATTGTTTTCAGGTCATAATTCTTTTTAGAATGTCATTGAGTTTTGTGATATAATATTGCATTTTTAGTTGTATTCTATGAGTATTCATTTATATTTTGTTTTGTAAATTATTTTCCATGTAAATCGTTTTGACAATTCCTATACATGTATATGTTAAAAGGATAATATTTATAACCTATATTTATATTTTGTCATTTCACACTTAAAAATTATATTTGCAACCTGAATTGTTAATGAAAATAATGCAAAAGTTTTTTGAGTTGGTTGGAAACGTAGTTAGTAAATTTCTAGAAAACATAAAATTCGCCATCACAACAGATTTCAGGAACTTTCTCAAATTAAAAAAATAACAATTTTGAATTTTTTCATTCTTTTCTAATTTGACATAGCTCCCAAACCTTTGGTGGGGGCAAATTTTATATGTTTTCTGAGAAATTACTTTCTACTCTTCCGACCAATTCAAAAAACTTTTGCATTATTTCCATAATTAATACAAACAAAAATTTTCAGTGTTAAATAAACAAAAAAAAATTATAGCCGTCATCGGCGGAGATTGCAAAGTTTCGACGAGACATATGATTTAGAGAGAAACGTCTCTCTGCGTTACCACTCTTATACATTTTTTTCGGTCGAGTTATAACCAAAAGTATAAATAAATAGTTTATTTATTCTGATGCCAAACTTGGAAATGGTCGTAAAATTGGGGAACGATTAATAATGATATTTTCTTTGTTTTCATAATTTTGCGACTTTCTTGCATTTTTCATTTACAAAATATCCAGAATTGTTTATAATTCACACTTTTAACAATGTTGCCGACCCTGTACAAAGCAGGGTTGAAAAAAAAACATGTATTTTTTAATTTTATACAAAACACATGTTTTTTTTTTGTTTTAAACGGTTTTTTTTGTTTTAAACATGTTTTTTTTTTGTTTTTAAATTTTATGTTTTAAACAAATAAAACTTAGAAAAAAACAATGTTTAAATCATAATTTTTCAAACATGATATTAATTTAAAATGTTTGATCTATTTTTCTCTATTCTACTAAATATCTAAATAATAGATACCTTTTTTGAAGTCCGACTCTGTACACTAAACTGTCGCGATCAGCTTTGTTACGAACTACGTCGCGCCACCGCCGTGAGGCTGTGCCGGTGAGTCCCCGAAATAAGAAAACCAATAGACGAGGAGAGTGATGACGTCACAAATGATATTTTTGTCAAAAACTGATTCCATACAAACCTCCGTCGAATTTGAATCAGCTTGTCCGATAACTCCGATATTTTTTCCTTTAAGTTAAAAAAACCACCCTCATGTCCCCCCTCAAAAGCTAGAAAGAGCAAGCAAAGGAATGTGGAAAATGTTTCAAGAGTTTCAGACATGAAAAATAAAGATGAAAAAGAATCGATCAGGCGGCTCGCCCCCCTTTCCTGTCACGAAAAAAAAATTAGTAAAACTCGCAAAATAGAAACCGAAAAATTCCGTAAAAATAGTGAAAATTATCTAACTATTAAATAATACGGTTTCAAAAAAAGTTACCATCTTCCCCCCTCGAAAGCTAGATAGAGAACCTGTAGAAATTCAGAAAAATATCCCACAGAAAACAAAAAAGAAATAAGTAAATAAACTTAAAAATAACTTTTTAGAGAAAAGTTTTTATTTAAATGCACTAAAAAGAAGAAAATGAATTTTAAAGTGAATTAAACCCATCATTTTGTTACATTATAAAATTTCAAATAAAATAAAAGCTTGTCGCGAGAATAAATCTTGAGGTAATTTTAAATTCAATTTACAATAAGAAATACATAGATACTTCTCGCGACAAGCTTTAACATCATTTGAAATTTTATAATGTAACAAAATGATGGGTTTAAAATTTATTTTCTTCTTTTTAGTGCATTTAAATAAAAGCTTTTCTTCAAAAAGTTATTTTTGAGTTTATTTATTATTCATTATATTAATAAAGAAAATTTAAAAAACGCTTTTTTTTTAAGTGCTTTAAACTGTTTCAAACAAAAACATTTTAAACTTAAGCAAATGTTTAAAACATGTTTAAAACAGTTGATTACAACAAAATGTTTAAAACTAAACAACCCTGGTACAAAGTCGCAAATTTTTATTTTTTCGTTTAGCACTAAAATACAACTTTTGAGAAAGTTTGCATTGTTTTGCTATTTTTCCCCATTTTTGGTTTAAAATGCTAAAATGATTGGCCTTATTAGTTTAGGTTGGTAAAAAAGTTGTATTTGGAAGAATCAACGAAATAACATTTTTTACTTTCTTGATTTTCATTTAAAGTTCACATATGTTTTGTGATATAATTACATGTATCTTGTTTACATTATTATAATTATCTGCCATTAAATTTCGATTACTGTGTAAACTGAATGCAACTGATACGAGACCTTACTCAATCAAATTACCAACGATAACTCTGAAGCCATAATCAATGATCGGTTGGTTGTGTTCTAAAGATAAATAAAATATTCAATAACTCGAATAAATAATGAAGGGTACTGAAACGGAAAAATTGGATTATTTCCGTGTTATACTTATCATAACTTCTCCACTATTTTAATGGTTAACCTTGTGTTTTTCGAAATTTCAATAATTTTCTCTATAGCACTAACTTGTCTCCTTTTTTGCAGAGAAATTCTTCGATATGAACAAGAAGCAATGCAAGGAGGCATTGGATATTTATAAGAAGTTTTTAGTTAGGATGGATAAAGTAGCAGAATTTTTAAAGGTTGCAGAGGTAAGTCAACATGATTCCCAAGTTGAAGCTTCATTTTTATTGTGACCAAAATTTTTGTGATTCTTTTCCAGAATGTTGGTATAGATAAGGGGGATATACCCGATCTCACAAAGGCGCCAAGCAGTCTCCTAGATGCTCTCGAGCAACATTTGAATCACATGGAAGGCAAGAAGTCCTCTTCAACGACTTCTTCCCAGTCATCCAGGTAATATGAATTATTGTTTACCGTACATCAGAAAATGTACACATATTGCCGAAACCCCATATGATTTCTTGAAATATTTGGAATTTCCGAGGATTTCATGGAAATCCGTTAAGATTTTGGGAAATTTCCGAGAATTTCGAGAGATTTCCGAAAATTTCCGAGAATTTCAAGAGATTTCCGAAAATTTCGATAGATTTCCTGGAAAAGGATTTCGAGGGATTCATAGAAGAGTTACTTGAAATTCCGTTAAATTAAGGTGCATTTTATAAGATATCCTATTGTGTGATATTCAGTGTTGTGAAATACCTTCAGTAGTATCTAGCCTCACATATATCACTATGATGATGGTATAACATATTTTTTCTACATTCAAAAAGCAAAACTTTATTGAACTATATTCAGTGGAAAAAGAAGTTCTTTATTGCACTAGTGCAATAAAGTTTTTATTGCACTCATCTGTCATTCTACTTCAACGAGCTGTCATCATGACAAACATAAACGTTTAAACCTACTACATATTTAGCAGATATTCTGTGAGATTGGCAATAGGTTGCAAACAGTTACATATTTTATATTATTTTGTATTATTGTTAGCAGCAAGAGTTAAACAAACAATGCCTTCCCGAGAATAACTCCATAATCAAATCCGATCCGCTTTGTTCTAAACCGTCTACCTGCATAGAGCACACTGTCTGTACTATGACCACACCTAGTGATAACATACGCGCTCACGGCTACTATGATTTTGATTTTTATAATGCGATTTAAAAAGTACTTCACTACGAAATATTCATATTGAAAATTGCACCAATTGTTCATTCACTTTCAACATTGAGGGTAAAAATTAAGTTTGAGTTAAATTGTTTGTAACGTATTAGTTCCTGTTTCAATGCAAATCGATATTAATAATAAAGTATTCAAGTTGCGCTTTTCATTTTCCTACACCTAGTGCCGCACCTCAATAAATCATTTTTTGCTTTTTGCATGAACGTAGAAAAAATGTTGTATGCAACCCGTGCAAAAATTGTTTATTGCACTCGACGTGTTGTCCAACTCGGCCTAACGGCCTCGTCGGACAATTTCACGTCGAGTGCAATAAACATTCACTTTTTGCACTTGTTGCATAAATAACTATAAAAAGATTTATTTGAAAAATCTTCTTTAAAAAAATCCAGTCAGTTGATACCGGTTTGAGCTGAATTAGTTTTATGTGAAAAAGCCATGACCTGTTCAGAATTTGAGTTCCAAAAAATTGGTAATTAAGAATAGGCTATACATTTTTTATGTTTGAATATCAAGAGATAACAATTTAATTATACTGTGATGTTTCATTGAATAGAATAATGTTAGAAAAATGTTATTCGGAGAAGTTAGGCGAAAGTGGAGACTGGAGGATGACCCGAGAACCATCACTTAAAAACACTTTTCCGAATTATACGTTTATTAAAAATGTATGATAGTAAAAATTACAAAATCTGAACTCGTAATGAAATATACTATTTTATACGACTGCCTCAGAAAAGGTTTTCAGTCGATTGAGAATGCATAATGATTTCTAGGATTCCGGTTTTCTCATACGACTGCAAGATTTCGGAGAGAATTTCGTAATTTTGGCATTGATATCATGATTATGAAGAGGATTTCAAGCTTATGGGACAATTTCTCATACTGCGGGATTTCGGCCAAGAATTAAAAGATTGCGGCGCAAAATTGAAAACGTATTGCGGAAGTGGTCACCTCCTTGTTATATTCTGACTGGTTTACTGACTAGCTCTCCAGAATAATTCTTTAAGGGCCAGTTCCACAGGTTCCAGTTGAGCTCCAGATTGATTAACTAATGGTTAGAAGGTGAACCTTCAACGCCATTTGAAGGATGTCATTCACCATCTAAACTATCAGTTAGATGGTGAACCTGGAGTTCAACTGGAACCTATGAAACTGTTCCTTAAATATAATTCTTTATTGACATGTTTTTCTGTGATTTCAATCTTCCGCAATCTCAAAATGGAATTTTGGCTGCTGAAATTGGCTACTATCTTCACACAACTCAACTCCAGTGGAAAGTACCTATTTAACACGAGTCCACAGAACCCAGAACAATGTTTCATTGACGTCTCACTCTGCAATACTTTACAATACAAACAGCATTGTTACAATTTTAAATTGAAGAAAATCTTTCAAAACTAGTAAATCCTTTCAAAATTCTTACAAAATGCCATTACTGCAAGTTGATGAAAATACTTGCAAACTGGCATCACTGCAGACAAATGAAACATGAATGTTATATCGATGTCTGGAGCCTTAAACCGCAGCTCCTCTAGCGAGTAAAGCAAGAAATACTTCTCGGAAGCAAAGATCATCTAGGACAAGTCATGCGAAGGAAGTCCGAGATGGCCAGAACTTGCCTGAGAGTAACAAATAAATGAAATTAAAATGAAATAAAAAAAAATAACCTCTTGTTAACAAATTGCCAACAGATTGCACATTATTCCATGCATAATAGACTAAATAATTCTATTGAAAGCAAATGCATTGTTACTTGAAGAAATTGTGGGAATTTGCTATTGTGTAACACTAATAAATTACGAAGTATTATGAGTGACCCACATAAAATGTAAATTTGTGCTATGTTCAATTTATTCGTAGATGAGTCATCTAAGTATTCATTAATATTCATAAATAAATACATTGTGCTCCTCATACCTGTATAATCAAAATTGACTACAAACTTAGACAAAAATGTGCGTATATAAACAAGTCTGCATGTATATAAAAAATGTATTTTTCTATATAGAAGAAATTTTGCTAAAATTTGTATTGTCCATTTTTAAAAAATCGCACACTTCCCCCAGACGTGACTGATTACGAATATAATTTCAAAAATTGAATTGGACAAAAGGGTAACTGAAAAAAGACAAATTTTTCGACAAAAAAATGCACCCATCCACAAAATCGACATTTTCTAAATGAATTAGCCTTCTGATTCGAAAAACAAGTAAATTTTTGGATTCAGAAGGAAATTTTCAATAAGGTGAAGTAATATTCGCGGGATTCCTCATTTTTTAAATATTCCCAGGCCATCAAAGTCGAAATATGCAATTTTTTCAACGAAAAATCTACACCCATCCACAAAATCGATATTTTCTAAATGAGTTAGTCTTCTGATTCGAAAAACGTTTACATTTTCGGATTCAGAAGAAAATTTTCTTTAGGATGAAGTAATATTCGCGGGATTCCAGATTTTTGAAATATTCCCAGGCGATCAAAGTAGAAAAATGCAATATTCTATATAGGAGGAAATTGAATTTTGCGATTTTTTTTATTTTTCATGTTTCGACTCGACTGTAACTGATAATTAGCTGCAAACAAAAGACACTTTTAATACTATTATTAAATACTGCTGCGCAAATTACCTTCTCTTTTCATGCTGAAAACGGTACGTCTGGTTCATAAAAATATACAATATCACATTTGGCCCTACCCTCCAAAATGGCAAAATAAGGCTACCCATTCCAACTTCAAATCTAATGAAGAGCTCACTAATTTATAATGCCGCCAAACTATACTTCCAGCAAACATCAAAGTCTTTAGCTTTATTCAGGAGATCAGTAAAGTTGATTTTCACAGATGAAGTCTATAGGCGTGTTCCGTTTCATGCATTGAGGACAGAATGCGCATATGACCGTTCCGTTTCCTACATTGGGAGCGCATTGACACGCCCACTTTTATATTCCCCTCTTTGGCCTTGAGACATCGAAAGTGCATGAGCTACTGCCCGTTCGTCTAGCAGCGATCAATGCGATCCAAATTAGATCTGTCAAACTCAAAAGTCACGTTCAAACAGAAACGTCAGAAACCGAATTAAAAGTTTAAATTTGATATTTGATGAAGTGTCGAGTATCGTGCATTATCACATTTACCTGATTTACCGTACAATGGAAGAAAAAATCGTCAATTCATTTAACATCATATCGTCGGTCTCATGCCAAAACCACGAATGTGCAATTTGTCATTTCGAATGAGGAGAGTTTCAAGAATATTCGTGCTTCTTGCTTTGAAAACCTAGGTAAGTTTTCACATTGGCGAATTCACTCTCGTTCACAGTAGACAACCTGATAGCACTTTCGTGGGTTTGGCAATGAACATTTCGGTAGAAAATTAGTATTTTACATGTTGAAGTTGAAATGATTGACCTGGAACAGACGATATTATCCTCATAACTATCACTTGTATCAGAATCTGAGCTACTCTCAGTTTCACAAAGCTCGCTTCCTACTCTTGCTATTAACACTTTCGTTCTACCCATATTAATTTATTTACTAGATTAACAGATTTGTTTTTGTTACATAAGAATTTGGTTAACTGATAAAGTGATAGATGTCAACATCTGCGGGAAACGGCATGCACCACGCAAGCAAAAATCGTTCCGATTCAACCCACCAACGTCAATGTTAGTTGAAACGGAACGCTTGATTATGTCTGCAACAGTGATGCGATGAATGCATGAAACGGAACACGCTTTATGACGTGATACTTCAACAGAATCATTCCTGACGAGAGGGAACACCACCACTATATGCGCTCTGGAGCGACTTAACAAATAAAAAAGAAAAATGGGGTGCATTTGCTAATCCAACTGCAGGGAAAAACCCGGAAAAAATCTACAGTACCACCATATGGTCCTTGGTGAATGAGGGAATGGAACAATACAACAATTAAACATAAATACATGCTCATTCATCAAGGTCTTCTCCATCTCTGCCATTCCATCCAGATCACCATTATAGTCCGGGAGGCAGCGACACAAATTTTGCACCAATTCCTACAAAGCTGATTTTATCTCATTTTGTAGCTTTGATATGGCAAGTAAACGGAACGGCAGTCTACCACCCCAATATGGGGGCAAACATTAATTATAATTTTTCAAACGTGTAAATAAATGATACGTAAATGCCTTATTCCTACAAGTATGAAACTTGATAGAGTGCTCAATGATACATAAAAATGCAGTATAATGATAGTCTACCGCGTCGGAGGGGAGGCCATCATAGATCTACCACCCACGCAAGGTGTTCAGAAATTAATTTTTTGACTTATTCCTACAAAGTTGAAATTTTTTTCTCAAATACTTCAGTTTATAAGAAGTCTAAAAAAATAAGTCTACCGATTACATAAAGGTGCAAAGCCCTGATAGACGCAATGGAATGCACGATCTCCCGAGCGCAGCCGCCGCGCCGATCCGCTTTAAGTCGCTCCAAATGATTGCATACCGGGATTAAATTAATATTTACAAAGCTGCTTTTTTATCTGTACGTATTGTACGATAATTATTGTCAACTAAAAGCGTTAGCGAGCGAGGTTTTTGGTAGTATAATGTTAATATAAAAAACTTTTAAATTCATTTGTTGTAAATAACTAAAATTTGTTTCTTCTTTTATGCAGAATAATTAAATTTGTCACAATTGAATTACTATTATAATAAGATGTATTTTATTGTAAGAATATAGTATTTTATAATAAATAAATATATTTTTTCAGGAAAGGTAATGATCCTCGCGAAAGTACTAAAAGTACTTATTATTCTTGTTGTTCATCGCCACTGGCATTCAATTCTTCATCGCCTTCCAAATCGTAATCGCTATCTTCATCATCATATTCATTATTCAACCAATCGAGATTTGAAAATATTTGGGCGGATTCATCCTCAAGCATTTCTGTATCTGTAAATAGCAATAAATCATGAAATATTATTATATAATGCTAAATGTAGCCATTACTAATACACAGGACATTTTCAAACTACATCCAAAATTTCAGCTTTCTAGGTATTCAAATATAGCAGTGATAAACATTTAATTGAAGCTATGTTTCGCACAAAAAATATGGAAATCAATGATTTTCTCATAACCAGTGGAGATAGGTATAGGGAAGTAAGTATCATATGAAAATAATCGAAAAGCAATAGCAAATCGAAAAATGCAATAATATATAGAGTATTCCATTTAAAATATCAAAGTCGTTGCTACTTTTCGATAGAAGCGGCAACGCCGCAGCGCTGAAAATATTTTAGATCGATAGAACAGAACTGATTATCCAAGAAACCAAATTTTCAAAATGATCCAACGTCCCGTTTTCCAGAAACATCTAATATGCCATCGAGTTTGGGACACCCTGTATATATAATTCTCAAGACGCGCAAATCACGTTTCTTGTACACAGTATTCTCTTTCTCTATATATATACACACACAAACAGTGACATGCTCCGAAATTCGCAAGACGCGCAAATCATGGCGTTTCTATACGTTACAAATACGTGTTTACTTACTCAGAAGCAACTGAATCACTCGCTGGTGCATCCGCACTTGTACTTGGAGAAGGCTCAGCAGGCGATTTTGCAGGCTTTTTATACTTCTGTGACAATGCCGTGAAATGTCTGTAACATCCGGAATGATACCCTTCAAGTCCACTTAATTGAGCTGGCAAGACGACATCACTGTACACCAATTGATGTTTTTTTTTTACTTCCAAAATTTCTGAACACTTTACAAACTTATCTTGTGTTAACTGCAAAATTGTTTGACCTTTTGGCTTCTTATGGCAAACGAAACAGTACAACTGAGAATCCATGATGCTTAAGAAACGCGTCCTTCTACGTAGACGACTGAAGGCCACACTGATGAGCACATGAGCAGCTCTGCTGGCATAGCTATAAATTCGACGCTGTACGCATGAGGAGGGGATGGAACCCCGAAAAGGTCAGAGCCGTAATATGTAGGGAGCAGGTATAAAACCATTGAACTAACCAACGTGTTTGCCGAGCCCGAATAACACGAAGCCGCCGTCGGGATACGACGTTCACTCAGCTGTCCATTTTTCGTTATTAAGTTTACTTTTCAATTATTTAAAATGATTTGAAAGCCGCAATCCTTCAATAAACTTCCCGCTCAAAAATTTAGGCCATATCTACCGAAGCTTTAGCCACAGTGTATCGCAGGTAGAACACGTTTCGTTCACAATCATTATCGTACAATACCTACAGATAAAAAAGCAGCTTTGTAAATATTAATTTAATTCCGGTATGGCATCATTTGGAGCGACTTAAAGCGGATCGGCGCGGCGGCTGCGCTCGGGAGATCGTGCATTCCATTGCGTCTATCAGGGCTTTGCACCTTTATGTAATCGGTAGACTTATTTTTTTAGACTTCTTATAAACTGAAGTATTTGAGAAAAAAATTTCAACTTTGTAGGAATAAGTCAAAAAAATTAATTTCTGAACACCTTGCGTGGGTGGTAGATCTATGATGGCCTCCCCTCCGACGCGGTAGACTATCATTATACTGCATTTTTATGTATCATTGAGCACTCTATCAAGTTTCATACTTGTAGGAATAGGTCATTTACGTATCATTTATTTACACGTTTGAAAAATTATAATTAATGTTTGCCCCCATATTGGGGTGGTAGACTGCCGTTCCGTTTACTTGCCATATCAAAACTACAAAATGAGATAAAATCAGCTTTGTTGGAATTGGTGCAAAATTTGTGTCGCTGCCTCCCGGACTATTACCTCATCAGATGAGGAGTATGCACATGAAATCAGAAAAAAAAATTATACAAGGGTGAAGTTAATGATAAACTTATTGACAAATCTTTATTGTATTAAGTGATATGATACTTTTAATATTTATTGGAAGGTGATTAAACATCTTATATCCATTATAAAATATCAAGTTTTTGATATGTGTACCTTTTAGAATTTGAAGTTTTAAATCATTACTCTGTTGAAACCGAGGGATGGCTGGCAACATCCATCGCTCGGTATACAACTGGGTGTCCTTATTCTTTCCTCTTCCTAGAAAAAGAAAGAAGAAACATTTAAACGTGACTAGGCAGGAATGGACAAATGTATACAAATTAAGACAAATAAACACCTTTGAATTTTGAGGGGTGACACTTGACTTGCTCAATAATTAAAATTTTATTTTGTTTGTATTTATGTCTATCGTTTATTGTACTATTTCAATCAATCTTTATTTCCCCCAGAAACATTACATGTTTATGGAAGGGATAAAAAAAATCTTAAAAATAACATGAATAAATAAGCATACAAGGATGTGATCAATAAATATAAAAAATAATAATAATAATCTGACAATACATTTGCTCAAAATACAATGTGGTGAGTATAAACAAAATAATAAATATTGAAATATAAATAAATTCAACAGTTTTCAACTTATATCGAAACTATTTCAAAGTTCTAGTGGTCAAATTCATTGAATAAATCACCTCAAAATTTCTTTTTTCAATTTGATTTTGAATTTCTTTAAAGAATTATAAGATTTTATTTCATCAGGTATCGAATTGTAATTTACTATTCCATAATGAAAAACAGATTCTTTTCCAAAATTTGTTCTAAAATCACTAGCAGCTAACAATTTTGTTTGTCTAGCATTATGAATGTGAATAGTTTGTGTTTATATCCTCACCACATACGTCTCGAACGATTTCGTCTTCACTTATCCAGAAAAACTTCCCTAGATTTTTCTCTATTCAATATTCTACCTCAAGATTTCAAAGAACTCAGTCTGAACACTTTCAAGAGAAAATTGAAAAAATATTTGCTTGGGCAATGCTTCTATTCTCTCAATAAATTCAGAATTCATTTTTGTACTAATAAACATCTCATTGCTCCTCTTTGATTCAAAAGGTTAATACATTTATATAATTATACGTTTTCTTTGTGTCTGTGATTGATTTTGTTCGTTTATTCGTTAGTCTTCCACAGTATTTCTTTTATTGTTTTTACAGTTTTTACACCATTTAGTTACTTTCAGAAGTAAATGACTTGCTACAAACATTATATTGTGTAACGTAGTTAAATAAAATATTCTATTCTATTTATACATTGGTTTGTTTTACTGCTATAATAACTTTATTTACGATATAACTGTTTTTCTAGACTTTGTCAATGCAATGCGAATCTTCAGGCAATAAAGAATATTTTTATTGATTGGCTGATTTCAAAAAAATTTCTGACAACTGATTAATCAGTGTGATCAAATCATCAAAACACGAATAATAATTTTCTAGCAGCAGCAGTAGCAATCAGAAGAACGTAAAATCTGGAGTAACAGCGCTGTCATCTACAAGCAACGCATTCGGCAGCGTGGCAGCAAACGCCCGTTTTGATACACCACCCAACGGTATAGACGAAAATCTGAAATCGCAAATTTTGGCGGAAGAAGAAGCAGCCATAAATCAGTTCAAGGTCTGTATCTTTTAATAATCGTACCCGATTCAACAAAAATAATGATAAACGTGTTGAGTATATCTGTCCATCCAATCGGAGCGGGAGTATCTTAGGGTTCAAGCCTTTCACCATACTCTCTATAAAGGATGTTTAAATTATGAGCATTTTTCAGTGACTTCTTAAATCTTAAGAGCTCCAATATTATGATAAATGATATAAAAACAGCAACCAATTTCAGTACTTCCATACTAGGAATTACAAAATGGCTGCAAAGTACATCAAGTTCAATGTTTCATGACATAGTAAATAACAAAATGATTTGAATGAAGGGATGGAATATCATGAAAGAAATATCAATGGATTCAAATATGAAGTCAAATATACATTTCTATGATTAAGAATGCATTCTACAGTGCTGATTAGTTTTTTCGCCTGTTCCCTAAATTAAGTATTTTAACATGTTTCTGTTTATAATTATTTACTTTTATATGTATTTGTCCTACCTAACTCAAGTTATAATTTTATCTTTACGAAATTTTGAAACTGTTCTATTTCAAATTCATCATGATATTTTCAAATATGATTGGCTATTAACCCTTTGTTTTCTAGAGTGCACACGGTGAGGACACTTACTAGTTAATTATTTCTCATGTGCCTAGAGTCCTCACTGCTGATACACATAAAATGACGCATGCGTTTGATGTCTCCCTACTCCAAATAAAATTTGCTCAAACGAACCGGTATAGATGACTCGTGTTGGTTATTTATGCGAGTGTTTTTTTTATGCTGATGAGTACCACCTGTTTTATCTGAAATAAAAATAATAGTGGAAAATGATAAGTGTGTTTCAAGATAATTTGATTCATAAAGCATATGAAAATACATTTTCATTGTTGTCACAGTATATGCATAAGAAAAAGTGATAATTTTGATGCATACTTTGTGGTGTGCGCAGCTTGAGGACACTAGGA
Organism: Chrysolina oricalcia; assembly: GCA_944452925.2. Lineage (NCBI taxonomy): Eukaryota > Metazoa > Arthropoda > Insecta > Coleoptera > Chrysomelidae > Chrysolina > Chrysolina oricalcia. The sequence goes on from OX101816.2 coordinate 2,948,744, forward strand.
ACAAGAGTGCTCTTCTCTTTATTTTCAGATCAGAATCAGATCAAAATTTTCGAAGATAAGAATCCTGTTTTATTAGACATGAATACCCCATTTCCGTAAGAAGGACTCAGGAATTAGCAAAATTAATTATTTGGACGCAATCGGCTTCAAACTGCCACCTACCATTGCAACAATTTGCCGAGACATCTGGACCAAAAATTACTGAAAAAATAGAAACGCCTTCCGACATGTTCATGTATATTTTTTAGAATCGTCTTTTGGATCTCATAGTTTTTTATACTTTGCAAAAAGCTGGGGGTAATCCCAATGGCTTTATACCAACTAATGTCACAGAAATAAAAAGTTTCATTGTGTAGCACCAAGTTGGAACCTCATAAGTCCAGATGACATTGTACTGAGTAACAAATTTGATATTTTGTTTAATTTTCCATGAAAACAATCATTTGTTTCAGATGTAACGTCGCATTATGCCTCTTCGACAAATAAACTGCTTCTTGGAATATCATAAAAAATTATATGTTTTTATATATGTGAAATACAAAATTGTTTTCACCTCCTAGTGTTCTCACTGTGAGCACTCCCTTCTAAAGCTAAATCAATGTCAAATCATATAAAATTAATTTTTAAATCTATTCAATAATGTATTAATAGTCATCTGCAACTGAGTATTTGAATTTTTTTCTCAAAAAAATAATTCCGGCCTCAAAGGGTTAATGGAGCAACCGAACATATCCACATAAATATAAGTTCATCAAGGAATCAACTAAAATTGAATTGAATACCTTCCACTAATGAAATTCGATAATTAGCCTTGAACTAACATTCATCAGAATAGAATATATTTGTTTAAAAGTGGTTGACAGTGTATTAGTGTTAGTAGAAATCTTGTGGACTTCCATTGTGTTGAAACAAAGAAAATAAATTCTTTTCATGTGTTTGAGTCACGACGTATCAACAGTTAACATCTACTGTCGTTATCAAGTGTGTGAATGTGACAAGATATCTCGGATATTTATTTTATAGTATGCAACTAATGTACCTACTATAAAGGCAATTATGATCTTCGTGGGGTCTCTCTCAGGTCATCACTGTTAATTAATGTGAAACAACGACCTTTTTTGGTGAGTGTTATTATTGATGACCGATCTTGACAGGTCTTTACACAGAGTTTTTATTGAAATCTCAGTCGATCTAGTTGAGTGATATGTGGCTTCCACACATTTCTAATCTCTATTCTCGGCTGACTGAACACGTCATTATTCTGAATATAAGCCGACTCTATAAACTTTCTCTTATACCAATTTTGTTCTTTGTGGATAACTTCGGGTTCCGACCATGCGATGCTGTGTTGATTAGTCCATACGTGATCTGCTATTCCGGACTTCGCTGTTTCTCCTCGTTGAGTATTTCTCTTGTGTTCACATTTAGTGGCCTCTTTCTCCAACATAATCCATCCCACATTCACACGGAACACGGTAAACGCTGTTTTTGGAGTCACTATTCTCGTTGGGTAGTCTCGTTTTTGTGAGTTGGCTACGAATGCTATTACTTGATCTGAAACATGTTCGGATGTTGTACCTCGATCCAGTACCTTATCCGATAAACCTCTCACATAGGGAAGACGTAAGGACCGCAGCTATATGTTTGTCGGAGTACCCATTCCGTCGCAGATCTTTCTTGATGTTATTCAATTCGTTAGTCAGATTCACATCGGTGTTACAGAGGCTGTAGGCCCGGTCAACCAACGAGCGGATAATTCCTCTCTTCGTCGCTCCATGTTGGTTCGACTCAAAATTCAGGTATTGTCCGGTGTGAGTTGGTTTTCTGTACACTGATGTGAGAGAGACCCCAAGAAGATCATAATTACCTTTATAGCAGGTACATTAGTTGCATGCTATATAATAATTATCCGAGAAATCTTGTTGCATTCACACACTTGATAGTGGATGTTAACTGTTGAAATGTCGTTACTCAAACACATGCAAAGAATTTATTTTCTTTGTTTCTAGACAATGGAAGTCCAAAAGAATTCTACTAAGAATAGAATATCTTTATTGGCCATTTATTGTTACAAGAGTACATGTGGTAAGTCAAAAATGTATCCAGGAAAAATAATAAAATAATAGTAAATTAAAAAGTATTTGCACAAACAATAACATTTTCGATACTAACAACCCACAATTTTGAAGAGCTTATTACATATTCGAAGAATTCAGATATTCTTCTTTGCTTTAAAAACAATTTGATATAAAAAACTCCTTAGCCTTATTGCGTTATTGCGAAAAGCTTGGTCAGAACTCGATTGCTTAATAGAGTTCGGCAATTTATTGTACAGAGTTATCGCATTGTACAGAGGAGATTCCTTGAATTTAGAAGATTTGTGTGAGGGAACCTTCAACAACCCACCATTTCGAGTCTTGTACATGTGTGAAGAGTTTACAGTCAGCAAAGAATTTTATTTTTTCACATGACAAACACACTTCAGAATATTAATTGAAGGAACAGATAAAATTTGTTGTTCATTCGCAAAAATTAGCTTACAGCTGTCATGATATAGACATGATATAGAGGAAAATCTGAGAGAAAACCATTGCATAATAAACATTTAACAGGGTTGACCTAGTCACACACTTTGTTAATTATTTTATAGTGTGAAATGCCTTATTTAAAGAGATTAAATTCGCATAGAAATGTATTATTACTATTATGTGCAACTTTATCCGAATTAGACGATCCTGGTTATTACCTACCTTCCTGAATTTGAGACCCTTTTCTAATTTTGACATAGTTTATTTAATTTCAAACCACGTACAAGCTGTATTTGCAATACAGCTTCTGTGATTCTCCTTGTTCATTTCAATCCATTTCTTATTTCTGTTAATGAATTTTATTATTGAATAAACGTTAATTTATTTTTTGTTTATTATTATCAAAATTTTTATTGATTCATTTCTTATGTTTTCAGTCGAAGATCTCGCCATCAGCTGCCAACAATCCATTCCTCAGCAATTCGTCCTCTTCAATGACAGTGTCTTCTCAATCTGGAAATGTCGCAACTCCAGTGGATCTTTTTGCTTCTGATCCTGTTCCTGCTCCTATGAGAGCATCAGATGACCTGTTACAGCTGTCCAATCCGTTTGCTGATGCTTTTTCACAGCCATCGCCTGTCGCTAACAACCCCTCCAGTTTCATACCTCCACACACAAATAATATATGGATGGCAAACGGAAATGGTAAGAGCATGGTAGTAGTTCTGTAATTTTTTCCGAAAATGATGAAATCGGTTAAACGAAATTTCTACACTTCCCTATCACCACCTAGAAGGTACAATAGTTTTGATGTGATACTGTAACGGCAAAATTGTCCTATTTATATAAATAAAGTTCAGAGCGACTTTAGAAACAGTCTGTATACTGAAAAGCCAACATAAAATAATCGAAACTGTGAACGACGTTGAGGAACTCGAAGTGGCTCAAATACGAATTCATCGTGTCGGTTTTTCACTCCGAAATAGATAGCGAATGGGAACTGATAGCTAGAATGTTTGCGATAATCTTTACAAATCAATAATTTTCTACATAACTATCTCATAAAAAAGAGGCCATTCTCCAGCGAGAAGGTATGTAGGGTTTCTCAAGTGTTATTAATTTGATAATCAAGTGATTTTGATAACTCAGGAATTCCGTTTTTAGATCTGCCGGTCTTATTTTTTTCTATCCAGAAAAAGCCTGTCTCGTCTACAGTTATTCCATATCGATAATAAACTGGTTAATATCCAAGATGTCATACGTATAATAAGGGAGAATAACATTACCAAAAGTTGAAGAAAATTGTAGGAACACAGAACGGAAAGACATTAGAATTCTCTCAGAAATTATTAGTGGTGTTACCACATCCAGGATTCACAGGTCAGAATTATCCAATTTTTACTGTGTTTTTCTTCTGAATGCAAGTACAAGCTCCACTGGTTCGGTGGGAACAACCAGACCAATTATAATACTAAGCACTATTATATCAAATCGCAGTCGTCGAAAAAGAGTAGTATTCACTTTGTACATTCTTTATTTTTATACTAAAATGCGTGTGAGCCAACCATAGATCTATGAGAGGAGAAAATAAAATCGAATAATTGCTGTAAACCCGTCAGCTAAGTTCTGTCTGATTTATTTTGATTTATTACACATCATTTACCGTAACCAAAGATTTTTCAAATTTACAACAAATTTCAGTACCTTTTTTTGGATAGGTATCATTCATTTCACCTTATTTTTCCCACTTTTAAAATCATCAAATATGGGTGGTGCCCAGTGAAAATTTGACAGTCAACGTCTTACCCCGACCTATTTATTGCTTCCAGACAAAACATAAAAGCTGCCGTGAGCATTAGCCCCAAAAGTCAAAAAGGGGTTACAATACTGTAACTCAAATTTTCCAACAAAAAAATATATTTCGAAAATCGTTGAACTTAGGTATAATAACTTTAAAGTGACAGTGGAATTTGATGAAAAATTCAAAAACGAACGGAAATATAGGGTTTTCTAATTGAAATACAGAATAATTCGAACAAATTCGAAAAAATAAATGTGAATAAAATCGACAAAGTCGAAGTAGGTACCATTCTCTCCAAATATTTCCACAAGGTGGAAAATATGAGGCAAAAATCTGACAGAAAACAACTACTTTCCTGGCTAATGCCACGACGGATATTGAACTACATCTGACAGATATTTGTGCAACGTTCTTCCAAGAAGACTCTGTTGCTTATTATAAACAAACAAGAGATTATCCTTAATTTGGCTGGGAATGACCACCTGCAGACATGTTTCGAGGTTCTTGACTCTCATCAGTACAAGGGTTGGTCTGACAACTTTGAGTTGTCTTGTCCCTGCCAAATGAATTATAATTTATTGTTTATCCAATAATTCCCTACGGATGAAGCTACAGTAAAGTCAGTTGTAGCGCCACCCGCCAGGAAAATCAATAAGCACTCCTCGAGACAGCAAAGACTCCAGGAAGAGTAAATGCGAATAATTCGAACAAGTTTGAAAAGTTTTGCTGGAGAGTACAAATACATATGAATAAAATCGACAAAGTCGAAGTACCCTTCTCTCCAAATATTTCCACAAAGTGGAAAATATGAGGCAAAATTCTGGCTGAAAACAACTACTTCCCTAGCTAATGCCACAACGGATATTGAACTACATCTGACAGATATGAAATACGGAAGTTGACATTCTACAATCAATCAAAATTTTATTGAACCAGTTTTCTTTTACAATAATATTGAGTAAAACCTAACAAAACTGGAAAATATCAACTACTCCAACAAGTCAAAAAGACAAAAGACAAAACATACAAAATAAACACTAAAAAAAAGGTCACTCAATAGAGTAAAACATACATAAGTATTAAAATGTTATTTAAAACAGTAGGATATTTTCTAATATTTAAATAAATATCACATCAAATTATGAATCTTGGAGAAATTGATCAACTGAGTGTATCAACTGTTAAACGGAAGATTACCGGAAGTCAGGAATATTTACAAACAACAAATTATTGACCAAATCAACATAAAGAATAAAATATTGAATGAAGTTGAAGAACACAAAAAATTTGCCTGATGATTGATAAACAATTTTATTTGGAAAGTCATGTGAATAAAATAATGAAATCAATTATTCCTTTAATTGGAGCAATAAGAATAATCGATTTTCTCAATATTCAAATCCAAAATCTGATTTACAATGCCCGTATTGTCTCGCATACTAGATATTTAATAACAATGTGGTCATCTTGTAATAAAAACCAAAAAGGTGTAATTTTATCGTTTAATGAATAAAGTTAAAAGTCATTAAAAAAAAAAACGTGGAAAACACCTTCAGAATTATAGAAGGATACTAAAAATTTTAAATTTGATTAACTAATAAAATTTGAACGAGCACAATTTGGACAAACTGACTGAAAATTTACAAAAAACTAATAGTCATTTCACAAAACAATCAAAATTACGTGAATAAAATATCAGAAATGCTAATAACTTCCGTTTGAATAACATTAATTCAAATAAAGGCAAAAACATTTCTGTATCTAGTTCTATAGAAACTTACAACAAACTTTCAGACGATTTAAAATAATCAATAAATATTTGCTTGAAGAAACTCAAACAAAATTTGCTAGATGTTCATCAATCTATAAACATTCAAAGTTGTTAAATTTGTTATTTTTCATTCATTTTCAAACTTTTTATACTTATTTTTATATTCAATGTATTTATCGTCTTTATACCAAAACTTGTTCCGTCTGGAAGGTTTATTTTCAATAAAAAAATTACTCAGCAAAAAATATAAAAATATTCAACTGTTCGAAAAATAGATAGATGAAATGAATCTAACTATTAGAAAAACTGTTGGCATGATTTTCATCAATATAGATCAAATAAAATTGTAAGTAAAATTCAAGAATAAAATGTTAAATGGAGTTGTATTTTCAGTTCTAGAAATATGTTGAAGTACCAAAAAATTATGACAGGTTGTATTTTGTTTACAACATTATAATTGATTCATGAACATTTGAAAAACTCTTTGAAAAACTCCTTTAATTTTGAATTTTTCAGTGAAGAAAAACAACTTTAATCATAAAGTTATAATTTCATGTATTATCACAATTTTCTTTCAGGTTTTGGAGTGGTTAGCCCTGTAACGAGCCCTGTGATTACAAATGGAGCGTTTGTCTCAGAAAACAGTTTTGCATCAGTTTTTGGGAACACGGAAACGAAAGGTAAATTTTAAGCTTCGAAATTTCTTTAATTTGTTTTCATTCATTATAGGTGTCTATTCATTTACTAATAATCGTTCATTACACTTCTGTTGAGTCATGCTGTTGTTGGACTTGGGCATGTTAGTGTTGCACAAAACGAATTGTGTGCACAAAACATCTTTTATCTGCTTTGATCACTTCATCTAGTTTAAGAATCGTTTAATTATGATGTCGATGTGGAAAATGATTATTGGCAAAGGAATAATATCAGATTTTGTACATACAAGATTTTATTTTCAATTTTTGGTTTACACACAATCTTCATTGTTATTTAGATTGAAATGCATCCGGTGATTTTCCCATTATTGTAGTATATCCACTTTTATCCAATATTTGCAAAATGTGTGTGACAATCAATTTATTTTTTCATTAGGCGATATTTCCATTACCTTAAATAATGTAAATGAGTTCCTATAAAATTGAATTTGAATACATTATTTCAGGTGTATTTCAGTATATTGTTTCAATGGAGAACAATATTATCAACTGCTTTCAATTAGTTGTACAGAAATTGATCTTTGAACATTATTCCCCTTAAAAAAACAAAATCTCAGTCTTATGGCGTATTAACGTTCCATGCAGTATATCAGGGTTTTTTTATTTGTGAAATTCAGCAACCTTGTAAGCACATCTAGTTAGGAAAATGATCCTGTCCTCTGACATACGACTTTTCAGTTCTATAAGAGTTAGGGGGTTAGAAAAGTGAATTGATGTAATTATTTATTCTTAGTATTTCTCATAATTTTTCCAAAACAGGAAAATCTACCCAACCAAAACAATTTCAGTTACATTGGAGACATATTTCACCAACAAAATTACTCATCAGCAGCTATACCGGGTGGCTACGGAAGTATTGCCTACGGAATATCTCAGTTATGGTATGAAGTAGGTTTGTGAAATTTGGAGCGTCGATATAATGACATAAGAGCTAGAATTTGAGCATATTGACATGTCGAAGTTAACTTCCGGTCTGACCGGAAGTAACATCAACTTTCTTATTTTAAATGGAAACCCTATTTTTTTTCTTTTCGCTTTATTCATCATTCAATTCCCTTTCTAATGACATATCACAAGTTGGTATCTAACCAGAGACTAGATCAGAAAAAAATTATTATTGAAATTCACCGAGTAGGCCGTGGAAGCAAAATGAAAGCCAAAAATTGAAAAGTTGGCTATGGAAACCATACGTCACTTGATAACAGTTGCTACTACTGTGATATTTTATTTTCATTCGTCGGCGTTATAAAAAGCCGCCAAAAAAAATATTGGAAAAATTGGGAAAAATCAATACTCTGTAGGTCCATAACTTAAATAGGAACATACAACTTTTTCTTGCCTGTACTATTCAGCATAACCATTCCTTTCTAATGATATAATAGAAAGTAATTTTTTGAAATGAAATACCAAAAAATCCAATTATTATTCTTCAAATAACGAAAAAACAGATTTATCGAAAAAAAAAATATTCAAATTGATAGGATTAAAGATAAAATAAATTCAAAACAAATGTTCGAAATGCATTCCCTCAGCGTCAGTACATTTATTGACTCTGGTGATATTTTCATGTAAAACGTTTCTCAACATTTGGGGCGTAATATCTTGGAAAGCTCTACGAATTTTTACTTCTAGCTCATGTAGAGTTGTACGCTGTGTGGAATACACCCTATTTTTAAGATGCCCTCATAGAAAAAAGTCGCACGGAGTAAGATCAGGTGACCTTGGTGGCCACCTGACTGGACCATGGGTTGTTATTAGTCTCTCTTGAAAGCGATTTTGAAGATAATTTCTCGCTATTCTTGAATTATGCGGAGGGGCGCCATCTTGCTGGAAGTACATTCTCTCAGTTATTTCCGATGGTAGGTTGTTGATGAATTCCGAAATTTCATTCGTTAAAAAATTAAAGTATCTTTATCCGGTTAGTTGGCCTTGCAAAAGAATGGGGTCAACAATATGAGTTCCAACTATTCCTGTCCAATCATTCACACCAAATCTCTCCTGGAAGCCGCCTTGTCGAAACCGGTGCTCGTTTGCTATCGCCCAGTACCTGGAACAAAAGACCGTTCACACTTTTAGCACTATACACTTCGACTATCGACAATAATCCAAATAAAGTACAGTACCTACCTTGTATTATTCCTGTTAAATAATCCATTGTTGGTAAATCTTTACTCGTCCGTAAACAAGATATAATAGTTAAATAGGTGATTCTCAGCATTTTGTCGAAGAAACCAATTACAATATTCCAGGCGCCTTTCACCGTCATTTTCATACAAATGTTGATGCAACTGATACTTGAAGGATTTCAATCGATGTTTTTTCAAAATTTTCCTAGCAGAGTCCTTACTTATAGCTAATTCGGCGCCAATCTGCATTGAGGAAATTGTGCTATCATATTGTACTATAGCTAATACATTAATTTCAGTTTCCTCATTAATAACAAATGCTTCTTGGTCTTCGTGAACATCAGGCTCAGTTCTTAATTTTTCTTCAAGCCACTGGAAATACCTTCTTGACGGTTGCTGCCTCCCTGGATATCGCTCTAAATACAATCGTTCAGCGGCATAAGAATTTTTTAAACATTCACCAGAAATGAGAAGCATGTCAATTTGTTCGGTTCGTGAATAACGGGGCATTTTTTGAATATTCCACTAACTGATTTCGATTTCCAAACCCTTTTAAAATGGCAGAATCAAAAACACTACTTCAAACGTCAAAATAAATGCAGCGTTCGTGATAGCTTTCATTTCTTTTTTGTTTCATTCCAAAATACATCTTAATCAGCCTACTTGTTAATATTTTGGTTCGAATGATTATTGCAATGGAATGATTATTCTGAATAGCACAAACATCGTCCATAGGTAGATATTAGAATATCTATGGACGATGGCAGAGACCAAGTACGTTTATGTTCCTATTTAACCTAGAACCTACAGGATATAATTTATCATTCCACATTATTTTTAATTTTATTTTTGCGTATGGCGATAATCTGTTTTGATATTTGAAGAATAATAATTGGATTTTTTGGTATTTCATTTCAAAAAATTATTTTCTATTATATCATTAGAAAGGAATAGTTATGCTGAATAGTACAGGCAAGAAAAAGTTGTATGTTCCTATTTAAGTTATGGACCTACAGAGTAATGTTTTTTTCCCAATTTTTCCAATATTTTTTTGGCGGCTTTTTATAACGCCGACGAATGAAAATAAAATATCACAGTAGCAGCAACTGTTATCAAGTGACGTATGGTTTCCATAGCCAACTTTTCAATTTTTGGCTTTCATTTTGCTTCCACTGCCTACTCGGTGAATTTCAATAATAATTTTTTTCTGATCTAGTTTCTGTTTAGATACCAACTTGTGATATGTCATTAGAAAGGGAATTGAATGCTGAATAAAGCGAAAAGAAAAAAAATAGGGTTTCCGTTTAAAATAAGAAAGTTGATGTTACTTCCGGTCAGACCGGAAGTTAACTTCGACATGTCAATATGCTCAAATTCTAGCTCTTATGTCATTATATCGACGCTCCAAATTTCACAAACCTACTTCATACAATAACTGAGATATTCCGTAGGCAATACTTCCGTAGCCACCCGGTATACTATCTAAAGTTCACTTACCTACATTACTCTATATAATTGTCATATATTTGGTTCCATAATAATTATCCTCAAAGTACATATAATTTTATTGTGAACTAACTATTCGGTGATTGCACAATAAATTGAGTTCGCTACGTGCATTGTTTTTCTAGCTATTCGCACCGTTCCCTCGTTCCGTTCCCGCGTTGCTTCGAAGAAACCTTAAAAAGCCCGAAATTTCGCCAAATCTACGAATAAAGTAAAATTTTAAAATAAATTTCAAAAAGTTGATAAACTTGATGTAATAGTTGTTTTCATAAACGAATTTTTTTTTACCAACTTCAAATATTTGTTTCCCACTATGCTAAGTAGACAGTATTCACACTGTTGGCAACTAATTATAGTTTTGAACAAAAAGTAGGTACCCAATATCGTCATAGTATTCAAAGCAGTAGTGACCAGTTATAGATTTAAACCATAATAAAACATATTTATTGAAATTGTAGTATTCACATTTGAGTAGTAGTATGCACATCAACTTCTGTGCTCAACATCAGAAAAAGTAAGAGTCACTTCTTTCTAAAAGAATGATTTAATCAAAAGAAAACAATCGGAGAATATTTTAGATGTAATCTTCCAAGGGAAGTTATCAGTTTTGAAAAAAACTTACCTTGGTTTCTTCCTTTTTCAGTACCTTTGCAGGAAAACTAATGTTATTTTGAAAAACATTTGACCTGTTTAACATTTGACCTGTTTAGCTTCAGTTGATAACATGTTGAAGATATTGGTAATATCTGTCATCTTTCATTCACATTCAAGATATCTGTAGAGCACAATTAAATTGAATGAATTTGTGATTTTTTGAGGTTTGCATTCTAATCTTCCTCTTGCAATAATTTCGCAAAAACCCAAAGTGTCCCCCATACTAACAGCGCTTTTTGTTTTTCGCAAGCTGCCGATGACACCCCCTCTTCCAATCCTTTTCTTTTCGAAGACACAACTCCTTCCCTGCTAGATCTAGACTCCCCTACCAAATCTACCGATACACCCATCCAGAAAGTTATAGATTTCTTTCAAAAACAAGGCTTATCGACCGAAGACGGCAACATATCCAAGGACGATTGATTTTTATCCTTCGTCTGTTTTTTTTGTACCTTCGACAATAACGTTACCTGTAAAAATATTGTTTTCCAGAAAATTAGTGTACTGTCAGAGTATATGTTTTCTGGTGGATTGTTCGTTGTTACAATGTATGATCTAAGTGGTTTTTATAAGCGATTCTCAGGTGAATTCAGTTTATCTCCTATCTGTGTTTGTGGTTCTTTCATTTTGTTGTGCTAAATGTTGCATGGTATATGCTTATTATGCTTATAGCTGTATACAGCTTAGTAGGTGTGAGAATTAATAGCATGTAATAGTTGTTATAAGCAGTCTTAAGAATAGTCAAAATTTCCCTTTTCCAACAAATCAGGATTCTTGCAAATCTATACAATCCCCATCTCTTTCACTTTTGTACTTCATAAAGAACTCTTCAGTATTGAAATAGAATTAATATTTTCTGGCTTTCTTTGGTTGACGCCGATCATGAGTATATTATGTCTGGGAGGTGGAGTGGTCGGTATTCTTCCCAATCACAAACCTAGATTAAAACCTGTTCGTTTTCGTAGTAATCTGAAAGTCTGCACAAAATTTTCAAATTATTATCACACAACGTAACGAGAATTGAAAAAATATTTAAGCAAAATGCAAAATCTGAAGATGACCCGTTCAAAATAATATACCTAGTTTGAAGGGCTGAAACTATTTTGGAAATGTTTTGAATGCGAATCTTAAGAAGAAAATCATACAAAAATATATAGGTACCGACCAAGGAGACTAAATTAAAAACAAGGAGTGTTTGATTCCTATAAGACAATGGGGACACTAGTAGAAAGAGATGAAAGAACATTTGTGACGAAATGTGACGTAGTTATACATGTCATGGCCGCCGTTCTCTATAGACAGGGACGGACTAGCTCTTGGTATATGAGAGTTACTGCTGACAGTTTTGTTGCTTGGTTCGAGTTCGACTCTGTACTCATACCCAAGTACGTCACTATGACGCGTTGATGCTACAAGTTTCTGATTGGCTAGAGCTTATTAAACCCTCCTTGTTTTTAGTCTCCTTGGGTACCGACGACGTCTGGAATATCAGGTAAAAGCTAATGTCATTTAGAACATGACATGCATGCAGCACAAATATACAATGCTGATGCAAACAGTCCTTTTACTATTAGTTTTTGAACGACTTTATTTTTTAAACAAATTTTGTAAACATGTATTGGACCAGAATTACTTTTATTGGGATTCTTATTTTTCTTATTGCACGCTTCATATTAACTTGACCTGTATAGTGTATGTATGAAACGGAATCTTTCAAATTATTTTCACTTTCAGACAACTGAATGATCTGATAATTGACAGGTGTTCATAATTTCAGTTATACTGTATTATACATTTTTCTAAGGAAAAATAAAAGAAAATAGCGGACGAAATTTGTGATTATGGTCCGATTCGATTTAAAATGGGAATGTTTTCGTACTCGAAGATTATCAATCTTTTGTAAAATTTAACAAATTCAAGATGGCGACGAGATTTGTGTTTATGGTCTGATTTGATTAAAAATTTATATGTTTTGTTTTTCGGACTCGAAAATTATGAATCTTTTGTCAAATTGATGAATTCAAGATGGCTGCTCCAAAATGACGGACGAGTTTTGTGATTATGGTCCGATTCGACTCGAAATCGGTATTTAGGAGTTTTGATGTTTTGAAGTCGTGTTCTTCCCGTTAAAATTCAGGAATTCAAGATAGCGGACAAGTTTTGTTATTTCTGGCCGGCTTCTATACAAAATTGGTGGTTTTTGGGTTCGAAGATAATGATTTTTTTGTCGAAATTGAGGAATAACTCTAGATAGCAGCCTAGTTTTGTGATTTATGGTCGAATTCCATATAAGTTTGGTATTTTGGGGTTGGAGATAATGAATTTTTCATTAAATTTCAAGAATTCAAAACAGCTATTTAGGTGTTTTAAAAATGAATGCATTAATTTCAATCGAAAATATGGTGTTCAGAAAATCAGATGAGGAATTATGAAACAAAAATTTTTAAAATCAAGTATAACATTTTGTCTTTCAAGTTACGGTCCTTTCACAATATCAATTTTCCGCATTAATTTAAAATGAAGAAAAGATTTTGTGATTTATAGTCCGATTCACAAAAGAACCCTATGTGGAGCTTTTCGGGTAAATTATATTTTTTCTAAATTAGTGATATATTTTTAAAATTAAATGAATCACCATTGAAAATAGTGATCAAGAAGTTCTCAGCAATTTTCTTGAAAACTATTTGATCGATTTGAATGTACTTTTTTTCAGGAATGGTCTATAGTTTACATATGTCTGAATCTATATAACGGGCTAGACAATATAAGTCAATATCACCCGTGAAACATTCAATTCAACCGATGTTGAAAATAAATTAAATTAAACAATGTTTTAGTTAGACGTATTATCCTAATATACCTAAATATTAAAAAAGTGGCAATTTCTTTTTTTTTGCATTTTTGCTCGGTGTATTCTTTCTATTTTAAAACAATTTTTCGTATACAGGGTGACCCAGAGTTAAACCGCCAAACTTTTAGAATCGTTTTTTTTATGCAAGAATAAGATTTATATAATCAGGTGTCCTAACTTGCTTCGTTTTCGAGATACAGGGCGTTGAAGTTCCTTGGCCTGCGAGCTCTCCTGACTTTACCCCTATGGATTTTTGTGAGTGGTACAATGACAATCAAAGTTTATGCTGAGCCCATCAACGACGGTTCTCTCCGGGAAAGAATTGTTCAAGCAGCACCAGACATCACACCGTGCAGCTGTAGAATCTGCATTGAAAAAAAATGGTGGTCATGTTGAGCAGTTTTTGTGAATTTTTGTTTTCCCGTTTTCTAAAACATTAAAATGAATGAATTTGTCATATTATCAATTACTTTTTTGTGTTACATGTAGGGAAACTGTTTTTAAATTGTTTCTCAAAAATGAGCAATATACGAAAATAAAGGAAGCAGACAAAAAATAGTATCTCTTATTGCTCAATCCTTGAAAAATTAAATATACAAATATACAGTGGAGTACAATAATTTGTCCTAATATTAATTATATTGCCCCTCGGGACGCCACTCTAGTTGATTATTTCATTATAAGTACATTACCGCAAATAGGTATGCTAGGTTTTATTAAAATCAGGAAAAAGGTTGTAAAATAATTGATAAAAAATAGATTTTTTTCTAAAAACATTGAACACACTGTATTTCGAAAACAAAGCAAGTTAGAACACATTCTTATGTGAATAAAAAATCCTTTTCCCTAAAAACCGATCTTAAACGTTTGGCGGTTTAACCCTGGGTCACCCTGTATATAGGTAACGAAATCGTAATATTTTCTTCTGGTTATATTGAGCTGTTTTTGAATTTGATAAAAATAATTGTATTTTTTTTTTCAATCTAGAATAATTAATGAAATTATAAGAATGATCAATAAAATGAATTCTAAATATTCTCAATATAAATACCGCCAAAGGAACAAAGCCGTAACAATCACCATGGTAAAAATCCACTGTTACACCAAGCAATAGAGCATAAAATGATTGAGTTTTAAACAAAAATACCAGTGTGTTTTTAAAATTGTTTTTTTCTTATTAAATGAAAACTAAAATCTGGTTGATCCAATGGAAAGAATTGTAGATAATTGAAATACGAACAAAATGGAATGTTTTACGACCCGGTCGGATCGTTTGTAACGCAGAAAGAAATACTGAAAAAACCGGAAAATTTTGTGATTTTTTTAAAAATTACCAACTCCGCCATTTTTCAAGAAGTGGGAATGGCCATCCTCATAAAAGTAACGAATTATGTATGCATAAAACAGGCGCTGTCAGATCGTTAGTTTTGGCACAATTGCAATTCAATTTTTTTTTTCAGTATGCCTGGATGCTCCAGTGATAGCGCGATTTCAATTTCTCAAACAGATTATGAAAGTAGAAGTATGGTAGTACAAAACGTATATTCTCATATTGAGCTACAATGGTGCGAAACGGGTGAACAATGTATGCAAACATGACTGAAAACGGCCGAGCCCGCGTTAGCTGCCGAGTGGTAGGAGAATCCGAGAAATGAGGGGAATTCTTCGTGATAATACGCTTCCCTTCATCTCCCGCTCTCTGCTACCACTCGACCGCTTCCACCAGCTCGGCCGTTTTCAGTCATGTTTGCAAGTATTTTTCTCCCATTTTGCAGCAATTCAGCGCAGAATGAGATATATGTTTTGTGGTACTGTACTTCCACTTTCAAACTCTGTTTGTTTCAGAAATTGAAATCGGACTATAACTAGAGCATTCAGGCAAGCTGCGAGACAGTGCAAAAAATTATTCAAATTGCAATTGTGACAAAACTAATGATCCGTCAGAGCATGTTTTGTGCATCATAGAGTACATATAATTCAATACGTTCACTAGAAGTATCAAACCTATTTCTTTTTTTGTTTTTCTCCGTTGGTGATGATCCGATCGGGTTGTAATACACTACATTTTGTTCGTATTCGAATTATCTACAATTCCTTTCATTGGAGCAACCAGACTGCTATATTAATTTTATTTTCTGAGCAAAACAATAAAAAAAATCACGTTTTTTATTATTTGAATGTTTACAACAAATTAATAAATGACAGTTGTGAGTCGGAAACATAACAAAATATAACTACGGACTGTCTTCCATGTGATGGCACAGTCGGTTTTCTACTAGTATTTTTGGTAGGAAAAAATGCTCTATTGATTGGCCTATGTGGCTTTTCCCTTCGAAGGGACATCAAAGACGCCGCCCAAAAAAAACGATTTTGGAATCCTACGTAGAACAGAGTTGCCGACATAGGAGTCACAAGAGCAAGGTTTTTTTTAGTAATTTCGCTTTAAACCATGTCACTAACTCCGAGATTCTCGCTAAATAGCCTTGTCATACGGCAACTTGATCTAATTATGGCAATCATAGATCTCAGATTAAACTCACGAATCAGACATAATTATCTGCCTCTTTCACTTCTAGTGCGTACACAGTCAGCTCTTTATGTGCAAGTCCTATTTGCACAGTCTGCTGTTCTCTGTGTCTTGTCCAACAAGACTCCTATAACCTCAAAATTGTTTGAGTTGTATCGAGCATTTCTTTCTATTCTAGCTAGCAACTTTGATGCCTTAGGAGGTCTCCTTCAACCGATGAATTCAAGTGGGCATAAAATCGATACATCGACAATTTCAGCAAGCAATAATAATGTTAATAATAATCAGCAAGCTGCAACCAATGGGCTCTTAACAGGCGATTTGGAGTCTAGTTTAGCATCTCTGGCAGAAAATCTCTCTATAAACAATAGGGTGGTACCCCCAAAGTAAGTATGCTTTGTAGATGAGTGTGGATGAATTGGTTCAGAATGTGACAAGATAATAATTTTCAAGGACCTTGTTTTAATATCTGAATTAAACAAAAACTACGTCTCTCCTTCAAACATGTATTTTTTTGTGGCAATGAGATACCAGGCTTGTCAAATTAAACATTATTCTTTTAATTTTTCTGTAGGAATGTTCAATGGAATTCACCAAAAAATGGTTCAAAAACAGGAACCAGCTGGACTCCCCAGCCTATCTCGGACACAACTGGTGCCGGATACAAACCTATGAATCAGTCCATGCAGACTTCACCGTTCAGTAGTATGACAGTGACGTCTCCTCAACCTCCAATTTATCCTCCAATTTTGGTAAGTATTGCGACGAAAGCATATCAAACTGTTATAGAAACCTTCGATGAAATTTCTGGAAACATCAGTATTTGTCAGTTTTTTTCCGCGATCGGAAAATCCGAAAAAATATTACGGGGTTTTTCCGCTTTTTTTTTTCGATCCAACGATACGGGTTCAGGAATTGATTTAATGCGTTCCTTGAAATACTTCAAATATGTCTCTACGAAAGTGTATAGTTTTTGAGAAAAATCGGAAAATGTCAACATGGTTTTTCCGTCGCTTTTCCGGAAAATGTCGATTTAAAAAAAATCAAAATACGCCGAACCGTTCATTTGAACTGATTTTCGATAAAAGTGACAGGTAGGTGCAGTTCAATTGACAAGAGATGTATGTATTTCAGCATGCAATCCTAAGTGAAACCGGGTAAAGTATAAAAATGACATGGGTCTAATCCATAAAATTGTTTTATTACTTTTGATCGAAAATTCTCGAAACCAAAAGCATGTTTGTTTCCATGTAAAGGTCGATATATTCTCCCAATTTTCGAATATGGAATTTCTCACAAACAACTTAAGCATGAATATAATCGTCCACATTAATTTCAATATCATTTAATTTGTTACACAGTGTGTACATAAAGTAAGGAATAAATTCATTATTTCTGAATGTAAAGATATTTCGGAAAAATCCTCGGACAGGTCGATTTTCTTTTCCGATGGGCCAATTTTTGAACCCCACCCAAAATATATAGGGTTCTCCGCAATTGAGTAAAAATGACTTTGGTGATATTTTTAAATTGGACACCCAGTATATTTTTCCATATTTGGTTAGGGATCGTCATTACGAATCCAGTGATACCAAGTTTGATGGGATTATGTCAAACGGCTGCGGAGATATGGCCAAAAAATTTCCTCGTATGTCTAATGAGTATAACTGCGAGACTCCACACGATTCAGAAGGTTAAAAGTCTCTGTCGCACTGTCGAGGATTTTTCCGAAATATCTTTACATTCAGAAATAATGAATTTATTCCTTACTTCATGTACACACTGTAGAACTGTTGCATTGTCGGCCGTTGTATATTATTGAGTTTTTCAATGTGTGTCGTATATAAAAGACGTTTTCTAGTTATTAATTTCAAACATTCATCATCATACACATTTTGGAATTCATGACTCAAATTTTCAAAATCATTTTGATCTATAAGAGATACCAAGGGAGTCGAGAGACGTCTGCATTGTAAAGCCCTTTTGGGCTTTACTGGTCACTTTGGCGCCGAGTCCAGGTTACGGATTTTCCCGGGCGCCACCTCTAGTTAACGTGTGACGGTCCACTTGCTCCGGGCAGCTTCAGTTGGAGAAAAGTATACTCCAAAGGTGCGTTTCAATATTACGTCCGACGTTTAACTTTTCTTATGAAGCGTTTCGATATTAGAACGTCTTGTCCGAAAACTTCATTTCATCGTTTCAAAATTCTTGGGTGGAACGTCCGACCGTCAACTATTTACCCCACGATTTAGGAGAGCGTTTCAAAATTCAATCTGACAGATATCGCCCGACGAAACAACTATGACGTCATACATCGTCCGTTACCGGACGACATACGTTAAATTGAAACGCACCTCAGGGGTCAATTAAGGATTTGACTAAAGCACGGGTGGCCAGAAGAGGCAGGCTTTAATTGCCTCTGCTGGGATTGAATCCTGGGTACCTGCTGCTAGTCCTAAGAAAGCTCACAAAGCAATTATGATTATGAGTAGTAACTAATAAATGAAAACACCAAAATATGGTATGATAGTTTTTATTCAAAGGTGATATGTGCGGTAGTTTATTACAATTACAAACGGTCAATTCTCCAAACCTCACTCTACCATCCAAAGGCGGAAGCAACACTAAACGATTACGCAATTCAAAGCGGGGTCAATAAATGTGCAGTAACGGTTATGGTGGGGGGAATTAATGGTTAAGCAAGCAACGGGTGAATAGCGGTTACGGTAAGCTCTAAGTTCTGCCAAAGCTCTAAGTTCTAAGCTCGTACACAACTCACTTTACTTCAGCTCTCTTCTCCCACTATTACTATCTCAGGCCTGCGCAGTCGGTCTCCGGTTGGACTTAGCGAATTCTCATCTGCTAGACGGCTGCTAGTGGACTCCTGCTACATGACGAACCTTGGCTGGACGGATAACAAACTGATTTTCCTATTTCCTGTCGTGGCTTCAATTCAGCTTACTGCGTTCGTGTCTCGAGATTCTTACTTGACGAGGAGGGGAGATGGTGGGGCCTGTTTATTGACCTGGAGAACGGCAGTTCCATGGATTGGTTTCTTACATAACCGGATCGCGCAAATATAAAGGGTTTTATTTATACAGGGGTGAATCACTGATTCGTTTACAACAAGAATGGCATTTATACGCCTAGTTATAACGGAGATATACACAAAAAGGAATTAAACGACTAATTGTTGCTTCTACCTGTCTTATGAAATTACGGAATCTAGTAACTTCGTTACAGCATCAATGAATCTGAATTTTGTTTTAGTATGCTCATCATATTTGGTGATTGAAATATATTTTTCTCTATTCATTGGCAGCAAACTTATAAGTCCATTTTGTGCTAAATCTTTCATGATAAAATGACTGTCATACCCCGAAAAACACCACTGGAACCACAAAAGTCTTTTTGTGAGCAATGTTACAATGCGCATGCGTGAAGCTCCTGAAGGCCCCAGTAAAACTATTGTGGTCCCTACAAATCTCATCTTGTTCTTTGAAAAGTTTTTCACAAATATGACAATTTTCGTGGCTCTCTTCAACTCTGCTTTTTCAGTCATAGGAACAATGTGCAAACAATGTGCATAATTTTTGATCAAATAATTTGCGCTTCAACCTTCATTTGATCTTGAAACCACTTCATTCAGTCTGATCCTTGATAACTATTGAAATGTGAAAAAGTCTCATGGTAGGAATATTTGACATAATAACCTACGCTGTTTTTGATAGCGATTTGTTTTTAGCTCATTTTAAATAATAATAAACATTTTTCCCGTAAATAGTAGGGAAATATTTATTTTCCACCCTAGCATTTTTGTGGGAAAATTTAGTTTTTCCAATGTTGATGTTTTTAGGTTAAGTTAGGTTTGGCAAGGTTAGATTTGGTGATAATTTAATGATTGCTAATATTTTTTTAAAATTCTTATCTCCGACGTTAAGCCTTGAAAATAAGCCTTTCAGGCACTATGTAGAATCGATAGAGGAGGTCGAGAACGGTATTTTGGGCGCATTTAGGAAATGGGAATTTTTTTCATATCGTCCTGCAGTGTTTTATGAAACTAGAAATCAAAGATTTGACTTGAAAAAATATCCGAATTTATGTATGAATCAGATCACCTATTCATGTCGATGGTGCGATTTCTCATTACGAACCCAATGACACAGGCCCCATTCTCCTAAGTATTTCCGGTTTCAAGTTATCCCCAAAAAAGTGAAAAAATGAATTATCACATTTTTTTATCGGTGAAACATCGTTTTCGAACACCAGTTGAATGCGCATTTTCAATAGAAATCCAACGGTTAAATCCCCACCCCTCCAGGTCTTACCGTTCTCGAGACAGCAATTATTTTGGTCCTTCGGGCCGGATGAAGCATGACGTTCATGCACTGCCAGAATTCGTAATTTTTTTTCAAGTCTAACGGTATATCTTCAACATGACATCTGGAAGAAATCATGTTAGTTTTAAGAAATATTCGTTATTGTCCAAGAACAAAAATGACACATCAATAAATATTCGTTTGAAAGATTGGACTGGGCAGTAATTCTGAATTTTCAATCTTTCAGGGTATTCGTCCAGTACCTTCGAATCACACGATGATGGTGCCGATGCCAGCAATGAGCCAAGTCAATTCCACCCCGAACCAGATGGGACAGTCACTGCTATTCCACTGAGAAAGCGAGAGTAAAATGTTTTGTATGAGTGTATGTATGCCATCCTTCAAATGTATATATCTTTGTCACTTGTAACAATCGAGGGTACAATAACGATAGTTATAGTTTAATTGTATTTTATCTGTACATATCGAGTACAGTGTGGATGGGTTGTTATAAAAAAATCAACGGATGGGGGAGAACATCTTTGGAAAATTCTATGAAATCGAATGTTTTATATTTCTTGTGTCTTAGACCAAGCTATAGAGGTTTTTCCCCCACAAAATAAAAGATAAAATTGCATAAACTAATTTTATAAGATAGTTTGTTAATGAAAACCCCAGTTTTCGCCCCAGCAAAATTACAACTTTTTTGTTTTTTTTTTGAAAATATCTCAAAGATTATTCAGGGAATCGTTTTACAGTTGATGGAACTTTTGTAAAGATTTATATAACCTACAAATTGAATTTTCATACGACCGGATCGGTGCATTTTCTACTGAGAAAATCCGGGAAAACCTCGAAAAAGAGACCTAATTTTCAAAAATTTATAATTTTTATAAATCTGAAGCTTGACAAACAATATTGAGGAAACTGATAGATAATAATATGTGGTTTAACTGTGCGCATGATGTTTCCTGTCAAATGTGTAGTTTTTGCACAATGTCGTTATAACCAATTTAAGGGCACATCTTGCAAGATGCGCCGATTTAAGGGAAATATTCAAATTCTATAAACGGTATCTGGAAGTAGAGATCAATAACTGAAATTTGTATATTTGGGACTTTCACCTGAAAGGTGGGAAATGTGTTGAAGATGTCATTGAAAGTTGATCAAAACGCTTTAAAGTGCGTCCGAAGTGCTTCAAAGTGCGTCCGAAGTTAACTCGAGTTGAGTTCAGGCGACTTCGGGTGCACTTTGAAGCATTTAGAGTGACATTTTCAACTCATTTCCCACCTCTCAAGTGAAAATCCAAAATATACAAATTGTAGATATTGATCTCTACTTTCAAATGCCGTTTACAGAATTTGAGTGAAAAATGTACCGATCTGGTCGTATAAAAAACCATTTTGTAGGTTTTATAATTCTCTACACAAGTTCCAGTAGCTGTAAAACGAATCCTTCAATACTTTTTGAGATATTCGCAAAAAAACAAAAAAATTGTAATTTTTTCAACAATTTTTTGTTTGCGAACTATCTCAAAGTAATGGTCGTTTGCGTCTTATATTTGGTGTGAAAAGAGCCTCTTGTCTCTATTCTATTGAACATTTTTCTGTCCATGTGCATTTTTTTCTCAACCCATCCATTTCAAGAAAATGTGATTATACTTCAAGTAACTTTTCACTGCTCTAAGTAGCAGCCCCCTTTATTTTTATTTACTCAAGTTATATTTTTTTGTATGAATAAATCAGTCTGGTATATTACCATATTTGAAACGATTTGTTCTGTTGAGTTTGATTTCCTTTGCCGTTATTCAAATCTACATGGGCTTTGATATCAGAGGATGACACTTTTGTATTATCAAAGAAGATTCAAAAACAATCAATCGATCATGATATAATAGGCTGGTGCCTATAATTTTTGGGATAGAGAAAAAAATAACAAGCAAAGGCCAGGCGAGGTTTCAAGGAAAAAAAATATAAAAAAAACACTCAAAATGATGAAATGGGGATGCAGTTTAGGGATTAAAAACGTTTTTTTGCGAATTGCGGCGAAACGTGACCTCCTAGCGGAAAATTTTCAATTCAAAAGTTGAAAATAATAAAAAAATCGAAAACTTTTGTATAAAACAGTTTTTGACATAATCTCAAATTAACCGTCAAAATGGCGAAAAACCGATGTTTCATTATTTAATTTTTTTCTCACGTATAAATGATTTACTGGTTGGATGGAAGAGCAATCCCTGCCATGAGTAATCATGTGCAGGAATTGAATCCTGCCTTTTGTTAGGACATACGCTCATTGCTGTACCTTTTAGGGCCGGTCTTTTCACCTATAGATAAGTCCCAGATAACTCTCTATCAGATAAGGATATGTAAACCTGTGAAGTTTATCCGATAGATAGTTATCAGAGACTTTATCTTGAGGTGAAAAGACCGGCCCTTAGTGTAGTGTAGTGTACCTTTCAATAAAAGCATTTATTATTATTTTTATTATTATTTAATTTACATGATATTTTGTAATTTTTTCGTAATTCAGAAGACGACTAGTTTTGGAGTTAGGTACATTTTTCAAAAAAAAAATTATACAAATCTTCCACGAACAATTGTCTTGATATATTTTTTTTATTTTGAAGGTCTCTAAGTGACCATTTTAATTGTTGAAATGTCTATTTTAAATCGCTTAAAATTGAGAAAAACCAAAAAAGTCTCTCATGATTTTCTCAATATTTTCAATGATTTTCGATTTTCTTCATTATTTTCATTATAAATATTTATACAGGGTGTTTCTTAAGTACGTGTAGAAAATTTAGAAGCGTGTTGCTGACATCAAAATAAGAAGAAAAGTTTTTATAAACATATGTCCGCAAATTATTCGTTTCTGAGATACAGAGTGTCAAAGTTGAATTCTGATTTTTATTTTTTGTGAATAATTTCAAAATAATTTTGATATTTGGGTAAAGTTTGGTATCTGGGAATATTTATTATTTAGTTTATTTAAAAAAATATTCTTGGTAGAGGTCACTGAGAGCAACTGTTTTCGAGTTATTGAGATTTGAATTAATCGATGGAAGTGATTTTGAATGACAAGATTTTTTAATTAAAAACAAGTTCAATTAGAAAATAGTTTTTTTCACAATTGACATAAAATTTGATTTTGTCATTGAAAAATCATCCTAGGTACCAAACTTTACTCGAATATCGCAAATATTTTGGAATTTATTCACAAAAAACAAATATAAGAATTAAACTTTGACACTCTGTATCTTAGAAATGAATAACTTGCGGACATGTGTATATGGGAACTTTTTTTCTTATTTTGACGCCAGCAATATGCTCCTGAAGTTTCTATACGTACTTAAGAAACACCCTGTATATATATTATTTATTTAAACTTTTCAAGATGGTTTGCGCTACTTACTGTAATAAAGTTCTATTTACTATAATAATCTTACATGAAAGCAACTTATATCATGTAAATATAGTCCGATATCAACAGAAATTATGAAGAAAATCGAAAATCATTGAAAATGTTGAGAAAATCATGATTCAGAAAGGCTTTTTTTTAGTTCTTACCAATATTAAGCAATTTAACGGTAAATAAATCACCAAGTTTCATAGACCTTTCAAAATGAAAAGTTTCAAAAATTAAAATGATCACTTATAGATCTTCCAAATATAAAAATATATCAAGACAATTGTTCGTGGAAGATGAGGGTATTTTTTTTTCGAAAAATGTACAAAACTCGAAGACTTAAGACGGCGTTCTGGTGCCACGGCGAAAATAAAAAAATCTGTCATTTAATCTGTCAATTGACACCTTTAATCTGTCAATTGACACATTTAATCTGTCAATCGACACATTTAATCTGTCAATCGACACATTTAATCTATAAATTGACACATTTAATCTATCAATTGACACATTTAATCTGTCAATTGACACATTTAATCTGTCAATTGACACATTTAATCTCTCAATTGACACATTTAATCTGTCAATTGACACATTTAATCTGTCAATATAGGTACTCATTTATTTGTCAATTGATTTTTTTCAATCTCCTATTCATGTTCATACGTTGTTGCTCAAGACCAAACGTACAAACGGTACTTTTTTTTTGTGTAACAACTAAACCACAGCTTGCACGCATTTCGAATGTATCCATGAAACTGCCCTGATTTACAGATTTCATTATTTACAAACGTTAGAAGCGTTTCAGTATCTCAATAATTTCTCCACAAGAACAAATTTTAAAATTTCAATCATCGTTTCAGTGTTCTTTTACGAATCAAATCGTCATCACGTAATTCCAAAAATAATAAAATTTCGTTATTGCTCAACCCAATCGAAAAGTACCTAGGCTGAGTTGGTTCATGGCTATTCACTGGTCATGTTCAAACTACCCATTCCGTCTTGGTCGTGCTGGTATGCTTCTGTAGCATTAGGTCTTGGGTTTGATTCCCAGCATGGTCATCGGTCTCATGCACGGCATCACACGTTAAAAGGTAAGGGTTGCTCCCTAGCTTGCACACGTCTCTCGAAGACTTATTTATGGTGGTTCGGGGTAGGGGTGCAACAGGTTGACGGATATAACGATTTCAACAATTTTCATCATCGATATGCTCTAATCACCTCATATTAAATGTGTCAATTGACAGATTAAATGTGTCAATTGACAGATTAAATGTGTCGATTGACAGATTAAATGTGTCAATTGACAGATTAAATGTGTCGATTGACAGATTAAATGTGTCAATTGACAGATAAAATGTGTCAATTGACAGATTAAATGTGTCAATTGACAGATAAAATGTGTCAATTGACAGATTAAATGTGTCGATTGACAGATAAAATGTGTCAATTGACAGATTAAATGTGTCGATTGACAGATAAAATGTGTCAATTGACAGATTAAATGTGTCGATTGACAGATTAAATGTGTCGATTGACAGATAAAATGTGTCAATTGACAGATTAAATGTGTCGATTGACAGATTAAATCTGTCGATTGACAGATTAAATGTGTCAATTGACAGATTAAATGTGTCGATTGACAGATTAAATGTGTCAATTGACAGATTAAATGTGTCAATTGACAGATTAAATGTGTCAATTGACAGATAAAATGTGTCAATTGACAGATTAAATGTGTCAATTGACAGATTAAATGTATCGATTGACAGATTAAATGTGTCGATTGACAGATTAAATGTGTCAATTGACAGATTAAATGTGTCAATTGACAGATTAAATGTGTCAATTGACAGATTAAATGTGTCGATTGACAGATTAAATGTGTCAATTGACAGATTTTTTTTATTTTCGCTGTTGCACCAGAAGAACGCCGTCGAAAAGACTAGACGTCTTCTGAATTGCGTAAAAATCAAGCTCATTAGACACCAAAAAAGACATATTTTCACAAATTTTTATGTGAATTGAATCATCTATACGCGAGAAAAAAAATTAAGTACTGAAAAATCGGTTTTTCGCCATTTTAACGGTTAATTTGAGATTATGTCAAGAATTATTAAATAGAAAAGTTTTCGTTTTTTATTATCTATAACTTTTGTATTGAACATTTTCCGCGGAGGTCACGTTTCGCCGCAAATCTCAAAAAACCGTTTTCAACCCCTAACTGCATCACCATTTTGATGTGGTTAAATATTTTTTTTCTTCAAAGTTGGAACCTCAACAACAGTTTCCACCTGGTCCTTGCATGTTATATTTTTCTATTAAAATTCTTTCTGGTACCAGCCTAATCTAGTTTATCATCGCCTTTGAGTTAAAAGATGAAAAGGTGAAAGATGAAATTGGATTATTTTCCATCGAAACCAGTGGAAAGTGTGGAGAGTGACGACATATATGAAAACTTTGAACATGTTGGTATAAAAGTTGTGAGAGAATAATTCTTTTCTGATATTTTGTTGAGGAAATAAAGTATTTTATTAATGGAAAAATGTGAAAGTTTACTTTGAACCAACTTACATTGCTGAGAACCCCTTTCAAGCAGCTGAATTTCCTTCTGAAACAGAAAAAAATATTATCCAATCCAATTTCATCATCCTGTGTTTTGGAAATGTAAAGTTCATATATCTACTATGAAATATAAAAAAAAATCTGTTACTTTTATTCGTTACAGAGATTTTTTTCAGAAAGATTTTAAGTATCATTTAAAAAAATTTCAAATTCAATAATAATTACTATCAAATTGTGATATGAATGAATTTATCTAACTGCCTCAAATGATAAAAGTATGGATTTTTAATGAATAAGGCATCTTCTCTTTCCTTTAAAAATATAAAATACTACATTCTGATTTTTTTTGCAAACAAGATGATAATACTCAATATTCAATTTATGAATAACCTTGATTGATTTTATTACTACGCAATATTTTGGAATATTCCAGAATGGTATATAAATTTAATCTTTCAGACATGATAGATTAAAAGACTGTCAACTAAAAGCCTGTTTTCTGTAACTCAATTTGATGTTTCATTTACCTGTTAGATTTTTTTATTGCGAGAAAAGTTGAAGTTTCTTTTGACGTTTGCGTTGGTTTCTGAACAAAAAATTTTTGATTGCACTGATAAGAATTTCTGAAATCAAGTGAAAATCAACAAAAATGGCCATTTAGATCTCCAAATGTGGAAGTAAACTTGAGACAAACTTGAAATATGCAATTAAGAGCAATTTTCTAATAAACCAAATAAGACATAATTTGATTAATCAAAATGAGTTACTATAATACTGAGAGGATCCATTCTATTTACTAGTTGTAAGTGGTCAAATATTCATGTTGATAATATGATTTTTAATGATTTCAAAGGGGATTTCATATCAAAATAAAGTTGGACCAAAACCATGTACCAAAAATACATCAAGTTTCCACTTAGAAACTAATTCAATGAAGTATCCTAAAACTTCTGGAATCGACATCATAATAACCTATAGTTGTGATTGTTGAAGGCAATCAGCTTCCCAAATTCACCTGATTGAAATATGAATATCAGAGAATATGTATTGTTGTTATCAGTGTATTTATGAATTATTATTTTAACTTAGTTCGTATTGTTCTGTTGGAAAAGTTAATTATTGAAATTCGTGTTCAAGTATGTTTTTGATATCAGAGACTCTAATTTTGTGTACTGATCATTATTATTATCTAGAGAAATATTTAAGTAGCAGGAAAAATGTATGTATTGAGATTTATTCAATTAGATTCATATAGATAAGCAGAAGTTTAAATCACAAACATATCATCTCTTTCTTTATTGATCTGTTATCATCTCCTCTCTATGTTAGGGCCAATCTATGCAACATAGTATTATCATAGTCATAATCACTATCATAGTCCTAGTCTTAGTCGTTGTCTCAAGAAATTTGTATATTTATGTTTGTTTGAATGTTTTAGACGATGTAGTAACTTCGGACGTCCATTATCTTAATGGTTGAAAGATTTCTATCTCTTTCAAATCTTTCACAACGTTTCAATTGCTTGAATCCGCAATCGTCTTCTGGTGAATAATGACAAAATCAGATGCTACGCGACCTTTTATAGGTCTATAATTAAAGTGTAATTACGCCCGGTCTACGGATACAAGTCAAAACGAATAATTATTTACGTCATTTGTGGAATAGGCATCGACGCGCATGCGCGCTGTGCAGTCCTAGTCATAAGCATAAAAATTAGAAATTGTCAACTTTGAAGGTCAAATTCCTATGATTATGATTGAAACTAAAACTGAAGAAATTGCATAAATGCCCCTACTGAAATGTACAGTTTCAATTTGATTTTATGATTTGGACTATGATGATAACAATGATGCATAAACTGGCCCTTAGTTTGAATAATTTTATTTCTAGATTGCAAAATGGCGTCGAGGCTTTTTTTTATTTTTTTCTTGAATGGCAACAGTCGGGTGATAGCTCACTTGAAACTTCTTCCAATTCTCTACATGACAGCAAAATTTCAGACAAAAATATTAATCCCAAGCAAAATGGCGGTTCATAACAGATCGTTAATAGCCATTTGTTTGAAATGATCCTCTATAAGAGTTCTAACATTTTGTTTTTGATGAATATTTTTAAATTAAGAGGTTTTTTTTTGTATAAAGTGTATAATTTCTAAATATGCAAGCGCTTTCGACTTTCGTCATCTTCAGTGCTTCAAGTCAGGTAACAGGAAGAATTACAATTTTTGAAGTCATCTTATATGTATTTTATAAAATTTCTGGCCTAATTCCAACGAAAATCATGTTAGAATTTGAAGGCCATGTGGGTATGTCAAGTATTTTGAAAGACATGACATACCCACATGGCCTTCAAATTCTAACATGATTTTCGTTGGAATTAGGCCAGAAATTTTATAAAATACATATAACCTGTGGTAGAAGTAAGTCCATTATACGAGGGCTGACAATAAAGTAAGGTCTCCAATTTTTTTTTTCATAGAAAATGACATTTATTTACAAAAAGCGATACACCGTTGGAAAGGCCAAGGTCTTGGCTACTTTTCTACATAATCGCCATTTTTTTCCAACACCTTGCGCATCCGCACGATGAACTTGTCTATGCCGGCAGAATACCACTCTCCGTCCGCCTCGCGCAGCCAGGTGTTGACCTCTTTCTGAACCTCCGCGTCACTATCAAACTTCTTCCCTCCGAGATGTTTTTTCAGGGCGGGGAACATGTGGTAGTCACTGGGGGCCACGTCGGGACTATAGGGAGGGTGATCGATGATTTCCCAGCCAAATGTCTTGAGCAGGTCAAGGGTAACGTTGGCTGTGTGCGGGCGCGCGTTGTCGTGGTGAAATTTCACTCCTTTGCTCAGCAATCCCGGGCGTTTGTTTTTTATGGCACGACGAAGCTTTTCCAGGGTCTCACAGTACCTTGCTGCATTGATAGTGGTTCCCCTTGGCATGAAATCCACCAACAATACCCCGTGGCGATCCCAAAACACCGTAGCCATCACCTTGCCGGCTGACAGTGTCGCCTTAAACTTTTTGGGTTTCGGAGAATCGCTATGGCGCCATTGTTTGGACGACTCCTTTGTTTCGGGTGTGTAGTGATGAGCCCACGTTTCATCCCCCGTAACAAACCCTTCCAAAAAATCATCGCCTTCCTCTTCAAAACGGGCCACAACTTTGGTCGCACATTCCACGCGCCGCTTCATGTGGTCTTCGGTCAGCTGTTTCGGCACCCATCGGGCAGAAACTTTGTGGTACTGCAACTTGTTCACAAGGATATGACGGATTGTTTCGCTGCTACACACTCCTCCAAGCTTCTCTTCCAAGTCCCTAATTGTCGCACGGCGGTTTTTGAGCATTTCTGCCTCCACTGCTTGAACAATCGCATCCGAGACCGACGGTCGGCCACTTCTCTCCTCGTCGTGAACATTAGTGCGCCCGGAATTGAACTCGCGGCTCCACTTACGCACGTTTTTTATGTCCATACACTTTTCCCTGTAAACTTCAACTAGTTGACGATGGATTTCAATAGGTGTCACCTTTTTCGCACTCAAAAAACGTATTATAGAACGCAATTCGCACTTGGACGCTGACGCGAGTGGTACCTCCATCGTTGACGGCTGCTCAGCCAAGACTGAGCGGTCGGGGAAGCCTCACCCAGCAGCAAAGAGGTAGTGGGGGAACCAAGGAACACGGCGGTGTTGCCAGATTTCGCCTAGCGCGTGATCCGGCGAAGTTGCAGCGTTGGAGACCTTACTTTATTGTCAGCCCTCGTATCTCAAAGTGGAGTGGTATGGATATACAAATCAGTAAAACGCAAAGTCGTTTGCGTTTTACTGATTTGTATAAAAATACATATGAGATGACTTCAAAAATTGTAATTCTTCCTGTTACCTGATTTGAAGCACTGAAGATGACGAAAGTCGAAAGCGCTTTGCATATTTAGAAATTATACACTTTATACACAAAAAAACCCCTCTTCATTTATTCTTCGCAAGTGTATTCAGCTTCCCAAATCAATCTGAACTGAATATTTTTGTCTGAAATGTCGCTGTCCTTTAGCGTTCTGAAAGACGTTTTTGAATGACGTATCACTCGATTCCCAATGACATTACCAATAGTTCTTTTGTAAAAAAGCAGTTTATGAATGAAATTTCACCAAAAAAAAAATCGCTAATATAGTTAACAGTGACGGGTTTTACAGACAAACATTAAGTAGATTCTTTATTCAATTTCAAGCTTTCGAAATTTTTATTTTATTTTTATCAGGAACACTGATGAAAAATTCGAGGTAACCAATATACAGGGTGATTTACCACCACTTACACAACATTTGTCAGTGTGCTCTCCCCACCAAAAGAAGTTGAAAAACAAAAGGAATTACAAAAATGGAACAAAAAATTACCTGATTGATTTGTAGGAACGCATGGCCACCGGATATAAACTGCTCACGTTGAATCGTGCAAGCTCACTTTCCCTCTCCATTCTTCAGACTTGGGTAAGAAGTGAGGTTGGGATGTTACAATGCAAAATGGCAAAAATAAATAAAATATTTATGGAAATCACTACACACCACAGCAGAATTACATGTCATCATGTTAGAGCAAATGTTAGAATGTTGCTCCGGTACCGTCAGTACATAATTCCAAGCGACGAATGAGGTTGTCATGTAGCGATCACATATTAGAGGCATTATCGATGGCTTGCGCTAGGTTCTGTAGCGAGTCAATGAGATTAGCGTTCACCAAACTTTTCATGCAACCCCGTAAAAAAGTCCATAGGAGTAATATCTGGGCTTCTTGGGTGCAAAGAAATGTATCCACCCCGACCTATCAAACGGTGTGAGCATTCGGTGTCCAAAAAGTCTCTCACCACAATATGACTAAAATGTGTGAACCACATTCGTCTTGCTAAAGTGTTGATCCCTCAAAAAGGCCAAAAAAGCATCACCAGTTAGGTCCGCTGGTAAACGATAGGGCCTTATCTGCAGTGTATTTCTGAATAAAACTTCGATGACTCAGGATAATACATAATTTATTCAAAATATTAAAATGCTAGAAGCTATCACAAAGACATTTTGACATAGACTGCTTTCTGACCTGCGTCATTACGCATGACAGCTCAACCTGACATTTGACATAGCACCTATGGTAGGAGGGTGCGTTCACATATATTGTTGTAGAGGCCAGCCCAAAGGTTTATGGAAAATAAATACTGTGACCGAAATGAGCGAAAGACATGCGGATTTTCCTGGGCTCAAACGACTATTGTGGGAATTGAAGATCCCTTCCCTGGTGAATACAGCCTCGTCTGTCCATAAAATATTTCGGGGAAAATGAGGATCTTGACTGGTGTACTCAAGAAGTCATTCACAAAACTCCTGACGACGTGAAAATGAAATGGCATGGATGTAAACGATTTTCGAGTATAATACGCTATACCAAAGTTTGCGTTAAACCAAATCTCCTACTAATCACACGGGTGCTTGTTGATGGATCTTCAAGGAGTTGCAGAACTGCTTCATCAATATCAACAGCACGATTCACTGCACGTTCTACGTGAGTTGAAAAACATGACCCGGTATCTCGAAGTCTTTGCACTGCACCCAAAATCTTTCGTAAGTTTGGATGACGTCTATTTGGACATTTTCTCTCGTATTCTCGAACAGAAGCCCTGGCAATTTCATTCATTGCACCATATATGTAACAATCATATCACAATATTCGCTAGAGGTAAACGCTGGCATATTGAACAGTGCCAAGTTACGAAAGACGTCAAAATACGATCACTGTATCAAATCAAACTGACGATGTTTTGATGGGTTACACACATACGTGCACTAGAGACTTCTCAATTTTCTGGACCTAGAACAATTACGGTTCACAATTGAATTATCTGGAGGAAACGGGTTATGTTAAGGGATGATTTTGGTTGTTTCCACATACGCTGTGGGTATTCATTCTGTAATAAGACAACCAAGACAAATCGGGGACAAGTAGACAACAACCATTAGCGATTTTGCACTCGGAGATAGTAACATTGCAACACTGAAATGCTTCAAGTCCCATGACATCTTTCACAGAAGCACAATTGTGTTTTTTCTTAGATGGTTCCTAAAATTCAAGGATGCAGTGGCGTATCCATTGAGGTTGACGTGCAGTAAAATTGGTTAAATCATCACAGATAGTTCTCAAATTTTACAGGTGCTTTCGCACATGATCAGTTGTGGTAAGTGGTGGTAAATCACCATGTGTATGTATTTATGAATGACTTATTTATGTTGCCATTTTCTAAATGAAAGACGAATTGAAAGAACAGACCCATAAAAAATCCGTCAGCTTGAGTTCCCAATTACTGTTTGATATTTATATTTTTTTAATTCTGCTTATCTAGGTGAAGAGGTCACGAATAATACATGATTTCTATTGTATGTGCGACAATAAAGAAATTTGAGGAAGGTCCATTTTCGAAAGTAGAGATTATTAGGGACAACTTGTTATATTTATAACTGAAATTGTTAGCTGAAATGAAAATGTATTATATATATTTTTAACTACCTGTTTCTAAAAGTTGTAATGCCATATCATATGAGATTTTTAAGATGTTTGTTAGTGCACTTTCCAGCCCAAACAATAGCAAGCACTTTTTGTGGACCTGTTGCTGTTTGTTATATTTCTGTAATGTGAAAAGCTTAGTCCTTGTTGTTTGTGTACAGATTCAAATCACACTATCCATGTACTTTCACGTTTATTTTACTTCTTTGCTTCTGTCTTAGAGAACTTGTATAATAAATGAAAAAAGATTGGTAAGGTAGTTGTTGTTTCATTTGACTTCGCTATAGTCCAGTTTGGAAATTGTACAATTTCCGAAATGGACTATAGTACTTTTTGGTAATTTCATCCTCAATTGGACATAAAAGAACAAAACGTCCAACCCACAAATTATCAAAAATCGTGTTTTGAGAAACTATGGTTGATAAATGCAATAGGACATTTCGTGTAAATAATGACTTTTTAAAAAAGGTGTTATTTATCGATGGTTCGCTCTTTAAAACTCATCGGAAAAACAACCATCAGTATGTTATTGGTCTCTGCAAAATAAACATTTGAGTATTGCTTTGAGGACACAATAATAACCAAGAAAATTGAATGTGTTAACTAGACTTTTGAGCGATCACGTCATTGGTCTATTTTTTATGAAGGTGATTTCAATACCTTTTTAAATTTTGCAACTCTTGCAAAATCAAATTATTCCTACTGTTCGATTAACTTTGACGACGTGTGGTTTCAACAAGATGGTTGCTCTGTCCACAATGCAGGCGCGGTTAATTTGAACGCATGGTACAGGGTGGGCCAAAATGGACCCTTTTAAAGGGAAAGTCCTGTTTTCACACTAGATAGATGAAAACTGTTGGCTGTGTCTGAGGAGCCCCGACTTTAATCTCGGGGGTCCGACTTTAATCTCGGACCCCCGACTTTAATCTCGGACCCCCGACTTT
Source organism: Chrysolina oricalcia (assembly GCA_944452925.2). NCBI lineage: Eukaryota > Metazoa > Arthropoda > Insecta > Coleoptera > Chrysomelidae > Chrysolina > Chrysolina oricalcia. The sequence goes on from OX101816.2 coordinate 2,983,007, forward strand.
ATTCTCGGACCCCCGACTTTAATCTCGGATCCCCGACTTTATTCTCGGACCCCCGACTTTAATCTCGGACCCCCGCCTTTATTCTCGGACCCCCGACTTCAATCTCGGACCCCCGACTTTAATCTCGGACCCCCCACTTTAATCTCGGACCCCCGACTTTAATCTCGGGGGTCCGACTTTAATCTCGGACCCCCGACTTTAATCTCGGACCCCCGACTTTAATCTCGGACCCCCGACTTTAATCTCGGACCCCCGACTTTAATCTCAGACCCCCGACTTTAATCTCGGACCCCCGACTTTAATCTCGGACCCCCGACTTTAATCTCGGGGGTCCGACTTTAATCTCGGACCACCGACTTTAATCTCGGACCACCGACTTTAATCTCGGACCCCCGACTTTACCCCGACTTTAATCTCGGGGGTCCGACTTTAATCTCGGACCCTCGACTTTATTCTCGGACCCCCGACTTTAATCTCGGACCCCCGACTTTAATCTCAGACCACCGACTTTATTCTCGGACCCCCGATTTTAACACGTTCAGCGCCAAGCCCTTGTGGACAATTTTCGTGATTTTTAAGAATTTGATTTTAATATTCTAAGCATTCACGTAATTAACAAACAAAACCTTCATTCATCCTGAACCCTAATTTCAGAGGAAATTCTAGGAGGCCAGAGCTTATAATTCCCCATCTAAAATGTACATAAAATGAGTTTTAGCGATACACATGTCCAAAACAGAAATTTAGTTGGTGTATATTTTTAGATACACAATGTTTTAACTAAGTGTGTCGAAAAAGATACATTGGCGTTGAACGTGTTAATCTCGGGGGTCCGACTTTTTAATCTCGGACCGACTTTAATCTCGGGGGTCTGAGATTAAAGTCGGGGGTCCGAGAATAAAGTCGGGGGTCCGAGGTTAAAGTCGGGGGTCCGAGATTAAAGTCGGGGGTCCGAGATTAAAGTCGGGGGTTCGAGATTAAAGTCGGACTCCCGACTTTTCTCAGGATTTCAGTCGAAAAGCGAATCAAACCATCTGTTCATGATAGTAGTGATGGTCGAACGTTGAAAGTTAAGGGCCTGGTCTCTCCTAGCTCACAGAAGTTTCCCGGAGACTAATGAGGGTTGCTCGTAAGAATGCTGCCGGTTGACGGAAATAACAAATTTCGAACAAACAACAACAAATATCATATTATGTTTATATAAAGAATTAGCACACGGAGTTTATTGTTCTCATTCTAAATCACCCTGTATATATTTGGCTCCGGATCTCAGTCTGGAAGATAATAGTTACATTGATGTGTTCAGATAGTTTGTTGGGACTAATATTTTCTGATCGATGCGACGTTTCGAATTTTAATCATTTCATCTTCATGGCCCTTCAATAATGAGTTTACATGTGGTGAAATGGTTCAGAAATGAAGCAAATAATGAATGTCCTATGTATTGAAACACTATAGAAGTGAACTTTTGAAAACTACCTACTTCCCCGGCAAAAGCCACGCTGGACTTTCAACATGAAAACCTTCCAAGAGGTTAACTTGAACGATGGAAAATAGCGACTGATATGTCTTTCAGACGCAGATGATTCTACAACTGATTTTATGAATATCCTGTTCATTTTTTCAATAAAATCAAGATACCTTATCCTTTCAACCAATAGTGAACGAAGAAAAACTTTGCATTTTGTATCTATAGCTTTATGAGGAGATTCCTTGGTAAAAATTCTAGAATCTGAGAGCACTGAGTCGAATCCCGAGATTAAAGTCGGGGGTCCGAGATTAAAGTCGGACCCCCGAGATTAAAGTCGGGGGTCCGAGATTAAAGTCGGGATTCCAAATAAAAATTGTTCGTGGCCCTTCTACGCCTTCGTATATTCCTGTATATTTCAATAGAGCTTAAAATTATGTTTCCAAAAATATAGCACACTTGATATTTTCTAGAGTCATCTATGAAATACAGAGCATTTAGATTTTTTTTTCTAGACTTTGAAACACACATTTTGATTTTTTCATCTAGACTTTGAAACACACATTTTGATTTGAGCAGTAATGACTAAATTCGTGGTTTTTGTTCAATTTTCAAACACATTCGCAATGAAGTATGAGAATTATGAAAAATGGGATTTGATAGTCTGTTTTATACAAACCGGGGAAAATGCAGAAGCAGCAAGCAATTTGTACCACAAGAGGTATCCACAACCTTTTAGAGACATTTTCGGAAGATTGTGATACAATTTAATTGATGGTGGTCAATTTGAAAAGAAAATACCAAAATTATATGCATCAAATATGGATACGGAGTTGGAAGAAATAGTCGTTTTAGGAGCTGTTGAAAACAATCCCAGAACGCCAACGCGAAATTTGAAAATATCAACAGGTCTACCAAGAACTAACGTTAGGCGGATTTTGAGAAAACACAAATTCAAGCCATACAGGACCAGAAAAGTTCAAAAACTCAGACCAGGTGATTTTGAACGCCGCATTGATTTTTACCAGTGGTTCCTGGAAAATTGTAACCAAGAGCGTGATTTTTCTTTAAATTGTATTTAGACAGACGAAGCTCATGTAAGCAGTGCCCATTTTGAACCACTGCAATTCTTATACTTGGGCAAAACAAAATCCTCATTCAATTGTGGAGCAGAGAAGTCAAGGAAGATTTGGATTTAGTATGTGGGCAGGTGTTTTAAGGGCTAAAATTATCGGTCCGTTCATTTATAATGGCAGTCTCACATCTCAGAGGTATTTGGAAATTTTAAGACAAAATATTGAACCCCTTTGTTGATAAATTGCATTAATGGAGCTCAGGAAAATATATTTTCAACTATACGGGGCTTCGCCTCACAACACAACCAAGGACCCAACCGTTGGCCGGCCATCAGTTTTCATCTATCCAGTGTGAAAACAGGACTTTTCCTTTAAAAGTGTCCAATTCGGCCCACCCAGTACAATCAACTGGCCACCTCGATCACCAGATGTAGGACATCTCGATTTTTATTTCTGGGGCATGTTAAAATCTAAAGTATATCGTCATCAGTGAAGGTCTCACCAATTTAGTGAACTGAGAGAAAAAATTATTCAGTTGTGTTTTCAGTAAAAATTATATTAGCATAATATACAGTGTGACCCATTCAAAATGGAAACACCCTCATATAAAACGTAAAGGACCATGCACGTTTCTTCTGGAAAATGGCTTTCCGTGAATTTGTCCAAATTTTTGGCGTGGTGTAGATCTGGATGCACCCATCAAAAGTGTCCATTGCCAAAAACTTCAAAAATGGACAGTTTTCGAGATATGGCTCTATCAATGTAATTTTTTTTGCAATTTTTGGATTTTGGTACATAATCAGTTCACTCTCATACTTAGGAAAAACCGAGTTTCAATGATTTCACTGCAGGGATCGATTGAAAAATAATTCTTTCTTCGTTTCAGATACTGCCATTTGAGGAAATTATTATACACTGCTCGTCTCTGACGATGTAACTGGACTATTATTTTCAATTTCTATAGTCCAGTTTTTGTAGAAACAAAAACTTCTGAATTGCTCAAGGTGTCACAGAGCCACATATATTCAACACCTTTCGATAGGGGCACTAGAAAAATAATATTCGATACACACTATAGGAACTGAATCTGAGATACTTTTTTTAAAAATAGTTTCCTAGTCGTCAAAGAAATAGTGGTAAATGCAAAATGAGCATATAGAAAATCGCTCATAATGTAGGCTGACGACATAAATACTCGTATCGAATGCAGTTTGTTTATACCGAGTGTTGAATATCAATAGAAACAAGGGAATACATACCCAATAATCATTTCTAATCGCTAATCGAACCGTTAAGACAAACGGATCCGTGTAAATATCTGAATATTTGATATGATATGGATTTCGATGCATTGATCAAGTGTCTATTGCTACAGACTACAAAAATGGACTGTTTTCAAGATATGGCCGTATCAATATCTGATTTTTTTCGTTTACTAGATTGTGGCCCATAATCACTTAGCTCTTATACCCAACAAAAACGGAATTCTATCGATTTCTGCGCAGGAATTGACTGAAAAATAGTTGTATTTCATTTCAGATACATACATTTGGAAAAATTAGCATACACTGCTCGTCACTGGCGATGTAGCTGGGCTATTATTTTCAACTTTTGTATTTCCGTGTTCGTAGAAACAAAAACTCTTGAATTGTTCTAGTACTAACAAACATACTTATATCCAACACAATTCAATTGCGGCATTTGAAAAAATAATATGCGATACACACTCTAAATATAATTTGAATTTTTTTTGAAATATTCTCCTAGCCATCAGGAAAATAGTGGAAAATGCAAAATGAGAAACTAGAAAATCGTATTTATAATGTACGCTGACGAGATGAATACTCGTATCGAATGCAGATTTTTTATACCGAGTGTTAAATATGCATAGTGAAAAATCATTTCAAATTGTTTTTGTTTCTACGATCACGGAAATACAAAAGTTGAAAATAATAGCCCAGCTAGTCGCCAGTGACGAGCAGTGTATGCTAATTTCTCCAAATGAATGTATCTGAAATGAAATACAACTGTTTTTTTTCAGTCAATTTCTGCGCAGAAATCGATAGAATTCCGTTTTTGTTGGGTATAAAAGCTAAGCGATTATGGGCCACAATCTAGAAAACGAAAAAAAATCAGATATTGATACGGCCATATCTTGAAAACTGTCCATTTTTGTAGTCTGTAGCAATAGAAACTTGATCGGTGCATCGAAATCCACATCATATCAAATATTAAGACATTTTCACGGATCCGTTTGCCTTAACAGTTCGATTAGCGATTAGAAATGATTATTGGGTATGTATTCCCTTGCTTCTATCGATACTTAACACTCGGTATAAACAAACTGCATTCGATACGAGTATTTATGTCGTCAGCCTACATTATGAACGATTTTCTATATGCTCATTTTGCATTTACCACTATTTCTTTGACGACTAGGAAACTGTTTTTAAAAAAAGTATCTCAGATTCAGTTCCTATAGTGTGTATCGAATATTATTTTTCTAGTGCCCCTATCGAAAGGTGTTGAATATATGTGGCTCTGTGATACCTTGAGCAATTCAGAAGTTTTTGTTTCTACAAAAACTGGACTATAGAAATTGAAAATAATATTCCAGTTACATCGTCAGTGACGAGCAGTGTATAATAATGTCTTCAAATGGCAGTATCTGAAACGAAGAAAGAATTATTTTTCAATCGATTCCTGCAGTGAAATCATTGAAACTCGATTTTTCCTAAGTATGAGAGTGAACTGAGTATGTGTCAAAATCCAAAAAATGCTAAAAAAATTACATTGATAGAGCCATATCTCGAAAACTGTCCATTTTTGGAGTTTTTGGCAATGAACACTTTTGATCAGTGCATCCAGATCTACACCATACCAAAAATTGGGACAAATTAACGAAAGCCATTTTCCATAAGAAACGTGCGTGGTCCTTTTTCAACCTAGTTTTTCATTACGTAGATATTCAAGCCTACAAGGAAACAAAATTTCATGAATGAGTATTCATTTTCAGAGCCAACTATTGTTATTTTTCAAAGAAAAAAATAAAAAAAAATATTGGATTTTTTTAAAATCTGACTATACCATGGTGAAATTGACATTTTCATATGGCTTATGTCAAAATTTCGTTCCAATGAATCTATCAATAAAAAATTATAAAGGAAAGAGAAATATGACGTTAATCAACCCACCACTTCAATTTCAAAAGTTGCACAAAACGAAACACTTCGATAACAATGTTTAGAGAAAAGTGGACTGACTGATTATTATTCATTTTGTGGGAAGTATTCCAAAAACTTGTAAATAATTGAAGTGTTGGTAGATTTGGGGGCCCAATCGAACTGTTTACATCTAATGGCACATATAAGCGGGTTGCCGATATGTCACTCAATAATTATTGAAGTGATACACAAATTATCGTCTGTAAGAGAACAACTTATAATAATAGTGATGACGTTTATTATTATATATTATTATAATTATATTTATTATACCTTTATTTCTATGTGGTAGAAGAACGACAGACTATTTGGCTGTTAAAAAAAATCCTTTTAAATACACGCAAATATTTATTACTTACAAAAAATTCAATAAAAAAGGTCAGAAATTAGTAGTCAAAAAAATCGCCTCAGTGGAGGGAATCAGAAAAGTATGAGATTAATATTGTATGAAAAATAAAAACAAAGTACTCGTAAATTCAGACCAGAACTTTTTTCAAAATTTGATCTTTGTTTTACTTTGGTCAAGTGGGCTGTCTTCAACACCATAGTCACCTGATTGGTTTTGAGGTCCCTGTACCAAACCAATCCTTAACTTTTTTTTGGATCTTCTTCAATTTGCCATTGTGTTTCTTCCCAAAAACTAGAGGAGCAAATAATTACAGTGTCGTCGGCAAATTACTGAACATTGCCATTTAAGTTCAGATTGAGTAGACCATTTTGATGTATATCAGAAACCGTATTAGGACAAGCGTTAAGCCCTGGGGTACTCCAGTTACAGTTTTATAAATATCACTGTGGATCTCATCTGTTCTAATGAATTTTCGTCTTACAGTGTCAGAAACAATGAAATTGTTTCAGTACCATTCCTCTAATACCGTAGTGCTTTATACTGTCAATACTAATTTGATGATGGCAGTATCGAGGCCTTGGCTAGGTCCAAAGATACATCGACCTTCGTCCATAGAAAATAATCACCTCATTGGGTTATCTACAAGAACGAATTAATATGCATCATCAATGTTATCAAGAAATCTGGAATCATTGATAATCGAAGATAAGGTCTACAAAACAATTATTTTTGGTTTATGAATAATTCCACCAAGAAAAATGTCCAATAAAGATGCTCTGAAGCAACCCTAATTTTCCCTTGTTTTTGAAGGTATCGAAACAAAACTCTACATAGTTGTCAAATGCCAAAGTTTGACGTCTTTAACGATTTTTTGGAACTTCCGGTTCAGCTGGAAATTGAGTACACAAATTCTTGATTTGTAAATAGAACACTGTATATTTTAAGAAACCCGGTAATATTCTGAATAGTCTGAAACTGTTTCAGGGATATTTTTCAGCAACTTGATGTATTCAAAGCAATTTTTTTGCTGCAATTAACCTTAACCAAGAGTTTCATTAACCTACTACAATTCGCTGTAAAAAATCACTCAAATAATTTGGAACTATCCAAAATTTTCCCAGAATTCTAATTACAAATGAACATGAAATGATGTAATTTCCTGCAAAACCAGTATCCTTAAAAAATTGTCAATGACGTCAAAATGAAATTGGCTATTATTAGTAAAAGTACCATCATAGATGTTTCTATTTGATCCAATTTTGTTCATCCAATGGACGCACAAAAACGTTACATATTGAACGTACAGATCCAATCCAATATTTAACATTTGAATTAACATTCAAATAGATACAGTGTATGGACGTATCTAGTTGATCCAGTACTGGTAATCCAATGAACGTACATATGCGTTTGATAGGTAACATTCGGATTATTGGAACATTATTGTACATTCGATGTACATCCATATTGTTCTCTTATTCATGTTTCATGTTGGTCCAATATTTTACGTCCATTGATCATCCATAAGAGGTACAATACGAAATGTACAGAGCACATCAGACATACATATCGAGTCCCTGGACGTTCGGATCAATTTTGGATCCAAAATGGACGTCCATTGGACGTCGTGAGCTATATACTGCCCTCCTTAGCCTTAGCTACAGAGAAGTCAAAATTGAGTAGGATCAGTTTTTGTTCAGATGTCTGACCGTTGTAAATTATTCAGAATTTTATTTTGATTCATTATTACATACACAGTGACCGCCAAAAAGTATGTACCATATGGTAAAAAATTTTATTATTGGATTATTGGAAAAATATTCTGGGGAAAAGTTTGTGCATGTCCGATAACCTAAAAATCGATTTTGACACATGTCACGTGATCGCTAGAATGACGGCAAAATGAAAAAAATTGCAATGCAAAGGCAAAAAAGGGGTAAGATGGCAAGATATCAAAAAAAGTTATTTGAAAAAGTCACTTAGAATTCAATTTTATACACATAAACGAAGTTTCAAGAGATAATTCAAAAAAATTGAAAATAGCAATTTTTTAAAAATATTTTCCCATCTATTTAAAAATATTATTTTTTTCTTATGAATAGCTAGACTATACTGAAACATTTGCATTTTAATGATAATGACAAAACTTTCTCATTTTCTCCACACCAGAGGGCACTAAATTGAAAATATGGGAATTTGTCAGAACCCTTGCTGTTACATCGGTTCGTATCTAACAGTTATATCCGAATTCCACGACCATTGTGATGACATGACACTCCAAAAACATGGTAATTTCCAGATTATAATCAAAAAAATTGTGAAAATATTCAGAATGAAATAGTTATGTAGTCAAATTTAAGAGACTTATAATTTAAATGTTTATGTGCGAAGTGAAACGCTCATGCACGATTATCATCGGAACTTGATTATAATCTGGAAATTACCATGTTTTTGGAGTGTCATGTCATCACAATGGTCGTGGAATTCGGATATAACTGTTAGATACGAACCGATGTAACAGCAAGGGTTCTGACAAATTCCCATTTTTTCAATTTAGTGCCCTCTGGTGTGGAGAAAATGAGAAAGTTTTGTCATTATCATTAAAATGCAAATATTTCAGTATAGTCAAGCTATTCATAAGAAAAAAAATTATATTTTTAAATAGATGGGAACATATTTTTAAAAAATTGCTATTTTCAATTTTTTTGAATTATCTCTTGAAACTTCGTTTATGTGTATAAAATTGAATTCTAAGTGACTTTTTCAAATAACTTTTTTAGATATCTTGCCATCTTACCCCTTTTTTGCCTTTGCATTACAATTTTTTTCATTTTGCCGCCATTCTAGCGATCAGGTGACATGTGTCAAAATAGATTTTTAGGTTTTCCCCAGAATATTTTTTCCAATACTTCAATAATAAAATTTTTTCCCATATGGTACATACTTTTTGGCGGTCACTGTATAAATCATTAATCAAAATAAAATTCTGGATAGTTTACAATAGTCAGACATCTGAACAAATACTGACCTTACTCAGTTTTGACTCTTCTGCAAATACGGCGATTTGGCTTAGGAGGGCAGTATAGGAATTCGTTGTAGGTTATGTAAAATCGGAGAGGGGCGTTAATAATTGAATGAACTGACAACTCTCTGTTCTGTTCTCTTCCTTATGGCTTACTGGATCTGCATATATACAGAGTGCTTGATACATCCCCAAATAAAAAAAAAAAACTAGTGGTGTCAGGTCTGAAGAAAAGTATTTGTTTCCTGTTAGACGTTTTTCCAGCACCGTATATATCTTGATGTAGAATAATTGGAGAAAAGATTGATTGGAATTGGTTATAGAGATATCTCTAATGTCATTAACATATTGGAAATTAGGAGGCAGGAACAAATCCACTTTCAAATAGTTTGGGTTCTTTTTATGTGTGGTCATCTAATCTAAATGTTTTTTTTTCTTTGGTGTTTTGTCATCGACTGCTATGGTCATTAGCCATGTGTTCTGGATAGGCCTTGTTACTAACTCTATACGCCACCTTCGGAGCAGCACTGTTAATTGGAACGCAACAGTGAATAGTGCAGGGCTCACCCCAATCGAGCCACGAGATTTTAATAATTTAATAGATCAAATTAAATTAAAAATCCCAGACGCAACTGGGGCTCGAACTCCGGACCTTTCGACTTAGAGTCGGATGCTCTAACCACTGCGCCACGCTCCGACTTCAAAGTGTTATGAATTTCGACCCATAAATACCATTCCTGTATGTGAAAAACTATTGGAAACAGTGGTCAAAGATCAGCTGCTCAAATTTATTGGAAACCACAATATAATCATCAACCAACAATCAGGATTTCGACAATCTCACTCATGTGAAACATCCCTACAATTTTTAATAACCCAGTGGAAAACAAATATTAGCAAAAACCATGTAATAGGCGTTGTTTTTTTGGATTTTAAGCGTGCTTTTGAAACACAGATTTGTTGTTATTGAAACTTAATAGATATGGTATAACTGGCAATGTATTAAATTGGTTCAATAGTTATCTACGTCATAGAACACAGAAGGTGAAGTATAACAATGAATTATCTCATGAATTAGAAACACAATATGGAGTTCCTCAAGGTTCCATTTTGGGGCCAATATTATTTATTTTGTTTATTAATGATATTATTAGTCAAGTGAAAAAATGCCAACTGAAATTATTCGCTGATGATACATTGATTTACCTTGCTGGTGAACCAGATGAAATAGAATCCTCCATGAATGAAGACTTAAATCGGGTTTCCACATGGTTGTGTGATAATGGGTTGATGTTGAATCTTGAAAAGACCAAGTATATGTTGATAAGGAGCAGAAATAAGCTTAAAAGAGTGAAAGATGAGGATTTTCAAATGACCTTGATGATCAATGACTGTAAAATTGAACAGGTAAAAACAATCAAGTACTTAGGAGTAATGATAGATGAAGAATTGAATATGAATGCACACTGTGATTATATTAAAAGGAAGGTTGCAAAAAAAGTTCATTTTTTATACAGACTTAACGGTAAAGTTTCTATTTTTTCAAAATTGACAATTTACAAATCAATAATAGCACCTCATTTTGATTACTGTGGAACCCTTTTATTTTTCCTTAAGAATGACCAGTTGAGTACTATTCAGAAAATACAAAATCGAGCCATGAGAGCTATACTCATGTGTAACAGACGTACTTCAATTAAGAACATGCTAGAGATATTATCACTAATGTCGGTAAAACAAAGAATACACTATATGTTGGTCTTTGTACTCAAGCTCAGACATAATATGTTACCGACCTACCTCTGTGATGAATTAAATTATATAGGTAATGTACACACTCATAACACTAGAGCTCGTGCTGTGAATGATTTTTATATAAAAACTGAAGACATATTGTGTAACACAATATTCAATAAGGGTCTAACACTTTTTAATGGTTTACCACCAGAGACCAAAAACATCACTTCTTTGAGCCAATTCAAAAAACAATGTAGAGAATATGTATTAAACCAATTCTGAATTTGAATTTCTTGTGGTAGTTTTTAATATGTTGTATTGTATTGTAATGACTTTTGTTGTGTTTTGTATTTTATTGTATTTTATTTATTGATAGGTACTTTTAATGTGTTGTCTTTGGGTAGTTTTATTTGCTGTTCGTTCCTTCTGTAAAGAGCAAATTGTGCTAATAAAGAGTTATATATATATAATAATCTAAATGTTATCATCAGTTTGAAGAATTAATGATCAATATTAATGTTTGGTGGAAAAGAGTATCAATCCAAACAATTGATATCCAATCACTTCATCGATCTCAAAAAATAACAAACTTGCGTCAGTAATTTTTATGATGCGTTATCTGAAGCCTCAAAATTGCACGCGACGGCGGATATAAAACCCTCCAAATTTTCTCCATTACTCAAATCAAAATGTCTTTCCAAATAGTGATAATCGCGGCTCTCGCGACTCTGGCAGTTACGTCAGCCAAGCCATCTTCAGTAGCTGACGATGGCTGCACAATCACAGAATTTTCTCAAGTGGAAGCCGTTGCAGCAAAATGCACCGATATAGTGGTGTCGAACCTGGATGTCCCTGGAGGTGAGACGCTGGACTTCAAATTCAAGAAACCCGGCGCTCGTATCACATTTGAAGGAAAAACCACGTTCGGGTACAAAATATGGGAAGGACCGCTGATCAGAATACAAGCGAAAGGAATTACTGTTATCGGAGCACCAGGTAAATTATTGAGATACTTTAGCATAAGACATGATTGATATAGGATCTGCGAAAGGACTCCGACATTTCTTATGGAAATGGCTTTCCGTGAATTTGGCTGAATTTTTAGTATGTTGTAGTTCTTGAAGGGCTGATCGTAAGTGTCCATATCCACAAAGCTCAAAAATTGACAGTTTTTGAGATAAGGAGATTTCAAAATGGATTTTTTCTATTCTTTGTGGTATTTGCCCATCAATAGGAGAACTCTCATTTGTTGTTGGGATGGAATTTGAATGTTCATCGCCTAGAACCCGACTAAGAAATGGTTTTTCTCAGTTACATTAGGCACCGCCATCGAAACATTTTTATACACTGCTCCACACCGGCTATGAAATGAGGAACTAATTTCAAGATTTTCCATACAACTTTTCATGCTACAAGATAATGCCAGTACAATTTATGTTTTCAAAAAACGACATATATTAGATATTTTTTTAAGAGATTCCTACGAGCGTACGCAAAGTAGTACTTTTCTGCATACATTTGCGTGCGCAAAGTTACACTACACGCCGAGCGGATAAAATTCCTTTTCTACAAATGTCAAGAAATGACAAGGTTCGCGCATTGATAACAATATGCGAGATGCACTTTTTTGTCATTTTCCTTCGTTACCACGATACCGTGAGCGAAATAGTGTACCAAATACATATTTCGAAGATTTTTATATTTTTATCTTTATGATGGTCCTCAATCAAGCAAAAATCCAAGAAATCATTCATTTCCAAATGTTTAACAATAAACAAATGCTAATTTATTTCCATAGTTTCAGTAATTTCTTGATTGGAATAACATTCTAAGCCCGTTCAACACTGTTTTTTATATTACGCTGAGCATATTACTCATTTTAGAACAATATTTTTTGACGTTGTAGGAAAAATTCTGTTTGCCACTCGTGCGCGAAATGCTTTGGTGATCTCAACTATTTTTTTAACTCGGCTCTCGATCACCAAAGTAGCATTTCGCGCACTAGGTACAAAAATAATTATATTTCATTCGTCACCAAACATTGTGTTGAAGGATGGACAGCATAGCGGACTAGAAATATCAACATTTTAGGCAAGCATGCAGAATTAAGTATTATAATGGAATATCTCTTAAGTTATGAGTTATGGGTATAGAAAAGTGTATTGTAACTATTTGACAAACTTTTCATACAGGGTGGCCCATCGAAAACGTACCGCAAGGCATTACAGGCTACATTGAGAAAATTCTGGAGCATACTGGTATCATAAAAAAATCATGATAAAAATAACAACAGTTTTTGGTAAACCTGAAGATTTGGATTATAAGTGGTAAAATACAGATGAAAAGTTGAAGTATTTTATGGTTGAAGTTGATGAATATTATTGCTGTCATTAGGGCGGGAAGTGCTCAAATATTAATAATATAAATAAGAATTAGAATGTTTCTGTTGGTACCTATCTTCTGTTCGAATTTCAATATATATTGCAAATAAGAACTAAAATGTTCGAAATATTCAAATTTGGAATCACAGCCAGGGTAGTTTACTGTTGATCAAAATTCAATTTTTTGTTCCCCCCTGTATACCGTTTGGAAATTTAGAATTTTGATAACTCGAATACACAAACGGCTGCGGAGATATGACCAAAAAACTTCTCCATATACCCAATGAGTGCGACAGAGACTTTTAACCTTCTGAATCGTGGGAGTCTCGCAGTCATACCCATTAGATATACGAGGAAGTTTTTTGACCATATCTCCGCAGCCGTTTGACATAATCCCATCAAACTTGGTATCACTGGATTCGTAATGACGATCCCTAACCAAATATGGAAAAATATACTGGGTGTCCAATTTAAAAATATCACCAAAGTCATTTTTAATATCTTGCGGATAACCCTATATATTTTGGGTGGGGTTCAAAAATTGGCCCATCGGAAAAGAAAATCGACCTGTCCGAGGATTTTTCCGAATTATCTTTATATTCAGAAATAATGAATTTGTTCCATAATTTTGACGCGCACTGTATATAAGCATGTGGACTTTGTTATTTTTTCAATGGAACACCCTGTTTTTTATTGCATTTTCAGAATAATAATAATAATAATATTTATTCAGTTCATTTTTATAAAAAAAATTCAGTGTAAACATAAATTGTGAATAAACATCTGATATTTCAAGTAACCAATAGGTTTTATTTAATGTTTTTTTCTATTAATGTTTAGGTCCACTTTAGCCAGAGCTAGTCTGTGTTCCTAGACATAATGGGAGCTTTGGTCTTTTTGAAATATCTTAACTAATAGTAGTAAAAATTAAGATAAATAAGATAAAAATAAAAATAAAATAAAGTAGTGGGTGACGTAATAAAAATACTATGAATACTTAAAATAGTGTACATAGAAAATTGAAAATAGTAAATAAAAAAGAAAAGTTGTATAGATGCACTAAAAGTGGTCATTGAATGATAAAAGGCATACAAATATATTCGTATTTTCATTTATATTTACTTACATACAATAGACTTAATGATTAATAAAATCTTTCCGAAATATTACTGAATTATAAAATAACTGTGTGGTAATAATACGAATTTAACCATTTGTTTTATTAAAATATAAAATTAGTATTAATATTAATAGCAATAATTCAATGAAATACAGATTCGTTTGTACATACATTTGTCTGTTCAATCTTTGGCATGTCTGTAATAGTATTTTGACCATTGATGTAAGTAGCCAATGTGTTAATTAGTTTTTAAAAATTTTTACGTGAATTTCTTTTTTCAAATTTATTGGTAGATAATTATATATTTTCTGTCCGACATATATGAAACTTCGCTGTCCAATAGATTTTTGAGATTTAGGGAGAACTATGATGGCATTTTCTCGAAAGCTTGTTGGATAAGTGTGTGTTTTATTCATATCTATCTACGATGAATTTCAATATGACTTCATTCGAAACATCATATATCTAAATGGTAGCAGTTTCCAGTTATTTAAATTTTTTTGTAAATTTTCAAAAAATAATTTTTTGGAAATAAATTGAGTCAGGTCAAAAATGGACAGAATTTGTCTACATAAAACCTGAAGATTCCTAAATCTTTGGAAACTTTTCGAAAAAATTATACGGGGTGCTCAGAAATTGGCGCCAAATTCGGCTATTTCAAAAATTGAGTTTTTTCAAATTGCGACCCCATTTTTTCTCAAATCCATTGAATTCAACTGTACAAAATGTTTATGCTTACAACCCTACATAGAAATTTACAGTGGGTTTTTATTTCAAATCATTGACTCTCAAGCTCCAAAACGTACTGTTAGAGTTACAAAACCACGTGATCCATGGATTTCACCGAATCTGAAAACTTTGATGAGAGAGCGAGATACTGCGTTGAGTAGATTTAAGAGTTCAGTGTTAGAGGGGGATTGAATACATTATAAACGTCTACGCAATTCTACACTAACGATTCTGAGAAATGAGAAAAGAGATTTCATTGATAAGTTTTGTAGAAATAATGATAGCA
Source organism: Chrysolina oricalcia (assembly GCA_944452925.2). Lineage (NCBI taxonomy): Eukaryota > Metazoa > Arthropoda > Insecta > Coleoptera > Chrysomelidae > Chrysolina > Chrysolina oricalcia. The sequence continues at coordinate 2,998,399 of OX101816.2, forward strand.
AACGGGTTTGGAAAACACTAAGTCGTCTGAAGGTAGTACAGAACAAAAGCTACTCAAATTCCAGAAGATATTTCAGATCCCGTTGAAATCAATGATTTTTTTGGGGCAATCTGGTCTGGCTTATCGGATGATGAGTGTAAAGGTTCTATAGAATTTTATGAAATCAGGTGAGGGAATCGAACTTTTTATATTTCAGGATGGCATCTGTTCAGGAAATTCATGAATTGCTCCTCGAGATTAAATCTACAGCTTATGGAATTGATGACATATCAATCAATATGATTTTATATTGTCGTCCATTTATTGAAATTTACATAACTCATCTGTTTAACTACTGTATTAAAAAAAGTGGCTTTGCTGTGGAAAATATCTTTAGGTCGTCCTTTACCAAAGGTATCAAAACCTACTGAATTTTCTGATTTAGGAATTATCAGTATTTCACCGTACTTGTCAAAGATTTTGGAGAAACTTACAGCAGTTCAAGTTAGTGAGTATGCCAGAGAAATTAATCTTATTCTCTCGTGTCAAACAGGCTTTCAAGAGAATCGAAGTACTGCTGATTCACTTGTTAATGTATTGGACGATATTGAGTTAGGATTGGACAAAAAAGAATGTTCCGTACTTATTCTATTCCGTAATACACCAATTTTTACGAAGAATAAAATTTTCTGACAAATCTGTATTAAAAAAGTTTCCATACCCATTGGGCAAATTTTTTAAACTCACTGTATATAGTCATAACCACCTTTTGATAGGCAACCCATTTTAGGCGTATTCGTCTGTTTATGTAACTTCATAAAAAGTATGTTTCATCCGGTTAACAGATGGGTGAAGGTCGACCTCTCTTCGTCTAAATGTGTCTCAATGATTTGTTATTCTACATGCTTGCCGAAAAAATAGTGTACACAACACGACCGAAAACAGTTTTTTTTTGGACTCGCAGACTTCTAGGACTCGCTAACGCTCGTCCTAGAATTTGGTCTACTAGTCCAAAAAAACAGTATTTTCCGGACTTGTTACGGAAATTACTAATTCAACGAAATGTCATGTTTGTTTTTCAAGGGGACAACTTTTGACGTAAAAAGCATAGCAAAACCTTCAACCCCCTAAGTGGGGGTGTCATCCTCAACTTTTTTCAAGTGGAAATGGGGGTCATATGAATAATACGGTAAGCTTTCAATTAAATCGATTTTTGAATATTTCGTCAAACGTATTGTTGGTATTACAAAGCTCCATACTTTCTAAACGAGTAGATTGATTTTAAAAACTAAGACGCAATGTATAAGAAATTGAAATCACTTTTGATCCACTGATCCCCATTCCCATTTGAAAAAAGTTTAGAGATGACACCCCTACTTGAGGGGTAGCAAGTTTTGCTATGCTTCTTGCGTCAAAAGTTGTCCTCCTGACAAACAACGTTAACGTGTTTTTGGTTTTTGTAGAAGAGTTCTTTCCCAGCCAGTAATGCCGTGCGGTACGTTTTCGATGGGCCACCCTGTATTATGCGAAGGTTGAAGCGACCACAAAACGTTTACTCAAACAAAATTGGCGTGACAGATGGAAAAGGCTTACGTGAATAAATCAAATAAAAACTCCTCTATATCTGAAATCTGGAATACTATTAAATCTATCAGTAATAAAAAAATTCAGTAGCAAATCACCTATTTTTAATGAACTCTTAACAGAAAACTCGATTAATTACGCTCCGCCTACTAATTAAATTCACATCAAAGGTTTCAAATATTCATAAACCCTCCCTCTTAACCTGTATATTAACAAGTGAGTGTGGAAATCCGCCTTTCGCTCGGAAATTCGGATGTCTATAATACGACACGTGTGAATCCACCTCTACCGGGAATCCACCTCTAACGGCAATGCACCTGTAACGGGAATCCGTCTAGATCGTAGAAATTTGAAGTGCCTATTAAAACTAAAAGCTTGGAAGTTGATGTTGATACCCATTTTTTTAAACTATAATTATTTTACAATAATAATCTGATAATACGACCCGTGTGGATCCACCTATAGCTCGGAAAACTTCAACGATACCCATTTTTTTAAACTATAATTATCTTACAATAATAATCTGATAATACGACCCGCGTGGATCCACCTATAGCTCGGAAAACTTCAACGATACCCATTTTTTAAACTATAATTATCTTAATGAAAAAACTCTATTTACTTTTTTGTACAGCTATATGTGGACTATAGCTTCCTGAATTCACTTATATGAAATCGCCTTCAAAATTTGAGTTTCGGTCATGTCATGTCGATATCTTGTTTCGTTCTCGATTTTTTGGTGTTTGAAAACCCAAAAAAGGCGAAATTTCTTCTAAGTCCACATCTCAAAAAAATTTTTTCAAGATATGAAAAAACTCTTCAGACACTTTTTGTTAGTCTCTTTGAGTACAATGAAACTGTACATGTACATTTTTTCGATATCTTGTTTCGTTCTCGATTTTTTGGTGTTTGAAAACCCAAAAAAGGCGAAATTTTTTCTAAGTCCACAACTCAAATATTTTTATTCAATATATGAAAAAAATTCATGGGAATTTTTTTTAGATGTGTTCGAGTACAGTAAAAGTATTGATATACATTTTTTTGATATCTCGTTTAGTTTTCGAATTGTCGGTATTTAAATCACAAAAAAAAACAGAAAATTCTTCCACATCTAAAATTTTTTTTTTTCAAGATATCAAAAAATTTCATGAAAACTTTTTGTTAATCTGGTCGAGTACAATGAAGTTTCCGGATCCATTTTTTGATATCTTTCAATTTTTTATTTTTGTTCAAAATTTTTTCTAAGTCCAGTCAAAAAATGCCCACTTTTTAAAGTTTAGTCGATTTTTCCGAAGTTATTTATCATGATATGAAAAAAATTCATTTGACTTTTTTGTAGACCCATTCAAGGACAATAAAACTGTAGGTATGCATTTTTCTAATCCAGTTTCTTTTTCGTGTTTTTGGCGATTTTAGACACAAAATACACAATTTTTATTTTTTTTTTTCAGTTTATCCATCATTTTTGCACTTTCTAATGGAGTCGGAGAAAAACGGTTTGGAGCGTCAGTAGAGTTCGTAGAGACGTATTCGAGGCAATTTTAACAATTTCAATTGTATCATTAGTACGGTCAATATTTCGATTTTTCCGTTTTTTTGAAATATTTCCTGGGCCATTGATTTTTCCGAAAAAATTTTCAGATATTTTTTGTAGTTTTTCTAAGGCGGTCAAAAAAGTATTCTTGGTAAATTGTGATGGTATCAACCGTTCGTTGTATATTTTGTTTTTAAAAAAACGCAAGTTTTTTAATTCAGTTTTCTCGAGTTTTTTCCAGTTTTCCGATCATTTTATCGAAAACTTCGAAGAGGGAAGATTTGTTCGTATATTTCAGCTCTATCTATTGCATTCTTCAAAATTCAGTTGAAAAATGTTTTGCGGTTTTTATCCAACTTTTTCACTTTTCGGAAAATCGCCCGGAAAAGCCTGTTAGCATTTTCCGATCTTTCTCAAAAACTATACAGCTCACCACGGCCTATAGGAGTATACTTTCCAAAAATATGAACCAGATCAAATCACTTCCCTGACCTGTATCGATATCGTTTTAAAAAAACGGAAAAACCCTGTAAAAATTTTCCAGATTTTCCGATCAAAAAAACAAATTAATTTAATAATATTGTCCTCGAGTTTTAGACGTAGTTCAAATTTGGAAGCGATATCTTTAAAAATGTGGAAATGACAGCGTTTTTAAGTGGCACAGACCAACAGACAAAACTATTTCAGAAATTTAATTTAAAAAAAAAAAAAAATTTCTCACTTTCATCCTTTTTTTTCGACAAGGATCATTTTCTTTTGGATAACTTTTTCTGTAACTCTTTGAATAAGAAAGTTATGGCGTTTTTAAATTTTCTTTTGTCATTTTGACAGGGAAATATTATTATCATTTTATCGAAAACTTCGAAGAGGGAAGATTTGTTCGTATATTTCAGCTCTATCTATTACATTCTTCAAAATTCAGTTGAAAAATGTTTTGCGGTTTTTATCCAACTTTTTCACTTTTCGGAAAATCGCCCGGAAAGCCTGTTAGCATTTTCCGATCTTTCTCAAAAACTATACAGCTCACCACGGCCTATAGGAGTATACTTTCCAAAAATATGAACCAGATCAAATCACTTCCCTGACCTGTATCGATATCGTTTTAAAAAAACGGAAAAACCCTGTAAAAATTTTCCAGATTTTCCGATCAAAAAAACAAATTAATTTAATAATATTGTCCTCGAGTTTTAGACGTAGTTCAAATTTGGAAGCGATATCTTTAAAAATGTGGAAATGACAGCGTTTTTAAGTGGCACAGACCAACAGACAAAACTATTTCAGAAATTTAATTTAAAAAAAAAAAAAAATTTCTCACTTTCATCCTTTTTTTTTCGACAAGGATCATTTTCTTTTGAATAACTTTTTCTGTAACTCTTTGAATAAGAAAGTTATGGCGTTTTTAAAACCCTGTAAAATTTTTCCAGATTTTCCGATCAAAAAAACAAATTAATTTAATAATATGGTCCTCGAGTTTTAGACGTAGTTCAAATTTGGAAGCGATATCTCTAAAAATGTGGAAATGACAGCGTTTTTAAGTGGCACAGACCAACAGACAAAACTATTTCAGAAATTTAATTTAAAAAAAAAAATTTTTTTCTCACTTTCATCCTTTTTTTTCGACAAGGATCATTTTCTTTTGAATAACTTTTTCTGTAACTCTTTGAATAAGAAAGTTATGGCGTTTTTAAATTTTATTTTGTCATTTTGACAGGGAAATATTATTATTATTATCTTTTTTTTCCGGCTTCCCTCCTGATTTTGGATAAGGATCATTTTGGTTTTTGTTTCGTGACTCTACGACTTCAAATAAAGATTTTAGGCCCCCTCTTAAAAGTCGTATTATAACAATAATGTTTAATTGATTAGGTTCGGTTCTCGATGGTCAAGGTGCTCTCTATTGGGATGGTAAAGGAGGAAAAAACAAGAAACCCAAATTTTTCAAAGTGAAGGTTACCGAGGGTTCGGTACTTAGAAATATCAACTTACTCAACTGTCCTGTTCAATGTGTTTCTGTTGGTATGTCGGACGATGTTTTATTATCCGGATGGAACATCGACGTTTCTGCTGGAGACAAAGTGAGTACACCGAAGAGTCAACTGATGACCTATGATGCTATGGAATGTTCATACATAATGATGAGATGAATCTGAAAGAAAAAGAGAAATATTTTAATCAGATTATTTCACTGGATTATTGAATACGTGGTTTATAATAATTCATATCGATAATAACGACACAAAAATTCGCCTTACAAACTAAGTTCTCATTGACAGTTCACGGAAAAATAACACATTGTTCGTTCATTTTTGTTCCATCTAAAATGACAAATTATTATCATTAAAAAATGTGTCATTCATTGGTGTTATTGAAACAAAGAGTCAGGTCAAAAATCGCCAGAATTTACCTGAATAAGACCTGAAGCTTCCTAAATCTTTAGAAACTTTTAAAAAAAGTTATACGGGGTGCTTAGAAACTGGCTCCGAATTCGGCTATATCGAAAATTGTGTAACTCATGTTTTTCAAATGATAATTTAGTTTTTTCTCAACGCCAGTGGATTCTACGCTAAAAAATAGGGGGAGTTTATGCCAACAACCCTATGTCTTAATTAAAAGGTTTTTGTATAAACTTGGAAAAACTAAAAATTCCTTTATTAGAGATATCTGAATCATCAGTAGGCTTTTTTATCAAACAAGTGTTTGGAATTTTGCGATAAGTAGGTCGATAGGTGTTTTTTCAATGCAATTCAGTTGAGTTCAGATATAAAAGATAGACTTATGAGATAAATTCAATGACGAGTGGAATTTTATTAGACTATTTCACAAACAAAGTGAAAGGTAAAAATGAGAATTAGAAAAAATTAGCAAAAAAGTTGAGAAGTTGATCTGAGGAATTATCAAAGTTCAATTAAGGAAACATTGATTAATTCGATAGAATTTATCCAAAATCTTTCATATTTGACGTTTAACAGTCACATACACAAATCTGATAACACCGAACTGGCCAATCAGAGTCAAGATTCAAGTTTGGTATTATCGACTAGAGCTCCTAATTGGTTCGTTCGACAAGTGCGTCAAATAGTCAGAAAAATACCCCAGTAGTAGTGCTATTATCAAAGTTGAAGACACTCAAGATGTTTGCAAGTTACCTCAAAAATATATTTTTAGTAGTAAAACATAATGAAAATAGCTCAGGAGAATTTGAAGCTGATTCTTGGGTGCCACAAGGTTCCAATTTGGGACCCCTACTTTTTGTAATGTTCATCAATGATTTGTCATCAGTTCTCAAGTACGCAAGCAGTTTACTATTTGCAGATGATCTCAAAATTTTCAAAAAAATTTAAACTATCAAAGATTGTGTTTTGTTACAAAAAGATATAGAATCTCTCTGTGAGTGGTGCTATAAAAATAAGCTTTATTTTAATCTAAGAAAATTCATTGTTATGAGGATAACAAAGCAGAGAGATCCGATTTTATTTGATTATATGATGCAAGGGGATATCTTACAAACTGTTCGGGAGGCCAAAGACCTGGGTAACATGAAAATCTGCTATCCTTTTCAAACCATGTGAAAAATATAATCAAATCAGTAAATCGTATGTTAGGCTTCATGATAAGACAAACGTCAAATTTCACCAATATAGAAGCTATAAAGATTTTGTACTACACTCTAATCAGATCGAAACTTGAACTTTCAATTATCTAGAATACCGGAACCATAGAAAAAAAGGGCTCCTCCATCAAAATTTTCATAATATTTTTTTCTCAGATGCAAGGTCTTGAGACAGGTTGTGATTTGATGGAACATGTTGACAAAGGAAACTTGTAGAAACTTATAACCTCTAAAGTTTTAATTCTCTAGAATACCGGCATCATAGAAAAAAAGAGCTCCTCCTGCAAACATTTTTTCAGAAACAAGCTCTTCAGATAGGATGATATTTGATGGAAATGTTGAGAAACTATAGTTTTTGTTTTTTGAGATGAAAATTAAAAATTTTGCAAACATCATAAAGATTTTTGAGCCTACAGAAAAAAAATTGTGGCACTCAATTTTTGTGATATGGTTTGTGCTAAATTTAGTACACTATGAGCAAACGGCATATGGGAAATGATAATATGAGAACACATATTTTGTGAATTAGCCATTGTGATCCAGTAAAAATTTTTCATACAAATTAATTTTTTTTTTATTTGTATCAATCACAATGTAGGTACTTCAATTGATTCTGGTATGCACATGAAATCAAAAAAAAAATGTTAATCGAAGTGTGAATGACATAAAAATGTTGAGACTCTAACTAAGCTCGATTTATGATCCAAAATGATGACTTTTAAAAACTATCATCATGAAACTTTTGCAGACTATAATATACTTACTCTCTTTGATAACAAACTTTTCACATCTTTTCTGAAACCAAAAAGCGATGTGATACTTTTAATATTTATTGGAAGGTGATTAAACATCTTACATCCATTATAAAATATCGAGTTTTTGATAAGTGAACTTTTTGGAATTGAAAGTTTTAAATCTTTACTCTGTCTGGTACTACGATCAGAAGAACTGTTTCCAATAGAGAACTTTGTTTTGTATTTGTGTATCAAACAAACAGTTTCAAGTATAAAAATAGCAATAACTGTTAGAATTTTATGTTTAAGAAAGAGAGGTCGGCATGATATATTTTACTTTGCTTAAATACCGCAAATCACGCTTTTGCAAAATTAGGACAGTCTGTAAACGATGACTGCAGCAAACTCCCCAAATTGCAATACCATATCTTAGATGCGATTCAATAAGAGAATGATAGACTGGTTTTGAAACTGAAAATCATTCGAGACAACTCTCAATGCGTAGCAACCCGAAGAGAGCTTTTTACATAAAATTTCAACATGCTGTTTAAATTTCAACGAATTATCCAGATAAAGTCCAAGGTATTTTAATGTCATTTTATTTTCAATGATGCTATTGTCTAACGGTATGTTTTCAAGATGTCATCTGAAATATATCATGTTGTTTTTTTGATGTTGAATGATAGTAAATTCGAATCACACCAATCTTTCACTTTTTTCAGATCAAAACGTATCATTTGATCAAGATCGTGCTTGTATTTATGATGCCAAAATATAGTACTGTCATCAGCAAAAACTGTAAAAGAACCTGATGTCTGGAAGTTCAAAAGGTCATTTATGTATAATAAAAAGAGAATTGGTCCAAGGATAGAACCTTGAGGTACTCCACAATTAATTTTCTTCGATTCTGAATACCCAGAATTCCTTACTATTTGTTTTCGCTTGGACAAATAAGATTCAAACCATTTGAGAGTGAGGTTCCTGAAACCATAATGATGAAGTTTAAGCAAAACTATCTCATGATTCACACAATTATCATGATCCCCACCATTAATTCGCGAATATACCTCATATAAAAGGGACATCATTGCATCTCCTGTATTCTTATTTTTCTGAAATCCAAATTGAAGGTTATTGATTAAATTATGACATCTCAAAAATTCCATAATTCTCTAATGAATCAGTCTTTCAATAATTGTTGCTAAAATTGGTATGAGTGAAATAGGACGATAGGTAGATGGATCATCAAAATCTCTTTTGCTTGTTTTGGAAGATTTTGAAAAATGTTAATGGAAATTTCATCTAAACCACTTGTTCTTTCATTTTTCATACTCCTAATAACATCAATTATCTCATTCATATCCGTATCACGTAGGACCATATCTTCCTTGATATTAACATTCTGGAGATAAATCAAAGGATCATTGATAGGAACAATAGAACTAGTTAATTTCTCAGCAATGGAACAATTAATGAAATAAGGCCTTGTGGGCCTGTTGGAATAATAAATGAATAAATAGATATACATTTCGACACAGCTCATCGTGGTATACTCTGTACAAAAGAACTGACTCCACTTGCTGATTAACGAAATTTCAGGATCAACTGGGCCACAACACAGACGGCTTCGACGTTTCCGGCACCAACAATCTGGTCATCGAAAACTCCGTCGTCAAAAATCAAGACGACTGCGTAGCCGTCAATCGGGGCTGGAACATGGTTTTCCGAAACATGACTTGTTCCGGAGGCCACGGCCTCAGTCTGTCTGTCGGAATGAGCCACGAGGTCATCAAAAATACCGTGGCTAACGTCACTTTTATAGACTCGACCGTCAGCAATTCCAGAAACGGCATTCACATCAAGACCCACTCCAACTCCGGAGAGGGAATCATCAGGGATATCACCTACAAGAATATCAAGATGACAGGTAATTTATTTTTACTACTAGCGTGCGGAAAAGTCCACTTTTCCGCACTCATTTTAGTTTTGAAAGTGTCACTTTTACGCATAAGTGCGGAAATGTAAATTTGTTTAGTTTTCGGGGAGTAGGTTATACTTACATTTAAATATTTAAAAAATATATTTATATGGTTGTAGTTTAAAAAATTACTGAAAATGAGGAATTTATTAGAATTTTGCTATAATTTTTAGTTGAATGATTTTTTAATGGTCCTGATATTGGACTCGTTTAATGAATGTTAAATAATAATAAACATATGACATTTTTTTGTCACTTCGAATCATTATAGCAGCAAAGAAAAAATAAACCTGTCAGTCAAAACTAAGATGTCTAAAAACCCTGGTATGTCGACTTATTCCTGCAAAACTGTAGGAAAAGACAGGAGACATTCGCCAGCTTGATTAAGAGAAAACAAATGAAATCGTGATGTGTTCCCAAATATCCCGTAATATTGCGTGTACCGCCTGTCGGTTTTCTTGTTAGGGTAAATTTACAAGAACAGAACTTTCAAGTATTGCCCACGAATTAAACGAATAACATAATTATTGGAATTTACTGAATCACTGTCACCAATCAGTTTTATTTGTTACAATTTTGACTAATTTATATATTTTTTTCGGAAATGCAATTTAATAACCCCGCATTTCATTTAGAAGTCACTAATATTGTGGATTGTAACAAGTATTGAAATTAAATTAGGCTCCATGAAAATTTAACATTAGAACCTGTCAGTAATGTCAATCTTGTGTGATAAATATATTCGTTTTCATTAAAACGTTTTTTAATAATAGTTATGCTACAAGATGCCTACTATGTGGTAGGTAGGGTAGTCTTTATATTAAAATGGTACTCACTTTTGATACTGAATTTGTTCGTCTCTCTGGATTGCCCACAAATGAAACAAAAACGGAACATGATTGAGTTATTATTGTACAAACTTCACAGAAAACGATTCGATATTCACGAACTTTATTTGATCAGACACGTTTCGCTAGCACAATAGCTTCTTCACTGTCTGATTAAATAAAGTTTGTGGACAAATTAATAAATGACAGTTGCGAGACGAAAACATAACAGAATATACAAACCCGAGTGAAAATTGTGACACATAACAGAATATAACTACGGACCATGTGATGCCATAATCGGTTTACTACCAGTATTTTTGTTAAATACTCATTTTATGCTCTATTGCTTGGTGTATTATAAAATTATTCGGAAACCCCAGAAAATTTATTGAAATTTAAAAATTCCGAAATTCCAAAGTTTAAAATATATCTTAATGCACTAGCGGGCGGAAAAGTACACTTTACCGCCCGGTTCGCCGGGCGTAAAGTGGCACTTTACCGCCCGTGGGCGCATTATGGCCCGGCGGGCCGTAAAGTAGACAAAATTCTGAAATTGTCTATACTCACATATCATTTCATGCAATTCCTAACACGAATTAGAATCATTTCAGTTCAATATAGCAATACTCTTTCTAACATTTGTTCATAATCGTTGGCAATTTTTTCGGTGATGATCTATTTATTTGAAATAGATTCTCCAATATAGCACTCAGCTACTACAGTTTCACATTCCTCATATTATGTTACCCTTAATTATTGTATGCATAACGTATGAAACGTGTAGACCATTGCAATTCAAGTCAGTATTTGTGATTCGCGCCATAAAACCGCTAGTGCATAAAATTTTGTATGTATCACGTGCGTAAAATGCGTTCAAGGCCTTCGGAGTGTGATGACCCTCGGCTAACGCCATCGGGCCATCATCCACGCCGCAGGCCATAAACGCCTACTTTACGCACACATAAATAACTATAATGTGGCCCTTCCATTCCTTCTTATAACATATATTTTGGTGTCGAAAGATTCCAAAGGTTCCCGATTGCAACACAAATTTTAACATACCAAATGATACTCTTTTTTGTAGGTATCTGGAAATACGGAGTCAATGTTCAACAAGACTATAAAGATGGAAAATCCACCGGAAAGCCCACCAATAACATCCCTATCAATGGGCTGACACTATCCCAAGTGACTGCAACCCTTACAGGCCCCGAATCGGAACCAGTTTACATCCTCTGTGGATCTGAAGGATGTGATAACTTCCACTGGTCTGGAGTAACGTTCGAAAATGCTACGAATCCAAGTTCTTGTAATTATTCACCAGAAGGCTTTTCTTGTTAAGAGTAGATTTGTTATTAAAAAATGAAGGATTTCTAAAAAGTTGCCTCTTTTATTCATTTAATGAATTCGATTGAGTCTACTCAAACCAGTAGTTGGAGCCTTGGATGAATCAAATAAATGCCTAGCAGTCTTTCTTGTCCTCGCGAAGGCATTCGACATGGTTTCTCATATTAAATAAATTGACAAAATGAATGACTATGTAATCCGTGGTTTGGCTCTAGACCTTTTCAAAGATTATCTGTCAAACAGAATACAGAAAACTAAAATTGGAAATGAATTGAGTGCTGAGTCAACAGTAAAGATAGGAGTGCCACAAGGAACAGTACTGGGACCAATATTGTTCCTGATATCTCTGAATAGTATATCTAGAAAACATAATACGGAAGGTCAATTGGTTTGCTATGCTGATGATACTGCTGCTGTCATTACTGGGAAAAGTTAGGAAGAAGTTCAACGGATCACTGTCATGTACAGCTCTTTTCGAATTTTAGTACTCACCCTTGCCCTAATAGTTCCAATAATTTATTCAACCCACATTTTGCGGATGACAGTTATCAGTTGAACTATTTTATAAAATGACAGCGTTATTTTGTAAACATACTTTTGGTAACAACTCCTTTGCTTTGTGGTTATAGTACAGAACCGTAACATTTCTTCTTCGAATACTTGACCCTGTTTATGTTTGGTTCGGATAGTGAACAAGGATGAAGCGTTTTTAGCAGATTGTCGTCTTACTTCAAATGGCAACGTTGAATCTCCCGAATGTGGGCCAAACAAATATCATGCATTCATGAAGGCATGATATTAATATTCCAGGATCTTACCTATCGAGTCTGAGGTTCTGTTTGTTCTGTCACTCGGGCGAGTTGGGCGGGTTGTCTGATAATTGGAGTATCAGGTTCGATTTTGAGAAAGAGACATATTGACTGCACTTATTTCAATTTATCCTAGTCGAAAAATTTTTTGATCATCATAGATGGGTCTTGGGAAAATTCATAAATGGAAATTGCCTCGCATTGTTTGCGATATTCGACGCTATATATTTTGAAGGAAATTTTCTTCTGCTGACGCAGGATTTTTTTGATGTTCAAATAAGCACATCTGAGTGATTCTTGTTTCTCGAAATTTAGACATATTTCATTATAAATTTTTAGGGCTTGTAGTGCTATTTTTCATTTGTAAAGCTGCTGGAACAAGGAACTAGCTACTACATATTCATGTATTATAAACAAACTGTTATGGTATCTAGCTTATTATTTTAGTAATATTAGAGCAGAGGGTTGTCCCATTCCATCAGGGTGGTTTCGAATTTTCCACTGACGATAAATCCGTGGTGCTCCGGAAAATTAAATTCCACATTTCAATACTATCGAAACCTATTTCCATTGTCGAATCCACGTCCAACTGGGCTATCGGGTGTGTTACGGGCGTTAAACATCTTTGCACATTCACTGCTCTCCTCTCCTAAATATCGCCTCTAATATATTTTATTTACAATTTATTAAAACCTACACACAGATAATACAAACAGTACGATGCAAATGCATGGAATAAATTCATTATTTCTGAATATAAACATATTTTGGAAAATTCCTCGAACACATCGATTTTCTTTTCAGATTGGCCAATATATAGGATTATCCGCATTCGAGTAAAAATTACTTTAGTGATATTTTTGAATGGAATACCCAGTGTATTTTTCCATATTTGGTTAGGGATCGTCATAACAAATCCAGTGATACCAGGTTTGATGGGATTATGTCATACGGCTGCGGAGATATGGGCAAAAAACTTCCTCGTATGTCTAATGAGTATGACGAGACTCCACACGATTCGGAAGGTCAAAAGTCTCTGTCGCACTCATTGGACATATGGAGAAGTTTTTTGCTCACATCTCCGCAGCCGTTTGACATAATCCCATCAAACCTGGTATCACTGGATTTGTAATGATGATCCCTAACCAAATATGGAAAAATGAACTGGGTGTCCCATTTAAAAATATCACTTAAGTCATTTCTACTCGAATGCAGATAACCCTATATATTTAGGGTGGGGTTCAAAAATTGGCCAATCGGAAAAGAAAATTGACGTGTTTGAGGAATTTTCCAAAATATGTTTATATTCAGAAATAATGAATTTATTCAATACATTTGTAACGTACTGTTTATATATACAGTGCGACGCTAAATTATGGAACAAACTCATTGTTTCTGAATATAAAGATATTTCGGAAAAATCCTCGGACAGGTCGATATTCTTTTCCGATGGGCCAATTTTTGAACCCCACCCAAAATAGATAGGGTTATCCGCAATTGGGTAAAAATGACTTTGGTGATATTTTTAAATTGGACACCCAGTATATTTATATATATATATATATATATATATATGTACATTACTAAGTTCATGGGTTGAACCGCGTTGAGAGTTTATAACTCGACGTTTCGGCTCCTGCTTTGGAGCCATTTTCAAGAGTGTGACTGCGAGGCCTCTATCTGCCTACTCCTCGAGTCGTGGTCTTGAGAGATATCAAGGTCTCAACCTGCCTACTCCTTGATCTCAAAAGACGATCCGATGTTGGTTGCACTGTAGTATTTATAGGTGGTTGGCTACCTGGAGGTGGGCGGGTCTTACGGGTTTTCTCGTTTGTCTTGTCTGCTGGTGCCTGCTGTGTAGTTGGAGTTAATGGGATAATAATTGATTGCGGATAAGTTTCACGTGGCCTGGTAATTACAGTTGGAAGAAGGGGCTTCCAAATGGGGTTCAATTTACGGCTATCATCTTTAATGTTCAGGCAATCAGGCCGTTTTTCGATTTCGATGGCTTCTCTGATAAAACGAGAAGTTCTTGAACGTACTGGGGCGATGGTTTTCGTTTTCTCGAAATCTATGGGGTGACCCGTTTGGATGAAATGAAGAGCTAATGCGGAGCTAGTGTCTCGATTTCTAACTGAAAGGGAATGTTGATAGGATCGAAAATGGATCTGTTTCGAAGTTTCTCCTATATAAGAGTGGGGGCAGATAGAACAGGGAATTTCGTAAATACCATGGTCTTCGTTGGGAATTTTGTCTTTTGTTGGTCTGATGAGGTGTGATAGTTTTTGTTCTGTGGTAAAGAGGGTTTTGATATTTGCTTTTTTTTGAAAAGTCGACTGATTTTGTCCGTCACCCCTTTGATGTAAGGGAAGAAGACTTTGGATGGACGGTCTTCAACTTGTGGTTCGTTTTTGGTTACTAATGGTTTCTGAAGCTGTTTTTGGATGTTCCATGAATATATTGGCGATTGCCAATATATTCATGGAAGATTTCGAAGCCCTTTCATCAGCCACTCTTCAACCTTCCTGCTGGTTACGATACGTTGATGACACTTTTGTCATCTGGCCCCACGGGAGAGATACCCTGGATTCTTTACTGACCCATCTGAACGAAGTACACCCTTACATTCGCTTCACGATGGAGATAGAAAGCAATTCAACTCTGCCATTCTTAGATGTACAAATCACTAAAAATCCTCAAAAAGGTTTCTCGTACACGGTTTATAGAAAACCCACCCACACCAACCGATATCTCAACTCCAAGTCCCACCATCATCCCTCACAACTCAACTCAGTCGTAAATACTCTGATATCTCGCTCCATCCGACTAACCGACGACCACAACAGACAATCCGAACTTCACAACGTAAAACAAGCTCTCCTACAAAACGGATACAGACCAGACCACATAGACAGAAACATCCAAAAACAGCTTCAGAAACCATTAGTAACCAAAAACGAACCACAAGTTGAAGACCGTCCATCCAAAGTCTTCTTCCCTTACATCAAAGGGGTGACGGACAAAATCAGTCGACTTTTCAAAAAAGCAAATATCAAAACCATCTTTACCACAGAACAAAAACTATCACACCTCATCAGACCAACAAAAGACAAAATTCCCAACGAAGACCATGGTATTTACGAAATTCCCTGTTCTATCTGCCCCCACTCTTATATAGGAGAAACTTCGAAACAGATCCATTTTCGATCCTATCAACATTCCCTTTCAGTTAGAAATCGAGACACCAGCTCCGCATTAGCTCTTCATTTCATCCAAACGGGTCACCCCATAGATTTCGAGAAAACGAAAACCATCGCCCCAGTACGTTCAAGAACTTCTCGTTTTATCAGAGAAGCCATCGAAATCGAAAAACGGCCTGATTGCCTGAACATTAAAGATGATAGCCGTAAATTGAACCCCATTTGGAAGCCCCTTCTTCCAACTGTAATTACCAGGCCACGTGAAACTTATCCGCAATCAATTATTATCCCATTAACTCCAACTACACAGCAGGCACCAGCAGACAAGACAAACGAGAAAACCCGTAAGACCCGCCCACCTCCAGGTAGCCAACCACCTATAAATACTACAGTGCAACCAACATCGGATCGTCTGTTGAGATCAAGGAGTAGGCAGGTTGAGACCTTGATATCTCTCAAGACCACGACTCGAGGAGTAGGCAGATAGAGGCCTCGCAGTCACACTCTTGAAAATGGCTCCAAATCAGGAGCCGAAACGTCGAGTTATAAACTCTCAACGCGGTTCAACCCATGAACTTAGTAATGTACATATTTCTGACCGCGGAAACCTTTCCGAACATATATATATATATATATATATATATATATATATATATACATATTTTGGGTGAGGTTCAAAAATTGGCTCATCGGAAAAGAAAATCGACCTGTCCGAGGATTTTTCCGATATATCTTTATATTCAGAAATATTGAATTTGTTCCATAATTTAGCGTCGCACTGTATTTATATATTTAGGATATATTTTTAAGATTGGGTGGGTTCATAAATCTTGATGATATGATTTTTGTGTTGGAGGTTCTTGGGTTTTGTATTCAACAGGTGAAAATAAAGAATTTTTTTCTATATGGTACAGATGTTTCGCCTCTGGCCAGAGGCTTCTTCAGTGTATTTTATTTCATTTAAAATTCAATTTTCCATTTAAAGCCACAAAATCATTTTAAGCGGAAAAAACAGTTGCCAAGAAATGTAACATTCAATTATTATAAATGAAATAATATATACTAAAGAAGCCTCTGGCCAGAGGCGAAACGTCTGTACCATATAGGAAAAAAGTCATTATTTTCACCAGTTAAATCCAAAACCCAAGATCCTTCAAAACAAAAATCTAGATAAATATGTATCTCGTAGTCTTTATTTATACATTTATTTTAAAACCTCATTTGACTACCTTTGTGAATTTAATTTAATCATGCCTGCATAAATTATTATCATAAATAAATGTACTCAATAACATTGCTGAATTCAAGCAATTTTTCGGTACCTGTATAAGATAAACCATTCTGGACGATAGAAGAATTATCTATCGGCTGCTTATTTCACGTTAAAAATAACTCAAAAGAACCGAGGGAAACCCTAGATGGGCGAGACTAAAAAATAATCCCTACTTAGGAAGCACCAGTGACTGGTCTTGGCGGAACAATTAATGTTAATATCTTAGCTCATTATTCGCTGCAACTTAAGAAGCGCATCTTAATCCCTAATCTAGACGCCTTTTAAAGAAAATCGATATTGCAAACTGGAAATTTAATTGTGAACGATATGCAGGAGAAAACTCAAACTTCCGAAGTATCAGGTTTCTGAGATCAGAGCAGATTTAACGGGGAGATTTCTTTCTACTGGAAACGTAATTATTATTGAAACGGAGAATTATCTTCTGAATATTTCAATACAGTGGCGAAATAGTCAGGGTGTATGAAACTATAAATATATGAATCATAATCTTGCTCGTTTTTGAGATACATGGTGTCAAAGTTCATTGTCCTGCACGATCTCCTGACTTAACCTCTATGGTTTTTCTATAAGGTACAATGAAACCAAAAGTTTATGCTCAGCCAGTCAACTATGAAGTTAATTTCCAGGAAATACTGTTCAAGCAGTACGAAAGATCACACCATTAGAGAATATGTCGTTCGTATGTGCAAACTTTTCATTGAAAAAAATGGTGGTCATTTGAGGCAGTTCTAGTGAATTTTTGTTTTCCCGTTTTCTAATAGAATAAAATAAGTAACTTTGTCCTAATATCAATTACTTACTTGGGTAGATTTTTCCTGTTACATGCAAGGAAACAGTTTTTTAATTGTTCTTAAAAGATGAAGCAAAAAAAATTAATTGCCAGAAAAAGTAAGTACATTAAATGGAGACCGCAAATGAGCATCCCAAATTTCAGCGAAAGGTTCTTGAATAATTGATAAAAAAGTGTTTTGTTTTAAACTTTGAGCACTGTCTTTTGAAAACGAAGCATGTTAGGACACATAATTCTAGAAAAAAAGTCTAATTTTTATCTAAAATCCGATCCTAAAAGTTTGGCGGTTTAGCCCTGGGTCACCCTGTATAAATTTGACCCCTAGAGTAGGAAAGAGGGACTGTTGTCAAAGCAGCTTTGGCCATAACTCGTCAAAAAAGTGGCGTTAACATAATTCTATCAAAAACATGTTTCGAGTACTTACAATTTGGAAGAAGTTGTGAAAATTATCAAAAATAGGTTAACTTGGAAATGAAAATGGACAATTATATGGCATGGAAACGTAGCAAATTAAATTAAAACAAAGTTATTAAAAAATACCACTCGAACAAGAGACAAAACAAAATGATTGGGAAGAAAACTGCAATTCAGACATCTGTAATAGGATTTTTTGGTTATTTATGGAAGATTCTATATTATGCTCCTTGTTAATTCTATCGATCTCGAAAATCTCCAAAATATTTAGTATAGGGCCATTAGGTATTATAAATGTGTAAAATATCAAGATCTTAATCAATATCAAATAGCCTTATTTTATTAATGACATGATTAGCAAATGAACTAAAATAACGAATTCCATCAAGAACATCTGAGTGAAGGTACGTATCAATAACTCTTCTATATACGTTCATGAATTCTTCGAGATAATTTACGATCAGTTTGACGCGAACAAGAAAATTTGTATACACCTGATCTAGGTATTATTAGTTAAGTTGGAACCCAGATTATTATTGGTATGGAAAGAAATTTTGCAATCAAGGATGAATCTGTCAAATATATTTTCAATGTCATAGGAAATTTCAGCCAAAAAGGAAACCATTATTGACTGCTATTTGTTTTATTATACCCAATTCATTATTGAAATTAGCTGGAGAAAAAAGAGTTGAAAGCTGCAGCTTTTTGATTGAAACGATGGTTGGAATGGAAAGAAATAACAGTATCAGTATGTGTTGGTTTTCTATAAATGTTTGATAATTTTCACAACATTTTCAAAAATATTATAAGTGCCTTCACTTATTTCAATTTAACTTGTTATTAGAAACTTGATTGAACCTTGGGTTGGTCAGAACAACGAATTGTTGGCTGCCTGTTAATTTGTGGACAAACCTCTACTTTTGGATTCCTTGGTTCGTGTCAAATTAAGTTTCAACTAGTGACTGTAGATGTCATGAATAACTTCCTGTTATATTCTGTCTTGCCTCACGGTATTAATTCTTGAGTGGATTCGTTTTGATTTCGAGAGCTCCATAAATCATTTCTGATGAGTGCGTTAGCACGAAACAGCTGTCAAAGGTTAGAACTCTCGGAATTAAAACGAAATATACTCTATTTTCACTTAGATTCTGCTTGCGTTCCTCATAACGTATTAGAAACTTGATTGAACCTTGGGTTGGTCAGAACAACGAATTGTTGGCTGCCTGTCAATTTGTGGACAAACCTCTACTTTTGGATTCCTTGGTTCGTGTCAAATTAAGTTTCAACTAGTGACTGTAGATGTCATGAATAACTTCCTAAATATATATATATATATATATATATATATAGTAGAAGGGTAGTCTTTGCTGACTAGTTAGGATACAAAGCAGGAAATTTTTTTTTTGGGTATAGCAGCAAGCAAAACGTGTACTCTTTTAACACTATATTTCCGATATTTCAACAGTGAATACTGTCATCTTCAGGGAAGCTACAAGTAACAAGCAAAATTGTACGATTAATGGAAAGAAAACTTTGAAGAAGTAAGTGGTTCTTCTTCAAAGTTTTCTTTCCATTAATCGTACAATTTTGCTTGTTACTTGTAGCTTCCCTGAAGATGACAGTATTCACTGTTGAAATATCGGAAATATAGTGTTAAAAGAGTACACGTTTTGCTTGCTGCTATACCCAAAAAAAAAAATTTCCTGCTTTGTATATATATATATATATATATATATATATATATATATATATATATATATATATATATATATATATATATATATATATATCGTGGGGACGATAATGCAATATGACCTGAGAATAATGTTGATAATGTATAAGTAAAAAATGGAAAACAAGGGAAATTAATTCCAACAATAAAAGAAAGTATCGAATTTTGGGTTATCATTCCATTAATTTGCTAACAAAGAAATCGTCAGAGAGACAGGACGTAAACACTGACAGGATCAAGGATAACAGGCTCTTAGGAAGTTTTCCTACCAAGTCCTTTTTACCACTCTGAAGTAGAAGAGTAGGATCGAAAAGGCATTTATGTTCGCAAATAACATAGAATAATGAAGTGTTCTTTCAATTATCCAAATGGATGCCATATGAACATTCAATATGAATATATTACTGAAAAACTCGAAAAGATTATTATTATAATTGTGATTATAAAAGACCATCGAGGATTATTATAAGATCAACCAAATTAAATATTCCATCCTTCTTAGAATATTAGTCGAATAGATTATTATTATTATATAATAAATATAATTCCAGTATATTTTTTAAATATATCAGAACGATCAATATAAGTTAATTTGTTTTTTAATTAATATAATGACCTGTTATTACTTACGATAATAATAAGTTCTGATATTCTTTAAGCTATGAAACTTGTATGCAAACATATCACTACTTCATGATCAATTTTTTTATCGATTTTTTTGCCCACAGAAGGTGAACAAAATGAAAGTAGTCCTCTGAAAAATCATCAATTAATGTAATGACGAAAAATCGAAGAGTTCAATCAATGAAATTTTGAAATATTGGGCGATTTTAATAAAAAGCCATATCTTTTTATCATATATGTTGAATCACTCTCTTGACATTTCCAAATGAATGTATATCAAAAATTGTACTTTCTTAGTCACCATATTCACTTCGAAATATACAGAATGATTGATAATATAGCACGAAAACCCAATCAATTCGCGTATTTCAGATTGCGAAAACTTAATCAAACAAAAAGGGTCACTTTTATCTTCAACGCCCTATATCTCCAAAACTAGTTATAGGATCGTGTTGGGCCAACGGACACTTTTGAAAAACAGACCAAATATTACAACAGACTAAAATTTCGAAAAATTTTACCAAAGGCCTTTCACTATAAGAGGAGTGCAGGGTTCTTTGCCGAATTTTTTTGGTACCTAATAACTTTATTGTCGCTGCAGTGGATTGTAACTATCACTGATACTCAGTTTGTTTTTTATTGAATGTTTTCATCATGTATTATTTATTTGATGGAAATATTATATTACCGACAGAAACGGAATAAACTACCTAGTAACGCAACCTATTTTTTTGTTTTATGGGTCTGAAATGAAAAAAATTAAGTGTGTCTGGTAGGCTACCTTCTTAAGGTTCATGTAAACCCATGAAAAAATTAACGGCAAGTTTAAAAATTCTGAAAAAAATTTGGGTTATTCCGACATTCAAATTGAATAATTAGAGAGATGTAGAAGAAATTCAGGTGAACAGTTTTCGAGAAAAAAGAATAAAAACAAAATTTTTAGAGGTTTTTTTAAGTTGTCCCAAAAACTATTCATCAGATTCCATTTCAAATATCATGACATATCAATGTCAAGGTAGAAGATAATTACGATTTTTTTTTCAGAATTTTTAACCACAACGTTCTCTCACAATTAAAAAAAATTCTGCAAATCTTGTAATTAAATCAAAGACAGTTGAAAAGAATCGCTTTTCCAAGTGATATTTATATGAAATTTAGAAGACTGAAGATTGAGGAACTATTCATAATATTTTTCAGACATAAAATCAAACTATTTATATTTTTAATTGTAATTTTTAAAATCTCGGACAAAAAACGGTAAATCGCTCCAGTAAGTGATTCTTCTGTAGTACATGAACGGAAATACAAAAATAGTTCTGCCACTGTCCACAAGGTATTGCACAGAATTATTGTCACTGTCATATTTACTGTACAGCGTTGCCAATAGTTCTATACAGCGGTAACCGATGTACTTTGTTTACCTTTTCGAAAATGAAAGTTACGTCGATAGGGGTTTGTCAGTTCATCAGTTGGATGTTGGATTGGTCCGCCTAAAGCCTTGGAGTCCTTGGACACAATTGAAGAATTATGTAAGTAATGAATTTTATTTTTGGGATTTAAAATATCAGTTCTGGAAATGAAACAGGAAGCAAAACAGAATTGAAAAATAATAATAATAATCGTAATAGCGTCTTTATTGTCCATTCCAGGAGTAACATTATTTTATATACATAAAAATTATCGGAATAATAGGCTTAGTTCAGCTTACAGCAAATTATAGTGAGTTATTCATATTAGCTGCTCTTTTTGAATTTTAGTAAGAATATTGTGGTTTGTGCTAAAAGTAAATCTAATCTAAGCAAGATCCCGTCAAGGACGGACTGACTATATTTATAACAAACCCAAGGGCACTGCAACCCTGAATATCAGAAAAACAAACGAAATGAATACAATAAATAAAATACAAGTGAACCGGAAAAAAGCGGCAATACCAAGGATTCTCAAGATCTCCTCCCACAAGAAAACCGACTGCACAGGCATCATCAATACACCAAAATCTAAGAAAAAGAATGAACCAACTTCAAAGAAAATGGTCCCCACCTTTGGAAACACTGAAGACGATTCAAAAGATAACCCCTTTTAGAACAAAAGGAGGTCTATCCATGGTAAGCCAGGATCAGTGTTGCCGCCGAGGTAAAATATTTATCGGTAGAATGAAGTGTGGAAAATCTGTAGATTCAAGAGCTTTATCGGTAGATATTTGCGCATGCGTATTATTCCATTGGAATTCCGAATGACGCTCCCTCTGGCAGCAGTTGGTGAAACCATACTTCAAAACATCATTCAGAGGGAGAGACAAAATGGTATTCGACCAATGAGATTGAGTTAAATCAAGTTGTCACTTGGAAACTGTCACTACTGTCAATTGTCACTGTTATGCGTCAATTGCGTCATAAATGTCAGAAGTCATAACAGACAGAACTTTAAATCATGTCAAGGATCTTAAAACACTCACCTGCTGTTCTATATTCAAATGGTGCCACTATTTCATGGAACGTTTATAACAGAATAGATCAAAAACTGGTTGATATTTCATTCAATAAAATGTACCCTGATTGTTTCCAAAAATCGGTAGAAATTGATTGCAAATCTGTAGATCTGTGGACGCAGGTGAAAATCGGTAGAAATACCGATAAATCGGTAGCAACGGCAACGCTGGCGCTGGCCAGGATGTTCTGCAAATAAACGGAAATTTGCAGACAAGGAAAATACATCACTGTTTCTGAAAAATGTGGTGTAGTACACCTATTACAAAACTTAAGACTAGGCAAATTTTTTGAAACTTGCAGACATGATTCGGCACGGGGGTATGTTCGAAAAATGGAGCCTCCACCTAATACAAATCTGAGGGCACTGCAAATTTCCTGTAATTTTCAAACAGTACACATCAAGGGACACTGAATTCGAATAATGAAGTCTCCGAGGTCTCCACACAACAAAAACCAGAGGCACTGCAACTCTCACCAAATTCACCAGACGGTGCGATTTTTTTTCATTTTCAGATGTGAAAGTCTGAACGATTGAGGCTCGTGTCGGCTGGGAATAATCCTCCACGATTCACTGTTGCTTTAAAAATTAACAGTGCTACTCCTAAAGTGGCGTATGGAGTTGGTAACAAGGCTTATCCAGAACACTTGGCTAATGACCGTAGCAGTCGATGCCAAAACACAAAGAAAAAAAATCCTGTGAGCTATTTCGCAGTACTCCGAATAATGTTGAGATTTGGCAATATTGCATTAGCAGTAGGGTTGACCGTTGCAGAAAACTGTAATTTATATGGAAACATAAAAGATCGCTGTAACTATGGTATGAAAAACATATCTTGTCAGTGCCATCTTGCAGTTCAGAAACGCGAAATATTTGACTTTATATGAACCTTAATGAATTGGTTTCCAAAAGCTGTGAAGAAAAAGCAGCCACAAAGTGAATGCTACCATGAAGTAGATTAGGCCATAAATTAAAATTTTTGTTTAACGTGTTATAAAAAATGTTTTTTATTGCTCTACTCGTTTAATTTATCCCATTTTCCAAATATTTCTAGCATTTTACCTCAAGAACTTTAGGAAACGAAAACCTGGTCAATGAAATGTTCAAAAGTAGTCGGAATCATCTTTACTTTTTACCACCATCAAGAACTATCCGCATAATGTATTTATCTCAGACAGTTTCCTAACCAAGTAAATATTCGCGTACAGCAGCATCATATGGCAAGACAAGTCATAATCGAGAAAGGGCCGAGTTTAACTCGAGATTTAACTACTAAACTTCATTAAACTAATGACTGTAATGCATTAACTCGGGGTATCCCTTACTCCGTAGAATCAAAGGGTGGAGTCGGCAGACCATTTATTCTGATAAATATGGCCTTAAGTACTGACAAAACGGGCTGCTGTAATGTAAGACGTATGGTGCTAAAACTTGTTTGCAATTTGTAGACACGAACGATAAAGATCGTGTAATATCGCTAAGGAATTCAGAGTGATTTTTCTTTTCATGATGGTGAAGATATTAGGTATGTAACCCATAAAGAGAACTCAATCATAATGAATGATTGTACAAAATGAAACTGTAATGAAAGGTTTATAATTGGTTATAATTGCACAGTGCATGAAAATTACCGATAATTTTGCAAGAAAGCGTAGGTATTATCTAAAAATGTCATGAGTTTATTTTCATTTTTGGCGAAGGAACACGAGTTTGAAGAAGGAGGACTCTTATACAAAATATGAAAATAACCATGCACTTGTATAATCCATTGTGATTATTCACAAATGAATATTTTTTTTTCTCAGAAATATCATAGTACTGACAAAGACTAAATTAAATTGTTCTAGACACGCGACATTTTTTCACTTTTTGAAATTTATCTGACATTTTTCAGTATATTTTGTGGTGTCATGCCAACCGGATGTTTTCATCGCTCCACAGTGCAATTACCTTTGCAATTACCTATAAACATTTTTATATGATAGATAGATAGTTAGCTAGATATAGGTCTTTATTTCCCAAAACACATAGCAACATAATAACAAGATCTATCTTTAAACTTATTTTATATGCATTAGGAAAACGCCGAGGATCAGATGACCCCTGTACAAGTACCTGGGTCCCTGTTATTATTCCCAAGCGGTGGACGCAAACATAAAATGTAAATGTGAACAATAATGAAACATGAAAAAAAAATTAAAATATAAAAAAAAGTTGTAGATTATACCTAGGACCCTTCAATTATTTTCGAGTATAAAACACATGCTCGAAATTGAATAACAAAGAATTAATAAAAAATTACAAATAAAATTTAATTCCTTTCTAATGATTTCTAAATCTATAATCTTATTGCTTAACCTCACAGAATTGAGCTGCTTATTTAATAATTTTTTCTTTAGGTATTTTTCGAAGAGGTTCATTGATTTGTCTTTAATATCTTGAGATATACCATTGTATGTAGCGGTAATTTGATATGAGAAGCCCGTTTGAAAGTTTCAGTCCTGTGAGAAGGTGGTGTAAGTGTACCTTTGAAACGACATTTTCATTTGACAGACAAAACCCAGTCGGTTTGTATGAATGACACGTTTTCTGGCATCAAAAAATATACTACATGGTGTTCCCCAAGGATCTGTATGGATACTATTTTTAGTTCATGTCAATTACTTCAGCAATTTCATGATGCCGGATGAATGTGTTTACGCAGATGATACTTCTTTAGTGTCAACCGGCAAAAATTTAGAAACATTATCAAATAAGTATAAAACATTGAAATTAGCTTCGCGATGGTTTACAGTGAATCAATCCATTGAAACTGAATGAAGGAAAAACACAGGAAATTTTCTTTTCCACGAATTCTACTAGCTCGATCAGTGAAAATGGAAAACTACTTGGCATAATTCTTGATGGCAACTTATCTGGGGCTAATTCTATATGAGTTGAAAACGAAACTCTTTAAGGGAATTTTTGCTCGCAGGCAACTCAAAAAAGAAATGGATCTACATGCTTTGAACAGTGCATACTTCGCTATGTTCCATTCACATAATAATTGTGGTAAAATTTTGTGAGGTAATTCCTCTGATTCTATTCAAATATGCAGGCAACTGAATAATGCTCTGAGAATAATAATGAACGCTGCTTGCAGAGACCAATGCAAGCCACTTTTCAGTAATTTCACCATTACCATCCCTCTTCATTTAACACAGTTCTTGAAATTCATATTGGAAAATCGCACTTTCCTAAACATCTGGATGTACATCATTATCAAACAAGAAATGCCAAAATGCTTATAAAACCCCGATATAGACTAAGACTAAGAAAAATCCCCTTAATATAAATCTATACAGGGTGTCCCAACGAAAACTTTTTACCCGGATTTACTGGGAAATGACAAATTATTTTCGGAAACGCGAAAACAGGTCGATTTTAATTTCTAGGGGGACACATGTTAGTAATGGATTTAGTCGAGCAACTTCATTCCCCTGACGGGGGCGGCTACCCCCTTGCGAATCATCATAGGGAACGTGGGTCGAGTGATACATCATCTTAAAGCTCTCTTTATTCTCTATCCAAACGTCTATAATTTTTTCAAAATCGAATGAATGGTAATTGAAATTAGTGTTATTGACAGGTTCAATGTAAATAGTCAATATCTTACCTGTTCCTATTCAAATTCAATTTATGAACTATTTTAAGACTCAATGAGTGGACAGATAGACAATGGCAACACGAAAACAAATTAGTCAAAACAAAGTAAGTAGCCAGGCTGGGACTATTAATTGCGAAGATCTTTCAACCAAGTATCAGTTTTATGTCGCTATTCGCGAATACAACATTACAAGCGGAAGATGCCCACCCCAATTGTGAGCGAAACGTCCAAAGGAACCTCCTCCACAGAGGTGAACCGACCACGGCATACTGAAGCCCGGAAACCATATTTCTTAGTTTTTGTTCTGTTGACTTTTTCATAGACAAAAAATATCTGTTTTTTATGGTTCTCCTGCGTGTATGTTCTCAGCATGAATTCACAGTTCGCATGATTCTTATGGAAATATCATTTGATTCGTATTCTGTGAGTTAAGTTTCTGCCTGACAATGGTTTACGCATTAGAAGAACGAATTGAGTTAGTGAAACTTTACTACAAAAATGATGATTGTCTAAGAGCTGCAGCTAGAATTTTCAATATAAGGCATCCAGGGAAAAATGCATCTCATACCTATGTTCAAACGTTGATTGAGAAATTCGAAAGAACTGGGTCTGTAGGAAACCAGAAACATCATCCTGAACGTCTGATAAGGAACGAGGTTGTTGAGGTAGCGGTTTTGGGACACGTGGCTATGGATCCTACTCAAAGTATTCTAAGCTTGGCTGACGCGTCAGGTGTAGCGCGATCGAGTATTCAGAGAATTCTCAAGTCACATCGATTCCATCCATACAAACTAAAACTTGTACATGAACTGAACGAAGACGATTTTGACAGACGTCAACAGTTTTGTGAGGAAATGTCTGAGCGTCTGAGAACAAATCCCAATTTGCTCTTCAATATTTGTTTTTCAGACGAGAGTACATTTTTTGTTAATGGAAACGTAAATCGTCACAATTGCCGCTACTGGAGCGATACCAATCCCAGGTTAATACGTGAGGTCCACACAGAAACTCCGCAGAAGTTGCATGTTTGGTGTGGTATTTTTGGCAAAAATATTATTGGACCACTTTTTATAGATGATAATTTGAATGGACAAATGTATTTACATCTTCTTGAGAATGCCATCGATCCCATGATAACGGATATTATCGAAAACGATGGAGATTATTCGGAAGACAACCTCCATTTTCAACAAGATGGAGCACCACCTCACTATGCAGTGGCGGTTAGAAACTTTCTGGATGAACAATATATCAATCATTGGATAAGGCGACGAGGACCAATTGAGTGGCCAGCTAGATCACCGGACCTCAACCCGTTGGATTATTTTTTATGGGGGCATCTCAAAAGCAAAGTTTTTGCCACTCCGCCAGAGTCACTAGAGGATCTACGTGGTCGAATTGTAAACGAGTGCGGCAGAATAACTCCAGAAGTATTGGAAAACGTTCGTAATAGTTTCGAAAGTAGACTTTATCATTGTATGGAGGTAGGAGGGGCTCATTTCGAGCAATTAATAAATTGAATTTCGATAAGAACAGGTACGATATTGATTATTTAAATTAAACCTATTACCACACTAATCTCAATTACCAGTCATTCGATTTTGAAAAAATATAAACGTTTGGATAGAGAATGACGAGAGCTTTAAGATGATGTATCACTCTACCCAAGTTCCCTATGATGATTCGCAATGGGGTAGCCGCCCCTGTCAGGGGGATGAAGTTGCGTGACTAAATTCATCACTGACATGTGTCCCCCTAGAAATCAAAATCGAGGTGTTTCAGCGTTTCCGAAAATAATTTGTCATTTCCCAGTAAATCCGTGTGGAAAGTTTTCGCTGGGACACCCTGTATAATCATATACCAGATTATTGTAAAAAATTGTATTTCATCAAGATACTCAACCCCAAATCGTCCAATCTCAAAATTAAATCATTTTTGTAGAACATAAAAACAGTACATTCAAGAGTATCTGAACTAAAATTTTACACAGTGAATTTTTGTCACCTAGTCAGGGTCAATACAGTTAGAACTTGAGGTTCTCTTTTGAGTCTTTATATGTAAAAGTCTCTAATGGACATCTTAATATTTTTACATTTTTGTGTAATTTTTTATATATGTGTATGAATGTATGTGTGTGTTCTTGTGAATGTACGAGTATTCTATATTTTATATAACCGTGTATTATTTTTATATAGTTTGACTTCCTCTGTTTCTATTTTTACATCCAAGTGTTGTACATCTTCGCACTAGATTTTACCGTACTGATGAGAGCTTAAGCTCGAAACACGAGTCTACGGTTGCACAACAATTTGAGGGCTATACCCAATAACTTTTCTATTCATATTTTTATATAGTGCCTCTCGCTAAATCCATCCTGATTTTTAAATTTTGTATATATATATTTTTTTTTGTTGAACTTTCAGCAAACATGTTAATATAAAGTCCAATAAATGTCTATTTATCTATCTATCTATACCTCTGTTAGTTTTCGATAATTGCATTCCTCTTATGAGAATTTTTTTATATGAGGGAAATCTTCTGTTATAAAATGATACTAATTATAAGTGTTATATCAGAATAACGGGTATGTCAAATTATTCAAAGTCAAAACGCGAATATGGATAATTATGGCTCTATTAAATTTCGAAACGATTTCATTCTTCTGATTTTTTTTCAAACGGAACCATGAAGTTCAAATATTCCTGAAAAAGTAACTTCTTGATATTGTGATAAATAATGTTACTTGTTTCAATCCAGATAGTTTTTTGAAACGTTGTTTCAAATAAGTACGGTTCAGCTGTCAGTAAGCGCAGTCATTTCCATAACTTGGTTGACAATTTTTTATGAAAAAGAAGTAATTTTCAATAACAATTTGCTTTTACTACCATTAGATGGGATAAGTGTGTCTCAAAATGGCAATCATAGATTTTCACCTATCGGATAGAAAATCCTGTTGAGTCAATTTCCTTGGTAATTTCGAAGGATTCAATTCTAGATTGTATGCGGAAAAAATGTTGAATACATAATAAGAAAATAAATTAATATTTGGGTACTGATGGTAAGTTAAATGAAATTTTCAATATATAAAAATAAATCTGCAATATTATTGGGAATGTGTCTATCATGTCCTAATTTTTCCTGCATAGCACGCATTCATCTGTTCATGAGTAAACTAGATTTTCAATAAAGCTGTAATATGATTTTTGTTGTCTGCAACTAACATTACTTACACAACTGCATAATAATTTGAGTATTTAGATTTTTAGTGCCTTCACCATTATTCAAAATATTTCATAATATGGTGAATGCGCCATGTTACCAGGTAGAACGTGGGACTTTTGAGATTGTAGTTCATTCAAAATCTTGGATGAATCAATCCTATGAAGTTATGACTAGTCTGGAACTCTTCTTCATGTTTCGCAACTATGGAAAACAGGTAACTGAGCATTTTTTTAAAGCAGCACACCTTGCGGCTGGAAAAATTTGTCATTTTTTCCACACTGAATGAAATCATATTATTTCTTCCTGACCTTTCAAAAGTACAACGACATACAGGGTGTTCCATTTGAAAAAATAGAACTTTGATATGTCACACTTTTTTGAGCCACCAAAATGATTTCCTGTTGTAGCCTTAATCAATATACATGTAATCAAACGGAGAGATCGTTTTGAGGTCGGTTGGAAAGAGGATGGATAATTTGGGTCCTAAATGAACGAAGCTATGCTCTATATGTTTTAAGGAATCTTTGGGTGGTATGATTAAAAAGAGTATTTGCTTGTACTTCAAGTAAATGCTCCATGTTGTAGTTTTCACTTCCAAAAATAGTACTAGTATCAATTACTCTTTACTTTGCTTTATTTACTTCGATACATAGAAGTTAATACTGCAGTAATTACTAATGTTGTCAAGTATTTCCTCCATTTGGTAGTATTTGGTGTAGTTTTTAAGAAACTACTCATAGACTAACTTCATATCTTCAATTGAAGTTATGGCTTTTTTATGAATTACGGTAGGAAAAGGAGGGTAATGTTTGACCGTAGAACGTTTGGAGAGGTACAATATAGAAAATTATTGATTGCTACTATTATGCTCTGTACTTTTAGGTTCAATAAAAACAATGTTGAATGGATAGCTAGAGAGTTCTTAGGAAATCATATTTCTGATCATATTTCTGATCAAGTATTTTATTCGTATATTTATATTTGAATTTATGTAGGGTGAATCTAACTGTTTTCATCAGTTTATTATTTGTATATCCCATTTTAAGTTGCTATCAAGAAAAACACCCAGATATTTTTTGTGTGATTTTAATGAAATCTCAAACATTGTATTTTTTCATACCATATTAGGGGTCTCATATGATGGCATTTCGAAAGAGAGGAAAATGGTATGTAGCATGTTTTGATAAAGTTTACAGTGAGGTTGCTGAACCAAATTATTATTTTGGCAAAGTCTCTCTCAGCTTTCATTTTCAGTATATGTTGTCAAAAACACCCACTGTGACTAGTTAAAAATTACTGTTGTGAAATTTTCAGTAGTAATACCACAAGTGATTGAATTTTCGCGATAAGTCTGTAGATTCATTTCTGAACGAAAAAGAATTGCTTTTCTCGATACAATTCAGTTGAGTTCAGAAATGAAAGACAGACTTATGAGATAAATTCAATCACGAGTGGAATTTTATTAGACTATTTCAGGAAGCATTAAAAGTAGGTATTGAAGAAAACAGAATTCTTTGGGATATCGTTTAATAACGAACAGTCGTTGCCAACCGATGATGAACCCTTTACTCCCATATGCACCTACTAAGTAGGCTTATTAAGGCAAGTACCTGACAGAAAACAACTACTCCCCTGGCTAAGACTACGACGGGTATTGAATTAAATCCAACAGATACTTGTGCAACGATTCTCAAAATATCAGAGGACGCAATTGCAAGTGCCCTCTGTGGACAAACAGCAGAGTTATGTTTTGATTTGGACAGGGTGACCACCTGCAGACTAGTTTCGAGGTTGTTGCCTCTCATCAGTGCAAGGGTAGGTCAACACAGATAGCACTGAAGCCATCTGTTCCCCGTTCAAACCATTACACACTTCGTTGCTTGGTCAACTCTGGTTCACGCGATAAAGCGGTTTCTAGGCCGCTCCACCTAGTGAGCAGAGGAAGAACACTCCGAATTTCCGGGTTAAGAGAATTGTGTGAAGAAACAGAATTCTTTGGGAGATCATTTAATAACGAACAGTAGTTGCCGACCGATGATAAACCCTTTACTCCCATATACACCTACTAAGCAGGCTTATTAAGACAAGTACCTGACAGAAAACAACTACTCCCCTGGCTAAGACTACGACGAGTATTGAATTTAATCTAATCAAAAGTATTATTATAAACATGAACAATCAATTCATTATAACCATAATCAATCAACTATAATCACAAAAAATGTATTATAACTATCAATAACTTATTATATAGTTACGATGCGACTCATTTTGACGTTTTCGCCCACAATTATGATCTGTCAAAATGTCAAACTTTGCTTTGTCATCTATGGTTACATCGTTGAAATCACCAACGCTGACAGACCAATCATAATTGAGAGACAGCTGGAGTTTTCGCAATAATACAAGTTGTCTTTGATTTGTGATTGGAAGAGAGGAATAGTCAATAACATTTCCATTCTCCTTACAATTTCAAAGAGTCCCATTGCTCAATCAACAGGAGTACAGAAACTGTTGAAAGGGGATTTTTTCCGCCAATTTTCTACGTTTTATACCCTTTTCCGGGTAAATCTTAAACCAGAGCATATATGAATCAAACGTATTCGGAATCAGCGTGAAATTTTACGTATATAGTGCAAATTTCAAATACATCCGCTAGTTTTGTATTTTTCATGATTTTTAGGGGTCGACCCCTTACAACTTTTTTCGAGTAAATTATTTTTTCAGTCAACTTTTCAGAATATACTAATTCGACCATTCTGAATCGATTCGCGATCGCAGAATTGCTCTATCTTTAACCGTTCTCGATTTGAAAAGTTCAAATCGAGTCAAAAGGAGATTTTAGCGCCAATTTTCGACCTTTTATTCCATTTTCCGGCTAAATCTTATACCAGAGCATATTTAAATCAAATATTTTCGGAATCAGCGTAAGATTACACGTATATAGTATGGGAATTTCAATTAGATCTGCCGGTTTTCTATTTTTCATGATTTTCAGGGGTCCCTTACAACTTTTTTCGAGTGTTTTTTTTTCGTCAACTTTAAATTTTTTAGAATATACTAATTCGACAATTGTGAATTGATTTGTATTTTTCACGATTTTTAGGGGTTGACCCTATTTCAAATAGATCTGCCGGTTTTCTATTTTTCGATTGGCCATCGTAGAATTGCTCTATCTCTAACCGTTCTGGATTTGAAAAGTCCAAATCGAGGACAATTTTGGTAACGAATAATTCTTGGAAAAATTGTATTAAAAAGAAGTATAATTTTGAAAAGTGGAAAAAAGGAAATGGATCTCGATAAGAAGTGGAATTTGCTAACTAAAAATATGTAATATATTTCATGTTCGAAAACCATTTATCGAATGCCCTTATCAGAAACATTGTGATACTGACAACACCTTATTGAAAGACAACCAATATAAACACCCAATGACGACCTTTGAATCACTCGACGTTACTAAAATCATAACTATTATAACTTCCATTCGAATCCAATAAATTCCGCTAAATGCCACGCGGTCAGGAAAATCCGCCGCGGAGCTCCCAATCCCCAAAACGGCCCTCAGACGTACACCGTGCCCTTTTTCATCGTACAGTGCATCGGCGTGACGTCGGCCCTTTCGGTACGGCCCCCAAGTGACCGGCGCGCCGCCTCGCGTTTCGACGCTCGACGTCCGAATCGATATAATAGTCTGACACGAGTATTCGCGAAGCGGCGTTGTCAGATGCAGTGGGATTTCCCCAGAAATGCTTTCTGGTAAAGTTTAATGCTGTTTCGTTATTGACAATCGAGAACTCTGTATGAATGTTCCTGGATGGTTTGCTAATAATAATAATAACAAATAAAAAATATGTATAATGAAGCTGTAACTGAAATGATTTTCACTAAATAGGTTGTTGGAAACTAGGTAGAAGAAATGTATAAACACTCTGCAGTTAAATTTGGACATTCGTTATTCGTTTCATTTGAATTGAATGTGTTACTATGGAATTTTGTAATTAGAGATATATAAAAATTTTGATATCCGTCCTACGTCCTAAGTCCTTCAGGATATATTGGATACCATATATAAATGGTGTGAGAGGGAGGAAATGTCCATTAACCCCCACAAAATGGTCATAGTACCATTCACCAGGAAAAGGAAGCTGGAACATTTAATACCTCCTTCCATCAATGGTGTAACAATTCCTTTTGCGAGTGAAGCAAAATATCTAGGAATAACCCTGGATAAAAAACTTAATTGGAACTCGCACCTAGAGAAGACTATCCGGAAGGCTAGCCTTTCATTATGGACATGCCGCAGAATATGTGGCAAAACATGGGGCATGTCACCAAAACACGTATACTGGTTGTACGTGACCGTCATACGTCCAATGATAACGTATGGCTCTATAGTCTGGTGGAGCAAGGGACATAAAAAAATGGCCATTGCTAAACTTAACGGACTACAGAGACAAGCGTGCCTGGCGATTACTGGAAGCATTCGCTCCACGCCAACGGCAGCAATGGAAGTCCTCCTTGGATTACTTCCTCTCCACATAGTTCTGGAGAGAGAGGCAAGATGGGCAACATACAGACTTTATCAAGCGGCCATTAGTCTACCGCAGGCATGTGTCATGAGAGGCAGCGGCATGCTGGAGGGCATAATAGCTCACAACATTCTAGGAATGCCCTCAGACATCATGCCTAAAACCATCAACCTTCACACGTCCTACACTGTGGTCTTTCCCGAAAGAGAAGACTGGGTCCGGAATGAAACCAACCTATGTAGGGCAAATGAACGTTGGTTCACCGATGGTTCCAAAACTCAGGAAGGCGTCGGAGCCGGAATATATGGGATGAACCCAGTAGTGAAACGCTAGTTCAGTATGGGCAAACTAGCTACGATATTTCAGGCAGAGGTATATGCCATTGAAATGTGTGCCAGGGAGCTGGAAAATCGGCTCCACACACGAAAAACAATAAAAATATTTTCAGATCGTCAAGCAGCACTTAAAGCGCTTGAATTCAACTGCTTTAAATCTAGGGCAGTATGGAACTGCAGAGACACCTTAAACCGACTGGCGCAACGCAACAACGTTACCCTAGTCTGGATACCAGGTCACACAGGCCTAGAAGGAAACGAAATAGCGGACGCCCTAGCAAAAGAGGGGGCCGAAACAACGTTCACTGGACCAGAACCGGTAATCGGTTTAGCATATAGCACTGCCAAGAATGTCATAACAGCTTGGGCAGACAATAAAAGACTCGAGTACTGGCGTAGTCTACCGGGCCTAGCCCATTCCAAAGCATTTATTGCTTGTACAAGGAAAAAACAGGACTCTGACAAACTGCTAGAACTCAGCAGAGCGCATCTCAGAGTTATAGTAGGTTTGCTTACTGGCCACTGCAAACTCAAATACCACATGCATAAAATCGGACTTGCACAAGATGCAGAGTGCCGGCTATGCATGGAGGATGATGAAACGGCTGAACACATTCTGTGTACATGCCCTGCAGCGGCCAGAACCAGATTCTCAATATTTGGCGATACGACAGTAAGGCCAGAAAACCTGGTAAATTGTTCTCCCAATGCATTCCTCAATTTCGTCAAGAGATTGGATATACTGGGAGAAATATAACCATAGGGTGAGCCACAATAGGCCATTGGCCGCAGTGGAGGGCCTGATACGGGCCCACTCACGTTCAAAACCTAACCTAACCTAACATTTGTAAATTACTGAAAAAATTAAGCAAAAAAAAGTTGATTTGTCTCAATCAACCCCATTTCAGTCCACAAAATACCATTTTAGAAGACAAAATGAACAAAGGTTTACAAAACCACAATAATTGTTTCGCTTTAAAACAGCTTCTTCAAGTGTAGCAGATAATCTTCATTACTGCATTCCCTTAAACACTCATCGTGAATCTATTAGGTTTCGGTTGTACTCGTATACCTGTCCCAATAAACCTTCGATAAGTACCAATACATTATTGATTATTTTATTCAAACATGGCTGCACAAATAAAATGTCATGTTCGAAGTCACGTGGTATGTGAAATGAGCGGCTATTTAGGTAAAAAAGCGGTTATTTAGGTTAACAAGCGGCTATTTAGGTGAACACGGCTATTATTGTGATTTGTAAGTGTCAAAATTTGACATAACTCAGTCACTCAGAATTGAAATATCTCGTTATCTTTTATTATTCAGATTATTAATGCTCATATGCTCGATAGAATCATTAAAAGATTCAACTCCATGCCCTTGTTTTGAAAATGATGGATTTCAAAATCATGATCGAAAGTATGGTCTTCGGTTAATAGATGGGTAGCATGTGTTGAATTTGTTTTTCCGTTAACAAAGCTGTTTCTATGTTCGGTTAGACGCTTTTTGAAGGTTTTACCAGTTTGACCAAGATAAACTTTGGGATAACTGCCAACGGTTAATTTATAGAACAAGGGCATTAGGCTGGAAAAATTCTCAGAACTTTTTCAATGACCAACTCGAACTGAATAATTCACCGATACTTAATATGTTTTCCCAGGGAGGCTAGATTATATGATCAGTATTATATTGGTACTTTTCGGAGATTTTTTGGGAGTCAGGTATACAGCTGAACCCTAATCAATTTACGATGAGTATTTAACGGAACTCCTCAAAGATGTAATTTAAATTATGTTCTCCTCTTGAAGAAGGTGTTGTACAGCGAAACATTTGTCGTGGTTTTGTAAACCTTTTTAGTGATAATCATTCCATTTATAGTTTCATTATAGATCATGGATTTTCCTCAAGTACCAGCTACATCAATTGAAAAGATAAATAAAAAAATTAAATCTATCAAATACTTTCAAAATGATATAGGATATGTCAGACATCCGTATATTTTAGATTTATATAGAAAAATTAAACTTTTCCTCCAAACATAAAAATGTAACATTTCCACGAAGACATAGAAATATAACAGTTCCACAAAATACGAGGATGTATTGATATCTAGTTAGCCTAGACCAGTTACCTGCACAAACAAAATATTGCGTTATTATAGCAACGAACAATAACTTATTAGAAGTGTCAGTGTAAAGTTTGACGTCAAAAAAGTAAACCAGAGTTATAAATTAAAATAAAAAATATGTCCACCGAAATTGTGAACGTAGAAAAATTGGAGTATCGAGCCATCATTAAGTACCTGTATTTAAAAGGATTAAGAGGTAAGCAGATTTACGAAGATATGCTTAATACCTTTGGTGATCAATGTCCTTCGTATGCGACCGTGAAAAATTGGACTGCAAGCTTCAAAAGAGGTAAATTTTCCATTGAAGATGATGACCGATCGGGAAGACCAGTTTCTGTGTCAGTCCCCGAAAATATCGATGCAGTTCATGACATTATTTTAACAGACCGTCGAATTGGGCTAAAACGGATATCTGAAGCACTGAATATTTCATACGAACGCGTTCATCATATAGTTCACGTCAATTTGGACATGACAAAAATTGCTGCAAAATGGATCCCCAAATGTTTGAATTTTGACCAAAAGCGTGTAAGGGTAGTAGCATCGCGTTCGATCTGTGCTCGATTTGAAAACGATGTAGACTTCTTAAACCGAATTGTTACTATGGATGAGACTTGGGTACATTTCTACGATCCAGAAACAAAGCAACAATCGATGGAATGGCGACACTCCGGTTCTCCAAGACCTAAGAAGTTTCGTGTACAAGAATCTGCTGGAAAAGTTCTTGCTTCAGTTTTTTGGGATTGCCATGGAGTAATCATGATTGATTTTTTGGATAAGGGTAGAACAATAACTGGAGATTACTAGTCGACATTACTGACCACTCTATGGGAAAAAATTAAAGAGAAAAGAAGCGGAAAGCTATCCAAAGGTGTTTTGTTTTTGCAGGACAACACCCCTGCACACAAATCTCATGTTGCCATGCAAAAAATTCGTGATTTAGGGTTTGAATTACTAGAACACCCCCCTTATTCACTAGAATTGGCTCCGTCCGACTATCATCTCTTTGCTAAACTGAAAAAGAGTTTAAAAGGTCGTACATTTTCTTTCAACGAGGAGGTAATAAAAGCTGTGGAGGTCTGGTTTGCAGAGTAAGAAGAAATATTTTTTTGAAAGGTCTAGAGACGTTGCAGGTTCGCTGTAATGAATGTATCGAACTAGGAGGAGAATATGTTGAGTAATAAAAAATTTTGACATTGAAATTTTATTTGGTTCTATAGCAGACTAAGAATTTTTCAATATATCCTCGTACATATCCATCATTGATTGAAATACTCATTAATATACTATAAGAACGGCCGTTTATCAAAAATTCTTGAGCTTCATTTTGAAAAGATTTTCCCTGTCTAGAGTTTCTAAATCATCAGGTACGTGATTATAAAATTTTGCTCTCTTATGAGAAGGAGAATTTTTAAAGAGATATGTTGAATGTCTCTGGAGTTTTATCAGTTCACTGTGCCTAGTAGGATAGATATTAGATATGAATTAAAGTCACAATTTCGATTGTAAAGCTGTATTTGTATTTTAAACAACAGAATGCATTTGCAAATATAAATTCGCACATGACTTTATTTATTATAAAGTGATGCCTACAAAATTCTCTAGACTAAGTTTTGTGGAGCAACCCCAAATGGCAATATAAAATATGGGAATATACAACAGCAAAGTAAACGTTTAAAAGTTGGGATTTATTGAAATTGGTAAAATGAACAAAAAATTATGTTGCCACCATCGGCAAAGGTGGTAAAGTTTTGGAGAGACTTGTGACGTAAAGAGAAACGTTTCTGCCACTCTGTTAGATTTTCTTCAGCCGAATTATCAACAAAAGGGTGAATAAACAATTTATTTCAACTGATGCCAAACTTGGAAATGGTAGCAAAATTGAGGAAAGATTAAGGATGATATAATCCTTTTGCATTTTGAATTTTTTCTGTTAAAAAAAACCAGAATTGTTTATAATTTACATTTTTAACAATGTTGCCGACCTTGTACGAGGAGACAAATTTTCAGTGTTTCATTGCGCATTCTATTACAACTTTTAAGAAAGTTTGCATTGTTTTGCTATTTTTTCCCCATTTTTATTAAAATGACCGGACTAAAGTCCGCTAGGCAATAATTTAAAATTTGCACCGAAACGACTCGTTTTGACAAATACAGATCGAACTGTCAAACTTTGTTCTGCCATAGTTGCGTTGTTGAAAATAAGGAAGCTGATACTCCAATCAGAATTGCACAAGTGCTTAAAGATTAATGATAATTTTGCAAGAGTGTGGTAAAAATTGCATGAATTCATTTTAAAATTTTGGCGAAAGAACCCTAGTCCGAAGAAGGAAGACTCTTTTACAAAATATGAAAATAACAGAGTGCAATTTTTTTTAGATAACACGATTGAATGTAAAATTATCTGGTAATTTTTATGCACGAGTGAAAAAATATTTATTTTTTATTTAGAGAAATTTTGTAGTACTAAGGCTATAAATAAAATTGTGCACGACATTTTCTCACTTTTTGAAGTTTTCAGTATTGTTTGTGGTGTCATGACGACGGAATGTTTTCGCAATGCAATTTATCGCTTCACAGTGACATAATCTTTGTAATTTTTCGATAATTGCATTCCTCTTAGAGAAATTCTATATATGAAAATATGAATATGGCACTTGCTGCTGCAGTATTTTACAGCCTGAAAATTCAAAGTCTGAAAATAGACTGAAGGAATTCTCATTTGAAAAGTGCTGTCACTCGCTTGTGTTCCCGCGGAACAAGTATTACGTTTGTGGTATTTTTGTATCTGTACTTCTTCTTCTTGTTTGTTGATTTATATAATAATAATAGTTATGTTGACTATATTGAGTATTGAGTATATGAGTATTGAGTATATGTTGACTATGAATGTTTTAAATGGAGAACGGATGAAGATCTACTTTTTTAGCTATCTATAATGGCTGCATAGATGATGAGATGCACTGATTATTCTATTTTTGACCTTTCAAACAGACATGTACATACTTGGTGTTTTTCAATTCATGCGAAAAAGAATCAGGAAAAGATTTATCGTCGTAAGGTATGAGGGATCAATCGTATAAAAAAATGTCCTCACCCTACCCCTTTAGGAGATATCACTCCCGAAAGGAGGTAAGTGAAAATTAATTTATAATTTTTTTCTCAAATCTGAGTTGATGTAGAACTTTGAATTTTGGAAATTTCAAACATTCAAAAGTAGGTAACCGAGAGTAATTTTTTCAGTCTTATCATTATGTGGTGGGTGAAATGAACAACCCATGAAATGAGTACAAAACGATAGTAAATGTTCAGTAATCGGTATTTACTGAAATCTCGAGAACAATTAAGGAATTTTGAGAATTGCTGAGCTTGACACTGATTCCCACAAAAAATTAAGAAAATTTCATGATCTATAATACGAGGATGTATTGAAAAAATCTTAGCCTACTATAGAACCAAACAAAATTTCAATGTCAAAATATTTTGTTACTGAACATATTCTCCTCTTAATTGGATACATTTATTACAGCGAACCTGCAACGTCTCTAGACCATTCAAAAAAACGTTTCTTCTTGCTCTTCAAACCAGACCTCCACAGCTTTTATTACCTCCTCGTTGGAAGAAAATTTACGACCTTAAATTTTTTTTGGATGAGGAAAGAGATGATAGTCGGACGGTGAATAAGGGGGGTGTTCTAGTAATTCAAACCCCAATTCACGAATTTTTTGTCCTGCAAAAACAAAACACCTTTGGATAGCTTTCCGCGTCTTTCTCTTTAATTTTTTCCCGTAGAGTGGTCAGTAATGCCGAATAGTAATATCCAGTTATTGTTCTACCCTTATCCAAAAAATCAATCATGATTACTCCATGTCAATCCCAAAAAACTGAAGCAAGAACTTTTCCAGCAGATTTTTGGACACGAAACTTCTTAGGTCTTGGAGAACCGGAGTGTCGCTATTCCATCGATTGTTTGCTTTGTTTCTGGATAGTAGAAATGTACCCAAGTCTCATCTAAAGTAACAATTCGGTTTAAGAAGTCTACATCGCTTTCAAATCGAGCACAGATCGAACGCGATGCTACTACCCTTGTTGCACGCTTTTGGTCAACATTCAAACATATGGGAATCCGTTTTGCAGCAATTTTTCTTTTGTCCAAATTGACGTGAACTATATGATGAACGCGTTCGTATGAAACATTCAGTACATCAGATTTCCGGTTTAGCCCAATTCGACGGTCTGTTAAAATCATGTCATGAACTGCATCGATATTTTCGGGGACTGACACAGAAACTGGCCTTCCCTATCGGTCATCATCTTCAATGGAAAATTTATCTCTTTTGAAGCTTGCACTAAGGGTATTAAGCATATCTCCGTAAATCCCTTTAAAATACAGGTACTTGATGATGGCTCGATACTCCAATTTTTCGATTTTCACAATTTTGGTGGACATATTCTTTCTTTTAATTAATTGCGTAACTCTGGTTTACTTATTTGACGTCAAACTTTACACTGACACTCAAGATACATAGAAACCCTGGTGTGATCTCTTGTAGCTGTGAAACCGACATACAAAAGTGTTAAGGTACGGCCTACTTGATTCGTGATATTTTTACTGCGTTGATACCGTTTCACCTCTTTAGCACACAGATGGCGGCAAAATTACAGATTCATGATGACTCTTGGACAAGTGTCATATTATGTCATTTTCAACATTGAATTTCATTTGTTGTGATATTCATTAACCATAATTTGTAAACATTCAAATTTCAATCAAATAATAATGACTCAGTACTTCGGAACGTTGGAAACTCGGCTATTATCGACGTATACGCCATCCATCGACGAATGAAGCCAACGGTATCAGTGCAATTACAGTCTCAACAACTTTGTTGAAACAAAAGCGAATCAGTGATAACACCATGGTTTCTATACATCTTGCTGACACTTCTAATAAGTTATTGTTCGTTGCTATGGTAACGCAATATTATGTTTATGCAGGAAACTAGTCTAGGCTAACTAGATATCAATACATCCTCGTATATGCAATAACAAATTTTGACATGGGTGGGTACTGGAGACAAGATATTTTTTGAACTGATTTTCGGTACCATTTTTCCAATATCAGGTAACTGTAGAAATCTACCAAATTAGATCTCTCCTTAACCTTTTGTAAATCATATCCAACCCATTACCTGGCCTATTCTTGTATTCTGTGTAACTACCATCTGGCTTCTTTAGTGCCACTGCGTTATCGACTCTACCTGGCCTAACATAGAAAATAGAATAACTGGGTTACTTGGTTAGAATTCAATGATGGTTGTGTGACAAGAACCTCATCAGATGTCTTGGATAAATTTTAATCTCTGGAGACACCTGCACCCTTTTCCAGGAAGTTTTTTAAATAAGTATTACTATGTTAATTCTACCTGTTTAGATGATGTGGTGCTGCATATATTTTTTGG
Organism: Chrysolina oricalcia; assembly: GCA_944452925.2. Classification (NCBI taxonomy): domain Eukaryota; kingdom Metazoa; phylum Arthropoda; class Insecta; order Coleoptera; family Chrysomelidae; genus Chrysolina; species Chrysolina oricalcia. Next base: position 3,040,670 of record OX101816.2, read on the forward strand.
TTTCCTTGAAACTTCAAAATCAAAAGCAAATGCGCTACTATAAATCAGCAAGCCTCCTCGAAGCGCTGAATAATATTTTTTGTTCATGTATTACTATTTTTTGTTCGGTATTTTACTAAAGATTTGCTTTACAGGTTCTCATCTACAGACTTGATTACACAAAAATCGTGGTTGTCAAACTTCCGACTAGTAGGTATATTTTTCTAGACGAGCTTCTGGCAGTCTTTTCAATAACTAAGTTTTATTCACTCCAGAAGAATAGTTGAAATAGTTACCATAAATCTGCGTGCTTTCCAATTGAGAGAAGCCGTAACCACATACGACATAAATCTACCCCATTTCTTTATTCAAATAACCTACATGTGGGGGTTGAACAACCTTCCGCTACAACACGAATAACAAATCCAGTTCCGGCAACACCGCGCGAGTCTCACATCCATAACAAACCCAACCAATATAGTTAAAAACAAGAAGTGGAACTGTGTTAGTATGATCCTCAGAAAAAACAATTTCCCTCGCGTTTTTTTCTAAAAGTCTTCGCCATTTTCGAATCATGGATTTCACGACGAGAACGTCGATGCCACGACAGTCGCCGGCGGCGGGGAGGGGGTTGAGACCCTAAATTAGCCCTCAGGCGTTTGACATTTCACTAATAACTGCCTAGTAAATATTATAACCAAATGCCGTGTATTGTTATAGAAATGGCAGGACTAGAAATGCAGTGTAAATAAACGTTGGGGTTGTTCGACTTTGGGTTTCGTTTATGTTTGGACGTGGTGTTTTTAGGTTATAGTGATTAATTTTACAGTTCATTCCGATCACGATTTTCAGTATTGTGTGCCAGAATGGGACGTGAGTGATCGATCTGAAAGGTGCTGAAGTGGTTTCAAAGTGACATCCTACAGGTAAGTCGTTATTGACACTGTTTATATTTCTATAATATTGTGATATGCTAATAATGACAACCCCCAATCGTTTTGTGGGCAAACGTGATTTTGAAACACGGAAACATGAGATTTTATGATGAGAAAATTGATTCTATAAACATCCTGAAATATTGGTAATATTGTTCCTTGATAGTACAGTCAATGTAGTAAAATATACATTGTTACCATAAAGGCACCCCCCTAAAAAAAAAACTAAAAACACCCCTTGGATGTGAGCCAACCGTTGAAAAATACCTTGATGAATTCACTGAAAAAAACTAGTAATAGTTTACGAGAAAATGGCAATCAAATATGTGGAATAAATAATAATTTTCGAAATTTTCCTGTATGATCCCTAACATCTCAACTCAATTATTGAAATTTTGTCAAAAATCAAGAAGTATGTGAAAGATATATTCAACATCTTCATTTTGTTAAGAAGTAATTATTGAGAGTCATATATATGGAAAAATTTATAGTTTTCGAAATTGTGCTAGGTACTATTTGGCATCTCATCATCTTTGGTGAAAAAGTATGTATTACAAAAAGAAAGCTTGATGAATTCCCTGAAAAAACTATTCTTTTAATTTTTCATACACAATAGTTTAATAGAAAATGGCAAAAAAATATATGGAAAAAATTGTAATTTTCGAAATTGTCCTATATAATCCTTAATATCTCTGTCAATTTTGTCATATTGTCAAATATCAAAAAGCACGTGAAAGATATATTCAACGTCTTTATATTGTAAATAAGTATCCATCACAAAAAAGCTTGATGAATTTCCTGATAACGGTTTACGAGAAAATGGAATTCAGATACCTATATGAAAAAAATTATAAATTTCGGAATTGTCCTATACAGGGTGAGTCAGAATAAGACCGACAAACTCCGACTACAGATTCCTTGCCTCATTTTGAGGTATAAAGTTTTTATCAAGGTATGGCCTAAAATGCATCTCCTATGAGATACAGGGTGTCAAAAGTGAGAAAAAAAATTTAGATTTATATTTTTTTCTCTAAAACTCCTGGAGAAAAAAATTTCAAACTTGGTGCACTAATCAAGATTTATCAACGTGATAATTTGAAGTTATAATTTTTAATTTCCGTAAACCAGTAGCGTAGTTACGATGGTATGTGATCATATTTTCCTTCATATTTTCTTTGGACAACTGAATTGACAAATGAGCGTTTGACATCAGTTAGGCTCATCCATACTCAACCTAAAAGTCATAACATTCCATTTGCCTAAAAGTGGAGGTTTCTGAGATATTTGCAAAAAACTGAAGATATGTCCTGAGAAGAGACATAACATCCTGTGTGCTATAACCGCATGATGCGACTTTATTGTAACTTATAGGAATAATTGTCAACCTCTTGAACGTTTTTTAATGTTGGGAGTATTCATAACATAGTACAGGTAAGTCAGAATGAGACCGACAAACTCCGTTTTTTTATTCGTCATAATATTTGAACGAATCGATTTCGTAAATTCACCGATATGTGACCATACATTGTTGCATAATGATTATTCTGAAAGATCCACTGACAAATCCAGCCTAAAAATATAATACTCCTGTTAGAGGAGAGTTAAAGCCTAAAATAATACTTGCGAAAAACTGTAAATAAGTACCTACTTTTAATTTGTTTAAGTCATGTCATACTGAATTATCTAGGAAAATATTTTCCAATCATCATGTTTTTGGCGAAGAAAAACAATTATTGTGTATTTATATCTACTCAAATGATAGAAACGGTTTATAGGGTATACAACATAAAAACAAAAAAGGCTCAAAGTAAACGTTCAAATGGACCACCATTTTGTTCATTGACGCTTTGGAATATTCCTGGTGTATCCTGTATTAACGTACATGCTGCTGAAATTCTTGCCGTTAAATCTTCTACATTCTACAGGTTTCGAATACACCAAGGATTTAAGGTATAAAATTCAACAAATCAAGAGTACTTATCTTCGGTTTTTCGCAAAAATTGGTTCAGATCTAAACTCTTACTTGAGTGGAGTATTATTAATTTGAAGTTGGGTTTCTTTTTTTTTTTTGATTATTGCACAGGAAATTACGTTGATGCTCAGGACATATCTTCAGTTTTTCTCAATTATCTCAGAAACCTTCACTTTTAGACACATATAATGTCATGACTTTTAGGTTGAGTATCGATGAGTCTAACTTATGTCGACGACATAGTGGTCCAAAGAAAATTCGTTCAAATAATATGACGAATAAAAAAAAATGGAGTATGTCGGTCTCATTCTGACTTACCTGTACTATGTTATGAATACTCCCAACATTGAAAAATGTTCAGGAGGTTGACAATTATTTTTATAAGTTATAATAAAGTTGCATCATGCGATTATAGCACACAGGATGTTATGTCTCTTCTCAGGACATATCTTCAGTTTTTGGCAAATATCTCAGAAACCTTCACTTTTAGGCAGATGGAATGTTATGACTTTTAGGTTGAGTATGGATGAGCCTAACTGATGTCATACACTCATTTGTCAATTCAGTTGTCCAAAGAAAATATGAAGAAAAATATGACCACATACCATCGTAACTACGCCACTGGTTTACGAAAATTGAAAATTATAACTTCAAATTATCACGTTGATAAACCTTGATTAGTGCACCAAGTTTGAATTTTTTGTTCCAGGAGTTTTAGAGAAAAAAAAAATCTAAATTTTTTTCGCACTTTTGACACCCTGTATCTCAGAGGGGATGCATTTTAGGACATGCCATGATAGAAACTTTTTATCTCAAAATGAGGCAAGGAATCTGTAGTCGGAGTTTGTCGGTCTTATTCTGACTCACCCTGTATAATCCTTAATAATTATATTAGACTTTTGACGTGCAGTGAGGTCATTTCTAGTGAAACTATCGATCCTGAAAATTTTATAGTTTAAATATGCCTGAATAAGGGAAATAGCAATTTTTTATGATTATCCCCCTACCGCCACAGGCCACAAATCGAAAAAAATTTGGTGGATTTCTCTGAATTTTCAATATGATCCAGTTCACGTTATTTTGAATAGAAATTAATTGGGTGAAAAACCCCAAAAATTAACAGTTTTGATGCTAGAGGGCGTTGAAATCATATCTTGCTCAGAATATACTATTCATTATTATAGGCGGAAACAATATCTCTACGTATTTTAGTTTAGATTGTGCTGAACAATTGTGTAATTTTTATAAAAAATATAAAACCTCCAACCCCTATTTTAAAACACGAAAAAAAAATTCTCGACTACTTGTGAATGCTTTATCAAAATAAATATTTTAATTAGCTTAAATTAAGGAAATCGTACAGTTGTTTAATTCCCCATTCCCTTCCTTCAAAAAAATATTGGTGGATTTCGCTGACTTCTCAGTAGGGCGTACTTAGTTCATGTTATTTGAATATCAATTAATTAAGCGAAAATCTTGAAAATAAATAAAAATTAGACATCAACAATTTGAAAATGAGTTGGTGCCTGAATTAATTTTTTTCGTGTTTTAAAATAGAGGATCGGGGTAAGGGGGAGGTTTTAGATTTTTTTTTATAAAAAATTACACAACTGCATAATCTAAACTAAAATACGTAGAAATATAGTTTCGGCCTATTCTGAGCAAGGCATGATTTCAACGCCCACTAGCATCAAAGCTATTCATTTTTAGAGTTTGTCATCCAATTATTTTCTATTCAAAATAACTTGAACTGCATCATATTAAAAGTTCAGAAAAATCCACCAAAATGTTTTCATTTTGTGCCCTTTGGGGGGAGGGGAGATAATCACAAAAAACTGCTATTTTCCTTATTCAGATAAGTATATTCAAACATTCGACGATACATTTAAAGGCACTCGAGAAATATTTCTTTTGCGTTTCGTAATAGGAGTTAGGCGGGGAGAAGGGGGGTGAGCATTTTATTTATAAAACAGCACAATATTGTGCAACATTAGCAACAATTAAACAATTTGAAATATTGTTACCCGATTCAAAAATAAATAGTCTAATCTGCGCAAGGGGTGATTTCAACGCCCCCTAGCAGCAAAACTGTTAATTTTTTTGGGTTGGCGCAATGGTAACATTGATTGAGAATTACATGGACATACCAAAAATTCATAAAAATCCACCCATATTCCATAAGTAGTTTGCGGGGTCATTTCATTATATTTTTCAGTGTATTTCAGTGTATATGTATATATACACGAATGTATTACATTCGCTTGAAAAAGATACAGTGTATCGAAACATGTCGCGAAGACAATAAATCTGTGGAAATTTAATCGTGTTTACCTTAGTGTCATATACTTAAATTGTTGTAAGCTTTAAAAGAAACTTTAGTACCAGGTACTGTATCTTCAATGAAGTTGGAAATGTCACTGCACAAGTTTTGATCAAAAAATGGTAAGGAAAAGTATTTCACTGAAGGTGAATTGACTATAGGAGAGGTGCTGAAGGCAAGTCTTCTGTCTGTTCTGTGTTTAAATTTATTAATCAATTTATGAATTATATGAGGTTGGTAGCCATTGTTGACAGCAATCTGTTTTGGTATATTGACTTCACTATTGTAATTTGAATGAGAGAGAGGGATTTTCAAAAGCCTATTAACGTAGCAGTCGAAGGCAGACATTTTATGTTGTATTGGGTGATAAGAATTGAAAGGTATGACGTGATCAGTCTGAGTGGGTTTTCTGTAAATAGAAAATTCTAATTTGTTGTTCAGTTTAGTAATGGTGAGATCCAAAAAGTTTAATTTATTATCTGATTCAACTTCAAGAGTAAATTTAATATTGGGGTGTAAAATAATAAATTGATTAATAAATTTAATCACAGAACAGACAGAAGACTGGCCTTCAGCACCTCTCCTATAGTCAATTCACCTTCAGTGAAATACTTTTCCTTACCATTTTTTGATCAAAACTTGTGCAGTGACATTTCCAACTTCATTGAAGATACAGTACCTGGTACTAAAGTTTCTTTTAAAGCTTACAACAATTTAAGTAACCATTTAGTAAATTCTAAAGATAAAATTAGTAAATTAAAAAGTAGTGGTGTGTATAAGCTTGATTGTGCTGATTGCTCTGCCTCCTACATTGGTAGAACCTGTAGACCACTTCTCACTCGTATTAACGAACATTTGAAGAGACCAGATAAATCTATTTTTGGTAATCATCTCAAATTTAATAAACACAATTTCAGCCCTAACAGAAATTCAAAAATTTTACACAAAATTGATAAGAAAAATTTTCTTAGGTTGGATTTGTTCGAGGAACTGGAGATCTCCAAAGAACTCACCAAAAATCAGCTCTGTTTGAATACACAAGTGAACCTTGACAGAGATTTCCTTCCCCTCCATCAGAGGATTAAATATAATTAAATTACGTTGGTAACACTTCCTATTAATATTTACTAGGCCACTTTTCAAGTTGGTACTGGTATTTTCACTTTGACATTTTAGTATTTAGGTAACACTTCCAATTAATATTGACTAGACCACTCTTCAAGTTGGTACTGGTAGTTTCACCTTGACATTTGACATTTGACTTGACACATTCTGTCTTGTCCCCACCGCTTTTACAATAACCACATGGTCTGAGTTCTAACATGCTTTTCGTTAGTTCTTATGCAGAATAATTATGTTATTGTAATTTTAAACAATGTTTTTTACATATTTCGAAACTTCCTGTTGCCTGACATGTAAGTACTCACGTAATTTATTTTTTCCAAATTTCATAACCTCTTTCTTAAACTCAATTTCGGTCCTCTCAACGGAGTATAAAGTATCACAACAAGTGTTCGAAATGATGGCCTTCCTCTTGAATACATAACCGAGCTCGTCGTCTCAAATTGAGAACAGCCCTAACAATATCCCTTCTTCTGATAGACCTGAATTGCGTGATGATATTGTCTCTAAGTTCATCTACTGTGTCATATTCTTGCTCTCCATAGATTCTGTTCTTTAAAGTGCCCCACAAGAAAGTATCCAAAACTGTAAGGTCAGGTGACCTTGCCGGCCACCTCACTGGTCCAGAATTTCCTAACCACCTATTAGGAAATTTTTGGTGTAAATATTCGCAAACTGCTCTTTTATTGTGTGGAGGAGCCCCGTCATGTTGAAACCAGCAGCTGTTATAATTAACAAGGGGAAACGTACCCATATATTCTTCGAATTCGTTTCTTAAGAACCGAAGATAGGTTTCCCCGTTCAAAGTATTAGAGAAGAAATGAGGTCCAAGTATTCGGTCGTCATAAATTCCAGCCCACACATTCAAACGAAACAGAACTTGTGGTATGACTTCTCTGAAGTGTCGTGGATTATTTTCACTCCAAATGTGCTCATTAAAAACACCACAGTTCGAAAAAGTACTTTCGTGGGTCCAAATAATGTTTTTCAAGAAGTTTGTAGGGTCTATCCTATTCGAGAGCCAGCTACAAAATTCCACCCTTCTCTCAGGATCACCTGGATGTAATTTTTGTGAAATATGTATTTTATAACATTTCAAACCACTTTTTTTGAATTCCCTCCAAACGCTCGTCTGTGGCACATCAATTTCTGCCGAGACTTGATGTGTTGATTTGGAAGGATCTGCATTTATCTAAAAATGTACCAAAAATAATTATACTTCTTCGAATATGGAATGAACAATTATTTTACCTCGGCTAATAAGTTTCGTCTAATATTTTGTTCCATTCTGCTTCCATATTTCATTCTTGGTTTTTGAAATGCACCGTACTCAGCCAAGCTAAGTGTTTGTCCAAAATTCCGAATAATGTTTTATCCGGCTGTTGTCTTTCCGGATATAATTCAAAATAAATTTGTGTTGTTTTCGTATTATTTATATGAAATTTATAATAAAGTTTCAACATATCTCGTTTTTCTTCATTTGAGAATGAGGACATTTCGACTGAAGTATTTGTGCAAACTTATGATGTTTAATGAGTTCTGACAACTAGTGTTTATTAAACAAAATTTTTCGATGGAGTCATGAGCATCTCAGATGGAGTTGTTTTTTATTAATATCTGTGGTTTCAGAAGTGCAAATCATAACAAATTATACATCAATGAAATCAGAATGAGAGTCACTATTTTTCTGTATAAAAATACAAGATGGCGCCCATAACAGAAAAAAAAGTTGATGATGAATGCCAGAAGACGAAACGTCGGATAGTAAATCTGAACATGAAAACGTGTAGCTGAAAAAAAGTATCAATGAAAATGTACCTTTGGTTTTGAGCTATGTTGTCAAATAACGATAGAAAAAAATAAATACGAAAATTCCGATTTTCAGTTTTTTCCTGATATTTCCGGAAATACTCGGAATTTTCCAAGTTTCAAAACAGTATTTTGTTAAGCACCAGAATACGCAACTTTGCCCCAATTTAAGCTTCGACGTATCTCCTGTAGTTTAAGAGATCCCAATGGTGGGGGTCGAATTTGAATTGCCCTGTATATGCATACCATGCGTTCATGATATTTGATGTTAACCCCAAAGAATGATTTATATCTAGGTACAGCACAAAACAAGTTGGAAATACTAATTGACAGCTACACTAGAATGAAAAATGCACTGCGGTTACAAAACAATGAACCACTGAATACATGAATTCCTATTGAATGACTCATCATCACGTTGATTATAATATTAAGTGCAAATTACTTAATCGAATGCAATTATCCTGACTGGTATTGCTCTATCATCCAGTCTAACCTCCGTGAAAAGGTAAAGTCCTTCACGCTGGAGAAAATATATGTGGTGCCATGCAGACGGTTATGAAGACTAAAATTAAATTTTATGTGTCGAATTATTTTCTTTTATTGCTACATTAGCAGTTGGCGAAACGAAGATGAAGACGTCATTAAAGTTTTATTATAACATTGTATTGTATTGCTGTACTGAAACATAGAAGGATATTGACGATAAATGTCTGTACAAATCAGCGGGGAGCGAGTTGGGATGTTGGAAATAGGACAATATGTATGATATGGGTATGTCAATAATGGAGAAGTTTTAATTTCCAATTTTATATACTTGGGATTTCAAAATTCGGTGGCTATACTGATACAGAAAAGAAAACTAATTCACAATGAGCTTATGACTTTAGGCATAAGATGTCCGGAGGACTGCTCATTGCTAATATCCTATACAATAGGAAAAGTTGGATCGAAAATCCATCAGAAAACAACTACTTTCCTGGCTAATGCCACGACGAACATTGAATTACATCTGATGAAATTTCCGTGCAGAGTTCCTACAAGGTTATCTCTGCAATTGCTTGGTTGCATGGGAATGATCATAGAAACATTCGGACCACCTATATATCGATTTCGGAGTGTTGCTCCTCATCAGTATAGGGTAGGTCTAGCAGTCAATAACTAATGACTGCAACGAATGAATCGACGACCATTCCCATTTAAAGACCGAAACTGAGATCGCGCCCGCACAGTGGATTAACTCCAAACTGCGAGCGCCATCCCAGCGCCGGAAGTCCAACCAAGCAATATCCGTGCTCCACGATCGTCAAGACCGTATATGAAACGGAAAAGAAATCTGTAGTTCACAATGAGCTTATGACAAGAGGCATAAGATGTCCGGAGGACTGCTCATTGCTAATATCCTATACAATAGGAAAAGTTGGATCGAAAATCCATCAGAAAACAACTACTTTCCTGGCTAATGCCACGACGAACATTGAATTACATCTGATGAAATTTCCGTGCAGAGTTCCTACAAGGTTATCTCTGCAATTGCTTGGTTGCATGGGAATGTTCATCGAAACATTCGGACCACCATCGATTTCGGAGTGTTGCTCCTCATCAGTATAGGGTAGGTCTAGCAGTCAATAACTAATGACTGCAACGAATTAATCGACAGCCAAACCCATTTACAGACCGAAACTGAGACCGCGCCCGCACAGTGGATTATTTCCAAACTGCGAGCGCCATCTCAGTGCCGGAAGCTTTGGTTGGGCTTCCGGCACTGAGATGGCGCTCGCAGTTTGGAAATAATCCACTGTGCGGGCGCGGTCTCAGTTTCGGTCTGTAAATGGGTTTGGCTGTCGATTCATTCGTTGCAGTCATTAGTTATTGACTGCTAGACCTACCCTATACTGATGACGAGCAACACTCCGAAATCGATATATAGGTGGTCCGAATGTTTCGATGAACATTCCCATGCAACCAAGCAATTGCAGAGATAACCTTGTAGGAACTCTGCACGGAAATTTCATCAGATGTAATTCAATGTTCGTCGTGGCATTAGCCAGGAAAGTAGTTGTTTTCTGATGGATTTTCGACCCAACTTCTCCTATTGTATAGGATATTTGCAATGAGCAGTCCTCCGGACATCTTATGCCTATACTGATACAGGAGATTTTGATGTGTAATCTCCCAAGTGCATAAATTATTTCCGGAAAGGATCACTTTTTTTCAAATGTTCAAAAATGTTTATAAATTTTTAGAAATCGTACTATATTCGGGCCCAACACGGTCCTATGACTAGTTTTCGAGATAAAAGGTGTTAAAATTAAGAATTAACAACCTTTCCCTATCTTGTACGAGGATATATTGGAAAATTCTTAGCCTTCTATAGAACCAAACAAAATTTCAATGTCGAAATATTTTATTACTCAACATATTCTCCTCTTAATTGGATACTTTTATTACAGCGAACCTGCAACGTCTCTAGACCATTCAAAAAAACGTTTCTTCTTGCTCTTCAAACCAGACCTCCACAGCTTTTATTACCTCCTCGTTGAAAGAAAATTTACGACCTTTTAAACTTTTTTTCAGTTGAGGAAAGAGATGATAGTCGGACGGAGCCAAATCTGGTGAATAAGGGGGGTGTTCTAGTAATTCAAACCCTAAATCACGAATTTTTTGCATGGCAACATGAGATTTGTGTGCAGGGGCGTTGTCCTGCAAAAACAAAACACCTTTGAATAGCTTTTCGCGTCTTTTCTCTTTAATTTTTTCCCGTAGAGTGGTCAGGAATGTCGAATAGTAATCTCCAGTTATTGTTCTACTCTTATCCAAAAAATCAATCATGATTACTCAATGGCAATCCCAAAAGAGTGAAGCAAGAACTTTTCCAGCAGATTTTTGGACTCGAAACTTCTTAGGTCTTGGAGAACGGGAGTGTCGCCATTTCATCGATTGTTGCTTTGTTTATGGATCGTAAAAAGGTACCCAAGTCTCATCCATAGTAACAATTCGGTTTAAGAAGTCTACATCGTCTTCAAATCGAGCACAGATCGAACGCGATGCTACTACCCTTGCAGGCTTTTGGTCAACATTCAAACATTTGGGGATCCATTTTGCAGCAATTTTTCTCACGTCCAAATTGACGTGAACGCGTTCGTATGAAATATTCAGTGCTTCAGATATCCGTTTTAGCCCAATTCGACGGTCTGTTAAAATTATGTCATGAACTTCATCGATATTTTCAGAGACTGACATAGAAACTGGTCTTCCCGATCGGTCATCATCTTCAATTGAAAATTTACCTCTTTTGAAGCTTGCAGTCCAATTTTTCACGGTCGCATACGAAGGACATTGATCTCCAAGGGTATTAAACATATCTTCGTAAATATGCTTACCTCTTAACCCTTTTAAATACAGGTACTTGATGATGGCTCGATACTCCAATTTTTTATTGCGTAACTCTGGTTTACTTTTTTGACGTCAAACACTGATGACACTTCTAATAAGTTATTGTTCGTTGCTATGATAACGCAATATTTTGTTTATGCAGGTAACTGGTCTAGGCTAACTAGATGTCAATACATCCTCGTACCTACAGAAAAGATCAGTATAATTGAATATTTTGCAAGCAGTATCTTCAAAGTACCCTTTGAAAAATAAAACTCAAAAACTCTTCACCAATTCATGATATTGTGATTTTTCAAGTTTCGAAATATGGTTCGAAAACACTCGCAGAATTGAAATAGTCACAGTTTAATTTCATGTTATATTATCCCTTGTGTGAATCATACAAGGCGATTCACTAATGCTGTGGTATACCGCAAATAATTTCACTTCAGTTTTCTTCCCCTCATTGTATGTTTAAGTTGATGATATGTATTTATTTCAGTCTATGAGAATCTGTCATTGTGGATTCTAAAGCAAAACAATTGTGAACCACACTAAAATATGGACTTATGATCGTTGGGTTCGAATTTTGTTTTCATTATTCCATTCAAAATGTCAATCAGAAGATTTTTTCTGTGAAAATTTCACATCTCAATAAAAAAATAAGTGTTTGTTCATTTGCCATGACAACCCAAAATATTTCCGGAAATTTTTAACCTCCAGGGTACCCTGGGCGAAATTAATGAGTGGAAATTTTTCGGTCAAATATTTGACATATGATAGTTGCTATTTTGCTTTTATGAACGATGAAATTGTACTTTTTATATGAAGACAGATAATATTTCATAATTATGTATTTACTAGATATTTCGAATTAATTTCAACAATTTATAGGTCCATCGATAAAAAAATTATATCAATCAAATGTCTACCTTTACCTGACTAAATGAATTTGATATCTGAAACATTTTTATTCAAATTATCTTTTCGTGAAAAATTGGTTGAAATTTCCAGTCACTTTTGGACTACGTTGATTGATTTCTCATTTTTGTTCAAGTATTTCAATTGTGGGTGACTTCTTTTATTTTCGCAATATGCAAAATGTATATTTTTGTTGTGTTTCCATTATTTCTTATCTACTTATAAAGTATTCTCCGCAATATTATTCTTCTGCAACCTTGAAAACAACTTTAAACAAAATTGAGCCTAACTGGTTAGTGGTTGAGTTGCCAATACTCAATGGATGCATCCATCAGCCGCTACAGATAAACAGAGTGCTTTATTTTCCACTGGATTTATTTGAAACGGTTCAGAGGTCTGTAATTTGGACCGTCTAGTAGACTTGTAAAGCGCTTTTCGATTTTTTCTGAGAGACACATATTTTCAACACACCGACACAATACGAATGCGTATCTGTCATTGTGTCAACAAAAGCCATTCATGGCCCACTGATGTTATTTATAACTTGTTTTGTCTTGAATAATCTTCAAAAGTCAGATGAAATTAGCCTTAATTTAATATATTTTGGTGTGAAATTTTATTACCGAATCCCCGGCGTGCTTGAATTAATTGTAGACATTTTTTAAGAAAATTCATGTAGGTACTTCCCGACAATAATTTAAGCACTTGAGAGATTATACGTGAACATTTTTTGGTGGATTGAAAAAACAATGCAATAATCGATGAGAATTTCTTGAGATTTGTGTTCGACCTTATATCAAAAATTATTGGTAAAATCAATTTCCTTTGTTTCAATGTTCATGGTTCTGAAGTATGATTTTCTTATAAAATTTTTTCGATAAAAAAAAATTAGGAATATCTCAAGAGAATGCGACTGCATCAACTACACGAAATGAAATAATCATTATATTGTTTTTATTGTTGAACAGACAAAAATAGTTATTTTTGTATCTAGTGCGCGAAATGCTACTTTGGTGATCGAGAACTGATTTTTTTTTAACGAGGCGCAGCCGAGTTAAAAAAAATAGTCGAGATTACCAAAGAATTTCGCGCATGAGATGCAAACGAAATTTTTTCTACAAACGTCAAAAATATTGTTCTAAAATAAGTAATAACTATGAAAAATAGTATTGAACTGGCTTAAATAATTTTTCCAAATCAAGTAATTACTGTAACTATGGAAATAAAATGGCATTTGTTGACAATTATTTCAAAGTGACAGTTCTTGATAATTATTTTGGAGTGACTTTTTATTCGCGTCAATTTCGTGCGTGATATTTATTATTGTAAAAGAATGGAAATTTCGAGCGACGATGAACTAAGCAGTACCCCACCTAACTTGATAGATGCGGCCAATTCCGTAATTTCCAACCTTTTACCGGAGAAATCGAGGTGGCAGTATGAAAATGCATATCAGCAATTTAAAGAGTGGTGTGAAGCAAATAAAGCCAGAAAAATATCTCTCACAATTTGAAAGCCTTAATTATTGTTCTACATTAATAAATAAACGATTTCTTGTTTTTTGCTTGATTGAGGAGTTGAGGACCATATAGGTTAGAATATGAAAATCCCATATAGTTTACATGCAGTGTGCGAAATATATTTCGCACATTACTTCGCGCACGGTGTTATGGTAACGAATGAAAATGAAAAAAAGTGCCACTTCGCATACTGTTGTCAATGCGCGAACCTTGTCATTTTTTGACATTTGTAGAAAAAATATATTCGCTGCACTGTGTCCAGTATTTTCAACATTACGGGATGTTTTACAAAAGCAGGACGACTCAGAGACGAGTTTTTTCAAATAGAATATCCTGTATTTTTTATTCGAAATTTATTACGTCAAACGATAAAAAATGAAATTGGTTGAGGCTTTGCCAAGTTATAATTGATAAACCTATTTTACCACTATTGAATTGGGGGTTGAATTGAATAGGGAAAGTGTACCTGAATTTTTGATATGTTATAGTTCAAATCATTCCAAACAAAAAGTCCAATGGGCATAACTTTTTCTGTATGCTAGTTTTGACGCTAGTGGCCGCTGAAAACTCTTTTTTCTCCATTGTTAAACAACTCAAAAAGTTATCCTGAATAATTTCACTACTCTGAGTAATCATTAATATATAATACGGAGCAGTAGTGAGGCACGGTAGAACCGAACTCGCCACAACAAAGAAAATCCTGGAGAAAGTACAAAGACTAGCATGTCTTTGCATAACAGGAGCAATGAGGTCAACTCCAACAGCAGCAATAGAGGTCATTCTGGACCTCACTCCTCTCCATCTCATGGTGAGGAGAACTGCTTGGGGAGCAGACCTGAGGTTGGCCAAAGTTGGACTCAAAGGGACAGCACACAGTGTAAGGGGCTCAACCCCCACCGGAAGTGCACACCTTGCCGATCTCCCAACTGACGAAATTACCAGGAAATTTAGTTTCAAGAAATTTTTTCGAACGGAACTAAATACCAAGAAACAATGGAGCACAGAATCCATTCGAGCACTGGGTAAGAATACCATTACATGGTACACGGACGGGTCTAAAACTCCCGACGGAACTGGAGCAGGAGTATTTGGACCTCGTACCAAGTACTCCGAACCCATGGGACACTTCCCTAGCATTTTTCAAGCGGAAATTCACGCCATAGCAAGATGCATTCATTTCAACCTCGACAGGAACTACCGGAACAAGGAAATTGCAATCCTCTCCGATAGTCAAGCAGCCATCAAAGCGTTGAGCTCATATAACATCAACTCGAAGATGGTCTAGGAATGTCTAGAAAAACTTAATGATCTAGGCAGGAACAACAAGGTGATCCTCCTCTTGGTGCCTGGGCACGTCGGAGTAGAGGGCAATGAACAAGCAGACACCCTGGCACGAAAAGGGGCATCAACGCCACTGATCGGGCCAGAACCATTCTGCAGACTTGGAAAATCTTACTTCCAAGAAGGACTCAATAAAACTGAAGAAGCAATGAGAGCAACATACTGGCAAAGACTTCCAGGGCTAAGGCAGGCCAAAGATCTCCTCGGCAATTTCAACCGAGCAAGATCGAAAACACTGATTAACCTCAGCAAAATTAGTCTAAAGACAATCACAGGATTTCTAACGGGGCATTGCAGACTCAAAGAACACCTAAGGAAGCTAGGCTTGGAGGAGGACAACACCTGCAGATTATGTGGGGAACATCCAGAAACACCTCACCACATATTGATGGAGTGTTATGCTGTACGCCACAAAAGATTAAATATACTGGGATCACACCAGCTGACTGTGGAAGAAATACCACAAATGGACCCCCTCAAAATCCTAAAATTCCTGAAGGAATTGAGGCTAGAGGGGCTGCTGTAAACGAGAACACCTTGAGATAGCAGAAGAAGATGGGGCACAATAGATCTAACTAGGTCGCAGCGCATCAGTCACCATCCATAAAAAAAAATCATTAATATGAGATACTATTAAAAGTATTGTTCATTGGTGTCAGTACAGGGTCAATTATACAGTATGTTCCAGCTAGTTTGGTCAAGTTATTACTTCAAGTTGATGATGCGACTCAGGGAAGCTATAACAAAAAGTTGTCTATATCATTTCGATAGGGTTGTATCGAATGAGGATGTAACTATATCTGATTATTTCATTGGCGCTCAGGAAGTGTGGCGGAGAAACTCCTGGCGGGTCAACCAAGCCTCCATTCTCACATTTAGTATAGTATAATATGGAGAAAATAATGGGCCATGACTCAATATATTAAATGTTACATTTAACGTACCTATTGAACCTGGTACCGTTGACCCTAATGAAAAACCCTTGAAACTTTGACATCGTATTCAAAGCCATCTACAGAAAAATGTATATTTTTTACATTAAAGGGATGCAATGTTTTTATATCATCTAGTACGTTCTCCACAATTTCGAAAATACTCAAACAAGTTTTAAAAGAAACCTGAGCTATAACAATTGTATACAGGGTGGGGCAATAATGCGTCAAAGTTCGATTTCTCAAGTTCTATTGTGACATCGATCTAAAAACGAAAGTTAACTAGACAACTAGATCCAGTTGAACAAGAATTTATTGCCACATATATAGGGCGATACGAAAAAAATTGCATTATTTTAAAATGAAATATTAATAAAAATAATACTTATATATTAGTAAATTCAAATATCTGCGTAACATTCACTCACCTTGACGTTACAATGAGAGACAAAAATTTGTAATGCCATTTTAGAGACGGATTTGTAATATATCTTACACTTTCTCATGCCTTGAAATTATACAGGATGGTCGAAAAACATTTTTCATACGGGACTTTTCGAATATAACTTTAGCTTGCTTTTAAGAGGAGCATTCCATATATTTTTCTGCTATGTGATGTAGAATATGGTGTACAATAGGGCTCATAAACATTTTTTGATTGTAGATCCCTAACGTGATTTTTAACCATTTTAGAATTATTGAACTCTAAAAATTGTAAGTAGCTGGAACACACTGTATAAATGACCAAATATAACAAAACACTTTTGATAGCATCTCATATCAATGATTACGTTTTGTGTTGTTTAACAATGAACAACAAATGAGAGTTTTCAGTGGCATATAGCGCCAAAACTAGCATATAGAAAAAGTTGTGCCTGTTGAACTTTTGGTTTGGAATGACTTGGACTATAACACATCAAAAATTCAGCCAATTCGATAGGGGACCAATTTCCCTATTAAAGTATGCGGTATCCTTTGACAGAGAGTCAATTTCCAATATGGTTTCATGTGGGGTTCTTTGGCATGTGCGCCTAAACTTAAATTGTAAAAAAAAAATTCCAATAAGTTTTTCAACTATATATCTTTAAGAAAACTTTTTGATCATTCGTAACGCATTTTTCAAACTTGCCGTCATATTGGTGGTCACTTGACATATGTCAAAATCGACTTTTTAGGTTTGTTACATGTAGGACGATCCCATATGAGTAATTTTTTTGTAACTCCGATAATAAAAAAACCCCATATGTTGCAAATATTATGGCTCTAGCTGTATAACGTATGAATTTTTGTCAGGGGTCGTGGTTGACATGTCAATATTTAAATTCCGTATTGGTATACCACAAATTCGATTTCGGCGTTCGATAATCACGACTACTTTTTTTTTGGAATTGACCGCTACCGTTGATTCTAGTCACTAATGATGAGTTAATGCACATTGCATGTTATGCAGATAGTACCAGCATCGATTGTATGTAAACAAAGAAAAAGACCAATACGAACGGTTTTCTCACGATCATTTCAAATCAATTTACATATAGCCTAGTCAACATGCATAATTTTTTAAAATTGTGTATAGGTATATAGTCACCGGAAATTATGATCATGGTGTCATTCGATTCGTAATATCATGTAGAAAAATTGAAAAAGTTATAAACACTCAAGTGAAAAAAGTGGGGCTTTAGTTTTTTTTGAATATCTCGAAAAATATAGATTTTCGAAATGTTAAAAAAGATAAGCAAACTTGCAGAAAAAAAGTTTCGACTCCCGAAACTGTACTTCCAATATTTATAATTTTTACAGAGCCCCATGATACTACAAACGAATTAGATATGCTCACGCGCATCTTCCCTCGACGCCCCTCCTATCGATGACGTCAGTAAGTGACAAAAGTAGTGATCAGCTGTATGTTGTCTTATGGGTAACGGGTGTTTTCAAAGTGTTTTTGCCTCATTTTGAAAGAAAATGGTTATGTGCGCCGTTGTAAATTGAAATAATAATAACAATTTAAAGGTAAAAACCAAGTGCAGCTATTTTTCGTTTCCTAAAAATACGACTTTATGCAGAATATGGGTGCAAAGGTGTGGTCAGCGATTTAAATTCAATGTCACCAATGCCAGAATTTGCTCGGAGCATTTTCTAAAAGAGGACTATAGTTTGAAACATAGGCTGATGGATTTTTCTGCAAGGCGACCTGAATTGAAAATTTGTTGGGTATGCAGCAAGTATAATCTTATAACACTTGTTCTAATATTTCGACAAAGTTTATTGTCATCATCAGGGAATGAGTGTCCGTGCGGTTGTGTGCATAGATATTATAAAATATAAGTTAACAATTGCAATGTACATATTAAAACAATTAGTAAGAGTCTTTAAAGGTTGCCATCACCATTAATTAAACTTTTATAGTCGGAAACAACAATAATAAAATTCAAAAAACGTACAACATAGCTACCTGTATTTAAAGCTTAAACAACAACCTCAGGGACACTCTTTCCCAGATGATGACGATAAACTTTGTCGAAATATTGGAACAAGTGTTATAAGAGCAGTATGCTTCCTGCATGCTGCGTACCCAACAAGTTTTCCTAGCTTTCTCTTAACTTGTCAGCAGAATTCACATTCGTAACGAACATTTACTTTGAGATTCCTGTGGGAAGTTCTTTCATCACAAAGTCTGCATTGTTGAACACATCTTCATATTTAATATAGTTGAAGGGTTTCTATGCATCTAGACTTGGAGATTTCATCTTCTGCGACATGGATACATCACTAATAAATGCTGTGCAGATAAATCCATACTTTCCTTTCAACACCAAAATTATCCGCTGGGTCATTGTCTCCGACGACGGCTTTTACTGATTACCATTATCAGTCTCAGATGAATTATACAGAGCATCTGATCCAACAAATCAATATTCAGTGTTTGCTTCACCCACAACAAATTTTGAATATCACTCATCCAAACTTCAATTACTCCTTTCAAAGTCTAAATACCAGCTGTAAAGGGGGCAGGTATATATATATATATATATATATATATATATATATATATATATATATATATATATATATTGTACACAAATGGTACATTTTGTCTATTCATAGTACTCAGTAAATTAGAAAACGGATTTACTTGCACAAAACTAAAAAATGCTAATGTAATCAGACGGTGCAATAAGGACCAAATTCGCATATTTGTCACTTACTGACGTCATGCGCGGCCGTGTCTCAATTGCGTTCTTCTAGTGAGCATATCTCTATATTTTATAGTATCATGACAGAGCCCTAAAAATAGAGCCAAAAACATTAAGTCTGGCTTCCGCGCGCGTTGCGTCACTCTGACACAACAACATTAAAAATTATTTTAACATATTGAACATGTATATTAACGAAAAAACGTTAATGTAATATTGGGATTCACCAATTAACAATATTCTGTGATAAAAAAATTGTATCCCAGTTTCTCCATAAATTAAAAGTTTGGTAATTAACAAATTTTTCTAAACTGAATGTTAACATAAAAATCCCGATAATTATTGAATGGAAACCCTACGATTGTTTTCTCTTTGTGAAGTTATTCTTAGTAGGCTTACAAATAGATAACCGATGCAAAAATGGTAAAATTTTGATTTTTCACATTTTTATTACCAAATATCAATTAAAAAAAAAAATTGATAATTTTTTTTCGAATATATTGAGTTTCGATTTTTAAGGGTTTAAGTTATTCTTAATATGCTTACAAATAGATAACCGTTGCGAAAATTGTAAAATTTTGATTTTCCACTTTTTTATTAACAATTGAATATAAAATTTGGAAATAAAATTTGTTAGAAACAAATTAATCTTTTTTAAGGAATCGTTTTTTCTTCAAAAATCATAATTTTCATCAACAAATATATTACATAAAAAAATTGTATTTGCTCATAAACAATGTATTCGATTATTACAATTTTTCAAACAATGGTGTTAAAAAAACGGATTATTGTTGATTGATGTATCTCAATAGTACATGATTTTTTTCATTCCTTAATATTCATATTTATTATATTAAAATAATTTTTATTGTTGTTGTGTCAGAGTGATGCAAAGCGCGAGAAAGCCAGACTAATATCAGTTTTTGGCTCTATTTTCTGGGCTCTGTAAAAATTATAAATAGTGGAGGTACAGTTTCGGGAGTTGGACCTTTTTTTCAGCAAATTTTCTAATCTTTTCAGATCCTTCTTAACATTTCGGAAACCTTTGATATTTTTCGAGATATTAAAAAAAACCAAAAGCCCCACTTTTTTTTTTTCACTTTATTATTTATAAATTTTGCAATTTTTTTAGGCCCCGAACTTACTACATGATATTACGAATCGAATGACACCATGATCATGATTTCGGTGCCTATACAATTTTTTTAATGGTACTTGTTGACTGGACTAATACATTTAGAATACTGACTACGTAATGACGATTAATATTCTTATTCTCAACAGGTTCAATTTCGTATGTATAATTCCGATTCTTTCCAAGGACTAGTCTGTCCAGAAGAATAATTATTTCGAACCGATTTCGTAGCCTAGTAGTTTTCAGGCTGGCTGATTCCACATCAATAATATTAAATATCACTTTATCAATTATATTAACCTATCTTTCGTATTTACATATATTCCTTATAGGTAAAGTTGAACTATTAAACTGTATAAAGGTAATTATCGGCATAAAAATCACTGATAATTTTGCACGAAATTGTGTTGTCTAAAAATTGCAAGTTTATTTTCATATTTTGGCGAAAGTGCCTGTCCCAATAAGGAGGAGGGCTCTTTTACAAAATATGAAAGTAACCGAGTACAACTTTTACGAGGGTTGCTATTTATGTATTGAGAATTGGCAACACTGCTGTTGCTAGGCGCGATCCAATCAACTGCGCTACCGCAAAGTTTGACATTTTTGACAGTATACGTAATCAGAACTTTTTGTCATACATACGTTATTTGTATTGTTAATAGGCATTTAAAAATTTCATCTCGGCCAAAAAACGGAGCTAAATCGTTAACATTTTCGTGCCATGATTTTTTACGATTTTCAACGTGGATTATCTCAACAGCAGTGTGCCGATCAACTTATTGCGATTTTTGCTGATGAAGTCCAAGGCCACAGTATATCGATGGTTAAGTGAATTCAAACGTAGCCGTACTTCCCTAGCGGACGAAGTTAAAGATGGACGTCCAAAATCGGTTGTTGTGCGAGAAAACATTGATGCTGTGTCCGAACTGATAATGCAGGATCGTCATGTGACATATCGCGAGATCGAGGCATCCCTGGGCATTAGTATGACAAGTATACATAAGATATTGCATGAACATTTGGCAGTCAGAAAGATTTGTTCTCGTTGGATTCCGCACAAATTGACAATCGAAAAAAGAAAGACTCGTGTAAATTAGTGCAAGGAAATGATTACAACATATGATCGCGGTGCATCAAATGCAGTTTATAACATATACGCAGTTGACGAATCTTGGATTCATGCCCGAAACTAAACAGCAGTCGACTATATGGGTCTTTCAAAATGAACCAAATCCAACAAAAGTTGTTCGTGTTCGCAGTACTTCGAAGCAAATGGTGGCCTGTTTCTTCGGTATAAACGGTCATGTGGCAACTGTGCCTTTAGAGCAACGTAGAACGGTGAACTCTGAATGGTACACTACTATTTGCTTGCCAGAAGTCGTCAATTAAATAAGGAAAACGAATCGTCGACGAAGGATAATTCTCCATCATGACAATGCGAGCTCACACACATCGGCTCAAACAACCCGCTATTTGAGCACCCAAAACGTTGAATTGATGGGTCATCCGCTGGACAGCCCTGATTTAGCACCCAATGATTTCTATGTGTTCCCTCAGGTGAAGAACAAATTACGTAGTCAACGCTTTTCGACGCGACAAGACGCTGTTTATGCATTCAAAAACCATGTTTTGGAGATACCCACTTCGGAGTAGAAAAACTGCTATGCCAATTGGTTTAATCGAATGCAAAAATGTGTAGATTTGAAAAGAGAGTATTTTGAAAAACAATAAAGAAGTTTCTACACCCCAATTATTGTTTTAGTTCTTCATTCTCGCGAGTTCTTCAATTTGTATTTGGTCAACCCTGAGGCCGGGCCATACTAAAAAAGTGTTCCACTCAGATTTTACCGATTTTAAGACCATAACAAAGCAAAGGAACCCAAAAATTGAGCATATAGGAGATGTAGAATTTTTGCGATATCTATTTTGTGGCCCAAAATTTTCAAAAATAGGTTAGAGTGGTGCGCCTCAACCAAATCGTCTTTGCTTTATCAGATGATTCAGTCACAAAATTATCGTAACGGAAGACATAGAAATCGTAGAAAAAGTCAATGGACATTTTCCCTTCGCACTGGAGTGAGTAAATTTAGGTTGGACTTCTAAATCATATGAAAATGTTTGATATTCTGCGAACCAAACAATTGCGACAAATTCCTATTTTGACCAGACCAGGGAATAATATAGTAATTCAGTGGTATTAATATTAGAGAAATTCGATGTTTATGTGATAACAAGTAAGTACGATTAGCAGATTAGATCATGTTTTTGAAATGAGTGGAAAAGTTGAATTGTGAATTATAAGTAACACCAAGATGCTTCATTTCAGTTTTCCTCTCTAGGACCTTCCCCTTACTTTCATATATTTTTTTTCTTTTACACGAGTTATGTTGAGTACTGAACATTGTTGGAATTGAAATACAACTTATTCCTTAGACTCTTCTTGTTATAGACTGAGATTTCAGGTGATGATTTTCTCGTTTATGCCTCTGAGACCAGTGAATGATATGAAAATTCTGACAAGAATGATGAAAAATTTGAGTGGTCGCCGCGTGGCTTTCATATAAAAAATTCAATTTTCATTAAAAAATATATGTGTTTTGGGACGATTTTATCGCACTGCCATGTACACCAACGGCATGTTGAGATAGACAAGAGCAGCGAAAAAGTATAGGCATAAAGATTTCCTCAAACCAACGCGGGAACGCGGGACGGGAGCGGGAACGGGATGAATGAGAGACTAAATTCTATATTCTATAGCAGGATATATAAGCATGCATCCGTTTATTCGTATTCTGAAATACAGGCAAACAGCGAAATATGATTGGTTTGCTACTTGCACTGTTTTTCTAGCAATTTGCACAGTTCCCATTTTCCGTTCCCGCTTTGGTTTGACGGAACCTTAAACGTTCCGTCTAACTGACGCGACGCGGGAACGCGGGAGCGGGATCGGGAACGGAATTTTGGAACCGTGCAAATTACTAGAAAAACAGTACACGTAGCAAACCATACATATTTCGTTTCTTGTATGCATTTCGGAATACGAATAATCATACCGGTATGTCCCACTATGGATTTTAGTATCGGATTGATCTCGTTCCCGCTCCCGCTCCCGCGTTCCCGCGTCGGTTTGAGGAAACATTAAGGGTTGCATGTGGCCAAGGGGTACCAATGTGATTTTTTTTTATCTAAGACGTTTTTTTCGTTGCTGCCAATAAAATAATGGAAGTTTCCATATGAATGTCCCATAAAAAAGTGGCATAAGGTTTGCGGATGTCGAAGTGAGGGTAAATGCCGGAATAAATTTTTTTATATGAAGGGCACGCGGCGACTGCTCAAATTTTCCATCATTTCGGTCAGAATTTTCCTATCTTTCACTGGTCTCAGAGGCATAAACGAGAAAATCGTCAACTGAAAACTGTTACCATCTCCCAGTCTATTAGTCCAACCTTGATTAGTCCGATGTAATTAGGGTTGTTATACCCTTAGCACCCTGTATATCCTAATGGCATGAAAAACTTTCAATTTGACGAATTATTACTTTTTTTGAGCTGGAGGAAAAAGATATGCTGTTTTGAATGTTTAAATAACGACGAGGTCTTTAAAACCTAATTCACAGAGAAATAAAATTTCAATTTCCATACTGTTCCGCTTTCAGATTTATCTAAACAAACAATCACCTGAAAGGAAAGCCCGGAAAATTCAATGTCAAAGTCAATATGCAATTAACTATATTGCAGCCAATTTTCTCGTCCAGTTTATGACTTTAATCAGAATATTTTTGCATCGCACAATGACGGCGTATTCCAGGAAGAAAATTAGCGAAATAAAAATTTTATCGGGCTCACTTGACAGCGTCGGAATTTTCCGAATGGAAATTAGACTCGTAGCGTTTTGATTAGAAAAATTTCCGCGCTTCTTTAATTCGTGAATGTTCGGACGATAAACTGGTAGTAAAATAACTCATTGAACTTTTAAATTGAATTTGAGTGTGCGGATTGTTGGAGGGAAATTTACATTGTACGATGTACAAGATATGGAAATGGCTCATATCTGAATTGAGGTTTATGTTCCAGTAAAACTCAGTTATGAGGATAAACGTGACGACATTGTAACAAATCATCCGCGGGTTCTCCAAAATGAAATCATCAGTACTGAATATCCCCAACAGTTTCATAAGAAGATTGTCATTATTATTATATTCATTAAGGACTATTTTGATGGGTTTTTTTTCCAAAATTGGTTCGGAATTGGCTGAAAAAATTTTAAAAGACAATCGAAAATACATGTATTGTGCTAAGGAAACTGAAGTAATGAAATTTAGAAAATAGCAGAAAATCAAATAAGGCTCCCGGTTTTATTTATTTATTTACCATTTTAGATTGCCATCAGAACAAAATTCCAGGAAACAGCAGCCACTATATAAGAATTATTCCAAGCTATTTCCAAAATTATACATAAACTTCACTTTTCGGTATAAAATTATCTGGCAGTAATACAGATACGTGACTTAAAAATATGGTGTGAAATGTTTTTATATTAATAATATAGTCAAAAATAATAGAACATAATAGATCATAAAAGAACAAGTACAGGAAATGAGGAACCATACGTATTGATCTGAATTGAGAAACTTTTTTTTCAAAAAAATTTTGAATCGAGGCAGAGACATCGAGAAAATGTCTAGAGATGATGAATTGGGATCGTGACAGTGTGTGTTGAATGCTTTTTGCATACGAACTAGTGGAGAGTTTTATCCTAGATTGGTTCTACAATAAGGGATATTGAATCGAAGATTGTTTCTACTGGGAACATTGAAATTTATTTTTGCAATTAGATATGGGCAATCGACTTCTTGTCTAACAATTTTGAAAAGAATAGATAAGTCTGACATAGTACGTCGTTTACTAAGTGGCATAATTTTAAATTGTTTTAGAATCGGCTGATAATTGTGGTCCTGAAAGCGAATCTTGTTTTGAAAGGCTAGGAATCTTAATAATTTATTTTGAACACTTTCTATCCTTGTTGAGTGTACTGCATATTGAGGGTTCCAAATTGCTGACGCAAAAGAAGACTTGCTGTTGACGAATGCATGATATAGAGAGATGATAGTGTCAGAATAATGAAAATATTTTCCGTTTCTTTTTATGACACCAACCATCCTGTTTGTTCCGTTGATCAATTTGTCTATATGATTTTCAAAAGTCCATTTTGTGTCAAGTATGACACCTGAATCTTTAATTTCACTGATATATTCAAGGTTGGAATTGTTAATTTTGTAGGCATGCTGGATGAGATTTCTATTTCTTGAATATGTTATGGCAAAGCATTTGGATGGGTTCAAAAAGAGACTATTATTTTCACGATATTCAGCAAGTCTGTCAAGGTCACTTTGAATTTTCAAGCACTCGTCGAAATCTTTTACCGGAGAAAATATTTTCAAGTCATCAGCGTATACTAGTATTCAACAATGTTCAAAACAGTTCTTTATATTATTTATGTAGGTAGATGATAAAAAATATTGGACTAAGATGGCTACCCTGCGGGACACCGGAAACTGCTAAAGGTATGTGAATTGAATCCATTCATTGACACCATCATCTCCCTATTAGTTAAGTAGAACCAGATCCATTTTAACAGCGATCTGTGCACACCGACTTCCGCCAGCCTTTCTACAAGAATAGAATGGTCTATCTTATCGAATGCTTTGCTGAAGTCGGTTTAGACAACATTAGATCCAACACTCTCACGATTCGTGTTGAGCACCTAGTGAAACCGCTTACTAATTTGATAAATATGTATATGGAAAGTGATATATTTCAAGAATCTCTCACAAAAGCCGTTATCAAACCGCTTCACAAGTCTGGAGATAGGCGTGAAGTTTCAAAACATAGACCCATTTCGCTTCTCTCAAATATCTCGAAAATGCTAGAAATAAATAAACTTAAAAAAAAACTTTTTTGAGAAAAACTTTTATTTAAGTAGATGCACTAAAAAGGAGAAAATAAATTTTACAGTGAATTAAACCCATCATTTTTGTTACATAATAGAATTTTACATGATATAAAAGCTTGTCGCGAGAAGTATCTATGTATTTTTTATTGTAAATTAAATTTAAAATTACTTCATGATTTATTTTCGCGAGAAGCTTTTATATAATTTGAAATTTTATAATGTTACAATATGATCTTTTTAGTGTATTTAAATAAAAGTCTTTATCTAAAAAGATTTTTAAATTTTGTTTATGTATTTCTTTTTTAATTTTCTTTGGATATGTTTCTGTCTGTTCATTTCAATTAATGTGTCATAGTTGCTCGGTCGCTTGCCTGTTTATTTACCGTAGGGAATTTTTCCGAATATCTACGCGTTCTCTATTTAGCTTTCAAGGAGGGAAGATGGGTAATTTTTTTTTAAAACCGTATTATTCAATGGTCAGATAATTTTCACTATTGTTAAGGATTTTCTCAATTTTCATTTCCCTAGTTTTCCTCATTTTTTTCATGACAAGATAGGGGTTTCAGCCCCCGATCGAATTTTTTTCATCATTATGTTCTATGTCCGTTGAAACATTTTCCGAATTCCTTTGCGTTTTATACAGTGTGACCCATTTAAGATGGAAGCACCCTTATAAAACTTACATTTTTCAACCGATGAAATTATTTTTTTTGTTAGGAAGATATTCAAAAAGTCTATTAGGACACCAAATTTTATGAATAAATCTCAATTTCCAAGGCCAACTAATCTTATTTTTCAAGGTCAAAAATCTAAAAAAATTACTAGCCATTTTTTTAGAAATAAATCTGACTACACCACTGGATTCGCGAAATTTTCAAATGATTTATATATTGCATTGTCATACAGTTCTGACCTATATTTGAAGTAGGTTTGAAATCGTTTGTAAAATTTGCACTGGGCAGATAAACATCATTATTATTATTGTTATCATTATTATCATTATAATGGTATCATTATTACCATATTAGGCAATGATATTGCAATGTCATCCAGTTCTGAAGTTGGTTTTGAATCGATTGAAAAGTGTTTACAGAATAAACAAACATTTATTATTATTATATCATTTTTAACATACCAGACAATGATATTACACTGTCATCCAGTTTTGATCTGATTGAAGTAAGTCCGAACAGACAAAAAATGTAGTAGAAATATATGTTCACCTGTAACTTGGAGTATTTAATAGTTTTTATTTCAATACCAAAACAAGATCTGACAAAATGCACAACCTTCAAGTGGGAATGAGTTGCTAGAATATTTTAGAAAATCCAATAACGACTTGAAAGATTTGGCAACGTCACGAATTCCCTTTTCCTAACGTTGATGTTTTTTCACTGGTAGGCTTTCAATTTTCATTCATGTTTTCGACTCTAGTGAAACCGCCCCCTGGCAGTCGGTAGCTGTAACGCTGTAAAAGGCGTACCTGCATACACGATCACTTATTCCATAAAAACTTGAAAACAAGATAATTTTTCCAGACTCCGTTTGTTTTGAACCTAGGTTTCGAAACATTCTCATTAATCTAAGTGAAATCTCAACGTATTTTATAATAATTCGAAAATAAATGACCTACAACATTATTATACACAATATTAATGAATAGTAATAAACCTCACACTGATATTTCTTATATAGATTTCAGAGTTTGCCATCAGTGACATGACATTTTTTGATCCTTCATTTATCTCTGTAGCAAATTTAAATCATATTACTCTCACGGTTCATAAATTAAAAACAAAAACCCGATTCACTGTTGGCAGTTCAAAACTACCCATTGCGACTCCGACCTTGATCAAAGTCAAAAAAAGTTCCATTGTCGTGAATTCTTCAATAGATAAAAGATTTTCAGGGACTTACGCAGTTTGGTCTCCTGAACGAAAAATCCAAATGAAATTTTTGGCGGTGTCAAGTAATTTCGGAGATACCGGCCTATTCTTGAGTGATAACTGACGTTTTCTAGCACACATTTCTTCCATGAAAAATAAACTCCAAATGTCTCCTTATTTTCACCAGCAAAATAAACACACCTTGATTCACCAGTTTTACACTATTTTTCATTGAAAACGGGTACTTTTCATCAACAAATTCTTCCTTCTTTTAACAATCACGAAAACAACAAACTCATTCTGTTTTGTTTACTGAATATCGTTCATGTCAGCTTGGTAACTAGGAAATCAGTCAACGCCAACTTATCAAAATCAAAAGAAATGTTACCTTTCTCGACGCCAATTTTGCGACGTTGCCGATGTGATTCCAGAAATATTTAGGTGATTTACGTTTCAAATGGAATATTTTAGTGCATATAAGATGCAGACTGACAGATCACAGAAATGTGCGCAAACATGCATCCACGTGCGCACACGTATATGAGTTAATAGGTGCAATTGATGCAAACGCAAATCATTGTTAGACTCCAGAAAAATAAAGATACCTTTTTACATAATATAACCTCCTTAATGACTATAACTTGACCCGAACGGTTAGGCTGTGTCGTTCTCTTTATTTTTTTTTAAGATATTAGGTATTTCTTCGCAAAAATTGGTCTGATACGCTATGCAAAATATTAAAATCATGCATTTTTAAAAATCAGTAATCTTGCAACGAAATGGCTTCTTTCATGACATGGCATTTCATTAATTGAATCGAAACGAATCATAAGAGATTTAAGATTACAATGCGGCGTTGTCAGTTTGCCTACAATTCCTGAACACTGATGAATATGAAATTTTTGTAGGGAGTTTTCATAAGTATTGGATCTCTTAGAACTAGTAAAGTTTTGATAATTAATAATGAAAAACCGATCTATAGAGTGTTGAAATTTCAAGAATTTTATAGTTTTTCTTTAAAGCTCCAGTTAGTGAGAATCTACAGGGATATATTTTTTCAGGGGTCAACCGACCTAGAGGGGGTTGAAATTTCAAGAATTTTTTAGTTTTTCTTCAAACTCCTGGTGGTGAGAATCTACAGGGATATACTTTTTCAGGTGCCGACCGATCTATAGGGGATTTAAGTTTCAAGAATTTTTCAGTTTTTCTTCATAACTCCTGGTAGTGAGAATCTACAGGGGAATATTTTTTCAGGAGTCAACCGATCCATAGGGTGTTGAAATTTCAAAAAAAAATCAGCTTTTTCCAATAACTCCTAGTGGTAAGAATCTTCAAGGAGATATTTTTTCAGGGGTCAACCGATCTAGAATGGGTTGAAATTTCAAGAATTTTTCAGTTTTTCTTAATAACTCCTGGTGGTGAAAATCTACAGGGAGATATTTTTTCAGGAGTCAACCGATCTAGAGAGTGTTGAAATTTAAAAAAAATCAGTTTTTCTTTATAACTACTGGTGGTGAGAATCTACAGGGGGATATTTTTTCAGGAGTCAACCGATCTACAGGGTGTTGAAATTTAAAAAAAAATCAGCTTTTCCCAATAACTCCTGGTGGTGAGAATCAACAGGGAGATATTTTTTCAGGAGTCAACCGATCTAGAGTGGGTTGAAATTTCAAGAATTTTTCAGTATTTCTTAATAACTCCTGGTGGTGAAAATCTACAGGGAGATATTTTTTCAGGAGTCAACCGATCTAGAGAGTGTTAAAATTTAAAAAAAAATCAGTTTTTCTTTATAACTACTGGCGGTGAGAATCTACAGGGGATATTTTTTCAGGAGTCAACCGATCTACAGGGTGTTGAAATTTAAAAAAATCAGCTTTTTCCAATATCTCCTGGTGGTAAGAATCTTCAGGGAGATATTTTTTCAGGAGTCAACCGATCTAGAGTGGGCTGAAATTTCAAGAATTTTTCAGTTTTTCTCAATAACTCCTGGTGGTGAAAATCTACAGGGAGATATTTTTTCAGGAGTCAACCGATCTAGAGAGTGATAAAATTTAAAAAAAAAATCAGTTTTTCTTTATAACTACTGGTGGTGATAATCTACAGGAGGATATTTTTTCAGGAGTCAACCGATCTACAGGGTGTTGAAATTTAAAAAAAAAATCAGCTTTTTCCAATATCTCCTGGTGGTAAGAATCTTCAGGGAGATATTTTTTCAGGGGTCAACCGATCTAGAGTGGGTTGAAATTTCAAGAATTTTTCAGTTTTTCTTAATAACTCCTGGTGGTGAAAATCTACAGGTAGATATTTTTTCAGGAGTCAACCGATCTAGAGAGTGTTGAAATAAAAAAAAAATCAGTTTTTCTTTATAACTACTGGTGGTGAGAATCTACAGGGGGATATTTTTTCAGGAGTCAACCGATCTACAGGGTGTTGAAATTTCAAAAAAAATCAGCTTTTCCCAATAACTCCTGGTGGTGAGAATCAACAGGGAGATATTTTTTTTCAGCTGTCAAACGATCTAAAGTGGGTTGAAATTTCAAGAAATTTTTAATTTTTTTGAGAATATACAGGAATATACTTTTTCAGGGGTCGAACGATCTATAGGGGATTTCAATTTCAAAAAAACATCAATTTTTCTTTATAACTCCTGGTAGTGAGAATCTACAGGGGGATATTTTTTTAGGAGTCAACCGATCTACAGGGTGTTGAAATTTCAAAAAAAAATCAATTTTTCTTTATAACTACTGGTGGTGAGAATCTACAGAGGGTTTTTATTCAGGAGTAAACGGATCTAGAGGGTGCTGAAATTTCAAGAATTCTTCAGTATTTCTTTATAACTCCCGGTGGTGAGAATCTACATGGAGATACTTTTTCAGGGGTTAACAGATCTAGAGGGTGGAGGATTTAAAAAAAAAACAGTTTTTTTCACAACTGCTGGAGGTGAGAATCTACAGGGGGATATTTTTCAGGGGTAACCGATCTAGAGGGGGTTCAAACTTCAAGAAGTTTTTAGTTTTTCTTAATAACTCCTGGCGGTGAGAATTTACAGGGAGATATTTTTTTAAGGGTCATGTTCCCTTGTTATTGTCATCGGTTCTTGAAATGTGTGTCAAATATCAGATTTTTGGGACTAGTGGAAGTGGTTGAAACTCAACTTCCAAGATTTTATTATAATGTTTGTTACTTTTTAGTGGAGCTAATAAAAACGTGTTCATAACAGACACGCAAAACTTGTATTTCCGGTACTTCCATTTTCTTTGAGTGGAATTGAAAAATAAATGTCTTCAGTTAACACGAGAAAAGTAGATGACATGTTAACAGATTTCTAGATAAAATCTTTCAGTCGATTCAACCTTCATTGAATACTTATAATGGATATAATGGAATAATTGTATATTCTGAAATGTCGTTGTGCTACATTGCCAATAATATGCCTTATTGCACAATTTCACACCTTGCATATTACAGCTACCTTGTAATAAAACAGTATAACCGACATCGAGAGACTTGATATTTAACGTTTATAGATAGACAACTTATAATCTATTGAAATAAATTATCTGTAGAATACTGATTTACACATCATTCTGGTAGATGTATGCTGAAACGTAAATAATTTACCTCGAAGGCAAGTAATTTTAAAAACGAGTGATTTTGTAGAGGTAATCACATGTGACCAATGAGGTGCTTGTTTCAGAGAGAGAGGGAGAGAGAGAGAGAGTGAGAAATATACTTTATTGTCGAAGAAACAAATTCTTATTGACAAAGCTTGTAAAATTAAAAATTAACTAAATATCAGAAATAAACAGTTTGCAATTTAAACGCAGTTTCACGAATATGTCATGAGGTTAAAAAATATCGGTAAAAACATATACAGTGCGGCTTTTATTAGCCCCCCCCCTGTTAACTTTTGAACGGTTCGACGTAGAAACATGAAAAAAAATCTATTTCGAAGGTTTCACCAATACTACTTTTTGAAATAAAAAAAATTGTGATTGCACGATAGGGGGCGCAGGGGGCCCATCAACTCAAAATTTTTAAATGGTATGTGGGGTCAAGTGTCACATCGTTGAAAAGATAGTTCAATTCTCTTTACAACCATCTAAATATTTTTGAATTTCGGTAATATTTTTTTGTAATTCAAAATCGATATAGCAAATATAAATGCGGATCTGAATACTACTTATACCTCGATAAATTTGAACGGTTGGATGTGGAACAATGAAACCAAAAATTTTTTGAAGGGTATTACCGATACTACTTTTTGAGAGAAGAAACATTGCAATTACTCGACAGATGGTGCTGGGGGCACATTAATTTAAAAATTTCGAAAGGTATAAAAATCGAAATTGGGAAAAAAATTATAAACAAAATTCAAAAATATTTAGATGCTTCTAAGGGGATTGAATTCTCTTTTCAACGATGTGACACTTGACCCCATATGCCATTTAAAAATTTTGAGTTGATGGGCCCCCCTGCGCCCCCTATCGTGCAATCACTATATTTTTTATTTCAAAAAGTAGTATTGGTGAAACCTTCGAAATAGATTTTTTTTCATGTTTCTACGTCGAACCGTTCAAAAGTTAACAGGGGGGGGACTATTAAAAAAAATGTATTACTTATGATTCACTTCACAACTCGTGATAAGTCAAACAATTACATTATAAAAAATTGCAAATGAGCCTAAGATGCAAAAATAAAATGAACTTTTAACAATTATACAAAACAACAAAATAAAATAAAATAAAATAAAATAAAATAAAAAATTAAATCAGGATTATACTAAAGTACGAATATCATTATAAAATTCATCACGAGTGTAATAGGCTTTCTTTAATAGGGCTTGATTAACACCATTTCTAAATTTACTGTACGTATCCTGATTTCTAAAGAGTTGCGGGTACGTGATTATATATTTTTTTACTTTCATAAATTAAAGAATCTTTTGTTAAGGCCGACTTTGGGATGGGAGGACGCAGTTTTCTTTCTGTAATTTGTCTGGTACTATGTCTAACTTGTTCCAGAGATTCTGTTTTGTGGTATTTTTTGTAATTTAAGCAAACACATTCTAGAATAAAAATACATGTAAGGCACAAAACTACTTTACTTATAAATATGGGTCTACATGACGTTTGCGTCCCAACCTTACATAAGTATCTAATTGCTCGCTTCTGCAAAGTAAAAACTGACTGAAATAGATATTGATCACAGGAATCCCCAAAATGATATACCATACCTCATGTGCGACTCTCCGCCGTATATGAACTCAGTTCATTTGATACGACTCTGAGTGCGTAACATCCTGATGCCATTTTTTTGATAATGAAATGACATGATGATCAAATTTTAGTTTGCAGTCTATGAATATTCCTAGAAATTTGGTGTATTTTTTATTTTCCAATATGTGTCCGTTGAGGTTTAGATTATCATCATCAGAGCTAAATGAAAGTTAGTTAGTTAGTTTCATTTGTATTGAATAACAAATAATTAGAATCGCACCATTTCTTTACTATTTCTAGATCCTTAACGAAAGTATCTTTCATAATTTTTCTATCCTTTCCATGTCAGAGGCAGGTGGTATCATCAGCGAATATCGTGAATTGTCCTTGAATTGAAATAAGGACCAGGTCATTTGAATATATAAGGAAAAGAATCGGACCCAGGACAGATCCTTGTGGTACGCCCCATAAAATATCTTTGCTGTTAGGTAAAATTCCATTTGATTTTAACAATTGTTTTCTTCCACTTGTAGAAGAGCTGAACCATTTATTACATACTCCTTTGAAACCATAATTGCTGAGCTTATTTAGAAGGAGTTCATGATTTGCACAATCGAAAGCTTTTGATGAACCACAGAATACTGCATCTACAGCTTCTCCATTGTTGAGATTGGTGTAAACATGTTCGAGAAAAAAATTAATACGTTTTTCCTCATCTTTCTGTATATTGAAAAAAATATTTCGTTAGGATTGATGTTAGATTTGACAAGTATTATCTGCCTTTCATCCCGCATTGCTATTTTATTTTGATTTTCATTTGGAGTCTTTGACTAGGGATAATTTTTAAAGAATTCGTGGACGAGAAAAAATATCCGGTTATCAATTCAAGCACGTGGGGGAATATTTCACACCTGAAAAGTTTAAAAGTAATTTTTTGACATTAATCTTATTCAAGGAGATAATGAAGGAAAGGCTACTTGGAAATATTTTTGTTGGTATGTTAACAATTATATATTATATTAAAATTTTATGTCAGTTTCTGAGGTCGAGTGTAGTATTACAAATGAGTAAAAATTTCGCGTTTTAGAAATGATAATAAAATAGTTATTTTTGTATCTAGTGCGCGAAATGCTACTTTGGTGATCGAGAACCGAGTTAAAAAAATAGTCGAGATTACCAAAGTATTTCGCGCATGAGATGCAAACAAAATTTTTTCTACAAACGTCAAAAATATTGTTCTAAAATAAGTAATAACTTAACTGGCTTAAATAATTTTTCCAAATCAAGTAATTACTGTAACTATGGAAATAAAATGGTATTTGTTGACAATTATTTCAAAGTGACAGTTCTTGATAATTATTTTGGAGTGACTTTTTATTCGCGTCAATTTCGTGCGTGATATTTATTATTGTAAAAGAATGGAAATTTCGAGCGACGATGAACTAAGCAGTACCCCACCTAACTTGATAGATGCGGCCAATTCCGTAATTTCCAACCTTTTACCGGAGAAATCGAGGCGGCAGTATGAAAATGTATATCAGCAATTTAAAGAGTGGTGTGAAGCAAATAAAGCCAGAAAAATATCTCTCACAATTTGAAAGCCTTAATTATTGTTCTACATTAATAAATAAACGATTTCTTGTTTTTTGCTTGATTGAGGAGTTGAGGACCATATAGGTTAGAATATGAAAATCCCATATAGTTTACATGCAGTGTGCGAAATATATTTCGCACATTACTTCGCGCACGGTGTCATGGTAACGAATGAAAATGAAAAAAAGTGCCACTTCGCATACTGTTGTCAATGCGCGAACCTTGTCATTTTTTGACGTTTGTAGAAAAATAATATTAGAAAAGATTTTGAAAATTTAGTGCCACAACATACAAAGACAATTTTTGCAGTTTTGCTTTGAAAAATCTTGTGATATTAACAATCCATCTGTTCCTGAAGCACTAAGTTAGATTATTTTAGAAGCCTATACATTTAACATAAAGAAAAAGAGCTCAGATGATTATAAAAAGGGTGTTGTAAACGTTATATTGAATAGCAACGCAAAACGGTTGAGTGATGTTCTTTAATTGATGAAATATTGAATTTGATCCATTTTCTGATCCCGAATTTGCACCTGTCAGAGCAGATTCGAGCGAGATGCAATGCGAAGAAAATTGCAGAGGGATCCTTCAAAAAGAAAATCAAGTTCGTTGGCAGTATCTAAAAAAATGTTCTTTCCGTTAACCAGCTGTCGCTCCCTTAAGAACGGCAGCCCTCAGAAGTCGAAACTTGTGCGAGCTAAGGATTAACGAGGTCTTACCTTTTTACGTGCGATTCGTAGCCCTTTCTCGGGCCATGAGAAAAATGTCTGCAGTCGCCATGGTTTGAACCATCGCCGACTGGCAGCCAGAGTGGTTGAAACAATGTCGCTTTAACCACTCGGCTAAACGAAGCATTCAACAAAATTATGGGAACTTACGATGAAGATTATCCACTTGGCCTTCAATGAAATTTTTTGGAAATAATTATTTCTGAAAATACTCACAATAAAAGGAATAAATCATCGATAAAAAGCAAAAGCCTTATAAAACAAACAATGTCTAAAATATGAAAGTTGTTCGTCGAAACGAACGCCCTCAAATTTAATGTCTACGTAAGGTTAGTTCGTTCTAGTTAGATCAGAATAAAAAATTACTATCCATAAAATGTATGTGTTTGATCGAAATACTGTTCTTTTTATCATGTAGAGATATTTTCAGTATCTAGTAGTGGTGCCTTTGTACGTAGGTACGTTTGCATTATTTTAAATAACATTTTGAAATTTTCATTGTGCAAATGTGCTTCAAATATCATACGCTTTATTCCTTCCTATTTTAGATTTTGGGCTATTTCCATCAAATAAGTTGATAAATCAGTTTCGTTATAATTTTCAATCAACCTTGTTCACTGAACAGGGAGAACTAAAAATTTAGGTTAGGTTTTGTTTGAATCTTGAAATCATGATAATGAAGTTATTGTACCGGATGTTTTTTCTCTGGATAATTTTTTTCAAATTGATTTTTTTCGAGGGGATTTTTTCCACAGAGGATTTATTCCACAGGGTATTTTTCCGAAAGATTTTTTCCGGAAAGATTTCTGTTTGAAGGATTTCATTCTAGATTCCTAATATTTACCTACTACTTCTCATGTGACCGTTTCATCTGTGTGGATAAAACAATCACGCCTACTCCTACTATGACCTGGCAATCTTTTAATTATAAGGTTACAAAGTGTAGCAATGAAGCAAGGATTTTGACCTCAAATTCCGCTCGTGTCGGCTTCTGTTATAATGAAGAACTACACCGATAAGTAATATTCACTGAAATAACATCAATCTGTCTACCGGTACCGCTAGCAAGAAGGAAGGAAGAGCGCTCTTATGATAGCTGGGCACTAAACACTCGACATGTGTTTTCAATCATAATAAAGTCTGAAGTAGTCGCCCCGTTTGCTTACTTTATATTTTTCAGGTGTGAGCAGCTGGCTGCAGCCGTGAGGAAGGTCGTATATTTATCAATTTTGTATTAGATGAGTGAATCTAGGGTGAATGAAACCGCTGGTATAAATATTTGTTTGAAGGGTTCTGGGGAATTATCCTACTTATGCATTTCAAACATTTCAATTAAAATTGTTAATTAAGTCAATATATCATTTTCAAATATTATTTTGTATTTACTGTATATATTTCAATTTAATCCAGCCAAGGTATTCTATCATAAAAACGACTGTAAATTTTCCAACTCCTAACATTTTACCAGTAAACAAATTGCTTTCCTATAATCCTACGCTTCCTATAAGTACCTACGTTTACTTTGCTTAGCCAGTTTTCCCAATTTGTAATTGATTGAAAATCCCTAGGATTATCTTTCGGGAGTTTTATTTACGAGATTCAAGATTAAACGAAATCTTTTTTCCTGAGAATGTTTGGTCTGATATTTTTCAGTTAGAATCGGTCAGTCACAATCAATTAACCGACAGATACAGTTCATTCTTTGACTTCAAAACGTTCGGTCATCTTTCAACTAAAACCTTACGACTACAAAGTGCCTTGGCTGAAATTAATCGTTATTTCAGTAAAGAGATTTATCAAACGTTACCTTATAATAAAACGCTATTCCGGTGAAATAGAGTTTCATCACAGCTGATACTATTAATTGTTAGGCAGAGCGGTGCCTTTGTCAGTATTTTATATTAGCGTTTATACAGGGTGTATCTAAATAACACCGAAAAAATTAAAGGGGTGATTCTGTGATGAAAATTAATGTGAGTGTTTGGTGTAAAATTTTTTGAAAAAACCCTCCTCGGAAAAGTTACAGCCTTTCGAAAATAAAAAAAAATGGTTTTTCTTTTTTATTTTCCCTGTATATCAAGCTAAAGACACGAAACTTGGTATACATTATCTGTCAATAAGAGTACACTTTTTGAAATTTTTTCAACACTGAAGTATGCTTAGAAGGGGTTGATTATTTCAACCCCTAAGATATTTTTTCTTACAACTTTTTTTTAGATGAAAATTTTTTCTTTAAAAAAGTATGACTGAAAAGCCCAATTCATTGACTAACTTTTTTAACTCTACAAGTTTTTTTTAGAAAACTTAAGCATTTATGAGAAAAAAATAAATAAGCTCATGTAAAATAGCATTTTATTAAACAACAGCCAACCAAATTATGATTATGAGACTTCTACAACTATAAACAAAAGTGAACAAACAATGAACAAAAACCTGTCGAATATCGACAATACAATTATAATAAATGTTGAAAATGACCGCCTTCAGCTTCAATACAAGCATCTACCCTTTTCCTCATAGAATTGCGTATACGATGAAATATTCCTGGAGAATTTCTTATAGTTTCACACCCTGCTACAATGCGGTTTCGCAGATCATCGATATTTTCAACTGGGTTTGTGTATATCAAAAATTTCAGATATCCCCATATGCAAAAATCCAAAGGATTAAGGTCAGGGGAGCTGGCTGGCCAGTTTACAGGTCCTCCTCGACCTATCCATTGATTGGCATACACCTCATCCAGGTGAGTTCTTGCACGTATACTAAAATAAGCTGGTGCACCATCGTGCATAAACCATGAATGTTGCCTAATTTGAATGGGAACCTCTTCAAGAAGAACAGGTAATTTTTCAAGGAGATGACAATATGCTTCACCATTTAATCGTAGCGGAAGAAAATGGGGACCAATTAAATGATTATCAATAATTCCGAGCCACACGTTTAATGAAAATTGATACTGATGATTTCCTTCAAAAAAGCCATGAGGATTTTCGTCAGCTCAAAGGTGATTGTTGTGTGAATTTCTAATACAGTCTCTTGAGAAACTCGCCTCGTCAGTAAATAAAATATTACCTAAGAACTGTGGTGCTTGGCCAATCATATTAATAAGCCACTGACAAAAAGTCACACGGGGTAAAAAATCTCGAATCATTAACGCCTGCACCCGTTGAAGATGATAGGGATACAACATTTGTTCTTTTAAAATTGTAAAAACAACGGAATGGCTTACATGTAGGACACGAGCTATTCTCCTGGGAATTCTTCAATTGAATTAAGTACGGCTTCTTCTACAGCTGCAGTTCTAACTTCTCTAGTACGACCAGAATCATAACTTCTTTTTTCAAAATTACCACGTTCCCGCAAGCGTCGGTGAATAGTTGTGAACGTAGTATGATGGGGGTAGTCTACGCTGTGGGTACTGTTCAGCATAAAGTCTTTGCGCTTCCAATGAATTACCTACCGTTAGCACGACTGTATGTAAAATGCATATCTGCCATTAACAAATTCGAAAATGCATTCATATTTTCAATCAACTGATATTTCCTACAAAACACAATCATAAAACTTGTGAAACAATAAGATGGGTGACAGAAAATGACACTACACAATCCTAGTGTCAGTATTAATGTTTTTATGCAAAGCACAGGCCACTAGACTTGACGCAAAATACACTCGCGTTAGCTCATCTTTTTGAAAATGCATTGCATTAGATTTTTTTTCTCGTAAATGCTCAAGTTTTAGAAAAAACTTGTAGGGTTAAAAAAGTTAGTCAATGAATTGGGCTTTTCAGTCATACTTTTTTAAAGAAAAAAATTTCATCTAAAAAAAAGTTGTAAGAAAAAATATCTTAGGGGTTGAAATAATCAACCCCTTCTAAGCATACTTCAGGGTTGAAAGAATTTCAAAAAGTGTACTCTTATTGACAGATAATGTTTACCAAGTTTCGTGTCTTTAGCTTGATATACAGGGAAAATAAAAAAGAAAAACCATTTTTTTTTAATTTTCGAAGGGGTGTAACTTTTCCGGGGAGGGATTTTTCAAAAAATTTTATACCAGACACTCACATTAATTTTTATCACAAAATCACCCCTTTAATATTTTCGGTGTTATTCAGATACACCCTGTATGTATAGGAACACATCAGGAAAATTATCTATTTACTTACCTATCAAATCTCAATCTCCGGCAAACTATATCAGGAAGCTGCTACCACACACTAGTTTTGACTAATTATGTAACTTTATTCATTGTTATCACCACTTTTCTGGATTTTCATGTATTCAAATAGTTATCAAATGTTATTCATTAATATCTGGGCCGAAGGCCTTAATTGAAAATAATTTTAAAAAAACTTCCAAGAGTGGGATTCGATCTCACGTCTATATACATTTACTTCATGTACCCGCTTCTACCAACTGAGCTATAACAGGCACTCGAAAATTTGTGAATGAAATACCAACTAGAGAAACTCTGACCAAGAACTGAGAGAGTGTGGAACGTTCAATTAAAAATTGTTTGACATACATTTGTTGCAAGATAGATTTCATCTTCCTCACTATCACTGCTTTCCCATTCCGCTCTATTCATTTTTATATCACAGATCAAAGTTAAAACTAAGAAAATAGTCAATCTGACATTCGTAGAGAAAATTATTTATTTAACATATCATGATTTACTGCCGCTCTCTCCCTCTTAATGTTTTCAGATAAACCAACTTGTACCGATAAATTAGATTTTTGATCCATTCCTTTCCAGGATTATTTCCATTCTCAAGCCTTTTATCGCTGATTCCTTTATTTTCTATGTATGTATATACTGTGACCGCCAAAAACGTATGTACCATATAGGAAAAAAGTTTATTGTTGGAGTATTGGATAAACATTTCTGGAGAAAAGTTTGTGCATGTCCGATAATATAAAAATCGATTTTGCACATGTCACGTGCCACTACTACGGTGGCAAATTGGAAAAAAATACTATGAAGAGGCCAAAAGTGTGTTAAGCTGACTAGATATTGAAAAAAGTTATTTGAAAAAGTTGCTTGGAATTAAATTTTATACTCACGTACAGAGTTTCAAGCAAGAAATCGATAAAAATTTAAACTCCATTTTTTTATATTTTCAGATCTCTGTACAAAAATCAAAGATTTTTTTTTCTGAATGGCTTGACTGTAGTGGAACATTTTTTTGACACCTCGTTCATATTTTTCGTAGGAGGAGAAAAAAGTTTGACCTAAAATGCTTTTGTTGACTAGTCTATGTTAAAAATTGTGTTAAAATTGTTTTTCCGTCAACCAGCTGTCATCCCCTTACGAACGGCAGCCCTCAGAAGTCGAAACTTATGCGAGCTAAGGATTAACGAGGTCTTACCTTTTTACGTGCGATTCCTAGCATGTATCTGAATGCATCCAAAAACCACCTGAAAGTGTAACAAGTTACAAGAATAAATTAGTGCCATCTCAACCAAACTTGGCATTGACTAGCCTCAGACATAATTAGTGACAAAGAATCATCACAGACGCACATATCAACTACTAATAATTACAAAAATACATTTGAAGAAATAATCAAGGTAAAACGCATTCAAAACATGTTTTTAAGCTAGTATGCCTGTCAAACAACAATAAAGTTATTCATTACATTACTTGTTTCATTAGGTTTTTCATAAAAAAATCAATGAAACAAGCTCTCCAAATGCCGTGTGATAGACAGCTACATAATTAAATTTCATTCAATTTGTTATTTTGTAATCTGACGATCAACTTTCTGGAGGGCAGGAAATTGAAGACAGGAAAAAGCGAGAACCTAACGAAAGTGATTGTTGAAGGTTAAAAGCTGTCAAATTTGTAATATTGCGTTCGATGACTAGATTTCATTCAGATAGTTTCTATTTAATGAGCAATGTTGCCATCTAATAATCGATAGGTTGAGTCTGCCAAAGGCTTGGCAATGATGAATGCGATCTCTTGGGAGTGACATGGATTCTATTGTAGCAATGTACCGAATGATCATAATACAGTGTGTACCAATATTCAAGCATGCGATTGATATATGAAATTCGTAAATATAAAACAATCTTACATAAACTAAGTGAAATTAGTTGGTTAAACATGAAGAATAGAAGGATTCATCATTCTGCTGATTTATTCCACAATATATCATCAACCAAAACCCCACTATACACTCGTAAAAAAATTGTCTTGGATCAAAATATATGCTTTAATCCAAGAAAATGGTTCGTTTATTTGTACAAGAAATCGATATTGTCAGAATTATTTTCTCAGAATGGGGTAATGATATTCTTGAATTGAGAAAAGGAAAGTGTTTTCATTCAAGTATATTGAATATTCCTTTGAAAAAAATGTAATATTAGATTCAATACCATGATACTTTCATGAGAAGAAGACATAAAACTTGAATCAAAACTTTGGTGTGGTTATTTTGAAATAAGCATTTACTCATTTCTACGTTATGATAATATAGTGTTGAAAAATTATCGTTCTTGATGTGTATTGAATATTTTTCGTCAACCAAGAAAACAATAACTGTGTGAATGATGCATTTATTACTGCAATTCTAGAATATGGTTTCTTCACTTTGAAAATACTGGTAAAAATTGGAACATTAGGTAAAAGGATATACTCAAAATATTATCGGACACACCTTCTGCCGGAAACTTTTGGAAAAAATGTCAATTTTGTTTCTAGGGAACAAACCTTCAGAACTACAACTTCCGTCTTCCTAGTATAAAAGGTCAATTTTGAGAACAAAATCAACTGGTTTAAAAAATTCTCCACAAAGTATTTTAGACAAATATGAGGTATTTCCTTTCAAATGGTTCACTCACAAAGTAACGTTTCACTTCTAGTAGGTATATTTCTGATATTCATGTAAACTAGTTCCGTACCATTAGAGATTTTTTTTGGGAATCGTTCCTTTACAGCCTTCAAAATTAATTAGCAATTCGACCAGATTTATCATTGTGTCTATCAAACGTGGCCAGAATTCACGAATTCACCACTACTTCTTCCAGACGCTCACGACTAATAACACGGGAACACTTCAACGGGCTTAACTCACAATAACCATGCTTTTATGTTTCAAGAAGAACCGACCAAGAAGTAAACTCAGTCACTACATAGCACTTGGCCCTCAGCCAAGTGTTTTTTCAGGCCTTCAG
Source organism: Chrysolina oricalcia (assembly GCA_944452925.2). NCBI lineage: Eukaryota > Metazoa > Arthropoda > Insecta > Coleoptera > Chrysomelidae > Chrysolina > Chrysolina oricalcia. The sequence goes on from OX101816.2 coordinate 3,083,781, forward strand.
CCAGTTTCAGGGAGGCACCGTGCACAATGCACATTAAGTTAAGTCATTGTTGAATCAAATTAAACTCATGTCAGATATAAGAGAGTTTCAGGCCGAGAATTGACCGAGCTCTCCATATCAAACGGTCAGATTTTATTCTGCTGATCGCCAATCATCAGGATGAGGAACCGCTTTAACGAGCGGGGGTGGTGGATAGGGGAGGGTGAGATTTTGAGTACTGGTCGACAAGCCTAAGGATGCCTCCGAGAATTGGTTGCTCAGTAGACACAACCCTGGAGTGGGGCAGAGCTCTCTCGCTCTGCATTATTCAAGCAGTTAACGTCGTGAGTGTACAGTCAGTGGAATAAAATTATTGTGGCGTTATTCTGATTGTGTGTTGAATTTGAAATCCTTGTGTTGTGTATAGTTTTGAAATATTATTAGATAGGTTACAGTGTAGTTGTTGTGTTTGAAAATGCATTCGAAGAGTAAAGTGAGAAATAAGATTCTGAGTGGACAAAGTAGGGAAATGTCATCAAATTTATGCAGGCAGAAAGCAATGATAGGTGAAACCAGTATTCCTCTTGTGAAGGTTCAAGAACGAGTTGCTGCCGCAACGGGAGTTTGCGTTAGAAGCATTAGGAAAATTAATTCAGAAATGAATAAAATTGAAAAAGGTGAAATGGAACAATTCTCAACTCCAAATAAAAAGAGAAACAAAAAATCAAAAGTAACCATGGACAATGCTGATTTGGCAGTGGTCAGAGGTCATGTGATATTGTTAGACAACTTATGTAAGTATGTTCCTCGTGTTCTTCATTATATTATTTACCTATTTCTGATATTGTGTGGCGATGCATTCTTTTTCTAGTCGTACTTTATTTACACTTATGGCTTCGGGAAGATTATGCAATTTTCATAAACGGTCCAGTGATCACAGACAATTATATTATTCGAACAGTTCATTAGGAATTAATGAAAATTCAGATAAGAACCTACGTTCCTACGTGTTGCAGAAAAATTTCTCTCCCGATTGTACATTCCGATGATAACCAGTCGATCTTTGTCGCACATCTACTCACACTTTCTATCATTTGCGCATCTCAGAGGCATCCTTATGCTTGTCGACCTGTACATTCGAGTGCAGGGGAGTTCATCCTTCCGGGCCTCAATCTTAGGGGGTGCATGGTAGTGGACTGCGCTATTTCGGATTTGCCGGCAACCGTTGTAATGTCACATAGTAAGGGAATCAAGGTTACTGTGACTGTGGTGGGGATTCTCATGTAGAGATTTACTTAATACGAAAATATTCTATTAGCATTTTTTCAGATTGAGAAAACATTTCTTGAATCAACGATTTCAATAATGCTTGATCCAAGTATGAATATTTTTTCACATGAATATAGTAATTTTATCACGTCAATAAAATATTCTTGAACGAAGAAAATGATTAAGATTGTTTATCCAAGAAATACACTCTTTTCGAGAATATTATCTTGAAATGAAAAGAATTGTATTTACTTCTAATAATCCAAAGTAAGTAAATATTTTTTCTTCAATTAAGAAATCCTTCATCGAAAAATAGCGCACCGCAGTGATGTCCATACCTGGAATATTAAGTTCAAAGGTATACAAGCACCACCTACATTTAGAACAGAACAATTCAAGAGGTCATTCAATTATCAAATATGTGACATCCATAACTCAATTTTCATTAGTGTCAGAAATGAAATTTAATCAAATCCCAGGATTTTTTTTTTGACAGTAAGCGATAAGGTCATACGATCTCCCATGCAGTCTCCTATGCAATTCAATCGTACATTCATACTTGTTTTCCTGTTTACAGTTTTTTTCATTTTCTTCACCAAATTTCACTTTAAGATATGTTTGAGGTTAAGTGGAAGAGCAATTTGGTAACGTTTGCGGAATCCTTGTTGAATCCCTTTGATTTCTTGTGAATACCATTTGAGGTGCATTTAGTCAACATCATTTTAAAATTGTGCTTAAATATAGGTTAAAAGCGAAAGTTGAATCTGTTATATCAAATGGCGCCATTTATACAACAATGTTAAGTTTATGCTAAAAACCTTTGATGTTACCGTTATGTTTATGATGATGCTTTTGCTGAAGTTGACTAAATCAACCCTTAAATATGAATATTATTTCTGTATACCCATTTTTAAAGAAAATAATATGATGACATAACCCTCCAGCAACAATTATAGTTGTCTACTCTATGTGAAGAACCCGAATACAGGTTAGAAACTAATTCAAAGTGTCACATAGGTATATCCGATTAGAAACGAAGACCTATTAAAAGTACAACAACACTGAACTTCGTTGTGTCAAAAGTCACCTTCAGTTTCTATAATTGTTCACCATCAGCCATAGACATATTTGAGTACTTCTTTTGCTTAAACTGAATGTAAATAGTTATTTTTATGCTAAGGCCTCGAAATACCTTTTTAACGTACCGAAAGAACAGTTATCGCCGAGGCCGCTTGCGGCCGAGGCAAGATAATCTTGAGATCGTTAAAAAGTTTCGCGGCCATGGCATACACACTATTTTTCGTGCAATCGTTAAAATTATTAAAATAGATAGTTGTAAATAAATATATTATTGCGAATATCTGGAAAAGTCATGTAGAAAATACTTACATATATTTTGTCGAGATAACTGTGATTGTTCTACAAGGCTGCTTGTCTTATAGGTATATTGAGTAAACAAAACTACATGTTAAAAAACAATAATTTAAATTTGTTGACTGAAATAAAAACAAACAAGTTCCAAGTCGAAACTGTTTGATGGGGTACCCAAATTCTCAAAAGATAAGACCTGCCTCATCAAAAATAAATTTATTATTCATTATTAGGAAAATCATCTATAGTGAGTGAGCTTGTCATTAGTTTCTATATTTATTTGAATCCCTTTCAATTAGCGTGGGAAATGATGAATGTTTGCCATTTTCAAGACAAACATTCAGATGGATCCTTTCAGTCCGACTTGCTGTCATCTTTTGTTTGTCCTGAGACGCCTCAGTTTACATTGTTCTCATAAATATACATTCGGAGGAATTCAGTTTTGTGTAGACTCTAATATAATATGATTTATAGCATCATGTTTGTATTCAACCTGCTGAATTGATAGCGAGAGCGTCTCTTTGTGTAAGTAGATGGGTTCATGAAAAGGTTACTTTGCATTCATTCACTCAAAGGGAATCATTTCATTCACGGATTGAACTACTGATGATATTGAGAAAGGAGTTTATTCAATTATAAGAAAATTATAAATGTGTGACCTCTTTCATTTTATTTTATTCGATGATATCTTGGAACTTTTCAAAACATAAAGAAGGCAACGAGGAAGACCAATACTGACATAGATACAAAAGCAATGTTTGCCAGGAATTCAAAAAAACCTATGTCAATCATTATACAGTTGAAGTCAAAAATGAAGAAAAAATAGCAAAACAATGAAAACTTTCATAAAAGTTCTATTTTATAGTGCGCAACTATAAAAATTTGTGCCCTCATACAAAAGATCAGAAACATTGTTAAAAATGTAAATTATAAACAATTCTAGTTATTTTGTAGGGAAAAAATGCAAAAAAGTCACAAAATCACGAAAAAAAAATCATTCTTTATCGTTCCCCAATTTTGCGACCATTTCCAAGTTTGGCATCACACACTATTTTGGTAATAACTCGGTCGAAAAAAATCTACCGATGACGGCAATATTTTTGTTTTGTTTAGCTTACACTAAAAAAAATTGTTTGCAACCTGAATTGATAATGGAAATAATACAAAAGTTTTTTGAATAGATCGAGAACGTAGGGAGTGATTTCCCAGAAAACACACTGAATTTGCCACCACTACATATTTCGGGAACTTTGTGTCAAATTTGAGAAGAATGAAAAAATCCAGAGTTATTTTTTAATTTGACAAATTTCCCAAAATCTGTGAATGTGGCAAAGTTTATATGTTTCCTAGGACATTACTAGCTACGTTTCCAACCAACTCAAAAAACTATATCATTTTCTTCAAATTTCGTATCGTCCTGCAACTTCCGTTCAATGAAACTGGAGATCGAAACAGATTTTGAAAAAATGGTTCTTTCTGACTTTATTAATGGATCAGTTCACCTATCTATGTGGTATGACTGGTCATAGCCTACTATTATAGAACCAAACAAAATTTCAATGTCAAAATATTTTATTACTCAACATATTCCCCTCTTAATTGGATAAATTTATTACAGCGAACCTGCAACGTCTCTAGACCTTTGAAAAAAAATGATTCTTCTTACTCTGCAAACCAGACCTCCACAGCTTTTATTACCTCCTCATAGAAAGAAAATTTACGTCCTTTTTCAGTTGAAGAAAGAGATGATAGTCGGACGGAGCCAAATAAGGGGGGTGTTCTAGTAATTCAAACCCTAAATCACGAATTTTTTGCATGGCAACATGAGATTTGTGTGCAGGGGTGTTGTCCTGCAAAATCAAAACACCTTTGGATAGCTTTCCGCGTCTTTTCTCTTTAATTTTTCCCTTAGAGTGGTCAGTAATGTCGAATAGTAATCTGCAGTTATTGTTCTACCCGTATCCAAAAAAACAATCATGATTACTCCATGGCAATCCCAAAAAACTGAACCAAGAACTTTTCCAGCAGATTTTTGGACACAAAACTTCTTAGGTCTTGGAGAACCGGAGTGTCGCCATTCCATCGATTGTTGCTTTGTTTCTGGATCGAAGAAATGTACCCAAGTCTCATCCATAGTAACAATTCGGTTTAAGAAGTCTACATCGTTTTCAAATCGAGCACAGATCGAACGCGATGCTACTACCCTTGCACGCTTTTGGTCAACATTCAAACATTTGGGGATCCATTTTGCAGCAATTTTTCTCATGTCCAAATTGAAGTGAACTATAAGATGAAAGCGTTCGTATGAAATATTCAGTTCTTCAGATATCCGTTTTAGCCCAATTCGACGGTCTGTTAAAATCATGTCATGAACTGCATCGATATTTTCGGGGACTGACACAGAAACTGGCCTTCCCGATCGGTCATCATCTTAATGGAAAATTTACTTCTTTTGAAGCTTGCAGTTCAATTTTTCACGGTCGCATACAAAGGACAATGATCACCAAGGGTATTAGGCATATCTTCGTAAATCTGCTCACCTCTTAACCCTTTTAAATAATTAGTGTGAAGTTATCCACACATCCTCATCCACAAATGCTGACGTAGAGAAACTTTTCTGTGATGCATTGCACATAATCGAATACAGTGTTGTCAAACCTCTATCTTTTCCGGTGAATTCTTCTTGCTTTCAAATATAAATACCTGCAATCATCACATCATTTCTTTTTCCATACTGAGTAATCCCGTATGAGTTTGAAGAAGGAACACGCCGTCGTTATCTTGAAAAAAGAAAAAATACATGAATTGTTTGTGCTAGCTTCCGGACTACGGCTTGGCACAAATTTTTGCAATCATTATATCATTTCTTTTTCCATACTGAGTAACACCGTATGAGTTTTAAGAAGGAATACGCCGTCGTTATCGAGGAAAAAGAAAATATATATTAATTGTTTGTGCTAGCTCCCGGACTACGGCTTGGCACAAATTTTTGCAATCATCACATCATTTCTTTTTCCATACTGAGTAACCCCGTATAGTTTTAAGAAGGAACACGCCGTCGTTATCGAGAAAAAAGAAAAAATACATGAATTGTTTGTGCTAGCTTCCGGACTACGGCTTGGCACAAATTTTTGCAATCATCACATCATTTCTTTTTCCATACTGAGTAACCCCGTACGAATTTTAAGAAGGAGCACGCCGTCGTTATCGAGAAAAAAAAAATACATAAATTGTTTGTGCTTGCTCCGGACTACGGCTTGGCACAAACTTTTGCAATCATCATTTCATTTCCTTCTTCATACTGAGTAACCTCGTATGAGCTTCGAAAAGGAACACGCCGTCGTTATCAAGAAATATGGAAAAATATCTTAATTGTTTATGCTAGCTCCTGGACTACGGCTAGGCACAAATTTTTGCAATTATCATTACTTCTTACATACTGAGTAACCCTGTATGAGTTTTAGGAAGGAACACGCCGTCGTTATCAAGAAAAAATATCTAAATTGTTTATGTTAGTTCCTGGACCATTCTTTCTCCACACTGAGAAACCCTGTATGAGTTTCAAGAAGGAACACGCCGTGGTTGTGGTTCTCATGAAAAATCGGAAATTATTCAAAGTGGAATACCCTGTGATTTTACAGTTATTGGAATTTCGTAATCATACCGACTGCAGTGTCACTCAACTTCACGTCTCTTTCTCCCGAGAAACTTGCTGGCATTGCTCAAAACATTGTCAAAACAACACGAAATCCTTAACTTTCATTACATCGCATTTCATACAGTAGTTTTCATGAGATCGGGTCTGAACAAACATCTGAATCATGGAATTTCTTTTACTTCACCTTCAATCTCAAATATCTAGAGTCAGGTATTTATATTCGAAAGCAAGAAGAATGCACTGGAAAAGATAGAAGTTTGACAACACTGTATTCGATTCTGTGCAATGCATCACAGAAAAGTTTCTCTACGTCAGCATTTGTGGATGAGGATGTGTGGATAACTTCACACTAATTTTTAAATACAGTTACTTGATGATGGCTCGATACTCCAATTTTTTTATTTTCACAATTTCGGTGGACATATTTTTTGTTTTAATTTATTGCGTAACTCTGGTTTACTTTTTTGACGTCAAACTTTACACTGACATATCGAATAAGTTATTGTTCGTTACTATGGTAACGCAATATTTTGTTTATGCAGGGAACTGGTCTAGGCTAACTAGATATCAATACATCCTCGTAATTCCCAGTGAATACTGAGCTTGAGCTGGGGAGTTTGAACTGTAATGAAACGTTAGATCCTATGAAGCAGCTCCTATTCCATCGATAGTTTTTGACTATCCGTGGCCCTCCAGTATAATTCTGAGTTTGTTCTTGAAAAATATGATATGGGTGATACATTTTGGATTAGTTAATGTCCAAGGAGGAGGGGAGTTGAATTGAATGGGATAAGATTCGGGAAGAATGATACCTATTTAGTTGATGTTAATTCTGACCCTCTCGTAGAATGGTATGGTTCTTCTGGGTTTGTACCTTCTTAATAATGAAAACGTTCTGCATTCATCCCCATCCGAGACATAACAGCAAAGGGCAAGCAAAATGGTTCAATTTGTAGCCAAATTGTGAGCACCTGTTTTCAAGTTGGGAACAAAATGACGGCCGAAACATTTAACTCAACATCGGACCTATGTAATTTCGCCCACGCTGGTCCATTACGCGTTTTGGACGGCGTGCATCAATTACCCCGAATTCTAAGTGAAATACCGTACAATGCCATCATTCAAAACAAAAGGATAACGTTTCTGAACTCGGGGAAATTATAAAGACCTGAATTATTGGTATGGAGGCGGACAATACATCGCCCTTTCAGGTCATTGTCTGAAAGTTGAGTAGGCTGCGAACACACGTATTATAAGACACAGGAACACTTCTTGGGTAATTCATTGTCAAACTTTATTTGTCTTGCTTTCTGTCTCTCTATTGCATGGCAAAGATGTATGTCACTTCCACAATTTCTTTCATAGAAATTGAAATGAAACTAGGCCAGTTCTTCAATATAGTATGATTATGGAATATTGTAGTATTAGTAGTGAAAGTGACCAGAATTGTTTTGATATTTGAGGCATAAGATGTCCGGAGGACTGCTCATTGCTAATATCCTATACAATAGGAAAAGTTGGGTCGAAAATCCATCAGAAAACAACTACTTTCCTGGCTATTGCCACGACGAACATTGAATTACATCTGATGAAATTTCCGTGCAGAGTTCCTACAAGGCACAGTGGATAACTCCAAAAAGTTTTGGAGTTATCCACTGTGCGGGCGCGATCTCAGTTTCGGTCTTGAAATGGAATTGGTTATCGATTCATTCGTTGCAGTCATTAGTTATTGACTGCTAGACCTACCCTATACTGATGAGGGGCAACACCCCGAAATCAATATATAGAGGGTACGAATTTTTCGATGAACATTTCCATGCAACAAGCAATTGCAGAGATAATATTATAGGAACTCTGCACGGAAATTTCATCAGATGTAATTCAATGTTCTTCGTGGCATTAGCCAGGAAAGTAGTTGTTTTCTGATGGATTTTCGGCTCAACTTTTCCTATTGTATAGGATATTAGCAATGAGCAGTCCTCCGGACATCTTATGCCTCAAGTCATAAGCTCATTGTTTGTGAACTACAGTTTTCTTCTTCGTTTTATACGGTCTTGACGATCGTGGTTCATGGGTATTGCTTAGTTGGGTGGACGGCGCTGGGATGGCGCTCGCAGGTTTGGAGTTATCCACTGTGCGGGCGCGGTCTCAGTTTCGGTCTTGAAATGGATTTGGTTATCAATTCATTCGTTGTAGTCATTAGTTATTGACTGCTAGACCTACCCTATACTGATGAGGGGCAACACCCCAAAATCGATATATAGGTGGTCCGAATGTTTCGATGAACATTTCCATGCAACAAGCAATTGCAAAGATAACCTTGTAGGAACTCTGCAGGGAAATTTCATCAGATGTAATTCAATGTTCGTCGTGGCATTAGCCAGGAAAGTAGTTGTTTGCTGATGGATTTTCAACCCAACTTTTCTTATTGTATAGGATATTAGCAATGAGCAGTCCTCCGGACATCTTATGCCTCAAGTCATAAGCTCATTGTTTGTGAACTACAGTTTTCTTCTTTGTTTTGATATTTATTGGACAAACTTTTTGATTTTTTCTGATTGACTCGGCCGTTACTTTATGAAGATCTGTAGTAATTGTAAACGAGCTACACAGAAAACGATTCCATATTCACAAACTTATTTAATCACGATATGTTTTGCTAAGAGACTAGTCTTCAAGTGAATATACAAGCTGAATAATCATTCATATACCATTTCGCATTCATTAATAAGACCTGCCTTTTCCAGGTGAGTAATGATAATAATAATAATACTCCCACATAAACAATCGAAGATTTTCTATAATCTAAATTTATGAATTATTTATTATAATTTTTGAATGCTCAATCCATAATTGGTTAATCGTGGCTCACCGTGTATATTTTCTATCGCGATCAAGCCTTTCAAATTTGGTGTTTTGTTCTTGCAGGACAACGCTCCTGCACACAAATCTCATGTTGCAATGCAAAAAATTCGTGATTTAGGGTTTGAATTACTAAAACACCTCCCTTATTCACCAACCGTCCGACTATCATCTCTTTCCTCAACTGAAAAAAAGTTTAAAAGGTCGTAAATTTTCTTCCAACGAGGAGGTAATAAAAGTTGTGGATTTCTGGTTAGCAGAGCAAGAAGGAACATTTTTTTTGAAAGGTCTAGAGACGTTGCAGGTTCGCTGTAATAAACGTATCCAATTAGGAGGAGAATATGTTGAGTAATAAAATATTTTGACATTGAAATTTTGTTTGGTTCTATAGTAGGATAAGAATTCTTCAATATATCCTCGTATATAACAGAAAGTTATTTATAACATCTACAGTCACTAGTTGAAACCTAATTTGACACGAATCAAGGAATCCAAAGTTAGATGTTTATCTACTCAGGCAGTCAACAATTCGTTGTTCTGACCAACCCAAGGTTCAATCAAGTTTCTAGTACGTTATTAAGTTTCAACCAGTGACTGTAGATGTCATAAGTAACTTTCTGTTATATCTGTCTTGCCTTCACGGTACTAATTTTTGAGTGGATTCGTTTTGATTTCGAGAGCTCCATAAATCATTTCTGATGAGTGGGTGACTTCGAAACAGCTGTCAAAGGTTGGAACTCTCGGAATCAAATCGAGAAATACTCTATTTTCACTTAGGTATATATATATATATATATATATAAATATATATAATATATATATATATATATATATATATATATATATATATATATATATATATATATGCTGAATACTTGTTTCAAGGAGCAATAAATGTTCCAGTGACTGTAAAACAGTCGAAAACAATCCTTTAGGAACTCACTATACCTTTGTATAGATTGTATGGCATATGTCCGACAGAAAACAACTACTTCTCTGGCTAATACCTCGACAGATATTGAATTATATCTGTCAGACATATGTGCAAAGATCCTTACTTTGAAGGAACAACTTTGCAAGAGCTCTCAGAGACAGACAGCAGGACACCGCCTGATCCAAACAAGGAACCAACTGCAGATCGGTTTCGGGATGAAGTCCCTCATCAGTGCAGTCCAGGTTATCACGGTTGTATACACGCGGGGGCCCGGTGCCCGTCATCGTTCGCCGGGATGAACACTGCAATCGCTTACAGGATCCACCACGGCAACATATTAGAGAGCGCTCCAGAAGGACCGTTGCCGTGGTGGAACCTGTAAGCAATTGCAGTGTTCATCTTGAAAAATAAACGGAAAATTGAATTTTCTTTTATAAAACCACCAAAAACTCGAACACAAGATACCTTTTTTTGATCGTTTTTTCAAAACCTACAAAAAATATATATAGAATAGAATTTTTTCCGGTATATCATTAGTCCGGGAAATATGTAAAAAATGGAAAAATAAGGTACTTTCTTACCATGTTTTTTAAAACAACAAAAACTTGGAATCAAAACGGAATACCAAAAACTCAAGACGGTGACAGATTTTCAAATTTCACATGATATCTTTTTCGATCGCCTTTTAAAAACCTACAAATAATTTCCACGATTTTTTTCCGTTTTATCAATATCCCGGAATTTGGTGATAATTTTATGATTGCAAATAATTTTTTTTTAAATTCAAATATCCATGGTTAAGCCTTAAGAGTTGGTATTTTATTGACTATGTATAATTGATGGAGGAGATCGAGAACGGTATTTTGGACACATGTAGAAAATGGGAAAAAATTTGATATCATTTTATGGTCCTTCGAGCCGGATTTCGGTTCTACTAACCGTTTTTTTTTTCGCGTTTTAACTTTTTTCCCAATTGGTGAAAAATGATTTTCGAAGACTGGTTAAATTCGTATTTTTTTCAACTCTGTTAGTCAAGGTATTTAAATTATTGGTGTCCAATTGTAGTTTTAAACGCATTGAAGTCGTAGTATTCAAAAAATCCATAAAACTTTTAGGCCCTTCAACTTCCGAGCCCTTCAACTTCCGAGCTCTTCGCGAATCCACGTGACAACCAAAACATAAAAAAGTGAGACACGCTGTTTATTATATCTAGTCCATTTGGATATCCTGTCCATTCTACGATTGACTCAGACATTTATTGAAGATAGAGTTTCAGTGGTTAGGTATGTTTGTCCTATTCATTAAATTCTTAAAGAAGTCTAAACAGTAGTCAGGGCCAGCGCTAGCACTTTTGCCGCCCTAGGCAAAGGTTACATTTGCCGCCCCTCTAATTTCCCTTATCCCACCCCTTATAGCGTGGCGATATCGGTGCCAGAACTGCCAGGGGCAGCAGCGAGACAATCAGTGCTATACTAAACGCAACGAAATGAAAATAAATTAATTTGAAAAAAAAAAAAATATTACAATTATTTTGTAAACATTTTTTCACTTGTATTTAGTTAGATTTTATTTATTTTGCCGTAGATATTTTTTTAATTTTTTGCCGCCACCGGGAAAGTGCCGACCTAGGCGGTCGCCTAGTTCGCCTAATGGATGCGCCGGCCCTAACAGTAGTGAAAGTACATCAGTATAATTCGAAGTTCAATTTGGATTTTCAACAAACCAAATTATACCATTGAAAACAAAACAGACAGTGTGCAAAAAAGTCATTTTTGGATTTAGTTGTTTCAAGCGGCCAATCTAACTTTCCAAATATGTAGAACGTTGCTGCGAATTCTCATTGGACAACAAGCGTTCATTTTCGTTTTGCTCTCGTACGTATTTACCGCATTCAGTGGATAACAAGTATTCATTTTCGTTTTGCTCCCATACGTATTTATCGCATTTCCACCAACTTCCACTGACGTCAATTCCGATGCGAGAATAAATCACATCGGTAACTATTCCCGTCAGCCTGATTAGTAGCAGAAGTTGTCCAATTTCGACGGAGTTTACCAATTCAAAACGAAGAACAAATTTGTTTGAATACGTGTCTGGGCCACAGCTCCTAATGAGTTCGGATCAGTATTAGACTTGTCATAGTCATATGTGCAACACAATGAAAGGAAAACGGGTTAGTTTTTTATTCATCTCAGAATTTACTTCTCTTACCAAGTTGATTAGTTATATGAGCTGAATATTCATCAAAGAAATCAAAATTATGGATTCCAATCCAATCCAAAAAAGTTTCTAAAAGTGAAATTTTCGGAAAGCTCACGCTTTCCAACAGACAATTCGCTTTGTGAAGCCGATGTTTTTTGATATTCAACTCTTTTATTTCAATACCATTTTAACTTACCATCACAATATTATAATTTCTGAAGGAAAAATCGCCAAGTTTGTGATCTGATTCAATTTAGATGTCAACATGATTTCTGTGAAATGTGGGGTTTCTAAAAAAAAGGGGATATTTTCCGATCAAGCCGATGAAAACCTAGGAATGGGATGTTTGGCATACAATCAACAAATTAATGGTCTAATGTCTAATGTCATACAACCATGATTAACTCTCGTCTTTGCTACAGAAATCTAGTCTATTTTTCAAATATTTTTCAAATATTTTGGCTAAGTTATTGATGACAGTTATTGGTTTATCATTATTTGTTTTATGTTTATAAATAGGAGTTATGATAAAATCTTTGAAAACGGAAGAGATTTTAGCAGTCAAAAACATTTCATTGAAGATATGATATAATGGCTTCAGAAGATACTTTTGAAAATTTGTCATGAAAAAGCTTGAGATTTTATCCGGATCAGGCGAAGTATTACTTTTCAAACCAGAGATTATACTCAAAATTTCATTTTCAGTTGCACAACATGCAGACATAACGAGTTTTTGAAGTTTTCTCAATTTCTGTTGTTAGCTGGGCCGGTTTTTCTATTTTGTTCGACAGGTTTTTACCCACATTTACAAAAAAAAAGAGTTGAATTCATCTGCTAGTTCTTCACCTGAGTTACATTTGAGGTTAATATCTTTATGAATGTCAAATTTTCGAGAATTATGAGTATTTTTGTTAGTTATTTCTTTGATATTTTGCCATATTCTTTTAGTATTTTTTCCAAAGGATCGCGCACTTTTCTTATGTAAAGTGGCGACCGGTCAAATTTTCTGAAAGTTTGGTATGTTGTTGTACCCGACTCAGTAACCAGAAGTGTCAAAGGGCCCAACCCAATCCGATGGCTAGTTATCTAAATACGGGGTGTTAAAGTTGAAAATTGCCCTGATTTTCGGATTTATTTTTTATTCGTTAAAAGTTAGATTGGATTTCTGTTGCATGCAGACGTTTACTACATGTACTAGGAATGGAATTAGTGGATACGTATGATTGAAAATATTTATATTTACAAAGTGATTCACGAATGTATGACGGTAGTTTTTTGCCAAAATTCACTTTTTCTACTGTGACGTCAGGGAAGCATATTTTTGAAACGTTCTCTTCGATATAGTATTTTGACGAGAAGATATTGCACAGTACATATTTTTTATACAGGGTGTTTCACAGAGATAACCACTAGAAAAAATTATTTTCTTTCAGGAGTAATTCGAAACCCTGAATTTATGGATTGATTTTTGGGAAAAGTAATACCACAAACATATGTGTGTCTCTAATATCCAAAATATTCAAAGTGGTTTATTCATAGGAAGGTATTCTATTTTGGGAAAAGTACAAAAAACATAAACAACCTGTATTCAAAAATTTCCTAGGTCAAATGTAACTATTTACTCACTATATATTGATTTTCATACCATCTTCAGAGGTATGAATTCTGAATCCGATACTATTACCAGTTTTTGAGATACAGGGCGTTAAAGTGGAAAATTACTGATTTTATCAGTTTTTTCTTCAAATTGAAAAGCCGGATTGATTTTATTTTGCGCCTATGAGTTTGATATGAGTTTCGGTCAGATGTACATGGAAAGGTTCAGCTAAAAATATTTACTGTTACAGGGTTATTCACGAATAAATCACAATAGGTTTTTGCAAATACTAAAAATTCTACAGTTCCGTCACATATAAGTTATTCCATGAAGTTAATACCTAGTCGTTAATAATTTTGAGTCTAAAATGATTAATTTTCATACAGGGTGAGCCATACAGCAAACCATACCAAAAATAATTATGCTTTGAAATAATTGAAATGAGAACTTTTTTAGTGAATTTTGAGTAACTGTATAACATTACATCAAGTATGCATAACCGTAAGAATTTTAAATATAAAGGGGATTTAGTTAATATCACCTTCCAAAAATATACATCTTTGTCTGATATAAGTAATCGACAATCTTTTATACACGTGGCAGCAAAAATGATAATAAGAAGTTTTTTAATTTATTCAACACTTACACTTAAACAAATATAATCTAACATTTATGATTCTTCTATGATATAGGTACAATATCTACGAAGCATTTTGTTCCCGATCAGCATCAGAGTGCTGGTAACGGTACAGTATATAACTACACGTATGTTGTGAAGTACATACCTATACAAATAGGTTCGAATTATACCTACACAAGAAGATGGATAATTATCATCTTTTTGGGGGTGATAGCGCAGTGAGTAAGCGCGCTCAAAGATACTCAAAATTCACTAAAAAAGTTCTCATTTCAATTATTTCAAAGAAAAACTATTTTTGGTATGGTTGGCTGTATGGCTCACCCTGTATGAAAAGTAATCATTTCAGACTCAAAATTGTAAACGACTAGGTATTAACTTCATGGAATAATTTATCTGTAACGAAACTGTACAATTTTGCAAAAACCTATTGTGATTTATTCGTGAATAACCCTGTAGCAGTAAATATTTTTAGCTGAACCTTTCCATGTACATCTGACCGAAACTCATATTAAACTCATAGGCGCAACATAAAATCAATCCGGCCTTTCAATTTGAAGAAAAAACTGATAAAATCAGTAATTTTCTAATTTAACGCCCTGTATCTCGAAAACTGGTTATAGTATCGGATTCAGAATTCATACCTCTGAAGATGGCATGAAAATCAATATATAGTGAGAAAATAGTTACATTTGACCGAGGAAATTTTTGAATACAGGTTGTTCATGTTTTTTGTACTTTTCCCAAAATAGAACACCTTCCTATGAATAAACCACCTTAAATATTTTAGAGATTAGAGACACACATATGTTTGTGGTATTACTTTTCCCAAAAATCAATCCATAAATACAGGGTTTCGAATTAATCCTAAAAGAAAATAATTTTGTCTAGTGGTTCTCTTTGTGAAACACACTGTATAAAAAATATGTTCTGCGCAATAATTTCTCGTCAAAATACTATACAGAAGAGAACGTTTCAAAAATATGCCTCCCTGACGTCACAGTAGAAAAGTGAATTTTGGCAAAAAATTACCGTCATACATTCGTGAATCACCTTGTAAATATAAATATTTTTAATCATACGTATCCACTAATTTAATTACTAGAACATGTAGGAAACGTCTGCATGCAACAGAAATCCGATCCAACTTTTGATAAATAAAAAATAAATCCGAAAATCTGGGAAAATTTCAACTTTAACACCCCGTATTTAGAAAACTAGGCATAGGATTGGGTTGGGCCCACTGACACTTTTGGTTACTGAGTCAGGTACAACAACATACCAAACTTTCAGAAAATTTGACCGGTTGCCACTTTACATAAGAAAAGTGCGGGGTCCTTTATTAATTTTACATTTAAAATATTCGTTTCTTGTTACCCTGATTAAGTTGCCCAAAAAGTTTCTATAAGGATTGCATTCATTTTTATGATCTTCTGAAGGTTCTTTACATATTTTTATTACAAATAATTCCTACATGTTATAGAATTGAGTAGGCCAAGCGTCATCCAAGGTTCCATTTTGGCCTGGTTTCTCATATTATTTGATTTAATTTGTGTACTGCTATCGAAATATTTGTGTCGAAAAATATATGAATTCTAGTTTCCCAATTTTCATTGCTCAAGAAATATTTCAATGTTTTATTGTTGAAGTTACATTGGGTGACGTGGGAGTTTCATTTTAGATTTTTTTTGTCATTAATTTTAATAGATAATGGTAAAGAATTATGATCACTTATATAAGCTTTATAAATGTTTGTCTGTATAACCGTTTTCTTATAAATATTTTCATCCTTAATTTTAATTTATATGTGATCAATCAAGCTTGGACCTCTAGTTGGCTTGTTTATGAGAGAAAAAAATCCTGTTCCTGCCAGCAGGAACAAGTCAGTGAGTATGTAATGTTAGTAACTGCACATAAGATTTCTAACAGATTCACTTGACTTAATGTCTGATGGTTACTGAATATGTTTTCTCGTAACGTTCGGGATTGAAATGTAACAAATAATATTAAAGTGAATTAATGTAGGAAAAGAATAGAGACAGCATTAGTGATAGTGGATGAGATTATAATTAAATGACAGATGTAAGGTTATATCAGTGCTGGTGGGATGAGCACGAACCTTTAGCGGTTCTTTCTAGGAGGATTTTCTCTTGATGCTTTGTTTGAGATTGAAATTGTGGGAGAACTAATTCCTTTTCTTTTTATGCTGTGCACCGCTGCTTCTTGATATGATTTGATAGGTATGATGGAACTGAGAACTTGGCATTGTTATAGCTAGCAACAACCTTTGAAGCACGGCGTTTTAATTTTGAGATTTTGCATGCTTCTTAGTTAGTTTGAAAGACTCACATTCGATTCCATTAAAGTCATAAGTAACATCCGAAAATTTTTATGATAATAACGTGGTTTCATTCTACTCTAGTTCATGAAAAATATCCAGTCTCTGGTGTAACCAACATGAAAAGGATGATCAAACACCAATATGACCATGTCAGTCTCTCTGTATAAATAACAGAGAGGTCTCCAAATTTAATAATAATCGTGGAAAATATTGACTTAAATATGACTGAATTGCAAAGTATACATATAACATATTATTATTATTAAGTTCCACGGGATAGCACTAATTTAGCTTATTCATTGATCATTAAATTCATAACTACGAAAACCCTAAAGCGATGTTATAAAACCATTACATATTTTGGCAGCGGGCTGACGGCCTGTTAGAGAAAAAAACAAGTTTGCTCTTATACTCTAATATTCGTTCCACGGTCGATTTGGAGATCTATTTTATTATTGAATCCATTTATCTTAGAGATGTTTACAACAAAATCCGGATAAATTTCCATATTTCTTCAATATTCAATTCAATATTGAAATTTGACAAATTTGAATGACAAACGAAAAGTTGAAACGTGCGTTACTCGATCGTATGCAATTAAACAAATGAAACATTTTCGTAGATAAAATAAAAATATTATTTTATAACATACTTTCTAAGTTTTCAAAACTGACTAAAAAGTTTATAACCCCATACAAATTGTCCTTTGATAGCTATAAGAATACTTCACTAATTCACAAATTATAATTTTTTTTACGAATTATTTTTTTTACGAATGCTATAATTGCTGTTTTTGAATCTTACAATAGCAGTAATTAATACTGGTTACTATTTTTTGACGGCATTAGTTTATAAATTAGTTATAAACAATTGAACATAATGTTTGAGAATTTTTTTTAATTCCATAATTCTGGAAAAACACTGAATTATACAAAAAAATGTTTCCTTATTGTATATAATCGTTTTTTTATATTATGATTGTATAAATATTTTTTTCTGTGGTGTTTTGGCATCGACTGCTATGGTCAGTAGCCATGTGTTCTGGATAGGCCTTGTTACTAACTCCATGCGCCACCTTAGGAGCAGCACTGTTAATTTTTAACGCAACAGTGAATCGTGGAGGATTGTTCCCAGCCGACACGGGCCTCAATCATTCAGATCTGCACATCCGAAAATGAAAAAAGCTCGCTCCGGTTGTGAACCGAACCTGGAACCTCTCGGAAAATATTTCTTCCTTGAAAATCATGATTTGTACATCTCAAAAGGTAAACAAAAAAAGATTCTCATATATAAATAATTTCAATGTTTATTTACTTAACAATTTATTATAAACAATTTCTGACAACGGTTTTATTTTTTTTTCTGGAACTAAAAATAATTTCAAAAATAGTTATATATATATATATACAGTGACCGCCAAAAAGTATGTACCATATGGGAAAAATTTTTATTATTGGAGTATTGGAAAAAATATTCTGGGGAAAAGTTTGTGCGTGTCCGATAACCTAAAAATCGATTTTGACACATGTCACGTGATCGCTAGAATGGCGGCAAAATGAAAAAAATTGCAATGCAAAGGCAAAAAAGGGGTAAGATGGCAAGATATCAAAAAAAGTTATTTGAAAAAGTCACTTAGAATTTAATTCTATACACATAAACGAAGTTTCAAGAGATAATTCAAAAAAATTGAAAATAGCAATTTTTTAAAAATATTTTCCCATCTATTTAAAAATATTATTTTTTTTCTTATGATTAGCTTGACTATAATGAAACATTTGCATTTTAATGATAATGACAAAACTTTCTCATTTTCTCCACACCAGAGGGCACTAAATTAAAAAAAATTGTTTTTTGCCAGAACCCTCGCTGTTACATTGGTTCTTATCTAAGTTATATCAGAATTCCAAGACTATTGTGTTGATATGGCAAATCTAGAAACACCATCGTCCCCCTTATCACGTAGGGGCGTATCTGATTTCTGAATATTTCACAGGAGAGAGGAAAAACGAAAATTGATGACAATTTAATCACCCTATAGATACGCTATGAACATAATTTCTATTTGTGACGGCATTATTAGAGATACAGTTACGCCACTTCGCGAGATAAAAAGTACATTGCAAGAAAGCCTAAGTACGGCGTAACTCAATTTTGCACTTTTTTGTCACTTACGCCCCTACGTGATAAGGGGGACGCCATGTTTCCTGATTTTAATCAAGTTTCAATAATAATGCTGTATGAGCGTTTTACTTTGCACATAAACTTTAAGAATCTTTAATTTGACGCACTATTTTCAAGTTTATGTGCGAAGTGAAACGCTCATGCACGATTATCATCGGAACTTGATTATAATCTGGAAATTACCATATTTTTGGAGTGTCATGTCATCACAATGGTCGTGGAATTCGGATATAACTGTTAGATACGAACCGATGTAACAGCAAGGGTTCTGACAAATTCCCATTTTTTCAATTTAGTGCCCTCTGGTGTGGAGAAAATGAGAAAGTTTTGTCATTTTTATTAAAATGCAAATGTTTCAGTATTTTTTTGAATTATCTCTTGAAACTTCGTTTATGTGTATAAAATTGAATTCTAAGTGACTTTTTCAAATAACTTTTTTTGATATCTTGCCATCTTACCCTTTTTTTTGCCTTTGCATTACAATTTTTTTCATTTTGCCGCCATTCTAGCGATCACGTGACATGTGTCAAAATCGATTTTTAGGTTATCGGACATGCACAAACTTTTCCCTAGAATATTTTTTCCAATACTCCAATAATAAAAATTTTTCCCATATGGTACATACTTTTTGGCGGTCACTATATATATATATATATATATAAATTAAAAATGATGTTATAAAATTATTAAAATCAGAAAAAATAGTTTCCCTACTTTGTTATATGTATATGGCTATTTTTGTAATTTTTTTGTTCCAGAAAAAAATAAAACCGTTGTCAGAATTAGTTTATAACAAATTGTTAAGTTAATAAACAATGAAATTATTTATGAAGAGAAACATTTTTTGTCCACCTATTGAGAAGTGCAAATTATGATTTTTAAGAAGAGAATGATTTCCTAACTAATTATTTAAACAATCGAAATATAAAAAACGGTTGTAAACGATCAAAAAGTTCATTTAAGAAAAAAAAATTAAATCATTGTTTTTCCAGGACAGCATAATGGAAATGAAAAAAATTTCTTGAATATCATATTTGTTTGTAACTAATTTATAAAGAAATGCCGTCAAAAAATTGTAACCAGTATAAATTATTGCCATTGTTAAATGTGAAAACAGCAATAATGAAACATTCGTCAAAATAATAGTATATTGTTTTATTAGGAGTAAAAGTATAACTTTTTGTGGCGAGTCTGAATGTTTGATGGCCGAACGTTAGTGAGGCCGACAATTTCAGACGAGCCACAAAAATTGCCTTTGCTCCGAATGAAACATGCTACGGCATCCAGACTATAGAACTAATTAATATTTAAATAAAAATTCAAAACGATTGCAACGAAGTTGATAAATTCAGAGAATAATAATTATAAAACTGCGCACTACATTTCCGTGGTTACTGGTTTTGTGATTGCCAAGTCAAAAACAAATTTGACAGTTCAATAATATTTTATAATGTCAGAAATATTGTAAGTGATTTAAAGCAACAATTGGACTGTGCATTTTTGGTAAGTACTTGAGCATCAAAATTTCGTTTGTTGTATATTATCGTTAATAAAGTTTAAAAGTTCAACTAATAATTATTTTCCCTGTTAAAAATTCTACTTTTTTGTACGGCCGTCAGCGTACAAAAAAGTACTTTTTTGTCCGCTCACGGCCGTACAAAAAAGTGGCGACTGTGAAATCATACTTCAACATCATGAATTGACGTTAATTAATGTCTACTTTTTTTGACGTTTGCGGAAAAAATTATTTACCTACATTTGTTGGATATTTAATTTTTCTTTATTTATAAAAAATCATAATATACAAAATAATGAACTTTTATAAACTTTCATCATGTGATCTTGTTAATCAGGTACATTAGAGGGGCTACAGTTAGCCTTCTATTTATAGGTCAATTATTCAAACTCAAATGTCGTTATTTATGAAAACGAAGACTGAAAAAAAAATTGTTAATCTACAATAGTATAACATATTGGATGATAAACTTGAAAATATTTTATTCATCTAAGTGTCCACATAATACCTACCATAATTTATTCAAAATTTTAAATTAACATTTAATGCTATAGAAAAGTAATTTTCTGTTATATACTGTCTTTTGCAGCAGTGCGCCCGAGCCCTCACGGAGCCCTATTTTCGGCGTTAAATCAAAATCATAAATAATGGAGATAGAGCTCAGGGAGTCCGAAAATTTTTATTGGAAATTTCCACCTCTTAACGGAACTTTTTCAAAATTCCTTGAATATTGATAGTTTTTGAGTTATTAACAAAAAACTAAATACGTTTTTTTAAATCTTATTTTGTTAATAACAATTGCAATTTTTTACGTGCGGTAAAATCCTTAAAAATAATTTTTCTAGATGTCATTTTGAATCCAAAGAGCTATCGCTCATATTTTTAGGGGCTTCATCTCTATTTTTTTACGAAAGCGTGTAAGGGCCACTGAGTTTTTTTTTCTGCATTTCCGACTTCGAAGTAGGAATTTTGTTTTTCCGACTTTAAACTCGGAAATTCCGACTTTAAAGTCGGAATTTTGTTTTTACGACTTTAAAGTCGGAAATTCTGACTTCAAAGTTGGAATTTTGTTTTTCCGACTTTGAACTCGGAAATTCCAACTTTAAAGTCGGAAATTTCCACTTCAAAGTAGGAATTTTGTTTTTCCGACTTTGAACTCGGAAATTCCAACTTTAAAGTCGGAAATTCCCACTTCAAAGTCGGCATTTTGTTTTTCCGACTTTAAACTCGGAGGTGATTTTATTTCCGACTGTAAATGTCAAAAAATACTTGAAAAATAAGACAATAGTTATTTACGTGACAAGTGGGATATAGATGTGATTACACGATTCAGCCTACGGCTTCGTCGTGCAATCCCCACATGAGTGCGTTAATAATGTAGTGTCCCACGCATTGCGTACAAAATTTGACAGTTTTCTGATAATTGAAAACACAAGTTGCCTGTGATCATTTTTGTAACCGTAGCAACGTATAAGTATAAACAAAGCCGATTATAGATGTTAAATTGAATTATCAGATCGATATCCAGAACCATCGTTAAGTTTCTTGAGTGAAAATGTCTTCAAGTGAAGATGATCTACCATCCGATATTAAAAATGCGGCGACAAGTGTTATTTCAAATCTCGTGCCTGAGAAATCCCGAGAAAAATACCGTTTAGTGTATCATAGGTATGTAAAATGGTGCAGAGAAAGGAAGGTTGTTAACTTGACGGATGAAAAGGAATTGCTAGTTTACTTCAATGAACTAAGCAAATTACAGAAGCCTTCATCAAGTTTTCACGTAATTCTTGTGAGAAAAATATCGTTTTGTTGAATTTTTATCGTTCTCTATTTGAATTTTCTTTGTATTCATTCAATAAACGATTTATTTTGGTTAAAATTTATTTCTTATCTCATTACCGTACTAGTGCGGTAGTAGATTCAAAAAAGCACTAGTGTGGTAATAAACGTCATTATGACATCCAAAAAAGTGTCAAATCATAATCATTACTTGACAGTTGTAGATAAAAGGTTAAAAGTGATTATTTACCCATCACCAAATCCGAAATGACTGTAAAATAACATAACAGAAATGTCTTAAAGGTAGTGGAGATATATTCGGCCACATGGCAGACAAGATTTAGCAACTACATTCAGTTATATTTTTGGAATGGAACTGACGACCAGATGCACCAATGAAATAAAAGAAAGTCGCATTTTTTACAAGGTGTATTAATCAAAAAGTATCCAGAATATTCCAAAATTAGTGGTTTCAGTAAAGAAACACACAATAACACATATAATATGTACTTTCATCTCAATTCAAATCACCAAATAAGTATATAACTACTCTCTGTAGAAGTCCATTTCAGCAAGTGTAGTGGTGACACGGATCATCGGACCATGTACTAGTTACCAAATTCAAATATTTTCATCATCGGACCATGTAGGGGTACTAGTTATCAAATTCAAATATTTCTTTTTTGAATCAACTAAGTATAACCATGCTTGGGCATTGGACATAGTATCAATATTTGATTTCAAGTTTTCCACAATTTTTCACATTTATATGAAAAAAGTCGTTTTTTCTACTTAACTTGTAGAAGGCTGAAGATGAATTCTTGTTGAATCCGAAACTTGTAACCCCTACTTTGAAATTTGTTTATAATTGAAGTTGTGGAGATGATTGTGTGATACTTCTGCCCGATCCTTAAAAATAGGTGTTCCCAAAATTCTGAATGACATACAAAGATTCTTAGAGATGATATTGTTTTCATTAAAAAAATGTATATTCAAGAAGCTTTGTCTAACACATTGACAACAAAAAACAAGTCCTTTCAAAAATAATAGACAACAGTCTATAGTGATCAGTACAATGCCATTCCTGGCAGGTACAAGTCCAGGATACACGCAAGATTTGCAATTATACCCGCGATACAAGAATTTCCGAGTTTGAAGTCGGAAAAACAAAATTCCGACTCTAAAGTCGGAAATTCCGAGTTTGAAGTCGGAAAAATAGAAAAAAAAAACTCAGTGGCCCTTATACGCTTTCGTAATTTTTCAACTTGTTGATCAAACTATTAGGTAAATATTGGCATTGACCCTGAATTCGATATTTTATTTTAACCTGTATTGAGAACAATTCCTTCCAGCCCAACACCGGAGCCAACTCGAAAGTTGCTGACCCGGACATATCATAGGTTGGGGAGTCGGAGATTAATTGGATATGTTTCAATAACCATCGACTTCTCTCGATCGCAATATTATGTTACCCAGGCTTCACCTTAATGTAATTAACGATAAAATCTCGAACTCTTATTACTTGTTGACACGCATATGTTCGAGGAATAATTCGAATAAGGATTACTTTTCTAAGTTATTGTTCTGCGATATTCGGAATTATTTATTACTTCGGTTGTTTGAATGATTCTCACGTATCAATATGTTTGAATTATGCGCTGAACTTCCCACCCACTATAAAACATGCTACACCATCATCCTATCGATATGAATTAGAAAGTGTGTTTGAGTTCATGCCCATGCCCCGAGCTGAGAGCTGAATTAAATATTTAGATTCAAAGATTTAGGACACTACTTGACACTAGGGCAATGGGAGTTAGAACCAGAAACAAAAGAAAATAAATAAACTTAAAATGAACTTTTTAGAGGAAAGCTTTTATTTAAACGTACTAAAAAGAAGAAAATAAAATTTAAAGTGAATTATAACCATCATTTTGTTACATTATAAAATTTTAAATGATATAAAAGCTTGTCGCGAGAAGTACCTATACAGGGTGTTATTTAAGTACGTGACCAAACTTAAAGGGGTGATTCTTTAAGTGATTCTAAGACGAAAAGTTCATATAAACATAGGTCCGGTAATGCTTCGTTTTCAAGATACAGTGTGTCAAAATTTTTAAAAGAAATTGTTTTTGTCGTAAATATCTTAATAACCCTTCAACCGATTTTATTGAAATTTGGCAGTGTTATTGAAGGTCGTAAA
Organism: Chrysolina oricalcia; assembly: GCA_944452925.2. NCBI lineage: Eukaryota > Metazoa > Arthropoda > Insecta > Coleoptera > Chrysomelidae > Chrysolina > Chrysolina oricalcia. The sequence goes on from OX101816.2 coordinate 3,108,310, forward strand.
GGGCGAATTTAACCCTAACTATAATTTTGAAATTATCATGTCCAGTGGCGTCCCGGAAGGCACTGTAACCAATATTTTTGACAGAAAACATGTGCGCCACTGATTTTTTTGAAATTTTTGTATTTGTTTCACATTGAGCAACTGAAATTACAACTTTTTTATATCTAGAATTTTTTTTGTATCTTACTTTGTTATTGAGAAAAAACATAAAAATCACTTCATTGCACATCCCTGTGACAACACAATAAAACATTTCAACTACTAAACCATCAAAAACTGGGGTCTTACTAATATTTTTTCATATCAATACTCTATTCTAGTCTTAGAATTTTCTATCAAAATTAATGCAATGAAAAAAAAAAAATATGTATGTATGAATTGCAGCACTGGCCTTCGGCTCTTGGCTTCGGCTCGTGCTGCAAAATGGGCTCATTGTTGTCCATGGACATGCAATAAAGACATTTTTATTTATGATTAAACAATTAATATTACATGGAAGTCATCTTTTAATTTTTTTCGCTCATATTACCTGTTTTCGATGAAACAAATAATGTTGTTATGTATTACTGCAGTGTTTTGAAACTAAAGTAAGAGGGCCATGGAAGGAACAACAAATGTTCAAACAAATTTAACTTCATAACTGTCACAAATTGAAACGGTACATACGTAATTATTTGATAGTAATTATTTGAAGTGTTTTCAAGAGTTTTGAATTAGAAAATTTGTTACTGATATCTGAAAATGGTTCGGTTTACAAACTCGGAAATGGCCGATATGCATTTTGTCTATGGAATGGCCCAAGGCAATTCCAGAGCGGCTAGACGCATTTATCAAGAAAGATATCCTCATCGAAATGTTCCAAATAGGCAAACATTTGTGAGAATACATGAAAGGCTGTGCGAATCAGGCACCTTTCAAAGGTTGGCTGCTCTTATTGGGAGACCTGCAACGGTAAGAACAGTGGCGCTGGAGGAAAAAGTTTTACATGAAGTTGAGCGTTGCCACGATACAAGCACACGCAAATTGCACTACAATTAAACATTTCTCACTTTACTGTATGGAAGATTTTGAAAGAGTACCAACTGTATCCTTACCACACACAGCGTGTTCAAGCGTTATTTACTGCGGATTTTCCCAAGCGAGTTGTTTGTACTACGTGGCTTTTGCAACAACAGGTTGCATCTCCGACATTTTTATCCAGTATATTATTTACCGATGAAGTGTGTTTTTCCCACAATTCAATTATGAACTTTCATAACAACCATATCTGGGCAGAAGAAAATCCCCATGCGGTTATAGAAAATAATTATCAACAGCAGTTTTCCGTGAATGTCTGGGTTGGTATTGTTGGCGATTATCTCATTGGACCTCATTTTTTACCCCCGAGATTAAATGGTCGTCATTTTTTGGAATTTGTATTACCTGTAATACTAGAAAATGTCCCACTGGCAGTAAGAGGAGTAATGTGGTTCATGCACGATGGGGCTCCACCTCACTTCAGCATAGTAGCACGTCAATTTCTGGATGAAACTTATGGAGAAAACTGGATCGGTCGCGCAGGTCCACAGTCATGGCCGCCCAGGTCACCGGATTTAAATCCCTTGGATTTTTTCCTTTGGGGACATTTAAAGTCCCTCGTTTATAAAACTCCAGTCAACACTGAAGAAGAATTAATCCAACGAATACGGGATTCATGTGATCAGATAAGACATACGCCGGAAATATTTCAACGTGTTCGGGAATCGATGTTAAGACGAGTTAATGCTTGCATTGAAGTTGAAGGAGGACATTTTGAGCAACTATTGTAAGTTTTGTGTTAGTTATTATTGAATGTATTCTTACAGAAACAAATTGCCTAGGCACCATTTTTGTTTCAGTGTGGTTTTAATAAAGGGTGTTTCTTGTTTGATGTTGCTTTGGCATTTCCGGCGTTACCACTATGCACGCACTGGTCAAATGAAACAAACAATTTTCAAGCATAACAGATTCACCTGTAATCATTAAAAACCATTTAAAAACAATTTTTTATTTTGTGCCAGGGACGTGCAATGAAGTGATTTTTATGTTTTTTCTCAAAAACAAAGCAAGATACGAAAAAATTCTAGATATAAAAAAGTTGTAATTTCAGTTGCTCAATGTGAAACAAATACAAAAATTGCAAAAAAATCAGTGGCGCACATGTTTTCTGTCAAAAATATTGGTTACAGTGCCTTCCGGGTCGCCACTGGACATGATAATTTTGATATAGTTAGGTTTAAATTCGCCCTTTACGACCTTCAATAACACTGCCAAATTTCAATAAAATCGGTTGAAGGGTTATTAAGATATTTACGACAAAAATGATTTCTTTTAAAAATTTTGACACCCTGTATCTTGAAAACGAAGCATTACCGGATCTATGTTTATATGAACTTTTCGTCTTAGAATCACTCAAAGAATCACCCCTTTAAGGTTGGCCACGTACTTAAATAACACCCTGTATATTTCTTATTGTAAATTAAATTTAAAATTACCTCAAGATTTATTCCCTTAGCTCCCTTTATTTAGCATTTGGCTGGCGTGGGGGGGCAAGGGGGGACAAAACCTCTACATATTTATTTAATTTTATATATACCGTTATTTATAGGTATATATTGTCTCTTATTTTAGTAATTTTAGAGCAGTTGTTTGCCCCATTCCATCATGGTGGTTTCGGATTTATCGCCTTTCGAATTTTTCACTGGCGATAAATCCGTGGCGCTCCGGAAAATTAAACCCCATATTTCAATCATATCGAAATCTATTTTATCGAAATCTATTTTTATGGTCGAATCCACGTCCAACATTATTCTGTGGACCCCGTTGCTAGAAGTCATAATGGGCTCCCTTAGAACCAGAGATTAAACAAAATTGATGACCTTTTATGCATATTGTTTTAGTTGTTAAATTTTTCAACTTTATCATAATCAATTTTCAAATACATATTAGGTAAAACTAGTTTTGAGTCAGTGTTTAGATTATCAACGTAAAGGACCACGCACAAACCTTATTTTTTGCTAAAAATTTTTGGTATGATGAACTTTTTGATGTCCTGATCAAAAGTCTCTATGGGCACGACGAAAAATTATGAACAGTTTTTGAGAAAAAAAATTACTTAAAGTGGGCAAAATGGGGAATTTGGTACTAAAACGGGAGAAATAGACCGTGCTATTTTGCAACTTCATGCTTCTTGAAAATTGTAGCATGCGCTTTAGAAATTCTTTAATTGGTCTTGTGTCTTCACAGCACCATTTGCTAATAATTTCAGTCTATACAGGGTGACGCATAAAGACATAATGCGAAGAATGAAAAAATAATTTTTAAAACATGAAAACAACAGATTGTTAGAAAGTTAGTCAATGGATATGGATATGGGTATATGGAAGATAATTCAATTGATATATAGGGGATGATACAGGGGACAATAATGGAAGTCACTTGTATTACAGAATATGTGCGAAAAAACGTGCCGCAAGATTTATTGAAGGATAACATTGGTGAGAGGTACTTTTCAACATCCTGATGGAATGTCTCGATGGGCACAATGGAAAATAATGGACAGTCTTCGAGAAAAAACGGCTCAAAGTCGACAAAATAGCAGCTGAGGAAATGAAAACTAGAACCTGTCACAAATAAGCAATGTTACATTATTCTCATTCTTTCAATCATCTTATCATTCCTTTACGGAATAATGTATTTGACATAATCCTACACGAATTTTTATTCATCATATAATTGAACCAACCATTCCATAATCGCATTCTTATATTGACACATAGTTTTATCTACTTCATCCGCTACTGAACTAATATTTCAACCGGTATCTTCAAGTGGTAATGCCATTGTGGCATGTTCTGCACATTCCTAAATTCTTGCAAGAAAGCCACCAAATTGCATTTTTTCATTCTACATGTTCGAAAATTGAACTGCAGCCCAGGAAGAATTTGTCTCAGGAAAAAACCGTTTTTATCCAAGTGATGTATGCAAGACTTAGCATTATCTCTGATATAAATGTTTTTCAAAACAAAACTCGGCACTTCAGAGTTAACCGATTCAGATTGAGTCTAGCTACATCTTACGCACGATTCGCTCGAAGTTTGTTTCAAATTATTCAGCTTGAGAAACATCCAGTCGTCTTCCAAAGCGGTTATCTCTTCCATCACTGCCTTATTACAATCGAGGCACAGACTTGTAAAGCTGTCAATAGGACTATCTGATAATCCTGATTCTTCCCTTTGTTGAAAATAAATCTCCCGTTTTTCTTCACACGTTTTGTTCACACCATCAAATTTTGCAATTCGTTGTATATGGAAAATATGGTTGCATATGAAACAATGTCTTCTATTTTGAATAAAAGCCATTCCTCAAAGCATCAGAGGACGCAGTTGCAAGTGCCCTCTGTGACCAATCAGCAGAATTATTTTTTGATTTGGACAGGGTGACCACCTGCAGACTAGTTTCGAGGTTGTTGCCTCTCATCAGTGCAAGGATAGGTCAAGACAGACAGCACTGAAGCCATCTTTACCCCGTCCAAATCATTACACAATCCGTTAACGCGATGAAGCGGTTTCTAGGCCGCTCCACCTAGCGAGCAGAGGGAGAACACTCCGAATCTCCGGGTATAGAGATTAAGGTGAAAACAAAGTTCTTTTGGGAGATCGTTTGATAACGAACAGTCGTTGCCGACCGATGATGAACCTTTTACTCCCATTTACACCTACTACGTAGGCTCATTTTGGCAAGTACATGTCAGAAAACATATTCTCCCCTGGCTAAGATCACGACGGGTATTGAAATAAATCTAATAAATACTTACTGGGTAGGTAAAAAACTTACAGTCGAACTCCACCAAATAAAATCTTTATTGATAGTGTGAGTGTAGTCAGAGGACACACATCAGCACATTACGAGATGTAGTCGGAAGATTTACATCAGCAGCAGGACATGTTTCGAAGGATTAATCCTTCATCTTCAGCGAGAAAAGGTTACAAACTAATGATCTACAGAAAAGAGAAATGTTACAATATTGAGAACAACAGTATTGCAAGTGCCCTCTATGACCAATCAGCAGAATTATGTTTTGGACAGGGTGACCACCTGCAGACTAGTTTCGAGGTTGTTGCCTTTCATCAGTGCATGGATAGGTCAACACAGACAGCGCTGAAGCCATCTGTACCCCGTCCAAATCATCATACAATCCGTTGCTGGGTCACCTCTGGTCCACACGGTGAAGCGGTTTCTGCCCGCTCCACCTAGCGAGCAGAAGGAGAACACTCCGAATCTCCGGGTTTAGAGATTTAGGTGAAAACAGAGTTCTTTTGGGAGATCGTTACTCTCATATAAACCTACTACGTAGGCTTATTATGGGAAATACATGTCAGAAAACAACTACTCCAAGACCACAACGGGTAGTGAATTAAATCTAACAGATACTTGTGGTGGTGTTCTTGACATTTTTTCTTTCTTTCGCAGGCCCCTTTGACCCACGGGCCCCGTTGCCGTAGCAACGGTAGCACCGGCCATGAAGGGTCCCTGGGTGTGTTACAAATATTGAATAGACATACCAGAATTTGTTTTTGATGAGTAATAGTTCGATTATCGTTCCATTGTAACTCACCTGCCGCAATTACGGTCCAACAATGATCTCCCTACATTTCTCGCATATCTTCAGCGACGAACTGTGAATAAATTATTACCTTTAATTCAATCGCATCGCCTAGCGGTAGGAAAGACACACAATCTGAATTATCTCAATAAATCGCTTAACTGTAAATAACGCAGATATATCTGCGAGTTCCTGACCGTTTCATTATCCAATATCAATATAGGAAAGTGGGCATCGTGACTGGCTCTTGCGAAATATCTGATTTAATGCGGAAACGGGATTCGCGGCAATCATTATGCTTATGAAAACAATAACGATAATGAACGAAATACAAATGGAGATATCGTGCCGGGTGTATACCTACGCCATCCTAATGTGTGCTCTTTCCCGTTCGCCGTGGGTTGGGCGGATGTACACGACCACCGTTCGGCTGAACTTTGATTCGATATTTATCACATCACTTTCAAACAACAATTATCAACTCGCTTCAATTTTATTGACCAGTGCTGGAAAATAGTACACCAATCTCAACAAAGGAGAAGCTGTAGAAGCAGTATTCTGTGATTTTTCTAAAGCTTTCGATTGTGTAAATAATGAAATCCTTCTAAATAAGCTTGGCAATTATGGCTTCAAAGGAGTATGTAATAAATTCTTCAGGTCTTATATAAGCGGTAGAAAACAATTGGTAAAATCTAATGGAATTTTATCTAACAGCAAAGATATTTTATGGGGCGTACCACAAGGATCTGTCCTGGGTCCAATTCTTTTCCTTATATATTTAAATGACCTGGCCCTCATTTCAATTCAAGGACAAATCACGATATTCGCTGATGATACCACCCTCCTCTGGCATGGAAAGGATAGACAAATTATGAACGATTCAATCGTTGAGGATCTGGAAATAGTAAAGAAATGGTGCAATTCTAATTATTTGTGTTCAAATACAAATAAAACAAACTTACTTTCATTTAGCTCTGATGTTGATAATCTAAACCTTAACGGACACATATTGGAAAATAAAAAATACTTACATCAAATTTCTAGGAATATTCATAGACTGCGAACTGAAATTTGATCATCATGTCCTTTCATTAACAAAAAAAATTGGCATCAGGATGTTACGCACTCAGAGTCGTATCAAATGAACTGAGTTCATCTACGGCGAAGAGTCGTACATGAGGTATGGTATATCATTTTGAGGATCCTGTAATCAATATCTATTTCAGTCAGTATTTATTTTGCAGAAGCGAGCAATTAGATATTTATATAAGGTTGGGACGCAAACGTCATGTAGACCCCTATTCATAAGGGAAGGAGTTTTGAGCCTTGCTTGTATTTTTATTCTAGAATCCGTTTGCTAAACTTACAAAAAATACCATAGAACAGAATCTCTGGAACAAGTAAGACATATTACCAGACAAATTACACATAAAAAACTGCGTCTTCCTATCCCAAAGTCGGCCTTGACAAAAGATTCTTTAATTTATGAAAGTAAAAAAATATATAATCACATACCAGCAACTCTTAGAAATCAGGATACGTACAGTAAATTTAGAAATGGTGTTAAACAAGCCCTATCATACAAAGCCTATTACTCTCGTGATGAATTTTATAATGATACTTTGGTATATTCATTTTTTATTTCATTTTATATTCTTTTTATTGTATGACGTATGTATTGTAGTGTATATATCTGTTATTTTGTATAATTGTTATAAGAATCTTTTCAACTTATATTATTTTTGCATCTTAGGCTCGCTCATATGCAATTTTTTGTAATGTAATTGTTTGACTTACCACAAGTTGTGAATTGAGTTATTAATTTTTTTACCTTATACATTGTCTGTTTTTACATATATATGTTTTTACCAATATCTTTTAACTTAAGACATATTCGTGAAATTCGTTTAAATTGCAATATGTTCATTTTTGATATTTAGTTAGTTTTAATTTTACAAGCTTTGTCAATAAGAATTTGTTTCTTCGACAATAAAGTATATTTCTCTCACTCTCTCTCTAGTCCCATAGTAAATTATAGTTATATACAGAGTGTCCCAACTAAAACTAGTTACCTCCCCTTCTACAAAGTCGTAGAAAAAATTAAAAACCTCTCAGACCCGTCGATTTTTATTTCGAGATGGAAATCTTCCACCAAATACGTCATCATTGTGCTGTCAACCCCCTCATATCCAACACCCTCTAATTCAGAATTTTTAATAAGACTGCCATACTTGTGATATATCATTTTAAATGGAATTTAATCACAAATTTATCGGTGTGATGTAATTGACAATCGGTTAATTGTAGTGTTACTGAAAAATAAGTGTAGGTATATATTATGATGATTTTATGTAGCGTTTTGAGAAAAAATCGATTCTACATTTGAGAGGAAAATTTTTATTTCACCCTGTATGAAATCTTGGGAGACATTCTCGTTCACTCCATTATTTCGACCATTTCTATCTGTACATAACTCCAAAACCTGAATCTGTTAGTATGTAGCGTTTAAAGATAAAATCGATTCTACATTTGAGAGGAAAATTTTTATTTCGCCCTGTATGAAATATTGGGAGATATTCTCGTTCACTCCATTATTTCGACCATTTCTATCTGTATATTAATCCAAAATTTGAATCTGTTACTATGTAGCGTTATGAGAAAAAATCGATTCTACATTTGAGAGGAAAATTTTTTTTTCGCCCTGTATGAAATCTTGGGAGATATTCTAGTACATTCCATTATTTCGACCATTTCTATCTGTATTTTACTCCAAAATTTGAATCTGTTAGTATGTAGCGATTAAAGAAAAAATCGATTCTACATTTGAGAGGAAAATTTTAACTCGCCCTGTATGAAATCTTGGGAGACAGTCTTGTTCACTCCATCATCTCGACTATTTCTATCTGTATATTACTTCAAATTTTGAATCTGTTAGTATGTAACGTTTAAAGAAAAAATCGATTCTACATTTGAGAGGAAATTTTTTTTTTCGCCCTGTATGAAATCTTGGGAGACATTCTGGTCCGCTAAATTAACTCGACCATTTCTGTCTGTACATTACTGCAAAATTTGAATCTGTTAGTATGGAGCGTTTTGAGAAAAAATCGATTCTACATTTGAGAGGAAAATTTTTATTTCGCCCTGTATGAAATGTTGGGAGACATTCTCGTTCACTCCATTATTTCGACCATTTATATCTGTATATTACTCCAAAATTTGAATCTGTTAGTATGTAGCGTTTTAAGAAAAAATCAATTCTACAGTTGAGAGAAAAAAATTTATTTCGCCCTGTACGAAATCTTGGGAGACATTCTCGTTCTCTCCATTATTTCGACCATTTCTATCTGCACCTTACTCCAAAAGCTGAATCTATTAGTAAGTAGCGTTTAAAGAAAAAATCGATTCTACATTTGAGAGGAAATTTTTTTTTTCGCCCCGTATTAAATCTTGGAAGGCATTCTCGTCCGCTCCATTATTTCGATCATTTCTGTCTGTACATTACTGCAAAATTTGAATCTGTTAGTATGTAGCGTTTTGAGAAAAAATCGATTCTACATTTGAGAGGAAAATTTTTAATTCGCCCTGTATGAAATCTTGGGAGACATTCTCGTTCACCCCATCACCTTGACCATTTCTATCTGTATATTACTCCAAAATTTGAATCTGTTAGTATGTAGCGTTTAAAGAAAAAATCGATTCTACATTTGAGAGAAAAATTTTAACTCGCCCTGTATGAAATCTTGGGAGACATTCTCGTTCACTCCATCATTTCGACCATTTCTATCTGTACAAAACTCCAAAACCTGAATCTGTTAGTATGTAGCGTTTGAAGAAAAAATCAATTCTACATTTGAGAGGAAAATTTTAACTCGCCCTGTATGAAATCGTGGGAGACGTTCTCGCTAACTTCATTATTTCGACCATTTCTATCTGTATATTACTCCAAAATTTGAATCTGTTAGTATGTAGCGTTTGAAGAAAAAATCGATTCTACATTTGAGAAGAAAATTTTAACTCGCCCTGTATGAAATCTTGGGAGACATTCTTATTCACTCCATCACCTAGACCATTCCTATCTGTATATTACTCCAAATTTTTAATCTGTTAGTATGTAACCTTAAAAGAAAAAATCGATTCTACATCTGAGTGGAAATTTTTTTTTTGCCCTGTATGAAATCTTGGGAGACATTCTCGTCCACTCCATTATTTCGACCATTTATATCTATATATTATTCCAAAATTTGAATCTGTTAGTATGTAGCGTTTTAAGAAAAAATCAATTCTACAGTTGGGAGAAAAATTTTCATTTCGCCCTGTATGAAATCTTGGGAGACATTCTCGTTCTCTCCACTATTTTGACCATTTCTATCTGTACCTTACTCCAAAAGCTGAATCTTAGTATGTAGCGATTAAAGAAAAAATCGATTCAACATTTGAGAGGAAAATTTTAACTCGCCCTGTATGAAATCTTGGGAGATATTCTTATTCACTCCATCACATCGACCATATCTGTCTGTATAATACTCCAAAATTTGAATCTGTTAGTATGTAGCGCTTAAAGAAAAATTCGATTCTACATTCGAGAGGAAAATTTTAACTCGCCCTGTATGAAATCTTGGGAGACATTTTCGTTCATTCCATTATTTCCAACATTTCGATCAGTACGTTAATCCAAAATTTGAATCTATTAGTATGTAGCGTTTTATGAAAAAATCGATTCTACATTTGGGAGGAAATTTTGTTTTCGCCCTGTATGAAATCTTGGGAGACATTCTTGTTCACTCCATTATTTCGACCATTTCTATCTGTACATAACTCCAAAACCTGAATCTGTTAGTATGTAGCGTTTAAAGAAAAAATCGATTCTACATTTGAGAGGAAAATTTTAACTCGTCCTGTATGAAATCATGGGAGACATTCCCGTTCACTACATTATTTCGACCATTTCTATCTGTATATAACTTCAAATTTTGAATCTGTTAGTATGTAGCGTTTAAAGAAAAAATCGATTCTACATTTGAGAGGAAAATTTTTTTTTGCCCTGTATGAAATCTTGGGAGACATCCTTGACCGCTCCATTATTTCGACCATTTTTGTTAGTACATTACTGCAAAATTTGAATCTGTTAGTATGTGGCGTTTTGAGAAATAATCGATTCTACATTTGAGAGGAAAATTTTTATTTCGCCCTGTATCAAATCTTGGGAGACATTCTCGTTAACTCCATTATTTCGACTATTTCTATCTGTATATTACTTCAATATTTGAATCTGTTAGTATGTAGCGATTAACGAAAAAATCGATTCTACATTTGAGGGGAAAATTTTGACTCGCCCTGTATGAAATCTTGGGAGACATTCTTGTTCACTCCATTATTACGACCATTTCTATCTGTACATGACTCCAAAACCTGAATCTGTTAGTATGTAGCGTTTAAAGAAAAAATCGATTCTACATTTGAGAGGAAAATTTTAACTCGTCCTGTATGAAATCATGGGAGACATTCCCGTTCACTACATCATTTCGACCATTTCTATCTGTATATTACTTCAAATTTTGAATCTGTTAGTATGTAGCGTTTAAAGAAAAAATCGATTCTACATTTGAGAGGAAAATTTTTTTTTGCCCTGTATGAAATCTTGGGAGACATCCTTGACCGCTCCATTATTTCGACCATTTTTGTTAGTACATTACTGCAAAATTTCAATCTGTTAGTATGTAGCGTTTTGAGAAAAAATGGATTCTACATTTGAGAGGAAAATTTTTATTTCGCCCTGTATGAAATCTCGGAAGACATCCTCGTTCACTCCATTATTTTGACCATTTCTATCTGTATATTACTCCAAAATTTGAATTTGTTAGTATGTAGCGTTTTGAGAAAAAATCGATTCTACAGTTGAGAGGAAAATTTTCATTTCGCCCTGTATGAAATCTTGGGAGACATTCCCGTTCACTCCATTATTTCGATCATATCTATCTGTATATTACTCCAAAATTTGAATCTGTTAGTATGTAGCGATTTAAGAAAAAAATCGATTCTACAGTTGAGAGGAAAATTTTTATTTCGCCCTGTATCAAATCTTGGGAGACATTCTCGTTAACTCCATTATTTCGACTATTTCTATCTGTATATTACTTCAATATTTGAATCTGTTAGTATGTAGCGTTTAAAGAAAAAATCGATTCTACATTTGAGAGGAAAATTTTAACTCGTCCTGTATGAAATCATGGGAGACATTCCCGTTCACTACATTATTTCGACCATTTCTATCTGTATATTACTTCAAATTTTGAATCTGTTAGTATGTAGCGTTTAAAGAAAAAATCGATTCTACATTTGAGAGGAAAATTTTTTTTTGCCCTGTATGAAATCTTGGGAGACATCCTTGACCGCTCCATTATTTCGACCATTTTTGTTAGTACATTACTGCAAAATTTCAATCTGTTAGTATGTAGCGTTTTGAGAAAAAATGGATTCTACATTTGAGAGGAAAATTTTTATTTCGCCCTGTATGAAATCTCGGAAGACATCCTCGTTCACTCCATTATTTTGACCATTTCTATCTGTATATTACTCCAAAATTTGAATTTGTTAGTATGTAGCGTTTTGAGAAAAAATCGATTCTACAGTTGAGAGGAAAATTTTCATTTCGCCCTGTATGAAATCTTGGGAGACATTCCCGTTCACTCCATTATTTCGATCATATCTATCTGTATATTACTCCAAAATTTGAATCTGTTAGTATGTAGCGATTTAAGAAAAAAATCGATTCTACAGTTGAGAGGAAAATTTTTATTTTGCCCTCTATCAAATCTTGGGAGATATTCTCGTTCACTCCATTATTTCGACCATTTCTATCTGTATATTACTCCAAAATTTTAATCTGTTAGTATGTAGGTTTCAAGAAAAAATCGATTCCACAGTTGAGAGGAAAATTTTTATTTCGCCCTGTATGAAATTTTGGGAGACAATCTCGTTCGCTCCATTATTTCGACCATTTCTATCTGTACCTTACTCCAAAACCTGAATCTGTTAGTATGTAGCGTTTAAAGATAAAATCGATTCTACATTTGAGAGGAAAATTTTAACTCGCCCTGTATGAAACCTTGGGAGATATTCTCGTTTACTCCATTATTTCGACCATTTCAATCTGTACATTAATCCAAAATTTGAATCTGTTAGTATGTAGCGTTTTGAGAAAAAATCGATTCTACATTTGAGTGGAAAATTTTTATTTCGCCCTGTATGAAATCTTGGGAGACATTTTCGATGACTCCATTATCTCGACCATTTCTGTCTGTATATTACTCCAAAATTTGAATCTGTTAGTATGTAGCGTTTTAAGAAAAAATCGATTCATCATTTGAGAGGAAATTTTTAACTCGCCCTGTATGAAATTTTGAGAGACATTCTCGTTCACTTCATTATTTCGACCATTTCTATCTGTACATTACTCCAAAACCTGAATCTGTTACTATGTAACGTTTAAAGAAAAAATCGATTCTACCTTTGAGAGGAAAATTTTAACTCGCCCTGTATGAAATCTTGGGAGACATTCTCGTTCACTCCATTATCTCGACCATTTCTATCTGTACATTACTCCAAATCGTGAATCTGTTAGTATCTAGCGTTTGAAGAAAATATCGATTCTACATTCGAGAGGAAAATTATAACTCGCTCTGTATGAAATTTCGGAAGACATTCTAGTTCATTCCATTATTTTGACCATTTCTATCTGTACATCACTCCAAAACCTGAATCTGTTGGTATGTAGCGTTTAAAGAAAAAATCGATTCTACATTTGAGAGGAATATTTTTATTTCGCCCTGTATGAAATCTTGGGAGAAATTCACGTTCGCTCCATTATTTCGATCATTTTTATCTGTACATTACTTCAAAACCTGAATCTGCTAGTATATAGCGTTTAAAGAAAAAATCGATTCTACATTTGCGAGGAAAATTTTTATTTCGCCCTGTATGATATATTGGGAGACATTCTCGTTCGCACCATTATTTCGACCATTTCTATCTGTACATTACTCCATAACCTTTTGACCTTTTGACCTTTTTTTAATATCGGCGACACAACTCCAGTTTTCAAGTCAATCGGGAAGGTACCCTGCTGAACAGATTCGTTAATGAGAACAGAGAAAGTGTCAGCTATAAGATGCCCTATTATCTTTATAATCTTTGTGGGAATGCAGTCAGTTCCCACTGAATTAACGTTTTTCAAAGAGGTGATGGCTGTCATCACTTCAGAAGCATCCACTGGGGAGAAATAAAATGCTTTATCGACCTGATTTGTTGTAGAGAGATCGAAATTATCACAGCCGATGTGAGCTTGGATTGCATTTAGTGCAGATGATGCAAAGTATGTGGCAAAAGCGTCTTGGTCGATTCTGAATTGCATCACACCGATGTATTTGTGATTGAATTTCCTTTACAATGATGTATCACAAGTTTAGTAATAATAATAATAAACGTCTTAATTATTCCCAAAATAAAATAAATTAGTACTTAATTAACACCAGTATTTGGAAATAAATGGCGAAGTAGTCCTATTGAAAATTCTGAAGGTGGTGGGGATGAGAGAGTTGATAGGACAATGATGAAGTATTTGGTGGAAGACTTCCCCATCGAATTAGTATCGCAGTGTATGAGCGATTTTAATTTTTTTTATACTTTTTCGGATATGAGGAGGGTGACAAGTTTCAGCTGACACACGCTGTATGTTATTTTTTGAACGGTTCGACGTAAAAAATGGGATAAAATCCGATACTTTTTGAAGTGAAAGACATTGCGATTGCTATATGGAGGGTGTGGGGGAGGGGTATATACATTTTAAAATTTCAAATAGCATGAGGGGTTGAAAAGATAATTCAATGATCTTCCTTATCTACTCTTTGAGAGGAGAAATATTGCAAATACTCGACAGATGGCGCTGGGGGCACATCAACTCGAAATTTCGAAAGGCGTAGAGATCGACATTGTAAAAGAACGTATCAGCGAGATTAGAAGAAATGAAGATTGTTGAAAAGAGAATTGACTTATGTTTTCAACGCCATAACACTTGACGCTCTGTGCTATTTTTTTAGTTAATGTTTCCCCCGCACCGTTCATAGAGCATTCAAGTCTTTTACTTCGAAAAGTAGTATCAGTAAAATCATTCAAAACGGTTTTCATCAATATTTGTACTGAAAGAAATTTTCAATCCGTTAAAGATTTAACAGGGAAGAGGTTATAAAAAACCGTAATGTGTAGACAATTGGGTGAGTTTAAAGTCAAAGTCAAAGAAAAATTGCTAAACCTGCAAAAAATTATTTCAATTATAACAAAAATGTTTTTTGACGATACTGCAATTTTTGTATACAATTGCCTATCATTTTGCCTTCTGGCAATTAATGATCAGCTTTTCTACGGAGTTGTTAGAAATGCACCTTGCCAAAATTCTCCACATTTTGTCTCTTATCAATTGGATTATTCCTTGAAATTTAAATCGAGTTCAACTGGAAACTTACAATGTATCCTCTTCAATTTAAACCATAAGCTAACAAGATCCTTCTCTATTCAAGATAACCTATACGATCGCAAAACACAAACAAATAATCATTGCTCCACTTTCAATCTTGAAAAACTCTTTCTCAATTTAATTACTGAACTATTTTGCTGCTCTCAAGAGCGAAGAGAAGCTATTAAAGTCTGAAGTGCATTGAAGAGGTGAAGCGGCGCTGTCACAAGAGATGCTGCTTTACAGGTAGACGTCTCGAGACACATGCATATTTTACGATCTCAAAAAATGCGAAGAGATAAAAAACGTTTGGTGTAAAGTACATGACAAGGCAATTGCACGAGAAGGAAGCGCATACAGAACGTTCGCATGGTGATTTGAGAGTATGCAGTATGAATATGCCTATGACGAAAATATAACTGATGGCTATACCGAGTGTATCGAATACAACTATTAAACTATGGCAAGAAATAGGTTTTTTCGAGATTAACTGTTAATAGTTCTTTATCGAATCAAAATCAGATTCCACAGTGTTCTTCAGTTCTTGCCAGGTGTCTGCTTAGTTAAATATGGCTGTGTCGTCTGCGAATCCAAACATTTTCCCCATACTTTCAAGGGAAAATAAGCCATTAACATATATGTTAAATAATAAGGGACAAGAATTTCCTACTATTAATGTAATAAATATAATGATAATAATAATAATTGGAATTTCAAATTCAACTTTCACCCTTTATTAATCCTCCGAATTATCTAAAAATTTTCAAACATTTCCAGAACCAACGACAATACAAGAATTTTATGATAATAAACGCACCTAATAATAATAATGATGATGAGAATTTTCCAATTTGATTTCAATCATCCGTATGATCGGAAATTGGCACACATGAACCAATTGCAATACAAGGACTGAATTATAAAAGTTTAATGATAATGATAATGACGTGAATTTTTTATTCAATATCCACCCACTTCTAATCATTCGATAATTTTAAAATTTGGCATACTCCGACGATAATATAAGAATTTTATTAAATTAATGTTTTATTGATGATAATAATGAGAAATTTTAAACTCAATTTCCACCCACTTCCAATCCTCTGAATAATCCTGAATTTAGCACAAACATCAAGAACTGACGAGAATACAAGAATTCCATAATATCAATATGATAATGATAATGAGAATTTTCAAATGCTGCTTTACATCAGTACACGCACTTTAACACTGCAAGGGCTCTAAACGATTTCGAAGGGCACACACAATATGTCTGAAATGGTCGCAGTGTAGAGGCTTTTAGCGCGGAAGCCAAAAATGAATCTAAGCTAATCTAATCTAGTCTAGTAATCTAAAATATCTTCAAGCAAAGTTTAAGGGAACACAACTTGATGCCATGCAGGGCAGCAACAAGGCCTTCATTGACTGCAGATCATTGTAGATCACGGCTTGATTTTGCTCGTGCACACCCTCATTGGCGGGAAGCTGAATGATGAGTCAATATTCTGTTCCATGACCAATAACATACGAATGCGGTTCTACAGACGTTTAGGAGAACGCTACAATCAATGTAACACTCTGTAAATCATTGCTTTTGGCGGAGGATCGGTAATGATTTGGAGTTGTATGAATTTGAAGGCACGTATGAAACTGGAAGTCATTTATGAAGCGAATTTGACAACAGTATGTATCCGAAATTCCTGAACCCCATGTTGTCTGTTCTTTTGCTCCATTCATTGGTGAAGAATTCATATGATTGCACGACCATACGAGACCACACGGCCCGCCAGTATTTCCAGGCGATCTTGCCCGCGAGAAGTCCTGATACGAACCCCATCGAACATATATATGATATTCTTGGGAGATGAATTGGAGCCCTGCAGCAGCCCAAAGTTACTTTGAATGAGCTGAGGGACAGTTTAGTGAATTTGGGATACATAATTGAATAAGGACTCTGATATTGAGTATAACAGGCGGTTATCATTGCTCGAGGAGGGAACTCAAGAAATTAGCATATCATTTCAGAATAGAAACCGAATTCTTCATTTTTATTTTATTGTTGTTTTTGTGAAACTCTGTACGTACTTGATTTTTGATATCTTCTACAGGGGCTACAGTACCTTGGGGTACTCCAGTTTTAAGAGGAAGGAAGTTACTTAACACATTATCTACTCTCACACACTGAAATCGTCTACTGAGATAACTTTTGAATAGATTTTGAGGACTGCCTCATACAGAACCCTCCAAGAGCAATTCGATTTATGTGGGTCTCCACACTTGAATTTACAAGTTTGACAACTCCGGTAATTTCTATAATCTCCAGTGTTGAATTTATATGGTTAATTACCTCTCCATCCTGTTTACCTGTAAACTTTCCATATGTATATCCACGATTCCAAATGTGTTGGTTATTATACTTGATAATGGGATCAAACTTGAAACCGGTCGTGAAAATAAAATTACTAGTGGAAATTAGACACAAGTGTTTTTTTTCATAGTGATCATGAATTTCCACAAAATAAACAAGTCATCAATTACACAAATTAAATTTCCTTGATATACCGATAATTGTAAAAACGGTGCAAGTAATGAGGAACAATTCACTCTCGAACCAAAACACACCACACCTTAAAACTCGTCCTGCCGAACATAAAACGCAAAAATCTAACTTCTAACATCGCAATATATAGTATTTTGTTTATCCAATGTTCCCAATATAGACTTGGTTAGAATATTATTCACTTTGGGTATATCAGTATATAAGGGGATAATTACAGTTGGTTTGTACAACGAATCCTTGAAATCTAATTGATATACAGGCAGGATGTTATGAGAATGTATTTTGTTCAGCGATTTATTCAAGGTCACAAAGGCCTCGGCCAATGGTGGACTGTTTTTTATTTTCCAGTATTTGTTGGTTAGGTTCTCTAAATATAGATTATAGGATGATTTCATCAGATACTCCGATGAAGTTTTGAATAATACTAACTTTTTGCATGCCAGAAACTCTCTACAATAATTTCGTTGCACCCCAAAATTTTGCCCCTGTTACAAATCTGAATAATTTTTTTCTGCTTTGAACAATTTGGATTCTGTTCACACTGTTCGCCAGTCCAGTCCTTCAGCTATAATCTCATACTTCTTCAAAACATAAGGTCCTTCACATGAAATCGCTACAGGGTGTTACCTGAAACTGTGCATAATTTAGGAATTTTCAAAAGGATCCCAAATGTAGGAAAAGCTTTTTTTTTTCAATTTTGACAGCAGAGGCATGAAGATGATCTCATCACCTTGAGACACTTTCTGAATTGTCTTTTCATCTTTTTTATTCAAAGGGTGATCTCAAAAAAATTACTGTTTGGTTTTGCAGTCATAACTTTTTTCCTCGTCAACCGATTTTCCAATTCTCAGCAATTTTGAAGCTGAAATTTTAAATGAATGGATATGAATATCCGAAATGACTCGAGATAAATACTAAAAATCAAGGGTGTCCTCATAGGTAACCCAAATCTAAAAGACCCTCGAAATCCCAGTTGATAGGAGTATGATTTTTTTTGTTTTTACGAAACTCCCAGGTTTTCGGAGAAAACCCCTCAAAAGCAGAGCTTCTCTGGGCAAGGGAGATCCGGGACCTACAGTTTAAGTAAAAGTGGAATCGAAACCACTTCAGATCAGTGACAGGCGACCGGGGATCGAACCTAGACCACCTGGTTGGAAGGCAATCGCTCTAACACCACCACCACTTCGCTGTAAATGAAATAAATGAAAATCAACTTGTTTTCGAAAGGATCATTCAATCTCCCAACCGGGATTTCGAGGGTGTTTCAGATTTGGGTCACCTTTGAGGAAAATTTTGATCTTTCATCTTTATCTTGAGACAATTATGATGAATCGACAGCTCCAAAATGAGCCTGAGATTTAGAAAATCGGTTGACGAGGAAAAAAGTTGACTGCAAAACCAAACAGTAAATGAAAAAGATAAGAGGACAATTCAGGAAATTTCTCAAGGTGATGAGATCATCTTCATGCCTCTGCTGTCAAAAGTGAAAAAAAAAAGTTTTTCTCCATTTGGGATCCGTTTGAACATTCCGAAATTTTGCACAGTTTCAGGTAACACTCTGTAGCGATTTTATGTGGAGAACCTTATATTTTGAAGAAGTATGAGATCATAGCTGAAGGACTGGGCTAGTAAACAGCGTGAAAAGAAATTGAATTGTTCAAATAGGGGCAAAATTTTGGGGTTCAACGAAATTAGTATTGGGTATATCAGTTAGTTAGTTCAGTACCCTTGTCGCCTTTGATTCACTACCATGATAATACGGGAATCGGATTTATGACTACAGTTGTTTTTTTACTACTTTTTTTGAGCAAATGTTTCAAAGCATATTTGTAAATTCGGGAACTTCGAGTGATTTTTGGTTCTCATGATTTTTAAGAAAAAAATTGATATGAGTGATGAATAGCAAAAATTGACAAACTCCCGAAGTCCGTACAAAAAATGCCTCTTTCACTCAAATTGCCAATTGCCAATCTTGCTACGGGTGTAGTGTATACACGTTTTCTAAAAAAGCTCTATAAAAAAATCAAGGTGTGTAAGGTCCGGAGAACGAGGGGCCCAACGTGTGGGACCATATGTTGCAATAACCTGTTCACCAAACTTATGTGATAGAAGAATCACTACTACATAGGGCAGCATTATGGGAAGAAGTCCCATTTTGTTGAAAGTATAGTCTCCTCAAAATCTTCAGAGGTAATTCATATTGGAATCCATCAATGTGATTTCAAAGATAATCTGAATATCGTTGGCTGTTCCGAATTTCTTGAAAACGTGTTGGTTCGATAATCCTTGCACCATTTTTTTGTTCATATAATAACTCAAGATTCCTCCTGAAATACGCCTTGTCTTATTGAATGCTGATTTTCTTGGGATTAGTATCTGGTATTCTGTTTTTTGAACAAAGAAACCATTATTTGCGCATCGTGAATCAGAGGAAAGGTACATTTCACGAAATACTGGTCTTCATCATACTTCTGAAGCAACCAGTTTTTGAATTCATTCATGTTCAAGTTTTTCCTGATGTACGTGAGTGCATATTATATTACTATTATAAGAAAGATTTTGCAAGAAAGATTATTTGAAAATTGCACGAATATATTCTAAAATTTTGGCGAAGGAGCCCGAGTCAGAATCCTTTACTAAATATGAAATTAACCGGTACCATTTTTATGAGATGTAAAATTATCTGGTAATTTTTATTGGAATATTTCAATAGAATATTTCAAGAAGAAAGAAGTATCGATTTTTATTTATTCTGATGTACATTATAGTATAGTATATAGTATAGTATAGTATAGTATAGTATAGTATAGTATAGTATAGTATAGTATAGTATAGTATAGTATAGTATAGTATAGTATAGTATAGTATAGTATAGTATAGTATAGTATAGTATAGTATAGTATAGTATAGTATAGTATAGTATAGTATAGTATAGTATAGTATAGTATAGTATAGTATAGTATAGTATAGTATAGTATAGTATAGTATAGTATAGTATAGTATAGTATAGTATAGTATAGTATAGTATAGTATAGTATAGTATAGTATAGTATAGTATAGTATAGTATAGTATAGTATAGTATAGTATAGTATAGTATAGTATAGTATAGTATAGTATAGTATAGACTAAATACAACTGTACTAGACTCGCAACATTTTTTCATTACCTCTGTAATTTTTGCGATAATTGCATTCCTCTTATGGGAAATTTTATATGATGGAAACATTTATATAAATGTTGATGCAATGAATTCTTACATGAACCCCCGACTTTAAAAGTCCCCCCCCCAACTTTAATTTCGGATTCTCGATTTTAATCTCGGACCCCCGACTTTATCCTCGTACCACCGACTGTAAAGTCGGGCTCCCGACTTTAAACTCGGGACCCCGACTTCAATCTCCTCTTCATAGTTTCAATGAAATCAAAATACCTCATCCTTTTATCCAATATTGAACTAGAGGAAACGTTTCACTTTGTGTCTATAGCTTAATCATTGTTTAAATAGAACATAGTTAGTCAATGCCTGTGGAAAAGGTATTGGACACAAACGCGAGTGTCATCTAGCGTGATTAGTTACAAACATGAATATTTTACGTCATTTTAATGCAGGTTTCTTCAAAAAACCCTGATTTTAATGCTTTTCCATTGTTTTAATCAAGTTACGACATGACTTGGAGGCCTGATCACTGAAGTTACGACATGACTTGGATGCGAGCTCACTATCGCCATCTACATGTCGCATCCATTTTGATCCAATTATAATACCATAAGGTTGACTAACTATCTTCTATATAAACAATGGCTTAATGAAGAGATTCCCTGGTGAAAGTTATAAAATCTGATCCCGAGAAAAAAGTCGGGGGTTCGACTTCAAAGTCGAGGGTCACAGATTAAAGTCAGGGGTCCGACCGTAAAGTCGGGGGTTCGAGATTAAAGTCGGGGGTTCGAGATTAAAGTCGGGGGTCCGAGATTTATGTCGGGGGTCCTAAAAGTACACAAAAATATGCATATCTACCATAACACAACTTGTATGGAAAACATCTACAACGCATTGAACTCATCTTACACCCGTTGTGCACTTTCTATTTGATATGCACAAATTGTATACTATTTCAACACAATTGTGCAATTTGCCACAACTTGACCAAGGCGTCGTCTCACCCTACTAAATACGCATGCTCAGCACGTGCACCTGTCTTATCGTGAATGTCCAAATACTTCAAATGTCCAGTCCATCATTGTTTGATTGTTTTATGCTGATCGAAAGCCGAAGCTGGCTGATTCTTTGTTATAACATGAAACCTACAAACTGACTCGTTTTCATCATTTGGTAACGGTTTGATGAGGGCATCCGCTCACATACTTCCTACTTGAATAAAATATTGTTCGACATGAAGATGACTTTGAACGTGTTTCAAAATAACAAAATATATGGTTCATTTATGTTTTGTTAGGTATTTTGTGAGTTTATAGTTCAGTTATTAGTTCTTTGTGATGAAATAAACATTATTTGAATGATATTTAATTTTATTTCAACCTTCTGGAAAATGAAGCTTATAATTTCTGAAAAGAATAAGATATGAAGAAGCGAGCAGGTTGAAACTGATATTTATTCTTATCTTATTCAGTTTGGATGGTATGTATCCTTTCTTAAACTTATAAATGGTACCTGTAAAATTTCGCCTTGCTTTGTACACAAATATGTACAATATACCTAAACAATTCATGTATGCTGAGTACACAAATTTGTGACATTTTTTGTATCCTATATTTAAGATACCTACACAATTTGTACAAACTTGATACACAAAATGTTGCCAATCATGACAATGTATGCATAAACAGTACACAAGACATTCGTCGCACAACATACCGATTAATTTTGTATATTTTGTGTACACCACAAGTAATAATGCACAAGGTGGTGCAACAATGAAACATAAGTTGTGTCTAATATTTAAACGAAATGTTTATTTTTATTTATTTCTTGTATACGGTAAATACATAATATTAGTTGATGAAATTAAACAAAACTATTCAGAATAATACAACAACAAATTGGTGCTGTCAACTTTTTAGAAACAAATTGTGCTGAAATTATTCACAATTGTGTAGAGAACATACATTAATTTCTCTCTCTGTGTGGGTCCGAGATCAAAATCGTGGGTCCGACTTCAAAGTCGAGAGTCCGAGATTGAAGTGGGGAATCCGAGATTAGAGCCGGGTATCCAAGATTAAACTCGGAGGTCTGAGATTGAAGTCGGGGGTCCGAGATTAAAGTCGGGGATCCGAGATTAAAGTCGGGGGTTCGAGATTGAAGTCGGGGGTGCGAGTTTACAGTCGGGGGTCCGAAATTAAAGTCGTGGGTCTAAGATTCAAGACGGGGACCCAACTTTACAGTCGGGATTCTATAAAAGAATTACTCGTGGCCCTTCTACGCCGTTGTAAAAATGAATTAATCGTACGTTCCATAAAAAAAGTAATGTAATTTTTTTAAAGTTTTGCTTTTGTCTTAAATAAATTTCAAATGATTGATATTCGACCCCTTTCCCCTATCTATTTAATTTTCGCATATGTAACTGACTCTCGTTGGTGCGCTCATGTAGCGTCCTAACAGCGATGGAAACGAACGCAAAATAGGTGGCATATCTTCCAGGGGCGATACTGTAGCGTGATCTTCCGGCGGCGAATCGAAACAAAGTACGCAACCGCGCCGTCTGAACACTCGAAAATCCTCATCCCTCCTCCTTTCTGAGGCGCACTTGCCGGCAGATTGTCGTTCCGTGCGATCAGAACCGGCGGAATCTCCAGGAGTTTTTACGTATTTCCCGGACGATTTTCCACGAATTTTCCGCGAATTATTGGTAGAGCGTCGAGAGTTTTGTGTGGTGTGGTGTGTGTTCCGGTGTGGTTTGGTTGTTGCTATTTTGACTGCGTTGATTGGCTGGTTATCTGCTGACTGCTGTCGTTGGATGATTATCTTGACATGAGGAGAATAAGCGGTAAGATTTTCAATTCAGCTGTGTGAATTCCGGGTGGGAGAGAAATATATGCCTGGTTGGAACCATGAGCATAAAGGTTTTCATAAGATGACATGAGATTGACCTATACCGATGCAATATTATTGGTGTATCTGCAACATACCTAGGTGAAAGTTCTCACATCAAGAAATTGAATAATTAAATAAATCATACATAATTTTGCGTTTATATGTCGACTCACTGTCTTGTTATTTTTTGGCCGTCTAAATAAGCTTCACGGCCAATATGGCAATGACAGCATCACAACAAACTGTCACATACAATTTGCCTGAAACGATTTAGAATTAACTGGTGCCCTCTGGTCAGTTGACATGGCAAGAATTGTTTATGAATTCATAATGCGGGCAGGATAAAAAATAGCTGTGCCGTGGTTATGGTGCCCTGGTTTTGTTTGTTTTTACGAAATTCCCAGGTTTTCGGAGAAAACCCCTCAAAAGCAGAGCTTGTGAGAGCAAGGGAGATCCGGGGCCTACAGTTTAAATAAAAGTGGAATCCGAACCACTTCAGCTCAGTGACACACGACCGGGGATCGAACCCGGACCGTCTGGGTGGAAGCCATACGCTCTAACACCTCGATCACTTCGCTGTATGCTAGATATTCATAAAAACCCAGTAACTTATTCTATTCATTCTGATATTCATCATTATGACACTAGATACTACGGTTTGATAGTCAATCCACGATTTAGACTAACCACTTCTGCTTGTAATTCACTAGACATAATACTGTAATAAATTGAAATTGAAATGAAGAAGATGAACAAAATCAGATTTAAAAATACAATAAAAAATTAATCCTTGAAAATTGTTTCTATTCTATAAAAGAGTTCATGAAATCAAATATTTTCGATACCTACACCAGTTTCTTCCAGAGCTATTCAGTGTGTTTCATGACCAAATTTTTTTATTTATTTCAATAATGTTAATTTTTGTGTAAAATCTGTCACCTGCATGTTTTTTCCGTTAACCAGCTGTCGTCCCCTTACAAACGGCAGCACTCAGAAGTCAAAACTTGTGCGAGCCAAGTATTAACAAGGTCTTACCTTTTTACGTGCGATTCGGAGTACTTTCTCGGGCCATCAGAAAATTGTCTGCTGTTGCTAGGGTTTGAACCTTCGACTGGCAGACAGATTGAAAACATCGGCGCTTTTACCACTTGGCTACACATGTATTGTATAAAACAATCATTTTTCTAACAGCGCAAAAAATCTGGGAGTGATTCTCAACTCGTCTCCTCGCTCGTCTCTCAATTGATTTATTCAGCCATATTACAAAAAAATCCATAGCAGTAAAAAGTAAATGTCGAATTTTAAAATAGACGAACAAAACGAGACTTCAATTTACAACATGTTTTCAAATCATTTAATTTAATTTAACGTGTCCCCATAAAGTTACAAATTCTCTCGCTTTGGGAGGTTGATCTGCAAGCATATGCTGACGATCTGGTAATAAACGATAAATCCGAAATGACGATCTCCTACGTCCTTCAGGATATATTGGATACCATATATAAATGGTGTGAGAGGGAGGAAATGTCCATTAACCCCCAGGAAAAGGAAGCTGGAACATTTAATGCCTCCTTCCATCAATGGTGTAACAATTCTTTTTGCGAGTGAAGCAAAATATCTGGGATTAACCCTGGATAAAAAACTAAATTGAAACTCGCACTTGGAAAAGACTATCCGGAAGGCTAGCCTACCATTATGGAAGCACTCACTCCACGCCAACGGCAGCAATGGAAGCACTCCTTGGATTACTTCCTCTCCACATAGCTCTGGAGAGAGAGGCATGATGGGCAACATACAGACTACCAAGCGGCCATTAGTCTACCGCAGGCATGTGTCATGAGAGGCAGCGGCATACTGGAGGGCATAATAGCTCAAAACATTCTAGGAATGCCCTCAGACATCATGCCTAAAACTATCAACCTTCACACGTCCTACTCTGTGGTCTTTTCCGAAAGAGAAGACTGGGTCCGGTATGAAACCAACCTATGGAGTGCAAATGAACGTTGGTTCACCGGTGGTTCCAAAACTCAGGAAGGCGTCGGAGCCGGAATATATGGGATGAACCCAGTAATGAAACGCTCTTTCAGTATAGTTAAACTAGCTACGATATTTCAGGCAGAGGTATATGCCATTGAAATGTGTGCCAGGGGGCTGGAAAATCGACACCACACACGAAAAACATTAAAAATATTTTCAGATAGTCAAGCAGCACTGAAAGCGCTTGAATCCAACTGCTTTAAATCTAGGGCAGTGTGGAACTGCATAGACACCTTAAACCGACTGGCGCAACGCAACAACGTTACCCTAGAAGAAAACGAAATAGCGGGCGCCCTAACAAAAGGGGGGGCCGAAACAATGTTCACTGGACCAGAACCGGTAATCGGTTTAGCGTATAGCACTGCCAAGAATGTCATAACAGCATGGACAGACAATAAAAGACTCGAGTACTGGCGTAGTCTACCGGGCCTAGCCTATTCCAAAGCATTTTTTGCTTGTACAAGGAAAAAACAGGACTGACAAACTGCTAGAACTCAGTAGAGCGAATCTCAGAGTTATAGTAGGTTTGCTTACTGGCCACTGCAAACTCAAACATCACATGCACAAAATCGGACTATGCATGTACAAGGATGATGAAACGGCTAAACACATTCTGTGTACATGCCCTGCAGCGGCCAGAACCAGATTCTCAATATTTGGCGATACGATAGTAAGGCCAGAAAACCTGGTAAATTGTTCTCCCAATGCATTCCTCAATTTCGTCAAGAGATTGGATATACTGGGAGAAATATAACCATAGGGTGAGCCACAATAGGCCATTGGCCGCAGTGGAGGGCCTGATACGTGCCCACTCACGTTCAAACCTAACCTAACCTAACCTAGAGTTATACCGAAAATCTCCATTTAAATTGGGCGAGGAAGTGAGTCTAGGAGCTTACATAAATTTACGTACACATATATAGAATAAAATTTTGCCATTTGTCAGGAAAAACCTGTTAAAATAAACAAACATCATCCTTATCATTTTTGTAACCGCATATTAATTATGGTTGATATCATTGCAATTATCAGTCTGCTTACTATAAATATCGCAGTGCCGGTATTAATTCTGGTCGGAATATTCGACAAGGTCATTTAGATAGCAACCATTCATCGTTATCAGAAAGGCTGGAGAATGTTTTTATAACAATGTGATAACTCTATACCGAAAAGGGAAACATTGTTAATTAAAAAATGAACCAAACATGGGACATGGAACTGGAACAAGACCACGATAACTTCATACCTATAACACATGACTGATGTGTATTTGGGTCATGACATTTTTTTTGGATTTAGTGATGTATTGAAACAATTGCAAGGAGTTATTTCCAATATAATTTTTCTTCATTGGTAGGTAATATGATAACTCCTAGTTTATGAGCAAATACATTTTTCAATTTCCACAAAACTGATTTTGTTTGAAAAGGACCGAAAGGACCCCGCGAACTCCTTATGGAATTTGGGTCCTGATGGATTTTTTTGAATTTTTGGTATGATGTAGTCAATGTAATTCTCAACCAATGTTACTCTAGTGCTAACCCAAAAAAAATTAACAGATTTGCTGCTAGTGGGAGTTGATAGAAGATTAGACTATTTATTTTTGAATCCGGTAAAAATATTTTCACTTGTTTCATTGTTGCTAAGATTGCACAATATTGTGCTGTTACATAAAAAAAACCTTATTCCTATTACGAAACATTAAAAAAATAGTTTTCGAATGCTTTTTAATCGCCGAATGTTTAAATATGCATGAATAAGGGAATAGCAGTTTTTTATGATTTCAACGCCCCCTAGCATCAAAACTGTTCATTTTTGGGGTTTGTCACCCGATTAATTTCTATTCAAAATAACATGAACTGCATCATATTAAAAATTCAGAAAAATCCACCATTATTTTTTCGTTTTGCCTGAGGAGGGGGGATAGTCATAAAAAAACTGCCATTCGTCGATACACTTAAAAAGCATTCGAGAAATATTTTTTTGCGTTTCGTAATAGGTGGGTGGAAGAAGGGGGGTAAGATTTTTTTTATAAAACAGCACCATATTGTGCAACCTTAGCAACAATTAAACGAGTGAAAATATTGTTTCCGGATTCAGAGATAAATAGGTAACATTGGTTGAGAATTACATTGACATCATACCAAACATTCAAAAAAATCCACCGGGACCCAAATTCCATAAGGTAAGGAGTTTGCAGGATCCTTCAACGAGTTGAATTCGGAGATTTAATTCCCTGAATAAAATATGAGAGCTTTATTCAGCGCGAGAAGGCTGATGCCTATAATTTTTGTAAAAAAAACAGGCAAGGACAAGATGGAAAATGTTGTAGAGGTTCCAAATTTGAGAAAAAAATATTTAAACACGAAAACACTCAAAGTTGTGAAATGAGGATGCAGTATAGGGGTTGAAAACGGCGAAACGTGACCTCCTTGCGAAAAATGTTCACTACAAAAGTTGTAGGTAATGAAAGATCGAGAACTTTTGTGTTCAAAACTTTTTAATATAACCTCAAATCAACGGTCAAAATGGCAAGAAACCTATTTTTCAGTATTCAAGTTTCTTCTCGCGTATAAATGATTTGATTTACACGAACATTTGTAAAAATATGTCTTTTTTGGTGTCGAGTAAGCATGATATTTTCGCAATTCAGAAGACGACTAGTTATGTACATTTTTCTAAAAAAACACACTTATATTCCACGGACAATTGTTTTGATATTTTTTTGTACTTCGAAAGTCCATGTGATCATTTATATTGTTGAAATGTCTACTTTAAAATTTTTGTTGTTGTCAAAATTGTGGCAACTCTCGGAAGTCTTCGAGAGACATGTGTGCGCTAGGGAAGACGCAGCCCTCACATTTTAACGTGTGATGCCATGCACGAGACCGATGACCATGCGAGGCTTTGAACCCTCGACCCAAGGCCACCACGGCCCATAGAAAACAGTCTATGTAACTTGGTGGTTTATTGATCGTTAAACAGCTCAAAATTGGGAAAATCCCGAAAAAGTCTCTGTGGATCATGATTTTCTCAATCATTTCAATGATTTTCGACTTTCTTCATTATTTTTATAACAAAAAGTAGTTTATATCAAATTATTCTTGATGAAATATTTGAAATACATAATTACCCAACAAAATTAATCTATTAATATAATTTTTATTCTTTTTCACAACTATCGATTTGTTTTGTTTTCAATTTACAAAAATTTATAAAAAATTTAATTTCAATTGATTTTAATTCTTTTGCGTTGCGATTCAAAATCATCAACGTCTTCAGGCTCTTCAATTTCGATGTCAAGATTCTTTGCTGGCTCTTCATCGATAGTCTCTTCTTAATTACTTACTTTTTCAAATATTATTGGGTCTCTATTACAACAGTTTTCAAGACAATTACTGCATAAATTGGTTCATTTTAAGCCGTGTGTTCGGCAGTCACATCTTTGTCTGAACCGTCTGAAAAACATCTGGGCTACCTGCATATTCGGTCCAGCCCTATTGGGATTTCAAATTAAGATTGTAGCGCTACCGGCGGCGGACGATGAAGTACTTTCTACGACATTGATTTATAACCTTACTTTTTCTTCCATATAGATTTCATTGTTTACTTTGTTTATTTCGTGTATTGAGTATTTGAAGCGTGGTTTAGGCCCTTTAAACATTGTTAAAACTGTGATTTCGATGATTTTTACCTTTTATTAATGTTGATTTAAATAAATGATTATTGGTGTAAGGATTAGTGTTAAGGTGTTAATAGTTACCTTGTTAGAAAAAGCCAGTGATAAAATACTTCAATGGTCTTCTTATAAACAAAGACAAATGGCCCAATTAAAATTAAGTTTATTGGACTTTCTGAGGTATGTTGAAGTGACCGAAAGTTCTCGGTGTGTAGTAGAAGGTGAAGAAGTCCTCAATGCAGACCATATAATATTACTTATATGGAAAAAATAAATGGAACTCTTCAGTGACAAAAGTGTGTGCCCTCTGTCTCCAGACAAGCGCTCTGCAATCCGAGCCTCATCAAGTGAGTGGAGAACTCAGAATTATAGACGGTTATATTAAAATTATGAAAATGTAAATAAGTCAATAAAAACCTACCTTTGTTAATATAATCTTCTTGCTTAAAATAGAGCGAACACACTTTCATAAATTTGCTTATTGGTTTGGCAATCCGAACCTTTAATATCCAGGCTTCTCTTCTTGAGATTAATTCTTGTCCCATCTCCGTTTCAAAATAAACCTTTGGATCATTTTCCTCGGGATATCTTTGAAAAATTAATTTCTTTTGGCCTAGGAATTGCAATGTGGCACAGAACAATAACCATTGTAAGACGCCATTATAAGACCGGAAGGGTCGCTTTACTTGTAAAAATGCAGTTTCTCATCACTAAATTAAGATGAAATAAAAACGGTTCAAAGAAAGGCTCTATATTCTTAAAAAATCAATGGTGAACAAACGATACGAAAGTGTGGTTAGAAAACAATGTCTTAGAAACTAGTTACATTAAAGCGTATCGCTTAGCATGAAATGCCAATTGCCTTGCTCGTTTGTAATCGGGCTTGCTGTCAAGATTGCAATTGCTAATATTGTCTGTACCATGTCATTGAATTTATAAATTAATCCGACTTTGACAATTCTATGTTCTGTTTTCTGGTTTTGCACTACTATTAAAAGGACATCGCACAGAAAAATATGGCAACGGTATCAATTTCTTTTCTACTTTCATTTCAGTATATTTTATTTATTTTTCAATCCATTCTGGCAAAACTTTCAAATCTTTCTTAGCATAAAAATATATACCTAATAATATGTTATATGAAAATACAACAAACCCAACTACACAATTGTGCGTTAACCATTTTCGAGATACTCCGTTGGTCAGAACCTCATATTTGAAGATGCATTGTTTGTTTTAATAAACATATAAAAACTAATGGAATTGTGCAATCTTCAATATTTTCAAAAATAAACTTCATACAAATCTGTTCCTGAAAGCCTATTATCCTTAGGTAAGGAGATTTTCATTACGATACTGGTGACCTGTAATGTTGCCTAATTGTTATTTACTGTATTTAATTTTTTTTTATATACAGGGTGGGTCACGGTCGATGGTACCTTAGACGTTTACGGAGAACGGGACATAGGATCATTCTGAAAATTTGGTTTCTCAAGTAGTTGCTCTTGGTCTATCGATCTAAAATATTTTCAGCAATGCAGCGTTGCCGCTTATACCAGAAAGTAGCAGCATCTTTGTTATTTCAAATGGGTCACCCTGTATATTACCGCATTTTTTAACTTGTCATTCCTTTCTGATTATTTCTGCCTCATACTCCCCTATACCTATCTCTAACGGTTTTTGACATATTGGTTATTTTCCATATTTTTTATCCAAAACATAGCTCGAATTGAATGTTTATTTCTGCGGTATTTGGATTCTTAGGAAGTTGCAATATTGTGTTTAGTTCAACAAGATCATGTACATTGATTCTGTATAGAGAAGTTTGTTCTGCGTTATACAGGGTCGTTCAAAATTCATGATCTTACTGCTAGATACGAAAAGGGTTGAAAGTGCGCTTTTTTAAATGGAACATCCCGTATATTATGAAATATCCTGAAAGATGACTAAATTCGCTTCGAATTGATATGTCATGTTCATATACCTAAATTGCCAGAATTTCGAGATAATAGCAATTTTCACTTGTAATCTCCCAAGAGCTTGAATTATTGCCGGAAATTTTTCGATTACATGAATTTTTTGAAAATTACCCGAGTCGCGAAATTATGTTGTAATCGTTCCTTTTGTTCATTGGTTGTAAATCAGGGTACGTTTCATTAAATTTTTTGCACGTTCTTGCTATAATTCACTCACATTTTCCATGAAGAATAAACAATTTCATCAGAACTTCGTTTGAATAGTTATTTCCCTCCATTTCAATTATTTTAGAGTCACTTTCGTTAAGAAACACAACGGTATTATTAATAGTGCACTAATTGTCAAATTTTCATAATGTCATGACCATCATGACATTTAATGGCATTTTATAGGTAATTCATGTACAAGATAAATTTACGGCAATTAATTCAAGCATAAGGGGGATTCGGTAAGAAAATTTCACAACGAGAAATGAAAATCATCCAACAATTCATAATAAATAACTAACGATGGTTTCACCTGAACTATTTATAACCACTGAAATAGTGATATGTAAAATACTTAACAAAATTTTCATCAATAAATGCGTTTAAATTTGGAACAAAAAAAAGTTATGTTCTTATCGTGGATTGAACCATCGACCTAGCGACGGATAGCAACACTACCGCTGAGTTACGGGACTTGTGATAAAAATTTGTGACAAATGGTGTATCAAACTTCTTCTGAAATATGATTTCAGAATTGACAATTTCTGCAATAATCGTGGAGAAAATATTTTCAGACACATTCCAAATATCTAGTACATAATAATACATAATTATCTCCTTTCATATGAAAACTAGACTTCCATTTGTACATTAAAGCAAAATATCAACTTGTCACATGTCAAATGTTTGACAGAAAAATTACTACTTATTAATTTCGCCCAGGGTACCCAGGAGGATACAAATTTCCGGAAATTTTTAGGGTTGCCATGGTATCTAAACAAGAATGAATTTTTTGATTGGCTACAAAAGTGAGGTGTGAAATTTTCAAAAAAAATCGATTTATTTTTCTCATATTCATCTAAGGTGGCTACTAAATGTCATGATGGTACATGACATTATGAAAATTTGACAATTAGTGCACTATTAATAATACCGTTGTGTGTTTCTTAACGAAAGTCACTCAAAAATAATTGAAATTGAGGGAAATAATTATTCAAACGAAGTTCTGATGAAATTGTTTATTCTTCATGGAAAATGTGAGGGAATTATAGCAAGAACGTGCTGAAAATTAAATGAAACGTACCCTGATTTACAAACAATGAACAAAAGGAAGTTTGTGCGATTACAACATAATTTCGCGACTCGGGTAATTTTCAAAAAATTCATGTACTCGAAAAATTTCCGGCAATAATTCAAGCACTTGGGAGATTACAAGTGAAAATTGCTATTATCTGGGAATTCTGGCTAATTAGGTATAGGAACATGATATATCCATTCAAAGGGAATTTAGTCATCTTTCAGGATATTTCATAATATACAGGATGTTCCATTTAAAAAAACGCACTTTCAACCCTTTTCGTATCTAGCAGTAAGATCATGAATTTTGAACGACCCTGTATAACGCAGAACAAACTTCTCTATACAGAATCAATGTACATGATCTTGATGAACTAAACACAAAATTACAACTTCCTAAGAATCCAAATACCGCAGAAATAAACATTCAATTCGAGCTATGTTTTGGATAAAAAATATGGAAAATAACCAATATCTCAAAAACCGTTAGAGATAGGTATAGGGGAGTATGAGGAAGAAATAATCAGAAAGGAATGACAAGTTCAAAAATGCAGTAATATACAGGGTGACCCATTTGAAATAACAAAGATGCTGCCACTTTCTGGTATAAGCGGCAACGCTGCATTGCTGAACATATTTTAGATCGATAGACCAAAAGCAACTACTTGAGAAACCAAAGTTTCAGAATGATCCTATGTCCCGTTCTCCGTAAACGTCTAAGGTACCATCGACCGTGACCCACCCTGTATACTTATTGTATTTTAAATTCCTGTTCTCCATGTTTTTGTGAATTTTTAGTGCATGCGTAAGGTCTCAAAGCCGAATAAATGTATTTGTATCTATAACTTCACTCTTAGGTACCATAGAGATTTGCTAGGCGATGAATTTACCCACAAACAAAAGTTCCATTACTTCGAAGGTAATGGTAATTCAAAGTTGTAAGCCTGTACACAAAATAAATCCCCAAGTACCCAATTAATTTTTCCAAATACAGTTCAGTTCCCGAGGTAAGCACGCCAAATCCCCACGATTTTGGACGCTCTGTTCATTCCACCTTGCGCTTCTTTCCACTAACGGGAGATGTATTAACAGATGGCAGTAAATGCGGTTAGGGGGCGCTCGGTATCGCTCTCGAGGGGAATCACACGACTCGAACCAGAAATCGGGATTTCAAGAGTGAAAATTATATGTTATATGTTCGGGGTTCGCTTTTCTCTACGGAGAATCTACTGCGTTGTTTCTATAAATTTATAATTTCGTTTTAAGTTTGCGAACGAGATTTCTTGTTATGGGGCGCTTATTTATTATTATTGCTGATTATTAGGGTGGAAACGGGATCGTTTGTTTTGAATATTTGAAGGTGTTTCGTGAGTTGTGTTATTTTTGTTGTGGTACACAAAAATATCCGATTGGGGATAAGATCGCAACAGGGAAAAGAGGCTTGGGAAGTGGAGTGGTAGTAAAAATTGTTGTAAATTTCCTCTGATAGATAGCCTTTTGTCTAAAAATCTGTATGAAAAAGAAATTCAAGAAGTTTACCCTCATCTTTAACAGAGTTGGGTAATCACAGGTACTTTTAAAATAGTTACAATTACAAGTACTATTTCAAAAATGGGACTAATTACAGTTACAAAGTACTTGTCATAAAATAGGAATTAGGTACTTCTCGAATAAAACAATAAATTATGATGAAATTGAAGAATCATAATATTTACAATTCTTCAATAATTAAGAGTGTTCAACAAAATGTTTCATCAGCATAAAAGTTTGGGTACTTTTAGATTAGGCATACCACATAAATCGGGCGTCATAGGTATGGGCCCGTTTGGTCGAAGAGATAAAATCGTTAACTGTATTACAACAAACATTTTTTTAAATTCGGTCAGGAAGTATAACATATATTATTGTCGTAAAATCAATTGTTTTCAAATAGGGAAGTGAAAATTAACCAACTATTTTCAAAATTTCATGAGTTGAGAACTTCAGACCCTTTTTAACGAGGGTGCACAAAATTGTGTAAATGCAGATTATTGACGACGTTTTGCGAGATTTGGTTGTAATTCACAGTACTTCTATATTACTTTTCATTATAACTAGTTTTTCAAAATCAGTATGAGAAGGCGCATTCCTCCTAGGAGTGCTGACCATTGTGGCCCAGAAGGGGGAAGGTCATACAAGAAACCTCTTGTTTTTAGAACACGTGAATATCTTAAACGAACACGCATATGAAAATAATTGTAATTAGAAAAAGTTATTGTACTTATAAATGTAATTTTAATTGGAGAAAGTATTTGCAACTGAAAAAATAATTGTACTTATAAGAAGTGCATAATTGTAATTACATTATTTGGATAACATTACAATTCCTACACAAATAATGCTGCAATTACAATAATAATTCCAAACTACTTTAAAAAAAAAAAGTACTACAATACAATTACAAATTACACGAAAAAAAGTTTTTTTACGAAACTCCCAGGTTTTCGGAGAAAAAACCTCAAAAGCAGAGCTTGTGCGAGCAAGAATTGTAATTATCAATTACTTTTTAACTAGGAATTACCCAGCTCTGATCTTGAAGACTACCAAAGGTTGATATTCATCGTCTATACCCCTTTGCCGTCAGGCGGTCCCGTCAAAGTACCACAAATCTAAGAATTTTTTCTGCTTGCCTAGTAAGCGCTTGCTGGAACCACAGGTGTTTATACGTTATAAGAACCGTCTGTCGTCGCTGATTTGATTTTAGTTTGTTCGAGGCGCCGTAAGTGTGAGATACGTTTGAATAGCTAGGAAGGTCACGCGTTACTTATGTGAAGAAACACGTTGAAAACATTATTTTGTCTGCTTGTGATCTTTGTCAATTATTTTGAGGTGAGTTTTATGTTTGTTTAGTATTATAAATTATAATGTAAGGTCCCATTTGCGTGAACAATTTAGGGGGTGAATGATATAGGTTAGAAAACGATGTGGTCCCAAAAGGAACCACTAGGCTTTTGAATGTTATTTGTATATATTCTATTCATTTTTTTCAGATTGAATCATGAACCTGAATAAAGTAACTTCAGATGAGGTCTATGCTTTTTTGGACGAACTTCCTTCAG
Source organism: Chrysolina oricalcia (assembly GCA_944452925.2). NCBI lineage: Eukaryota > Metazoa > Arthropoda > Insecta > Coleoptera > Chrysomelidae > Chrysolina > Chrysolina oricalcia. The sequence goes on from OX101816.2 coordinate 3,144,125, forward strand.
ATATTGACTCGGTCAGTTCAGGAGCTCCATCCGTAGATGATCTGGAGGAAATCGATACTGACGATCTGGAGGAACGCGGCAATAATGATTTTATGGAAAATATTGACCCCACAGAAAATCTTACTGAGAATAATCCTAACATGCATACAGCTATTGCAAGCAGTAGTATAAATTATGAATTTGATAGTGAAGATGAACTTCCTCTAATAAACTTTGTTATAAGACCTTTCGAATGGACTGAAGATGGAAACTGTGCTAATAAAGCACATCCGTTTACGCAAGATGTAGGTCCTTGTGTTTCTGTTGATGCTGAGAGTCCCACCGATATTTTTCTTCATTTGTTTACCCCAGACCTCATTGATATTCTGGTATTTCAAACAAATTTGTATGGAACTCAGCGATACGGGGAACGGTTTCTTCCAACAAACGCAGAAGAAATAAGGTGTTTCCTGGGTATAAATCTAATGATGGATCTTACAAAGAAATCGAGTTATAGAGATTATTGGTCTTCTTCAATACAGATGAGGTACCCATATATTTCTTCGAGCATGTCTCGTGATCGATTTGACTGGCTCTTGAGCAATATACACTTGAACGACAACACAGTTCAACCAAAAAAAGGTGAAGCCGGCTTTGATAAATTATATAAACTCAGACCGTTGATTGATATTCTTTCAAAGACTTATTTGGAGAGTTATAAACCTAATGAACACCAAAGTATAGATGAGTCAATGGTAAAATTCAAAGGTCGAGTTGGGTTCCGGCAGTATATGCCTATGAAACCGGTCAAAAGAGGATATAAAATCTGGATACGGGCAGATCAATCGGGATACGTATCACAGTTTCAAGTGTACACCGGAAAATCTGATGGAGTTCAAGAGAGCTTAGGTTCAAGAGTGGTGAAAGATTTGACCCGACCACTTGTGGGCAAGTACCATAAGGTATATTTTGACAACTCTTTTACAACTATCCCTTTGTTACGTGATTTGTTGAAGGAAAAAATTTATGCTTGTGGTACAATCAGGAAAAATCGAAAAGAAGAACCCAAAGACATAACAAATAATAAGAATAAAATGCTTAGAGGTACTAGTCTTTGGAAGATGAGTAAAGAAGGAATATTTTATCTAAAGTGGATGGATAATAAACCTGTATTATTTTCAAGCAATTTTCATGGTCCTAATGATGTCCAAACTGTTTCCAGAAAACAAAAAGATGGTTCGTCTCATAATATTGCATGTCTTCAGCTCGTGCACGATTATAATGCTCATATGGGGCACGTGGATCAATCTGATATGTTCCTTTCTCTATACAAAGTAAATAGGAAATCTAGAAAATGGTGGCACCGATTGTTTTGGCATTTTTTAGACTTGAGCATCGTCAATAGCTTTATTATATTTAGAGACCGAACACGCACAAAAAGTCTAAATTTAAAAGATTTTAGACTAGCTGTAGCCGCAGGACTTATTGGTGCTGATCCAGCAATACCTAAAAAGGGCAGAAAAAGTTTGGAGAGTGTAACAAACAACTATAAGAGATCGGTTCCACCTGAAATAAAGTATGACAAATGTGCACATATGCCTATCCATGGTACAAAAGTCAGATGCGCACATTGTAGTTCACGTTCGGAGCCCCACCGAACAAGATGGCACTGCTCCAGTTGTAATGTCGGGCTTTGTTTGACGGAAAAGTCTAACTGTTTTTTTAAATTCCACCAAAAAGATAAATTTTTTTCAATTTGATTTTTTCAAGTTTTGTGGTTAATTTTCCTTGTGGTCCTAATACGGAACCACATATTTTTGTTGAATTTTGCAAAAACAAAGCAATTAAATTTCTTTTTAACATTTTTTGTGTGTTTTTTTTACCACAAGCAACAATTAATTTGGTACAATAAAGTGTACTAAAAAAAATAATAATGTCGGCTTCAAAGGGATACCGGTGAACTCAGTAAAAAAATATGTAATTTCTTACAATATTGCTTCGAGGACAGGTAATCTTTGAGGTAGAAATATCAGATAGTAGAAAAACCAGGAAAGTGTGAAATCTATAAATTGACTTGTGATGCGTGTTCTATGTTTCACACTGAACAAACAGGTATAACCTTCAATACGAGAACAACTAAACACAGCAATAGTTTTGTGGACCAAAAATCAAATTTGACTTTTGGTACCTGTTTATTAACAGAAAACCATTATTTTCGAACGCAATTTTGAAATTTTCCATGTCGAAAACAAAGGCACGATGTTTAATCTTCTGGAAAGATTAGAAAGAAATAAATGGAAAAGTTCTCAGAATGTAATTGAGGACCAGACAGAATTGGATAACACTTCACTGTTGAATTTATTCCCAATAGATAAATTAATTTGCGAAAATCGATTACAGTTACATGTACTGAAACCAGATTAATGTATCGTTACCATTCAGGGTGTTCCAATCTCGATGACCTATTAGACGTTTCTGGAAAACAAGAGTTTATATTATTTTGAAAATCTTTTGTTTGTCTACAATAAGCACTTGCAATTGGGTCTTCTTGGAAGAGCGTTGCACAAATATCTGTCAGATGTCGTTCAATATCCGTCGTGGCATTAGCCAGGGAAGTAGTTGTTTTCTGTCAGATTTTTAGATTGTTTATTTGACTACGTTATGAATATACATACATTTGTAGCAGGTCACGTCGATTCAAAAATAAGGAAAATACATCCTTCACATAAAAACATAGAATTAAAAATATAAGTATGTACATGAGTGAGTTCACAGACAAACAAAAAAAAATAAGTAGGACATCTACATTCACGACTGGACGGAAACAATATAATAAATAAAATTTCTAATAAAAAGTCTAATAAAAACTGCATGAAGATAATTTTTGATGATATCGAACGCTAAACTCAGTCGGAGAGTAAACATTATTATTCGTGTGATACTATATACTCATCAATAAGAAATTAGAAATCTCATAAGTTAAGGAAACTAGGTCTATATTCTTTTATTACTTTCATAAAGGAGGAAATGCCTCTTTCTTCCGGAATAAAAAACGTTGGACAAAAGAGTCAATAGGCCACACTGATGGTTCCATGGCTTTCCCAAAGTTCTTCTCGTGTATCGTTACCTTGAAAGAAGAGTATTTCTGTGGAAATTTAGACTTCCAAGGTTCGCAGACAACTTCCGGAAAATGTGGTTCCAGGAAAGATTTCAAAGTTTCTGGCGTTGTACTAGGGTTCAATCTTGTTACGTGAAGAACAATTACTTTTGGGATACCCTGTATAGAGGAAGAAGCTACACTGGCGTATGTGCGTATGTACTCCAGATGATTTGCTTTTCTTTTTCTTGGTATGGTTTACGGTTTGCCATGATATCTCTGCCTTCTGCTGTTTCAGTTGAGGTTCGTCTTTCGACACAGTTGTTTGTGCTTGGACAATTCCTAAACTGACCTGTTCTTTCGTGATTATTTGTTTATTAATTGTAACATCACTGTCTACTCCGCTGATACGTTCCGTCCTGCTGGCAGATTTCTGTATGTTTTTATCAGACTTGGCAACCTCGAATTCTACCAAAGTATCTTCTTCAGGGATTCTGGCCTTTTCAGCATTCAATAACTTGATTATTGTTTCTTTATCACTGACAGTTTGTACTAGTTTCTCGTTTAATCTTTGTAGATAATCTATTTCGATATTTTTACATCTAATTTCACATTTTAGGTTAGTTATATCCGAATCGGGATTGCAGACACTATCGTAAAATTCACTGTTTTCATCACCGTCAATTATTTTCCGAACACTTTCACTAACTTTGGTGTCATTGGGCACTTTCTTCTTGACTATTATTTCGATTAATTCAGATTTTTTCAATCTGTCCAATTCGCGATAAACTGCTTCGGACGAAGCCATGTTGCCGAAAAAAAAAATTGCCTCATACTTACCTCTTTGTGGAAATATTTAGAGAGAAGGGTAAGTACTTCGACTTTGTCGATTTTATTCTTATAATTTATTTGTACTCTCCGGCAAAACATTCGAACTTGTTCGATTTTTCATGAATAATAATGACAAGTAGTTTTGAATTTTTTGAAGCCAGCGGTGAATCGTATTTATTTTAACTGTGAGCAGTCGGTTGACAAAAAGAAAATCTACGAAAAAGATGTTTCAAACGATTATGTGAGTACGCTTAGCACAGAATGCCAAATAGACAGATCTGGCTAATAATTAGGCACGTGTTTCTAACCACTCTGTAGTGAAGAATAAAAAAAGTAAGTTATTACTAAAAATGCAGTTTTTATACTGCAACATATACCCTAGGGATGAACATTACCATGAATATCTAATCAAGTTTTGAACGTGTTGCTCATATCTAATTATTTACTTTCTCTACAAAAATAGAGCCATGATGGAACGGTAGAAATTGCTTTTACCGCCTGCATAGACTATTATCCTGCTCGCCAAGGGCACAAAACCTCCCATTATCTCATTACTGCATTTCATACGTTTTAATATTAGACAGTTTCACTAATTGTACGTTATCTAATTACCGAAAGGAACTCCCGCCGTGAGGAATGACTTCATATTGCGGTAAGAGATTCTTTTGTTCTCGATTCGCGGTCTGCTTATCGTAATGGCCTTGACATGAATGGAAGAAATGCAAGTTTGATAATTGTTGGGGTTTTAATTAGAGTTATCATATTTGTGTTTGTTGAATTAACTTTACGTTAGTCTAGATTGTGAAAACATTTTGAAGGACCTCGCCTTGGAAAGTCAGATAAACGGTTTATTTTCAAATTAAAATTTGTTGTAGATCTCAAATTAATTATTGAAGTATCCAAGGGACCAATAATTCAAGGTTTTGTCGAGTTCTTTGTGACCATATAATTTCACCTTAGAGCCAATTCTGCCTTTTGCTAGCAATTCCATTGCCAGCCTTTTTCTCGTAGCCACTGCGCATGCTTTTCAGACTTTTGACTGCAACACGAAGACTGACAAAATTATAGGAACAATTCTATGTTTCAAGGTCAACTCCGCGAAATTTGGTTATATTAACTGAGATTTTAGCAAAATAGACCAGTGCCGTAGCATTTTTGAGATAAAAACTTATTAACAGCATGATATCTAGTGGAAGAGGAGCAAAATAATGTCAAAAATGAGGGTATTTTTTCTAAAACTAGTCGTCTTCTGAATTACGAAAGAATCATGCACATTCGAAACCAAAAAAGACATATTCCTACAAATTTTCATTTAAATTGAATACTCTATACGCGAGAATCACTGAATAATCGTTTTTTCGCCACTTTGACAGTCAATTTAATTTTATGTCGAAAAGTGTTACATTGGTATTGGTATTGGTAGGTATGGATGGTGACTGATGCGCTGCGATCTAGTTAGATCTATTGTGCCCCATCTTCTTCTGCTATCTCAAGGTGTTCTCGTTTACAGCAGCCCCTCAAGCCTCAATTCCTTCAGGAATTTCAGGATTTTGAGGGGGTCCATTTGTGGTATTTCTTCCACAGTCAGCTGGTGTGATCCCAGTATATTTAATATTTTGTAGTGTACAGCATAACACTCCATCAATATGTGGTGAGGTGTTTCCCCAGAGGATGTTCCCCACAGAATCTGCAGGTGTTGTCCTCCTCTAAGCCTAGCTTCCTTAGGTGTTCTTTGAGTCTGCAATGCCCCGTTAGAAATCCTGTGATTGTCTTTAGACTAATTTTGCTGAGGTTAATCAGTGTTTTCGATCTTGCTCGGTTAAAATTGCCTAGGAGATCTTTGGCCTGCCTTAGCCCTGGAAGTCTTTGCCAGTATGTTGCTCTCATTGCTTCTTCAGTTTTATTGAGTTCTTCTTGGAAGTAAGATTTTCCAAGTCCGCAGAATGGTTCTGGCCTGATCAGTGGCGTTGATGCCCCTCTTCGTGCCAGGGTGTCTGCTTGTTCATTGCCCTCCACTCCAACGTGCCCTGGCACCCAGAGGAGGATCACCTTGTTGTTCCTGCCTAGATCATTAAGTTTTTCTAGGCATTCCCAGACCATATTCGAGTTGTATATGAGCTCAACGCTTTGATGGCTGCTTGACTATCGGAGAGAATTGCAATTTCCTTGTCCCGGTAGTTCCTGTCGAGGTTGAAATGAATGCATCTTGCTTTGGCGTGAATTTCCGCTTGAAAGTGTCCCATGGGTTCGGAGTACTTGGTACGAGGTCCAAATACTCCTGCTCCAGTTCCGTCGGGAGTTTTAGACCGACAGGTTAAGTAAACACTAAATTTCATTTTGCGCGAGAAATGGTTCTGAAATCATACTGTGTGATACGTTGCTGTATTCACAATAAAAAATGGAGTCATATACAGGGTATACTTTAGTTTCGGCCCATATAAAAGTAAAAAGTTGATGATGTTTTCTAAAAGACGAAACGTCGCATAAAAATTCTGCTTCCGTTATCAGGTAGTCCTTAAAAAGTGGCCATGACAAAGTACTATTTGTTTTACATTTCCTTTGAAAATAAACCAAGGAGAAAATAAAAACGAAATTCTCAAATTTCGGTTTTTCTCGGATATCTCCGTAACTGCTCGGAATATTAAAACTTTCTAAATGGCATATTGTTGGGCACATAAATGCGCTACTTTTCTCAAATTTAATCGACCCCGTATCTCTTACCGTTTCCGATATCCCCATGTTGTTCATTCTTATCTTGGACACACTGTATATCTTTTAATTTTGAAAATGTGTTATTCACAATAACTTGGTTTATGTAGTCAATTTTAAACCTCATTCTGATTATTCGATAATTAATTAATATGTTGTATCTTTTCGTAATAAGTTTTTGCCAAAGTTGATGATTTCACGAATACTCGTTACTATAAAAGGACCCTTATAACTCATGTTTCACAATATTCTATTTTCTATTCACATAAAATGGCATAGCGTACGGATGCTATTGTGATAATGCAGTAGAGATAATTAATTATCTGTCATTGTTTTATAGGTCAAAGCACACTATGCTTAATAATTCCATTTTTTATTGTCGCCTATTTACTGATAATGAAAATATCTTGACATTTCTTCAATTTATAACAATTGCGAAATACTTGAAACACTTGAAACAAGATGTACCTGTACAAATCACAAAAATTTTTGAACAAAAAAAAAATTCCGACCGAAAATAAAATTAGCAATATTTATATCTGCGAGTGTATTTTCGAAACAGTATCATTATCAAGAACAAAACCCACCACCCACATCAACACATTTTAACGCACGCATTAGTCCATCTCATGAATTGTTCAAATAATTTATGTAGCCACTTTCATCACGGCACGCGTTTCTTTAACAAATATCCAATGGCTTGGCGCCAAACTTCGAATAAATTAGAAATAAAACAAGCACTTAAAATTGAGTTACGAGAAATAAAATAATAATGTATCGATATATGAGGTAAGAGTAAATCATAACGTATTCAAACTGCTTGCACAAACACAGCTAATAAATTCTAATTTGCATACGAAACAATACGCGAGAATACGCGTTTTCATTTTTTGTACAGCAGAATTAAATAGACCATTCTGATTTTAACTAATATAGTATTGGGTCCATCCCATCATTTTCTAGGAAAACGCTATGAATATTTCCTGCATTTTTCCATTAAACACAGGTCGGCCAGAAGAAAACCGTTACCACCATAAAAATTGAAAAATATTGAAGATGATAACAACACTAATATAGCCAGTGGGTATCATACAGAATACCCCAAGAAAAGGAGATCGTGGTATAAGATAAGATAAGATTTTTTTTGAACAAACATATCCGTTTCAACATAAAAATACATAAACTAACCTGAAACCTGTACAACGAAATGGGAATACCTGTAAGAAATTAAATTCTTGTATACTCATTTCTTTTGTATCATGGAAGATACAATACTTCTGGTAATTTTGTATGATGATTGTATTTCTTAATTTGTTGGATAGATTATGGCGAGCATCAATGAAAAGACTGAGCTCTGCAGTGATCCATTCTTTCTTTTTATCTATTTCTCATAGTTATAGAGTCTCTATTTGTTGGTTAATTATATCAATAAATTCATTAGCTGCAGATTAAGCTTCTTCATTATTATGAGAATGTATTGATATCTAGTTAGCCTAGACCAGTTCACTGCATAAACAAAATATTGCGTTACCATAGCAACGAACAATAACTTATTAGAAGTGTCAGTGTGAAGTTTGACGTCAAAAAAGTAAACCAGAGTTACGCAATAAATTGAAAGAAAATAATGTCCACCGAAATTGTGAAAATCGAAAAATTGGAGTATCGAGCCATCATCAAGTACCTGTATTTAAAAAAGTTAGGAGGTAAGCAGATTTATACGAAGATATTGTTGTGAATGATCTTTGAATTGAGCTAATGGACTGTATCTTATGAAAATTGTTGATGTGGATCCTTTATTTGAATGAAAATCAAGCAGAATAATATTTTTTGACTTTTTATTGTTCAACTTGACATGAAAATTATTAATATTTATAATTGTTTTAGTTTCTATGGAACTATCGTTTTTGGAAACTTCACAGGGTGAATGCTTCTGAAATAATATTAAATTTCATGGTTTCGACCTTAACATGCCGGCCGCCTTGAAACGCGTTGCTTTCAATATGATGAAATTCTGATAAAAATGATATAAAAAAATTACTATATAAAGTTCAGTCGATTGGTATTGCACATAACATTCTCACTGATCGTTTTATGATGCCACTGGTTATTTTAACACTAACAACTCTAACGATGCCATCTTCTCCCGGGTGAAGTTGTTCGATTCGTCCCAGCTTCCAGTTCATAGGTGGAATATTGTCGTCCTTCAACAATACCAACGTTCCAATTGATAAATTGGTATTTGAATTTTGTTTCCATTTGTTTCGAGTTTGTAGCTCAGAAATAAATTCCTTATACCAGCGACGCCAATAATGTTGGATCATATTTTGCAGAGCTTGGAATTTATTCAAACGATTTGTTGGAATGTGGTCGTAGTTTGGTTCAGGTAGCGATGTCATTGGTCGTCCAATTAGGAAATGTCCAGGTGTCAATGCTGACAAGTCTTCAGGATCGGATTACATGGGAGAAATTGGTCGGGAATTTAGGATCTTGAACTAAAACAGTGGCAAACTCTTCGAAGGTCAAACTTACGGAACCTACTACACGTTTCAAATGATGTTTACTACTTTTTATTCCCGCTTCCCATATGCCCCCAAAATTTGGAGATTTTGCTGGAATAAAATGCCAATGTATTTGTTTATCCGCCAAATAATTCTCAATGTGATTAGATTATTTTTTCACAAATTCAAATAATTTCGAAATTTCATTATTAGACCCTACGAAATTTGATCCGTTGTCGGAATATATATGTAAAGGTTTGCCTCTTCTGGCAATGAATCTTTTTAATGTCATAATAAATGAATCTGTTGTCAAATCCGTTACTGGTTCTAAATGTATAGCCTTGGTGCTCATGCAAATAAATAAACACATATACGCTTTTGTTATTTTAGCTCCTTTTCCTTTTTTTGTTTTCAAAAGAAAAGGTCCTCCATAATCCACACCCACATTCGAGAATGGATTGGACGGTGTTAAACGCACACGTGGTAAATTTCCCATCATATAATCTGAATTATAAGGTTTCACTCTGAAACACACTATACATTTTCTAACTATGTCTCTCGCAATTGAACGTCCTGCTATCGGCCAATAAGATTTTCGAACTGTGTATAGTAGATGATTTTGACCACAATGAAATTGTCTTTCATGTTCTTCAAGAAAAATTAGCTTTGTCATGTTATGGTGTTTTGGTAATAAAACTGGGTGCTTCTTATCAAAACAACCTTCTACATTTTTTATTCTACCTCCTTCACGTATTAATCCAACTCCATCAATGAATGGACTCAATGATAATATTTTACTTGAATTAGGTAGAGGTAATTTATTTGATAAATTGGAATATTCTTTTGGAAAACATTCCATTTGGGTTGATTTCAATAAAATATTCAATGAATTTTGTAATTCTGTGGGAGAAATTGGACCGACAATTCTCTCTGATTTTTTTACTCTGCAATTTTTTACGAATCTGAATATATATGCTACGGTCCGCTTCAGAATTTTTAGTTTTGAAAATGTGTTGAATAAATCTAAAGACAGAACTTGTGTATTTACATTAACTAATAGTTTTCTTTCTGGTAAATTAAATACAGGTGATATGTTTTTCTTTATTTGCCACTCTGATTCATGTGATTTCAAAAAATTAGGCCCATGCCACCATAAATCTGAATTTATCAAATCACTAGAGTTTACACCCCGTGATAACAAATCTGCAGGATTATCAATTGATTTTACATGATACCAATTTTCAGTTTCAGTGAGTGACTGAATCTCACCAATTCTGTTTGCTACAAAAGTTTTGAAATTGTTTGCAGACCCTTTAATCCATGCAAGTGTTATCATACTGTCTGTCCAATAAAACTGTTTATCAAATTTCATTCTAATACTGTTGATAACATTTTTACTCAATCGTGCCAGTAGAAGAGCTCCGCATAATTCCAATTTGGGAATCGATAATTGTTTAATTGGTGCAACTCTAGATTTTGCACATAACAAATTGATTAAATATCTTCCATCTGTATTCAAACTTCTAACATAAATACAAGCACCATAGCCCTTTTCAGATGAATCTGAGAACCCATGCATTTCAACCGAAATATAATGTTCAACAAATGCAAATCTAGGAATTTGAATATGATTTATTTTATGTAATTCTTTTTCGAACTGATTCCAATCCGATATCAAATCCTCTGATAATAACTGATCCCATGAATAATTCAATTTCCATAATTTCTGTATGATTAATTTTGCAATAATAATCACTGGACCTAGCAACCCCAAAGGATCATAGATTTGACAGATTAATGATAAAATAGATCATTTTGTAATATTTTTTTTTACTTCACTGATATCTCGAATCGAGTATAATATTGAATCTTGATTTGATTTCCAAAGAACACCCAATATTTTGTTGTGTTCTTCTTCTCCTAAACGTAATATACCTGATTCGACATCTTCATTTATTTCAATTTGATTCAACACTTCACTTTCATTACTAAGCCATTTTCTCAATTCAAAACCTGCGCTAGCTAATATTGAAGATATTTCTTTTTGATTTCTAATTATTTCAGATATCGAATCCGCCCCAGTCAGGAGGTCATCCATATAAAAATCATTTTTTATTATTTCACTTGCCCTAGGAAACGAATCCTTATTATCTAATGCCAATTGGTGTAAACACCTCACTGCAAGCCAAGGAGCTGAAGCTGTACCATATGTTACAGTATTTAATTCAAAGCATTCCAGTTCCAGGTCTGGACTTGATCTCCAAAATATTCTTTGCATGCATCGCTGTTTCGGATCTATAAGTATTTGTCTGTACATTTTGGAAACGTCACCTGTTATGACGTACCTATATTTTCGAAATCGTAATAGTATTGGAAAAATTTCATTTTGAATTATAGGGCCTTTGAATTGTGCATCATTCAATGATATCTCACTAGAAGATTTAGCTGAACCATCGAAGACAACCCTGTATTTACTAGTAATACTAGTGGGTTTCAAGATACAGTGATGCGGTAAATAATAATTTCCAATAATCGAGTTTTTTTTAGAGATTTTGTCTATTTTTGACATATGACCTAATTCGCGGTATTCAAACATAAAATTACAATATCCTTTTTTCAATTCGCATCTCTATTAAATTTTTTCTCTATATGAAAAAATCTATTTTTTGCAATTTCTTCAGAATCCCCAATATCTTTCAGTGATGAGTTGAATGGAATGCTGACAATGAATCGACCTGTTTGATCTCTACGTGTCGTTGTTTGAAAATATTGTTCACAAAATTTTTCAGACCCTTGAAGCATTTCTAATTTATCAAATTCTACTTCCACCTCCTCAACTTTCCAAAACTTACTGATTTGTTGATCGATATTCCCTTTGTTGGTGCTGAAAAAACTGAGAGATTCATTTCTAGGAGTTTTTATATGAAGATTTCCAGCCACTACCCAACCAAAAACTGTTTTTTGTAATATTGGCAAGCCATCTCCTAATTTGATTTGTCCCACACGTAATAGAGACCAGAATACACTAGTGCCCAGTGAAATGTCAATATCTCCCGATTTATTGAAATTGGGATCTGCTAATTTCAGATGATTTGGTATTTTCAATTGATTTTTACTGAATGTAATCAAAGGTATCTTCTCGGTAATTATCGGCAATACTAAACAATTAACATTAATTGTGAAATCATTAAAATGACACATTACAGGTATATTAACCTGTTGACTGATATTTTCTAGAGCTTGTCCCACTCCTTTCACTACAAAATTGACATTTGTGATTTGATAACCCAATTTGTTACATAAATTTCGTGAAATGAAATGGCTCTGAGATCCACTATCTAATAGGGCCCGACAATTATGGAATGTCCCTTTCACATCCCTCACTCTTATTAATACAGTGGATAGTAATATTTGTGACTGCCTTTGGACTAATTCATCACCTTCTACTATGTAAACGCGTGATTCTTCAGACTGTATTGTGTCTTCGTTCGAAGAATCTACACTTCTTGAATTTATTGCAGCTATCAACTGATTTTCAGCAATTGATGAATTTATAGGTTCACTAATATTGATGTTTTGCTTATTTTGATTACCTGTATTTGTGAATTCTAAATGTAATAGAGAATTATGTGGTTTTCCACATTTTCGACACCCTTGCTTTTTACACTGCCATGAAGAATGTGAAGTTCCTAAACAATTAAGACATAATTTTCGTTTTTTCACTTCCATAATTCTTAGATTCGTAGGGAGTTTCAGAAATGATTCACAGTTATAGAAACCGTGGTTTTTATTACAATAAAAACATTGCATTTTGTTAATGCTGACGAAGCTATTAGAGTGCTTTTTTTGATTTTGATTTTGATTAATTGATTTATTATTTGCTATTTTTTCTTGTTTGTTCAATTCTAATTTTTCAAGTATTTCACATTTATTTTTCAAAAAGGAATTCATATCCTTCATGTCTGGTAAATCATTTTTATATTCGTAAGATTCCCAGTCTCTTCTAGTAATATTATCGAATTTATTTGACATAATATAAATTATCAACCTATCCCAGGAATCTGTATTTTCTCCAAGTGTCTTCAGAGATCGCAAATGCTTTGTAACTGTATCATACAAATTTCTCAACTCATAATGTGATTCTTTAGTGAGACCCTGTAATTCAAAAACAGCTCGTATGTGGTTGTGAATTACGAGTTTTTTTGTTCTCATATCGATCTTCTAATAATTTCCAAGCAACTATGTAATTATCAGACGAAACTTCAATTGCCTTTATTATCAGAGATGCTTCACTTTCTAAGGAAGATCGTAAATAGTAAAATTTTTGGATTTCTGACAATGATTCATTCGAATCGACCAATGCCTTAAAAGCATCCCTATATTCCATCCAGTTACTATATCTTCCGTCAAAGGATGGAAGTTTGATGGTTGGTAATTTCACAGTGTTATTCTGAAATTGTATATATTTAATTGAATTATTTGCTTTATTCAAGTTTGATGCCTGTGCTTGGCATATTGCATTTTGGTTTTCATGAATTGACAGTATATTTTTTGCTTGAGCAATTATTGAAGAAAAAAATATTTTCAAATAGTTCTCGTTCAATATTTGAATCGGTATCATCTATGATTTCAATTTGTGATTGTAATTCATTAAATTCTTCAAATATCGATTCAATTTTTTCTAATCTTGAATGTAATTGAACGACAATAATTTCTTCTAATTTGGTTATTTCAATTGATTCAATGAAGTTATTGAAACGAGTTAATTTTCCTTCAAAACGTCTACCATCGTCAAATTTCAAAGTTGAATCGTATTTATAAGGAAAGGATGGAAAACAGAAAAGGAAAACGGAAAATATTGGACTCACAGGAACTAGAACTGCGCCTTGTCTTGTGATTGAAATTCTCTTGTCTGCCGTCTGCCAATATTGAAGAACCACACCAATCTTCGTAATCCGGTTCGATTAGACCAAAAATGTTGTGAATGATCTTTGAATTGAGCTAATGGACTGTATCTTATGAAAATTGTTGATGTGGATCCTTTATTTGAATGAAAATCAAGCAGGATAATATTTTTTGACTTTTTATTTTTCAACTTGACATGAAAATTATTAACATTTATAATTGTTTTAGTTTCTATGGAACTATCGTTTTTGGAAACTTCACAGGGTGAATGCTTCTGAAATAATATTAAATTTCATGGTTTCGACCTTAACAGATATGATTAATACCCTTGGTGATCAATGTCCTTCGTATGCGACCGTGAAAAATTGGACTGCAAGCCTCAAAAGAGGTAAATTTTCCATTGAAGATGATGACCAATCAGGAAAGCCAGTTTCTGTGTCAGTCCCCGAAAATATCGATGCAGTTCATGACATGATTTTAACAGACCGTCGAATTGGACTAAAACAGATATCTGAAGCACTGAATATTTCATACCAACGCGTTCATCATATAGTTAACGTCAATTTGGACATGAGAAAATGTCAAATGTTTGAATGTTGACCAAAAGCTTGCAAGGGTAGTAGCATCGCGTTCGATCTGTGCTCGATTTGAAAACGATGTAGACTTCTTAAACCGAATTGTTACTATGGATGAGACTTGGGTACATTTCTACGATCCAGAAACAAAGCAACAATCGAAGAAATGGTGACACTCCGGTTCTCCAAGACCTATGAAGTTTCGTGTCCAAAAATCTGCTGGAAAAGTTCTTTCTTCAGTTTTTTAGGCTTTACAATCATGATTGATTTTTTGGAGAAGCGTAGAACAATAACTGGAGATTACTATTCGACATTACTGACCACTCTATCGGAAAAAATGGAAAAGAAAATACGCGGAAAGCTATCCAAAGGTGTTTTGTTTTTGCAGGACAACGCCCCTGCACATAAATCTCATGTTGCCATGCAAAAAATTCGTTATTTAGGGTTTGAATTACTAGAACACCACCCTTATTCACCAGATTTGGCTCCGTCCGACTAGCATCTCTTTCCTCAACTGATAAAATGTTCATAAGGTAAATTTTCTTCCAACGAGGAGGTAATAAAAGCTGTGGAGGTTTGGTTTGCAGAGCAAGAAGAAATTTTTTTTTTGAAAGGTCTAGAGACGTTGCTGGTCCGGTGTAATAAATGTATCCAATTAAGAGGAGAATATGTTCAGTAACAAAATATTTTGACATTGAAATTTTGTTTGGTTCTATAGTAGGCTAAGATTTTTTCAATATATCCTCGTATAAACAAGCAGCCATGGAACATTTTTCATTTTTTTATTGGTTTGTCATAGTCACTTTTTTTGTTTATCTTATTAAAGTTTTCTCTTGACGCAGTTTCATGTTATTACCTGTGTTAAATATTTATTATCATAATTTAGAAGACTTTGTATGTTAAAAACAAACTCTGTGATAGATAAAAGTTTTGTAAACAGATTTATATGATTGATAGACGTCAATAAAAAGTTACAATTTTGAAGGCAGTTTTTTGGTCAGAAAAGCTGTGTTTCTTCATAAATAATAAAAAAACTCTTCATTTGGTCCTTCGAGTATATTTTGAACGTCCGTGGATAAAAAAGTATGTCCACAGTACGAAGAAGTGAAAGATTGAACAAGGGTGCCCCTCCAGTAAGATATATGGAAGAAGAAAGGAGGGCACAGCATAGAAATCCAGAAGAGAGTCAATCGTTGAATGCAGTTGAAAGAATTCAAACCAGAAAATTGAGCAAGAGTCATCAACAAGCTCCAGCTCCATCAAAAACAAGCATCAGCAGGTCCGTAAAGAGGAGACAAATGGAGGCAGAATTGAAAGCAGAGAAGCAATTAATTGAAGCCCAAAGAAGATTGGATGCAATTGTAGAGGAAAAAAGATTTGGAAAATCGGAGTACATAATAGAAGATTTGATACATACGGTAAGAAAGTTTCCTTCTTTGAGAGAAGATAGATTAGAATCAATCATGGACCTTTCGTGTTCCATTCAAAATCTTGCTGTCACATTGACAAAACTAAACTGTCGAGAATATTTGTCAAATCCTCAACTTGTCAATGAAATAGTCTGTAAGCTTACACCCAATTTGAAACTCGAATGGGGAAAAACTGTTAATAACCTGTTTGTATGAAGCTGTGATCAACGCAAAATTTGCATTCGTTGAGTCACCTCCCGTAATCATTTATAGCCTGTAAAAAACCAAATTCGTGCATGATAGTTAGATTCCGCGTTAAATTCCAAGATGTCAATATTGATATCTTGAACAAATACTACATCAGATATATTTCAAATTTCTCATTTTGGTGAAATAAGGGAAGATTGCAAAGGAATTCTACTGTATTGGAATTTGAGGATCTTTATAATGCTATAACAGTTACTTTTACAGAAAATTAGGTGTTATACCAGTATTTTACTTTGACCTAATGACTTGGATTGAGCTTTTAAATCTGCCTTTACTTAAAAACCACTCCTTCATTCTGGTTGTAGTTTCCCTTGATATATATCATTTTGTAATTAGGAATACAGAATTGATCCTCATCTGTAATCGCCCATGTTTTCGATAACACAGTACAATCAGGTTTAGACTTGATTTGGTTCAAATAGAATTTGAATTCATCACAATTTTTGTTTATATTTCAACAATTCGTTTAGCTCAAAGTACTGACAGACTCCCACATTCAGTAGTTTAGAAAGAGTTTCATTTGATGCTTCACCTATGAAGTCTGGTATGCCGCAGAAACACATCCTTCGGAAGGGGCCTTATACTTTCTAGAGCGACTCTAAGAGGATTTTTCTCAGAAATTGTTTCAGTTATAGTTAGTTCACTTTCAGCAGTCAAAAAAATACGTCAAACATGAATCAAAAACATGTTTTCGAGCATAGTAATGTTCATTTTCAGTTGGAATGAACAGGTGGTTAAACTGAAATCTGTATAAACACTAATAACAATTTTGAAAAATTTGTAAAACCAACAAATCAGCAAATAATTTCAAAAATGTGACTGGTAATGTTTGAATAGACGAACAAATCATACTTAAACAATTTTTCACGAAAAAGAACCAAAAACAGATGAAACTTGAAAAAAAAATACCAATACATCTTTTTCGGCAGCCTTCATAAAATCTATAAAAATCTATGTAAATTTGCATTTTTGACGTAAAATTAATTGTACCGGAAATATTTAAAAATATGGAAAATTGAGATATTGACCGTACTAATGAAACAAATGAATATCTTAAAATTGAGAAAAGTAGAAATTCAATAAAGTCAAAATTTGTGTATTAGTGTCTTCATCGACAAGGTTACTTCTGGGAATATCACTTACTGAAAGTATAGTTTCTGATTTAGGAACTGAATTGGAAAGATTCCTGACATCGAAATTTAAATCGTTTAATTTAATTACTGAATCTATATTATTATAGATATTATATACTATTTTGCCTTGAAATTTGTTAATAATTATATAAGATTGTAAATGAAAATATTGTTGAAACTGGTGTGTTAGTGAAATTGTCTTGTTCGTCCGGTTTACTTTCACTTGAAATATGTTTTCAGGACTGGAAGCTTGTATAGAATAAAATTTGTAATATCTGCTTCTTGCGACAGGACAATTTTTTCTTTTTCTTCTTGTGACGTAAGTAAAGAAAAGTATGTACTTTTCCGGACCATTAATAACCTCTAAGCACAATGCAAACTCATTTCGAGAACGGACATAAATGATGAGATCCCACACCTGCACCAACTGTAACGATCTTGCTCGCAAAAAAAAACAAACTTCTTGACATAATATGCATCGGTATTTCGAGACGTATCTTGTGTCTGCGTCCAGAATTGTTATGTCGGATACCGTATTTGTAACATCAATCAAGTGTAACAGACTTTATTGTATGTGCTGCAGCTTGCGATATGTAACACGAATGTCAATAATCTGAAACAAGTCTATAGGCTGCGTACCTATATGCGAAACAAATTATTCATTTCAGTATCAATTTGAGTGACGGGTTCTTTTTCGCCAATTGGTCAGACAACCAACTAGTTGATTTATAAAGTTTATTCCAATGAGATATTAAGATATACGCAAAATAGAACGCAAAGAAAATGGTGTGATAAAGTAGTTTGACCTGGCAAAACATAAATATTCCAGAAATATTTCATGTATCTGAATAGTTCGAGGTGTAAAATAAAATCGGTATAAAAATTTGATTTTATATCTATATCTTTTTTAGTTTCGTTATTTTTCCCCAGTTTGTCCTTCATTATTGTATGGTGTTTTCTGTTTGTTTACTGACGTGAATATTTTGGAACCAGTCTGTACGAAAAAAGCCCGATGTTTAGAGGAATTCAATTATTTCTGAATAATTTGCCCGCCTGTATAAGATTGGAAGACAACTTCAATGTATTCAATCGAAAACTAAAGAACTTTTTATGTAATGAATGTTACTACGACATAAATTAATTTTTGAACAAAAAGCTAAAGTTCTATGGTAATAGATTATAGTCATGTTTTGTTGTATTTAGATAAGAAGGTTGCTCTAGGTACTTCTGCCCTCTGACTTATGCTATATCATGTGTGATCAAAAAGGATGAAGAAAGTATCATTATTATTATTACTTTGTTGAAACGGAATTGTTGTTTATCCCTTACCATTTTCCTATTGAGTACCCTTTTTTTATTCTTTGAAATACCCGAAAAATATTTACTATAGTCTTATCCATTCAAACAGTACTTCATATCCATCTGGAGAACCAGTTAATTTGGAAACCTCTTAGAAAATTCCAAATTAATCTTTGAAATGTATGTAAAACTTGCCGTTTTTGGAGCCAACCGTGAACTTGTATAAACCCAAAAAAAGTTTACTAGATTAAAACTAACTTTATGAATTCAAAATTTGTTCCTTCATTCATTTCATTCGAACCAAAGAGAAAATTACGAATTCAAATTTTATCGAAGTAAGTAACATTCATGAACACGAAACAAAACAAGCAAACTCTTTGAGCCTGAGCAATTTCAGACGTAATTTTGGAAAAAAATCAATATATCATTATAATGGTTCAGTAATATACAATTCAATCCCGAATGAAATAAAAAAATTGAAAAAGCGTCAATTTTCAGGAACAAAATCAGAAGTAGTTTTTGTTAATTCTGAAGAGACTTCGTTAATCCATAATTCATCATTATTCTTTCTCAGCAAATACTTTGTTTACTGTCAGTACAAAAATTTTGAATTCAATTCACATGGACAACTTTCAGTTTAGTTGATTTATTGATTGTCTGTATTGATTCTATATTAGTATTTTTTGATATAGGTAAGAGATTCCTAATAGTGAAATTGAGTTTCCTCATTATTTCAAAAACAAATAAAGTACCATTCGCTAAATCTGATGAAATTATCAAAATTTAACGTGCAAAAACGTCGAAAACCTGGATTTTCCCTCCTCTTCCGGGCGCTTCGCGGCCAGATTTTTTAATTGTTTTTCCTACTCCCCTTCCCACCCTAAAATCATCCGTGCCTTTGATTATTTTCCTCCTTTCCTTCACCCTCCCTAAAATTTTCCGAGCGCCGCACGGTGTTTTTTGATTATTTCCCACCCTCTCTTCCCAACATCTTTTGTGCGCTTCGCGCCTGGAATTTTGATTATGCCTCTTCCCCTCTTCCTCATCCTCACCTCCCCCTTCCTCAACCCTCCTGCCCAAAATTTTAAGGGCTCTTCGTGCTCGGATTTTTAATCATTTCCTTCCCCCCCCCCGAAATTTTCCTGGCACTTCTCCCCTGATTTTTCATTACTCACTCTTCATTTTCCCCTCTTCCTCCACCTCCAGATTTTTCCGGGAGCTTCGCAAGGATACTGAAATTTGTTTATAACATTACCACACACTCCAGGACGGCGACAAATTTTCAAATTTCACAAGATACGAAAACGAAAAATTTTAATTTCGCCATTTTCTTTTATAAACAGCAAAAAAAATCAAGAATATAGGCCATGGCTTTGGTATTGTCAATATGAATTAAGACATAACAAGAAAGTAAATCTCTGCAAAAACACTTTATGACATAAAATGCAGCGAGTAACTCTAAATAGTTAATGTGTTTTTTGCCTTCCATTGTACCATATCTACCATATGCATGTTCCTCTTGGCAGACAGCGCCCCATACAGTTTGGAATGCATCTGAGTACAGCTCAATAAAATATATGAATCATACTGTATGTTGTTGTATGCTTCAAGGATATTATTAAAAGCCACCATTCTATATCAGGTTTAATGAAATTTGGTATATCCATTTCTTTATCATATAATCCTGGCCTTTCGTTCTCAATGCTAAAAACTTTGCCCTTTCTAAGAACCTCAAATACATTCTACCGTATTTGACTTGGGGCTACAAGTGTCCCTATGATTTTTGCAAATTCTCTGATTTTAATCTGTTTTTGGTGCAACAATTTCTTTAATGATTTGAGAATACTTGAAAAATAAACAAGATATCGAAAAAATGGATATGGACAGTTTTATTGTGCTCGAACAGATCTACAAAAAGTTTCAATGAATTTTTTTTGTACGAGGATGTATTGATATCTAGTTAGCCTAGACCAGTTCCCTGCATAAACAAAATATTGCGTTACCATAGCAACGAACAATAACTTATTAGAAGTGTCAGTGTAAAGTTTGACGTCAAAAAAGTAAACCGGATTTATGCAATAAATTAAAAGAAAAAATATGTCCACCGCAATTGTGAAAATCGAAAATTTGGAGTATCGAGCCATCATCAAGTACCTGTATATAAAAGGGTTAAGAGGTAAGCAGATTTATGAAGATATGCTTAATACCCTTGGTGATCAATGTCCTTCGTATGCGACCGTGAAAAATTGGACTGCAAGCTTCAAAAGAGGTAAATTTTCCATTGAAGATGATAACCGATCGGGAAGGCCAGTTTCTGTGTCAGTCCCCGAAAATATCGATGCAGTTCATGACATGATTTTAACAGACCGTCGAATTGGGCTAAAACGGATATCTGAAGCACTGAAATTCCATAAGAACGCGTTCATCATATAGTTTACGTCAATTTGGACATGAGAAAAATTGCTGCAAAATGGATCCCCAAATGTTTGAATGTTCACCAAAAGCGTGCAAGGGTAGTAGCATCGCGTTCGATCTGTGCTCGATTTGAAAACGATGTAGACTTCTTAAACCGAGTTGTTACTATGGATGAGACTTGGGTACATTTCTACGATCCAGAAACAAAGCAACAGTCGATAGAATGGCGACACTCCGGTTCTCCAAGACCTAAGAAATTTCGTGTCCAAAAATCTGCTGGAAAAGTTCTTGCTTCAGTTTTTTGGGATTGCCATGGAGTAATCATGATTAATTTTTTGGATAAGGGTAGAACAATAACTGAAGATTACTATTCGACATTACTGACCAATCTACAGAAAAAAATTGAAGAGAAAATACGCGGAAAGCTATCCAAAGGTGTATTGTTTTTGCAGGACAACGGCCCGGCACACAAATCTCATGTTGCCGTGCAAAAAATTCGTGATTTAGGGTTTGAATTACTGGAACACCCCCCTTATTCACCAGATTTGGTTCCGTCCGACTATCATCTCTTTCCTCAACTGAAAAAAAGTTCAAAAGGTTGTTAATTTTCTTCCAACGAGGTGGTAATAAAAGCTGTGGAGGTCTGGTTTGCAGAGTAAGAAGAAACATTATTTTTGAAAGGTCTAGAGACGTTGCAGGTTCGCTGTAATAAATGTATCCAATTAAGAGGAGAATATGTTGAGTAATAAAATATTTTGAAATTGAAATTTTGTTTGGTTCTATAGTGGGATAAGAATTTTTCAATATATCCTCGTATCTTGGAAAAACGTATTTATGTGTGATTTTCTTTTCTCCAATTTTGGAGTTTTTATGTAAAGTAAGGTTCGGCAAGGTTAGATTTGGTGATAATTATATGATTAATTGAAAAAAATCATATCTCCGATCACCTTGAAAATATGTAGAATGTTGAATCGATAGAGAGGGTCAAGAACGGTATTTTGGACACACTTAGAAAATTGAAAAAAACGTATCCTCCTGCAAGGTGTGTTTTATGAAACTATAGATCAAAGATTGAAAGAAAAATAAAAATTGTTTTCTAATGACTTTAACGATGAAATAATTCCACTGTCTACGTGGGTGATGTGATTTCTCATTACAAACCCAATATTACAAATCCCATCTCCTAAGTGTCTCCGTTCTTTGATTATCACCAAGAAAGTGAAAAAATCGGTAAAACATGACGTTCATATACTGGTTGAATACGTAATTTCCGTTCTCGGGATAGCAAATTTTTTGGTCCTTCGTGCCGGATTTTGGTACTACGAGCCAGACTTTCTTTTGATTGCGCGTTTCAACTTTTTCCCAATTGGTGGACATGATTGTTCATATACTGATTGTGTGCGTGTTTTCAATAGAATCCAAAAATGTTTCGGGGTGGGAAGGGTGGTTAATGGGTGAGAAGGGAGGGTACAAGGTCGACAACATTGTTTAAAATGTAAATTATAAACAATTCGTTTCCCATTTCCAAGATTAGCATCAGAGTAAATAAATATTAATTCATACTTTTGTTTATAACTCGGCCGAGAAATAAAACTAAAAGAGTGGCAAGAGCAAAGAAACACTTTTGGCGAGTAAGAAAAATTTATCTATTTTACAATATAAATATTTCACTTATACTCCACAATTACATCAAACAATTATTAGTCTTCCAGAAACAAATCGACTGATATTGCTTCTATAACATACCAGACCCCCTATAACATTCCGGGCCCCATCAACAATAACTTTTCTGCAACAGGGGAATAAACAAATTACCATGTAATCAACATATTAACGATAAATATAGCTTGTGAATATCAATAGCTGTCATGAATTAAATTACCTGATTACATTTCTTATATATATATGGGTTAATTACACAGTTGTAATGAATGACTATTTACCATTTTCCGAGATCATTTTATGCAAGATTTAACGGTTTGATTTACAGGAGAGATTGTATTCATAGACCAGTCAACAAGTGCTTTTTGGGTCAACTTTTTTCGCCGCCTTCGAAAAATATAAACGAGGGAGGTGTCACTCGATTCGGAAAAGCGTGTAGATGATTTCTGAAAAAATTCAAGAGCCGCTTTCAAAAATTAAAAACGTTATTAACTGGAAAAACAAAATGGGGTTTTGTTTTATGAAAATATCTCAAAAACTATTCGACATTTTTCAAATATGAAAAAATATCCAATGAGAGTTGGAAATCTACCGGAACGGTAGGACCAATATTTATAATTTTCCCAAAGGGTTGGAAATACGGCCGAAAACGTGGACTCTGGCTTGCCCTTCCACTTTGGACCTTTAATGAATAAATATTATTTAAACTTAATTAATGTGAAAATTAAGAACTGCAAAAATACTGTGAAGATTAATGAACAATAATCCGCGGTCAAAAAAGTTTTTTTATATTAATTATGCATTAGTTAATTTTACAATTTTTTCCGACTTGAACATGAACATTGCAAGTACGATAATAGTTAAATAATAAATCTGAGATTTTTTAAAATTTTTTGTAGCTATTTTTTAAAGGTCTCAGGTGAAATTCTCGTTAGAAAAATAAAATTAAAATTTTTCAGTTTGTTATCAACAATTTACTTAGAATAAAAATTAAAAAGCTTGATTTATCATTGAAATTCGTTTTTGCCTTTTTGTATTACTATTGATCCGTTTTTTTATGATCAGAAGCCATATGAAAACGATGCTTAAAAATTTTTATTTTCTATTGTCTAAAAAATTGTTATAGGTAAGCGAATGCGTTTTAAAAGATAATTTAAATTTTTCATGTGGAAACATAATTTTTTATGAAAATTATGATTGAAAAAAATGTGTTATTAAAAAAATTATTGCATTAAAACGGATTTGTTTTAACAATTTTTTTCTAGCACTTCTAATAGTTATTGAAAAACATTTTTTTAAAATCATAATTCATCTTGCTCTTTGATAACTGAAAAAAACTGTTTCAATCCAAATTTTCATTGTTTATGTTATAAACAATTAAATATTTTCTATATATGATTTTTCTTTTTCTACATAATGAAACAAAAACAGCAGGTGGCGACACCGCGACCTGTGATCCTGTGAATACGACTTCCATTTCGACCATTTCATCTAGTTTGACCAATTGGGTTGGATGTTATGAGGCTATGCGTATCTATATGAATGTTAGTTTTGTGTCTAGTGGAAACTGTTTCTATACAATAAAAATGCCCCCAGAGTCGGACTGGGACCATTTGGCCCACGTGGCAGGGACCTATTTGGCCCAACACTTCCCCATTGAAAAAATCTTATTTATAACAAGTTTTGGCCCACCACTTCCCCATTAAAAAATTATTTATAGTGAGTTTGGACCTCCATCATTTGCCAACTTTTATTAAAAAACTACTAAATTACAAAAATAAATTTTTAAATTGAAAAGTAAAGTAACGAACAAATTATAAAAAAAGGCAATTAAATCAAAACAAAAGTAAAAGCTTTTTAGGATTCCAAAAAATAATGTAAATATTCGTAATATATTAAGTTGGAACAGAAAATAAAATAATTTCAATAAATGTAAAATATAGAGACCACTACAACAACAACAAAAGTTTGCTTCTAGGGGTTTTGTTAAGGTACACAAAAAGTACAGGAACATCAATCTTTCTTCCTATGGTAAAACCTAGCAACTTTTAGGAGTTACTAGAAAATTTAAAAATTATAAAACTGAAAGTAGAAATAAAATAGAAAAAATTGTGGCATGCGGCTTTGACATCATGGAATGGGTCAAAATTGAAAATATTCGGTGAAAGCTTCATGAACATTTCACATATTAAATACAATTCAGAACCTAATAATTACAGTTACTAATTTTCACCAAGGGACGGCAGAAATATGACTTATGTCTACGCTTAAAAGTTTACTCAATTGAAAACTGGAATTGAGAGATACTACTAAATAAGTGTTATATGGCTTCAAGAGATTTCAGAAGATTTTGCTACTTGTAGCAAGTTCAGTTATTTCTGTGTTATTGTTCATCAATATTTTAAAGCAAATCTCTTCTTATGTTTATTACTAGCAATGATTTCAACAGATCATCACCTAACGCAGATTTTATTCGAGTTTTAATTAATTTCAATTTTGAAAATACCCTCTCAAAATTTAGCAGCGGCGTCGGCGCGGGGAACGAGTGGCTGAGCTTAGCAGAGCCAGGCCGGCGATAAATAATATTTTTATTTTTATTTCGAATTAAGGTTCAAATAAACCCATGAAAAATTTAACGGAAAAAATTCGAGTTATTTTGTCATCCAAATTGAATAATGAGAGAGATGTAGAAGAAAATCTGATGACCAGGAAAAAATAAAAACATAATTTTTAGAGGTTTTTTAAGTTTTCCCAAAAACCATTCATCAGATTCCATTTCAAATATCATGACATATCAATGTCAAAGTAAAAGATTATCACGATTTTTTTCAGAATTTTCTAATTCAACGTTCACCCACAATAAAAAAAAACTGATAATCTTGTTATAAAATCATGGACAGTTGAGAAGGATTGCTTTTGCAAGTAATATTTATATGAAATTCAAAAGACTGAACATTGAGGAATTATTCATACTATTTCTCAGAAAAAAAATCAAACGAATTTTGATAATGATTTTCAAAACCTCGTACAAAAAACGGTAAATTGCTCCAGTAAGTGATTCCTCTGCAGTACATGAACTAAAAGACAAAATCAGTTCTGCTACTCTCCACAAGGTATTGCACAGAATTATTGTCACTGTCACATTTACTGTATAGCGTTGCCAATAGTTCTAGACAGTGGTAACCGATGTAATTTTATTAATTTTTCGAAAATGAAATTACGTCGATAGAGGTTTGTCAGTTCATCAGTTGGATGTTGGATTGGTCCGCCTAAAGCCATGTAGTCCTTGGACACAATTGAAGAAATATGTAAGTAATAAGTTTCGTGTTTTGCGATTTAAAATATCAGTTTTGGAAATAAAACAGGACGCAAAACAGAATTGAAAAATAATAATAATAACCATATTAGCGTCTTGTCCGTTCCAGTTGTTTTTAAATAAATTTATATTATATACATAAAAAATAACGGCATAATAGGCAGAGTTCAGCTTACAAAGTTGAAAAATATTAATTAAAATGAATTATAGTGAGTTGTTCATATTAGCTGCTCTTTTTGAATTTTACCAACAATATTGTTGTTTGTGCTAAAAGCAAATCTAATCCAAGCAAGATCAACCCCGAATATCAGAAAAACAAACGAAATGAATACAATAAATAATATACAGGTGAACCGGAAAAAAAGGGCAATACCAAAGATTCCCAAGATCTCCTTTCACAGGCACATCAATAAACCAAAAACTGAGAAAAAGAATAATCTAGCTTTAGAGGAAATGGTCCACACCTTTTAATGAGGTCCGCGAAGTCTACATTTACAAAAAAAACCGGAGATACTGCAAAACTGAAATATTTCGTAGACCACTGAACAATAAGCCTATACGAAAAGCTGGAAAAAAGAAGAAAAGAAAAGAAAGAAAGAACCTTGAAAGCATAGCTCAAAAACATAACAATAAACTCATAATTCCGAAAAACAATGAAATAAACCACTAAATTACAAACCTTAAAAAAGGTATGGATACAATTGTTACTAGTCCACTTCAAAATGGAAAGAATAATAGAAGAAAGAAGATGGCGTCTCACATTTCCTCTCACAACCCCCTTGACAATATAGCTACATAATGTATTGAACCACATTACCACAATTAATACCAGATAATGATTAATAATCCTGTGAGCTATTTCGCAGTACTCCGAATAATATTGAGATTTGGCACCAACGCATTTGCAGTAGGGTTGACCGTTGAATATTCGGTAGATATTCTAGCAGAAAACTGTAATTCATTTGAAAATGTTATGAAAGATCGCTGTCACCATGGTAAGGAAAATATATCATGTCAGTGCCATCTTACAGTTCAGAAACACGAAATATTTGACTTTATATGAACCTTAACGATTACTATCAACTTGAAGATGATAAGGGATAAGGGTCAATGGTCAGTAGAAGTGTATACCATTTAGTTGTGTTTGTGTCATTTTGTATTTGGCCCCACATTTTGCATTTGGCCCCACATTTTGCATTTGGCCCCCCACATTTTCTAAGGTTGGCCCAGGCGGCAACTGCCGCCCTGCCGCCCTGTCCAGTCCGACCCTGAATGCCCCGTTTTCGGCCGTATTTTCAACCCGCTGGGAAAATTATAAATATTCCTGCTACAGCTCTGGGAGGTTCAATTATTTTTTGAAATTTCCTCCTTTTATAGAATCTTTTTTCAAGTTAGAAAAATGTCAATCAGTTTTTGAGATATTTGCAAAAAATCGAACCCCCCTTTTTTTAGTTAATTGTTGATAACTTTTGCAATTTTTGCAAGCGGCGTTTGAATTTTTTCAAAAATCATTTACACGCTATTCCGAATCGTATGACACCTCGTTCATATTTTTCGGAAGCGGAGAAAAAAGTTTGACCCAAAAAGCACTTGTTGACTAGTTTATCATTTCTTACGAGTTCAATTGAGCCAGATACAATATCTCAACCTGTGGAAGCCACAATAACCAATATTCAAATTTTATCCGCGACTACATCCCGCAACGTAAACACGGATGCATATGACGGTTTACGTAAGCCGCGTTTATAGTTTCGGGAAGTGTGGGATGTCTGAAAACAGAGCCGGATTTCGAGATATCCTCTATTTCCTCAATAAATATTAGCAATACTTCCCATATCGTCGTCGCAGGATATTTATTCGCCACCGTTTATTTTTGATGTAGCCATATTTTCTAACCGGCTTTGATAAACTCAAACATGCTCTGATTTCCATGCGAAAATAAAGTTTGGGAATATACAGGCTGATTCACGGTGGATGGCACATTAGACGTTTCTGGTGAACCAGACAACGGATCACTTTGAAATTTTATTGGAGGGCATATTCGGACATTCTCTAACCAACTAAAATATTTTCGACAATGCGGTGTTGCCGCTTCTATTAGAAAGCAGTAGCAACTTTGATTTTTCAAATGGAACACTCTGTATATAATATTATTTTTGGAATCTCCAACAATTGCCCGACAACTTTTCTTGATATTTCCCTATACCTATCTGTTACCGTTTTCGAAATAAAAATTAATTTCAATTTTTTTCTTCGAAAATCATGACTTCTAAAAATGCCGATATCTTTTAGTTAAGAAGTACTGTGATATCGAAATTTGGTTTGGAGTTAGGTGATACTTGGACACTTCCCACACGTCAGCCTAATCTCCGTTACTTCAATACAGGGTGGTAAAAAAATACAGTTTTTTCGTTTGCTTGAAAAAGTTGCTGAAATTTGATTATTTTAAATGGAACACCCTGTATATTATTGAAAATTCGGAAAGCTGCTGAAATTTGCTTTCTTTCTATGTATATCATACCTAACTGGTCAAGTTTCGGACTTATGAGCATTTATTTGTGAAAATGTCCCTTCAGAATGGTATTTCCATTCGGTATTTGGTAAGCAGGCCATGATTACTATTTGACAGTAGCGTTGTGACATTCTCCTAATAATATCGACATTTTCGTCACTTCAGAAGTTGCAAATACCTTCAAAACGATGGAACAAAACTATTCAAACGAAGTTCTTATGAATTTGTTTATTATTTTTGGACAGTGTGACAAAATTATCAGCAGAACATGTAGAAAGTTCAATGAAATGTATCCGAATCTACCGCCAATGAACCTCAAGAAATTTATATGAATTCGACCGCTTTATCCTGGTTAACGCCAGTTTCAAATCGGATAGTTGGATCTACTATAACAGCGTTTTTTTCTCATCAAATGCAAAGATATCGACTCTTCTAGTAGACCCATCATCAGACGAACAAGAGACTTCTTCATAAACCATCATTCCATTTGATCTTAAGGAATCTGCCAAAGCTGAACGAATGGTATCATGTCTTGTGTTTCTCAACCGAGAGCTGTTTTGGGGGAGGGCACGAGCTTCTGAACCCCCCCTCCCGAGTGCGTAAGTGTTTACGTTAAAAGTCAGGGCAAAGATGTATTCTAAAAGCTTCAAATATTAACATTGCCTTGTTTAGTTATATCAGTAATAATATTAATAATAATGAAGGAATCTATGTGAGAAACAAACAAAAACTTAGCTTCATACAGGACAAAAGATTGATTTTTCAATTCCATTCCATTCCATTCCATTCAATTTCCCAGTCATACAGCCCCTAGACAATGCTCTTAATTCGAATGTAAAAAAGGAATTTTTGGTACTATTTTATTTTACGTGTGTAGGTATACATAATTGACTTTTCCATACGGAAGTGAATTTTTATTACTTCTGGTGCAAACTATTTTAGCGAAACGTGCGTCGAGTGTGAATGTTGTAGTTTTTGTGTTCAGTAATCTTTTCGTCTTTGAATGATTCCTTCTAGTTCTATTTTTGCAGGTTTTTGTGTATCACACGGGTTCTTCCACTATTTCATGAGTACAGTCCTGTCATGCCACCCAACTACTATTTTATACATGTTTATTTCCAATGCACTAAACTCTGTTTGTGCTAGTCTTCCACGGAAAACAAACAACCTGACTGCCACTCCACCAATTCATTCCAACATAAAAATTTGAAAATCCTACGTTATGTCTGCCAAGCTCACTTTCCCAACAATAGGCCAATCATTTTAGCACTTTAAATAAAAAATGGGGAATAAATAGCAAAACAATGGAAACTTTCACAATAGTTCAATTTTAGGGCGAAATGTAACAGTAAACATTTTTTGTGTCCTCGTGCTCGGTCGGCAACATTGTTAAAAATGTAAATTATGAACAATTATAGTCATTTTGTAGAGAAAAAAAATGCAACAAATCGCAAAATGACGAAAACAAAGAAAATTTCTTTATCGTTTTGCGACCATTTCCAAGTTTGGCATCAGGATAAATAAATGATTTGTCCATACTTTTGTTAGTACCGACCAAAAAAATTAAAATAGTGGCAAACGTAACGAAATGTTTCTCTCTAGGTGAAAAGTCTCGACAAATTTCTTGCGAAAACCATGTTGATTTTCACTTATTA
The DNA here is from genome assembly GCA_944452925.2 of Chrysolina oricalcia. NCBI lineage: Eukaryota > Metazoa > Arthropoda > Insecta > Coleoptera > Chrysomelidae > Chrysolina > Chrysolina oricalcia. The sequence goes on from OX101816.2 coordinate 3,174,387, forward strand.
TTTGGTACTTATTTAAATAGTTCGTAAGCTGATCCATCATAGCATATTCAATTAATTATTTTGAAGTAACAGAAGGTACTGATAGTGGCCTATAGTTTACGAAATTGTCAGAAAATCCTTCAAAATTGAAGTAATTATGGAGGTTTTCAGCCTAGATGGATATTTTCCTTCTGCAAAAGACACAAATGAATGATTTATTTTCTCGGATGCCAAACGGAAATAATAGCAAAATTGGGGAACTATGAAAAATGATATTTTCTTTGTATTCATCATTTTGTGATTTTTTAAAATTTTTTCTCTGCAAAATAACCAGAATTATTCATAATTTACATCTTTACCAATGTTGCCGACCTTGTACAAGAGCGCAAATTTTTATGGTCTCATTTTTGCTAAGGTGATTGGCCTACAAATCTTTATTGTGCTATTCTGAAGGCTACAAAACGGAAGGAATACGTAACTCTACTGCTGTTGTATATTGTATACTGGGAGTGTGCAAATACAGACAACGAATCCGGAGGGAATAATGCATTTGTAATATAGGCAACTTGAGTGCATGTCTGTGTGTGCTTATGAAAGTTTCTTTGACGTATGTTACACTGTGAGCTCCACCGCTTTTGAGATTTCGATTGCATACTTGTTAATCACAGTGGAAACACATGGAAAGCTGAAGGAATTCAGCACTTTTTCAATTGCGAAAACATACTGTGTGCATTGTATAGATGAAGTGAAGAACAGTGGCAGTTTTGATATACAACTTTATCCGAGATTTGTTTGATGAATACACATATTTTTAACACGCTTTTATTAAGTTCACTTTTAATTAACAAACAAACTAACTAACTTAATAACTAACAAACATTGTAGTAAAATCTTGTTATTCGATTTTCACTCACTGCCAATGGTCCGAAAAATACAAGGACCGATGACAATGAAAGAATTACAATACAATAACAACAATAATACTGATGTGGATTTGTAAATTAAATTATCACCTACTTCCAATCGCCCGAAAAAAGTGAAATTTGGCACACTCATCAAGGACAGATAATTATACAAGAATTTCATAATAAGAATACAACAGTAATAATAATTTTTGGGATTGACGTGGCCGTGAATTGATGGAAATTGATAGTATATGACAATAAGGTAAAAAACGATTGAATTTCCACAGATTTATTGTCTACGTGACATGTTTCGATACACAGTATCTTTCTCAAGCGAATGTAACACATTTAATTATTCTACGTTGAAAATTACTTGAATACCCTTCTTATCAATTGATGTAATTATGTCCTACCTTTAATAAAAATTAAAATTGAGTATACAATGTAGGTACCTGGAAACCTCAAAACATAGTTAATACTTATTTATTTGAAAAGGTTTAACCATTGTTTATATAGAAGTAAGATAGTTAGTCAATGCCTGTGTAAATGGTGTTGACGCAAACGCGAGTGTCATCTAGCGTGATTAGTTACAAACTTGAATATTTGACGTCATTTTAATAATGCGGTCACATTGTTTCAATCTAGTTACGACATGACTTGGAGGCCAGATCACTAAAGTTACGACATGACTTGGATGCGAGCTCACTATCGCCATATACATGTCGCATCTATTTTGATCCAATTATAATCCCATAAGGTTGACTATCTTCTATATAAACAATGGTTTAACAAAGGGGAACTATTTAGGTCCAATTGATCATTTAGTAAACGATTCGAATTTTTTTAATTAATTTTAATTTTCAAGAATTCTAAATAATTAAGCCTAATGTCCTTATTTTCATCATGAAGGATTTCGAGGTTTTCATCGAAGTCATGGTTTTCCTCCAAAATATGATTGGCATATGTTGAGTGTGTTTTTTCTTTACCTAATTCATTCGGTGTTCACGTACGCGGCTTTTGAATGGTCTACCAGTCTGGGCTACATGTACTTTTTTAGCAAGAATGTTTTCTATTAATTTGACTTCATATCCAATGTTAACTGCTATCTGTTTTATGATATTTAATTATTTAATGAAAATATTTAGGTTTGCGTCAAACCTTTCTATAGAATGTTATTTCTTAATAATTAGTAGATTTTTTTGGAAATAGTTGGATGTAGGTTTTCACCGATTATCAGTATTTCAAAATCATAAACGTGAAATGCAGCAGGCATTAGTTATACAAAAATAACCAAGAAATGAAGACATCAAACAAGAATGATGTAGCCGACTTAAATTATTACAAAAAATTATTTTTATGGAGTCACAACCAATTAAATGGAAAATAAATCTGTAGGTCACAATGAGCTTATGACATGAAGCATAAGATGTCCGGAGGACTGCTCATTGCTAATATCCTCAACAATAGGAGAAGTTGGGTAGAAAATCCATCAGAAAACAACTACTTTCCTGGCTAATGCCACGACGAACATTGATGAAATTTCCGTGCAGAGTTCCTACAAGGTTATCTCTGGAATTGCTTTTTGCATGGGAATGTTCATCGAAACATTCGGACCACCTATATATCGATTTTGGGGTGTTGCCCCTCATCAGTATAGGGTAGGTCTAGCAGTCAATAACTGATGACTGCAACGGATGAATCGATAACCAAATCCATTTCAAGACCGAAACTGAGATCGCGCCCGCACAGTGGATAACTCCAAATTGCGAGCGCCATCCTAGCGCCGGCCACCCAACTAAGCAATATCCATGAACCACGATCGTCAAGACCGTATAGAACGAAGAAGAAAACTGTAGTTCATAAACAATGAGCTTATGACTTGAGGCATAAGATGTCCGGAGGACTGCTCATTGCTAATATCCTATACAATAGGAAAAGTTGGGCCGAAAATTCATCAGAAAACAACTACTTTTGTGGCTGATGCCACGACGAAAATTGAATTACATCTGATGAAATTTCCGTGCAGAGTTCCTAAGGTTATCTCTGCAATTGCTTTTTGCATGGGAATATTCATCGAAACATTCAGACCACCTATATATCGATTGCGGAGTGTTGCTCCTCATCAGTATAGGGTAGGTCTAGCTGTCAATAACTAATGACTGCAACGGATGAATCGATAACCAAATCCATTTCAAGACCAACTTTTCATATTGTATAGGATATTAGCAATGAGCAGTCCTCCGGACATCTTATGCCTCATGTCATAAGCTCATTGTGACCTACAGATTTCTTTTCCGTTTTATACGGTCTTGACGATCGTGGTTCATGGGTATTGCTTTGTTGGGTGGCCGGCGTTGAGATGGCGCTCGCAGTTTGGAGTTATCCACTGTGCGGGCGCGATCTCAGTTTCGGTCTTGAAATGGGTTTGGTTGTCGATTCATTCGTTGCAGTCATTATTTATTGACTGCTAGACCTACCCTATACTGATGAGGAGCAACACTCCGAAATCGATGTATAGGTGGTCCGAATGTTTCGATGAACATTCCCATGCAACAAGCAGTTGCAGAGATAACCTTGTAGGAACTCTGCACGGAAATTTCATCAGATGTAATTCAATGTTCGTCATGGCATTAGCCAGGAAAGTAGTTGTTTTCTGATGGATTTTCAACCCAACATTTCCTATTGTACAGGATATTAGCAATGAGCAGCCCTCCGGACATCTTATGCCTCACAACCAATTAAAGTTATTTTTGATTTTTAATAAAAAAAAAACAACAAGAAGTACATAAGTACAGTATTCACAATAACTATATTATATCAGAGTCTGAAGAAGATGAATCTGAATCAAGGTCAATAACAATTGGATCAAGCAAGTCTTCGAAAATTTGTCAATTTTCCACGTAACATGTTCTACGGTAATAACACGGTCAATGTATTTTCTCCAATTGTCGCTGGTCAGTTAACTAACCGCACATTCAAGCAATAAATAAATTCTATGGGATTCAGCTCGCAGTAATACGGGGGAAGTCGTAGTAGTGATATTCCACGTGAAGTGGCTAGTTGGTCAACGATGTACTTTTTATACTTTTGTTTGTTTGAGTACCTACTACTACAATTCTTGCTTGTAACCAATTCTTGTACCCTTCTATAAGTACATACAGGGTGTTAATTAAGTACGTTGACAAACTTCGGAAGGTGATTCTTTGAAGGTTTTCAGGACGAAAAGTTCATATAAACATATGTCCCAAACGGCCTGGGTTTCGAGATACAGGGCGATAAAAATACATTTTTTTCAAGATTTTTTAGAGTTAACTTCGACATTTTCGACAATAATCAGTTCAAATTAGGCAAGTACAATCCATTCAATAGGGCGCACGATACAGAATAATGCATTTCTTAAATAATTCACAGGGTCCTCCTTTTTTCAGAGTCAAGCTTTGTTCAACCCTTCAGAATTTTTTTTTCCGCCGCCACTGACATATTATGAGAAAGGAATAATCAATGTTGTTTCATTTAACATCTTTTTGATATCTTGCATTTTTTCATTTGCTTGTACGGTTCAGGGGCTATAATGAAAATATTAATTTAAACATTTTCCAGTGTGGCATAACATTAGAAAATTTGAAAATTAAATATTTTCAATTATTGTAAATTGATGGAAATATTTTTTCAGAATTAGAAAAATCTACGATGAATAAAAATTATACAATAAAAAATATAAAGACAAGCTTTTATACAAATGCACTGAAAATGAAAAAATAATTTGTTTCATTTTTTGTAGGTTATTCTGTGAGTATCAAAATCTTTCTGTACAAGATTACCTGGATCAAACAATGAAATGAATTATTTTTTCCTTTTCAGTGTATTGTATAAAAACTTTAAAATGTTTTCTTTTTATAATTTTCATTTTTAACATTTTAGTTTATTTTTTATGTGAAACTGAAAATCTCCAACCCAAAAACCATCACATACCAATTTTGAACAGAATCGGATCATAATCACAAAACTCGTCCGCCATATTGGAGCCGCCATTTTGTTTTTTAACAAACATTTTTTTAATGCATTGTCACCGGAATTACGGAAACCTGCCAAATTTCAAATTAATCGGAGTATTAGAAGTGGGTCAAATTCAACTTTTATTAAATTGTTTGTTAGTTAGTTACAAGTGAAGCTAAATAAAAGCTTGTTATTGTAAAGATGTGATTTCTTTTTGTGATATCTAACAGAAAACTACTATCTCCCCGTCACTGCGGTACGCTGGATATTAAACTAGATCTGACAGATATTGGGAAAACCTTAACTTTCAACCTGAAGATTCTGATGGTAAAAATGTGCATTTTCATTGAGATATTTGATTAAAAATGTTTTTATCCATCAGTCTTGATAGAGAACTCATACAAATTTTTTGTTATTTTAAAAAAAGATATTTTTTAGTTTTTAATTGAACGATTCCTTTTCAACATAAAAAACTTCCGAAAGGTAATCCTGTAATGGAAGATAGTTAATAGGGTTTATCTAATAGTAGCAGATCATTACACATTTGATTTTCATTTATGAATCTCTGGTCATAACTCCGAAAAACTAAAACAAATTTTTGTTTCCGTACGGAGTACATTATTTTATCAGAAATTTCGGTTTGTTTTTTCTTCTGCAGTAACGCAAGAAATTTTGTAATCAATTTGATTTCATAAAAATAGCAAAGTGGGCTTTGATATTAATTCATTTATTTAAATATCAACAACTTGACAGTTATCGAAAGTTGAGAAACTGTCTCATTGTTAATTCTTCATTAGTGCAAGCTATAAAGCAGATTCATTCAATATTCCTTTGGATAAAATGGTTGAATATACAAATATACAAATGGCAGACATGCACTTAATGTATGGAATGGCTGATGGTAACGCTCGTGCCGCCAGACGAATGTATCTAGAAAAATTTCCACAACGTCATATTCCCAGCACACAAATGTTCATCAATATTCACTCCCGTCTTCGTGAAACGGGTACTTTCAAGAGGTCTGCTGTTCTCATAGGAAGACCCAGGAGAGTCAGAACAGTTCAGATAGAAGAAGCTGTACTTAACGAAATTGAGCAGCATCCAGACACCAGTACAAGACAAATTGCGGCACAGTTTAACGTAACCCATGTATTGGTATGGCAAATTTTAAAAGAGCAACAACTTTATCCCTATCACATACAGCGTGTTCAAGCTCTTCTGCCAAGGGATTTTCCAAAGAGAATAACTTTTTGCACTTGGATTCGAAATAAATTGTTGGAAAATCGATGGTTTTTATCTCAAGTGTTATTCACCGATGAGGCATGCTTTTCCCGTAAAGCCATTATTAATTTTCACAACAATCATATGTGGGCTGATGAAAACCCACACGCCGTGATTGAAAAACATTTTCAAGAGACGTTTTCTGTGAATGTTTGGGTTGGAATTGTAGGGAATTTCCTAATCGGGCCACATTTTCTGCCTCATAGACTCAATGGTGACCATTATCGACATTTTCTTGAATTCATCTTACCTGGACTCCTAGAAGAGATCCCACTTAGGGAAAGAATTGGAATTTGGTTTATGCATGATGGTGCTCCAGTACACTTCAGATTGGTTGCACGCCAATATTTAGAAGAGAATTATTCTGATCGCTGGATTGGGCGTGGTGGGCCACAACTTTGGCCACCAAGGTCACCCGATATGAATCCACTTGATTTTTTCCACTGGGGGCACCTTAAATCATCAGTGTACCGAACTCCAGTTCAAAGTGAAGAAGACCTGAGGAATCGCATACAGGAGTCATGCGGAATTATAAGAAACACTCCTGGTATTTTTGAGCGTGTCCGCCAGTCTATGGTTAGGCGCATAAACGCATGCATTGAAGTTGGCGGTGGCCATTTCCAGCAGCTGCTCTGACATATCAATTTCAATAATGGTCCTTTTCTGAACTTAATTTTATTCCTAGGGAATTTATGTTACTTTGCTCTAGTATTTGATAATAAAGTTATTCACTATTGAAAATGTCCAAAATTATTTTGCCATAATTAACTTTGTGCAATACATATTCAACCTGAGTTATGGTAAAAAATGTATGGGAGCTCCATAACATTACATTTTCTCTACACGAGCAGAAAATAGCTATTTGTGTAATGAGAACAAAATGACGTATTGCGTCACGCGCTAATCTTTGGAAAGTGGCAATGACACTTAGAGAAATGAATTATTTTATATCATGCGCACTATTGAATGGATTGTACTTGTCCAATTTGAACTAATTTGGATCGATTATTGTCGAAAATGTCGAAGTAAACTCCAAGAACTCCTAAAAAATGTATTTTGATCACCCTGTACTTCGAAAACCAAGCCGCTTGGGACATGTTTATATGAACTTTTCATCTTGAAACCTTTCAAAGAATGACCCTTCAAGTTTGTTAGACTATTTGCTTCTCAAATTTCTTTATGTTATGCGTTACTGGAAAATGTTTGCGTTAATATTTTCATTGTAACTCCTGAACCGTACAAGTAAATGAAATACATCAAGAGAGCAAAAAGATGTTAAATGAAACAACATTGATTATTCCTTTCTCATAATATGTCAGTGGCGGCGGAAAAAAAATTCTGAAGGGTTGAACAAAGCTTGACTCTGAAAAAAGGAGGACCCTGTGAATTATTTGAGAAATGCATTATTTTGTATCGTGCGTACTATTGAATGGACTGTACTTGCCTAATTTGAACTGATTATTGTGGAAAATGTCGAAGTTAACTCTAAAAAATCTTGAAAAAAATGTATTTTTATCACCCTGTATCTCGAAAACCAAGCCGTTTGGGACATATGTTTATATGAACATTTCGTCCTGAAAACCTTCAAAGAATCACCTCCCGAAGTTTGTCAACGTACTTAATTAACACCCTGTATAGTTTTTAACAGGACTAGTCTTCAGAAGATTATGAGTTCCGTACTTATACCTATCCTGTCCGAGAAATTATAGTACGTCTATGTAATCGATGCGTCTGAGCGGTTTATTACTCTTTGCCTTTATTTTACAGACTATAGTCACAATATCTCTCAGATGTAGTTCAATGTCCAGCGTGGCCTCAGCCAGGGAAGTAGTTGTTTTCTGTTGCAAAAAATTGCTCAATTTGTTATCGTTGGTCTTTTCCATTTCTGGAGGAGTCATGTTTTTTCAATAGAAAATGTTTCCATTTTCGACATGAATAGCTTCCAAGAGAGGTTATTTTGAACAATGGAAAGAAGCATTTGCTTTCATTCGCAGATTATCCCACATCTGATTCTATGAACATCCTAATGAACTTCTTATGTAACATCTTATAATTACGGAAGATAATCTTTCTACTAATTTATTTTCTTTGAAGGAATTTGTTTGGCGACTGTCTGGTATATTTTGCCAAATGAAAGTTTTCTTATCGAAAAGATCCGTTGAATTTCTCTCCACAGGAAATTAATAAGTTCAGTTTTCTTCAGACAACGCTCAAATAAAACTCTGTAAAACGTTGCGGAAGTTACGTTTAACAATGCCACTGAAAATTTGAATGAACTTTTCCCAAGTTAAAGCTTTCATGAATGAAAAAATTGTGAGTATTTTCAACTATTCGAACATTTTCAGAATAGAAACAGTTTACTGTACTAACTGAATGTATTGTATTACATGAAGTATAGGCTATAAAACCCCTACGACATCAGTGTGACCAGTGTAACCGCATATTATCTTGAACGCGAAGGGGGGTATTTTCACAATATCAAACTAACAAAACATGTATTACCTAATTTATTCAAAAGTCGATGTGAATATTTCAAAAACGTATTGTTGGGATCAAAATAAGACTTTTTCTTCAAATCAACAAATGTCCTAAAATCCTGAATTTTGGCAATAGAATTTATTAATGATTTGGAAAACGTTTTGTTTGAGAACTGTGTCTAGCAATTGTTAAATGTTTAAACAACTGTAAAAATTAATGCTGGCTTCAAATAAAAGGATTCTAATCTAATCATCAGGGGGGTCACTAGGAAACAAATTGACAATATCAAAGGATACTGGAATAGAGTTTTTTGAAATAATATTGTTCGAAATTTTGATGGTTATATCTTTCGAATTTTTAATGGAGTTTGGGTTATCAAAATCTATGAGATCTCTTAGTGAAGTATTTAGTCAAGAAGCTACTTTTGAGGTAGGGGAATTAATGTAGGAAACAAAAGGTCTTATGGAAATGTTCACTAAAAAGATTCGAGATATCACTTCAGATATAGTTCTTTATTTAATTGTAAATCAACCTTGAAGTAGAAAATACATGGATGGCAGCATGTCGAAACGCGTTCACAAAGTGCATCTGCACTAATTTATGAACACGCCAAATGCAAGAAATGCGCGAATATATGGAATATCCCGACATCCGCAGCCAGCAGAAGTTAATAAAAAAATGCAGACGCACCATATACGATTTTACTTACCGGTGATATTAAATCATAAGATGTCAGGCACATACATGCGTTGCCCGGCAACCATCGAACAAAACTGAACACCGAACAGTAAGCATCGCCCTTTCTGGAAAACGATCACTTAAGAATTCGCCGCATGATTTCATTTTCATAAAAAATTGCATGGAAAGACGAAAAAAAATTTCTATTAAAGTTCGGCTGGAACTGACGATCCACGAAACTTTGCGAAAAAGTTCATTCATATCACTCACAATTATTGGGAAATGTTGATTACAAAATTTTCCTTATCTAATATTGTCAAAAATGGATTTATAAATCCAATACACTAGAGACCCAAATCATCTACCTATATGAAGTACCAGATAAAAATGCTGTTCTTCATGATAATAATAACTAAGTGTTGGATAAAATTCAAAATATGCAGGTAAACAAAGCCGCGTCTACTCCTAAAACTTTATACTTGGGTAGTATTGACATAGAAAAAAACTGTTTCGTTAGTCCGAGTGAGAGAAATGCAGGATAAAAATATATTTATGAAAACGGTTAGAGATAGAGCAATTCTGTGGACACCAATCGATTCAGAATGATCAAATTACTATATTCAAGTCGATCATAAAAAAAAATGTCTATCCCAAAATAAAAATGACAAAAATGCAATATCGTCAGATCTAATTGAAAATTAGCAATATACGTAAAATTTCACGCTGATTTTAAAAAACTTATGATTTGTAATGCTCAGACACAAGATTTAGCCGGAAAAATTAAGGCAAGGTCGAAATTTTGATATTGCTGAGGTTCGCAACAAAAAGATTGAAAGGGGAAGAACCCTAAAATTACGAAAAATGCACAATCGTCGATCGACTTGAAAATTCGCTCTATTTACGTTAAATTTCACGCAGATTCCAAAAAACTATCAATGGAAGAAAAAAAAATTGACTCCGAAATAGTTGTAAAATCGTCAGATTCACTTGACTATTTCACTCACCTACGAAATGAACCAATCAGAAGCTCTAGTCAAGTTCGGCTTACCGATAATACCAAACTTGACTCTTGACTCTGATTGGCCTATCAAGTTCGGTGTTTTCAGATTTGTTTACAGTGCATGTGACAGTTAAACGTCAAATATAAGTGATTACGCTGTGCACGCATTCAAAAATGAGTAGATTTGGGATGAATTCTATCGAATCAATCAACGAAAAAATCGATGAAAATGTACCGAAAAATACAAGGAAATCGAAGGAGTACATTTGGAAGCAATTTACCAGATTTTGCGATGAACGAAAATACCTATTAGATGAAGCAACGCCTGTCGAGAGACTAGCTATTATTTTGAAGGACTGGGGCTTCAACATGAGGAAAATCGATGGTTCTGATTACAAGGAATGTGTTGTGAAGATGATTTGGAATACGAGTGCTGGATTATTGCAAGAAAAATTCTATAATGAATATGGACGAAGTTTCGACCCATTCAAAGATATTATTTTTCAATCGGCCAGAAATGCGCGAGATACAAAACGCAAGTTGCTTCAAGGTAACGTACAGAAAAGAAAGATCAGTTCGGCACCGTTGACCCATGAAGAACATCAAGCAATATGTACACAATGGGATGAAGATACACCCACAGGACCCCAAAAGAAATTTTTCCATATCGCAGCAGTAGAACTTGCTTGGAGAGGAGGTGAAGCTGCATATTGTTTGTTAGATTATTTTAAAGAAGAATTAGATAATAAGGGGGCGCCTACCGGCAGAATCGAATATAACACAGTTTTTTCAAAAACTTGCCAAGGAGGTGGTCAGCGATGTGCGAACAGCAAATGGTTGATTGAAAATGTGCAAAATGCAACAATGTGCCCCGTGAGACTTTATAAAAAGATGATTTCAAAACGAGGTAATAATGTAAGATCTAATAGGTTGTTTCTCACCGTGAATGGACATTGGAAGCCTGGTGATCATTGCACTCCTTGGTACAAAAATATGCCTCTAGGGATCAATACGATCAGTAAATGGACCAAAACATCAGCTCAGAATATAGGGCTTGATGTGAAAAAGCAAAAATTTACCAACCATTCAAATCAAGCAACTGCAGTCAGTGAACTTTTATGTAGAGGAGTAGGAGAACAGGAAACCATAAAAATTACTGGACATTCGAGCTCTAATTCGCTGAAACCCTACATCCAACTTGGTAAACAACATCACGAAAAACTTATAGCAAATGTCAGAAATTATAGCAATCAAGATGTAACAAATATTGCAAGTACAAGCGCGTGTTCAAATAATCAAGCTCAAAACATTGTATGTAATAACTGTACCATTTATAATAATTATAATTGAAAAATATTTCAGTATGTTATGGTTATTGTTGGTAGTGTAGTATTTCTTTCGATGTCAATGTTTTCTGTTCATTAAAATTTATTGATTTCTCAGGTCAACTTTTTTGCCAATTTCCTCTAATCCTGCCGAATTTCAGATTTTTTATCTTTCACTCTGTTTGTGAAATAGTCTAATAAAATTCCAGTCGTGATTGAATTTATCTCATAAGTCTTTCATTTGTGATCTCAACTGAATTGATTCGAGAAAACACCACTCGTCCTGCGGACTCGTGGTGTTTTTTCGAAACAATTCAGTTTCGTTCAGAAACTTGTGGTATTACTACTGAAAATTCACACTATACCCAGGAACTGCATCGATCAATATATAGAAAATCATAGGTGGGCCGAATTTGAAAATTTGGGAGTTCACTATTGTGGATGAGTGCTATCCGGCCAAAATATGAAGATTGTGGCACTTCCGGTTGTACCAGAAGTGGACCCCAACTTCATAATTTCAAATGGGACACCCTGTATATTATCAAGGTTTTAGATTTTACGCATGATTCTGAACATGTTTCATGTATAATGTTCTATACCCAAGTCTAACCGTTTTCGAAATATTAGAGTTATACCAGAAAATGATATAGATCCGGTTGAAAAAATTATTGTAAGTTCATTTTTTCAAATGGAAACCCCCTAATTTTACACTCTCATTCGATTCGGCATCGAAAATGAAGCTAACTTTGAATAGGTTATCTATATGAAATATTGGCGAATTAACATGTCTCAGTTCCAGGAAATCTCGTATTCTTGAGTTTACTTATTCTTAGTTGGCCATGGCGCCCGCGCAGTTGCGTTGGAAACAATCAACTGCTACGAAAATGTCATTGTCATTAATCATGCCGACTCGTTTGAATTATTCCAATGAAGATTACTTAAATCTATTTATTATTTATGGCGAATGTATTAGGGTTATCTCAAGAACACGTGATATATTTGCTATTCGGTACCGCAGAAGCAATAATTTTTCTACCGGATCTATATCATTTTCTGGTGAACGCCTTTTATAACTCTAATCGAATTGATATCGAAATTCTACTGAATTGGGTCCTCTCCTACAAATGAATCGATACACAATCGAAATTAAATGATCATGTCCAGAAATAAAAAAAATATATTTTTCGGTCTGCAAATGCAATTTTCAACTTAAAATTTGAAATATTTCAAAAACGATTAGACTTGGGTATAGGACATTATACTTGAAACATGTTCAGAATCATGCGCAAAGTCTAAAACCTTGATAATATACAGGGTGTCCTATTCAAAATAACGAAGTTGGAGTCCACTTCAGGTACAACCGGAAGTGCCACAATCTTTAAAATATTTTAGCCGGATAGCACTATCAACTATCAAATTTTCAAATGGTTTTCTATATATTGATCGATGCAGTTCCCGAAGGGAACCCCTCTATAGATATGTGAAATTTCGCGCTGACTCCAATAAATTATGATTTGTAATATTCAGAAATGAGATTTAGCAGGAAAAGGAAAGAAATGGTGGAAAATTTACAATTGCAGAGTTTCTGTTAAAAGCATACGAAATTATTTAACTCTGTCGGAAACGATTTGAAATTTGGTATGCGTATACAAAAATGATGGAAATTCTCGAAACATATTCTGAAAATTTGAAAAAATGAAATTTTGGCGAAAAAATCTATTTCAGTTCGATTTGGACCATTCAATTTGGAAACGGTTAGAGATAGGCAGAACAATTCTGCGGATGCCAATCGATTCAGAATGGTCAAATTTGTATATTCAAAATACCCCAAAATATGACAAAAATTGCATAATCGCCAGATCCACTTGAAAATTCGCACTATATACGTGAAATTTTACGCTGATTCTAAAGTTATGATTTGTAATGTTTAGACATAAAATTTAGATAGAAAAAGGATGAAAATTTCAAAATTTTGGAATTGCAGAGATTTCATAAAAAGCATACGAAATCTTCAAATTTATCGTAAAAATTTGAAATTCGGTGAGCAAATAAGAAAATGATGTGTGATGTACGGAACCGATTTTGGAAATTTTCAAATAGTAATTTACTTAACAAGTCCGGAAAATACTGTTTTTTTGGACGAGTAGACCAAATTCTAGGACGAGCGTTAGCGAGTCCTGGAAGTTTGCGAGTCCAAAAAAACTGTTTTCAGACGTGTTGCGTACTCTATTTTTTCGGCAACCATGTAGAATAACTACGAAGGCATAGAAGGGCCAACAACAAAATATATTTCAAATCATTTGGAATTGCCACTTCAAAGTGACAATTGTCACTTTGAACTGACAATTGTCACTTTGAAGTGACAATTGTCACTTTGAACTGGCAATTGTCACTTTGAACTGGCAATTGTCACTTTGAATTGACAATTGTCACTTTGAACTGACAATTGCCACTTTGAACTGGCAATTGTAACTTTGAACTGGCAATTGTCACTTTGAACTGACCATTGTCACTTTGAAGTGACAATTGTCACATTGAACTGGCAATTGCCACTTTGAAGTGACAATTGTTCAAAGTGACAATTGTCAGTTCAAAGTGACAATTGTCACTTCCAAATGTTTTGAAAAATATTTTTTTGTTGGCCCTTCTACGCCTTCGTAAATAACAAATCAATGAGACGCATTTAGTCTAAGAGACGAAGAGAGGTCGACTTTCACCCATCTGTTAACCGGATGAAACGATTCCAAATTTGAATATTTCGAACATTTCAGTTCTTATTTGTATTATATATTGAGATTCGAACAGAGGATACAGGTACCAACAGAAACATTCTAATTCTTATTAATATTTGTATTAAAATTCCAGCACTTTCTGGCCTAGTCCGGGAAGTACGTACTTCCCGGGCCGGGAAGTGTTACTTTCCCAAAGAAAAAGTGTCCGGGAAGTGAACACCTCCCGGATGGTTGCCGAAAAAATGATTTTTCGGATAAAAAAAACTGTTTGAGCTGAATTTGGAACATTTAATTCGAGAACGATTTGAGATAGGGTAATTCTGCGGACTTTAATCGATTCAGAATGCCCAAATTAGTATATGAAACTAGATCGAAAACAAATATTACCCCAAAATATTTGTAAAAATGACAAAAAATGCAAAATCCTTAGATCCACATGAAAATTTGCAATATACACGTGAAATTTCACGCAAAAAGTTTGATTTGTGATGTTAACATATTGAAGTCGATCAAAAAAAATTATCCTTAAACAGTTGTAAATATTTCAAAAAATGGAAAATCGTCAGATCCATTTGAAAATTCGCACTATACACGTGAAATTTCACGCTGATTCTAAAAAATTATGATTTGTAATGTTCAGACATAATTTAGCCGGAAAGGAGAAAAAATTTCGAAAATCTGAAATTGTATAGGATCCGTAATAAGCATACGAAATCTTCAACAGTATCGGAAACAACTTGAAAATCGTTATGCAAATATGAAACGATGGAATTTCACAAAACTGAATTTTTGGCGAAAAAAAGCTCTTTCTCTAGGTATAAAGCAATTCTGCGGACGCCAATCGATTCAGAATGCTGAAATAATATAAAATAATTTTTCACTGGATCCTCGGATTCATAGGAAGCCATCTAAGCACTAATGTGCTTGTATTTCAATTATTATTTCAATCATAGAGGTTCAGAGTGGGAGCTAATCAATTAATTAATTAATTATAAATGATTGGATCTCAAAGGTGATAAAGGTCAATATGGGAAAATATTTGTAATTGATATTTCTGAAAAACTCCAATGGCGGTTCGTTTCTAAAAAATCCTTTGCTACTTATATCTCGTTGGATGCGTAGCTCTGAATTTATTTAAATCTTACCTCTCCCAAAGATGTCAATATGTCAGATTGAATGGTGAGCTATCAAATCGCAGGGTCATTAATCACGGTGTTCCTCAAGGCTCGGTTCTGGGCCCCCTTCTCTTCTTAGTCTATATAAATGATTTAGTTTTTCACATTTTACCGACAAAAAGCGTCTTATTTGCAGATGACACAACATTTACCACTCAGAGTAATAAGATTGATAATTTGTCCACTTTATCAAATAACATTATGGATTCAGCCAAAACCTGTTTTACTTGCAATAAACTCAAACTGAAATTGGAAAAGAATCAGTCCATCCTTGTATCCTCCAATTCAAATTTCACTAGTGGCAACAGTGTTAAACTACTTGGCATGCATCTAGATGACAGACTCAACTGGGGCTCACATATCGCAGCATTAGCTAAGAAACTGTCCAGTATTACCTTCTTGATTCGACGTTTGAAAAACATTGTAAGTTCTCACGTACTAAAATCTTGTTATTTCGGTTTATTCCATAGTCACTTGTCTTACGGAATTCTTCTTTGGGGTGATTCTTGCCGTTCTCATAGAGTTTTTATTCTTCAAAAGAGAGTGATCAAAGTTATGGCGGGAGTGCATCATCGTGAACACTGTCGCCCTCTCTTCGTCAGTTTTCAAATAATGCCACTTCCTACTTTATTCATTTACTCATGTTTACTTGAAATTCATGAAACTAAGCATGTATACTCTATTCAATCAGAAATCCACAATTACACTACTCGCCATTTCAACTCCTAGGTTCAGATATCGCAAAAGAATTCGGTGAACCTACATTTATATAACATACTCCTCTCAAGGATAAAGAAACTAGGTTTCTTTCAGTTCAAGACAAAAATTAAAACTTTTCTATTAAAAAAATGTTTTTATGATATAAATGAGTGTCTTGATTTAAACAAGTCTGAATTTGAATGTATGTGATGGACACTCGCCACAATTCAAATTAAATATATTCATATTGTTATGTTTATTTACACTGTGACTTTATATATATATGTATTGTATTTTTTATTCATGTCATTATTTTTGTTTGACGTTCTACTATTGTATATTGTAGCGAAATAAATACCTCTACTTCTATTTTATTATCCTTTTTAACTATTCTGATCTACTCCATTTTGGGAATCGGCCATAACAGTCTTCGCTTATTCAATGGCAAAAAGAGAAGACTCAATTCCAAACTGAATTAGGTAGCCTATATTTGGAGCATTTTAATGCTAGAACTCATAAATGGTAAATGATAAATAAATTTAATAATTATAAAAATGTATAAATTCTTACATAATTTGAATCATTTAACGTAAGTTTCAACAATTAAGCTGGCAGAATGATCCACCTTGAAAGAGAAAAATTGTTGTAAACCTACGACGCAATTTGAAAAATTATTGGAAAAACATTTTGAGTAACAAAAATATGAATTCCAATAAATTACACTTAAAATTCTGAATAGATAGTTACTTCCTAATAAACTGCATCGCTTGACGCTAATTCCATATGATTATCAAAATAAAATTTCATCAACAAAAGAGTTCATTCAGTGACGCCAGAAACAGAAATGGAAGATGAAGAGGAAATTCAAATTTTCTTTCTTTTTAAATCCTCATTACCAAAGATTCGCTTTATCAAAGAACTCCAGCCTCATATTTGAATACCATCCAAATGAAGCCAACATCTTGTCTATGCATAAGAACTTCAATACATCTATAGTGTGCTCCTAGATCTATACAACTATTCAAGAATTCAAGATCACTTTGACACAGACATCCGTATACCATAACCAAATTTTGAATTTTATTGATTTTATTAAATAATCAATTATCTACTAAGCAAATACTGAGAAAATTTGTAGTCCAGGTGGAGTTTTAGAAGGGTTCTTCGTACTGTAAAATAATAGATTAATCAACAAAAACATTCTATGTCATTATCGGAACGATCGCTTTTTTTATTCATATTGCCATGATCAAGGTATGATGAACGTATGTAGAAATTCAATAATACCTTCTTCGGTCAGTAGTTTTGACGAAGATTGTGAATTGCAACTTCGCAGGAAATCCTGTCAAGGGGGATAACCTGCCCTCAATATTAATCCTGATCACGGCTGCTCAGTTTTCAAAGCGTCGTTCACTGCATAATAATTTGAATTCACAGAGGCAGTCTATCGATTACAACTCCCAACTCTCCCATTGCCGTCGAGAAGACATGGACGAACATGCACATCTCCATTCTACAGAAGGTCATGGAAATAAGACACTGTACCGATGATTTGGACGGAACAACACAAGCTTCTGAAAAATCATCATAACCAATAATTTACACAAATGCGTTGAATCATTTGCTCAATAGATCGTCAGATAATGACAGAATTTGCTGACTTATTTTCTCTTTAGGTAATGGGATTTTATCCGCCTGAAATTAGGTCAGTGTTGAGCTCAAAAAATGAATAAGTAGCGATCGGATTTGTGCTAGGCAAATAGAAGATTCAGCAGAATGGCAGCAAGAGGTACAGTATCTAGGGCTTACCCTAGACTCAAAACTACTGTGGAACAGACACGTAGAAAATATCATTAACAAGGCAAAATCATCACTGATGGTGTGCGTGAACACTACAGGAAAAACGTGAGGCTGTAACCCATCAATACTGCGATAGGTGTACACCATGAAAGTGATACCTATGATCACCTACGGAGCAGTAGTGTGGCACAGCAGAACCGAACTCGTCACAACAAAGAAAATCCCGGAGAAAGTGCAAAGACTAGCATTTCTTTGTATAAAAGGAGCAATGAGGTCGACTCCAACAGCAGTTATAGAGGTCATTCTCGACCTCACTCCTCTCCATATCATGGTGAGGAGAACTGCTTGGGGAGCAAACCTCAGGTTGGCTAAAGTCGGTCTCAAAGGGACATCACACAGTATAAGGGTCTCAACCCCCACCGAAAGTGCATACCTTACCGATCTCCCAACTGACGTAATTACCAGGAAATTTATTTACGAGAGATTTTTTCGAACGGAATTAAATACCAAGAAAGCATGGAGCACATAATCCATTTGAGCACTGGGAAGGAATACCATAACATGGTACACGGACGGGTTCAAAACTCTCGATGGAACTGGAGCATGAATCTTTGGGCCTTGCACCAAATACTCCGAACCCACGGGCCAGTTCCTCACCATTTTCAAGCGGAAATTCACATCATAGAAAGGTGCATTCAGTTCAACCTCGACAGGAAATACCGGAACAAGGGAATCGCAATCCTCTCCGATAGTCAAGCAGCCATCAAAGCATTGAGCTCATATAACATAAACTCGAAGATGGTTTGGTAATGCCTAGACGATCTGAATGATCTAGGCACGAACAACAAAGTGATCCTCCTCTGGGTGCCGGGGCACGTTGGAGTGGATGGCAATGAACAAGCAGACGCCCTGGCAAGAAAAAACTCAATAAAACTGAAGAAGCAATGAGAGCAACATACTGACAAAGACTTCCAGGGCTAAGGCAGGCCAAAAATCTCCTCGGCGATTTCAACCGAGCAAGATCGAAGACACTGATTAACGTCAGCAAAGCTAGTCTAAAGACAATCACGGGGCACTGCAGACTCAGATGACATCTAAGGAAGCTAGGCTTAGAGGAGGACAGCACCTGCAGATTATGTGTGAAACATCCAGAAATACCCCACCATATACAATTTTATCGATGGGGTGTTATGCTATAAATCACGAGAGATTGAATATACTGAGATCACACCAGCTGACGGTGGGAGACATTCCACGAATAGACCCCTTCAAAATCCTTGAATTCCCCAAGGTATTGAGGCTTGATGGGCTGCTATAAACGAGAACACCTTAAGATAGAAGAAGAAGATGGGGCACAATATATCTAATCAGGTCGCAGCGCATCAGTTACCATCTTTATCGAATTTAATTTTTGAGGTGATATTCGGAATCAGCTCGTCGAGTTAGTTTGCGATTTTTTAAAAAATTGATAATAAAATTTTTAGCATAATTCGATTTCCCTCTATACAGGGTGTATCTTAAATGATGACTTTAATTTCAGGTGGTGATTCCTTGTCATATTTCATGACAAAAAGTTCATATAAACGTGTGTCCTAACTTGCTCCGTTTCCGAGTAACGGGGTGTCCAAAGTTTAATGAAGTATCGGTTTTTCATGAATTACTCAAAATACTGTACGCCGATTTTGATTAAACTTCGTGTGTTTGTGATTTGTAATACGAAGCTTCTTTTCATGAAAGTAGATTTTGAATTTTGTTTCCAGTGGTGTGGCAGAGGGTAACCTGATTGATATTCAAACTGCTAGTTTATTTCTATTTTATTCGGAAAACATCATAGGGAATAATGAACAATAATTAAAGCAGATGCTCAAAATGGGAACCTCTTGCAATACAAGCATCTAGTCTCCTTCGCATTGACTGCCGCACACGTTCAAAAATACCTAGGGTATTGCGTATGACATTAGAAGTATTCATAATTCTATTCCTCAAGTCATTTTCATCGACAACTGGTATCGCATAAAAAACGATTTAAGATATCCCCAAAAGAAATAATCCAGAGTGTTCAAGTCTGGAGATCTTGGTGGCCACGGTTGAGGTCCCCCACGACCCATCCACTGGTGAGCAAACGTATTATTGAGATATTCACGAGCGGTTACACTGAAATGAGCCGGTGCCCTGTCGTGCATAAACCACATATTTCGCCTTACTAGCAAAGGTACATCCTGTAGCAATTCTGGCAATGTGTCTTCTAGAAATTGTCTGTACCTTACACCACTGAGTCGAGGAGGAAGAAAATGCGGCCCTATTAGATGATCGCCACAAATTCCCGGCCAGACGTTCACCGAAAACTCTTGCTGAAATCCCTTTTCGACAATGGCATGAGGATTCTCGTAGTACCAAGAATGATTTTTGTGACAATTTATGATGGCATCCCGTGAAAAACTTGCCTCATCTGTGAATAACACTTCAGACGTAAAATTGGGATTGTTTCCAATTTGTTGACGAAACCTCTCACAAAACTCCAGTCGTCTGGGAAAATCTCTTGGTAACAGTGCCTGCACCCGTTGCTTGTGGTATGGATACAATAAATTCGTATGCAGAACCTTCCAAACACTTTGATGACTGACATGGAACTGTAAGGCTAATTTTCGGGTACTTGTTGAATAATTGTTGTCAACTTCTTGAAGAATTGCTTCCTCTAACTGTGGTGTCATTATTGTCCTCGGTCTACCAGGACGCTCAGCATATTTAGTTAATGATCCAGTTTCACACAGTCTAGCAGGTAATCTGATAAAAGTTCTTTCTGTTGGAATATCTCTATTAGGATATCGTTCGCGATAGAGTCGACGGGCGTCTGCAACATTTGCATGTGCAAGTCCATAAACAAAATGCATCTCAGCTAATTCGCTCATTGTTCATATTTACTTGATATTTGACAGCTTACTTGACATAACATATAAACATCATGTAAACAATTAAGAATTTCGTACAACCAGTGGCGTGGGTAAATCATTTAATGTAATTTCGGTAATAGTGTCACAAGTTATTTCAACCTTCTCGGGTTTGAGATGTAATTAATTCGAAAGTAAATAATTTTTATCCCTTATTTTACTACATAATCGGTCACGTTTAAAAATAAAAAAAAATGTAAAAAATAACAGAGAAGCTATTATACGAATTAATAACCACCCATTTCTACGCCACTGACTTTGATTGCATAAAGTTTAGCTATTAATTTCCAATTATATCAAACTCAGCGACAACATTAGCGTACAATAGTTATTATCGTAAATATCAATCAGGTTATCCTCTGCCACACCACTGGAAACAAAATTAAAAATCTACTTTCATGAAAAGAAGCTTCGTATTGCAAATAAAAAACACACGAAATTTAATCAAAATCGGCGAACAGTATTTTGAGTAATTCATGAAAAACCGATATTTCATTAAACTTTGGACACCCCGTTACTCGGAAATGGAGCAAGTTAGGACACGCGTTTTTATGAACTTTTTGTCATGAAATATGACAAGGAATCACTACCTGAAATTAAAGTCATCATTTAAGATACACCCTGTATATAGAGTATTTTATACTTCGACTTTGATCGCGTGGGAATACTTAAAAAATGCGTAATCGCAAATATTCATCTTGTGGAAAATTTCCTTCTGAATCTGAAAATATACTTCTTTTCCAAATCAGAAGGCTAATTCATTCAGAAAATGTCGATTTCAACTGAACGTCTAGGTTTTTCAAATTGATTCTCGACTGGCATACTGAAGAAATCATGGTTCGATTAATTTCCAAACTGGCGTATATACATATAAGTAGTTTCATGCGCATGTAAATTTACCTACCTTCATAATAACATTATTCACTATCTCGGGACAGTTGAATACATTAATGATATACCTTTTCTAGGATATAGCTCCAATTATATGAAAAACAAAAGGCTATTACGATCGACTTTATGTATGCACGAATGTATTGCGTATTGCAAAACTTGTGCAGATAGTGGAGAACTTGTTTCTCATATTCGTTTTTACCCGTTTCTACCCGGGGCAATACTGAAATGATCGCTTTTCAAATATTTTTTTCCTAATTACCAGCATTGAAACAACCTGTTGACAGTTGAAGGTCATGGGAAATTTTTCATGCAGTGACCAGTTGGAAACGTCATTGATAGTTAATGAAAAAATCTTGTGAGTAAATTCTACTTCCATACACATTCAATGGATTTATCTCTATCAGAACTTTCATCACATAAATTAGAATTCTGATCAGAAGGGTCAGTTTCTTCCATTCGATCTCAAAATTCGAATCTGGCGTAAGCATCAACTTTTTTTTGAAATTATATATTATGAAATGAAGTTTCCACCAGACACTTGACGTGACCTAACTAATCAACTGAATCAAAAAGAAGAATATTTTTGACACGTTGAGAGATCACATGAATGAACCTTAGCTAAACTTCATTCTGATTAGATCAACAAAATCAAAATACATCTATCCAAAAAAAAGGATTCAGCTCTGAATGAATAGACTTAAATAATTCATCATAGATTGAAAAATAGAAGATGATTATAATATTAGTAGCTCTATTAAGGGTTTTCGGGGAGTATTATAGAAAATTTATTGTGGAAGTTTTGTAGGGTTATTTATTGGTTCAGTAGAAGAAAAACCAATTTTCTCTTGCCAATGTGTCTGATATTACTATTTTTCCGAGTTGAATGAAATTAGACTCCAGTGTGCCCACTTATACCATGCTCACCATGGGTATCTTTTGAACAGTGAGAGAAATGAGATCGGAAATGACACCAAATGTGGAGTTCAACTATAATATGAAAAAATATTTTGGTCAAATCTTTCGTTTTTGTTTTATACGTAAAAAACGGATTTTTATAATTTTCATGTTTCCTCCGTAAATTCTTTATCTATGAAAATATTTTAATCTTACATTATCATGGCAGATTTTTAAAAAGATTTCGGAAAAGTATAAAATTCATCCTAACTCTTCTACACTCAAATGCGAAAAAAACGATACAAGTTAATATTCGGTAAATTTTGAGGTCTCACATTTTCTTTATTTTTAGTCCGATTTTCAAATTTTTTTCAGCAAACTGTAGATAAAATTATGAATTTTACCTTGCACATTCAATCTTTTGTTAAATGCTGGCTTATCAGTCAGTATACAGGGTTAATTGAACATTTTGTCTTTTGGTTCATGCCTTTGAATGAACTAGTTCAATGTGATTTTTTGAAGATGTGGCTTTGCTCGTTGTTGCCCTAATGTCAGTTTGACAGTGAGAGACCGAAAAGAACTGTAACCATGGTTTTGAGTGCGGAAAATTGCGCAAAAACTATTGCTCTTGTTGAAGATGGACATAACTATGAATATGTTGCAAGAATACTTCATGTTCATCGCTCTACCAACAAAAGAGTAGTCGAACGTTTTAGACAAACTGGCAGAAATAAGCGTAGGGCAGATAGTGGCAGAAAACGGAAAATGCGGGACTCTGCGGGATCGTCATTTAACATCAGTGCAGTGTAGAAATCAACTTCAAGAGGTCCGAGGTACAAATGTTAGCAGGTGGACAGTTCGCCGAAGATTGAAGGAGTTTGGTTTGAAATGTTGCAGACCAGCAACTGGACCCAAATTACTTCAGCGTCACCGAGTAGCTAGACTGCAATTTGCTACTGAACATTTACAGTGGAACTTAGGGCAATGGAACAATGTTCTTTTCACTGACGAATCCAGATTCTGCTTACATTCTCCAGATGAACAAAAAAGAGTATGGAGAAGGAAAGGAGAAAAATTTGCAGAATGCACGTTCAGTCCCCTTCTGAGATATTGATGAGGTTCAGTAATGGTTTGGGCAGGAATATCTGGGGAGGCCTGCACTGAGTTGGTGGTCATCGATGGATCCTTGACGGCCCACCGATATATTGGGGAGATATTGAGCAATTACGTTGTTCCTTTTAGTGGATTCATCGGAGATGAATTTATCCTGATGCAGGATGATGCGCGGCCACATACAGCAAGGCGTATTACACAGTACCTCGCGGAAGTAGGTATGAACTGGCCAGCATGTTCGCCTGATCTCAACCACAAAGAGCATTGTGGGACATGCTTGGTAGGCGAGTCAGAGATCGCGAAGTAGCCCCGGCTACGATAAATGAGCTTTTTTTAGCAATTCAGGAGGAATGGCAAAATATTCCTCAAGATGCTATTCGTAACCTAATTGACAGTATGAACCGACGTATGCAGGCAGTAATAAGAGCTAGAGGTGGTAATACAAAATATTAAGCTGAATTTGTTGTAAAAAGTTACTGTTACTGTTTAAGTTACAGTTGAATTGGTTTGTTTTGAAGTTTGATTTTTAATTTGAATTGAATAGTTTGCATAAGTAAATTTTGCAATAATTGCTTATTATTATAACTGAACAATATATTGTTGCCTTCTCATTGCTAGACTCATAAACTGAGATGTGAAACTGATAATGGCACAATGAGCAAAGCCCTCTCGTCAAAAAATAACATTTTTTAAAATTGGGCAAAACTATTGTTTAGAGTTCATTTCTCTCTTTAAAATGAACTACTGCACTTAAAGGCATGAACCAAAAAACAAAATGTTGGAAAGGAACGGTTCTTAACAAAAATTGGTATTTTGAAAGAATTTTACCACGAAATTCTTCCACAGGATGTTTTAAAATTAGGGTTTAACAACAAACTTCTAATTAACCCTGTATACTGACTGATAAGCCAGCATTTAACAAAAGATTGAATGTGCAAGGTAAAATTAATAATTTTATCTACAGTGTGCTGAAAAAATTTTGAAAATCGGACTAAAAATAAAAAAACCTGTGAGACCTCAAAATTTACGAAATATTAAATTGTTGCTTTTTTGCATTTGACTGTAGATTTTGAAAAAAAATGTTACACAATTTTTGAGATTGCCAAATTAGACGCCAATTTCCGAGCACCCTGTATAATTGTTTTGAAAAGTTTCCGAAGATTTCGGAAGCTTCAGGTCTCATTCAGGTAAATTCTGGCAATTTTTGACCTGACTCTTTGTTTCAAAACATTTTTTGTGGAGGGCCGCATCTGCCAAAATTTTCAAATTTTTTTGAATAAATGAAAACTGTAGCTTTTAGTCATATGATTATTGGAGTATTTTCACATTTTCAAGTTAACGTTGAAAAAATGAAATTACTCCTTCAGTTGACCTGATTGTAGATTTGTTTGTTTAGTCCTTGGCAAGAAATGCCCTCCATTTCATACTAAAATTTTACAGTATGAATTTCTTCAGTGTACAATAAGAATATTCAAGTGAGAACTAGAGATGGATCGAATGTTTCTAGATGATTCTGTGGAGTTCTTAGAAATTTTGCAAATGTTCGACGCGTTTCTAGATTATTTGACGATATTTCCATATGAACCAAATTTGCTACAGTGTATTAGTAGTTTCTATTCAATCTCAAAGACGAACATTTCTTGTGACAGTAAATTATTGGTGACTTCGATAAAATCACATAGGAAAAAGACATTCCTAAATCACTTTCTCACTGCCAATCAATTCAAAATAATCAACATGGATTTGTTTCCAAGGTTTTCTCTCGTGAGTTGAGGGCTCCCAAACACCCTTTCGTGGAATAATAATCCGAGCAAAGCCCATATTTTCCGATAGGGTCGCGTCGATAGCGTTTCCACTTTCCTCTCTTTTTCCATTAACCTTCCGAGTTACACACTTTCTGAAGTTAAACACTAAACCGACAATTTACGACTTCATAAACTCTCTTGCTATGAAACTATAAGGCTTCATGGGATCAAATTAATTGTTCCGAAAGTTTGAGCTTTATGAAAGTTGCGTCACATTCCAAAATATTTTCTGATACCGGTTTGCTAGACTCCGAAACCAGCAGACTTGAACTCTAATAATGTGGTTGGTCCACTGGAACTGGTCAAACATGCTAGTGACAGACAAATACTCCTAGCCAATATAGTTATTTATGATACAAGTGTTAAAGTTAAAAGTGGCATTTAATTTTGTGAGTGGGGAATAATGCTAAACCCAGTTAGTTATGTATAAATAACATTGAAGATTTGTGGACAGCGGTTGTCATTCAGATTATTAATACAAAAAATAAATGCTGTCGCAAGTTCACTATTACTGGAAACTTGTATAGCATATATAAAAAATGCCAATCTAAGACCGCCATCTACCGAAACATGCTTTTTTCTTAATTATAGAGACCAAAAATGTTCTCGAAACAAGTGGTGAGCATGAACAAAATTGGAAATATACCTAGAGTAGTGGCTAAATTTTCAAAACTAAAGGATCCTGAAAAATACACGGCGCACTCATTTCGTCGTTCTTCTGCTTCTATATTAGTAGATGCAGGAGGAGATCTAACTTCTCTGAAAAGACATGGGGGTTGGAAATCGTCCAAAGTCGCAGAAGAATATATTGACGATTCTGCTACTAACAGGTTAAATATTGCCAATAAAATTATGGGTGCCATCAGCAGTACTTCGAAAACCGTCACTACGCCTTTTCTAGAAACTGACATCGAGTCTACTACTGTACATAGTGTACAAATAACAGAGAGAAATCTGTCTAACTCCTCATTGCAAACAAACTCCATTACAATTTACTAATTGTAATAATAATAATTTTACTTTTAATTTCTACAATTCTAAGCAGTAATCTTGTTCAATTATTACCTCTCTCGTATATTAACTTGATTTGAGCAAGAAGTAAAGTACCGCTATTTTGGAAAACATCGAAAAATGTTATTTGGAAAAGTTGTTGTTGTGAAAAATACATCTGAAGTTAGAGTCATGGTCATCTAAGTCAGATTTTATTTTATTTGCTTTATTTATTAGCTTTCGGAACCCCACTGACTGGCACGAATTTGAAGGAAGGAATTTTAATTCACAGAAATTTTAAATTAACAAATATTATCAAAAATAATTGATAGAGACATGGATAGAAGATTTTCTTTAAAAAAAAATCTAGGTATGTCGAAGTAAACGATATTGTGCACACTTAAAGCTGGCGGCACTATCAAAGGAAAAAAAAAGGTCGTAAAAATGAACCGGCTAAGAATTAGTCAACGTGGACTGTCGAATTGGCGTTTCGTATTGGATAGCTTGTTCTAACCAGGTCTTATAATTGGCTGAAGAGACATAAAATTAATATTGAAGTATTGTCACGGTGACCAATAGAAATCGCGGAAGGTTATCGCCGTCGTGTCATCGATGTTTAGTTCAGGAACTGATCACATTGGAGTGCTGAAATTTGAGATTGTTGCTGTTTCATTTTGTAGGTCCCCAGTTACAATTACCTACTTCAAAATTTTTGTTTATTGTCTGTTTGAAATGTGGCGTCCTTGGACAAGTCCTGTGATTGAGAATAATGAGTGTAATAATAACGCTGACTTTTTCCAGTGCAGTGATTCCGATAGCGATTGTGAACAATGCGAAAAAGAGATACCACCAGTGAATAAGATTCGAATGCATTTGAATATTGAAACACAGGAAGTATGTTTCAATGTATATAAGAATCTGAACCATAAGTTTGGTTTCGAGGGAA